>OX451737.1:1357454369-1358704369 GCA_948472305.1 Vicia faba
GGTTGCCTCACTGTAGCTACAAGCCTGTTCATCATAAAAATTATCTACAAGCAATATAAATGAAATTCAAAGGGGCCAATCAACTCATCTCATCCTCACGAGTATCATGGCACCATAATCCAAACCCAATTTTTCCTATACTGCAAAATATAAACAAGAACGTAAAACCCTAGCTATGGCAATATCCTATACAGGCGTTAAAAATGCAATTGAATAGAATGAATAGCTTGCAAACTAAATAAGGAACAAGAATATGTAATCAAAACTTGCAAATGATGTATAAATCAATGAAAACGAAAACGAAATTTTTGGCTAACCGTGTGACTGCTACAACACATTTCAGGACGTGGGAAGGTTTGCTAATGATTGGAACACGATCCTGAGACGTCCAGCAATCGATTGGTAAGGTGAAGATGGCTTGGGATGGCCAGTCACTTGGAATTGGATCACCACTTTTCTTGAGATTTTTCAATTTTGTTCTTGCTATGCACGACTATTTCAACCTCCTCCCATGCCTTAGATCTCTTCTGTATATGTAATACAACATGTTAGGTCAGCAAAAACGACCTCAATCTTGCCCATTATGAACATTTTATTTGGTCTTTCATGGCATATGATATCTTTCCAAACTTGCTTCAATTTAATCTTTTTCCACCCAAATTAGCCTTGCACGAATTGATTCTCAATTGAGAGCACATAAGATCTTCCTTCAATGCAAAAATTATCCATAAAACACAATATATGATTTATTTAGATTTATTTGATTTTATTTGAATTTTAGGTGAATAAAAATCAAAATAAATTAAATAAATAAATAAATAAATCATGGAGGGTCCCATAGGTCATGGACTGTGTTAGGAATGAGATGCAAGCATAAAAAGTTGGGGCCATTTAGCAAAATATGCCAATTTGAGCACATTTGACTTTTGGCAATTTTACAAAAAAGGTCAACTTGGCCAATGCATAACTCACTCAATTTTGACCCTAGAGAGGTGTTATTGGACTTTTTAGAAATATTAGGATGTCCTATAAGCAACCCTTTTGGTCTCATCTCAATTGAGTCTTCCATGTTCATGTATGAAGCTTTGACCCAATAGGTGTTTTTGTTGACTTTTCAAAATGACCTATAATATCAAAATTCATATCTTTTTGTGAGTGTATATTTTGAACTTTGGAGATGAATATGAATTGTAGGTAATTTCATCCTCTTCAAAATGAGCTTTGGATGGGTCATTTCTGATAAAGTATGAGAAAGTTATGCTTGGTCAAAGTTGAGTTGACTTTTCCTATAAAACCCTAATTTAGCAACTTTTGGATTTTGATGAATTGTGAGCAATCCTTGTTGAATCATGATCAAACCTTGATAAAATGATGAATGATACTTAAAAATGAGTATGTTGACCAAAAATCTTGAAGTTTGACTGTATGTGGGCCACAGTTGACTTTTGACCTAGCACATCGATTTTTAGGCCTTTGGGCAATTGACTGAGCAAACTTTTTCTGCAAGGCTTGAAACTTGACATGGATGATCTTAAGAACATATTAGGACAATGGTGAGCATTTGGGATCCTTTGGACTCAAGCATCTTGATGCAAAATGAAACCCTAATTTGAAGTAGACTGCCTTAGGAGAGAGTTTGTCTGGTCAACTTTTGAACTTCCTTGAGCAATTTGAGGACCTCACTTGACATGTATTGAGAAATATGGGAAATATGGGAGGGTAAATTTTGGGGTACAAAATTAAGGATAGCAACCAAATTGTCCAAGTAACATTAAATCTTTTTATAGTTCAAGTTGGTTATTAGGTATCTTCAAACAGAAAATGAAAAGCTCATATGAGCAAAATAAAAAAGACATAAAGATAAATGTATAAGTGAGCAAATATGAAAGTAGCATGAAATGAAAATGCTAAAATAAATGGTGTGTAAAGGTAAAGGCGTAAAGTAAAAGCATAAGGATAAAAGTCAACTGTTAATGAGTTAGAGATTAGAGGTTATTTGAATGACCATCTTGAAACTTGCATTTGAAAACTCATTAGAAGATTGATAAAATCAAATCCTCTCAACAACAAGTTCCATTTTCTTTTTTTCAAGTATATCATTCATTTCAACATCTCGAGGTGACAATAAATGATCAACGATGTTTAAATGATTCACTTAGTCCCAAATTTATGAAGATTCATTAGAGGATTGATAAGACCAAAGCCTACTAACAATGAACCTCAAGGTTATTGGATCAAAGGTTTCAAATTAAACATACCTGGGCTTGAAAACATAGGTTTGGGCAACGAATGATAATTTCTCGAATCGGGACAAAATTTAGCGTTATGTTAAGAAATCATGAGTGAACTTATATAGAAGTCGCACATATTTTGAGGTCGGTCAATAGCAATCTATGTGCCATATATTTGGAGAGATGATATGTTGATCATCCTCTAACAACATGTAGCACAATGAGAAAAAGATAATATAAAGAGGGAGGGGATGTATTTGAATCAAATATTTTTAGCAAACTATCATTAAAATCATCCAAACATTTTGGTGGAGTTAAACTCAACACTCAAGATCCAATGATGTTAATGAAGTTCATGATCAACAATCACATAGTCAAAATAAAATAAAAATTTCATTTAATGGACAAAATAAAACAAAGAAAATAGATTTTTAAATTGTTTTTTAATGGAAATAAAAGGAAAAATAGCAAACTATACTCAAAGTGTCAAATAAAAATTTGAAGAAACCATAGAAAAGTCAGAAATGATCTCAAATATTTTTATAAAAATTTTGGTAATTTTTTAAAACAGAAAAGTATTTTTAAACTAATTAAAATTACTCAAATAAGTGAAACAAAAGATCAAAATAATAGAAGTTAAAATAAAATTTTAGGAAATTTTCAGAAAAGTCAAAAATAGATAAAAAGATCTTGATAAAATTTTTAGAATAAAAAAAATGCCAAGAAGTATTTTTAAAATAATTAAAATAAGGCAAACAAAACAAAAAATTATGAAAAATATCAAACATTAAAATAAAAATATGAAAAAATATTCACAAAATCAGAAGTAATTCAAAGTATTTTTTTTTCATAATTTTTGGATAAAAATAAAAGAGTTATGAATTTTTAAAGATAAAAGAAATTTAAAAAATAATTTTGTAAAATAAAAACAAATCAGAAAAAACCACGCGCGTTGGATCTCTCTCACTTATACACGCTGGAAGATCTAATGGATCTGAGGTGAGGGAGTATCATGGACCCAAGCTAAGGCGCGCGCATACAACACAAGAAAGTCCAACCAATCAAAATAAAACAATTGGTTGAGTGTCATTTGTTGAAAAATGATACGTAGGTCGTCTTCAACCTCCATCCTCCTGCAAGTAGGACAAATCTAAGATCCTTGAATCTGTAAATTTATGTGTTCATAATGGTACTGTTAGATGCGTCTACTTGAGACGATCACAACCATATGCTCGCGAAAAATTTATATAAAGCACAGCGTAGTCGATTTGGAAAAAACTAGAGATGTTTGAAAATGTTAAAATCAAAAATCAGAAGCATCAAATCCATTGTTTCACCAAAATTGAGTTAAGAGAAAGCAGCAGTGAACATCATAGACTATTCCAGTAATTTGAGTTAGAGGATTTGATGCCTTAAACTACCTAAACAAAGTCAGATGAACTTGCTTTGTAAATGGACTTGGCTAGCATGATTCAGGGCAGCTTAAGGCTTGATTCTTCTTCTGTTAGCTTCAATGAAGTTCAAGGATGAAGGATCAATGAAGAAATTGGATTGAAAAGTGGAGAAAAGAGGAATTATAAATCTCAGAAAAGTGAGTTATGGAGGGAGTTTTACAAAGTGATTTTGGTTGTTCAAGCTTGAGAAAATGAGAGGAGTGAGGTCCTCTATTTATAGGAAAGCGAATGGTGCAAAGAATTCAGAGGAAATTTGAAGTTTGGAGGGAAATTGGATCAAGCTCGAAATTGAAAAAAGTGTGACCCCATGTGCACCAAAACTCAATCAATTCCTACGTTTTGATCTTTAATTCAACTTTGGGAACTTTGTTAAACATGTTTAAATCAAAAGCGCGTGCTAAATTGGTGATTAGAAGCCATATTATGAATTTCAAATTCTGACTTTAGAGAAAACTTCAGTTTCAAGGTACCATCTTTGAATCCATGGTGTTCACAGCTCAAGGGGTCTTAGGGCATGATTCTTGAAGCATTTGAAAGATAAGGTCACAAACTTTACAATGTGCAAAGATTGAGATAAATTGGATGCTTAAGCTAAAAGTTGTGATGAGTCAAAGTTTAGAAAAAGATGCTGACTTTTTGTATTTAGAAAAATTCTAAGTTTTTCTTCAAAAGTGACCTATAATGTTTTGAGTTCAAACAAGGTCTTCTCCAAAAAATTAAGCTTTGATCATTAATCCTGGCTTGAAGTGGACATCCCAAAGATCATTATGAAACTTGAATCACTTAAAAATACCAAGTATTGAAAAAGTTATAGCCTTGTAAGATTTGTGAAAATTCATGAGGTAACCCATAATCTTTTGAGTTCTTAGGGAATATTCCACTCATTTTCAAGCTTTGAGCATAAAAGAAGAGTTTAATTTAACATCCTTAATATAATTTTGGAAAAATAATGGGCTCAAGGAGATAAAAGTTGAACAAGTTATGATCTTTTGAAATCACATAAGAGAATTTGATGGCATATCTAGAGGACTTGTAATATTTCTTCATCATTAAGAATCTTCCACACAAAATTTTCTTGAAACTCTTGAAGTGATTAGTTGATAATCCTTTAAAGAGAATAATTTCTTTTGAATTACTCAAAAATTTCAAAAGATGAACAAGATATAGCCCTTAGGAGTTCAAAACCCTAGCTCTTAAAGCACCAAAATGACTTGGAAACCCTTTTCTATTTTGACAAACTTTGTTGCACAATAACTTTTGCCGTGTAAATATAGGTTGTGTTGGATAATAATAAGAACCCATAGCAATAATAACCACCTTCAAATATTAAGGATTGAGAGATTTATGTACTTGTGATCAAAGAATCAAGAATTTGTCCAATTTAGGCCAAACTTCTTCAATCAACCCTTGCATCTTTTAACCTTATTTGATAAATTGAAGCATGATGAATCATAGTAGACCTTGTCATGATATTATTTTAAAGCACCCTTAATGATGAAGCTTGAATCTCAATGAAGCTTTGTTGAAGAAGGCATGGAAATAAACTCATGAACCTATGAATTAACCTGATGAAATGTGTTGTGCCCTCACCTATAATATCATCAATTAGATCAAGAATTCATTGTATTTGTTAGTTAAAAGTTAATCAATACAAAACATATATGAATCAAAGTGCTTGGTGATTCCTCATGAGCAAACCTAGAGATAGGGGGAAGAACCAAACCCTAGTGTGATCTTGTTGTGATTGAGTTGGTATGAGATGATAGAGGAATCTTAGGGGCAAAAAGTGGGGTACAACACCTACCGAGTGCAGTTTCTACCTAGGCACCTCCTAAATATGAGAACCCCTCTCATTCCCAATCACCACAGTGATATCAAACAACCCCAATCCCAGGGAATGTCTCAAGAAACCAAAAAGGAAGAACACACTTCTAAATTAAAATACATAGTTTACTTAAATGCTTCACTAAGAACAATACTCAACTCTTGCTTAAAAGCTTCAAGGAGAACAATAACTTGATAAACAAGTAACAATAAGTCAATTGAAATACATCAAAAGATATGTAAGGACGTACAGAAAACACACGGAGAACCTAAGGAACTACCAAACCCTAAACCCTTATTTTTCACAAGGTTTTAAAAAAAAACTATGCTACTTAAAAACTAGGTCTTGGACGACTTTATATCTAGACTTCTGCAGTTGGGCTTGGACTCTTCAATCAAATATAATCTTCAGCTCTAAATCCCTTTAGAAACTTCTCCATAAAAATAGAAACAAAAATAACAAATCTTTCAAATATTTCCTAAAAATTCTCAAAGATCCTTTTTATGAAACAAATCAAATATGCAATTGTTCCTAAAAATCCTTGATTGGTTGCGCTTGTTATGAGTACTGGAAACCTCCAGAATCTCATGTTTTTCAATCAAATCTTCAAGGATATTATCCAGATGTATTATCATGATGTTCTGTTGCAACATGTTGCAACATCTGATAGAACATTTGTCAAATAAGTACCAGTAAACTTTGTTGTACCATCTGGTCAAGATGTTATGACATCTTGCTTAACATTAGCCTGCAATACATGTTTCTTACAATGAAACATGTTTTGATAAAAATTATTGTTAACTATTTATTTTACCAAAATTGTTACCAACCATAAAATCACAGACCTAATACATTCATTTTATATGCTAAGTACAAACACCCGTGTAAAAAAAGGAGAGAACTCTGCCCTCACCAAATATTTATTTCCTCTCCGAGTGATCGGATGCACATACGATGGCGCGAATATCAATAAATTTATTTCTATGAGATGAAGATGACACTTCACCATGGCCGAACCCTTCTTCGGAAGAAAGGGAATCCAGTTTGGTGTTGTAAGAATGAGGCTCATAGTAGAAATGGGGCCATTACCAGTATTTCAGAAACCTGCTCTTGCATTAACGAGAAGATTCAGAAAGCTACAGTAAAAGGTAAAGTGAGCCTCCTGAATACGGGGCATCACTAACATGAAGCTCTTCCGAAAAATGCCCTGGTATTCAGTGAAAATGCCGAGTAAGGGAAGGTGCTGACGAAGCTCAATAAGCCCCTGATCTCGGATGTCATTCTAGTAAGTATATATAACATGGAACAAACTGGAAAACAAGTCGAGGAGAAGGCTTCCAAGACCTATACTCGGCCCAAATTTGGAACATCTTTAAATAAGCCTAAGAGCCCGGCTAAAGTTGTGAGGCATGAATATTTAGGTATCTCGACACCTTTATTTCAAATTCAGACAATAAAACGCATATTCATCCTATTAAATGGCACTCAAAAAAGGGGGATTGAACACCGTTTAAGGTGTTGCATGTCCTTTTCTCTAGATCTACCAGAAGGACAGACCAATCAGCGGGACGATCGGCCAAGATGTTGGTCGCGGCTACGGTTTCCTGAGTATTTAAAATACATTATTCCCCACTATATATGCATTTACCCAATTTTATTTGCTTGCATCATTCATCTCCACTAACATAACCTCTTTCATGGATAGTTCATTGACCTTAAAATGATCACAAGGTTGAATCTAATAAACTTCATTTGGTCAGGCCTCACACTCTGAATGATCCTTGATTTTAGTATCTATGGGGTCTCGCTTATTGTATTTTGATAGGACTTGATGTAATCTCTAGCATGCTTCCTCCTCAAGCTAACAACCTGAACTCGGTAAAGCAGGAGAAGTTAAAGCTCTTGCAGCACGAGAGAAATTGGGCATGGAAGCGGCCGCATTATCACCCTGAACATTCGGAAACCCATATATATATATATATATATATATATATATATATATATGTGTGTGTGTGTGTGTGTGTGTGTGTGTGTGTGTGTGTGTGTGTATGTGTGTGTGTGTGTGTGTGTGAAGGTAAGAAATGGACCAGATCAATGGAAGTGAGAAGTTAAAATATGTACGGCAAGACTCTTCCTATGGAACATAAACAAACTCAAGTGTACTCTAGTATACTATAAGGAGCATCATGCCCTAATTTTTCACCTCAAGCCACGCTTCAGAAAGACAAGTGAAAGGTTTCCAAGTAGGAAGGCGCTTTATGCACATGTTCCCAACTACATTTGCAATTGATCCAGGGATTTTCCACTTCTGACCAAAAAGGCTTCCTCACAGACCGGACACGACTTCTAAGACTTCCCCAACAAATAGCTTCCTAGAAGTCCTTGGTGGAAACTATTTTGGATCGACAAAAGGCCAAAAAAGTCAAGAATCAATCCAATGTCAATCCACTTAAAATAACTCAACATATAAAAGTATTCACACATGATACTCAAGATACACTTTCTGGCTCTATTTTTTACTACATTCATCTTAAATTCTGAAGTGACTTAGGCATTCGATTGATAACCTTGTAGATCCACCTTGTACCTTCGTATTGGAAGTGAGCACCATCGATTCAAGATTCCTCATTGAAACAATCGGTTGAACAAATCATCAAAATGAAATCAATAAAGTCACCATCAAACGTTTTTATCCCACGGGAAGGGAAAGGTAAACATCAAGTAAACCTGAGAAGGTTGAAATCAAGGTCTTTCAACCAAGAGACATGGGTAAGGGAGTCGATTACAAAAGGGGAAGGTATTAGCACCCCTTACGTCCGTAGTACTCTACAGGATCCACTCTTGTTTTTCTAATCAAAGGGTGTGTTCAAATCTATAACTTACGAGCTAAAAGGAAAAATGGAAAGAGGGAATGCGTGCAGAAGAAAACACAAGGAAAAGAAGGAATTTTTACAAGGTTTCTCTCGGCTGAGCCCCGCGACAGATGCTTATGTATCCCTTTTAAGAAATCAAAGTGTTGTAGTTTGGCTCACATGTTTCAGTTTTTTGTATGTTTTTTATGAACAATATTAATTTCACTTTCTGCCGCAGCTCGACCTTTGGAGACTCACATGTCAGCGCAGAAATGAATTAACATGTTATTTTTGAAAGTTTGAAATAAAAGGCCCGAAGGAAAAAAAAAAGAGTTTGCATTGGTTGATGTTTTTTACCTTGAAAAAGGATTTTAAAGTTGTTAGATGTTTTATGCATTTTCCAAGAAAAAGGTTTTAGTTTTAAGGATGCAAAAGAAAGAAAAACATATAAGGGAGACTATATAGCTTTATCCCTAATGTTTATCATAGAATGATGGTCCTAAGGTTGAGTTTGAAAGGGAAATATCTACCTAGGTTAGCATGCATGGATTACAATCCTAATGTTTAACTTGCATCAGAAACGACACAAGTGAATCCTACAGGAGCATGGCAAAGGTTCAAAACCTAAGGGAACATAGTTTATACAAGGATAAAAAGAAAACAAGCAATCAACAAGCTCAAGAGAGCACACATATGTCATGAGTAATGCATACTAGCTCAAGTCAAAAGGCCTAACCAAGATATTGAATCATCAAGGTAGGTAAAAAGGGGAAGTTCCTGACCATAAATATCTCATCTAGGCAAGAAGGGGTCATGAAAGCTACTCTTAACCAAAATATCATGTTACCAAGGCAAGAAGTATAGAGTGGGGGAAGTGAATGTCCAAGGAAACTAAGCACATAACCAAGATATCAAAAATCGAGGTAGGAGATAAAAAAAACAATATGAACAAGCACAGAGCATCTACGCCGCCCGATGTGAGCTCAAGACAAAATATGGGGGATTCGTTATAGATCCCAATATTCCACTTGACTAACTTGATAACAGGAGTGGCACCATACGAAGCATCAACGCGCGACGCGGGCTACAAATGACACAGACTAGAAATGGTGGGGTCGATTGTAGACCCTCTTCTCGCCTTGCCTCCTTTTGAGGGCTTCTCAATAGGGAATGAGAATGGGACACCTATTTGAGGTCTTTAGCAAAAATGTAAATGTGCATAATGCCTACTTCGAGGTAAGTCTTTAAATAACCACAAACACAATTGGCAAACAAGTGCGGAGTTCCTTCTAAAGAACTTTAAACAATGACTTCGAGCATACTCTATTTATTATGCTACTTCTCATGATATCTAGAAAGCAGTAAAATATGCATTTCTATTTCTACTTCTCATGGCATCAGAAAGCGGTAAAATGCATAAAGATAAACCGGAACCAGTGTAATACTAAATGGATAAAATGTCCATTATATAGCAAGCAAGCAAAAGCAGAAATACTTCGGAAAACTTCACGCAAGATAGAATCAACAACACAATAGTCAGAATATGTATCGATCAATAAAGCTCAATAAGAATGCGTGTGTGATACGGTGGGAGAACTGACTTGAGGGTTTTGCGTTTTATCGCAAATGTTGCGGTTAGCAAGAGTAGCCACCGAATTTTCTTTTATCCAAAAGGAAAGGTGAAAAAGCACAGGAAAGACCTTTGAGATTGTTTCTTGAGTTCGGGGGGTAGATTATGAAAAGGGAAGGTATTAGCACCATTTTCATCCATGGTTTTCCATGGGCTCTTAGTTACTTGCTAGATCACTTGCTTTTGTTTTGAAATTGTGCTTTGTGTGGTTTTGAAAGTATTTTGAAAAAGAGGCCATTGTTTAGGCAATCTTTGTAATGATTCTCGTTCGTAAGAATGTATACAAAGATGTTTATCTTTTTGAAAATGTTTTCAATGTTTGTAAGATGTTTGGAAATGTGTGTGTTTGTTTTGAAAATTTCAAGGATAGTTGTTTGAAATGGAGCAAGTAACTAGAAGTAATCTACCTACTCAAATGTCTTTCTTGTTCATTTTCTATTCCTTTGACATTGTTGTCTTACCATTGATTTGGTAAGCAACCCTATATTTGGATGTAAATGGGACGGGCGTGGGTCATCGTATAACCATGATTAGCAATATTTGCAAAGTATCGTAGCATTTTTGAGGGACCAAGACCATTTTGTAAGGCAACTTAGAATAGCGTCATCGAGGGACTATGATCTTATATTTGTTTGTTTTGCTAAGATACTTCACATGCGTAATATGGCCATTTTTGTATAAGGCAACCAAGTGGAGCAACCCTAATGGTGCTTGTGTGCAAGTGTGTTATTTTCATGCTTGATTTTGTCTTAGATTAGGGATTTCTATTTGATTGTTTTTATCTTGCCATACAAACCCTAATTACTAGCATGTTATGTAAAAGCGATAAATTGCGTAATTTAAAGATTGCTATGCTATTACAATATTTTAGGGGAGGGGGATATACAAATTATGAATGGGGATTTGCAATGATATAAACCTAATTTAATCTATTACAACCAAATCGAATTTGTACAAATATTTGAATAAATAATATACAATATAAATTAAATATGCAATGGTATGTATATGCAAGAAAAAAGATTTTTGTTTTGTTTTTTATGTGAAAAAAAGAGTTTTAAACTGAACCTAATAATTTAAGAAAAGGAAATTATTTTTTCAGGAATTGGTTAACCCTAATTCTAATTTGTTAAAAGAAAATCAAGTTCTTTAAGTATTATTTTTGTGTATTTTTGTCTTAAAAATAATAAAATAATATTTTAAGATATATTTTAGTCCTTTTATACTTTAGAATAAATATTCACTAGTGTGAGAGAAAATAAATAAATAGTAACCTAATTCTATTTTATTTTACAAGTTTATTTAAGAAAAATAGTTAATATATAATTTAATAAAAATATTTTTTATGAGAAAATAAAATATTTTAAACAAAATGTAATATTTATCATGTTTTATATTTTTTATGATTTTTTATGTTAAGGAAAATATATTTAATAAAATGGAAATGATAATAAAAATAAATAATAAAATGTATGGGCCAGGGGTGTTGTTAAGAAAAAAGAGGTGGATGTTAGAAAAAAAATGAGGCCCATATGTTGAAGCCCGCGCTGCCAAACAATCAAAAACAAAGCTAGAAAAATATGAAAAATGCAAAAGGCAGCGCCAAGGTTCGAACCCATGACCTATGGTATTTACGCGTGCTGCCTTGCCACTGGGGTGGCTATACATCTGTTAGTTCAAATGAAACTAAAAAAACATAACACAAAGTGCTTCCTTGCCCTGTACTTTGTCTTCTTCCTCTAGCTAGCCGGACCCCCTGTATCTCTCTCATTTCTCCATGAAAATGGAAACTTCAAACATGAAAATGGTAGTACTCTTTCCCACGATTTCAACCATGTAACTCATGTAAACTAACAGTCAAAGATCAAAGCTAATTTCACTGGCCCTAATTTCAAACCTAATTTTTACAGAAATTTGAAATCTAAAATTCTCTATACACAATGAATATAAATGAAATCTATGAACATGGTTGGCTTTTGTACAAGGATATCTACATTTTATTTTCACAAATCGAGACCCAAGGATGCCTGTATGAAGAGATAGAAGTTAGAGTTCTTACCTCTTTCAGCTGAGATCGTGAATGGAGTTTGAGTGAGTTTTGAGAAGGCTTGAGGATACCTTTAGCTTTCCTGGACCTCCCTGAGTGTGTTCCAATCTTTACCTTGCCTTGAAAGTGTCTGAATCTCCCTACCCAAGTCACCCTGCAAGCTTGAAATGCAAAAATGGCAGATGGAGAAGGAGGAGTTACAGTGAAGGGATGATGGTATGGAACACTTAGATATGATATAGGTTAAGTTTTTAGGTAATTAGAACTTGAAACGCACGAGTAGATTTTGAGATTGATATGCTTGATGCAAAACTGCAAGTTATGGCAGGTTTTGGTGATAGAGAGTTTGGGAGAGTTTCTAAGCTTTTGTAATCGTTTTTTGGGTTGTAATATGTTTGTGTATAAGTATAGAAAAGGTTTCAAATCAATTCCACACCAGGCTTCTGAGTTATAGACTTTTTGCTCTATTGCTTTCCTTTTAAGAAAAGTGAGGAGACAACTCTCTACATGCTTGTACAAGCCTGGTCTGAGTTGGTACAAGTCTTAGGCACTTTGCTTTTGGTTTATAGGACTTGTGTGTGCAGAAGGAACAGGTGCAAGGCTCAAGGAGTTGACAAATGCAAAAGTTGTGCTTTTCTAAAATGGAAATGGCAACTTTGTGCCATTTATGGAATTAAAGCTTGGACAAAGGCTCTCATGCTTGGATTAAAGCTTTATCAATTGTGTAAGCATTAAATTATGGAGTGAGAAACAATTTTGAGACCTGTAAAGCAAGTATTATGCAGCCTAGGTTTGGATTTGAATTTTGGTTCATCATGAAATGGCTTGAAATCAAAGTGAGAAATTGCCAACTTTATCTCTTCGATTCTCCCTACTCAAAAATGATATCAAGGAGTTCTTGGACATTTTGGAAAGCTTGAAATTTGCTCTATAACTAATATTTGAATTTATTTTAAAGATTCATCTTGGAACTAGGTGAAAAGTTGCCATGAAGTTAGGTCAAAAACCTGCCTAAATTAGGGCAAAATTTCACTAAGTTATTTTAGTTCATGGGCATGTATTTACAAAATTATATCTTGAGACCCAAGCATCTTTAGGAGAAATTGCATGCAGAAAAGTTGTAGATTTCATGGAGATCTACAACTTTCATGTTGGGAACTTTCTTTGAATCATCTTGTATCATGGTGAAAATTTGGCTTAAAGTTGAGAAAAAATAAGAAATTTTTCTCTACTTAGAAAAATTTCTAAGTTAAGAAATTTCAAATTTCAAAACAAAATCTTCAGTCTTTGATTTCTTGATGAACAAGTTTCCCATTTTGACATGTTTTGATGAATTGTGATCCTTGGCATTTAATTTTGACCAAAAAGTCAAAGTTTGACTTTTCAGTATATAGTTGACTTTTGATCAGTTGACTGCAAAATTTATCTGTCAATCCAAAGGATTGAAATGTTTTAAACCATGTCATTAGGTCAAGATGATACAATTGAACCCTTGAAATCATGCTTCAAATCAATTGGTCATTTTCTAGGTCAAAAATCAGAAATTGCCCTTTCTTAGTCAACCCTAATTTTAACCATTTTGCCCTTTTGATGATTTGATCAAATTTCTTGAGGAATTGTGGTCCAAACGTGATCAAATGATACATGTGAGTCTAAAATGTTGATGTGGATCAAAAGTTATTAAGTTTGACTGTAAATTGGCCATAGTTGACTTTTTCCCCAATACAGTTGATTTTTAGGTCAACTGTTCAATTGACTGAGCAAAAATGTGATCCAAGGCTTGAAACTTGACATGAGTAGTCTTGGGGGTCTATAATGATACTTGAAATTCATATGAATCATTGATAGTCCAAAAATATTTGTGCAATCCCAAACCCTAATTTTGGGTTATCAGTGCATGATGAGATGTCTTGAGCTGATCAAACCCTAATCAAGTCTTGAGTCAAAGAGATCTTATGAGAAAAGTCTTGATAAATGAGAGGGAAAATTTTTGGGTACAACAACTTCCCCTGTTCAATCTTCTTAAACCTGAAGAGTTAGATTGGCGAGTTTTTCCATTTGTAACTTGAAGGTGAAAGATGATTGGACACTAGAGTGACCAGAAATTTGCACTCGACGATATGTAGTTGAAGGAATGGGCTTAAAGATGCCATTTTGAGAGGTGATAGAATCTTGTTGGAGATGGGCTTGTAGATGCCATCCAAGAATGCTTGTTGATTGGTAATTTGTGAGCCGAAAGAATGAGTATCAGAATGGCGTCCATGTTTGGAGCGTACCTGAACTGTATCTGGGAGCTGATTTTGACTAATTATTAGAATGGCATCCGTGCCTGGAGCGTATCTGAATTGTATCTGAAAACTGAATCCGAATGAGTATCAGAATGGTATCCGTGTCTGGGGCGTATCTGAACTGTATCTGTAAGTTATATTTGGATGAGTATCAGAAAGGCATCTGTGTCTGGAGCGTATCTGAACTGTATCTGTAAGTTGTATTTGAACGAGTATCAGAATGGCATCCGTGTCTGGAGCGTATCTGAACTGTATTTGTAAGTTGTATCTGAATGAGTATCAGAATGGTATCTATGTCTGGAGCGTATTTGAACTGTATCTGTAAGTTGTATCTGAATGAGTATCAGAATGGCATCCGTGTATGGAGCGTATCTGAATTGTATCTGTAAGTTGTATCTGAATGAGTATCAGAATGGCATCCGTGTCTAGAGCGTATCTGAACTGTATCAAGGTTGCATATTGCTAATGGTAGTTGTTAATCTTAACCTGAAAAGGGTAAAATGTTAGCTAAAATATAAAGTTATGTCTGCATGAAATGTATGATGCAATGTATTTGCTTTATTAATGTTTATGATATATGGATGCAATGTATGCGCATGTGAACTAATTTGCTGCATTACTGTTCAATTGAGGAAAATAAATCCCTGAATGTCGCTGAGGATATGTGAATTTTCATGTCTTGAAGTGGAAGTATTGATGAACTTTTGTTGAGAGAAGTAAAATCTGTTGTGAGGGACATGCCATGTACTGTTTGCACAATCTGCTTGGGGAATCTGGAGAAATTGGGTGATTTCTACCGAGGATTGGTAAACTGGGAGCTTCGTTCCGCTGGGGATTTAAATGATGTACTGTAAGGGATCACTTATGGAATAGCCTAAAGACATTTTCCTATTCTTTCAGCCTATCAGTAATTGTCTTCCTCATTTTGTTTATTTGTAAACAGTAATCATGTTCAAATGCATATGTTCAACAATGAATCATTGGACATTTTTTTTAAACAAAACAAGCATAAAGAAAAGACAAATAGTTTTTTGCACTTTCAAAGGGATACTTTGTATTAACTTTGAGTAAGTATTTGTACAAGGAGACAAACATTCTAGTAAGAGAATGTTGTCATAAAGAAGAAAAATTGGATACAAAGAAAAATATCTATGTGTGATAATCCCATGGGGTTTCCATTCTGCTATAGCCTTCGTATCTCTGAGCATCTTGTCTATTTGTTGCCTCGTCTGAAGATGATTGAATTTGATCAGAACCTCTGAGTTTGTCAGTGGAAGCCAAAGGTTGTTTGTTAAGTGATCCGACGAGACATAGTTGTACGCTTTAATTCCCTAACTTTTGCCTGGACCGCCCTTTCGGGTTTTCAGTCCACCGGGAAACCCTTTTTTGCCCAAGTCTCCCTTTCGGGTTTTCGACTTGCTGGGTGTACATATTTTTTTTTTATTTTATCCCTAATTTTTTCCCGAACCTTTTGGTTCGTCGGGATGCCCTTGTCTTGCCTAGATATGTCAACCTAGCGAGTCTCTTATGCGTAGTATCTTTTGACTATGTCCGCGTTCGCAGGGTGTGGCAGGTCGTCGCCATCCATTATGGTCAAGATCATTGCCCCACTGGAGAATATGTTTTTGATTACAAATGGTCCTTCATAGGTAGGAGTCCATTTTCCCCTGGGATCACTTTGTGGCAAGATGATATGTTTGATCATTAGATCCCCAACTTGATATACTTGGTGCCTGACTTTCTTGTTGAAAGCCTTGATCATCTGTTTTTGATACATTTGACCATGGCAAATAGCGGTAAGTCACTACAAGAAAATTGGCAGATTGCGACAGGTATTTTTGTAGATTACGACGGTTAAACCCGTCGCAATTTGCTTTCCACGACGGTTGCTTTACCGTCGCAGAAGTGTGTGTCCCCAACCTATTTCGCGACGGTTACAAAAACTGTCGTTCAAGTTTACGACGGGTTTGGAGCTGACATAATCAAGTATTGGTGACTGTTTGATACTGTCGTGACTATCTTTTGAGTTTCTTTTAATTATTGATGGCGACGGTTCGATACTATCGTGAATATCTTTTGAAATTGATTAAATTGTTTATGGCGACGGTTCGATACTGTCATGACTTTTGTTGATTATTTTTAATTGTTGATTACGACGGTTCGGTACTGTCGCCATGCCTTTTGTTTATGTCTTGATTTTTTTTCTATTATATATATTTTTTATTTAAATTATTATCTATGTAAAAAATTTTAAATATAGTTTTTTTTTGTGTTATTTATTTCTTTAAATTATTTCTTCTTTAATATATTTATTTATAGTATTATTTTTTGTTTTATTTTCTATCACTTTGTAATATAGTAAAAATAATTTCAATAAAAAATATTTAACATCAAATAAGCATTATAATATCCAAAAAAATGTGTGTTCCATAATCATGTAAAATGCGAGTTCCATAATCATGTCAAGTAGTACAAAAAACCCAAAATATATCAATTCCTAATCTTATAATAATAAGTATCATTATGCCAAAAATACATGAGAAAGTTCACAATCTAATTATCTCGATCATAGCAAAGTCTAATTTGTCCCCCCTGAAGTTCCATTATCTCCAATACGGTAGCTAGACTCAGATGAACGTCTACCATCAGCGGGTGATTTCAATCCCTAAAAAAAGGTATTAAAATAATAATCTTTAAAATAATACTCATAAAATTTAACTTTAAATGCGTCAAAATAATATACCTGTCTTCCACTAAAATTCTGCATTTGCATTAAGAGTTCAATTTCCTTTGTCCTCGCCTTGTCCCTTTTAGGGTTTAGGGTTTAGGGTCGTCGGGATTTGGATCCGTCAGCAACGAGCAAATTGACAAAAGGACCTAAAATAGTGAATGTTAGGTTTATTTTTTGTGAGATTTAGATCAACAGCAGACAACATCATCATTCCAAACGAAGCTCATTAAAAAAGGAGAAAAATAACACATTCAATTTCCAGCAGTAAATTTCTATGAATCGTATAATCAGCTTATATGAAGATGACAAACTATATCTCTAGTCAACAGAATGAATAGATATTTATATTAGCCACTTCTGCACTTGAAATATTAGTGACCTAATTTTTCTCTTACGAAAAAAATCTTCTAAAAAGAATTACAATTCTTGTGTTTTAAAAATATCATTTTTTTTGTTCTAGATTTTCAAATTTCCCAAAAAAAATTTAAAACCAGCACAAGTAGTATGAAACACATAAAAACATCAATGAGATTACAGCAGTAAGTAACAATAGAAATGATAAGAGTACAAAAAGTCATGGAAAGACAAATTTTATATGTGAAAATAAGCCTCATTCCTTGATAAAACTGTATGCTTCAATTGAATTTCCAAACAATTAGCAAAGTTTGTGATTCTAAATTTCAGTAGGCGAACACATTTAATAGTCAGAATTTGTATTTGTCCAATATTGGCAAATGCAAGTAAATTAGCTCAAAACGTGACAACACATTTGTCCAATATTTTTCACATTTGCAAATCATTCTAAAAGGCAACACAACACAATCCAGGTGTCACATTTAGCTAAAACTTGATACATAATCATCAATTATCAAGAATAACAAGTAAAATCAAACCTTAGAAATGGTCAATGCCGGGCTCCATTGTTCTTTTAGAATGTCAAGACAGATGCTTCCATTGTTGTTGATGTTTGGGTGGAATACCTTAGTCCTAAATGCAACCTGCAGTATTAAAATAACTTTAGCATGTTTAGACTATTTAACTAAATACATGGTACAAGATATTTACAAAATTGATTAACAGGCAATAAAACAACATTTATAACTTGTGAACAAATTAAACTGGATAACTAACTGTCAACTGTTGAGGAAAGAAGAAAATGAAAGAGAACAATACGATTTGATGAGGAAAGAAGAAAATGAAAGGCAAAATATAATTGAAATGAAAAGTCATCTAACAGCTTCTCTGTTAGTTTTTCCAACGCCAATAGAAGTTTGTGAATTAGTGACAAATAATCAGATTTATAACCAACCAGAACTAATAACCATGTGATGTTTTCTACCTTCCAATACAGCAAAAGCTAGTAAATATCCATATGCTACAACAAAAGACAAATATAAAAGCGTGTTCGAGGGCAAGAGGCACAAGCAGCACAAGCCCAAAATGTGAAGGTGCAAACTTATTTTGAATTGCGGAGTCTAATCGATATTCTTAGGGGAGAAAATATGCAATATATCTATTCATATTTAATGTGCAATACAAGCTTGGCTTCCTTTAACCTGGCGTTTGCATTTATTCAAAAATAACACACTCACTAGAAACAACAACAAAAATGGTCATGGTCGGATTAACAAATCGTACAAAAAAGAAACAATCATGATACAGAGTACATATAGACAAGATCTGCCTTGAAGCATTTGAAAAACAAACAAACGAACAAATCACAATAAATTATAAACATCATAAAAACAGACAAAACAAACAAGCAACTAACGTAGAAACAAGTAACGGTTCAATTACCTTTGGTGGCTTGAATGGATAATCCGGCAATGGTGTGAATGAATGTTGAGAATCCATGGATGATAGGGATAGAGGTCATACTCAAATGAGATATAGAGAGCATATGAATACTCATTTGGTAACATAATGAAAAGTTTATTGAAAAGATAATGAAATGTGTACATTGTGACCTAATTTATATACTCAATTGTGTACCTAATTGAGTAACTAACAATTAGCTAATTCCTAACTAACTAGCTAAAAGGACTATTTTAACAGCCTCCCTCAAGCTGGTAGGGATGTGAATCACAACCAACTTGAATTACATGAAGCAATCACTAAAATACACAATGGACCTGGAAACATACAAAAAATCAGTACAATAAAGGTGCTTTAAATCTTCTGCTTTTCACCCTCGCAATATTGTTTCACCATGAAAGGCTTCCCCGCTATATTGTGATGCTCCAAAAACATAACCATGGCAGGGATAACCCAATATGTAGAAATGTCGAAGAGCTTTGTTCATTAAACATGTAATATTGTTGCACATGAATTTCTTGATGTACCACACTAATTAAATCCATGACAGAAAACTTGAATTGAAATTGAAATTTCTAAGCAATAATCTTGTTCATGCATGAACGTCGACTAGAAACCACCAACTACTTCATCCTGAACAACTCATTAACGGAAAAGAGGATGCAGCTAACAACTTTTCTCGTGGACACAATACCATTGGAAAAGAAACTGTCAATGTATGCTTGGGCCGTTTCAGAAAGTTTGTAAATAATTATACTGGTCTCCAAGGCTTTCTGGTTTTCAATATTGTAGGCGGAGGCACTGGTTTTGGTCTTGGTTCCCTTCTGCCGAAACATCTTTTAGTCGATTATGGCGAGAAATCCAAGCCTAGATTTATTTTTATCTTTCCCCTCAAGTTTCAACCTCTGTTGTTGATCCTTACAATAACATCCTCTCTACTCATTCCCTTCTTGAACATACTGATGTTACGGGACTCCAATCTTCAACTAGGAATTTTAAAAAACACCTTAACACCAATGGCAAAAGACACCAGCGTCAACGTGCTACTGGACTCCAATATTCAACTACGCATTTTCACAAACACCTTGACATTAATGGAAAAAGACACCACCGTTAGCCTCTACAATAACACCATCGCCATCACTGATCTAAAGCTCCATCATCTAATGTCAAAGCTCCGACGGGATCAAAAATTGTGATCTAAACAGTAGGATGATCGAAGACTTTAACTTGCATATTAGTGAGAAACATCAAAACACCCCCGGGATCAAACACGGTGATGAAGTCATAGTGGTGATTCAAATACCCAAAATTATTTTCATTTGAGAGTGAAAGAATCAAAATATGAGATTTCATTACCTCCTTTGTGATGACGAGTTTGTGACTTGCTGATTCCAATCTTGGTGACATTGAATCTTGTGCGATGAAGACCCTTGCGGAACGATTAGTAGCAGAAAAGGAGATTTTGAAAACCTAACATCAATTCAATATATTCAAACTCAAAATCAATCATCACAAAGAGCTCAACCATAAGATTCAAGTGAATCTCCAATGCTGAAATCAATGGTAGAGAATGAGAGAGATGAGAACAATGCAAAAAGTGATACATAAAACTTACTGTGTTTGAAGAGATGAACACAGAGGATGTTAAACTGCTTACTGTGCGTTTTTTGGTGTGAAGATGAGCGGTTTGAAGAGATTCCTTTCGGTGTCAAGGGGTTTCTTTCGGTGTGAAGAAGAACGGCATGAACGGCACCGTGAGTAGAAAAAGTGAACGCAGGAGTGGAAAGTGAATTGATGTTTTATGTATTTTAAGAGCTTTTTAACTTTTTTACGGTGACGGGTGTTTTACCGTCGTGCCCATGAGAATTTTTAAAGGTTTTGGGTGCGACGGTTGTTTTACCGTCGTGAAATGAATTTTAGGACGGATAATTTTACCATCGTGAAAGGTTTAAGGGTGCGACGGGTGCTTTACCGTCGTGATATGCCTTTTAGGACGGTTAATTTTACCGTCGTGACTAGTTGTTGGTGAAAAATCAATGTTAAAAGTGTTAAATAAGGGCCGACGGTTGTTTTACCGTCGTAATAATAATATTATGATGGTTAATTATACCATCGCAAAATAAATATTAGGGTTGGTTGGTGTCAACTGTCGTAAACACTGTCTCTATATGTCAATTACGACAGTTATCACATAACTGTCGCAATTTTTGTGTCGTTAAACACTAATTTTCTTGTAGTGAGTCTCTTTTCATCAATTAAATTTAGTTGATCAAGTCGATTCTGGATCCAATCGTCTTCATTTAACTCTGCATCCTTCATAATTCTCAGAGAGGGGATCTGAACCTCAATAGGTAGGACATCCTCCATGTCGTAAACCATAGAATAAGGTGTTGCCCCGGTTGACGTGCGAGTCGTGGTACGATAACCATGGAGAGCAAACGGTAACATCTCATGCCAGTCTTTGTATGTGACTGTCATTTTCTGTATGATCTTCTTAATGTTTTTATTTGCAGCTTCGACAACACCATTCATCTTTGGCCGATAGGGAGAAGAATTATGATGCTGGATCTTGAATTTCTCGCATAATGCGGTGATCATAGTGTTATTGAGATTTGTACCATTGTCAGTGATGATCCTTTTCGGGATACCATACCGGCAAATAAGGTTTTGCTTGATGAAGCGGGCAACAACATAATTGGTAATGGAGGCGAAGGAAGCTGCTTCAACCCATTTTGTAAAATAGTCAATGGCCACTAGGATGAAGCGGTGTCCATTGGAGGCTGTAGGCTTGATCTCTCCAATCATATCAATTCCCCACATAGCAAAGGGCCAAGGAGCCGTCAAGACATTTAGAGGAACTGGAGGTACGTGCACCTTGTCAGCATAAATTTGACACTTATGACAGGTTCGAGAGTGTTGATAGAAATCTGCTTCCATGGTAAACCAATAATATCCTGGCCCTAGGATTTTCTTCACCATCGTATGCCCACTGGAGTGGGTGCCAAAAGTACCTTTATGTAATTCAGCCATGATCTTCTTAAATTCAACTTTATCCACACACCGAAGCAAAATGGAGTCATGATTGCGTTTGTACAGGATGCCATTACTAAGGAAGAATTTAGCAGAGAATCTCCTTAAGAACTTCTTATCGTTGATTAAAGCTCCTTCTGGATATTCTTAAGCCTCGAGATACCTCTTGATTTCATGAAGCCAAGGCTGGTCCACTACCTCTTCAGTATTAATCTCGTGACAGTGTGTTGGTTCATTCATTCGTTCGATGGTGATTTGGGGAGCCTCGCTATCCCAATTAAGTTTAAACATAGATGACATTGTGGCTAGAGCGTCTGCTAGCTGATTTTCTTCTCGTGGGAAATGCTCGAAGGTAATCTTCTCAAAATATGGTAGCAATGTAAAAACATGTTCTTTATAAGGGATAAGGTTTGGGTGTTTGGTGTCCCACTCCCCTTTGATCTGACTGATGACCAAAGCTGAGTCTCTGAATACATCTAATGATTTAATCCCCAAGTCTATGGCAGCTCTGAGACCAAAGTTACATGCTTCGTATTCTGCCATGTTGTTTGTACAATTGAAGCAAAGTCTGGCAGTAAAGGGAGTGTGACACCCTTCCGGAGATATGAGTACAGCGTCGATACCATTGCCGAGTGCGTTGGATGCTCCATCAAAGAACAGGGTCCATCGGGATCCTTGTTCAGGTCCATCATATGGCCTGAATTCTTCACATTTGTCTAATGTCATGATGTCTTCATCCGAGAATTCAAACTTCATAGACTGATAGTCTTCTACAGCTTGGTGAGCAAGGTGATCATCTAGTACACTTCCCTTTATAGCTTTCTGGGTAGTATACTATATGTCGTACTCTATTAGGATCATTTTCCATCTAGCTATTCTCCCCGAAAGAGCGGGCTTCTCGAAGATGTATTTTATCGGATCCATCTTAGATATCAATAAGGTAGTATGAGTCAGCATATATTGTCTTAGCCGGCGAGCAGCCCATGCCAGAGCACAGCAAGTTTTCTCGAGCAGTGAATATCTAGTTTCACAGTCAGTAAACTTTTTGCTCAAGTAATAAATAGCGTGCTCTTTTCGGCCAGACTCGTCATGCTGCCCCAATACACACCCCATCGAGTTTTCTAAAACAGTCAGATACATGATCAAAGGTCTTCCCTCGACTGGTGGCATCAATAGAGGAGGTTCTTGTAAGTATTGTTTGATTTTGTCAAAAGAAACTTGGCATTCATTATTCCATTTGACTACTTAATCTTTCTTCAATAGTTTGAAGATTGGCTCACAATTAGTTGTTAGGTGAGAAATGAATCTGGAAATATAGTTCAAGCATCCCAAGAATCCTCTGACTTCCTTCTCAGTACGAGGAGCAGGCATCTCTTGTATTGCTTTAACTTTGGCAGGGTCGACCTCAATACCTTTGTTACTGACGACAAAGCCTAGGAGTTTACCGGACCGTACTCCAAATGTGCACTTGTTTGGATTCAACATTAGCTTGTACTTCTTCAGTCTCTTAAACAGCTTTTGTAAGTGATCAAGGTGATCTTCTTCTGTTTGTGATCTGGCTATCATATCGTCTACGTAGACTTCTGTTTCATGATGTATCATGTCGTGAAATAAAGCTACCATGGCGCGCTGATAGGTTGCCCCAGCATTCTTCAATCCGAATGGCATCACCTTATAGAAGAATATGCCCCATTGTGTGACAAATGTTGTTTTCTCCATGTCCTCATGTGCCATTTTAATTTGGTTATAACCAGAGAATCCATCCATGAAGGAAAACAATTTGTGTTGTGTCGTATTGTCAACCAGGATATCAATGTGGGGGAGTGAAAAATCATCTTTAGGGATCGCCCTATTCAAATCTCTGTAATCCACACATATTCGTACTTTGCCATCTTTTTTAGGTACGGGAACAATGTTGGAAACCCATAGAGGGTAGGAAGTGACAGCCAAGAATCCAGCATTGAATTGTTTCATGACCTCCGCTTTAATCTTTTCTGACATATCAGGTCTCATACGGTGAACCTTTTGTTTTACTGGCGGACAATCTTCTCTTATAGGCAGACGATGTACCACGATGTCTGTATCAAGTCCTGGCATGTCTTCATATGACCAGGAAAAGATCTCAACATAGTCATGTAACAACTGAATCAGACGCTCCTTGATACTGGGTTCCAGATTGGCACCCACCTTAACCTCTTTTTTATCCTCCTCGGTACCTAGGTTGATTGTATCCACAGGTTCCTCATTAGGTTGAATGGTTCTTTCCTCTTGTTATAGCAGTCTGGCAAGTTCCCCCGGTACTTCACAATCTTCCTCACCTTCGTCTTCGGCTTGGTAGATTAGATCCTCAAAGTCACAAAAGACCATAGCAGTATCGTTACCCATGGGATCCATAATGGATGGGTACTTGCATTTGTGAGTGTGGATGTGTGTGAGGGTATAGCCATCTTTAAAAATAAAATGTAAAAGAAAAATAATGAGCACAAAAGTTTGTATGCGAAAAACGTCCATGATTCATTGAATGTCATATGAAGATGAAATAATAACCCTTACAAATGTACCATTGTGCCTCGGGCAAGACACAAGGTTTTAAAAGTGTGAATTGTTTTTGAATATTACAGATCCAACAAAATGTAAAGATAAATTACTGAGGGATGAAAGTTATTGGGACGAAGTCTCTAGCCTCCCAATTGTGGAGTCCTCCTTTCACAGTCGAAAAGATCCAATCCTCCAAGTTGCAATCCTCTTCACCATCTTCTACCGTGCTGACTTCACGGTTGCTAATCTTCAAGGGTGGCCCTCCAGCACGGGCACGACGTACAACCTTTTGAGCACTTAAAGTGAAACCTAAGCCAAACTTGTCAGATTTATACGGGATATACTAAAGTTTCCCCCAGATGGTGCATCCACCCTCCTTTACTACTGCTTTGGCATCCTTCAGAGATGACATCCAGAGTGGAGGCCTTGTAATCTTGGGAATCTGGGACACAGTCTTGGTTACTGCTACCTCTTGGGGGACCTCTTCGAAGTGTTGAAAAGGAGTTTCAATGAACTCGCCGTCCAATTCCACATACCTGAAGGAATTGATATGGCTAATCATCTATTCTTCCTCTCCATGGACAGTGATAATCTTTCCTTGAACCGGATATTTCAGCATCTGGTGCAATGTAGAGGTAACAGCGCCAGCATGATGGATCCATGGTCGTCCTAGCAAACAAGAGCAAGAAGGGCGGATGTTCATTACATAAAAGGTTGAATTGAAAGTTTGAGTCCCAACCTTTATGAGGATATCCACCTCCCCGTGTACCATCCTCTTCGAGCCATCAAATGCCCTTACTACTATGTTACTTGGCTTTAACGTTAGTCCTTCGTAGTCAAGTCTGTCAAGAGCTTTTTTCGGTAAAACATTCAAAGATGAGCCAGTGTACACCAAGGCATGGGCCAGAGTTGTGCCTCTACATTCCACAGAGACATGTAATGCCTCGTTGTGCTTTCTTCCCCTTGGTGTCAGATCAATATTCGAGAAGCCTAGGTCATTGTCCGCTGGCAAACTGGCCATGCAGTCTTGAAATTGATCAGCAGATGCCTCTTGATGCACATGGGTTGTTTTTAGGAACTTCACCAAGGCTTTCGCATGTGCCTCGGAACACAGTAGTAATACCAGCATGGAGATCTCGGAGGGAGTTTGCCCCAACTGTTCAACTACATTGTAGTCGCTCCTCTTTATAATTCTTAGGGTCTCCTCCATTTCTTTCTTGGAAGTTTCGGGAGTAGTCAGTGATTGAGCCTTCGTCCGAACAGGCTCCACTTGAATACTCTTTCCTCGAGTTTCAGTAATAGGAGTGTTGGTAGGAATGACAACAGGGGTTGTAACGGCTTTTTCAATAGGAACACTTGTAGAGATGATTACGGGTATGGAAGTAACCTTTGGAGCATCCACGGGTCCAAAAACTACCTTTGGGGGGGGGGGGATTTCTGGAGAAAAGATCCCACCGCTTTGGGTAATTTTACTAGTTCCGGCAATATTTCTAATGTCAGAATCTTCTTCTTTGGAGTTTATCTCTTCGGCGGCCGGCCCATCTTGTTTGATGCCATGGTAGTAAATAACCCCACCATAATTCCACGGCACAGTTTTGTCTGATTCATATAGGACTGCTCAGGCATTGTGATTATTAGAGGATTTGTTTTTGGAACTGATGTAATTCTAACGGGTCTTTTGGGGACCCTGGAAGAATTGGCGGAGATGGTAATTATTGAAACATCTTCAACAGGAACAGGTGGAACAGGAGTACTTTCAAACAGAATCTCTTTGTTGTCTATCAAGCGTTGAATGCTTGTTTTCAACAAAGGGCAATCAGTTGGTGAGGATAAGCAGAGGTGGAAGTCTTCATTACAACCCGGGAATACACCGGCTTTCAACAAGTTTATCTTAATGGTTGGGAGTGGATTCACGAGTTCATCAACTATGGTAACAAACAAATCTTCTTCAATAGCATTGGTGTTGTGACCATGTCTGGGCATAGGAGCATAAATGACATTTGGCTTCTCGGGCGCACCAAAATCAATTTCTTTTGCTTCAATGAGGTCTTGTATTTTGTTCTTCAAGGCCCAACAGTTATTAGTATCGTGACCAGGACTTTCAGAGTGATATGCGCAACGGGCATTGGGGTGATAATGAGGGGACGCTGTGTTGGGGTTTTTCGGAGCTTCTTTCAAGGTTGCCAAATTGGATTTTAGAAGATGCGGTAATACTTGAGACAGAGTCATGTTGATTCTGGTGAATTGCCTGACTGGCCTTTCCACCCTTGGTTAATTACTTCTTTGTTGATCAGACGTAGGCTTTGGAATCATAACAGCCCCAACCATTGGTCGGTGTCCGGCTCTCTCTTGGTTTCTTTGCGGATATACAACAGCTACCTCTTTCTTCCTAATAAAAGGCTTCCTCACAGCTGTAGAAGAAGATGAATCCTTCTGAATCTTTCCACTTTTTATGCCAGCTTCCACCCTCTCTCCGGTTAATATTAGCTCAGTAAATCCTGCAGATGAGCTTCCAATTAATTGGTTGAAGAAAGGGCCAGATAAAGTGCCTAAGAACATGTCCACCAATTCCCTTTCATACAGAGGGGGTTGAACTCTTCCAGTCAGATCTCTCCATTTCTGCATGTAATCCTTGAAACCCTCATTGGAAGCCATAGCCATACTCTGAAGTTGAGTACGGGTAGGCGCCAAATCATTATTATATTGATATTGCTTGTAGAAAGTTGTGGCAAGATCTTCCCAATTGTGGACGTTGGCTCTTTCTAGTTGGTAAAACCAGTCGAGTTGTGTTCCAGATAGACTATCTTGGAAAAAATGCACCCATAAGTCTTTATCGGCGGTGTGGGGTTGAATTTTCCTTACATATGATCGGAGATTCATTTTAGGGCATGACACTCCATCATATTTGGCAAATATAGGCACTTTAAATTTCAAAGGAATCACAATCCCCGACACTAGTCCCAATTCTTCAAAGTCTAAGCCCGACACCTTTTGTATTTCCATCGCGCTCAAACGCTCTTCGAGATGTCTGTATTTGTCATCAGCTGGAGGATACTGTTCTTCAGAGTAGTCTTCCTCTTCTTCCTCCTCTTCTTCCGATTTTGACGGGACAGCTGTTTCCTTGCCTTTCCCCTCTCCTTCACCGGATGTTGTTGCAAAGTTCAAAGTCATTCTTGTTTGCCCCTGAAATCTTCTCCCCATGTTTAAGACTTTGGTTACCTTCTTTGTTTTCTTTTTCCTCTCTTCAGCTAGCAGAGTCTTCAATTCTTCTTTCCCCTTGGCTAGGGTCATGAGCAACTGTTGAAACTGCGTGTTCTGGGCTTGGAGATCTTTCACTATTTGTTCGAGATCCATCTTACTGAAATAAACAGTATAGAGATGAGGAAATTTATTGCAAAAGACTTGTTTATGTTATGATGAATGATATGTGCATATGCAATGTTTTCAAGGATTTCAAAGACTCAAGTTCGTTTTAGACAAAAAGAAACACACGTTATATTAATAAGATAAAGTTTGAGTACATCAATGCCCTTTTGGACAAAATAATACAAAACTCTAAGATAAAAAAAGTAGTGTGCATCCTCTTTGGTGCAATGTAGGCATTTAGAGTCCGCTTCTCATGAAGTAGCCTAGTGAGTTCCAAAACATTCTCGCTTGCATAGAATTGGGATTAGAAAGTATCTCGCTCTCCTTTGAGCTGTATTCAATCCCTTTGTAGGTCTTCAAGAGATGTGGGCATGTCAGGATGTAGGATAGTGTATGGAACATCTCCCTCCTTAACAGGCTCAATAATTACCGGAAGGATGGAAGGATAAGGCATCATAAGACTTTGAGCACGGGTTCGTACCCATTTGAGGTAAGGCTCAAGAGGGATGGAATTCTTGTGCCCCAAAGTCTTGCTATCCACCTTTTTTAGCATCCTCTAAGCTCGGATTAATCTCTGGCAAAGACCTTGATCGTCGTTGTCGTAGTCGAATACCAAACCTTGAATCAGCATCTCGTGCGGGCCATCCCTTCGGGCATAACCAACTTGCCTTAAAGCTAAGCATGGGTTGTAGGTGATGCCTCCCATAATTCCAAGTAGAGGGACATTAGGGAATTCCCCACAACGGTCAACAATGATAACATTCTCTTTGGATCGGGAGCACCAATGAATGTCTAAATGTTTGAGCGTCATTAACCTTTGTGATCACCTTGAACCTTGATCATTCTTTAATTCAGATTGGGGAAGATGAGAAATAAACCATCTTTCCAAGAGAGGAGTGCAACACATAAGTACACCTCTTTTCCTCATTGTGCGAGTGTGAAAAGAGTGTAGGGTATCCCCTAGAAATGTAGGTATCGGGTTGTGTGACATGAAGATTTTGACGGTGCTCACATTTATGAGTTGGTCAGGATTGGGAAATAATACCATAGATAAGAAGAGCCACAATTTCCTTAAAGGCTTGCAAGTCTAAGGAATTCCAACAGCTTTGGGCTTTCTCAAACAGGAACTTTGCTAAGAAGCCTTTGACACCACTTCTAGTTTCCCAATGAGTTGTGACATCAAATGAGTGCAAGTGCAGAGCTTGAGCAATCTCTTCTGGCTTTGGGTCTCTTTCCGTACCATTGAAAGGTAGTTGATTGAGAATGGGAATCCTCAAGAGTTGGGAGAATTCTTCCAAAGTAGGCACAAGTTGATAGTCGGGAAATGTGAAGCAATGGTGCAAAGGATCAAAGAACTGAAAGAGAACCTTCATCATATCCTCATCTGTGTTGGAGGTGACCAAGTTGAGTAGACGACCATGTCTCTCGTTGAATGGAGAGTTCTCAGGGATCCTTGAAGCTAGCTCCTTAAGTTGTGGAGGAATTCTTACAAGGTTGACTTGAATAGTTTTTCTGCGAAGTGAATCCATATCCTACAAAACAAGAACAAAGATGAATCTCAAAAATCCTTGAAATGGTTTGTGGATGTATGTGATGTTCATGATGTTCATGATGTTATGTACAAGTATGCATATACAAGCAAAGTAAACAAGTTCTTAGTTTTGGCTTGCATGGAGTTTTATAGGTAAGTACCCTCTTGAAGTTTAGTTGGTTTAAACCTATCCTAGTAATAGTAACCAGTTTCTAAGGGGCTCAATATCATCGGATTTTTTCCTTGGTCATTGTTTCAGCTCAAGCCTCTTTAATAGCGACCGAAATATCCCAAGAAACCAAACCTCAATGAGTGTAGTATCGAGTATCTACCAACTTCGGACTGCACCAAAGTCGGTAATCTCACTACATCCTAAAGGCCAAGTTGGTCAAGTAAAGGTTCTAGAAGTTCATTAGTGCTTCATGACATCACTCAGCGGTCCCGTATTCTCTTTGATTAACTCAAAGGCTACCGGTACCCACAAATATGTTGCACTAACATAGCTATTACTTAGACCATGTCGGTATACCCTGCATAGTTTCCATAATGTATTGCTATTTACCTACAATGTATCCCAAATTCGGGTAGAGGATTTCAAACCCAAACAAAGAACCATAATGTAAAGCATATAAGTCAAACAATGTAAGCAAATAAATGTGATCTAGCCCTAAGGTAACCCCACTTTCATAATTTTCCCCAGTAGAGTCGCCAGTTCGGTGATACGGTGGGAGAAGTAACTTGAGGGTTTTGCATTTTATCGCAAATGTTGAGGTTAGCAAGAGTCGCCACTGACTTTTCTTTTATCCAAAAGGAAAGGTGAAAAATCACAGGAAAGACCTTTGAGATTGTTTCTTAAGTTAGGGGGGTAGATTATGAAAAGGGAAGGTATTAGCACCCTTTTCATCCATGGTTTTCATGGGCTCTTAGTTACATGCTAGATCACTTGCTTTTGTTTTGAAATTGTGCTTTGTGTGGTTTTGAAAGTATTTTGAAAAAAAGGCCATTGTTTAGGCAATCTTTGTAATGATTCTAGTTCGTAAGAATGTATACAAAGATATTTGTCTTTTTGAAAATATTTTCAATGTTTGTAAGATGTTTGGAAATGTGTGTGTTTGTTTTGAAAATTGCAAGGATAGTTTTTTGAAATGGATCAAGTAACTAGAAGTAATCTACCTACTCAAATGTCTTTCTTGTTCATTTTCTATTCCTTTGACATTGTTGTCTTACCATTGATTTGGTAAGCAACCCTATCTTTGGATGTAAACGGGACGGGCGTGGGTCATCGTATAACCATGATTAGCAATGTTTGCAAAGTATCTTAGCATTTTTGAGGGACCAAGACCATTTTGTAAGGCAACTTAGAATAGTGTCATCGAGGGACTATGATCTTATATTTGTTGGTTTTGCTAAGATACTTCACATGCGTAATATGGTCATTTTTGTATAAGGCAACTAAGTGGAGTAACCCTAAGGGTGCTTGTGTGCAAGTGTGTTATTTTCATGCTTGATTTTGTCTTAGATTAGGATTTTCTATTTGATTGTTTTTATCTTGCCATACAAACCCTAATTACTAGCATGTCATGTAAAAGCGATAAATTGCGTAATTTAAAGATTGATACGCTATTACAACATTTTAAGGGAGGGGGGATATACAAATTATGAATGGGGATTTGCAATAATATAAACCTAATTTAATCTATTACAACCAAATCGAATTTGTACAAATATTTGAATAAATAATATACAATATAAATTAAATATGCAATGGTATGTATATGCAAGAAAAAAGATTTTTGTTTTGTTTTTTATGTGAAAAAGAGTTTTAAACTAAACCTAATAATTTAAGAAAGGGAAATTATTTTTTTAGAAATTGGTTAACCCTAATTCTAATTTATTAAAAGAAAATAAAGTTATTTAAGTATTATTTTTGTGTATTTTTGTCTTTAAAATAATAAAATAATATTTTAAGATATATTTTAGTCCTTTTATACTTTAGAATAACTATTCACTAGTGTAAGAGAAAAGAAATAAATATTAACCTAATTCTATTTTATTTTACAAGTTTATTTAAGAAAAATAGTTAATATATAATTTAATAAAAATATTTTTTATGAGAAAATAAAATATTTTAAACAAAATGTAATATTTATCATGTTTTATATTTTTTATGATTTTTTATGTTAAGGAAAATATATTTAATAAAATAGAAATGAAAATAAAAATAAATAATAAAATGTATGGGCCAGGGGTGCTGTTAAGAAAAAGGAGGTGGATGTTAGAAAAAAATGAGGCCCATATGTTGAAGCCCGCGCTGCCAAACAATCAAAAACAAAGCTGGAAAAATATGAAAAATGCAAAAGGCAGTGCCAAGGTTCGAACCCATGATCTATGGTATTTACGCGCGCTGCCTTGCCACTGGGGTGGCTGTACATCCGTTAGTTCAAATGAAACTAAAAATACATAACACAAAGTGCTTCCTTGCCATGTACTTCGTCTTCTTCCTCTAGCTAGCCGGACCCCCTGTATCTCTCTCATTTCCCCATGAAAATAGTAGTACTCTTTCCCACGATTTCAACCATGTAACTCATCTAAACTAACAGTCAAAGATCAAAGCTAATTTCACTGGCCCTAATTTCAAACCTAATTTTTAAAGAAATTTGAAATCTAAAATTCTCTATACACAATGAATATAAATGAAATCTATGAACATGGTTGGCTTTAGCACAAGGATATCTACATTTTATTTTCATAAATCGAGACCCAAGGATGCCTGTATGAAGAGATAGAAGTTAGAGTTCTTACCTCTTTCAGCTGAGATCGTGAATGGAGTTTGAGTGAGTTTTGAGAAGGCCTGAGGATCCCTTTAGCTTGCCTGGACCTCCCTGAGTGTGTTCCAATCTTTACCTTACTTTGAAAGTGTCTGAATCTCCCTACCCAAGTCAACTGCAAGCTTGAAATGCAAAAATGGCAGATGGAGAAGGAGGAGTTACAGTGAAGGGATGATGGTCTGGAACACTTAGATATGATATAGGTTAAGTGTTTAGGTAATTAGAACTTGAAACGCACGAGTAGATTTTGAGATTGCTATGCTTGATGCAAAACTGCAAGTTATGGAAGGTTTTTGGTGATAGATAGTTTGGGAGAGTTTCTGAGCTTTTGCAATTGTTTTTTGGGTTGTAATATGTTTGTTTATAAGTATAGAAAAGGTTTCAAATCAATTCCACACCAGGCTTCTGAGTTATAGACTTTTTTCTCTATTGCTTGCCTTTTAAGAAAAGTTAGGAGACAACTCTCTACATGCTTGTACAAGTCTGGTCTGAGTTGGTACAAGTCTTAGGCACTTTGCTTTTGGTTTATAGGACTTGTGTGTGCATAAGGAACAGGTGCAAAGCTCAAGGAGTTGACAAATGCAAAAGTTGTGCTTTTCTAAAATGGAAATGGCAACTTTGTGCCATATATGGAATTAAAGCTTGGACAAAGGCTCTCATGCTTGAATTAAAGCTTTATCAACTATGTAAGCATTAAATTATGGAGTGAGAAACAAGTTTGAGACCTATAAAGCAAGGATTATGCAGCCTAGGTTTGAATTTGAATTTTGGTTCATCATGAAATGGCTTGAAATCAAAGTGAGAAATTGCCAACTTCATCTCTTCGATTCTCCCTACTCAAAAATGATCTCAAGGAGTTCTTGGATATTTTGGAAAGCTTGAAATGTGCTATATAACTCATATTTGAATTTATTTTCAAGATTCCTCTTGGAACTAGGTGAAAAGTTGCCATGAAGTTAGGTTAAAAACCTGCCTAAATTAGGGCAAAATTTCACTGTTATTTTAGTTCATGGGCATGTATTCCCAAACTTATATCTTGATATCCAAGCATATTTAGGAGAAATTGTGTGAAGCAAAGTTGTATATTTCATGGATATCTACAACTTTCATGTTGGTAACTTTCTTTGAATCATCTTGTATCATGGTGAAAATTTGGCTTAAAGTTGAGAAAAAATAAGAAATTTTTCTATACTTAGAAAAATTTCTAAGTTAAGAAATTTCAAATTTCAAAACAAAATATTCAATCTTTGATTTCATGATGAACAAGTTTCACATTTTGACATGTTTTTGTGAATTGTGATCCTTGGCATTTGATTTCGACCAAAAAGTCAAAGTTTGACTTTTCAGTATATAGTTGACTTTTGATCAGTTGACTGCAAAATTTATCTGTCAATCCAAAGGAATTGCAATGTTTTGAACCATGTCATTAGGTCAATATGATGAAATTGAACCCTTTAAATCATGCTTCAAATCAATTGGTCATTTTCTAGGTCAAAAATCAGAAATTGCCCTTTCTTAGTCAAAACCCTAATTTTGACCATTTTGCCCTTTTGATGATTTGATCAAATTTCTTGAGGAATTGTAGTCCAAACTTGATCAAATGATACATGTGAATCTAAAATGTTGATGTGGATAAAAAATTATGAAGTTTGACTGTAAATTGGCCATAGTTGACTTTTTCCCCAATACAGCTAATTTTTAGGTCAATTGTTCAATTGACTGAGCAAAAATATGATCCAAGGCTTGAAACTTGACATGAGTAGTCTTAGGGGTCTATAATGATACTTGAAAGTCATATGAATCATTAATAGTCCAAAAATCTTTGTGCAATCCCAAACCCTAATTGTGGGTTATCAGTGCATGATGAGATGTCTTGAGCTGATAAAACCCTAATCCAGTCTTGAGTCAAAGCGATCTTGTGAGAAAAGTCTTGATAAATGAGAGGGCAAATTTTGGGGTACAGCAGCGTGGCACACACATCCGCAATAAACAAAACACCTGCACACAAATTCACATCCAGGCAAAATGCAAATAGTATATATTTCTCATGAAATGAGAATCAAAATATAATCGCGTCGGAGGCGAATTCACAAATCGAATGCTTTTCAATCAAATAAGCCACACTTTAGTTACATGATTGAAAGCTCTCACAATTTACTTTGCACAAGTCAACAAACACATTAGTGAACAAAAAACCGCAATCGCAACTAGGCATTCTCAACACAATTCAAATTATGATTAAATCATGAAGAAGTAGAAATTAAATGCACATTGGAAGTATAAACACAAACTCTGGACATCATTACATTTCAAATATGAGTGCACAAAAAGACGGAACAGAATTGCATGAAAATCGCACGGTAGTCTTCAAACTTACCAAGAAGCTCACAAAAGTGTGTACCGCAAATTAAATCACATCACAAGTGTCATTTACCTTTTCTGGGCAGCAACATTGTAATAACATAAATTGTGTTGAAAACGCACCAGAATCGAGGATAATCAAACACAATGGTTCATGAACGAACAATAAAGTGTACACATGTATCAAATGAAAGTCAAAGCTCAATGTACATGTTATAACGAACCGAATAGCACTATGTTCAAATTTTAGGTGCACGAAAAGTCGGAACGAAATCGGCTCAAAATTGCACTGGTAGCTACAAACATACCAACAAGCTCAAAGAAACCGAAATCGAGAATTAAATCCAAGTGCAAGTACTACTTACTATTCCTGGCAGCCACACCATAAAAACTCTAACCGAGCGGAATTCCAGTCCGAAACTGAGGAAACTTGGCATAAATATCGTCCAAACATCAAAATCAAATGCCTTGAGCATTAACCATTAACCAAGTGTAACCTTATCACTACAAGAAAATTAGTGTTTAACGACACAAAAATTGCGACAGTTATGTGATAACTGTCGTAATTGACATATAGAGACAGTGTTTACGACAGTTGACACCAACTGTCCCTAATATTTATTTTGCGACGGTATATTTAACCATCATAATATTATTATTACGACGGTAAAACAACCGTCGGCCCCCATTTAACACTTTTAACATTGATTTTTCACCAACAACTAGTCACGACGGTAAAATTAACCGTCCTAAAAGGCATATCACGACGGTAAAGCACCCGTCGCACCCTTAAACTTTCACGACGGTAAAATTATCCGTCCTAAAATTCATTTCACGACGGTAAAACAACCGTCGCACCCAAAACCTTTAAAAATTCTCATGGGCACGACGGTAAAACACCTGTCGCCGTAAAAAAGTTAAAAAGCTCATAAAACATCCATTCACTTTCTACTCCTGCGTTCACTTTTTCTACTCACGGTGCCGTTCATGCCGTTCTTCTTCACACCGAAAGAAACCCCTTGACACCGAAAGGAATCTCTTCAAACCGCTCATCTTCACACCAAAAAACGCACAGCAATGGAAACTACATCCTCTGCGTTCATCTCTTCAAACACAGTAATTTTTATGTATCACTTTTTGCATTGTTCTCATCTCTCTCATTCTCTGCCATTGATTTCAGCATTGGAGATTCACTTGAATCTTATGGTTGAGCTCTTTGTGATGATTGATTTTGAGTTTGAATATATTGAATTGATGTTAGGTTTTCTAATTTGTTATTTTAGGGTTTTATTTCTTTTTATGATTTTTTAGGTTTTCTAATTTGTTGTTTTAGGCATAAAACTGATATAAGAGGACCATATACTGATCCAAATGGGATAGTAGTCGTTTTGCAATTGTAATAAAATACCCAACAGTTAAACATAGCTTTTCCTAATGATGCATTTTGTTTTATTCACGTGTATAAAAAGTTTATAGTTTGATGCATCTTAATATAACATACCTATCTAGATTTTAACTCCCTTGCAACCCCTGCTGTTATTGCATAGGTGAAATATTCCGCTGCTTCTTTGGCTGCTCAAAGTCTATTGCTAAGGTGAGAATTTCATTTTCAGTGTTTATAGTTAATGGCTAGTTAACTGTATTATACTCATGCTGGTTATTCTAAATCAATACAATTGATTTTGAAATGTTATTGTGTTCCCATTCACATTGGATCCTTTTCTGCTCTGGTACTTTCTTTACTCGAGTTTGTTATGGTTCCCAGCAGTTTAGATTAGGGGTTGGCATTTGTCATGATTAGTACTTGTCTTACTGCTCTGATAGTCATACCTGGATGCTCATGTGATTTTGTTGCTGACAATAATATTAAAATCTAGGAGATTTCTCAGTTTCATTTTGTAAAGCATGTATTTGCTACGTATTTGCTACTCAGGTGTAAATGTTAATGAATTATTGCTACGGGAAGTACACTATCTTCACCAAGTTATTTAAATAAGCATTATAGGCTGTGTAAATGTTTTTTTTTACTTTCCGATGCATGTAGCTTTGTAACATCTAATGTATTTTGTCACCAATTATGGAATCACCTAGTTTAATGCTTATTGAGTTAGATACTAATTTCTACAAGCTTATATCGTCAATCACCTAGTTTAATGCTTTATTGAGTATTTGAGTTAAATACTAGTTTCTATAAGCTCATATCATTCCAGTGTCTTATTAACAAGATGTCTCTACACAAAGGATTTTGTGCTCGCGTTCTCTTTTTGGTAACTCCATCCGTTTCAAATGAATTGTCATGTTAGAAGTCTTAGTTTCAGATTATGTAAGGCTTAGAAAGTCAAGAAAGCATTATTTTTGTCTTTTTTTTTTTAACTTTCTTTTGGGATTTGCACTATTTGGAATTATAGGCAGCCTTGACAAAGTTAAGGGCTTGGCCATAGCAAATGAAAATAGTGTCTGGGAATCAAAAAGGTGAATTGGGATTTGGGATTGTAGAGGGTGTGAGTTTCAACCTCTATCGGTGAAATCTGAACAAGGATTAAATGACTGGAGGAGTTTTGCTATACTCACTTGATTTGATTACTGAACTTGGATCCCCAATACTTAGTAGAGGGGGCTTGTAATTTTCTAACCATTCAAATTGAATTGAAAGGTGATACAATAATATGAAGTTATATTTCTCTAAAGTTGTAGATATTTGATAACTTTCTTAATCATTGTGCAGAGCTTTAAAAATGATCATTTTGAATGGAGGGAGTAGTTTTATTTATTTATTTCGGGTTTTCTCTAATATGAGGGTTGCACTATGTTATTATTAACAGAGATTGAAAATGTGTTACTGCATGTGCATGTATTTCATCTTAATCTTGAGCATCTATTTTCTAATAAATGGTTATGGTTTTGTAATTTTCTCTCAAGCATATTTATCACTTCATTTAGAGAAGCCAAACTTGGTTGCATGATAATCTGTGTTAAAAAAACTAATTTCAAGTCTAAATACAGGTTTCAATTTATTGTGATTTTCTTGTTTAGTTAATGAACTACTTTTCTTCTATTGCCAAAGAAGAACATGTACCTTAGAATATTGCTTTGAAGGGTTTAGCTGTCGAATAGCTGTCGAATAGCTGTCAAAAACATAAATGGGAATGTGTAATGTTTGTTATTTGAAATGTAAACTACAGAGTTACTCTGTTAATTGAACTGTAATGATTTAGACAGATTTTTCTTTCTTTGCAAATGTAGGACGGTCGAAACATGAGCTGCACCCCTTCATGCATCTGAAACATGAAGTGTCTTCCGCACTAGAATGAAAATAATAATGTTTTTGTTGGATTTAAAGGGATATGAGCTGTTGAAAAATATAAGATTTCTATTTGATAAATCTATGATTTCTACCAACTATTGATATGCTGCTTTGGTTTTTGTTGCAGGTAACTTTTCTCTTCCACTTGCTTCGCTGCTCTTCAAACCCTCGTGCGTCTTTGAGGTATGATTTCATTCTTAAATTTGAGTGTGCCTTTACTATATCACTGTTTAATAGTGCTAGACTAAAGAATTTTATCTTATAAGAATTTTATCTTAAATTTGAGTGTGCTTTTACAAATACATTATTCTTATAAGCAATTGTAATAACCAAAATTGCAATGTTTGCAATCGCATTCATACGGGACCGCAAAAGCACTTTAAAATCCTAGTACAAAGCAATATTAAGGTCGCACTCGCACACTGACACAACATAAGTAAATATTCTTGAAGTACCTAGCTAAATGTAGTAAACATATTGATATGAAGTATTTATCCATATATGTCTGTTACATGAAACTGCATTATACAAATTGATATCACAAGGCTTCACCTATAAACTTGTTATGTAGTGTGTAAAAACAAATTAAACAACCAATAATAAAACTCATCTCTTTTATTTTTCTATTGTTTATATTCAAAATAACATGTTCTCGTAAGTACTAGAATTCTGAAAATATAATTATTTTTTTTGAAGAAATGGATAAGTCATGGATTATTAAGCCACAATCATCGATTGCGTATCAAAAAGGAATACAAGAATTTATTGATTTTTGCATTCAAAGGTGCAAAAGAAAACGACGTAGTAATATGTCCTTGCAAACGTTGCGGTTTCAGAAAATTAAAGAGTAGGAGTGACATGTTCGACCACTTAAGTTGGTCACCATTTCCGCAGGGATACACCATGTGGATCCATCACGGAGAGTCTTTTGTACGATCTAGTACTATCTCCCCTAGTACTACTCCAAGTATGGTAGAAGATACTAACATTGTCGAAGAACCTATTCAGAACATGATCAACGATGCATTTGGAGTTTATGGGAATCATGCAAATGAAATACCATCTGCGTCAAATTTGGAGATTGAACAAGAAGATTATGTGATGCCAAGCTCAACTCAGGAAAGAAACGAAGCCAAGGAGTATTATGAGTTGGCTAGAGAAGGAGAACAACCTTTATATGAAGGGTGTAGACGATATTCAAGACTATCTTTTTTGGTTAAGTTGTACCATATAAAGTGTTTATGTGGATTGAGTGAGAAGGCAATGACAATGATTTTAGAGTTAATAAAAGATGCATTTGAATATGCAAACATTCCAAGTTCATTCTATGAAGCCAAGAAATCAATCACAAAACTTGGTTTGAATTATGTAAAGATACCCGCATGTCCAAACGGTTGTATGCTTTATTGGGGAGAAGATGAGGAGAGGGAGACTTGCAAAAATTGCAACACTTCAAAATGGAAAACAAATGAGGATGTCTCTGTTAACAAGAAAAAAAAGAAAATTCCTGCCAAGGTTCTTCGTTATTTTCCATTAAAACCTCGATTACAGAGATTATTTTTGTCATCAAAAACGGCAGAGGATATGAGATGGCATGCAACAGATACTAACAATGATGGAATGTTGAGGCATCCTAGAGATTCAGAAGCTTGGAAGAAATTTGACTTGACACATACTTGGTTTTCATCAGATCCACGGAATGTGCGTCTTGCATTGGCTAGTGATGGTTTTAATCCTTTTGGTGTGATGAGTACAAACAATAGTATTTGGCCAGTTGTTCTCATACCATATAACACTCCTCCATGGGTTTGCATGAAGCAGACATCATTTATAATGTCAATGATAATTCCCGGTAAAGAGGCACCAGGAAATAATATTGATGTCTACTTACAACCATTAATCAAAGACCTGAAGGAGTTATGGACAAGTGGTGTGGATACATACGATTCTTTCAAGAAAGAGATGTTCAAGTTGCATGCAAATTTGATGTGGACTATTAGTGACTTTCCAGGGTTGGGTTCACTTTCTGGGTGGAACACATACACAGGACTTGCTTGCCCATTGTGTAACTTTCAAACTACACCTCTCCGTCTTAAAGCTAGTCGTAAATGGTGTTTTATGGGTCATCGTTGTTTCCTTGATCGGAGACACAGGTTTAGATTGAACAAGATCCGCTTTAATGGTGAACAAGAAATGCGGAGTCCACCGAGAACATTATCTGGACATGAAGTTTTTGAAAAGGTTAAAGATGTTGAAGTCATCTTTGGTAAAAAGGCAGTGAAAGAAAAATCAGTAAAAAGAACACGTGAGGAACAACCTATAGAAGGTGATAGTACACAATGTGATCCTACAAAAGGTCATCCTCAACAATGGAAAAAGAAAAGCATATTTTTTGAACTTCCGTATTGGAAAGATAATCTTCTACGCCATAATCTTGATCCGATGCATATTGAGAAAAATGTGTGCGATAATGTCCTATTTACTCTACTGAATGATAGGCAAAAGAGTAAAGACCATTATAAAGCTCGAGAAGACCTTCAAAATATGGGCATAAGACCTGATCTTTGGCCTGATGAAAATGGTAAAATTTCTCCGGCTGCCTTTAGTTTAACAGGTAAAAATAAAAGGAATTTTTTAATGACTTTAAAGAATATTAGGGTGCCTGATGGTTATTCAAGCAACATTTCTAGATGCATTGACTTAGTAAATCTCAAGGTGAATGGAATGATGAAGAGTCATGATTGTCATATATTAATGGAACAACTTTTACCATTAGCCATTCGCACAACATTACCTCATGAGGTTTCAGCAGTATTGATTGAGTTGTGCTCATTCTTTAGACAATTATGTGCCAAGGTATTGAAAATTGAAGACATGGAAAAATTGCAAAACCAAATTGTCCTCACTTTATGCCATATGGAAATGTTATTTCCTCCCTCGTTCTTCACGGTTATGGTTCACTTGGTTGTTCACCTTGTTGAAGAAGTTAAACTTGGAGGTCCTGTTCATTATCGATGGATGTATCCTGTTGAAAGGTAAACTATGTGATTTTGTTCTAATGTTACTAACTTAATTAGAAAGTAGAAATTTTTTTTAACTAGTGTTATTGTGGTTCAATGATAGGTACTTGGGAAAACTTAAATCGTATGTACGTAATAAGGCAAAACCAGAAGGGTCTATTGCAGAAGGATACCGTTTTGAAGAGATTCTTACATTTTGTTCAAGATATCTAGAAAATATTGAGACTAGATGGAATCAACCTGGACGTGTAGATGACGACCCTATTGATGATATCCAAACTGCTTCACGTGTAGCTGAATTATTTCCTAGAGTTGGAAAACCTGTGGGTGGATCTTCTTATTACACCCTAACACCGACTGAAAAATTGCAGGCTCATAGACACGTTTTAACAAACTGTCCAATAGTTGACGACTATCTAAAGTATGTAGTTTTATTACATTTAAGTAGTTTCATCTATACTATTAATATTTTTTTACATCTAATATCGAATAATCAAATAGGCAGTTCCGAAGTTTTACTCAAAACCAAATGAGGCGCAGTCAAAGAAGTGCTACTGAGATAGACAAGAAGGTTCATAAGGAGTTTGTGCATTGGTTCAGCAATCGTGTGAGTTTTCATACAAAAATAGATGTTTTATTGAATTGGTTTTTAATAATAACAAGACTAATTGAATGTTGTATCATGTATAGATTCGCAACAATCTTGACAACATTCATGGGCCAGATAAAGATGTTCTCATTAGTCTTGCTCATGGACCTTTTGATAAAGTTAAAAGATTTACCACGTTCAATGTCAATGGATTCAAGTTTCGAACGTTGGAACGAGACAATCTTTTAAAAACTCAAAATAGTGGAGTTTTTGGCATGTTTGGGACACGAAGTTATTCAAGCAATAATGATACCCAAATGAGATTTGGAGGGGTCCCTTACTATGGAAGATTAATAGATATTATTGTGCTTTCCTATGATGGCTTCACAGTGCCCATGTTTAAATGTGAATGGGCTAATACCATAAACCCAAGAGGAATTAAGATAGATAAGTTGGGTTTTACCTCTATAAACTTTGCAAGACTACTACATACTAGTGAACATGAAGATAATGAGCCATATATTCAAGCATCTGAAGCTCATATGGTTGTTTATGTAGATGATGAGAGTGAACAAGGATGGAGCATACCTGTTCATTTGAAGCCAAGAGACTTGTATGACATGGGTGGAAATGATGAAATTATGACACCCATTGAGCCATATCCATCACAAAATTTGGAACAAATCTTTTCAAATGATGATCTTGGAACTTCAGCGACAAATGATGACAATAGTTAACATATAGTTTTTTATTGATAAGAATCTAGTTTGTTTGTAACTTGTGTGAGACTTAATGTATGATATTCCATTGTTACTCTATGTTCTTTGTTGCTTATCCCTAATTAATATGTTAGATGACATTGTTACTCTATGTTTTTAATTTATTGTGTTTATGTTATGTTTATTAAATTTGTATTCACTAATATATAATTTTGATGTTTACTACTTTTAGTGTACTTAATACCTATACTTGCAGTTGAAGCCTTTTGTGAGACAATGACTACACCATATGATAATAGTCGCCTCAAAAGAATTGCAGAGAATAAGAAAAAGTTAGCGGCTCTCAATCTTCCTACACTCTCTCAATCCCTTCACAAATCATCAGAGTCTTCTTCCAAACCATCACTGGTCAGTCATAAATTCTCTATACTACTCCATACAAATTAATTGTACTTATTATTTACTAATATTCACTAATGTATTTTATTTAGTCTGTGAAGGGCCGTTCAAGGTTTGTACAACCTGGAGAGCTTGAAGTAAATAAGAAGCGCCTACGTTCAATTACAACTCGCAAATCATCAATAACCCCTCCACCAATGGAAACTACAATAACCCATCCACCAATGGAAACTACAATAACCCCTCCGTCAATCCAAATTGCAAAAGATGTTGTGGTAGAAGATGAGGATGAAGATGACATGGTAGGAGATGAGGCTGATGATGTTGTGGTAGGAGATGGGACTGGAGATGTTGTATTAGGAGATGAGGCTGAAGATGTTGTGGTAGGAGATGAGGCTGAAGATGTTGTGGTAGGAGATGGGACTGAAGATGTTGTGGTAGGAGATGAGGTTGAAGATGTTGTGGTAGGAGATGGGACTGGAGATGTTGTTAAAGTGGCTAAATCTGAGTATTGGGATGTAAATGTCATTAGTAAGTAATTTAAGGTTAAAGTATCTATAAATAATTTAAATTTTTTACATAGTTGAGTTATGAAATTAATTTGTTTACTTTTTTAATGTGATAGACGAGGAAGGTTATGTTTCAAACACATGTTTATGTGTGAAAGACTTGGTTGCGAAATCAGAGCCTGATGGAACATGGATAATACTTGAATTCAATAAGAATAATTGTGCAGTAGGACCGGCTTCTGGTTTGCTAGCAGGATATTTGGGTATAATTATTAGAATGTTTAGAGATATTCCCATAATGTTTGAGAGTTGGAAGAATGTTCCAGCAGATACAAAAACAAAGTTTTATGAATCAAAGATAAAGGTATTATTAATAAACAATTACATATTTTTTAAATTAACTTCATGGTGATTATTATTTCCTTTGTCAACTAATATATTTTTATGTTTAGCGCCATTTTCTTGTGGATGATGGGCGTGACAAAGATTTTGTACTTGCTTCTGCTGCAAGGAAATGGAAGGATGCTCGACATACATTGTTTCACGAATTTTATAGATGGGATCTCCCTTTGGAGGAAAATCTTCAAAATTATCCAAAATGCAGAGGCATTCCTGAAAATGACTGGGCTGTTTATGTTCAATATAGGCGGAAAGAAAAAACACAGGTAACATTAGTGTTTTTATTTGTTAGATTTCTCTGGTTTGTATGTTATCCCTATCTATAATGCATGTTTTTATTTGTTACAAATGTAGAAAATATCCCAAAAAAATTCCCAAAATAGAGCAAAATTGAAGGCTCCGCATACACTCGGATCTAAGTCGCTTGCAAGGAAGAAACATGAGTTGGTATGTCTAAATCTATATGTTGTTGATCGTTTGCTTGATAGTACAAACAATTTATATTAGTTTTTATTTGCAGGAAATGAGAGATGGACGAACATACAGCAGAGGAGAAATGTATGCAGTTTCTCATAAAAAGCCTAACGGGTCATTTATCAATGAAGATGCATACAACAATAATGTAAGTACAAGTTAATTCTTTTGAAATACTGGAAAAAAACGGTAATAGTAATAGAACCATCCCAAATAAAACTCACCACTGGAATTTATATATATAATATGGAGAAAGAGCCCGATATATGCTTGGATTCCACTTGATGACATTGTAAATGCCAATCGTGAAAATAGATAGTAACCATAGGATGATTATGGGAGGTAATACCAGTTAATCCTTATAAGCATTCCTTCAACCATGCAGTCATTTCCCTGCACAACCTCTAGATCCCTCTCATCCCGATGTGAATTCAGTGAACCACTCTCCGCCCTCTTCGGCCTCGGGTGCTACATGCAGTGTAACCGCTATATGCCCTCTTTGGTCTCAGTGTTAGAGGTCCATCAACTTCCACTTAGTTCGTCCCCGAACTACATCTTATTGGGAGAGTATGCTCTGATACCATTTATACATGATTTGTCCTTATAAATATTGAAGTTTAATTTTTATTTTTATTTTTTATAAATTATATTTATAATTATAATGCACTAATCGTGTAAAAAAGTTTACCCTAAAAATATTAAAGAAGAAGATTAATACCTTCACTAAATAAAAGCTTATAACTTATTTATGTTATTAACAATGAGATCATATATCATTGAACTCAAGTGAATACATATCAAAAGAAGAGAAAGGATAAACGTCTATTTTATTTCATCCACATATAAAAAGATTTCAAACACAATGTCACACGTCCAATTCATGATCAAGCCTTAAATGCGGGAGGAGGACGAGGAATAATATAACCTGAAAGAATAACATTTGAGAATAGAAATTAATATTAGTTTTTCATAAAATAATTAATATTTATTTGAATTTGATAATAAAATGTTATTAACTTACTTCCACATTTATCAGTAGGAACGTTTGGAACTTTACAAGTGTTTGCTACAAACAATGCTTTTTCCATGCTGATTGCATTTTCAATATCAGGAGTCACATTCTTACAGTAACATGAGACATTAACGCCTTCCAATGACGCACAACAAGCTTCTAAATCTGCTAATGGTGGATAGCAAGCTTTACTGAACTTCTTGTAAACAATTCTCCATGTCACATTTGCAATAGTTTGTGCCACCTCCTAGTTTGTGTCAACTTCTTTTTACGTATATATGGAAGTCCATGATTTGATCAAGAGGTTCTCCCCCAATATATTATTCTTGTTATATAAACAATAGCTCAATTTTTTCTTTTTCATGTGCAGAAAAAATTACAAGCTGCAATTAAGGATTCTGTGTCTGAAAATGAGGCATTTCAGAAAGTATTTGGAAAAGAAAAGCATGGATATGTTCGTAGTATGGGACTTGGAGTTACACCATCTCAAATTAATAGATCTACGAGATCGACATCTTCTTCTGCAGAAAGTGAACAAATAAAGGAAATGCAAGAAGAAATTAATGCACTTAAAGAAAAGAATTCAAAAATTGATGAATTAACACAGGCAATCATATTCTTAACGCAAAGGGACAAGGCGAGGACAAAGGAAATTGAACTCTTAATGCAAATGCAGAATTTTAGTGGAAGACAGGTATATTATTTTGACGCATTTAAAGTTAAATTTTATGAGTATTATTTTAAAGATTATTATTTTAATACCTTTTTTTAGGGATTGGAATCACCCGCTGATGGTAGACGTTCATCTGAGTCTAGCTACCGTATTGGAGATAATGGAACTTTAGGGGGGACAAATTAGGCTTTGCTATGATCGAGATAATTAGATTGTGAACTTTCTCATGTATTTTTGGCATAATGATACTTATTATTATAAGATTAGGAATTGATATATTTTGGGTTTTTTGTACTACTTGACATGATTATGGAACTCGCATTTTACATGATTATGGAACACACATTTTTTTGGATATTATAATGCTTATTTGATGTTAAATATTTTTTATTGAAATTATTTTTACTATATTACAAAGTGATAGAAAATAAAACAAAAAATAATACTATAAATAAATATATTAAAGAAGAAATAATTTAAAGAAAAAAATAACACAAAAAAAAACTATATTTAAAATTTTTTACATAGATAATAATTTAAATAAAAAATATATATAATAGAAAAATAAATAAAAAATCAAGACATAAACAAAAGTCATGGCGACAGTACTGAACCGTCGTAATCAACAATTAAAAATAATCAACAAAAGTCATGACGGTATCGAACCGTCGCCATAAACAATTTAATCAATTTCAAAAGATATTCACGACAGTATCGAACCGTCGCCATCAATAATTAAAAGAAACTCAAAAGATAGTCACGACGGTATCAACCCGTCGTAAACTAGAACGACAATTTTTGTAACCGTCGCGAAATAGGTTGGGGACACACACTTCTGCGACGGTAAAGCAATCGTCGTGGAAAGCAAATTGCGACGGTTTTAACCGTCGTAATCTACAAAAATACCTGCACACAAATTCACATCCAGGCAAAATGCAAATAGTATATATTTCTCATGAAATGAGAATCAAAATATAATTGCGTCGGAGGCGAATTCACAAATCGAATGCTTTTCAATCAAATAACCCACACTTTAGTTACATGATTGAAAGCTCTCACAATTTACTTTGCACAAGTCAACAAACACATTACTGATAACAAAAAACCGCAATCGCAACTAGGCATTCTCAACACAATTCAAATTATGATTAAATCATGAAGAAGTAGAAATTAAATGCACATTGAAAGTATAAACACAAACTCTGGACATCATTACATTTCAAATATGAGTGCACAAAAAGACGGAACAGAATTGCATGAAAATCGCACGGTAGTCTTCAAACTTACCAAGAAGCTCACAAAAGTGTGTACCGCAAATTAAATCACATCACAAGTGTCATTTACCTTTTCTGGGCAGCAACATTGTAATAACATAAATTGTTTTGAAAACGCACCAGAATCGAGGATAATCAAACACAATGGTTCATGAACGAACAATAAAGTGTACACATGTATCAAATGAAAGTCAAAGCTCAATGTACATGTTATAACGAACCGAATAGCACTATGTTCAAATTTTAGGTGCACGAAAAGTCGGAACGAAATCGGCTCAAAATTGCACTGGTAGCTACAAACATACCAACAAGCTCAAAGAAACCGAAATCGAGAATTAAATCCAAGTGCAAGTACTACTTACTATTCCTGGCAGCCACACCATAAAAACTCTAACCGAGCGGAATTCCAGTCCGAAACTGAGGAAACTTGGCATAAATATCGTCCAAACATCAAAATCAAATGCCTTGAGCATTAACCATTAACCAAGTGTAACCTTATGCTCAAGATTATATCCAAAAGGTGGAATTAAACTACAAATCAAGTGTTGATTTAATTTCCGAATTCAAAACTTTTACATCGAAAATGAGAGTTTATTCACAAAATGAATTGGAAATTATATCAACACATGATTACACAACAACATCTCAACAACATTTCCATAATTGAACATGTGAACTTATAATTCGGTATTCACGATTTCAACAATTTTTACCGAATTAAAAGGAAAATTCACATCAAGTATGCAATTGTTCAACCTATGCCTCTTTTCAACATTTTAACAAACTCAAGAATCATATGAATTTTGTATATTCAATAATTAAATAATTAAATTCATGCAACAACTCAACTCATGAAAATATGCTCAAAAATCAATTAATTATGGTTCAAGCATTTAATCAAACATGTAATCTTCAAGAAATTATTCAACTCGTGTTACTCAACAATAAACATAATTCAAGAATCAACACAATTCACAATTATTGAAATCAAATAATGCTTCAATTCAAATTTCAAACTCAATTCATAATTCAATTCAAGATTATTGAAAATTAAGATAGTAGAATTACCGAATTAGATGAAGAGGAGTTTGAATCAATGCCAAAAAATGATTGAAGCATGGAGGAGGGAGACATAGCCGCAATTTTGCATTGGAAAAACGGAGAGGAGAGGCCGGATTTCCGGCAAGCTTGACGGAGGGAGATGGTCGAATTCCGGCGATTTATCAGTGGTGCGGCGGCTGTCAGATAAGGTGGAGGGAGGTGTACGGCTGACCGGAGAAGAAAGAGGGAAGAAAACTTGAGTTTTGATGAATTTGGATCTTGAGGTTGTTGGAGATTGTTATGTGTTCTTGAGCAAAATTCAAAGAGAAATGTGTTTGATCCTTGACAGAAGAAAGAGAGATTTGTGAGGTGTTTTTGGGAGTAAGAGAAGTTATGAGAGAAATTCTAATATTTTCCGAATATAAGCTATCTCCTATTGGGCCTTGGATTTGAATTTGGGTTGGGCCTTGTTTTGACAGTGTCAGCGTATTTAATTCACAACACGAGAATAAAATGACATGTCATCATTGGTTCGAAATCTTGACTCGAGCTCAACATCAAAATTGAAGATTGAAAAATTTGTGACGCGATTCCGAAATAACATGCTCAATTGGATAAATGACAAAAAAGTTATGAATTTTTGAAGATGCACAGACGCAGAGCAGGGTTAGCTAATGCAGATTTTTCTCAGTTAATTTCAATGTTCAGTTATGAAAGAACTCCGTGAAGGAAAATCCTCCAATCAAAATCCGAACTCGGGGTCTGAAGAAAATTTTTAGGTGGCATCATTTGTGAAGTTGTGCCGAAATAATCGTCTTGATACAATAAAAATTGAAGAAGTTATGATTTTTACAATATTAGAAAATGGTGAATTAAAATTCAGGTTGAGCATAATAAATTTATCAGGTAATCCATAATTTCGGGGTCTTTCCTCAAAGAATCAGCCTTCGTCTCGAACATATGAAATGAAGTGACATCAAGACAGATCTTTCCCTCAAAGAATGTCTCAAAAACATTGATCTAGGAGAAAGTTGTGAATTTTTGAAGGTCCGCAAAATAACGATTCAGTACAGTATTTTCACTATTTTTTCATCGTTTAGATTCAAAGTACTCGCGCATTCGGAGATCTTCCTTAAAGAATTGGCTTTCGAGCCGAACATGAAAGTCGGAGGAAATAACAAGATGATTCAAATTCTCCATGAGGCACTCAAAGATGATTTTCAAGTCAGAAGTTATAAATTTTTAAGCATCCAAAAACCAGAGAAATGGTAAATCCTCTGTATAACGCATTTCAAGTATTTTACGCTTTAGAAAATCTTCCTCACAAAATTAGCCTTCGACATGAACAGATGAAATGAAAAAGACCTTAAGACATTTCTAAGGACTTAAGAATCAATACTAAACCATTTTCTGAACTCGAGTTATGAAATTTTGAGCTTGAAATGCATTGTACTGAATTTATGTTTGTACTATCTCAAATCAACTGAAACGCTTGACTTTTTGCATAATTCTGAGCGTATTTAAACGCGTAAGAGCTTGACATGATGATGACTTGTTTGGTAGTTAAATGGATATATTAGAAACCGTGTGGAGTGCGTTAAAATGCGGAAAACCTTGAATTATGCTTCACATTACAGCTTAATGGAATAGCTAATTTTCGCAACTCTTTATTGCAAAGAAATACATTGATTCCATGAGCATAGACCCAGTGACACGTATGTTAATATATGGTAATGAAGTATAAGCCAATTAGATTTAAAATGAAGAGGGCGGATTTTGGGTACAACAGTTGCCCCTATTCAATCTTCTTTAACCAGAGGGTGAGATTGGCGCAATCCTTTCGAACAATCAGGGTGAAAGAAGATTGAATATTTAATAGAACAGTAAAATTTGCACTTTGAAGCCAGACGGATATTATTAATTTTTTGATCTTTTAGAATTTTCTATTTTTTTTCCTTTTTGTGGATAATGGTTATCAGGGATAGAGGTATGTCAGGTCAAAGCTAGACACACACAAAAGAGAAATTGGATATACACGCCTGGCCAGAATTGGACATATATAAGGTTAACTGACCGAGGACACCTGAATAAAAAATTAACTTAGAAATATCAACATAGAACACTTGCATGAAAAGTGAAATCTTAGAGGAGAAAGAAGACTAACTGCATATAGACTTCTACAGAGAATACCTAAATAAAATGTAAACTCAAAGATATCAGGTAGAGGATGTTTGAATCAACAACAAACTCAAAGATATTGACAGAGAACAGTTGCATTAAAAGTGGACTCACAAAAATCAGACTGAGAACATCTGCATCAAAAGTGAACTCAACAGAGAAAAACAAGGAACTCTTGAATCAAAAGAGAACCCAAATATATTAACTATAGGATGCTTGAATCAAAAGCGGACTCAAAAATATCGTATAGAGATCTTTTGAATCACAAGAGAAACTCAAAGATCGGATAGAGGATGCTTGCATCAAAAATGTAATCAATGATCGAATAGAGAACACCTGAATCAAAGGCGAAATCACAAATATCAAACTGAGAACCCTTGAATCAAAAGAAGACTCAAATATACCAAACAGAGATTTCTTGAATCAAAAGAGAAACTCAAATATTGAAAAGAGAACACTTGCATCAAAAATGTACTCAACAATCAAATAGAGAACACCTGAATCAAAGGCGAACTCACAAATATCAAACTAAAAACACTTGAATCAAAATAGAACTCAAATATACCAAACAGAGATCTCTTGAATCAAAAGAGAAACTCAAAGATCAGACAGAGAACGCTTGCATCAAAAACGAACTCAATGATCGAATAGAGAACACCTGAATCAAAGGTGAACTCACAAATATAAAGCGGAGAAACCTTAAATCAAAAGAGGACCCAAATATACCAAACAGAGATCTCTTGAATCAAAAGAGAAACTCAAAGATCGGACAGAGAGCGCTTGCATCAAAAACAAACTCAACAATCGAATAGAGAACACTTGAATCAAAGGCGAACTCAAGGACATCAAATAGAGAACTCTTGAATCATAAGAGTACTCAAAGATATCAAACAGGGATCTCTTGAATATAAAGAGAAACTCAAAGATCGGACAAAGAATGCTTGCATCAAAAATGAAATCAACGATCAAATAGAGAACACCTGAATTAAAGGTAAACTCAAGGAAATCAAATAGAGAACTCTTAAATCAAAAGAGGACTCAAAGATATCAAACAGAGATCTCTTGAATTAAAAGAGAAACTCAAAGATCCGGCATAGAACGTTTGCATCAAAAACAAACTCAATGATTAAATAGAGAACACCTAAATCAAAGGCGAACTCACGGGAAAAGAAGAATAGCCGCAACTAGATTCTTAGAGGAATCTCTCTGATCAAAGGCAGATTTCATGGGGATATAAATATATATGTATGGTAAGAATTAGACATATACAGGAAAGAGACCGATCGAAGAAGGCTCCAACAAGGGACGCTTGAACAAAAGCAAACCTACAATGACAAGGAGACTAACCGAAGATAGAATCATTGGGGAAAGAACACTGATCAGAAGTGAACTTAACTGGGAATTCACGTTCGTATTAAATGCAAATAGAACTCCGGTCGAAGGCGAACTTACAAATAGAAAAGGAGGACGACTGTAGGACTCTATACAAGGATTGCCAACATGCGTTGGAGTTTAAGAGGCTGCAGATGCACAAGAACTACAATATCCCTCAGGCCAAAGGCATGGTGTAATTCTCCAAGAGTGGCAATTATCTGAATTATCACACACCAAGTATGGATACTCAAACACTTGAGAAATAAGAAAGGTTATACACCGACTCTTACTCGCACTCTGGCGGCGGGGAAAACACGGGTAAAATAACCAAGGGCTTGCAAGGGCAATGGAAAACCATGACTCACTGGGGAAATGGTAAATACCAAAGACCCGACTGGTGGTAAACCAAAACAGACTCCATTGGGGAAACATGATAGGATCACCCTAAAGGCTTGTTGTGGCGGTAATTCAAATCTGAGCGCATAACAATCCGGTTACTTCAGATAAACATAATTGGCTTATACTTATGCATGTTTGAATTTTTCTTTTTAATAGATGCAATGTAATGGTGCATGTTTAGTGGTGCACTGAGGAAAATATGATAATAATCAACTACTGAGAAGATAATGAACTTCTGAACGATTAACTTTGCACATCTGATCTTTTGTAGAGAATAATAAATATGATCTTCAATGGGGAAACGAGATTCACAACCATCAACTTTCAAGGATCGAAATCACTAGGGAAGTAACTTCCTAGGGAGAATACTGCAAAACTAAATTGTAGTTTAGAGAAAATCTTGAACTCTGATCTAACTCTTCGACTTCCTGGGGAACGGATTCCTAGCCTCTTATCAATGATGAGAACTCCGCTTGGAACAAAAAATTTCTCGCATAGAGTTTCTTGATGAACATAACTTCTACTGGGGAATCAGAGAAATTCTTAAATAAAAAGAATTTTACTCAGACTACACTAGGGATATTACCGCCTGGTAAATATCTTCACTTGGGGAAGAAGCAAATATCTTTAGAATAGAGTTCCACTAGGGAATATTTCAACCATATTTTATCACTAGAGATAAAAAAGAGTTAAGATTTACATTCTCATGCATACCACGTTGGGGTAACAGGACACTTGCTTCACTGGGGAATAAAAATTTGCTCCACTAGGGTATAAAGGCCAGTTAATCTAAAATATCCTTGAAATTTGACTCCAACTGGGGAGAAAGCTACATTTTCCACTTGGGAACAAAAAAACTCTTGATAGCAATATCACTGGTACAATCTATGTTGGGGATAACCATCTTTGTAGGATTCATGTCAACAAGGACAAGTACTGGGGGGAAGAAAAATCACATCATTGGGGATAATAGTTGTCTTCATGGAATACCAACTAGAATCTCCCATAGGTAATTAGGAATCTCTTTAGAAAACTCTAATATAGGCAGACCGCACTAGGGAGGAAGGGTGCAAACTTCACTGAGGGGGAAAATGCACACATCATGGGGAAGATGAGCGCCACCCTCACCGGGAAAGCAGAAAGTTGATTTCAAGGGGAGTATATCAAGAATCTTTGGTTGGTAAAATAAAAAGACTCTTCCGAAAAGCCTGGAAAGGAGCAGACTGCGCCGGGGAGAAGGATTATGCTCGGGCGAGGGTACACCTTCACTGGGGATATGGGATTCTATTTTTGCAAAAATCCTCAAGCTTTAAGACCCTCATGTTGGTCACAATCAGACCTTCCTTTGTTCATTCGCTGGTATACTTCTTGTCAAAAAAGACCAACAGTACATATTAAAAAGGGAAATTATATCAATATGTCCCATGTATGAAATGGTAACCTTTACTGAGGAATAAACAATCCAAACTACCGACCACTGGGTAAAAACTACGATGCAAGATTGCAACTCCAACATGTTAACTCAGAGGAGGAATGCCACTGAAAAATGGACTTTGGAGAGGACACTGCAAAAATAAATTGCATTCCACTGAAAAGAAATCATCTTGACTTCAAAAAACTCCTAAATTCATGGGGAGAAGGTCCATTCTCCTCCTGTAGAGAAATGAGGAATGCTTCGCTGGGGAATAAAGATCTTGGAAAATAAACCCCTTAGCAGATAGACCTTTGTCAAGTAGCAATGGATCCTTTACTGGGGAAGGGAGTCCTTCTAGTAAACAATGTTTCCGTCATGAACCTTTTATGGGTAACAACCTCACACACTTCCTGCTTTCTTTCTCATACCCTGCTGAGGATAATAATCCAAACTTCAATTAGAGATAATGATCCTAAATTCGGATGAAGGGATACTAATAACCCGGACTTAGGCCTTTGATGAGCCGAGGATAATCAAACCCTATTTCCCTTCATTCACAAGTTATTTAGTTTACGCCTGGACTCAACTTGCTCAAGCTTTAAAATGGAGGAATGCCCATGCATAATGCTTTGGCTCAGTCTGTAGATCCTTTGAAGAAATTTACCTCGAGAGGAATTTCTGAGATATGTACCATCAAGATGATCGGCCCTAGTATTATGAACTTCAGAATAATACCTCTGACTGACCATAGTTGGAAGCGGTTTCAATCATGCTTGAGTGAATGCCCCTGTATCTTCATATTCTGAAATGATTCTCCTCTGATCAACAGATTCTTAGAGAGATTTGTCAAATCTCGACATAACTACCCCAGTTTGACTTCACTTTGAGGGATCAAATCCCGACTTGAATGCCCCGGATTGGATAATTTTGAGATGTCTTTTCTTGACTTTGATTGCCCCAGGCTGGCTGCATTCGGCGATGAACTGTGTTGGGAAAACAAACTCGCTCATACTCAATAGAATCTCAAACTTTTCCTTTTTAAGTTAATCTACTTACGTCTTGAAATTAAGCTAGTACACAACCATACTTCTTAACTTGAACTGCTTCGTGCTCAAATAGATACTTGAAGCAATATGTCCCTTATGACCAAACTGAAAGTGATACAACAATACTCGACGAAGACCTATGAGCAATCAAAACTTTCACATATCTGCTTTAGATCAGTTCTCAAATTGGTCTTATTTTACTCAACAAAGTCCGTAAAAGGTATGCATGCCCCAAATTAAGATCATTCTCAAAAATGATATACCCCCTTAACAGTATCTTGAAGAAATTTGTCCCTCGGGAAACTTTTCATCTGATGCTCATTATGTAAGCTCACTTGATGTTTAAGCACCTATTCATATGCAAAGAATGTTTATTCTAAGAATGACAATTCTAATGCAAATTTCATGTTTGTCTTGAAGTTAAAAACTTTTATTGAAAAGATGTTAAAACATCGAATTTTTCTGTACAAAAGAAAGTAAAAAGATGGAGTGATACCAACTCAAAAGTTTTAGCAAGCCTCCTAGGAGTCATATTATCATATTCCCGTTACAATATCCCTTCGAATTAAACCATGCTTCAGTTAGGACTTTCAAGGGTAGTAATGTGGCCTGGTTCAGAGGTTTTAGAAAAAAAGACTTTAAGGCTCAAAACATTTGGTGCCCACCCATTATCCATGATGTTCCCCATTCCTACATTTAGTTAACTCGATACGAGCACTCATCTCTTACAAGGAGTTTACAATGATTGAGGAAACACGGGGATTTCTTGGACACGATAATCACTTCACCTTTTTTTGTTTTGGTGTCTGGTCACACGACTTTGTTCTTTGCTGAGGATTTTTATTTGGTAATGTATTTTCACTTTTCGCGTTTTTCATTCTTTTTCATTTCCTTAACTTTTTCCTGGATAAATTCTTTTGAATTTTTTATTTTTGAAGTCCAGTGGGATGCTCTAACTTTTGCCTAAGCGATTTGTTTTCAAGTTTCGACTTAGCGGGGTTTCTTTTTTTCTTTTTTTCTTTTCTTTTTTCATTTCATTCTTTTTCTTTTGAACAAATCATTTGATCTTGAGTCTTTTGACCTTTTAGAAAGGTTATGACTGCCTCATTCCTTGGTTGATGAGGGATAACTATTAAGGTATCACGTCTTTCTAGACCTCTTGGTTCAAGGAAATAACCATTATGGTTTTGTTCTCTTTTTTTCTGATCTCCTAATGCCAGGGATAAGGTGTCGTGATCCTCAGATGTTTACATCCTTTTGAGATTTGAATGTTCGATCTAGTTAGCTGAAAAACTACCCGACCCCGGGTTAAAAATGAGGGTTTTTATGAACAGAAAATAAACTCCTACTTCAAGACTCAAAGGGGTTGACGAGGGTCTATTTCCATTATATATCCAATGTGTTAGGGATTTGAAACAATTCATGTACATCGTCAGTATGTTTTCTTATTCCAAAGCATACGTTTGAAATTCTAGGTATATTATTCATCATCCTCCCTCTAGAGGTATTTGCTTTGTTAACAAGAGTTAAGTATCAAAAAGCAAAGCAAAATATTTAAGAGTGAATACGAATGGATTAATTCAAGACAAACATATTCAATGCATTATGATTAATATTAAAAAATAAGTAAGTTTTGCACACAAGAAAGTACTGAATCAAAAGAAGAAAGATTACAACTGAGAATTCAAATGGAACTAGAAAATCGCCATGTTGAGGAGACTAGTCTCCGTATGGACTGATTGCTTCAAAAGATGTGCTTTGCAGTCTTGACACTCACTGAGTCAAATGAGGATTCAATTAATGTGCATGCCCTATGGGGTGAACGTGATTGCTTTGGAATTAATAAGTTTCTGAACTTTGCCTTTGAAAACATTGCAACCTCTAATTGTAAGGTATGGTGCCCCGAAATGGAACTCATAGTATGCATCGGGATCATATCCCACAGGATAAGGAAAAGGAGGAGGCACGAGCTCCTTTAACTCCATAAAAGAATGTTGAAATAAGTGCGAGAGCAAATCACTATGAGGCATAGGGATTGAATCATTCACTTTTCTTGGCCATATCAGATTTTGTCCACATTGATGTTGATGGTTATGTCGATAGTTTTGCTGTTGAGGAGCGTATTGACTGGCTAACCATAAGGAACAGGCTTTTGTTGAAAAAATTGAACTGGTGCCTGGCTGGGAGTTATATCACAGATGTGAGAAGAATTCTGATTAGGAGTAGACCCTGGATGGAGAACATGATTAATCTTTTATCCTATAGCTGTGAGAATGAAATTGACTCGCACATCTAGACCATTGAGAGTAAAAAAAAATTCCCCTGCATCAAGAAAATCTTAGACTTTGTGTTTCCATGCATAGAAGTTCTCAACAGCATGACCAGGTGCTCTAAAATGGAACTCAAACCGGGAGTTAGCATCATAATCAGGTGGAAGCTTTTTGGAACAACGAACCAAAGTATGGAGCTCAACTAATTGGAGCCCAAGCAAAATATGAAGTAATTGAGCATGCAACATCATAATGAGATCAAAATACCTCTCAGACGGCTCATGTCTTTGCTGAGGAGCCTTACCCTTTGGATTCTCTTGGGGATCAGCGATTGGTTGTGGACGGGAAGACCTCAAGACACAAGGTGGGGGGAAGATACATGATTTACTCCATGACTTGAAGGAGTCCCCAAAGTATGGTTAGGAATGTCAACTCTTGTTGTTGCAACAGATATAGGATCATCTTCCTTTCTCATCAATATCTTTAGAACTTCCATGGTCAAACTTAATTGAGTCTTCAACTGACGGTTTTCCTCCTTCAAGAGTTCTTGACCATGGGCCATAGTTTGCATGTCCACCATGAACAGCCCCATATGACCTTTCAAATCATCCAATTCCCCACGAAGTTGTTCCATATCTTAATTCTAATCACGGAGCAGAGAGAAGTCAAGATTTGCAGTTCTGAAAAGAAAATACTGAGTCTGAATAAGAATTCCCCACTCTGAGTACCTGAAGATGCATGAAGTGAATGAGTGGATGCAATGCCATGCTCTATCATTTTCAAAGAACCTGCATGCTCTTAATTTTAATTATGATCCAGCAAGAGATGGAAAAACACAACATAAGACCCACAAGCACAATTCCTTGGAAATGGAAATAACATGTGTGTTAACTCTTTTTTTCATGCATACATTTTTGTATGCATTTCTCTTTTTTTTGTAAAAAGTAAATATGCTATGATGCAAGTGTGATACTCATGGAATCAATGTTTCCATAAAAACTGGTTGTTGTGTTGTCTCTGAACACACCGAGAATACCATAATCAACGGTCCACAACATAACCATAGAACCATAGAACCATAGTCACAAACAGAACAATACAATCACCATTAGAACATAGTCACCATCTGTACCTGTAAAGATATTCCCACCCCACTCATGGGTCAAGACTAGGTCAAGGTAAGGTCAATGGTAACTCAGAATCCCATGTTCGCTTGAGAATACTATCGTACACCTACGTGATAATGATAACACCTCATTAAAACCTCATCTGAGCGTGGATGACATAGCCGTCTAGGGAGATCTACATCCCATATCCGTCATGTTCCACTCTATTCCTAGTGTTACTATAGTTGTCACTTGGCCTGGGTATGAGGCCTTTTACCTCATAGTAACACCCACCCAACAAAGAAACAGAGAAGCCAACAGAACACCAGTATATGAAAAACAATAAAGATGCAATGCAAACATATGCTCAGATAAACATGTACAAATGAATAAGATGAAAGAATAAAAATAAACACCCAAAGAAAAGAAAACAAGAGCTAGGAGAGACTCCGGGATGGACCAACATTTGGTTAATCTATCCCCAGTAAACTCACCAGCTGAAACAACCGGTTAAACAAATCATCAAGATGAAATCAATGAAGTCGCCATCGAATATTTTTTATCCCACGGGAAGGGAAAGGTAAACGTTGAGTAAACCTAAGAAGGATGAAATTAAGGTCTTGCAACCAACAGATATGGGTAAGGAAGTCGATTAGGCAAGGGGAATGTATTAGCACCCCTCACGTCTGTAGTACTCTACAGGACCCACTCTTGTTGTTCTAATCAAAGGGTGTGTTCAAATCTACAGCTTACGAGATAAAAGGAAAAATGCAAAGAGGGAATGTGTGGAAAAAAACACGGTAAAAAGAAGGAAATATTTACAAGGTTTCGCTCGGTTGAGCCCTGCGACCAAATGCCTATGTATCCCTTTTAAGGAATCAGAGCGCTGTAGTTCGGCTCATATGTTTCGGGTTTTTGTATGTTTTTTATGAATAATATTAATTTCACTTTCTACCGTAGCTTGACCTTTGGAGACTCACGTGTCAGCGCAGAAATGAATTAACATGTTCTTTTTGAAAGTTTGAAAGAAAAGGCCCAAAGGCAAAAAAAATAGTTTGCATTGGTTGATGTTTTTTACCTTGAAAAAAGATTTGAAAGTTGTTAGATATTTTATGCATTTGCCAAGAAAAAGGTTTTAGTTTTAAGGATGCAAAAGAAAGAAAAACATCTAAGGGAGACTATCTAGCTCTATCCCTAATGTTATCATACAATGATGGTCCTAAGGTTGAGTTTGAAAGGGAAATATCTACCTATGTTAGCATGCATGGATTATAACCCTAATGTCTAACTTGCATCGGAAACGACACAAATGAATCCTACGGGAGCATGGAAAAGGTTCAAAACCTAAGGGAACATGGTATATACAAGGATAAAAAGCAAACAAGCAATCAACAAGCTCAAGAGAGCACACGCATGTCATGAGTAGTGCATACTAGCTCAAGTCAAAATACCTAACCCAGATATTGAATCATCAAGGTAGGAAAAAGGGGGAAGTTCCTGACCATAGATATCTCATATAGGCAAGAATGGGTCATTAAAGCTACTCTTAACCAAGATATCATGTTACCAAGGCAAGAAGTATAGAGTTGGGAAAGTTAATGTCCAAGGAAACTAAGCACCTAACCAAGATATCAAAAATCTTGGTAGGAGATAGAAAACAATATGAACAAGCACAGAGCATAAACGTCGCCCGACGTGAGCTCAAGAAAAAGTGTGGGGGATTTTTTACAGATCCCAATATTCCACTTGACTGACTTGATAATAGGAGTGACACGATTTGAAGCGTCAACGTACGATACGAGCTACGAATGACACGGACTAGAAATGGAGGGGTCGATTGCGGACTCTCTGCTCGCCTTGCCTCCTTTTGAGGACTTATCAATGGGGAATGGGAATGGGAAACCTCTTTGAGGTCTTTAGCACATATGTAAATATTTGGAATGCGTACTTCGGGGTAGGTCTTTAAACAACAACAAACACATTGTTTACCGTGAAAATTGGTAAACAACCGTTGATCTTCCATAAAGGGTGATTTTTGGTTACTTGAAGGATCGATCAGATTGATCCTAGGACATATGCTAAATATTTGTGTTGTTTTGATAAAAATGCTAATGCTAATAAAGAACATGTTCGACTGAGAATGGTGGAGGTTAGAGGCAGACGGAAACATGATAAAAGTGCAAGTAAAAGTAAGTAGAAAGGGGTTGAGAAGAGTAGAAAACTGGTAAAAGTTCAAGTAAAATGCAAGGGAAAATAAACTTTTCAAGTAAGATAAAAGGATGTAAGCAGGAATGGCAAGGAATGTAAAAAGGAATGTAAAAGACTTTGATTATAAAATGTGGTGTTTCAAACGTACATTCTCAGTATTCTTTCTCACACAGCGGGTACTCGAATAGTATTGAGTGACTTGTACAATTGGTTGAACACCCGAAAAATTTACATAAACTTCTTATATTTATACTAGTAATGCTAGACGGTTACTTCAATCCAGGATCAGGACAAGTGTCATTTGCATGTCCTTCGATCTTCAACTTCATGCCACGTTGCTTTCTTCAACTTCCAAGTGAACTGCCTTTCCCTCTTATATTCAAATTCGAATTCAAATTGTTGTTGATACGAACGCTTCCAGGTCGAAGGCTCTTACAAGATCGAAGCCTCTGGGTCGAAGGCCCTTTCTAACTTAGAGAATTATCTAAGTGTTTTTTCCTTCTTAACAAGTATGACTTCGATGGGCCTTTTCAAAGGCTCTCAATTTGAAGTATTTTCGAATTAGACTATGTTTCCAAATCGAAGGGTTCTTAATTTAGACTTATTCAATCTCTTAGGTTTCTTCAGTCTATTTTTAGTCAATAATTGCCCCCCAAGAATGTCAATCTCTTAGGAGCTAATAATTGCCCCCCAAGAATGTCAATTTTGACACCAGAAGAAATGGTCATTCTTTGATATTCCCATTCGACACTTGTCTTCTTCTTGGCCACAAAAGTCAATCGTGCGCTTTTTGCCTTCTACCAACCACTGTTGGTATTCAGAGTCATCATTACCCTTTTCCCAAGACGTCACTATCAGCCAGCCGTTACATGCTGCCATGATGGCCATTATCCCTAAAACCTAGGAAAGTATGGAAAATGTTTCCATTACATGTACGATAACTGCCTCAACATTCGCCACGTGCCCCACTAACTCTGCAGGATTAAATGGTTTTGAGGGAAAACACTCTTCCCTGGACACTATAAATAGCCACGAATTCTCTTCTTGGGAATTTTTATAACTCCTAATATTCCTTATTTCCTTGCAAAAAATAAATCTTAAGAAATTCATCTTCTTCGTTCTTTTACTACCCTCAACCATGGCTTTCCTTTCAAATGCACCAAACAATCCTAAAACCAAGAACACTTCTTACTTACAACAACGACCAGAAATCTTTTCCACTAGTTCTATTCCTGCTTCGACTGGAGAGCGAAGGGTTGTTTCTGAACCCATGACTAGATAATAGCGTGAAGCTTACAATTATCAGGTACTTATTCCTGTTAGGTACTCCAGGCACATGTACGCCATGTCTGGTCCACTATCTGCATGCATTGAGAACCCCAAACAGAATAATGCCTTCTTCCCAACTCACCCTAGGCTCAAGCCTATAGGTTGCGCGAAGAAACCCAGGAATGACCCTGAGGATGCTACTCCCACTAACCAACATCACTCTCAAACGAAGGAAGACATAAACCTTCAGTTTATGAACAAAGGGAACAGGATCTTTCGATCTTGCCCTAGCCTTACTTCAGAGTATTCAGAATGTCTAAGTAAGATGGAAAAAGTGTAGACCCAAATCTGGAAAGATATGGGGATTTATGACTTGGTCATGTTATCAAAGACTGGGTTACCTTATTTACCTCTTATGTTGGTATCTTCATTTTACTTTTGGGATAGCACGCATTTCACTTTCAATTTACCCTATGGAATGGTGACTCCAACTCTTTTTGACATAGAAGCCATTACTGGTCTTCGACCAACTAGTGACTATTTCGACCCTGAAGATTTATCTGAAGACACTATTGGGTTTTTGGCCACGAAACCCACGTACATCATATTCATCAACCACTTTCACGACAAGTCTAGCAGCACTGTCTCTGAAGTCGAACACATAGCTTTTCTAGCTTTGTTGTTATCTCGCTTCGTTTTCTGCACCAAGTCACTTCAAGTTACTAAGAAGATGCTCACCCTTTTAATGCAGCTTCATCATGGATACAACCTTTGTTTGGCTGAATTGATTTTGGCCAACCTGTATGAGTTCATCAGCAATGGTGTGACTCAGCTTAAAGTTATTGGAGATAAGGCGAGTTTTCTCCTTGATGGCCCCTTCTGGCTCCTTCAACTTTAGCTTAATGCCACTTTTGAATCTTTTCTTCCTCAGAAGAACAAGATTAATGAGAAGGCCCCAGAAATCCTAAACAGAAGGGTCGAAGGCACTAGATTAGTCCTATTGACTCCAACTGGCGAGGGTCAACAATTCCAGAAAGCATTTACTAGCTTTGTAATGATGTTTGCAGAGCATAAGGAGTTTTTTTTTACTATGTCTCCTTTCGCCAGTCGAAAGGTTGGTCCGGAATGGTTTATTCAACCATATCCCTCATCTGATGAAGAAGACCAAATGGAGGAGTATGTGGCTATTTAGGAATCGTTTCTTCGCCCAAGGATTATGCCATTTAGATTTAAGAGTTCGAAGAATCAACTCAGTTTTATTTATTATCAATCGAATCTTGACTCTCGCCAATTTGGCATCATCCAATCACTCTCTTCTCCAATCTATCCCCGAGAAAAGTCTCTGCTGTTTTATAATGCAGACTATTCAGAGGATGCTGCTACCAAGCATATTGGTAGGTACGTTGGTCGAACTGTACTAACTTTGTTCGACTTCAAACTCAACTTCCTATGTTCGCCTATCTTTGAAGACTGGTGGAAGCAGTACTATGATGAAGAATTCTTCGATGCAAAAGACTTTGCTGACCGTCTTCAAGAGGCGTTTATGCTGGTCTCTGACAAGATCAAAAAATGTAATCTTTCTTTTCAAAACAAATGCCTCATTTTCTTTGATTCAATCATTCGACGTCTGGCTTATACTTGTTTATTTTCTAGGCGTCAAGAGAACCATTACCAAGAAAGTCGCTGAAAGCACAGAGGGAGGAGACCTTTATGTAAAACCTCCACCACAGGTAAATACTTTCTGCCATAACTTTATTTTCAATACATTAGTATTGATGTTGATGCTTTCGACTCCTTTCTTTTTTGGGTATTAAGAAAACTACTCCATAGAAAAAGAAAGTTCAAGAAATTGAGTTTCCAGTGATGAAGAAGAAGAACCTCCTCCTATCCCTCTTAGGAGGCAAAAATTAAAGAAACCAGCTCCTCTTTCTGAACCTCGTCCAAAAACCAAAACCAAGGTTATGGCTACAAAGTCGAGGCCTCCTCATGTCATCATCAAAGAGCCAACGGAACAAGAAATAGCTGCTAGGCAGAATAATCCCAGTGAAAGTGATAATTCTTCTCCTGGTGCTGAAGTTCCACCCCGGGTAACAACTTCGACCATCTAAAACTCTTCTTTGAATTATTTTACAATAATTCTAATAATACTCTTTTGATCCTCAGGACACTACTAAAACTTCCAAACAGACTCCTACACCTGTAGAAGAATCTGTCACTTTAATAAACAGTGAGGGTGATCCCCCTTATAGGCCTTCTTCAGCAAAGGGATCCTTTGTGAGCTCAGCCAGCAAGGTGAACCAAACCTCTGAGCATCAAGTTGCAAATTTTGGGGAGCAGAATAAAGAAATCCCTAGTGAGGAGAATTTTGACCTGCCACACACTACTCTCAGAACCTCACTAGCCACTAATGATGAACAAGAAGAGGAAGAGGAAGTTGTTGATGATGCAGTCGAACCGGAGGGGGAGGACATACCAGAGGGAGAGAATCAAAATGAGGATATTCCGGCGGCTAATGGGAGAGAGAATTCTATATAGGGAGTGTGATCGGTGGATTTGGAACTGACTATTTAACGCTGGTTCGCGAAATGTCGCGGTAAGCAAGAGTCGCCACCGTCTTTTATTTTCTCCAATATGGACAGGACAAAAGCACAGCAAAATTCCTTATGAGAGTAGTTCTCGGTTCGGGAGGTAGATTTATAGAAAGGGAAGGTGTTAGCACCCTTTCTATCCATGTTTATCCATGGGCTCTTAGATACTTGCTCATTTGTGTTTTCAAAAATGTTTGCTTTTTAATTGTGATTGAGTTTGAAAAAAAGTTTCGTTTAAAGATTTCAGATTGACTCTTGTATCAGTCCTCAAGAGTGTTTGAAAAATTGTTTTGAAAGCTTTTTGAAAAGTGTCGGTGTGAAAAGAAGTTTTGATTTATTTTTTTGAAATAGAGCAAGTATCTACGAGTCATCTACCTACCCTAAGGAATTAGGCTGTGTAAATGTCCTTAAGGTAGTGCTATCCCACCATTGAGAGGTAGGTAGCACCACCGTTGGAGGTGTTCGGGTCAATTCGTTTATAGGGACAGTGTGGTCACCAGAGCAACAGTAGGACACCTTAGAAGCTACCCTTATGCCATGGGGCATGGACATAAGGACTTACTAAAACGTCATATACTCGACGACCACGTTTCGAGGGGCAAGGCAACAGTGAGGCGTACCCTAAGAGTGGTGTGTGAATTTGTGTATTGTTTTCAGTTATGTTTTATCTTGTCATGCATTATGGTGATCTACGCGTTGTTTTTATTTTTGGCCACACATTCTTTCATGCAAAATTTTAGCAGTTTAAAAGTGCGGAAATTAAAATGCGGAAAATAAAATTCCTACGCTATTACAAGGCGCGAGTCTATACATCGCCAAATTAACAAAGACCCGTTTTTTAATAAAATGCAGAAAGTAAATAAATTTCCTAGTTACTATTACAAGGTTTGAGCAATTACATAATATTTGGAATAAAATAAAATAAATGCGCGAAAATAAATTAGAATCGAGTGCTCGAGGGCGTTGGACCCTTTAAAGAAATTAAATGAAATTAAAAATTAATTAATTATTTAATAAAGAAAAGAAGTTATTTTTTATGGTTTTTGGTATTTATGAAATAAAGAAAATTAAAATTAAAATTATAAGTTAAATGAAACCCTAATTCTAAATTATTTTTAATTGTTACAGAAAATATTCAAGTTTTAACCTAATTTACACTAGTTAATTAATTACATGGGTATTTACAAAATAATTAATAATTAATAATAATAATAAGAAAAAATTATTTATTAAAAGAAAAGATAAAAATGCTAAAAACCCTAATTTCTATGTATTTTAGTTATTTAAGAAAAGATTAAAATTGAAAACCTAATTTTACTAAATTAATGGTTTAAAGATTTATTTACAAAAATAATGGTGAGATTAATTATTAATAACAATAAAACTTTTTTTTTTGATTTTTTTGTATTTTATTACTGTGAAAATCATTTTATGGAATTTAAAGAAAGCAATTAAAAATAAATAAAAGAATAAAAAGGAAAAAATAAATAAAAATTAAATTGAACAAACCATGGGGTATCAGGCCCCTAGAGGAGGTTTATGAAGCAATTTGGCCCACTGCAATCCAGGCCCTTTTTGACTTTTTGTGGTTGCGTATGGAATGGTTGACCAGCGTGCATGGTGGACTGCTTTTGTGGCCATTGGATTGATTACTCAGATTACGTGGTAAACGAGCGCTTGAGGATGTATGGTGAGCCCTGGGACGTGCACTGCATGGAAGCATGTTATAGAAAAAATCATGAAATATGATAGGGGACCTGGGAATCGAACCCAGGTCCCAGCGTTTACCAGATGTATCAATTTCCAGTTGAGCCATGCGCGTGCGTTGTATAGGTATTGGCAAGCAGACAATATAATACAAAACAAAACTTAGTGATATACAACGCGCCATAATTCAAACGCGCCAGTCATCATGAGCCACGTCCACCTTCTTCCTCATCTTTTCTGCAATTATGAAACAGATAGCGGGGGTTTTAAACCCCCACTAACTACAATGCACAAAAATAACGATTAGAGCATGGGCGATTGTAAAAAAGGCGCGAGGTGTGGATTGGCTTCGTTTGGATGTCCTGATTCCATTGGCATAGGTTTTAAGACCTAATTTTTCCACATGTGTAAAGCCCCAAATCTGGATCTCTGAAACCCTAGCGAATGTCAATGGCAACTTTTGATACAGGCACTGTTAGTTCAATTAAAGGGCACCAATAGCTTCAGAATATACATATTAATATAAATCAACCATTAAAAAACATGAACCATGCATGAAAAGTGAAACACGATTATGAAAATTTTGAAGAAAAGTATGATGTCGTTCTACCACTTCTGGAGGTTTGGGGATGTGGTTTCGATTGCAAAAGCTTCCTGGATCCCTTGGCAATGTGTTGGAATGCGTTTGGAGCTTTGAATTATGCTCTAGGTATCAAAATAGTTTTCAACTTTTTGTCCAAAATTGCAAGTTTGTTCTTCCTTTCCTGCGCAGCTTCTTGTGTCTAATGCTTTAGGTTTCAATTGTGCATATGTATATGAATGAATTAGGTTAAAAAAACCAGCCTATAATCCATGCATTGATGATTTGGAGATTGGATTTTCAATGAGATCAATTTCAATCTTTTTCAATCCTTTTTTATGCCAATCTTTGCCAATCATGTAGAATCTTTGCCTTTTAAATGATGCACGAAATATTGAGCACATAATGAGTGAAATCTCTGCACAAAAAGATTTGAAAGGTATTTTTTACTATTTTTTCATATTTAATTTTAATTAAGTGAATTAATAATAATAAAAATTCAAATAATTAATCAAAAATGAGAAAATAAATCCCTTGGAGGTCAATGGGTCGTGCATAGCCTTTGGGTGATGATTCATGGAAAAAATTGAGGCCCATTAGCAATTTTGAGGCTTTTGAAGCAAAGTTGACTTTTCAAAATTCCCAAACATTTCCCAACTTCCACAAGGCATAGCTTGCTCAATTTTTAAGATTTGATCATGTTCTTGGACATTTTGGAAAGGTCTTGAAGTCCTCTAACCAATGTCTTTTGTCCCATGTCATTTTGATTTACCAATCTCAAGTTATGGTCTTTGACTTAGAGTGCCTTTTTGTTGACTTTTGAAAATGACCTATAATGTTGAAATTGATAACTCTTTGTGAGAGCATTTCTTGGACTTGAAGTGTGAAGATGAGTTGTAGGAAATGTCATTCTCTTCAAAATGAGATTTGGATGGGATTTTTCTGATAAACCATGTGGAAGTTATGCCCTGGTCAATTTGCAGTTGACTTTTTCAACTGTCCAAAAATAGAAACTTTTGCATCTTGAGACTTTTTGAGCCATGCTTTGAGAATCATGATCAAGAATTGATCAAATGATGTTTGTGGCTTCAAAATAAGATGTTGACCAAAAATTTTGACTTTTGACTGTCAAATGACTATTTTGCCCCTGCAGTTGACTGTGAAGCAATTAGGGTTTTTGACTGTGCATTTTGATGCTGTGAGTCTTAAAACTTGGTATATGGATGCTTGACAATGTATAAGGGCATATGGGACTTGATTGGACCCTTGGAAACCTCAACTTCTTTGTCATAACCAAAACCCTAGTTTTGACTGTGTTAGGAGGCAATTGGACTGAGCAACCCTTGAGAGATTTTGAAGCTTGATCTTGACAAATCTTGAAGAATATGGGAGGGAAAATTTTGGGGTACAACAGGGAGCAAGAAACCCTGCAAATGTAGAAGGTGCTCATGTCCCGATACAGGATTTATCCGTCGGAGAAAATGTGGCCCGTGTCACCAATGAGAGAGTCACTTTGACAGGGTCCCGTACTAAGGAGGATTTGGCATTACTAAAATAGAATAATCCTCTTGGCTACTTGAATGCCATACTCAAGGGTAGAGAAAATTCTTCCGATCAAAGTCACAATGGTTCGACTGTGTCTGGCAAACCTACTTCAACATCTCCTCTTGAGGAGGCACTTCAGAAAATCAAGGCGCAACTTTTTAAAAGAGACTTAATGCTGACCTTAGAGGGAGAACCTACTGCCCCTTCCTTTCTGAAGGGAACTTTAAGAGCTATTGACCTTCTTGCTGCCTCCCTTGACATTGCCAATGTTATTTTGGATTTGACTTCGACCATCGATCAGGTCTCAACTGATTATAATCGTCGAAGGACTCTAAATCATGAAATTGAAGAGGCCAATGGCCATGTAGCTGCTTCCTGGAATGTTGACACTGAATCAACTTCAAGGCTAAAGGAGTTATCGAAGGAGCAAGACGCTAGGAAGAAAGAAGTCAAAGAAATTGACCAAAATACAGCCAGCGTGAAGGCTCAGATCATAAAATTAGAGGCTAAGATTGCCGCCAATGATAAACAAAAAGAAGAAGTTCTTGCTATCAACATTGATTCTGAGAGCCAAGAGGAACTCAGTGATGGATTAAAATATGTTGATCAGGCCCAAGCATTAGATGCTAAAATCGAAGCTCTTCATCAATCAAAGGCTTTGTGCGAAAGATGTTTGGAGCTGCAGAAGATCAAATATCTCCAAATCAAAGCCAACCTCCAATTTTGAATTTGACTTTTTAGTTGTATAATTTCTGTTTTTGTAATGACTTATAGCCATTTTGGCTGCTTAATGCATTTTCCATTTTAACTCTTTACTTCGACTGAGATTAAACATTAGTTATTTTAACTTCTTGAAGTACAGGTCTATACTTTTTCAAGTATGTACTGTTTACTCTCAAGAGCCTTTGATCTTCATTTAACTCTTCGATCTCATAGGCACCACCAGACAATGTTTGGATAATCTTAAAAGGTCCTTCCCATTTAGAAGACCATTTCCCATATTTCTATCCTTTCGATCCATTAGGAGAATTAACTTCCATACCAGATCCTCAGGCAAGAATGTCTTGGGTTTTACTCTTTTATTGTAAGATTTTTCCACTCTTTTCTTTTGTATCCTTAAGATATCTAAAGCTCTCAGTCATTCTTAGTCCAAATTGACCAATTCGTCTAACATCATATTCCAATAAGATTCGGAAGGGATATCTTGATGTTTCTGAATTCTTGTTGACTGCAGACAAATTTCTACTGGCAATACTGCATCATGGCCATAGGTTAATCGAAATGGTGTCATTCTGGTAGCTTCCTTAGGAGAAGTTCGACATGCCCATAAGATTTGGTCCAACGTTTTATGCCAATTCTTTGGCTTTTTTTCCTACATGTTTATTTATCAAGCCAATTACTATCTTATTTGCTGTTTCGACTTGTCCATTAGCTTGCGCATAGTAAGGCATAGATGTTAACAGCTTGAATCCCATTTTTGTGGCGAACTCCTGCATTTTTCGACCAGTAAATACTGATCCTTGGTCATTTGTTATTGTCTCTGGGACTCCAAACCTATATATAATGTTCTTCTGAATAAATTCAATGACATTCTCTTGGTCCGCATTGACTAAAGGAATTTCTTCAATCCACTTAGTGAAATAGTCAATGCCCACCAATATATATTTCTGGCTTTTAGACGATGCTGGTCGAATCTCCCCAATGAGATCCAAGGCCCATCCTCTAAAAGGAAAAGGTTTCACAATCGAGTGAAGTTTGCTTGTAGGTACATGTTGGATGCCTGTATGTATTTGACATTCTTTGTAACCTTTTGCAAACTCCACACAATCTTTCAAAATAGTAGGCCAATATAATCCTTGTCGAAACAACAACCATTTAATTTTATGGCCTGCTTGATGTGCCCCACATGCCCTAGCATGTGTAGTTGAAAGAGCTATGTATGCCTCTGTTTCACTTAGGCATTTTAGTAGTACTCCTTCAGGCGTCTTTTTAAATAACTCGTTTCCCATTAGAATATAACTTAGTGCCCTGTACTTTGTTTTTCGTTCTGTCGAAGCCATTGGATTTTGCAAATAATCTACTATAGGCTTTCTCCAATCCTGTTATGTTAGATTGTCTATGAACGAAATTTCAAAGTTTTATTGGTCAGCATACCCCGGTTTTGTTGTTTCCAATCTGTTGGAGACAACTTGGTTGATGTTACTCTTCCTCTAACTTCGATTGCTTGTTAAAAATTTTCTTTCGAAATTTTATACCCAGATGCAATCTGTGCTAAGTCATTAGCCACTTGATTTTCCAATCTTGGTATATGTCGAATGTTGATCACTTCAAAGTTTTTCAACAAACGATTGGCTATTACAAAATACATGATAAGATTTTCTCTTATACATTTGTATTCTTTCGTAACTTGCCTTATGACTAACTCTGAATCTCCCATTATTTCGACTCGAATTGCCCAAATTCCAACAAGATTTCAAGGCCTACGATTATAGCTTTGTACTCAGCCTCATTATTTGAACAAGAACCTTCGATCTTGTACTTGAATGTTGTTGGAATTTTATTTGGAGAAATAATAAGAACTCCTACTCCAGTTCCATCTTTATGACTGGAACCGTCGAAGTATAACTTCCAGGGTTCGATCTCCAAGTAGTTAAATGATTCTTCATTTATTGAGTGGTCAACTATAAAGTCTGATACCACTTGACCTTTTACAGCCTTGAGAGGCATAAAGGTTAATGAATACTCAGTTAATGCAAGTGCCCATTTGCATATTCGGCTGTGCAAGATGGATTTCGACAACATATATTTGAAAACATCAAAATGAGACGAAACATAAACATCAAATGGTTTTATATATTGCTTGAGTTTTGTACATGAGAAGTAAAGACATAAACATAATTTTTCAACTTTGCTATATTTAGTTTCTGCATCATTTAAAACTCTATTGGGGTAGTAGATGGGTCTTTCAACACCATTTTCATTCTCTTGAGCGAACATGCTCCCTAGGGTTTTATCAGATGCAGCTATGTAAAAACTCATACTCCTATTTGTATAAGGAGGTACCAGAACAGGTGGCTTGGTGAGGTATCCTTTGATCTTGTCGAAGGCCTCTTGTTGTTCTTTCCCCTACTCGAATCCTCCTTTGTTGAGTCGAAGTAGTGGTGAGAAGGCTTGCGTTTTTCCACTTAAGTTGGATATAAATCTCCTCAGGAAATTTATCTTGCCAAGTAGAGATTACAACTCCTTCTTGCTAGTTGGCGCTTTCGCTTCCAAAATAGATTTGGTCTTGTTCTGGTTTATTTCGATTCCTTTTTTATGGACCACAAAGCCTAAGAAGTCCCCTGCTTTGATGCAGAAAGCGCACTTTAGAGGATTCATATTTAGACCATAGCTTCTCATCCTTTTGAGGGACTGTCAAAGGTGGTTTATGTGATTCTTCCCTGAAACAGATTTGACAACAATATCATCAATATAAATCTGCATAAAAGTTTCAATAAAATCAAGGAAGATGGAATTCATTGCCCTTTGATATGTTGCCCCTGCATTTTTTAGGCCAAAGGGCATCAATACCCATTCATAAGTACCTAAAGTTCCAGGGCATCGAAATGTTGTTTTCTACACATCCTCTTCAGCAATAAAAATTTAATTATACCCAGAGTATCCATCAAGCATACTCATGTATTCAAAGCCAGCGGAAGAATCGACAAGCATTTCCGCTACAGGCATTGGATATTCATCTTTGGGTGTTGCAGCATTTAAATCTCGAAAATTAATGCACGCCCTTAAGGTACCATTTTTATTTATAACAGGTATTATATTTGCAATCCATTCGACATACCTGGTCGTTTAGATGAACTTGCATTTCAGCAGTCTTTCGACTTCTGTCTTGAACTTCGACAAGATTTCTGGTGCAAAACACCTTTGAGTTTGCTTCACAGGATTTTTTCTAGGCTTTATTGGTAGTTGAATCTCCACCAATCTTCTGTCGAGACCAGGCATCTCATCATAATCCCATGCAAAGCAGTCTTTAAACTCCTTCAACAATTGGATTATTTCTACCCTGGGCGCTGGATCTATCTTCGCACTGATGTATGTTGGTCTTTTCACCAAACCTTTGCCCAGGTCTATTTCTTCCAGAGGATCTTACGCTAGCATTTTAACATTGTCTTCCAATCGATCCTTTTCAAAACCCAAAGGCTCATCATCATAGATGGCATCTAGCCTTTGGCTTCTTTCTTCCTCCCTTCTTAAGTCAGGTGGTTCTGGTTTGAAGTCTTTCCCAGGACCTTCTGGAAGAAACACTTGCTCATTGGCTTCGACAACCATATACTTGACTTCAGCCTCTAAGGTTGCTATCATTCTACTTTCGGCCACATATGCCGAAATCCTTTGTAAAGCTTGTGATTTGGTCATCGTCACTGAATTCACTTCCCCAGCCTGTTGGCCATATGTCATCAACTCCTCCATAGTCAATGTTTGATAAATCTTCTCTATCCCACTAGAACCCATGGTCAAAGTGTAGGTAGAGGGAGCAAAAGCCATTTGGTGTTGGTGCCAAATCAAAGTCTGGAGGATTGCATGGCCCTATGTGAGCCAGATTTATGTTAAAGTTCGTTCTATCGACATTATTAGCTTCAACCATATAGTAGCTTTGATCTGCTTCAATATTTTCAACTATACCATCTGGGCTTCAAATGGTAACACGTTGGTGCATTGATAACGACATTGCTCTTATGCCATGTATCCACTCTCTACCTAAGAGTAAATTATAGTTGGGCTTCGCTAAAATGACCATAAACATAGTTGGTCGAAGTATTGTTCCCACCTTGAGGTCTAATTATATCACCCCTATAGTAGTTCCAACACCTCCCTCATAGTTCAATAGAACCATGTTGTGGGGTTTGATATCTTCATCCCCTTTGCCTAGTTTCCTTAGTGTACCTTGGGGAATTATATTTATTGTGGCCCCATAATCAACCAGAATTTTGTTGATGGTTGCTTCCCCAACTTTTTCTCTGATGAAGAATGGTTTGAGGTGATTCTTCACCGCCTCAGTCGTGCGTTCGAAGAAATCATTTTTCTCTTTGATACAACCGTTGTTCATGACGTAATAACAAACTGGCCTATGTTTGGCCATCTCTTATTCGACCTCTCTGTCAGTCTCTTCGACTTCGACTTGGCGGTCGTATTCCCTGGGTAGTATTGATACTACATTCACCATAATATCCAAAGTAGCATCAGATTCAGAATTACCTTCATCATTTGATTCACCTTGTTCTGGCCACACTAATCTTCTAGCAATTGGTTTTCTTTCCAAAGGCTTTATTTGCTTTCCTTTTTCCTTTCTTTGTGGCACATTGGTGCTTGATTCAGGTTGAGGCTCCCCTGAAGCCTTTCTTTCGGCTTTTCACCGTCTTTAATATCTCCTCCACTGGGAGAGGGACATGGGGTTTTTTCCCTTGTAGGTACTCGACACATGAGCCACTTTGTCTGTTGTTGTAGTTTGGAATTCCTTCTGTGATACAGTGGCAGAACCGAAAGTTATACTGGTTTGCGTTTTTCGTTCGCAAATGTCATGGTAAGCAAGAGTTGCCACTGACTTTTATTTCATCCAACAAAGGAAAGGGAAAAGAACAGAAAAAACATTTTTTCAAGAGTTTTTGAGTACGGGGGGTAAATTATAGAAAGGGAAGGTGTTAGCACCCTTTCTATCCGTGGTTTTCCACGGGCTCTTAGGTACTTGCTCATTTTTGAAATTTCTTGTGTGTGTTTTGCAAAAAGTTTTGTTTAACTTCATGGTAACTCTTGTATCGGTCCTCAAGAGCGTGATGAAGTGGTTTTTTGAAACTATTTTGAAAGTGTTAGTGGGAAAGAGATTATTTGAGCAAGTACTTAAGATGTTATACCTACTCGAAAAAATATTGTTCGTTCTTGTTTCCTTTAGACAGCGCTATCCTACTATTAAGGAGTAGGTAGCCCTATCGTTGGAGTTTTAAGGGACATTTGAAGGGGCGAAATGGTCACTGAAGGCAACAAGTAAGGATACCTTAGCATTTTGAAGGGACTATCGTCATAAGATCATTTCTCATAGGCAACTCGAGGGACAATGAGGGACTATGATCTTTATGACGACTTTGAACTGCGGGTCATTACTAAGATATCCCTACGTTCAAGGGACACGACCATTATTTCTGAGGCAACCAAGTGAGGCAAAATCCTAGGAGTGAGCATGTGCAAGTGTTTGATTTCAGTTTCATTTATCTTGCGTATTTAGGGTTATCTACCTTTTTAAATTGATTTATCTTGCCATACAAGCCTATTATCCATACATCTAGGCAATTTATAATGGCGGAAAATAAAGTGGGAGAAACTAAAACCCTAGCTATTACAAGGCCTTGGGGAGGGGGATTACATAATCAAAACCGGGGAAAATAGTAAATGAGAAATAGTAAACCTAATTAACTATTACAAACTCGGAGCAATTACATTAATGGTAAAAATAATGAAATAAATACGCGCGAGAGTAAATTAAACGGGGAATTAAGTTCAGAAACAATTAATTGATGAGTAAAGAAAAGATATTTTTGGATTTTTATGAGAGAAAAAAATAATTAACTTTGCAAATTTACCTAACTTCTATTTAATTTTAATTAAGGAAAAAAGTATTTAAGTTAACCTAATTAACCTAATTAATTAATGCAATTAAATATTTTATAATTAAAAAAAACTAATCCTAATGTTTTTTTGTGATTTTCTGATTTTATGATTTAATTAAAAAAATAATGATTTTTTGGTAAAACAAACAAATAATTAGAACAAATAAAAGAAGAAAGAAAGTGGGCCTGATGTGATGAGCAATTTGGGGGTGTGCTGAAATTGGTGTTAGGCCCAAAGCTAGTTGCCCAGTTGTCTTGCGCGTGATTCAATGAAGCTTCCTTCTGAGGGTCCATCATGTGGCTGTAATCTTGGAGCGTTGGATCTGGTTGGAGATAGATTTGATGGTTATGCATCTTGGGCGTATGATGGACACTAGATAGTGAGGCACACTGGATCTGAAATAAGAAACTCAGAAAATATAAAAGGTCTGGACCTGGGATCGAACCCGGGTCCTCCCTTTCACATGTTTACTTCCCTTTCCATCTGTGCTGGATGTTAACTCATGAACATAATCACTCAAAAACATTATATATTAAACCAACCATTAAATCCCATCAGCAAAAAATAAACGCTTCAGCATTTCAAGAGCCAATCATGTTATAAGGAATTGCCATGCCATGCCTTCACCTGAGGAAGACAAGTCAACGATGTCGGAGTTGCGCTCGGTCGTCTTCTCTGGCCCAGTCAATGGCCAACCTGCAAATTTCGTGAGATTTAAAGCTCACAAAGGGACTTGTTCTATGTAAAATCACCTCCTGAGTTCAAATCTGAGCTTGGTTTTGATGGATCATGGTTGTATCAAGAGTTTCGAACACGTTTTCAGGTCGTGCCCTAAACATGGCATATGTTTATTTCTGCATGCGTGCTTGCCACTAACAATTAAAAACACTTCATAACAACATTATGAACACATAGTAATGCAAGAAATCAATGTATAATGCATGATTCAAAAGTTCGAAGCTTAAAATTTTACCAACTCGTGGGGTATTGGAAAGAGTGGTCCTGGGTGTCTTGGCCTTCAAGAGTGGATGGAATGAGATGGTGAGATCTCCAGGAGAGTGCTAGGATGCTTGGAAACGATGAAAGCGGTTGTATTGCGTGATTTCTCCTCTCTTGAATATTTTTGAAACTTTGTTCTTGGTTTGGAGGAAGCCTTTTCGTGTCCTCTAGGTCTGGGATTGTTGTGGTTATATATTGTAGCACATTAGGTCAACATAAGTGGAAAAAATCCAATGCTTTGATGAAAAATATTCTTCCTTCAATTATTTGATTTTTTTGTTTATTTTTGGAACAAATCCAATCTTACTCTCTCTCCACGAATTTGCCTTGATTTGCCAGCTTTTGTTGATTGTTATTTGATGAGAAAAAGATTTGCAATTAAATCTTTTATTATTTTGATTATTTATTTGATTTTTAAATGATTAAAATCAAAATAAATTAAATAAATAAATCTAATAGTACATGGAAAGGTGTTTGGGTCGTGGACCATTCTAGAAGTAAGATGCAAGCATAAAAAGTTAGGCCCATTTGACAAAAATGCAATTTTGGGCATTGTTGACTTTTGACAATTTTCCAAAAATGGTCAACTTTGACAATGCATATCTCCTTTAATTTTGATCCTAAGGGTGTGTTCTTAGACTTTTTAGAAATCTTTGGATGTCCCTTAAACAACCCCTTTGGTTTCATCTCAATTGGATCCTCCATGTTCATGTAAGAAGCTTTGACCCAAAAGGTGTTTTGTTGACTTTTGAAAAGGACCTATAATGTATTAATTTATATCTTTTGATGAGTGCATTTATTGAACTTGAGGGATGAATATGAGTTGTATGGAATTATATTATCTTCAAAATGAGCCTTGGATGAGAAATTTCTGATAAATTATGAAAAGGTTATGCTTGGTCAAAGTTTGGTTGACTTTTCTTGAGAAACCCTAATTTAGCAACTTTTGAGTTTTGATGAATTAGGGGCATTCCTTGGGGAATCATGATAAAACCTTGATCAAATGATAGATATCACTTCAAAGTGTTGATGTTGACCAAAAATCTTGAAGTTTGACTGTACTTGGGTCACAGTTGACTTTTAACCCAACACAGTTGATTTTCAGGCATCTGAGCAATTGACTGAGCAAACTTCTTGTGCAAGGCATGAAACTTGACATGGATTATCTTGAAGACATATTAGGGCCATTAGAAAGATTTTATACCTTTGGAGTTCACCCATCTTGATGAAAAGGGAAACCCTAGTTGGAGATTCATTGCTTTATGAGAGAGTTTGTCTGGTCAATCCTTAGCCATCCTTGGGCAAGTTGAGGACTTCAATGAGTATATGTTGAGTAATATGAGAGAGAAAATTTTGGGGTACAACACCTTACTATAGGACAAGTATGATCCTCTTGGCACATCAAATGTTCGCCATTTCTCCTCACTGGGCCTTTTTTTGCTTGTGTTTTCAGCCAAGTGTCCATAGGGACATTTGTTGGAGGCCTGAAAGTTGATGGCATCTTCACCTGGTTCATTGGTCCCTTCTGATATCCTCTTCAGGGATCATATCGGACCTCAGGATCCATGTTGGGTTGGGAATTGGTGCCCCATTTCTCCTTTGCTGCCCTCACACCCTGTATGTGTTCTGCAGCCTTTTGTCGAAGATGGAGCTGCATCTTGGACACATCATCACTTTAGACTTCTTTTCTGGAATCGTTGCAGAAAATATTCCAGATTCTCATTCTCTTTAGGAAATGCAGTTTTATTGACTTCCTCTTGTCGGATGGCATCTTATGAAGCCTTCGCCCCAGATACTTCATACATATTGACTTCTACGTTGCTCTTGGCAGCGAGATTCAACCTTTGTATTTTGGCTTCTAGGTCCTCTATCGAACCCGTGACGGCAGCCAAATAGGAACTTGTAGTAGTCCCTTTGTTTGATCCTTCAACAGCTCCTTTGTTTGAGCCTTCAGTAGCTCCTTTGTTTAGGCCTTCAGTAGCCTTTCTCACCCTTTCGACAGTCTTTCTGGAGATGTTCCCAATGAAACTTCCAAAAACAGGCTTATTGACGAAGTCTTCTGAAACTTCGACCATGTTGATGCCTGGTGGTTCAGCATAGTGGGCATCAGCTTGCAATGGGCTTACATCGATTTTCATCAGAGGTTTGTCAGCAAACTTGAGTCGGCCCTCCTTGATCGCTCCTTGAACGAGATCCATGAAAAGAAAATATTGTGAAGTTTTATGGCCCAAAAAATTATGATACTTACAAAAACCTCTTTTCTTTCTTTGTTCTAAAGGAGGCATTTTTCCCCTAGAGGCACTATCATTTGGACATCTTTAACTAACAAGTCAAATATCTCGTCAAATTTTGTGACGTCGAAACTATATGTTTTCTTTTGGAATCTATCACTGTTCTTTTCAGACTCAGTAGGATTTTTCCCATTTGAGGGCATTAGCAATCTGCAAGAATATGGTGGCCCTTGCTTTAATTCTGCTAAATCTATTTCGCTTTCTTCGACAACTATAGGATCACTAGATGTCTATGGATCGTCATCATCCATTTTGACACAGACTACCCTTTCTCTTCGATGAGTCTTAGTTGCTTTAGCTTTTTCATCTTTAAGATGTTCTACCTGTCAAACTCTATCAGCCAATTGGGCCATATCCCTCAGGTATTAGGTATTTAATTTTTTCCTAATAGAATAATCTAGGCCCCCTGCTGCCATTTCGACCAACTCATGCTTAGGCACTTGTGTAAAGCATCTGACTTTAAGTAGTCGAAATCTATTTAGATATCCATCTATTGGCTCAGTGAATCTCCTTTTCACACTAGCCAGTTCTTTCAGACTTATTTTGGTTTGTCCCATGTAAAATTGTTCATGGAACAATCTCTCTAATTGATTCCAATTATGGATCGAATTGGATGGGAGGGTGGTAAACCAAGTAAAAACAATTTTAGTTAAGTAACTTGGGAAGTACTTAATCCTAAGGCTCTTGTTATTTAAGATTTCCCCAGCTTCTATCAAATATCTCGCCACATATTCGATTGTAGATTCTGTTGTATCCCCGGAAAATTTGGTGAAATTTGGAACTTTCCACCTAGGGGGTAAATCTGTTTGCAAGATATACTATGACAATGGGGATGTAAATTTTGGCCTATGAAAGCCAATGTTCATTCCATTCTGTATCATGATTCTTTCGATCATGGCTGTCAGATTATTATCTGTTCCATAATTATGGTGTCGAACCTGCTGTATCACTTCGTCAGCATTTTGGTTTCTATTTACCATAATTACATCTTGATTGACATCTCTAGGGATCTGTGGGGGAACTCTGGGTATTTCGACCCTAGGTTGTTCGATCTCCATTCTATGGTTCATTCCAACTAGCTGTAGATTTTGGTTAATGGTCACATCTTCCTCTAAGACTATACCCTGATTCCCTCTTATTGGCGCTCTTTGGGGTTGTCGAATAGGTTGGGGAATCCCAAAAAATTCATCCATGCGTGTCATTTGAGTTTTCATTTGTTGATTCGACTGGGTGGTATTTTGTATTAGAGGGTTCAGCACTGTACTCAAAGTTTGTGCCAACATTTGTATCATATCATGGTTACTTTCGTCCATTTGTTGCCTCAAAATTACCGTAGAAACATTTGTGAGACTTGGTATTGCATGGGATGCCCCTCCTAAGAGTTGGTTTCTACCCAAATTCGCCATACTGGTTCCAGATCCCTATAATGGTGAAGACGCACTCACCAAAGGTTCAGAAAATGTGGATGCAGCGTTCATAAGGCTAGCCATTTCAGTAGTTGGCATGCCATAAGGATGGTCTCGACCCATCCAGGCTGTCGAAAATCCTGGGGGAACATAGGGTCGAGATCCTAGATTTACCCTTGGTGGGGGTGTTCCTAATGGACCTCTAGGACCTACATACGAAAGTATTGGTCCCGTTTGTGCTACTGTCAACATTGGTTCCGAACCAATGGTTCATGGGATAGTTTCACTAACAGTTGGTATAACCGATGGTTCCGCAACAATTGATTGAGGTATTTCTCCATTATTTGACTGATTAGCCATTTCACTACTTCTTCTCCTAGTTGTACACTCGTTGGTGGTTAATTTACCACTTCTTAATAACATACAACACTTTGTAAAAGAAAAGAAATCATGTAAAGCATTTATGTTAATATAAACAAGCAAACAAAAATTAGCAACGTCCCACTGGGCGTGCCAATTTGTTTATCGTGAAAATTGGTAAACAACCGCTGATCTTCCAAAAAGGGTGATTTTTGGTTACTTGCAGGATCAACCAGATTGATCCTAGGACATATGCTAAATATTTGTTTTGTTTTGATAAAAATGCTAATTCTAATAAAGAACACGTTCGACTGAGAAAGGTATAGGTTAGAGGCAGACAAAAACTTGATAAAAGTGCAAGTAAAAGTAAGTAGAAAGGGGTTGAGAAGAGTAGAAATCTGGTAAAAGTGCAAGTAAAATGCAAGGGAAAATAAACTTTGCAAGTAAGATAAAAGGTTGTAAGCAGGAACGACAAGGAATGTAAAAATGAATGTAAAAGACTTTGATTATAAAATGTGGTGTTTCAAACGTACATTCTCAGTATTCTTTCTCACGCAGCGGGTACTCGAATAGTATTGAGTGACTTGTACAATTGTTTGAACACCCAGAAAATTTACATAAACTTCCTATATTTATACTAGTAAAAAGTAACTGCTAGACAGTTACTTCGATCTAGGATCAGGACAAGTTTCCTTTGCATGTTCTTTGATCTTCAACTTCATGCCACGTTGCTTTCTTCAACTGCCAAGTGAACTGTCTTTCCCTCTTATATTCAAATTCGAATTCAAATTGTTGTTGATACAAACGCTTCCAGGTCGAAGGCTCTTACAAGATCGAAGCCTCTGGGCCGAAGACCCTTTCCAAATGAGAGAATTCTCTAAGTGTTTTTTCCTTCTTAACAAGGATGACTTTGATGGGCCTTCTCAAAGGCTCTCAATTCGAAGTATCTTAGAATTAGGCTATGTTTCCAAATCAAAGGGTTCTTAATTTAGACTTCTTCAATCTCTTAGATTTCTTCAGTCTATTTTTAGCCAATAAAGCCAATGTGTATGGGTGTTGAATTTAGGAGCTAACACACATTTGGAAAACAAGTGTGGAATTCCTTTTAAAGGACTTTAAATAGCGACTTCGAGCACACGCTCTTTATCATCCTACTTCTCATGATATTTAGAAAGAGGTAAAATATGCATTTCTATTTCTACTTTTCATGGCATCGGAAAGCGTTAAAATGCATAAAGATAAACTAAAATCAGTATAATACCAAATGGATAAAATGACAGTTATATAGCAAGCAAGCAAAAAGCAGAAATACTCCAGAAAACTTCGCACAAGCTAGCATTTACAACACAATAGTCAGAATATGCATCGATCAATAAAGCTCAATGAGAATGTGTGGCATACACATCCGTAATAAATAGAACACATTCACACAAATTCACATCCATGCAAAATGCAAACAGTATATATTTCTCATGAAATGATAATCAAAATAGAATCGTGTCGGAGGCGAATTCACAAATCGAATGCTTTTCCATCGAATAACCCACAGTTTAGTTACATGATTGAAAGCTCTCACAATTTACCTTGCACAAGTCAACAAACACATTAGTGATAACAAGAAACCGCAATCGGAGCTAGGCATTCTCAACACAATTCAATTTATGATTAAATCATGAAGAAGTAGAAATTAAATACACATTGGAAGTATAAACACAAACTCCGGACTGCATTGCATTACAAAAATGAGTGGACAAAAAGTAGGAACAGAATCGCATGAAAATTGCATGGTAGTCTCCAAACTTACCAAGAAGCTCACAAAAGTGTGTACCGCGAATTAAATCACATCACAAGTGCCATTTACCTTTTCTGGGAAGCAACGTCGTAATAACATGAATTGTTCCAAAAAACACACCGGAATCAAGCATAATCAAACACGGTGGTTCATGAACGAAGAATAAAGTGTACACATGTATCAAATGAAAGCCAAAGCTCAACATACATGTTATAATGAACCGAATAGCACTATGTTCAAAATTTAGGTGCACGAAAAGTCGGTACGAAATCGGCTCAAAATTGCACTGGTAGCTGCAAACGTACTGGCAAGATCAAAGAAACCGAAATCAAAAATTAAATCCAAGTGCAAGTACTAATTACTATTCCTGGCATCCGCACCATAAAAACTCAAACCGAGCGGAATTCTAATCCAAAACCGAGGAAACTTGGCATAAATATCGTCCAAACATCAAAATCAAATGCCTTGAGCATTAACCATTAACCAAGTGGAACCTTATGCTCAAGATTATGTCCAAAAGATGAAATTAAACTAGAAATCAAGTGTTGATTTAATTTCCGAATTCAAAACTTTTACATCGAAAATGAGAGTTTATTCACAAAATAAATTGGAAATTATATCAACACATGATTACACAACAACATCTCAACAACAATTCCATAATTGAACATGTGAACTTATATTTCGGTATTCACAATTTTAACAATTTTTACCGAATTAAAAGGAAAGTTCACATCAATTATGCAATTGTTAAACCTATGTCTCTTTTCAACATTTTAACAAACTCAAGAATCACATGAATTATGTACATTCAATAATTAAAGAATTAAATCCACGCAACAACTCAACTCATGAGAATATGCTAAAAAATTAATCAATTATGGTTCAAGCATTTAATCAAACATGTAATCTTCAAGAAATTATTCAACTCATGTTACTAAATAATAAACATAATTCAAGAATCAACACAATTCACAATTATTGAAATCAAATAATGTCTCAGTTCAAATTTCAAACTCAATTCACAATCCAATTCAAGATTATTGAAAATTAAGATAGTAGAATTACCGAATTAGATGAAGAGGAGTTTGAATCGATGCTGAAAAACGATCGAAGCACGAAGGAGGGAGAAGTAGCCGCGATTTCGCAACGGAAAAACGGAGAGGAGAGGCTGGATTCCAGAGGTTTACCGAAGGCGCTGCGGTTGTCAGATGAGGCGTAGGGAGGTGCGCAACTGATCGGGGAAGAAAGATGGAAGAAAACTTGAGTTTTATGAATCTTATTCTTGAGGTTGTTGGAGATTGTTATGTGTTCTTGAGCAAAATTCAAAGAGAAATGTGTTTGATCCTTGATAGGAGAGAGAGAGAGAGAGAGAGAGAGAGAGAGAGAGAGAGAGAGAGAGAGAGAGAGAGAGAGAGAGAGAGAGAGAGAGAGAGAGAGAGAGAGAGAGATTTGTGAGGTGTTTTTGGTTGTAAGAGAAGTTATGAGAGAAATTCTGATTTTTTGGAATATAAACTCTCTCCAATTGGGTCTTGGATTTGAATTTGGGTTGGATCTTGTTTTGATAGTGTCAGCATATTTAATGCACAACGCGAGAATAAAATGACACGTCATCATTAGTGTGAAATCTCGACTCGAACTCAACATTAAAATCGAAGATTGCAAAATTTGTGACGCGATGACGAAAGAACAGACTCAATTGGATAAACAAAGAGAAAGTTATGAATTTTCGAAGATGCACAGACGCAGAGCAGGGTTAGCTAATGCAGATTTTTCTCAGTTAATTTCACCGTTCAGTTTGGAAAGAACGCCATGAACGAAAATCCTTCGATCAAAATCCAAACTCGGGGCCTGAAGCAAATTTGTAGTTGACATCATTTGTGAAATTGTGCCGAAAGAATCGTCTCGATATGATAAAAATTGAAGAAGTTGCGATTTTTACAATATCGGAAAACGATGAATTAAAATTCTGATTGAGCACAATAAATTTCTCTGGTGATCTATATTCCAGAGACTTTCCCGAAAGAATCAGCCTTCATCCCAAACATACGAAATGAAGATGACATCAAGACGAATTTTTCGCCCAAATAACGGCTCAAAAACATCGATCCAGACGAAAGTTATGGATTTTTGAAGGTATGCAAAATAACAGTTCAGCACAGTATTTTCACTATTTTTCACCGTTTAGCTTCAAAATACTCGCGCATTCGGAGAACTTCTTCAAAGAATTGACTTTCGAGTCGAACATGAAAATATAAGAAAATAACAAGATGATTCAAATGTTCCAAGAGGCACTCAAAGATGATTCTCCAGTCAAAAGTTATGAATTTTGAGATACAACATTCACTGTTAATATTGTTTTCAGAACTTTTATATATATATATATATATATATATATATATATATATATATATATATATATATATATATATATATATATATATATATATATATATATATATATATATATATATATATATATATATATATATATATTATATTTATATATATATATATTATATATATATATATATATAATATATATATATATATTATATATATATATATATATATATATATATATAATATATATATATATATATATATATATATATATATATATATATATATATATATATATATATATATATATATATATATATATATATATATATATATATATATTGATTATAAAAATGCATTTAAAAAATTAGGTTGATTTTTTAACTATAAATTAAAAAAAAAAAGAATTAGTGAGTCATTGTAAATTATCTTTTTAGTATAAAGATGGACAAAATATTCAGGTTTATGGAAATAAGTTGAGGCTGGGCAATGTTTATAACAAAATTTGAATAAGTTAAATAAATAAATATTTTTTATTTAAAAATACTTAATAAAAATAATAATGTAAAAAATATGGTAAGATAAAATTATTGCAAGATTTAAAAAAAATCATTCCCTTTAAAAAAGTTATTAATCATTTCTAAAATACATATTATTTGGGAAAGGATTTCCTCCCGTGGAGATTTCACAGGGAGCAGTGGAAATCTCTACCCTTCAAATTCCACTTTTCTATGATTTTGTATTTTTAATGTTTTATTATGTGTTGTAGATTTGATTGGATGGTAAATTTATTGGAGAGAATTTCCACTCATATTCTTTTACATTTCACATGTATTTCTACTTCTTGCGGTATGTCATAGTAGTAGTATTTGAATATTTTTTTAAATTTAAACTAAAATAAGTAAATTTTTTGGGGGACTAAACCAAAACTTAAGGAAGAAGTTGTTACAATCAATTGTCTCATTAAAAAGCTTATAAAATATTTCAGTGGGATCATAATAGTGTAGTACATATAAAGAAAAAACTAATGGAATATGAAAGAGTAAACTATAATTTGGGATACTATCCATAAAATGAAATGATCATAAACAAAAGCACTGTTAACAATGTCATTTGCACAAACATTTTCTTTCTTGTTTATATTTAAATTGATACTTTAAAATAAAAGCTTCTAATTAAATAAAGGCATTGACCTTTGTTGTGAGCAGTTTCAATGGGTGAAATTATTCAACACAAAATGACTTAAAGACACTAATATTATTATAAAATCTCCTATAAAGGAGCTTCCAAAGTTTTTATAAGCACCCGCACAATTTTTTATGTTTTTTACTTCTTTAGTAGAAGAATGTGGCTCAAGCTACCGTTTAGATTTTAAGGGTTTTTTGTTTTTTGTTTTTAAATATGTAATAGGAGTTATTAATCTCAGAAAATAAAAACTCTTGTAAAATAAAAATAAAGAGTATACATTTTTTGATGAATAGTAAAAATAAATAATAGATATTATTTTTTAGAGATCTAAAATCTTTGAAAATCAGTTGAAAAATTAAATAAAAAGAAGATTTTTATGTGACAGGCTTATTAAAAAAATTTATGATAGACAGAGCCGAAGATTGTACAAGTCCTTTAGATAAGTTGTTGGCAAGAAAATTATAGTATTTGTATTAGGTTAAATTAATTATTAAATATTTTAAAAGTAAAATTAATATTTTTGTTAAAACTAACAAAATATTCGTGTAGACGTACGGATAAATTTATTTAATACGGTATATATTTTATTTAAATATAAATGAAAATTTAAAATAAATTATTTAATTTTAAAATAAATAATCATTAATTTTTAATGGATTATTTAATTTTAGAATTAATATTGATAAATTTTAAAATAAAATAGATAATGCGGAAAAGATAAACAGTGGCTGGATTGTAGAGAAATATTCAATTGCATAGAAGTAGAGTTGTTACATCTCATTAAATACATTCATGTCTGAAAATCATTCACAGAGTAATTAAAGGGATCAAATTCAACGAAAATATCATTATCAATGGTAAATTTCTAACAAAGACAAGATTTTTTATTAATTTAAGGACATGTAATACATTTTGTAAATTGAAAGAGTATGGAGAGGTAGGTAATGATCTACGTTGTAATACACTATTTCCCCAACGCGCAATTATAATTTAATCAGACATTTTGTATAATTTTTTCAAAACTTTTACATATAAGATGTTACACACCTCAAAATACACTCCCTTAACTTCTCTACACACCTATTTTCTTTTTAATTTATTTATTGTATTTAAATAATAAAACTAAGACATTATTTTAATTAATAAAATAATTCTAAATAAAATCTACTAATTTATAATTACTTTCTACACTTTTCCCTCACGGTCACACCCCCCTCACATTTATTTAAATAATTTAATCAAAATACTCTTTATTCTAATTATTAAATAATTTCTATCAACTCCAACGAGACACAATTTATTCTCTACACCTCTACTTATAGGACACACATTTTTACCCTCTTATTTATCTAATTATTCATACATAATAATTAAATAAAATATATATAAATCACAAAAAATTCACAAATAACTCAATTAAAATAATTTAATAAAAATTTGGGTGTTAGAACTCCCACTTAAAGAATTTTCGCTCTCGAAAATTACAGTAAGCAACCAGAATCGGAGAAACATAAACTTCTCTCTCACTTGTTTCAATCTCGCTTCTGCAAGCGGTTAAAATAACAACGAGTATCAATAGTCGCATACCAAGGAATTAACAACATTACATAAACCTGACCGGATAGACTCATACCACTAATGTAACATCTTATTTCTCCAACGCGCAATTATAATTAAATAGAGAGTTTGCACAACTTTTTCAAAACTTTTGCATATAGGATGTTACACGCCTCAAAATACACGCCATTAATTTCTCTACACACTTATTTTCTCTTTTATTTATTTATTTTATTTAAATAATAAAACTAGAGCATTATTTTAATTAATAAAATAATTCTAAATAAAATTTATCAATTTCTAATTACTCTCTACACTCTCCCCTCACAGTCACACCCCTATCACACTTATTCAAATAATTTAATCAAAATACTCTTTATTTTAATTATTAAATAATTTCTATCAACTCCAACAACACACTACTTATTCTCTACACCTCTATCTATAGGACATACACCATTATCCTCTTATTTATCTAATTATTCACACATAATAATTAAATAAAATACATATAAATCACCAAGAATTCACAAATAACTCAATTAAAATAATTTAATAAAAATTGGGATATTAGACATGTCCATAACCAATAATCAGAATACTATGACCACTACCAATAATAATATTGTTGCTCATATTAAAATAAGACATAAGATTACCATCTGGAGAAGAAATAGAGAATATATGCATGTCAGCTTGAATGTCTGTATACTAAGAGGATCCCTGGTGACTGGCCTGGTACAATTTAGTGGTCACTACATGAGCTTGATGATTTAGCTTTTTCCCAAGAATACCTATCAACTTGCTTGTTCGGATTTTCAGTTGTCGGGTACGGACATGGCGGAATGGACCAAGGTTGTTGCCACGGTGGAAAATTCCACTGTTGATTATGTTTGGGATATGATGGATAATTACATTATGGTTGTTGATGTGGGTAGAGTTGTAAAGTACATTGTGGATGTTGAGAACGACTGTTACCTCATCTGCCACGATTGTTATTACCTCTATTGTGATTGGTGTGGTTGGAATGAGTGAGAGTCGATGCATGAGCGTGTGAGGCGATGAAGGTAGTGTTGTCGGTGGTGTTAGCTGCCTTTTTTGCTCTGGATTATTCTTCTAAGATGATCATAGAGTGTGCTTTGTAAAATGATGGAAGAGAATCAATGTGACGAAGTTGTGAGCCTACAGTAGTATAGGCATCGGTTAGGCATGAGATGAGTTGGAGGATCAGGCGTTCATTGGAGACAGGAGCCCCGACATTAGATAGTTGGTAGGAGAGGGATTTGAGATGCTGACAGCAAGAGGATGCATCAGAGAATTGTTCAGTGTAAACTCTTGCTCTATGTAAAGAGCCCTAGAATTTTGTTGTCATAGAATGTCAAGAAGCATGTTCCAAGCAAGTTTTGCAAGTATAATTATGTTCAATGATGGTATTGAGAAGGTTATTAGAAATCGTGTCGTATATCTACTGTAACACGACGACATCAAAGCGAAGTCAGAGTTAGGATTGGTGTATTTGAGTGAGGCAGTTGCGGATGCTATAGAGAGGGAAAGTGAGATTATATTATCAATCACTTGATAGACACAGACATAAATTTTGAATAATTCGGACCACATATTATACTGTCATTTTTCAATACTCTGTGTGATTTTTATGAAATTTGTGATATTTGACACGGTTAAATTCAGATGAATAGGAGTAGGCATGGGAGGAGTGGGAGGCTGAGATTGAACCACAAAATCATTGTTACTGGAGTCATGGAAGAAGGGAGTGGAAGAAGCTGCGATTGAGAAGTGGTGGGAGAGGGTATTTAGAAAACTGTACACATAAAAATTTTGTATAGAGGAAAGAAGAGTCATTTTTTTTATTTATGAAAAACTAAATTTATTAATCTTCTTGAAAAAAAAAACCATATTTAACCATTTAAAAATATTGATAAAAATAGTCTCTTTGCAAAGGATAGAAATGTAATTAAACAGATAATAAAGGAAATGAAGGGTGAGAAGTGAAGGTCATCTTAAAGAAATGGCATCCATTTCATGGTTCAGCTGTCTTCACATCCGACCAACAGCCTCTGCAGACAACAAAGGTCCTTCACCAATTACACTAAATCTTCATGCTGTTCAATATTCCTAATGAATCTAACTCACCTTTTTTTCTCAGGTTTATCATCTTCCATAACCGCGGAACATCATAAAACAAGACCACAAAATTCTATCAGTTCTTCCTTAGAACAAGGACATGCTGTTAATAGAAGACAACTGATTCTTTACACTTCAACAGCAGCAATTGCAGCTTCATCTACTGTCTCAAATGCATTGGCACTCAATGGTGATATTAATTGTTATCTTAAACTTTGTATTATTACTGCATTGATAATGGTTAGTAATTAGTATCATGGTATTTTGTTTTTCTTTCTTGTGTCATACTCATAGATGTTTCTGAGGATTTTAGTGTCTACACCGATGATGAGAACAAGTTCAAGATAGAGATTCCTCAAGGTGAATTGAATTGAAGTGCAAGTTTGGAAGAAATTATAGATACATTCAAGTTCAATTTAGAGGTTTAAATTAAATTGGTTATGTACTTTGTTTTTGTTTTACTGGTTTGGACTAGAGTGGCAATCAGGAACAGGAGAATCTGCTGGATTTAAATCACTAACGGCTTTCTATCCAAAAGAGCAATCTAATTCCAATGGTATAATCAGATTCTCCTTAAATCATTTGTTTCTTCATCAGTTGCAAACTGCAATGTATCCGTTATAAAACTGGTTGCTAACTTTCGATATGCTGCTTCAGTGAGCGTTGTGATCACGGGGGTGGGACCGGATTTCACTAAGATGGAATCGTTTGGCAAAGTTGAAGAATTTGCTGACACTCTGGTGTTATTTCTTGATCATATTCAAAACTATTGTTTACTGGTTTTCTCTCTTTCAATTTCAATATCGTTAAAATGAATATATAACAGGTTAGTGGATTGGACAGAAGCTGGAAAAAACCACCTGGTGTGGCTGCTAAACTCATAGACTGTAAATCATCTAAAGGTGCTTACTTTTACGAATAAATTTTATCGAAAGCTGTTACATTACATTACTGTAATAAGGCTGTAACTGTAAAGGAAAGAAAATATGTTATAGGTTCTGCGTATAGTTCTGATAAATGCTTAATGAGACAGAAAGAGACTTCATAAAACTGAAATTATAGGTGAATTTTGAAGTTTTGAATGCTTAATTTGACTAAAAAATAGTTCAGGATTTTATTTCATTGAGTATACACTGCAAAGTCCTGGCGAGAGTCGCAAGCATCTATATTCAGCTATTGGGATGTTAACGAATGGCTGGTATAACAGACTGTATACAGTAACAGGACAGGTACTGTTAGATATATTACAATGTCTGTGTGTGTGTTTGATGTTTCATTCTAGAGCTAAATGTTGATTAGTAATGATTCTTATCTTGTTCATACATGCAGTATGGAGATGAGGAAACAGACAAGTATGCTTCCATAATTCAGAAGGTTAACTTCTTTTCATACTTTGACATGCTGGTATTTAGTTTATGCGATAATGCAGCATAGTTCATGTTCATTCAGTAGGTTCTATTTTTTGTCATGAAATTCATTCAGCTTCCACTTGGAATTTGCAGGCGGTTCGATCTTTCAAGTTCATATAGAGAAATGTTCACGACGTGAGAAATTTTTTTCGTTGCTTTCTGTGACGGCCTCCCACATGGTGTCTTCATGACATTATTTATTGGCCAGAAATGTCTGTCTAAATCCTATTAGTATGATATTTACTTCAATACTGATAGACCAAAGCAGTATAAATGAATTACATTCATTGATGTAATGGACAAAGATATTTTGCAGTGAACATCACAACTTCAAGAACGACTGAAAATACTCTTCTCAAAGCAAGCAATAACAATGTAGTATAGATAAATTTTAAAAGTTCCTTCCTTGAAATGGATGTTTGAAACTAGAAAACACAACCTCAAGAATTTTAAAGTACTATTAATGCCACTTTTTCTCATTTCACTACCCCTATTTACAATTGCAGTAGCGAAATGCAGTGCGAACAGAACATAATGGAAACTTTAAAGCTGTTTTTAGGCCGGAATGTGTAAGTAGGCTGACAATATATAATGAAAATCCTGCCATGGATGACATATGCAGTTTTAACTAACAATATTGGAGAAACAGACACTCAGTGACTTTGCAACCAAATGGAAATTGAATACATTCAGCTTAACCTAAGATAAATAGCTTAATTAAGACTAGTCAGGCATCAATTCCTCGTTACATGATTGCCTTCTCCGGTTGTTGATGTGGATGTTTTGCGAAATAAAAGATTAAGCTGATCAAGGAAAAACAAACTCTTCACTTGCTCTAACTGCTGACATTCTTTTTCCCTTAGCAGGTCTAAATCTTCAAAATTGATAAGCTTGTCCTGGATATTTTTCATCTATACAGCGCAACATCCAATACATTATTAGCAAGGGTTATCAAACAAATAAGTAAAAACAACGTCAAACAAAAATGATAGCTCGCTAACATATGACAGACCTGAACTTCTACAATCTCATAAATTGCTTTTTCTACATCTGATTCTTCCTTCTCACGCTCTAAATTTGCACGCAGTAGAGATCCTTGGATAGAATCTGAAGCATTAATGCCATTTGATGCAACACCAGCCTCTGCAAGAAACATACTAACACCGTTTTTACCGAGAAAATTTAGTTTAAAAATTTCAGAAAACTGCTCCAATTAGTAGAGTGTAAATTCTTTAAGCCCGTTAAGATTAACCCTATTAAGACAGATGAAAGTTTAGCTTAAATTCATTCAAAAATCTATAATCTTACACCGGGTTATATGTCATTCTCACCTTGCTTTGGAAATGACCGATAATTAATTCTAGTTGACTTGTAAACATCGGACAAACTTGTCAGAGCAGCTTGAGCTGCAGCTTGTGCAACCTCTGTCCCTGCCAAAGCAGAAAGGAAAGCAGCCTGCAATAATTTGAACATAGAAATTGTAAATACACAAAAGAACTTTCAAATAATCCATCCTTCAACACGGTTCATATTCAACTCTAATCAATAATAATTCAAAGAAAACAAGGATCGTTATAGCACCCGTCATGATTCTTTATTGCTACAAGTAATCAAATGAAGTTTATTTTTTCCCAAAACATTACAACTCACAAATATAATCAACAATAAGTCAAAGAAAACAAGGGTCTCTTTAAGCCAAGAAAAGAACCTGAGCCATGATAGGATTGCTTGCATCGGCAAGAGGCGTGAGGCGCATCCTCTTACTAGATTTACCCAATCCAGCAGTTTCTGATTCACATTCAGCATCAACGGAGGGCTTCAACAGATCAGAACAACCATCACCAATAAGATGAGCAGACTCGGAGCGTTGAGAATGCATGAACTGATCACCAAAAGGAAGTTTGAGAAAACGAGCAACACATTCCTTATCAGTCCTACCAATAACATGATGAGAAACCCTCTTCCAATCATCGCCAAAATTCGTAATACATTCAAGAAGTTTCAGTGTTTCCTTCTCAGTCCAATCAGGTTTGGTCTCCTCACTTATCTCCACTCTCTTGAAATCAGTATTACTCGTCCCAACTTTATAGCTTCCACGAACAAAACACCTCGCACATAGAGTCATATTATTCTGCACCCAAATTCACAGTTTAAATTGTGAAATTTAATTTCAAATTAACCTTAATTTTGATACACAACCAGCGTAAAGAAATCACAATCTATCAAGATTTTAAAAAACAGTCGTGACAAAACAGTACCAAAACGGTCGTGACAAAACAGTATCAAAAAGTGTCAATACCAATACCATTATTCATTGTTTTTGTGATAAAGAACATTGTGGTTAATTCACACCACAATAACTGCCACAACACGTGTACCGACCACAATAAGCGTCACTAACACGTATACAGACCAAAATTGCAAATCTGTACGTGACCGCAACGCAACCTCAACCGTAATTTAAAAATCTTGCAATCTATCATAAATATAACTTTTTAAACAACAAATGATTAAAGTTAAACATTTTCAATAATTCACTACTACAATTAATATGTAGCACCCACACTTCTTGAAAAAAATCATGTCTTCAGCGTCACACACATGCCCTGAAACTTGTGATTTCCTTTAATTTATTCATTTTTTTCAAATTATTAACAGTGTCGTGTCGTGTCAGTGTCGTGTTTGGGGTGTCCGGGCTTCGTATACTGTAAACAATATTTACATCGAAGATGAGGAAAACTAAACTAACCTTATCACAGGCAAAGCAAGCAATGGCACAGAGATTTTTGCAGTTACTACATATTCTCTTAGCAGTTTCTTTGATAGGCACTGGAGGAGAATCAGTGGAATTCGAAGCTGATTCTGTTTTGGTGTCTTTATCTTCCCATTTCAAAGGTTTTGCAAGCGAAGAAGAAGGATGATAATTGATTAACCCCCAAGCTTCGAGAAAATCGAAGACCCTCCTGATCGAACCAACGTCACCGACGAGCGTCTTGCGAACATCGGTGAAGGTAATTTTTCGGTTGGGATTGAATCTGAAAAACTTGACGATGGAGTTTCTGTAGTACTTGTAAACCCTAGGGTTCTTGGAAGAATCGGGAATGTTACGGAGTTCGGATTCGTGAATGGAATCCCATGAGAACCATCGAGAGTGAGATGGGATGTGGATTAAAGTGGCGTCGGGAGAGGGTTTGGAGTCTGGGAAAGAGGCTTCCGATTTAGGCGTCGGCGGTGGTAGTGGTGGTGGTGGTGGTTTTGTAGGAGGCAGAGGCGGAGTGGAGGTCGGTGGTTGAGTTTGAATTTGAGGTTGAGATGGTTCGGCGGCGGAAGACGGTGCTCCGGCGGGTTTCTCCGGGGACATGGATGCCATTAAATTACCAGTTGGCCCCTTGCCACAACGTCTGTTAGTTGTTACGGTCGATATTCTGTGCGGTTATAAAATTTAAATTTAAATTTAAATTTAATATTAGTTTCAAGTTTCGCTCTCTATAATTTCAAGTTACACCTTGAGAATAAAAATAAAATTCAAATTTACACTGAAGCTCTCGAATATATCCTCAAAATCAACGGACCAGAATATTCTTAACCGTAATGTTATTTTATTTCTTAAAATTGAAACACCGTATAATTTTTTTTTAAATAGTGTTCTCTTTAAATTGAGAAAAAGAAAATGGCAATCAAAATATTAAAATTGTATTATATACTTTTTTATGAAAAAATAATATTATTAATTAATAAGTGAAAGTGACCAAATATATAGAAAGGTAAGAAATGGATAGGACAAAAAGGGATGAAGTGACCACCTCAAAACAATAAAACATAATTTAAAAAAATTATGAATGAAGTATAGATACCCGAGCATATGATTAAAAATAGATCTCAGGTTCTTAGAATCATTGTCAACATATTAGAGTATAATAAAAGATAATCAAAAATCACAAACCACTAACAATTTTAGAATTAAGATAAATTCTCTATTTACTATTGGTTTAAGCAGAGGATAAGGTTGTTTTTTGTACTTATATATTCGCAAATGGGCCATAGAAGGTGGTGCAAGGGTTTCCAAAGGACAGACGACACAATAAGTCGCTCCGACACGCTTCTAATTGCCCTTTTGTTGGAATTTGCATCCATTTCCTAATCATTTCGCTTGTTGTTTGGATTACTCACTCGTTTATGAAAACGTGGGAAGTGTCGTGTCACAATTTATAACGGTATGGAAAAGAAAATTAAAAGGGTGAAGTCACATTCTCTGAAATGATTGGGGAAGTAATTACCCATACTCACAGTCCCGAGAGAAAGAAATGATGTTATTGCTTCCTTGGAGCCTAAGATTCAGGTTGTTGGTTGGATTTTAGAACTATATAATGCACAAGTATACACAGTTCATAGCAACAAGTGATGAAAAGTATGAGTATTGTTCCCATAAAGAGTGTAATAACTTATTGATTTCTAATAGTAAATCTTGTGAATGGGCATGAGCAAAAATTAACAACAATGGATGTTTGTCACGAGATCAATTATAAATAGACTTTAAGAGAATAAGTTGTTGGAGGAAGTTTTAAGTTATAATTGGAAGTATGTTGGGCAATGATTCATTTAATAGGTCTTATTTAATGTGAGTATATGATGTGATATGTCGTGACAGGTGAGGTCAAAATATGATCTACAAATGTATTTCTGCAACATCAAGGAATATGCAAGAAAGTGATGGACAAATTCCTAAACCTCACATGAACTTTAATGCATGTCATAGTTTAATGTGAGTTCCCCTATGATTGTAGCTCTTTATGCCAAAAGTAATTATTCTGATGAATATGACTATCATATTATTTTTAGTCATATTTATCATGATGTCCACTTGTTAATGGATTCCTATCATTAACTAGTTTTTATTTATTCCTAAGATCACCAAATAAACAGATGTATAACATTGAAATGTTTGATAAAACGAGTCACTAATATCATACCACACTACACAAAAGATTAAATACTATTAAACTTCATATTGCTCATCATAAGTGTATTTAGCTCATAATGAGCAAAGCAAACACATCAATGTTGGATCTTAGGTTAAATATTCTTTAGCATATAATGAAAAAGAAATGAAAATTTAAAGGGTATTCTTGCAATTTGCAATCAGCAAGAGAAGTGTTCTGTCATGCCAAAGTTAGTTGTCTTCTACTCCAAAGATGAGAAAAGAGAATACTTCCACACTTGACTCAGCCTTCTTCTATACAAATTTCTCTTAAACATTTCTTCGATTTTGAACATCCTTCCATTTCTTCCAAGAAGTCATTTTATAAGCATCATCTTCTAGGATTTTATGAGTCATTTGCTCACGAACATCTTGATTATCCATCACATTTGGCCCATGATAACCGACATACTCCCTCATTTAGTCCCTTATGTACCAGTACTAGGTGAGGCACATAACGCATGCAGAGGACAATGTAACACCCTAAACCCCGAAACTTATATATAAAGGATTACTCAATAGTTTAAGGTGTCACCAACGAAAACCCTTCAACGAATCAAAAAATTTAGAAAAAATGCAACGGAAAAACAAACAACATACAACACCTACTCCGAAAGACGTGTTAAATAAAACATAACATAACACAAATACCTATAACTGCATGCTCATATTTACTTATGTTATCATCGCATTGGAAATCATCAATAAGCATGATACTCAATTAATAAGTCTCAATAAAATATTTTCTTTGAAATTAACGCAAATATGGAAAATTCCTCCAACATCAACAATCAATTCAATCATCGAGAGTATAACTTCTAACTCTCATTTAACAACACATAATAATAAAAGAAACATTGTTCATCCCACAGTGTTACGGAATCAAAGCATTACGATTAAAAATACGATAAACTAATGAAAATAACTCCAAGAGATATTTCCAACTCATAGCAGCTACTCCTAAGTATCTACAAGATGTCCATAGTGGAAAACATCAAAGCAAATGGGGTGAGAATTCATTTCAATAATTAAACGGTATAAGTAATGTTGTACCCCAAAATTTCCTCTCTCATTTCTCAAGTAATCTCTCACAAGATCTCCTTTGGTTCAAGACTGCACAAGGGTTGATCAGCTCAAGACACCTCCTCAAACACTGATGACTGAAAATTAGGGTTTGAGATTGCACAAGGACAAATGGACTTTTAATGCCCCATATTACTTTCATGGATCATTTTGGACCCCCGAGATTTCTCATGTCAAGTTTCAAGTCTTGGATCACATTTTTGCTCAGTCAATTGATCAGTTGACCTAAAATCAACTATATTGGGGAAAAAGTCAACTATGGTCAATTTACAGTCAAACTTCATAATTTTTGGTATATATCAATATTATGAACTCATATATATCATTTGATCAAGTTTGGATCACAATTCCTCAAGAAATTTGATCAGGTCATCAAAAAGGCAAAATGGTCAAAATTATGGTTTTGATTGAGAAGATGCAATTTCTGATTTTTGTCCTAGCAAGTGATTGATTGATTTGAGACATGATCTCAAGGATTCAAATGATTCATTTTGACCTATTGGAATGGCTCAAAACATCTCTCAAGCTCAATTGATTGACAGTTGAATTTCAATCAACTGATGAAAACTCAACTGTACACTGAAAAGTCAAACTTTGACTTTTTGGTCAAAATCAAGTGTCAAAGATCACAATTCATCAAAACATGTCAAAATATGAAACTTTTTCATCAAGAAATCAAAAAGTCAAGATTTCATTTTGAAAAGTCAAAATTTCTAAACTTAGAAATTTTTCTAAGTGTTTGAAAATTCATATTTTTTCACAACTTTGAGCCAAATTTCCACCATGATGCAAGATGATTCAAAGGAAACTTCCAACATTAAAGTTGTAGATCTCAATGATATGTAAAACATTTTATAACACAACTTTTTCTATAAATTCTTGAATTTCAAGTTATGATTTTAAGAAGACATGTTCATGAAACTTGGAAACTTGGTGAAATTTAGCCCTAATTTAGGCAGGATTTTGACTTAACTTCATGGCAATTTTTCACATAGTTCTAAGATGAATCTTCAAATATGTCCAACATATAGCTTGTATAGGATGTTACAAGCTTTCCAAAATATCCAAGAACTTATTGAGATCATGTTTGAGCAAGGAGAATCGAAGGCAAGAAGTTAGAGTTTTCAAACTTGAATTACAAGTCATTTCTTGATGAACACATTAACCAAATCCATGCTAGGCTGCATAATCTTTGCTTTTCACACCTCAAACTTGTTTGTCACTCCATAATTAATTTTTTTCACAGCTGCTAAAAGCTTTAATCCAATCATTCAATGTATTGCCCATGCTTAATATCATTTTAGGAAGAAATGCAACATTGCCATTTTGGAAAAGTGGCTTTATGCACAAAGTCCACTCTTCTTGAGCCTCTAACTTATTGTTCTAAACATACACAACATGTATGCTCAGAAGCAACATGTTTAAAGCTTGTAAACACTCTAGATAGCTTTGTACTTGTGCATTGGAACCACATTTGTCAAGCTTTCTTCAAAATCAAGTAAAAAGCCATAACATGTGAACTTGTACTTCTGATCACTCCAAGCCCTCAAAACCTTTTCCTATACATTGAGACACTTTTATGCAACTTAGGACACGAGCTTGAACACCCTGAAACACTCCCAAACTCCCTCTAGCCAAAAATTGCCTCAAAACACCATTGTTGTGCAAGTTCTGACTTTACATATCAAACTTCCATTTCCCTCGTACATTTCTTGGCCTTTCACTTCCAAAAGCTCCTACATATCAAATACAACTCATCCATGTCCTTATTCTAGGATTGTAATACCATTTACCATAACCTCCATAACCAAAAAATAGAGTCTGCAACTTGAATTCTCCAGGTCATTTCAGCCACTCTCAACTCAAGCTAAGCATTGCATTAGCTTCCTAGAGACTCAAGGAAGCTAACCTGATCATTGCAGCACCTTGAATCAAGCTCAAACTCATTTCACAATTTCCAGTTTTGAGGTATATTTTTTGAATTTCTATCTTCTCATTTAGGAATTGTTAGACTTGCATTTGTGAAGACAAAATATAGATGTTGTACCCCAAAATTTTCCCTCCCATATTTCTCAACACATGGCAAGTGAGGTCCCCAAATTGCTCAAGGAAGTTCAAGAGTTGACCAGACAAACTCTCTCCTAAGGCAGTATACCTCAAATTAGGGTTTCCATATTCATCAAGATGTGTGGACCACAAAGGACTCAAATGCTCACCATTGTACTAATGTGTTCTCAAGATCATCCATGTCAAGTTTCAAGCCTTGCAGAAGAAGTTCGCTCAGTCAATTGCTCAAATGCCTGAAAATCAACTGTGCTAGGTCAAACGTCAACTGTGGCCCACATACAGTCAAACTTCAAGATTTTTGGTCAACATACTCATTTTGAAGCATTATTCATCATTTGATCAAGGGTTGATCATGACTCCTAAAGGATTTCTCACAATTCATCAAAACCCAAAAGTTGCTAAATTAGGGTTTTACAGGAAAAGTCAACTCAACTTTGACTAAGCATAACTTTCTCATACTTTATCAGAAATGACCCGTCCAAATCTCATTTTGAAGAGGATGTAATTCCATACAATTCATATTCATATCCCAAGTTCATAATATGCACTCACAAAAATATGTGAATTTTGACATTATAGGTCCTTTTGAAAAGTCAACAAAAACACCTTTTGGGTCAGAGCTTCATACATGAACATGGAAGACTCAATTGAGATGAGACCAAAAGAGTTGTTTATTGGACATCCTAAGATTTCTAAATGATCTGACCTGATCAAAAATGGACCGTCACGGCTGGCTCCGTGCAGAAAGCTTTTTGAACGAAGTGGGGGGGGGTACCTGCAAGGCACTCCGATGCTGAAGTAAGTAGAAGTACGAGCAGGTAATAGCGAGTGTATGGTTAGAATGATGAATATCTGACCCTCTGGAAACAGAGGGTATTTATAGCCCCCAGCGTTGGGCCAAGGTTCCTCCCTTGGGCCGGGCAGGTTTGGCCCAATGGAGGAACTGCCAGGTTCTACGTGCGTAGTGGGGACCCGCACGTGGTCCCCTTCCTGGATGTTCTGCGTGAAGTGCGGGCGGACGGAGACGCGGTCTTTTCGGGGTCTCGTTGGGAGTGCAGTGGACTGAGTCTGCCCTAGTTGGGGGTGCTCGAGGTGATGTCGAGCTGGACAACAGGATGTCGAGCTGGGGATGTAGAGGTCGAGCACGTGACCTCAGGGAGTACGTCGGGCACGACTGTGACCCCTTTGGTCGGTGTGGTCCTCAGCAAGTCCATTTGGATTGGGCCTTAGCAATGCTATTGGGCCTGTCGGGCCCAGTCCAGAACAGGAGCCCCCCAAGTCGTGGTTCCTTTGTTAGGAGCCATGGCTTGATCTCAGGTCGTTTCCGCTTCGAGGTCTCGCGCCTGGGTCAGAGATGCAGGCCCTCGAGGGCCTCTCCGTGTCGTGCTCGAGGACAAATCTTTCGCGGTGGATGCTCGGGGGATCCTTACCGGCGCGTGCCTGTCGAGCATACGAGGTATCTTTTGGGAACTGTGCCGCCACCCTATGAGGATAGGGTCATCATTGCGTTGGGAGCAGTGCGTCGGGCACAGGAACCCCGTGGTTGCCCGTGGTGACGTTTGGTATTCCACGTCATCCCTATAAATAGGAACCTTGGGCCCCATAACACGTTTCTACTTTCTGCGCTCCTACTGCTGCTGTTCTCCCAGATTTCTCACAGCTGCGATCTTTTATCACAGATTCTTTTACTCCGTAGCCGAATCCTACTTTTTGATTCAAGTAAGTGGTCTATCTTCTCCATTTTCTTGTTTGTAATGCATGATTTTCAGCGTTTGTAGATGTTTTAGGGACTGTGCGCGTGGGGCTAGCCCGGTAAACTCATACTTAGCTCGACATATTCATGCTTAGGGCCGGCAAACGCATGCTTGTGGCCGGTACATTCATAGTTTTAGTTGATAATCAGCAGCGCTACCCGGGGTCTTCATGATCCAGGGCGCCTGATTCATGATCGCGCCCGGTATGTTCATGGTCCTGGCCGTAGGTCTCATGATATTGCTCGCCATGTTCATACCTTGGGTCGACATGTTAGAGAGTGGCCGTGTAGTTGGTTTGGAGAAGAACACATCGAGTTTTCTGGATGTCGGGGAGGCGACCACTTGTGTAAACTGACTTTTGTGGTCGTGCATGGGATGACGTGGTTCGTCGGGCGTATGGCTTCGTGCCCAATTGACTGGTTTCCCGTGCTCTGCAGGTAATCATGGCGGACGAGCCGTGCTCCTCTGGGCGCCACGAACATGAAGAACAAAGTGCCGATGAGTCGGTCAGCTTGATTGATACTGTCGACGACCCTTTGCTGGATTGGGTGGGCGCCGAGCCCCGAGGGATCGCGTCGATATATAGCCGGCGTGACCGAAATCCGTATGCTGTTCTCGAAGCGGGCCAGGGCCAGCCTGACTTCCAAAAGAATTTCGTTGTCATGCGTCCGACCTCCCGTGCACGGATCTGCTCGGTGTACCCAGAGTATAGCTTCCCGATGTACGAGATCGCGTTCAAAGATCTGGGGCTGCAGCTGCCCTTCACTGACTTTCAGACCGGGGTCTTCGCCCATCTGCAGCTGGCCCCGTCGCAGCTACACCCGAACTCGCTCGCCTTTATCCGGGCGTTTGAGCTGACGTGTCGCTTTCTGAGGATCGGGGCGACCATACCGCTCTTCTTCAGGATTTTTCATCTGCAGCTCCAGTCCCGAGGGGGGAAACACAGTTGGGTCTCCTTAAAGCAGTCGAGGAGACTCTTCAAAATGTATATGGACTCCGTAAGGGGTTTTAAAGACAAGTGGTACGTTGTGCGGCCAGTTACCACCTCTGCTTTAGGATCCCTGTACGAGGAGGAGGCTCCCATAAGCGATGATGGCGGGGAGGCGGTTTTGGGCGACGATGGGAATCCCGTGATGGCCCGTACGGCCAAGTTCCCTGTGCACTGGATGTTCAGGCACTATGAGCACGGGACTGGATACTACCATACTGCTGCCGGGGACATGTGCTCGGAGGACGAGGAGGCGTACGCCACACTTTGTCGGTTCGTCGACAGCTTCCACCCTGCCCGGTGGGCCACGAGGGAAGGGGACGATGTCTTGGATGCAGAGGGTTATCCGACATTTGAGTCCCGGCCGATTGATACTAAGGCACTCGTGGAGTGCCCGACGTACAGGCAGGCTGCTCGTCTGCTAGGTTGTTTATTGCTTGAATTTCTTTGCTCGTCATTTATTTATGAACTTGCCCGATACTAACCCGTCCTTTATTTTGTGCAGGTTCGATGGTCGGTCGACGGGAAAGGCTTTTGAAGTTGTCTTGCGACCAGAAGCGAGGCAGGAGGGTCGTGAAGGCTCCCCAGGAAACGAGGATGGGCCCGCCACACAGTCCGAGTGCTCCTCAGCCGGTGAGGGTGGATTCGTCGCCCAGCTCGGGGGCCGCGTCGGACAGGACCCCAGAGGTTGAAGAGGTCGATCCTAGTGACGTCCTGATATAGAGGAAGAGGACCCGGGTGGAAAGTGGTCCGGCTGTCAACGAGGACGCCAGCGCGGTCCGGTCTTTCGGGTTTCCCCCTTGTTTCAAAGAGGAGGGTTTCTTCGAGAGATTCCCTCTTTCAGTGGTTGCCGACGAGGCTGAGACTATTAAAAGGATGAGCAAGGAGGATCGGAAGAGGCATCTGGCCGCCAGCATGGATGGGCTGGTGAAAATGGCCGAGATGGCCCTGGTGTTGTCCGAGGAAGGGGGGGATCCTGTCCGTATTGAGGAACTTGAGCAGGAGAAAGCGGCCCTCACCTCGAGCTCGCGGAAGTTGAAGACTGCCCTGGAACGCTCCGAGGAGATGTTCCGCGAGCAGACAGCGATGCTGGATGCTGAGAGGGAGATGTTGGTTCTGGAGAAAGAAAGGTCGGGGAAGCTGGCCGAGGAGGGGGAGCTTCTTCGCGCGGACAGGGTTCGCCTGGAGACCGAAGTCGGGCGCTTGGCCCAACAGATCGAGGAAATGAACGTTGCCATGCTGCCTACCGAGGACGAGCCGGAAGACATAGCGGCTTTGAAGAGTCGATCGGAGCTGGTCGCCCACATCCGATTGCTCGAGGCAGATTGCGTCGGTGCTATGGAGGAGGGGTTCGACTCTGCAGTCGGTCAGCTTTCCCTGTTAAACCCTGGTCTGGTCACTGAGGGTACGGGCCACACACATCAGATTGTGGATGGCGTGATCGTGCCCCCGCCCGACTCTCCAGGCGTCGACAATGATGGTTCTGGGGAAGTCTGACTAGGATAGCGGGCCTGCGTGCCTTTGATATTTGTATTTTTTGGGCCTGCGTGCCCGTCGGTTGTACGTTGTGAACATCGCCGGCCTTCTTGGTCGGTTTATAATTGTTTGCTTTGTCGCCTTCGGGCATTTTTATTTGAATGAATGCTGTTTTACATCTGAATGTTTTGCCCGTGCTTGAAATCTTATAAATTTGTATAAAATTTTAGCCTAAGTCATGGGCCCGAGGAGTGCCCGTAGGTGGCTGTGATTTAGCGAGCAGGTCTGCCCGTCTTCCATTTGTATACGTGCCCGGCCCTCTTTCGCTGGCCAGAGTCACCTAAGTGTTGCATTCGAGGGGAGAGACTTCCCTTTGACCCTTTTAGATGGCCCGTCATTCTTGACGACTTGTCGGGCATGTGGAGCGAAGTTGCTCAGTCGGGCGCGAAGCCCGGTAGGGACTATTCGCCCTTGGCGTGAACTGCCCATCGCGAGCTGGGTGTTCTGCCTTACGGGTACAACGACGGTGGCGCTCGGTGTAGCTGTCCACGTCGGGCATTATCGATTGTCCTCGTTCGTCGAGCGATGTTGTGCGATTTGGTCGTATGTCGGGCTTGTACCTTAGCCTTTATACGAAGTCGGACGTTTTTCCTCGTTGACCGAGCGCGGGTGCCGTTGGTCGAGGGTCCCAGGTGTCAGTAGTTTTTAACTGTAGTACTGCTTTAGCTTAGCAGCGTTCCAGGGTCGTGGTAATGGCTCTCCGTCTAATTGCTCGAGGTAGTACGCCCCGGTACTAGTGGTGCCGTGGACGCGATAAGGTCCTTCCCAGTTCGCGGCCAGCTTCCCTTCGCGGGAATCCTTCTGGTTCCTACGTAATACCAGGCTGCCGATTTCGAACTCGCGCTTGATGACCTTGTCGTTGTGGCGTAGAGCCACTCGTTGTTTTAGGGTGGCTTCGCGCAGGGCTGCACCCGATCGGATTTCCTCGACTAGGTCGAGTTCGTCCCTTAGCGCCTCGTCGTTCATTTCTTCGTCGAGGGGGGTCTCTGTTCGTCTGGATGGTTCCATGATTTCGACCGGGATGACGGCCTCGGTGCCATACGTCAGCCGAAATGGCGTCTCGCCCGTCGTTGAGTGGGGCGTGGTGCGGTATGCCACAAGACACTGTGGAGTTCCTCGACCCATCCCCTCTTGGCTTCGCCGAGTCGGCGTTTGAGTCCTCGGAGGATGACTCTGTTCGCGGCTTCGGCTTGCCCGTTTGTCTGAGGGTGCTCGACCGACGTGAAATGTTGTTTTGTACCTAGTTTGGTGACGAAGTCTTGGAACCCGTGGTCGGTGAACTGGGTACCGTTGTCGGTCACCAGGGCCCACGGAATTCCGAATCTGGCGAGGATGTTTCTTTTGTAGAAACGGAGGATATTGTGCGAGGTGATTTTCGCGAGGGCCTCGGCCTCGATCCACTTCGTGAAGTAATCCACGGTGACGATGTGGAATTTGTTCTGATAGGTTCCTTGCACGAAGGGCCCGAGGATGTCCATACCCCACCAGGCGAACGGCCACGGGGACGACAATATGCTCAGCTCGTGCGGCGGGGCGAGGTGCATGTCCCCGTGCTTCTGGCACTTGTCACATTTTTTGACGTGTTCCTTGGCATCCTGCTGCATCGTCGGCCAGTAGTATCCTGCTCGAAGGGCTTTCCTTGCTAAGGATTTACCGCCCATGTGCTGGGCGTTGATCCCTTCGTGTATCTCCCGCAGTACTTCGGGGATGGTAGACTCGTCGATGCATTTCAGGAGGGGAATGGAGAATCCTCTTCGGTACAGTTTCTGCTCGAGCACCACGTAGGAACATGCTCGTCGCTTGGTAACGGCAGCTTCGGCCTGGTTCGACGGGAGTTCTCCTTTTGTTAGGAAATTATAAACTGGGGTCATCCAGGACGTCACATCCCCGATGGCATGGATCTCAAGTGTAGTCGAGGATCGTTCGATACTTGGACGCGCTAGAGATTCCTGGATGACGGATTTGTTCCTGCCCTTCTTTCTTGTGCTCGCGAGTTTGGATAATATGTCCGCCCTCGTGTTTTGCTCGCGGGGAACATGTGAAATTTCTGCTCGTACGAACTTTGTCATGTATTTTTTGACTAAGTTCAAATACTCGATGAGGTTGTCGTTTTTGGCCTGGTAGCTCCCCTGTACTTGAGAAGCGACGAGCTGGGAGTCGGTGTAGATCTGTACCTCGCGGGCTCCCAGGTCCTCAGCCAGTCTCAGTCCTGCGAGCAGGGCTTCGTACTCTGCCTGGTTGTTTGACGTCGGGAAGGAGAGAGCTAAGGAGTGCTCGATTACTACGCCTTCTTCGTTTTCCAGGAGGATTCCTGCGCCGCTTCCGGACGAGCTAGATGCTCCGTCGACGAAGATGGTCCACTTGTGTTCTTTCCCCGGGGGAGGGTCGTGAGTGGTCATTTCCGCGACAAAATCGGCCAAGGCCTGTGCTTTCAGGGCTTTCCTGCTTTCGTACTGAATGTCGAATTCGGAGAGTTCCAAGGACCATTTCAGCATCCTTCCCGCCATATCTGGGCGACCAAGGAGTTGCCTCACCGGTTGGTCGGTTCGCACGATGATGGTGTGGGCCAGAAAGTAGTGTCTGAGCCTCCTCGCCGCGCTGACGAGGGCCAGAGCGACCTTTTCTATCTGCTGGTATCTGCTTTCGGGCCCTTGTAAGGCTTTGCTCGTGAAGTAGACGGGTTTCTGCCCGTCGGGGGTCTCGCGGACAAGAGCTGCGCTGATGGCTTCGTTTGAAACGGCCAAGTATAAGTACAGCGGTTCCCCGTCGTCGGGTCGAGATAGCACGGGCGGCTGAGACAGGCTTTGCTTTAGATGGCGAAGTGCCTGCTCGCATTCCTCATTCCATTCGAAGGCTGCTTCCTTTCGAAGGAGTTTGAAGAAGGGGAGGGCGTGCTGAGCGGACTTCGCGACGAAGCGGGACAGCGACGTAAGCATGCCGTTCATGATTTGTATCGATTTCTTCGAAGTCGGTGTTGGGAGGTCGGAGAATGCCCGGCATTTGTTGGGGTTGGCTTCGATCCCCCGTTCTGTTAGATAGAATCCAAGGAATTTTCCTGCCTTAACCCCGAACGTGCATTTCTCGGGGTTGAACCTCATTTTGCATTGTCTTGCTTGGGCGAAGACCGTCTTGAGATGAGCTGCGTGATCGGTGTCTGCTCGGGATTTGACGATCATGTTGTCCATGTATACCTCGAGCATGTCGCCGATCTGTTTGTTGAAAACTCTGTTCATCATGCGTTGGTAGGTTGCTCCGGCATTTTTCAGTCCGAAGGGCATTACGTTGTAGTAATAGTTGCCCGAGCTAGTCATGAATGCCGTGCAGTGTTTGTCTCCCAGGGCCATTGGGATTTGGTTATATCCCGAATAGGCGTCCATGAACGACAAAGTTTTGTAGCCGGCCGAGTTGTCGACCAGCATGTCTATGTTAGGCAAGGGGAAAGCATCTTTCGGGCAAGCCCGGTTGAGATCAGTATAATCAACGCACATTCTCCATTTTCCATTATTTTTCTTCACAAGTACAACATTTGACAGCCAGGTGGAATACCGGGCTTCAGAAATAAAATTTGCCTCTAGGAGGTCTTTTACAGCTTTTTCAGCAGCCTCAGCTTTTTCTGGAGACTGCCTATGCCTATGTTGTACTACGGCCTTGGCGGCTGGATCAATGGCGAGGTGGTGACAGGCGACCTCAGGGTCGAGTCCGGGCATCTCCGCAGCGCTCCAGGCGAAGAGATCAGCATTCTCGTGCAGACAAGCCTTGATTTGCTTCCTGGCCAAGTCGGGGAGGTCTTTGCCAATCTTCACTCCCTTGGTCGGGTCCGTGCCGAGGGGAACGATTTCAAAATCCCCGTCCGGAATTGGTCGGAGTAGGATTTGCTCGCTACCGGATGGCTCGTCCTGATCGAAGCGGGTGTCGAGGGCTATGGAGTCGACCTTTGGTGGAGCCTTCTGGACTTCTTCCTCGGGGGATGCTTTCCTGTCGGGCTCCTGTTTTGTCCTTTTAGCGGGCCTGGTCCCTATATCGACGGTATCCCGTCCCTTGGAAGCAGCGTTGAAGCACCTTTGGGCAGCGACTAGGTCTCCTTGGATGGTAGCTACCCGTGCCCTCCTGGTGTAGAACTTCATCTTCAGATGGATGGTCGAGGGCACCGCTGTTAGCTCTGCCAGTGTCGGTCTCCCCAAGATGCAATTGTATAGAGACGGGCAGTCAATGACGAGGAACCGGACCTTAACTTGTCTCGTAGCCGTTCCTTCGCCGAACGTTACCAAGAGCTCGACATAACCCCAAGGTTTAGAAGTCGAGCCGTTGAAGCCTTGTAGATCCGACCCCACATACGGAGAGAGATGTGAGTCGTCCAGCTGTAGGGTTTGGAACAGCTGGCTGTACATCACGTCGACGGAACTCCCTTCGTCGACCAGGATGCGATGCACGTCAAAATTGGCCATTCTTGCCCTTATCAGTAAGGGGATGACCGCGTTCGGGGCTCCGCCGGGGAGTTCTTCTAGATAGAAGGTGATGGGCTCTGACCTGCCCTTCACCCTTTCGAACGTTACTGTTTGCGGGGGAGCCGCGTCGACCAGCTCGTCCAACTTCCTCTTAGCTGAATTGATGGTGAGGTCGTTGAACCCGCCTCCATTGATGACCATGGCGGAGGGAAAGTATTCCCACCTGCTGTGCGTTGTCAGCGGCTCCTGCAGGTGCTCGGGAATGTCGAAATCCTCGGGCCTGGTTACCGAGAAGGCGGTCTGGATAGGCACCGACTCGTCTGATGGTCGGGCGTCTTCTTCTGGCTCCTTGGCCTCATGGGCGTCGCGACGAGGAGCTTCGTTTCGCCTGTACTGCGCGAGCCTCCCTCCCTTGATGAGGGTTTCAATGGCGTCCTTGAGGTGGACGCAGTCCTCTGTCAAATGACCATGACTTCTATGGTATTGACAATATTTATTTTTATCCGCCCCTGGCTTGGCGGGAGCAGGTCGGGGACGCTTGACGCCGCCGTCCTTGAAGTCTGTACTGGCACACTCCGCCAGGATACGCTCGCGGGAAGCTGTAAGCGGAGTGTACTCGGTGAAACGGCCCGAGGGGCCCCTTTGTTCCCGGACTTCCCGGGGTCGATCTTCTTTCCTTTTTTCCCCGGTACGTCGGGGAGGAGCCTCTTGCCGTGAACTGCTGCTGTTGTTGGGACCCCGAGCCCTGGAGTCTCGGGCTCTATTGGCCGCCTCCCTCTCCTCGTAGTCCATGTATGCTCGGGCCTTATCGAGGAGGGCATCAAATGTCGGAGGTGGCTCGATACCCACAGCCTTTCTGAATTCTGTGCCGGGGAGGAGACCCCTCTCCAGCAAGTATCTTTTCATATGGTCCGTGCAGGGGACCTGTATTGCTTCTCGGTTGAAGCGGTTGATGAACTCCCTCAAGGTTTCATCCTGTCTTTGGATGATGGCCTCGACGGCCGCCTCGGTCTTCGGATGGCGCCGAGAAGCTGTGAAGGAACTGATGAACTGGTTCTTCAAATTCCGCCACGACGTGATTGAGCCCGGGGCGAGTCCTTTATACCAGTCCATGGCCGCCTTCCTGAGAGTTGTGGGGAAAAGACGGCACTTGATGGGCCCCCCGACGTTATGATAATGGAGCATGGCCTCGAACCCGTCAATGTGGTCGACCGGGTCCGCGACTCCGTCATACTCCTTCAGGTGTGGGGGCTTCTCCATGCCCGGGGGGATGGGTGCATCCATGATGGCCTGCGACAGGGGACCGCGGGGGTCGTCCTCGTCGCTCCTCTCCGGAGACAGAGATGGAGACCTGTAGTATTGTCTAGCATGATGGTCGTGCTGAGTCTCCCTCGAGCGTGATGCTCGGTGGTTGAATGTTACACGCCCGTCCCCGGCGTGTCTCTTGTCGTGCCTTGCCGGGTCGCGACTGGGTTCTCCGGCAGGGATGGCGGGTTGTCTCTCCAAATAGGGGCGTCTCTGCTTTGGCCGGGGAGAGGGGCTTCTGGAGTTCTCCCTGTAGTGTCTCCGCGGGGGAGAAGGGTGTCGAACTTCTGTGACCCGAGGAGGTGGAGAGTGTGGCCTCCGATGCCTCCTCGGGGGTCTTCTGTCATCTTCAAGCGCCCTTAGTCTTTCTCCTTGGGCGAAGATGAGATAGTTTGTCTGATTAATGGCCACGAACAATGCCTGAGTCGTGGCATCTGCCCCGGCGGGAACTGGGACTTCGTGGAACCGGGCAGCTCTGTAATGAGCGAGAGCTACCGGGTCGTCTTCAAGTGGTGGTGGGAGCGGGGAGGATGATGCAGTAGCCCCGTCCCTGTAGGAGGAAGTTCCAGGGGTGGTCGTCATAGGAATGGTACTGTGGCCGGGATCGTCGGGGTTATCGAGGTGTCCATTCTTGTCCGCGGTGCCGTTATTAGTGTCGGCGACACAGACGTGCTGCTCGTCGCGAGCTGGATCAGCCATGACAGGTAGTTGAATTTGAGCTTTGGTCTTTTGAGTTGTTTGTTAAGACGGGGAAGCTGATTCCCACAGACGGCGCCACTGATCTGACCTGATCAGAAATGGACCGTCACGGCTGGCTCCGAGCAGAAAGCTTTTTGAACGAAGTGGGGGGGGGGGGGGGGTACCTGCAAGGCACTCCGATGCTGAAGTAAGTAGAAGTACGAGCAGGTAATAGCGAGTGTATGGTTAGAATGATGAATACCTGACCCTCTGGAAACAGAGGGTATTTATAGCCCCCAGCGCTGGGCCAAGGTTCCTCCTTTGGGCCGGGCAGGTTTGGCCCAATAGGAACTGCCAGGTTCTACGTGCGTAGTGGGGACCCGCACGTGGTCCCCTTCCTGGATGTTCTGCGTGAAGTGCGGGCGGACGGAGATGCGGTCTTTTCGGGGTCTCGTTGGGAGTGCAGTGGACTGAGTCTGCCCTAGTTGGGGGTGCTTGAGGTGATGTCGAGCTGGACAGCAGGATGTCGAGCTGGGGATGTAGAGGTCGAGCACGTGACCTCAGGGAGTACGTCGGGCACGACTGTGACCCCTTTGGTCGGCGTGGTCCTCAGCAAGTCCATTTGGATTGGGCCTTAGCAATGCTATTGGGCCTGTCGGGCCCAGTCCAGAACACTAAAAATTCCAAGAACACCTCTCTATGGTCAAAATTGAGAGAGTTATCCATTGGCCAAGTTGACCATTTTTACAAAATTTCCAAAAGTCAAATGTGCTCAAATTTGCATTTTTTGCTAAATAGGCCCAACTTTTTATGCTTGCACCTCAATTATAATGTGGTCCACGACTCAAATGTTCACTCACCCATTAATGCTTCATTTTTCAATTTATTTTGATTTTTCATTAATTAAAAAGTGGATTAAATCAAATAAATAATGAAAATTAATAAAGATATGATTTGATTTGTTTTTTTGACAGATTAGCAATCAAGATATGCTAAGTTTACAAGATCAATTCGAGTTAAGGCCAATTGGTACAAAAAAGAGCATGATTGGCATGGTTATGGAAAGATATCATATGGCTTAAAAATCAAATATTCCATTCATGAATTCTCAAGATTGGATCCAAAATTGTTAACCTAATTGGATTCAATACATATACTGAAGTTTGTGGAACCCTAAACACAGGAATTTTCGTGCACAACCTGCCTCCAAAAACCAGAACAAAACTCCAAAATTTCCAAGAAAAGTGTGAGACAAATCTTCTTCCACAGGCCAATTCGAGGTGTGTTGAAGTTTCCAATCGCTTGCTAGACATCTTATGAAGCTAACAACATTCTTTGCAAGCTTCAAAACGCCCAGAAACGTGCGCTACACTTCACACGGTTTGGCATTTTTTTTCAATTCGGTTATCACAATTCTGGCATTATTAGCACTTTTGATTGTTATATTTGTATTTGGCATCATATTTGCAAGCTAACCATGCCATTTAATTGTGTTTTTAATGCCTGTACATGATATTGCCATTGCTAAGGTTTCTGTGTTCATTTTAGGGGTTTTCAATGCAGGCAAAATTAGGCCTTGATTCTGGTACCATGATGCTCGTGAGGATGAGACGACTTGATTGGTACCAGTACTTTTCATTTAACTTGCTCGTATGCAATTTTGGAGATGAACATCTGTAGGTAAAAGTCTTGTTTTCTAAAACGACGGTTGCCAGGAAAAAGATGCTGGCGTGTCAAGCAGCCATTGGGACGTTTAAATTTCGCGCCTTGGATTCAATTCTTTTGTTTTTTCTCATATTATGTTTTATTGTTATTATAATAACAAGTTAACAACGTAGCGCAGCTGGCAAGCAAGCATTGGGATTGAGTATAAGGACCTGGGTTCGATCCCAGGTCCCAACCTTTGCTTTGTATTATTTTTCTTCATACAATCCAGTGCTTCACAATCTCAAGCGCCCACCATGCTCCATCAACATCCAGCCATCTGATGTGCCCCTAGCCAGATCCAACGTACCAACAATGGGAGACCACCATGCTCCTCAAGTCAACACCCACATCAGATCAAGCATGGTCAACCAGGCTGGGAGTATTTGGGCCAAAAGAATTCAGATTTGCACCCCCTAATTGCTAACACTATCAGGCCCATTCCTCATTTTTTCTTTTTATTTTATTTTTGCTTTATTCTTAATTCTTTATTTATTTTATTTTAAAATCAATTTATTTTTATAAAATCATAAAATCAAGAATTCATAAAAATTAGAATTAGTTTTTTATCAAATTTAATTTAATTAATTTAATTTAATTTAGGGTAACTTTAATTTGTTTTTTCACAATTAAAATCAACTAGAAAATTAGGTTTAATTCTTGATTTAATTGTTTTCCTTTTGCAAATAAAATAAAAATACAAAAAATAGGCTAACTTATTTATTTTTCTTAATTAAAATTAATTAGTAATTAGGTCCTTTTTTAATTCAATTATTTCATTATTTTCTCAAATAACAAAGCATGACAAAAAAAACATTTTTTCTTTAATCAATCGCAAGTAGGATTAGTCAAAGGGTCAAAACCCTAATCGCTTCGCATTTAATTCGCCGCGCGCTTGTTGATTATTTTTCCATTATTTTATAACTGTTCAGGGTTGTAATAGTTAATTTAGGGTTTTTATTTACTGTTTAAATCCCCGATTTTTTGGTTATGTAATTAATCCCCCTCCCTGAAGCCTTGTAATAGCTAGGTTTATTTTCTCGCAATTTTAATTCATGCAAATATTTAACTGTCTAGATGTATGCTAATAGGATTGTATGGCAAGAATGCATGGCAAAATTAAAATGGTTAGAAAACCCTAATGAGCAAAGATTAAATAACTGAAACAAATCACTCGCACATATTCACTCATAGGGTATACTCTCACTTCGGTTGCCTTCGGTAAACGATCATTAAGCATAGGGTGTCTTAGTGGTTGCCCTCCAGTCTAAAAAGATCAAAATGTCCCGTTCGAATGTTGCCTCGGAAATGTTGCCTCGGAAATGTTGCCTCGGAAATGTTGCCTCGAATACGATCTTAAGACTCTAGGGTTACTACTAAGGTGTCCTAATATTGCTCTAGTGACCGTACGTCCCTTTCGAATTGACCCTTACAAATTCCAACGACGGTGCTACCTATTCCTCAATAGTAGGATAACGTTGTCTAAAGGAAACGAGAATAGAAACAATCTTCTTTCGAGTAGGTAGATGCTAGTAGGTACTTGCTCAAATCAAACTTTTCGCACTTACACCTTTCAAACAATTTTCAAAACAACTTTGTCACACCCTTGAGGATTGATACAAGGGTTATCACGAAGTAGAACATTTTTTCAAAAAAACAAGCACACAAACACAAGCAATTTAAAAATGAGCAAGTACCTAAGAGCCCATGGAAAACCATGGATAGAAAGGGTGTTAACACCTTCCCTTTCTATAATCTACCCCCCGTACTCAAAATCTCGAAAAAGGATTTTTTTTTCTGTACTTTTTTCCTTTCCGGTTGGATGAAATAAAAGTCGGTGGCGACTCTTACTTACCGCGACATTTTGCAAACACAAAATGCAAACCAGTATTAAACAGTCGGTTCTGCCACCGTATCACAGAACTGGCGACTCTGCTGGGGACTTATAAGTGGGGTATACCTTAGGATCTAGGTCATTAAAATTGTTTCTCTTGATTGCTTTGTTTGCTTTATTTTTGAGGGTTTTGTTTGGGGCACTATAGATCCTACACCCGGATCTGGGGAATACCTTTTAGGTAAGTAGCAATAGATTATGAGGGAACTGTACGGCGTAGACCGATACAGTTGAAGCATTAGCTACATTGGTGTGGCACTTTGGTTGGTACCAGTATCCCTTGTGGTGAAACGAGGAGAATACGGGGCCGCTGCATGGTGTCGTGAAGCATTAACTGACCTTAGAACCTTTAACTACCCATCTTGGCCATTAGAAAGTAGCGAGATAGCCGGCCTCGGTGTAGAGCTGAGAACTGGTTGATACTCGATGCTACACTCATTGAGATCATACTTTCGGAATATTTCAGCCGCAAGAAAAGATTGTGTGAGCTGAAACCATGACCAATGAAGGATGGTCAGTGATATTGAGATCCTCTAGAACCCGGTTACTTTTCTAGGACAGGTTGAACCAACTTAACTTCAAGAGGGTATTACCTTTGACCTCATGCAAGCTTTAAACCTAAGGGCTTTGTGTGATTTGACTGTGTTTGCAGTTTTCTATACCTGTGGTTTATCATGACATCATGCATCATAACATGGCATTCATGCTTCATTACACTAACCATTGCAAAGACCAAGGGAATTTATCTTTGTTCTATTTTGCAGATCATGGCTTCCGTGCGTAGAAATACTATCTGAATCAGCTTTGTGCAGGTACCTTCCCAACTCAAAGAGCTAGTATCAAGAGTTTCTGAAACTTCTACTTTCATTAAGAGACACGGTCAACTTCTCAGCCTGGTTAGTTCAAACCTTGATGAACAGATGATGAGCGTACTTTTTCAGTTCTTCGATCCCAAGCATCACTGCTTCACCTTTCCAGATTATCAGTTGGTACCCACCTTGGAAGAATTCTCTCAGCTATTGGGCATACCCATTCTCGAACAGGTACCCTTCACAGGTATAGAAGAAGTTCCTAAGCCAGAAGTCATTGCCTCAGCTTTGCATTTGAAACGGGCCAACGTGGTATCCAATTGGGAAACTCGAAGCAGAGTCGAGGGTTTTCTAGTCAAATTTCTGATAGACAAGGCTAAGCTATTTTGGGATGATTTGGATTTTCAGGCTTTCGAGGAGGTCTTGGCTCTTCTTATCTATGGTTTATTTCTCTTCCCTAATCCGGACTTCTTCGTAGATGTGAATGCTATCAAGATTTTCCTTTCTTGCAACCCTGTGCCTACCTTGCTTGAAGATATTTTACACGCTCTCCATACTCGTACCATGAAGAGAAGAGGGACTCTTATGTGCTGCATGTCATTGCTGTCGAGATGGTTTATTTCTCACCTCCCTAAGTCTGTACTGAAGAACAAAGAAGGTTTGGGTTGGTCGCAAAGGATAATGTCACTCGCTCATACAGATATTCTTTGGTGTTCTCGATCTATGGAAAACATTGCTATCATTGACCGCTGCGGGGAGTACCCAAATGTCCCACTGCTTGGTATCAGAGGGGGTATAACCTACAATCCTTGTTTAGCTCTGCGACAATTTGGTCACGCTCGAAGGGATGGTCCCTATGAGTTACTAATCTAAGGCATTGTGTTCAACTATGAGGAGGATATTCAAGAGTATCGTCGGAGGTTCATACGAGCTTAGGGCATGGTAAACAGATCGAGCGTCAGGGCTTTTGGGCCAAACACTTCCATTCCAATGGAACCTTATCTACAATGGGTACGAGCTCGTGCTTAACAACTTATGATGCCCTATGTGGCTGTTTTACCAGTGATTGTGGAGCCCACTACTGAAGAAGGCATTCCTTACACGGTTCTCTATCCTTACATGCCCACTGATCTTGGGGAGTTACAGAGGTCTTGGATTCAGCTAAAGAATGAGCGGGATACTTATAGGGAACAGTTCCATGATCAAGAGAAGAAGGTTTTAAAGCTCACCAGGCAGCTCTAGGAAGAAAGAGTGCTCAATGATTATATCAGCACAAAGAGAAAGCGTCCATGGGACTTTTGATTTTTCTTTTCTAGTTTTAGATTTGTTTTATTTACTTATTTTGTAACGCCTTAAAGGCATGTTGAACCTTCAAATTTAAGCTAATAAAGTTTTTGTTTATTTTGGTTTGCAAATTTAAATTTCCCGAAGTCTTTGGAATCATTACATGCGCATCCCATTATCATACACATCATTACAGGTACCACTACAGGTTTCTCATCTTCTTCGCTGTTTATTTCAGTAGAAATGTCTTCCGATCAAGCCATCAAAGATCTTCAGACACAGAATGCCCAGTTCCAACAGATGTTCATAAGTCTGGCTAAGGGGCAGGAGGATTTGAAAGCCCTCATTCTGAAAGAGAAGAAGAAAAAGAAGAAGAAGGTTGTCGGTATTCTAAATATGGGCAGAAGGTTTAGAGAAAGGTTGAAACAACAAACTGATCTAACCTCTACATCCAAGGGAGGGGAGAACCAAGAAAGAGAGAAGGACGTTAGTCCTGCAGTTTCTGACAATGATACGAATTACAATGATGAGCAATATCCTCCTGCTGAGGATAGATACAAGCAGTTGGAAGATCGTCTGAGTGCCATGGAAGTTCAGAGGATACCTGGTCTGGATTTCAAAGAATTGGGTCTGGTATCGGGAGTGGTCATCCCTCATAAGGTCAAAGCTCCGGTTTTTGCCAAGTATGATGGAGTGTCCTGCCTAAAACTCCATCTCCGCTCTTATGTCAGAAAAATACAACCCCACACCGCTGATAGAAATTTTTGGGTGCACTTCTTTCAAGATAGTCTGTCAAAGACTCAACTTGAATGGTTCTACCAGTTGGAGGGAGCCAGTGTCCGAAATTGGGAAGATCTTACTGCTGCTTTCTACAGGCAGTATCGGTATAATGTCGACCTTGCTCCCACTCGTACTCAACTCCAGAGTATGTCCATGGGTGCGGGTGAAGGTTTTAAAGATTATGCTCAAAAGTGGAGAGACTTGGCTGGGAGAGTTCAACCCCCTTTGTCTGATAGGGAGTTGGTGGATATGTTTCTTGGTACGTTGTCAGGTCTGTTTTTCAATCACTTAATCGGCAACTCGTCATCTGGTTTCACCGAGCTGATTTTAACTGGAGAAAGAGTAAAAGCTGGAATTCGGAGTGGTAAAATACAAAAGGATGCCTCCTCGAGTTTGTTGTATCCCAAATTTTGACCTAAGATACCATCTCCCATCTGCATCATTACATTGCAAGTGTTTGGACCTATTTTTATCAATTTTCAAAGCAGATTTTAAATTCATAACTTTTTCAAATCGAGAGCTGGTTATTTTTGAAACGCCCAGTTTATTAATTGATCAATGCTTAAAACATTATTTATTTAATTATTTATTATTCTAAGTTTAAATAGTTGGAATTTATTTTCAGTTATTATAATTTAAAGAATTATAAATAATAAAGTAAATAGTTGAAAAGAAGTTTATTAATTGATCAATGATATTTATTTAATTATTTATTGTTCTGAATTTAAATAATTGGAATTTATTTTCAGTTATTATATAATTTAAAGAATTATAAATAATAAAATAAATATTTGAAAAGAAGTTTATTAATTGATCAATGATGTTTATTTAATTATTTATTGTTCTGAATTTAAATAATTGGAATTTATTTTCAGTTATTATATAACTTAAAGAATTATAAATAATAAAATAAATATTTGAAAAGAAGTTTATTAATTGATCAATGATGTTTATTTAATTATTTATATTCTGAATTTAAATAATTGGAATTCATTTTCAGTTGTTATAATTTAAAGAATTATAAATGATAAAGTAAATAATTGAAAAGAAGAAAAGAATTAACTGGTAAAATAATAGAGTTTTATTCATCTTTATTCTAATTGTTACAATTGTTGTTTAAATACTGTATTATGTACAAAGTATTTACAATGACAATTATATAAAATGTTTAAAGTGAAATAAAAACTATTTTTATTTTTTCTAAGATTCTAAATCTTCATCTTCTATCCAATACTTCTTTGATGCTCATTTGATTTTACCTGCAAAGAATTAAAAGAAAAGTCAGAGATAGATATATAATTAAAAGCAAAAAATTAATTTAGAGTTCATCATTAAAAGCAAACGGCTGGAATCAGTTTTTACCCTCTTTGCAAATCACGGGATTTCTCCCGGTTCACAAAAAGGGATGAATTTTTATTGATAAATATGAATGCACAAGTTAAAAATATGCACAAATTCAATATTTCAAAACCAATTGCACATTTCAATTGTAAACTGCATAGTTCAAAATTAATTGCCCATTTCAATTGTCAAAACTGCATATTTCAAAACCAACAGCATATGCAAGTCAAAGTTACATTTTCAAAGCCAAAGTCCAACGTAAACTGTCATGTATGGGAAGAGGTCAAAAACACAAGGCTCCATACTGTAACAATGCAGATGGCAAAGAGAGAAATGTACAGATTAAAACCAAATATGCAAGAAATGTTCCTAATTTCATCATTTTCCAGCTTTGCTTTTTTAGAACACAAAGTACATACATCATTTTAATGTTTCAAACTGTACTAAGGAGAGAGAAGAGAGAAAAGAGTTTGGGTTTACAGGTTTTGGCCTTAGGCAGAAAAGGGATAGAAAACAAAACAGCAGTAACACAGTAAAAAAAGGGGAAGCATAGGAAAGGATGCAAAGCAAACTGATTAAAGCAGTAGAGTGCAGAGGTATCAAAGAAAATATAGAAAAATATACAAAACCTGAACTGTCAAAGGATAGGCCAGCAACTGATAAAATAACAAAACTTCTCAAGCAAAAGTTCAGAGTTCATAACCGGTTGGGAGCCTAAAACCAAAACTGAGTTCAAATACCTAAAGCATATCATACCAGAAAACCTGTAAGCACATAAACCATAACCAAAAAAAAACATCCAAGTCCATAACCAACTCAAACTGCAACATAAACCATAAACCCTCAAGAACCTGCATTCAAAAACATACATACAACCTGCTGTCTCAAGTCTTAAACCATAACCTGTAACACAAAGCTTAACAGCCAAACCCATGTCAAAGCCATAACCAAAACCATAAACACATGGCCAAACCAGAAAATTATCCCAACACAACCAGTATGGCCTAAAACCATAAAACCTGTTCAACCTGTTTTCAAGCCTAACCAGAAAACCAGTAAAGCCTCACCAAAGCAAAAACCAGTAAAGCCTCACCAAAGCAAAAACCAGTAAAGCCTCACCAAAGCAACAACCAGTAAAACCATAAACCCTCATACCTACCTAAACATCCAAGGCCAAAACTTGTACCAGATACCTGCCTGAAGCCTTTAAACCGACACAAACATACAAGCCATACACGCCCAAAGCCAAAAACCAGAATACCACAGACAACACAAACTTGTCAAACCAATTTCCAAACGCAAAGGCCTCAGAAAAGTTTTCCTCATAGGCAAATCAAATAGGCAACAGAAATGAGGTAGAAAGAAGATAGGCAAACGTTCAAGGCAACGAAGACCCTCAGAGCTCAAAGAGCTCATCATTGGGTAACCAGCAAAAATCACATCATCATCTCAAAATCCCTAAGTAAATCAAATAGGCGACAGAAGCAAGACAAGCAAGAAGAAGAAGTGAAATCAAAGAGGTTTTCAGTGTCATCATTAAACCTAAGGGGCAAAAATACACAAACCAAGAAGCAGAAACTCCACCACATTTTCCTCCGCCGTCAAAGCCGCCTACGCGCCTCCAGGTTCCCTCTTCCGTCTCCGAAAGGTAGCCTTCCTATATTCCTTGCATGCATGTCAAAATAACAAAAGAAAACATATGAATCAAAGTCCAATCGAAACTAAAAAAAATCAAAAGATATAATGAAAACCCTAAACGCGAGAAAGCTAGAGTTCAAACCTTACAAGCATCGCCTGAACGCTCCACTGGGGGAGAAGGGGGAACGGCGGCGCCGGTGGCCTTGAACTAAAGGAACTCAGAAGCTGGCATGAGAGTGAATGAAGAAGAAGAAACGATGAAGTGAAACGAACGAACGACGCGCCTCTGTCAAACCCTAGCAATTCCCTAATGAAAACAAATATCAGAAACCCTAAAACTTTGTTTCAATAATTGGGCCTAACCCGTTTCCCTTGCTTAAACCATCCCACTTCTGCTAGTTTTACCCCCCTGTTTAATCAGTTTAGCCCATACAATTGCTTATCTACCCCCTTTATTTTTTGATACCTCTTTCTATTTACCTTCTTTTAGCTTTTTTTTTTAGAATTTTATTAATTTAGTTTAATTATAAAATTTAATCAAATAGAGGTGTAATTTAATTAAACAAATTTTAAATAATGTGACCAATTTTATTAGTTTAACTTTAGGATTAATTTAGAAATTTTAGTATTATTTTAATTAGATTTAAGTTAATAACTTTTAAAGTTTTAATTTAGTTTAGAATTATTTAATAATTCTTAAATAATACTTTATATTAATACTAAAAAAATGCATAAAAATAGAAGATTTAAAAAACATTTTATTTTCTTTAATTAATTCTCTTGCTTTGTACATATTAAATAAAAATATAAAAATGCATGTTCACGCCATTTAGTCTGTTATTTAATCATTGTTATGGTCATATATCACTTAGCTACTTAATCATTATCTGTCTAATTTTCGGTTTGATTATTCAGTTTTTACTTGGTTATTCTGTTTACGTCTAAATCCAAGAGAGAAAAATGATTAAATTTGTTGACTTCATGTCCTCAAATCCAATCACGCGAATATCTTCATTTCATCAAAACTTAAGATAATTTTTCCCCAAATATTCAATTTTCTTTAAAACTCATACCGTTTAAGTCAAAACTTCGACATTAGGTTGTCGTATCTTCAAAAACCCGTCCGTACCCCTTTTCGGCCAAAACAATTTATTTTTAATCAAACGAACATTTTAATAAACAGATATTTCAAAAGGTTCCTATAGAATACTATAGATGCATTGGGTGCTAATACCTTCCCATTGTATAACCAACCCCCGAACTCTAGACCTCTTTTCAAAACGCCTTGTATTTTCATTACTTTCAAAGTATTATTTTACATTGCATATTTTAGGGTTTTATTTCGCTCTTTTCCCTTTTCCCTTGGAAATAATAAAGCGCGGTGGCGACTCTTGCTTTTGTGAGACGAATTAATTAATAATTCGATCTCCGATTTACCCCGCTACATTTTTTATCGCTACAGAATTGGCGACTCTGCTGGGGAAAGATTGACCTCTTGCTGGTCCATCCCTAAGTGGGTTAAGCCTAATTTGTTTTATCTGTTTTATTATTATTTGATTTGTTTGATTATGTGTTTAAATTGGGGTTGTTTGGGTTTTTGCAAAGGACGAATCCTATACCCGGATTAAGTTACACTTAAGAATAGGACGGGCGGTATAGTCATGTTAACTTTGAGGGAGTAATCCCGAAGAAGGAGGCATGAGATCCCCCACCCGATGGAAGGCCCTTTTGAACATAATATTTGTTTACCGAGTAATCGGGAAGACATTATTATTTTCGACCTGGGAGCCAGAGAAATTGAGAACCGTAGAACCCTAACCCATCTTGGCCTTTTTAGGTGTAGCGCGGAGACTATAACGGAGTAATTCGGAAGTAGTTGTTACGCGATGCTACGCTCGGACGAGTTTCTCTTGAGAATATTGCTAATTATTGAGTAATCAAGACATTGGCAATATCCGAAGGAGGAATGTAGACTATGGGAACTCTTAGAACCTTGTCTTACAGGTGTGATTGAACCGTTAGTACATACCTTGGGGTGGGCTTTACCCTTGACTCCATGCTCGAAACGTTGAACCTTTGAACCCCATGTTTGTGAACTTGTGTGTGACTGTTGCATTATCATTCATTCATGCATTCATCAACATTTTTGTAAAAAAACTTGTTTTTCAAGGAACTTAAGAATGATTCTTGCAGACATCTCAGGTACTATTATTATGGAATTTGGAAGGAGAAACACTCGAAGTTTTAGTTTTAAGGAGCCCGAGATTGAAGAACTGAAGAGTTTAATTCCTAAAATCGAACCCGACGGATTTTCAGAAAAAGTATGGGTCCATTATACCTCTCATGAAGCGCAAGATGAAAGAAGGCATCCTTAATACGTTGGTCCAATTCTACGATCCTTTGTACCGATGTTTCACCTTTCCGGATTACCAGTTAATGCCCACCTTAGAAGAGTACTCCTACATACTTGGTTTGCCGATCACCGACTGTGTTCCTTTTTCTGGCTTAGAAGAGGAACCCAAATCTCACGAGATAGCGACCATCATCCACTTGAAGAAGTCAGAGATAGAGGAGAACATGACTACAAAAGGGGGAATCCGAGGTTTGTCTGCGCAGTTTTTGTTAAGGAAAGCTCGTCATTTCGCTGAGATAAAAGATACTACTGCCTTCGAAGACGTCTTTGCTTTACTCGCTTATGGTCTATTCTTGTTCCCTAACGTTGATAAGTTTGTGGATATCAACGCCATCAGAATTTTCTTGATTGGAAATCCGGTCCCTACGCTGCTAGGAGATACCTACTACTCTATCCATCTTCGAAACTCTTATCAAGGAGGGATGATTATTTGTTGTGCACCGTTGCTGTATCAGTGGTACGTTTCTCATCTACCTAGGTCTGATGTTTTATGGGATCTCGAGAAGGAGCCGCGATGGGCGCCAAAAATTATGGCTCTCACTCATTTCGACATTGATTGGTATAATCGAGCTTACTATGACGTGAAGATCATCGATAGCTGTGGTGCTTTTCCTAACGTGCCTCTTCTTGGTACGAAAGGTGGAATTAACTATAATCCTGTTCTCGCACGCCGTCAGTTTGGATACCCGATGAGGGACAATCCGAACAACATCCATGTGAGTGGTTTCTTTCTACAAGAAGGACAAGATCATCAGGCAGCTAAGAGGGAGATCGAAGGAGCTTGGCGCCACATCCATAGGAAAGGGAGAGATATGTTAGGACATAGGGGTGCCGTTTCTTTGGAGCCTTACCTACATTGGGTCCGTGCTAGGGCTTGTGCTCTCAAGATGCCCTATAAACTTGAGAAACCTTTATTCCCTACTGTGGCATCATCATCTGTTGATATCCCTATCGAGAATATGGGAGAATACCAAGGAAATCTGGCTAGGATGAAGTCTGAGAGAGATGCTTGGAAAGAAAAGTATAATATGTCTGAATATGAGAATCGGGTCCTGGCTCGACAACTAAAGGAAAAGGAGGATTTGCTATTTATTCAAGACAGCTGGTTTATTGATCATGATGAGAAGCTTCGTCAAAAGGATGCTTTACTGAAGAAGTATGCTAGTGAAAGGAAGAGAAAGAAGGAAGGTTCGGTAAGCGTTGCTCTCGTTCCTAATCCACAAAAGGAAATCATTGATCGACTGGTAGCTGAGAAGAAAGAGATGGAAGACTTTTATGAAGAGAAGATCAGGAAGCTCCGGTTACAGTTGGCATTTGGTCCTTCATCTGATGATTCTGAGTGATCTTTAGTTCTTAGTTTTATTTTACTGATGTCATTTTGTAAAACTCTATAAAAGGGCTTCATGTTCCGAAGTTGTAATTTACTGCTTTTATTAAGGGCTTCATGTTCCGAAGTTGTAATTTACTGCTTTTATTATGGGCTTCATGTTCCAAAGTTGTAGTTTACTGCTTTTATTATTGGGTTGTTATCCCAAAATTGTAATTTATTGTTTTGTTGTTCCAAAGTTGTAAGTTGTAATTTACCGCTTTTGATTAATGAATTGAGTTTTTGTTGTTCCAAATTCCTTTACCATTAATGTGTGCAAAATTATTGAAGTTCCTTGAAAAACTATTAAAATGAATTATCATTTGCATCACATATCATGCATCATCCAACATTCCACTTCACATGTTTTCTAGAGTCTTATCCTTGCTTCTTTTTCCACTCCGAAAGATTGTCAAGCTGTCTCATCGATACGATACTCGAGCCAATCGTCAGAGGAAGATGGAAGATCTGGAACAGGAAAACCACGAGCTTCGTGAAGAGGTCTCTACCCTTCGTGTCGGTATGGAAAAGTTAACTGCGCTAGTGGAAAGTTTGATGGCTGCTCAGAATCAGCCATCGACTACAACTGCTGAGGTTCAGACTTCAACTACTGTGGTTTCTGAGATTGTCACCGTTCCAACATCTGTGACTCAAGTCAACTCTCCGCTTCAACATCAGATGCCAAAAGGTTTTCCATGGGGAATGCCTTACAACTTTGTGCCAGAGGGGTATCAGCCTGTCGTACAGCCTTTGTTTCAACCGACTTCGTCTTTTCCTCAACCAGAGACAACCGCCATGCCGCCAGTAATCCCGTCTGTGACACCTTTCCAGCAACCGGTGATGTCAACTGTCGCTCCTGTGGTTCACTCTATGCCATACTTGAATGAACCTACTTATCCTGCCGAGCCTGCTGAAAGTCTGGGTCTTTTTGATAGAATGGAAGAATTTCAAGACCAGTTCCAAGAAATGCAGAGGGAGATCAGAGCGTTAAAGGGGAAGGATTTGTTTGGAAAAAACACTCATGACCTGTGTTTAGTTTCGAATGTCAAGATTCCAGCAAAATTCAAAGTGCCGGACTTTGAAAGATATAAGAGTGATTCGTGTCCTCGGAGTCATTTGACTATGTACGTGAGAAAGATGTCTACATATTCTGATGATCATAACTTATTGATTCACTATTTTCAAGACAGTTTGACGGGTGCCGCTCTAAAGTGGTATATGGGTTTAGACAGCATTCGGATCCGCAACTTCAACGATCTTAGCGAAGCTTTTGTTCACCAATATAAGTACAACATCGACATGGCGCCGGACAAGGATCAACTCCGGGCGATGTCCCAGAGAGACAGAGAGTCTTTTAAGGAATACGCCCAGAGGTGGCGCGAAATTTCTGCTCAAATCTATCCTCCTCTTGAGGAGAAAGAGATGACAAAGATATTCTTGAAGACTTTAGGTTCCTTTTACTATGAAAGAATGATTGCCAGCACACCCAGTGACTTCACCGAAATGGTAAGCCTGGGCATGCGGTTGGAAGAAGGGATTCGTGAAGGACGTTTGGTTAAAGAAGGAAGTCCGTCTAGCAGTACCAAGAAGTTTGGAAGTGTTTCCCAAAAATAAAAGAGCAGGATGTCAGCTCAATCTTCCCAGGGAGACCGAGGAGAGGTTACTCACACGTTGCGGCAGTCACTCCGGCTGTCCGCCCAGCATTGATGACCCCAACTCATCAAACCCCACCAACTCAACAACGGCCATTTCAGCAGCAGCCTCAACAACAGGCTTATCCATTCAATAACCAGAACTGTTCACCAAGGAAACCGCAATTCGATACCATTCCTATGACTTATACTGAATTGTTCCCTGCTCTTATCAGAAAGAACCTCATAACGACGAAGCCTCCTCCTGTCGCACCAAATAGTACTTCTCCGTGGTACAAGGCAGATCAGTTTTGTGAATATCATCAAGGGTCGCCGGGGCACAACATTGAAAATTGTTTTGCTTTAAAGGCGGATGTACTGAGGTTGATTAAGAATGGTATCTTGTCTTTCAAGGATGTTAACCCGAATGTTAGAGATAATCCTTTGCCTCGACATGGGGCAGCATCAGTGAATATGGTGGAAGGTTGTCCGGGAAAGTTTCGAGTTTTTCAAGTTGAACACATAAGAGATTCGTTGATCAGGTTACATCAGAGCTTAAGAAGACTTGCCTTTATTAGGCATCAACATGATTATGATGTTTGTGAATTTTGTTCAAGAGAGGTTGATTGCCCTATTGTGAAGGAGGATATTCAAAAATTGTTAGACCAGAGGGTTATCACTATTACATATGACAGAAATCCGGAGGATGAAGTGAATGTTATAATACCACAATTCAATTTGCCTGAACCAGTTGAGATCGTTTACGACAGTCAGACTGCACCTGTTGCTCCTTTGATCATTTATCCACCTGGTCCTGTGCCTTACAACTCAGACCAAGCTGTACCGTATAAGTATAATGCCACCATGATTGAGAATGGGGTAGAAGTCCCTATACTGACAAGGCCATCTTTTGTTAACATCGCTGATGTAAGTAGAGTTACGAGAAGCGGACGTGTCTTTGCAGCAGTACCTTTGAAGAGACCAGAAGTTCAAGTCAGGAGGCCCATACCGGCAGAAATTCCAGCGAGAAATGTTGAACCAAGGGTTGAGATAGGCCGATCCAATGAACCTATCCCACATTCCGATGATGATGAGATTCTGAAGCTCATCAAGAGAAGTGAATACAAGATTGTGGACCAACTATTGCAAACTCCTTCCAAGATTTCTTTGCTTGCTTTACTGAGAGATTTTGGTGCCCATAGAGAAGCTTTGATGAAGGTCTTGGACCAGGCATTCGTGGATCATGATGTGACGGTTGACCAATTTGATGGAATTGTGGGAAATATTACTTTGTGTAACAATCTTGGTTTCAGTGATGAAGAACTTCCGGAGGAGGGGAGGAACCATAATATGGCTTTGCATATCTCAATAAGTTGTGGAAATGACACTTTATCAAGTGTGTTGGTAGATACAGGTTCGTCGTTAAATGTAATGCCCAAAACTACATTATCTCGACTCTCATATCAAGGTGCTCCCATGAGACCTAGTGGGGTAATTGTCAAAGCGTTTGATGGTTCTAGGAAGACTGTCATTGGTGAAGTGGATCTTCCTATAGTAATTGGTCCACATACTTTTCAGATCACTTTTCAAGTAATGGATATTCGTGCCGCCTACAGTTTCCTATTGGGTCGTCCATGGATCCATGATGCAGGGGCAGTCACTTCCACGCTCCATCAAAGATTGAAGTTTGTAAGGCATGGAAAGTTAGTAATGATTGGTGGAAAGCAGGCTATGGTGGTAAGCCATTTGTCATCTTTCTCTTTTATTGATGCTGATGAAGATGTCGGAACCCAATTCCAAGCTCTATCTGTTGCTAATAATGAAGTGAAGAAGCAAGGGACATCTATTTCTTCTTTTGAGGATGCGCGACGAGTGGTTGAGAGTGGTTCGGCTGAAGGTTGGGGCCAGGTGTTGACTTTGCCCGAGAACAAGTCTGGAGAAGGTCTTGGTTTTCATCCCGTGTCTGCAAGAGTCAAGCAGGAAGTAGTTACTTGTCCGATACAAGAAGTTTTCCGAAGCGCAGGTTTTATCCATCCGACTCCTCCTGAAGTTGATGCTGTAATAGGAGACGGTTCTGAAGAGGATTTACCCGATTTTGTAACGCATGGAGTGGTTTGCCAAAACTGGATTGCTGTTGATGTTCCTGTTGTGATGCACATTTCTGAGTAATGTTTTGTTTTATTTTTGAAAAAATTCGCTCTGCCCAAGGTGAAAAGTATTTGTGTCGGGCTATGTTGAAAATAAATCCTTTTGCTCTGCCCAAGGCAAAAGAGAAAATGTCTGGGCTCTTTGTTTCAAATATTTCCCCTCATGAATAAAAATGCCATTTTGTCCACTACTGTTTTATCTTTTTCACTTTTTCTGGGAAATAGTAATGAAAATTAATTGGTAGTAATAGGAAATATAATAACTTTTTGTTTTATTTGTACAAATCAATTTCTAAAATAAAGCATAATCATATGTGCAGATTAATCCATGACTTAACCATTGAAAACAATGATCCTATGCCCTCTCCCAACTTTGAATTCCCTGTGTTCAGAGCCGAAGAAGAGGATAATGAAGAGGTTCCTGATGAAATTTCCCGTTTGCTTGAGCACGATGAAAAGACTATTCAGCCGTTTGAAGAACCTATAGAGATGATCAATTTGGGCGACGAAAAAGATAAAAAGGAAGTCAAGGTCGGAGCATTGCTTATCCCAGAGGTCAAAGAGAAAATGTTGGGGCTTCTCAAAGAGTATGTTGATGTGTTTGCTTGGTCCTACCAAGATATGCCAGGTTTGGACAACGATATTGTGGAGCATCGTTTACCGTTGAGACCTGAATGTCCGCCGATTAAGCAGAAGTTGAGAAGGACTCGTCCCGATATGGCTGACAAGATCAAAGAAGAAGTTCAAAAACAAATTAATGCAGGTTTCCTTGTTACATCGGTCTATCCTCAATGGTTAGCCAATATAGTGCCTGTTGCTAAGAAAGATGGCAAAGTTCGAATGTGTGTAGACTATAGAGATCTGAATAGAGCTAGCCCAAAGGATGACTTCCCATTACCACACATTGATGTATTGGTCGACAGTACCGCAAAGTTCAAAGTCTTTTCTTTCATGGATGGTTTCTCTGGTTACAATCAAATCAAGATGGCACCAGAAGATATGGAGAAGACAACTTTCATTACACCGTGGGGAACATTTTGTTATCGAGTTATGCCGTTTGGTTTGAGGAATGCTGGTGCAACATACCAAAGGGCCATGACTGCTTTGTTCCATGATATGATGCATAAAGAGATAGAAGTGTATGTAGATGACATGATTGCCAAATCACAAACTGAGGAAGATCATTTGGAACATTTATTGAAGCTATTCCAGCGTTTGAGAAAGTATAAACTCCGTCTGAATCCCAACAAGTGCACTTTTGGTGTTCGTTCTAGAAGACTTCTGGGTTTCATTGTCAGTCAGAAAGGTATTGAGGTAGATCCTGATAAAGTCAAAGCTATTCGGGAAATGCCCGCACCCAAGACGGAAAAACAAGTAAGAGGATTCCTTGGGAGACTGAACTATATTTCTAGATTTATATCTCATATGACTGCTACCTGTGGGCCGATTTTCAAGCTTCTCCGAAAGAACCAAGGATGTGTGTGGACAGAAGATTGTCAGAGAGCTTTTGATAGCATCAAAGAATATTTACTTGAACCTCCCATTTTGATTCCTCCGGTGGAAGGAAGACCTTTGATTATGTACCTGACTATATTGGAAGATTCCATGGGATGTGTGCTTGGTCAACAAGATGAGACTGGAAGAAAGGAACATTCCGTATATTATCTGAGTAAGAAATTCACAGACTGTGAGTCTCGATACTCATTGCTTGAGAAAACCTGTTGTGCTTTAGCTTGGGCTTCTCGTCGTCTGCGCCAGTATATGATTAACCACACCACTTGGTTGATCTCCAAAATGGATCCGATCAAGTATATCTTTGAGAAGCCCGCCTTATCTGGAAGAATAGCCCGTTGGCAGATATTGTTATCCGAATATGACATCGAGTATCACACTCAGAAAGCAATGAAAGGGAGTATTTTAGCCGACCATTTGGCTCACCAACCAATTGACGATTATCAATCCATCAAGTTTGATTTCCCAGATGAAGATGTTATGTACTTGAAAGCTAAAGATTGTGAAGAGCCGTTACCCGAAGAAGGACCTAATCCCGAATCCCATTGGGGTTTAATATTTGACGGAGCTGTGAACTCTTATGGAAGTGGAATTGGGGCAATCATCGTCACTCCCCGAGGTACTCATATCCCGTTCACAGCGAGATTGAAGTTTGACTGCACGAACAACATGGCTGAATATGAGGCATGTATTTTGGGTCTCGAAGAAGCAGTGGATCTAAGGATTAAGATTCTTGATATTTACGGAGATTCGGCATTGGTAATTAATCAAATCAAAGGAGAATGGGAGACTCATCATCCTGGTTTGATCCCTTACAGAGACTATGCTAGAAGATTGTTAACTTTCTTCAACAAAGTGGAATTACATCATATCCCTAGAGATGAAAACCAAATGGCTGATGCTTTAGCTACTTTGTCTTCAATGTTTCAAGTGAACGGTTGGAACGATGTGCCTACAATCTGGGTTATGCACCTCGACAGACCTGCTCATGTGTTCTCAGTAGAAGAGGTTACCGACGACAAACCGTGGTTCTATGACATTAAACGTGTTCTTCAAACTCAAGAGTATCCGCCTGGGGCATCCAATAAAGATAGGAAGACGTTGAGAAGATTGGTAAGCAGTTTCTTCCTCAATGAAGAAGTATTGTATAAGAGGAATTATGACATGGTCTTGCTCAGATGTGTAGACAGACGTGAAGCAGACATGCTGATGCAAGAAGTACATGAAGGATCCTTTGGCACACATGCCAACGGACATGCAATGGCTAAAAGGATGTTGAGAGCTGGTTACTATTAGATGACGATGGAATCTGATTGCTGCAAATATGTGAAGAAATGTCATAAATGCCAGATTTATGCGGACAAGATACATGTGCCACCGACCCTCCTCAACGTTATCTCTTCACCTTGGCCTTTCTCTATGTGGGGCATTGATATGATTGGAATGATTGAACCTAAAGCTTCAAATGGTCATCGTTTCATCTTGGTAGCGATCGATTATTTTACTAAATGGGTGGAAGCAGCATCTTACGCTAATGTAACCAGACAGGTGGTAGTCAGATTTATCAAGAACCAGATCATTTGTCGATACGGTATCCCGAGCAAGATCATCACTGGTAATGGTTCGAATTTGAATAACAAGATGATGAGAGAGCTTTGCGAAGAGTTCAAGATCGAACATCACAATTCTTCTCCTTACAGACCGAAGATGAATGGGGCAGTTGAAGCTGCTAACAAGAACATCAAAAAGATTGTCCAGAAGATGGTGGTAACTTATAAAGATTGGCATGAAATGCTTCCGTTTGCTTTACACGGATACCGTACTTCAGTTAGAACTTCAACGGGCGCAACCCCTTTTTCCCTAGTTTATAGCATGGAAGCAGTACTCCCCGTGGAGGTTGAGATTCCGTCTATGAGAGTGTTGATGGAAGCTAAACTTTCTGAGGCTGAATGGTGTCAAAGTAGATATGATCAGTTGAATTTAATTGAAGAAAAGAGATTGGCAGCATTGTGTCACGGTCAATTGTATCAGCAGAGAATGAAGAAGGCCTTTGATAAGAAGGTTCGACCACGCGAGTTCAGAGAAGGTGACCTTGTGCTCAAGAAGATATTATCTTTCCAACCTGATTCTAGGGGCAAGTGGGCTCCGAATTATGAAGGACCGTATGTCGTTAAGAAAGTTTTCTCTGGAGGTGCCTTGATTCTCACCAATATGGATGGTGAAGAGCTCCCGCGCCCCATGAACGCCGATGCAGTCAAGAAATATTTCGCTTAGGTTTGAGTTGACAGTTTTGCTAAGTTGAAAACCCGAAGGGGCGGCTTAGGCAGGCTTTTAGTCAGACCAGTCTTGGCATTTGAACACATTTCGGAATTCGAAGTTGTTAGGGAGAATAGTGATAATTGTTTTTGTGTAACCTTTTTCTTTCATGTACTATTTCCCAAACTTTTGTAAACCGTTGGAGTCGCGTTGTTAGCGAACTACCATCTTATTAATGAAATTTGAGCATTTACTTTTTGTGGGCAAAATTTTAATTTTACGGAAATATTTGAAACAAAGTTATTTAAAGTATTCGTATTTTAAAAATGTGTCGTGAATAATGAAAGGAATGTTAACAGTTCGTTCCGAGGATGGTCGAGCCATGAAAGGCAAAACAATACAGTAATTTATCCCTGCATGATGAACATGTTTTATTTCAAAATCGTCATGAGGTGTCGGTTGTGTAAACTCGCGCTTCTCATGGTACTAAGTTTGGTGACTCCCCAGCTTTTCCAGTTAAGCGTTGTTTTGGTTATCTTTATTTGAGCAGATTTCTAAAGTGTGGTACGCTTTGTCTCATGCCAGTAGTCTATTGGTTTTAGAAGATTGGATTTGAATACTTTTCTCCTCAGAAGACTTGAGCCTTGTAGCGTGATACGCTCCGACGTTGCTTTGTGGTTCCAATTCCAGTTTATTTTCCGTCTCTTTTAAGATTGGTCGAGATCTATCTTTTCGTGACATCTTATCGTCTTCAAGATATTCCATCTGTTCGTTTTGTCAGCATAACATTCATTTACTCATTTACACTTACATCAGTATGCATATTCACATTTGCCGTTGATTTTGGGTTGTATACTTTGTTTTAATACAATGTACTTTTCTTTCCAAGTAAAAGGTTAGCTTAGGCAGGAAATGTGCTTCCTTTCTAATTTCCCCAACTGAGCTAATCCTCGTGGATGATTTTTTGATTTAGCCTACCTTGTCCATTTCTGGATAGGATGAATCCCCCGATCAAGTTACTTTCTCATTGGATGGAGTCTTGTTTGACTGTTTTCTCTCTGGTTTATTCCTGGAGGGAGTTGTTGTCTCTTGCATAGGCTATCTCATGATTTTCCCCAGTGAAGTCGCTACCTAGACGAATGGTGCATTAATTTTGCGCATTTAAGTATTTGATCTCCTCGGGAAGGATCTATTCATGGTTCCCTTTGACGAAGATTTTATTCTCTGGTAGTGTTATCGCAATTTTCTTCTGATTTATTCTTCGGAAAACGGCAAGCGGCAGCTCTTCACGAGCAACTTGTACGTTATTATCTTTTGGAAAACGACAAGCGGCAGCTCTTCACGAGTAACTTATACGTTATTGTTTTTGAAAAACGGCAAGCGGCGGTCTCTTCATGGGCAACTTGCGCGTTATTGATTTTTTTCTGGGATACAGCAAGTGGCAGCTTCTTTATTTGAGCAGCTTGTATGTCATAGTATTTTTGGAAAACAGCAAGTGGCGGCTTCTTTATTTGAGCAGCTTGTATGTTATTGACATCCCTGGACGACAGCAAGTGGCAGCTTCTTTATTTGAGCAGTTTGTATGTCATAGTATTTTTGGAAGACAGCAAGTGGCAGCTTCTTTATTTGAGCAACTTGTATGTCATAATATTTTTGGAAGACAACAAGTGGCAGCTTCTTTATTTGAACAGCTTGTGTATCTACAACCATATTATCATTTCAGCATTAATTGGTATCTCTCCGAAAATCTCGCAGAGAAGTTTGTTATGAATCTTTACCTTCAGAAGTCGGTAATCCATTATCAGCAAATTGATACCTTTTGTCTATCACCTTGAGCTGTGAACTCACTGTTATTTTGGGTCAATAATCTGTTTTATGGCCTATGCAAGATGCCTTCTTTGTTAGGGTCAGAGGTCGGATCCTCTCGAATTTTTATTCGCCGTCAAGAGTCTATCACTTGAAGTCGATGGTTTATTTCCCCAGTATTGTATAATCTATGTCCCTGTGTTTTGTTGGTGTTTGATTTCTCCAGCATTATCTTGTTTCATACAATATCTTTCTCTGTGAATTCAATCACTACATTCATATCAAACATAATGGCGGTATCTTAGGGCAAAAATTTGCGTATTATGTATTTAAGTACCTTCAATCTCATCGAGACGAAGATTTTAATCTTCATATCTCCGGATAGAAGAAACTTAAATAGGGGCAGTTGTTGTATCCCAAATTTTGACCTAAGATACCATCTCCCATCTGCATCATTACATTGCAAGTGTTTGGACCTATTTTTATCAATTTTCAAAGCAGATTTTAAATTCATAACTTTTTCAAATCGAGAGCTGGTTATTTTTGAAACGCCCAGTTTATTAATTGATCAATGCTTAAAACATTATTTATTTAATTATTTATTATTCTAAGTTTAAATAGTTGGAATTTATTTTCAGTTATTATAATTTAAAGAATTATAAATAATAAAGTAAATATTTGAAAAGAAGTTTATTAATTGATCAATGATGTTTATTTAATTATTTATTGTTCTGAATTTAAATAATTGGAATTTATTTTCAGTTATTATATAATTTAAAGAATTATAAATAATAAAATAAATATTTGAAAAGAAGTTTATTAATTGATCAATGATGTTTATTTAATTATTTATTGTTCTGAATTTAAATAATTGGAATTTATTTTCAGTTATTATATAACTTAAAGAATTATAAATAATAAAATAAATATTTGAAAAGAAGTTTATTAATTGATCAATGATGTTTATTTAATTATTTATATTCTGAATTTAAATAATTGGAATTCATTTTCAGTTGTTATAATTTAAAGAATTATAAATGATAAAGTAAATAATTGGAAAGAAGAAAAGAATTAACTGGTAAAATAATAGAGTTTTATTCATCTTTATTCTAATTGTTACAATTGTTGTTTAAATACTGTATTATGTACAAAGTATTTACAATGACAATTATATAAAATGTTTAAAGTGAAATAAAAACTATTTTTATTTTTTCTAAGATTCTAAATCTTCATCTTCTATCCAATACTTCTTTGATGCTCATTTGATTTTACCTGCAAAGAATTAAAAGAAAAGTCAGAGATAGATATATAATTAAAAGCAAAAAATTAATTTAGAGTTCATCATTAAAAGCAAACGGATGGAATCAGTTTTTACCCTCTTTGCCAATCACGGGATTTCTCTCGGTTCACAAAAAGGGATGAATTTTTATTGATAAATATGAATGCACAAGTTAAAAATATGCACAAATTCAATATTTCAAAACCAATTGCACATTTCAATTGTAAACTGCATAGTTCAAAATTAATTGCCCATTTCAATTGTCAAAACTGCATATTTCAAAACCAACAGCATATGCAAGTCAAAGTTACATTTTCAAAGCCAAAGTCCAACGTAAACTGTCATGTATGGGAAGAGGTCAAAAACACAAGGCTCCATACTGTAACAATGCAGATGGCAAAGAGAGAAATGTACAGATTAAAACCAAATATGCAAGAAATGTTCCTAATTTCATCATTTTCCAGCTTTGCTTTTTTAGAACACAAAGTACATACATCATTTTAATGTTTCAAACTGTACTAAGGAGAGAGAAGAGAGAAAAGAGTTTGGGTTTACAGGTTTTGGCCTTAGGCAGAAAAGGGATAGAAAACAAAACAGCAGTAACACAGTAAAAAAAGGGGAAGCATAGGAAAGGATGCAAAGCAAACTGATTAAAGCAGTAGAGTGCAGAGGTATCAAAGAAAATATAGAAAAATATACAAAACCTGAACTGTCAAAGGATAGGCCAGCAACTGATAAAATAACAAAACTTCTCAAGCAAAAGTTCAGAGTTCATAACCGGTTGGGAGCCTAAAACCAAAACTGAGTTCAAATACCTCAAGCATATCATACCAGAAAACCTGTAAGCACATAAACCATAACCAAAAAAAAACATCCAAGTCCATAACCAACTCAAATTGCAACATAAACCATAAACCCTCAAGAACCTGCATTCAAAAACATACATACAACCTGCTGTCTCAAGTCTTAAACCATAACCTGTAACACAAAGCTTAACAGCCAAACCCATGTCAAAGCCATAACCGAAACCATAAACACATGGCCAAACCAGAAAATTATCCCAACACAACCAGTATGGCCTAAAACCATAAAACCTGTTCAACCTGTTTTCAAGCCTAACCAGAAAACCAGTAAAGCCTCACCAAAGCAAAAACCAGTAAAGCCTCACCAAAGCAAAAACCAGTAAAGCCTCACCAAAGCAACAACCAGTAAAACCATAAACCCTCATACCTTCCTAAACATCCAAGGCCAAAACTTGTACCAGATACCTGCCTGAAGCCTTTAAACCGACACAAACATACAAACCATACACGCCCAAAGCCAAAAACCAGAATACCACAGACAACACAAACTTGTCAAACCAATTTCCAAACGCAAAGGCCTCAGAAAAGTTTTCCTCATAGGCAAATCAAATAGGCAACAGAAATGAGGTAGAAAGAAGATAGGCAAACGTTCAAGGCAACGAAGACCCTCAGAGCTCAAAGAGCTCATCATTGGGTAACCAGCAAAAATCACATCATCATCTCAAAATCCCTAAGTAAATCAAATAGGCGACAGAAGCAAGACAAGCAAGAAGAAGAAGTGAAATCAAAGAGGTTTTCAGTGTCATCATTAAACCTAAGGGGCAAAAATACACAAACCAGGAAGCAGAAACTCCACCACATTTTCCTCCACCGTCAAAGCCGCTTACGCGCCTCCAGGTTCCCTCTTCCGTCTCCGAAAGGTAGCCTTCCTATATTCCTTGCATGCATGTCAAAATAACAAAAGAAAACATATGAATCAAAGTCCAATCGAAACTAAAAAAAATCAAAAGATATAATGAAAACCCTAAACGCGAGAAAGCTAGAGTTCAAACCTTACAAGCATCGCCTGAACGCTCCACTGGGGGAGAAGGGGGAACGGCGGCGCCGGTGGCCTTGAACTAAAGGAACTCAGAAGCTGGCATGAGAGTGAATGAAGAAGAAGAAACGATGAAGTGAAACGAACGAACAATGCGCCTCTGTCAAACCCTAACAATTCCCTAATGAAAACAAATATCAGAAACCCTAAAACTTTGTTTCAATAATTGGGCCTAACCCGTTTCCCTTGCTTAAACCATCCCACTTTTGCTAGTTTTACCCCCCTGTTTAATCAGTTTAGCCCATACAATTGCTTATCTACCCCCTTTATTTTTTGATACCTCTTTCTATTTACCTTCTTTTAGCTTTTTTTTTTAGAATTTTATTAATTTAGTTTAATTATAAAATTTAATCAAATAGAGGTGTAATTTAATTAAACAAATTTTAAATAATGTGACCAATTTTATTAGTTTAACTTTAGGATTAATTTAGAAATTTTAGTATTATTTTAATTAGATTTAAGTTAATAACTTTTAAAGTTTTAATTTAGTTTAGAATTATTTAATAATTCTTAAATAATACTTTATATTAATACTAAAAAAATGCATAAAAATAGAAGATTTAAAAAACATTTTATTTTCTTTAATTAATTCTCTTGCTTTGTACATATTAAATAAAAATATAAAAATGCATGTTCACGCCATTTAGTCTGTTATTTAATCATTGTTATGGTCATATATCACTTAGCTACTTAATCATTATCTGTCTAATTTTCGGTTTGATTATTCAGTTTTTACTTGGTTATTCTGTTTACGTCTAAATCCAAGAGAGAGAAATGATTAAATTTGTTGACTTCATGTCCTCAAATCCAATCACGCGAATATCTTCATTTCATCAAAACTTAAGATAATTTTTCCCCAAATATTCAATTTTCTTCAAAACTCATACCGTTTAAGTCAAAACTTCGACATTAGGTTGTCGTATCTTCAAAAACCCGTCCGTACCCCTTTTCGGCCAAAACAATTTATTTTTAATCAAACGAACATTTTAATAAACAGATATTTCAAAAGGTTCCTATAGAATACTATAGATGCATTGGGTGCTAATACCTTCCCATTGTATAACCAACCCCCGAACTCTAGACCTCTTTTCAAAACGCCTTGTATTTTCATTACTTTCAAAGTATTATTTTACATTGCATATTTTAGGGTTTTATTTCGCTCTTTTCCCTTTTTCCTTGGAAATAATAAAGCGCGGTGGCGACTCTTGCTTTTGTGAGACGAATTAATTAATAATTCGATCTCCGATTTACCCCGCTACATTTTTTATCGCTATAGAGTTCAGCAAAGAAGCCTTTCGCTGGTAAGAAGGAAGCCAGTGCGATCTATAGCCTGAGGGGCCAAAGCAGACCTGAACACCGTCAAACGGTATATGCTGTAGTGATACCAAGACCAGCAGTTTCTCCACAATGCAACAATCAACAAAGGGTGGAAAGACCACAACGATAGTTTACCCGCATCAGCATGACTTTGGCTGAAGTCCTGCCTCATCTGCTGAAATCCAACTTGGCCACCTTGAGAGAGGCTCCCAAGAATCCAAACACTACCTCTCCCAGATACAATCCCAACGCGCGGTGCGCCTACCATTCTGAGAGTCCTGGCCACGATACAAACGATTGTTGGGCTCTGAGAAACAAAGTACAAGACTTGCTTGAAGCCAAGGAGATAGAGTTCGACACTCCAGAAAAGCCGAATGTTATAACTGCTCCCATGCCCAAACATGGTCGTGGAGTCAATGTTATTGACACTGATTTGTTTGTGACCTCTGTTAAATAAATTTCTACTCCTCTGATGACTGTTAAGAAGAATTTTCCGTCGGCCGGTTTATTTCCGGGTTATGGTGAAGGTTGCCACATGTGTTCGATTCTACCTTCTGGTTGCCGTTTGTTGAAGTCAGGTGTTCAGCGCTTGATGGATAATAAAGAGATTTTGTTCGAGAAGACTATGATTCCTGTTGTTCCAAACGAAGACGTTGCCATTATAACCATTTCCGCCAATCCTTCCAAGGTTTCCTCGAGAAGACCTGTTAGGATTACACATGTTCAAAGAATTGCTCCACTGATAATCATTGTTCCTGGTCCCATCCCGTACACCTCAGATAAGGCTGTCCCATGGCATTATGGTGCTGATGTGTACTATCATGGCATTAAACAAGATCTGAAGAATGAAGAAGCTGATACTGATATCAGTAATATTGTCGGGACTAGTAAAGTTACCCGAAGTGGAAGGGTCTTCTCTCCCGAGATTTCCTCGAAGACTGTCAACAAACCTATTTTCATTCCATCTACTGTTCCCGCTAGTACATCAACTATTGTTCATGTGCTTACTCCAGTTATCACCCCTGCTGCTGAGCCATCTGGGACTCGGGGCAAGGAAATTATAGGTGAGCCTTCCCGAACGGAGGCACCTAAGAAAATCATTGTGGAAGCCTCTAAACAAGAAATAGAGGAAATACTGAAAATCATTAAGAAGAGCAACTACAATGTGGTCGAGCAGCTGGGGAAGAACCCATCAAAGATATCCATGTTGTCTTTACTGTTGTGTTCTGAAGCCCATGCGAAGGCTTTGATCACATTTCTCAAGATGCACATGTGCCACAGGAAACTTCAGCATATCACTTCAAGGATTGTATGGCCAGCCTGACTACTGACAATAGGCTGGGTTTTTCAGATGCAGATCTGACACCGAAAGGAAGGAAGCATAATGATGCTTTGCATGTCTCGATTGAGTGTAGGGGCACCACTATGGCTCATGTGCTGGTAGATATCGGGTCTTCACTGAATGTTCTGCCGAAGAAAGCGTTGGACCGTTTGGATTGTGAGGTTTGATTCTAAAGCCTAGTAACATTGTGGTAAGGGCTTTTGACGGATCGAAGAGAATGGTGCACGGGGAGGTGGATATCCCTGTCAAAGTGGGTTCTCAGACTTTTGGGTCCACCTTCTACGTAATGGATATCAGGCCGTCGTATTCTTGCTTGCTGGGTCGTCCTTGGATCCATGAGGCTGGGGCAGTTACCTCCACACTCCATCAAATGCTAAAGTATCTGGTGAAGGGAAAGATTATCACAGTACGAGGTGAAGAAGAATATATGGTGAGTCACCTCAATTCCTTCCGCTACGTAGAGATAGACGGGGAATTCATAGAAACTCCTCTTCAGAATTTTGAAGAAGTCCCTCAAATCTTGGCATCAACTGAAGTTACTACCGGCAAACCTTCGTTGAAGATGGCTTCTCTCAAGGACGCCAGGGCTGTGGTTGAAAAAGGTGGGTGTGCCAATTGGGGTCTGTGATCGGTGGGAATGAGAACTGACTGTTTTAAAGCTGGTTCGCGAAATGTCGCGGTAAGCAAGAGTTGCCACCGTCTTTTATTTTTTCCAACAAGGAAAGGACAAAAGCACAGCAAAATTCCTTTTCGAGATGTTTCTCGGTTCGGGAGGTAGATTATAGAAAGGGAAGGTGTTAGCACCCTTTCTATCTGTGGTTATCCACGGGCTCTTAGGTACTTGCTCACTATGTTTTTCAAAAGAGATTGCTTTTCTTGTGTTTGTGGGTTTTGAAAAAAGTTTCGTTTTGAAAACTTCTAGGTAACTCTTGTATCAGTCCTCAAGAGTGTATGAAGTATTTGTTTGAAAACTTTTTGAAAGTGTAGGTGCGAAAAGTTGTTTTTTTGTTTGAAAAGAGCAAGTACCCAGGAGAAATCTACCTACTCTAAGGAATTAAGCTGTGTAAGAGTCCTTTAGACAGTACTATCCCACTATTGAGAAGTAGGTAGCACCGTCGTTGGAGTTATTCGGGTCAATTCGATTATAGGGACATGTGTGGTCACCAAAGCAATAGTAGGACGCCTTAGCGGTAACCCTAATGTCCTAGATCCTTTTTATCCGAGGCAACCGTTTCGAGGCAACTGGATCTTTAGACAGGAGGGCGACCTCTAAAACACCCTATACTTAATGACCACGTCGAGGCAACCAAGTGAGGCGTACCCTAGGAGTGGCATGTGCACGTGTGTCAAATTCAGTTAAGATTATCTTGTACATGTTATTTGTGAGCTACGCTTTGATTTTATTTTTAGACAAGTCTTGCATGCATAGTTAACAGTTTAATAATTGTGCGGAAAGTAAATTGCGGAAAATTGAATCTACGCTATTACAAGGCGTCGGGTATTTACATCGCCAAAAACATAACCCCTGAAAATAAATGCGAGAAAATAAAAGAAAGCAATAAAGGTCCTAATTATCTATTACATTCTCGGAGCAGATACATAAATATAATCAAAATAATGAATTAAAAATAAATATGCGCGCGAAGGAATTGAATCGGGACGTCCTTAGGGTTTTGACCCTTTTTGAGAAAAGAATGGAATTGTGGTCTTTTTTGCAATTAATTCAAATTAAACCTAATAACTAATTAATTAATTAATTAAAAGAAAAAGTATCTTTGTGTTTTTTATGTTTTAAATGAAAATAAAAAGAAAAGGTCAAAAGTTAGTAAAAAAACCCTAAGTCTAATTTATTTTATTTATTGTAAAAGAAAATTAAAATTACACCTAATTAAACTAAATTAATTCATGTTAGTGTTTATTTACAAAATAATGAATTAAGATGAAATTAATAATTAATAATAATAATAAAAAAATATTGTTTTCTGAATTAATTATAAAAATAATTATTTGTTAGTTAAATAATAATAATAGTAGTTAATAAAATAAATAAATGAAAACAAAATAAAAAAGAAGAGAAATAATTAAACCAGGGGGTGATGGGCCCTTTTGGAGGTTTTGTTAGCAATCTGAAGCCCATTTGTACATTCAGCCACGTTGGACTTTCTGGATCAGGTGTGCAAGCGTTGACTGGGGATCATGAGGACTATCACCTCCTGGCCATCAGATTGGTGCATAAGGACACATGGCGCCTGGGATTGGAACGTACACGGTGGGACGCTTTGGATAGCCTGCATAGGAACATGTTATGAAAAAATAGAAACAAAGGTTTGGGGGACCTGGGAATCGAACCCAGGTCCCAATGGTTGCATGCCAGCACGTCTTCCACTAGGCCACTTGAACGCGTTTGTTAATAAGATAAACAATGAAAATAATATATGGAAAATAAATAATATGCTGGAAAACCAACAAAACGCGCGTAAGTTTGAATGGACTAATCAGGATGGAACACGTCCTTCGTCTTCCCCAGATTCCCTGTAAAACGAAGTTAAATAGCGGGGGTTTTAAACCCCCACAACCTGCATCAACAAAAAATAGCGAATAGGCGTGTGCTGTATATAAATTGTTCGCGAGGGTAGATTTAGGTTCGTCTGGACGCAACGATCTCAACCATAGGTCTCATGAAGCCTAATTTTTCCTGGGCTGTAAAGCCCTAATTTGAAAGCTTCGAAACCCTAAAATTCATCAATGGTGATTTCTGTTTCAGGGCGTTTCAGTCCAATTAACCTATGCCAAAAGCTTTGTATGATTGCTAGCAACACAAAACACACAGAAAATCATGTTAATGATGCATAAATTTAGAGTTACGATTCTGAAAAAGATTGACAAACCGTGGGACTGTTCTTGCGTCTTTCTTGAGCTTTAAGGCTTAGTTTTGATTGCAATATGTTCCTTATACCTCCAGCAATATATTGGAAACAATAAAAGGCTTTGAATTGGCGTGGAAAGTAGAATTCAGTTTTCAAGTTTCTTTGATATTTTTCAATGTTGCATATGGCTTTCTTGCAGAGTTTTCACGTGTTTTGCATTAGGGTTAGGTTGTGTGCATATAATGGAATGAAGCTAGGTCAAAGTTTGGGCCTTAATCCATGTGTATGGGAGAATTAGGTTTACACTTTCCACCATTGTCAAACTTTCCATATTTAAATCAAATCTAAGATTTCATGCACAAAATAGCCCTAGCACAAATTTGTTAGCTGGCACATGATGTATGAAAGCTGTTTCAAATCATAAGATACTATTCCATTGATTTTTAGATTTTATTTGAATTATTATAGATTTAAAATGAATTAAATCAATAAAAATTAAATAAAATAGAAAAATAAATGTTTGATCTTGAAATTAATCATGGGACACGTGTGTGGCATGACAAGGCTGAATCAAGTGGAAGAAAGTGGGCCCTTTTGTCAAAAATTGAAGTTTTAAGGATAGTTGACTTTTGCAAATTCATGAAAATTTCCCAACTTCTCCAATGCATATCTTGCTCAATTTTGATCATATGAACATGTTCTTGGACATTTTGGAAAGGTCTTGAAGTCCTCTAACCAATGCCTTTGGTCCCATGTCATTTGGATTTACCAATCTCAAGTTATGGTCTTTGACTTAAAGTGCATTTTTGTTGACTTTTGAAATTGACCTATAATGTAGAAATTGATAACTTTTTGTGAGGGCATTTCTTGGACTTGGAATGTGAAGATGAGTTGTAGGAAATGTCATCCCTTCAAAATGAGCATTGGATGGGATTTTTCTGATGAACCATGAAAAAGTTATGCCCTGGTCAAGATACAGTTGACTTTTCTGCTGTCCAAAAATAGTAACTTTGGGCATCTTGATGATTTTTGAGCCATGCTTGTGGAATCATGATCAAGACTTGATCAAATGATGATTGTGGACTCAAAATAAGATGTTGACCAAAAATTCAGACTTTTGACTGCAAAATAACCATTTTGCCCCTGCAGTTGATTGTGAAGCAAATGGAGCTTTTGATTGTGCAATTTGATGTTGTGAGCCTTGAGACTTGGCATGTAGATGCTTGACAATGTATTGAGGCATATGGGACTTGATTGTACCATTGAAAACCTCAAATTCCCTGAGAGAACCAAAACCCTAATTTTGACTGACTTAGGAGGCATTTGGACTGTGCAACCCTTGAGTAATCTTGAACCATTTTAAGATGATTCTTGACAAACCTTGAAGAATATGGGAGGGCAAATTTTGGGGTACAACAGTTGCCCCTGTTCAATCTTCTTAAACCTGAGGATGTAGATTGGCTTGCGTGCCTTTCGTGATCCGAGGGTGGAAGATGATTGAACACTAAAGTGCCCAGAAATTTGCGCTCGCATAGTAGAATATCAACAATGTGATGTCGGGAATGGGCTTATAGATGCCATTTGGAGAGAGGATGGATAGGAGGATGGGCTTATAGATGCCATCTGGAGATGTGACAGAATCTTGTTGGGAATGGGCTTATAGATGCCATTTGGAAATGTAATGGATAGTTGTGAAGATGGGCTTAAAGATGCCATCCGGGGGTGTCGATCGCGTAAGAGATTCCTTAGCGAGAACTTGCGTACCTGAGAAAGAAAGATAATTTCCTGGCCTATTACAGGCGTTGATCTTCAATCCCTTCATGTAGATATGCCCTGGCTAGATACAGGTATCGAATCTACAATCAATTGCTCACAGATATGCCCTGGCTAGATACAGGTATCGAATCTGGAATTAGTCGTCTACAGATATGCCCTGGCTAGATACAGGTATCGAATCTGGAATTTCAAAAGTTTGATCGAGATAGCTTTCCTGGCTGGATACAGGTGTAGATCCCTTCAGACTCTTCATGCAGATATGCCCTGGCTAGATACAGGTATCGAATCTGGAACTTCAAAAGGTTGATGGGTTGTCTCTACTGACAGGTTATCTCAGAAAAATCTTTAGGAACCGACTTAACTGAACCAGTTTTGTCTTCTTTGACGAGTTGTCTCTTTTAACGGGTTGTCTTCATGGACGAGTTGTCTTCAATGACAGGTTGTCTTTAATAACGGGTTGTCTTTGATGACGGGTTATCTATAATGACGGATTGTCTTCAACGACGGGTGTCTATATTGACGGGTGTCTATATTGACGGGTGTCTACAATGACGGGTGTCTATAATGACGGGTGTCTACAATGACGGGTGTCTATAATGACGGGTGTCTATAATGACGGGTGTCTACATTGACGGGTGTCTATAATGACGGGTGTCTATAATGACGGGTGTCTATAATGACGGGTGTCTATAATGACGGGTGTCTATAATGACGGGTGTCTATAATGACGGGTTGTCTTTATTGACAAGTTGTCTTCAATGACAGGTTGTCTTCAATGACGAGTTGTCTTCAATGACAGGTGTCTTTGTTGACGGGTGTCTATATTGACGGGTGTCTATAATGACGGGTGTCTATAATGACGGGTGTCTATAATGATGGGTGTCTACATTGATGGGTGTCTATAATGACGGGTGTCTATAATGACGGGTCGTCTATAATGATGGGTGTCTACATTGACGAGTGTCTATATTGACGGGTGTCTACAATGACGGGTGTCTATAATGACGGGTTGTCTATAATGACGAGTGTCTATAATGACTGGTTGTCTATAATGACAGGTGTCTACATTGACGGGTTGTCTTCAATGACGGGTTGTCTATAATGACGGGTGTCTATAATGACTGGTTGTCTATAATAACGGGTTGTCTATAATGACGGGTTGTCTATAATGACAGGTTGTCTATAATGACGGGTGTCTATAATGACTGGTTGTCTATAATGACGGGTTGTCTATAATGACGGGTTGTCTATAATGACGGGTTGTCTATAATGACGGGTTGTCTTCAATTACGAGTTGTCTTCAATGACAGGTTGTCTATAATGACGGGTTGTCTATAATGACGGGTTATCTATAATGACGGGTTTGCATCAGAAAAATTGATTTAACTAGATTTGTTTTCTTTGACTGGATTTGTCTTCTTTAACTGAATTTGTCTTTACTGACTGAATTTAGAGTTTAACTGCATCTTTCCTGAAAGGTAAAGGTCAGTCCTATGCAATGCATGATATGGATCAAACAATGATGTTCTCAACATAACTGAGATTATATGATATGATGCTTATACGCATGTATCATGATGTATGACAATGTGATGTTTATGAATGTATCTCCGTCTAGGAAAATAAATCCTTGACAAATGCCGGGAAGTTCGTTGAATCCTGGGCTGATGTTGAAGAGTAGAGTTCTTCGTTTCCGCTGGGGATAATGATTGTAAGAATAAACTGGTAGGAGAAGATGACTCCGTTGGGGAATAAACTTGTTGAAGAGATTACTCTGCGGGGAATTACTCTGTGGGGGAGAGATACTTCGCTGAGGTTTTGATGATAACGCCACTGGGGATACCGTTGATAAGCTTTGTTGGAGATTTGATGAACTCCGCTGGGGATAGGAGGAACTTCGCCGAGGACGATCCTTCCGTTGTAATTTGCTGAGGATAACCCAGTTATAGGCTCTGGTGGGGAATAACCTTTGAATATGGCCGGGAGAGATGCGTTTGTACTGTGCAGGGGACCAGCTTCCAGAATCTACTGGGGAAAATGATTCAACTCTCCTAGGGAAACTTTTTAGACTGCACTGGGGGAGTGGCTCCACTGGGGTGTCTGGTATTCCGCCAGGGAACAATCTTATATTTCCGTCGAGGAATATTAAGACTGTCGGGGATGCTTGCTTAGGAACATCTGCATACTCCGCTGGGGAATATTGAGATCTTCTGGGGATATCCAACTTCCTTAAGGCTGACAGTAGGCTAACTCTGCTCGGGGGAGAGTATCGCTGACTTGCTGGGGATATTGTGCCTTTTTAGGGCTGATGGGAGACCAACTCTGCTCGGGGGAGAGTATTGCTAAACCCTATCTTACTCTGCGGAGAGTGAAGGAATCTTGGTCACGTTCTTCAGCTGAATCTACCTTGTACCTGGGTGAGCAGAGCGGCTGTATAGTTTGGACAATTCTTACTGCCCCAGTTTCTGCGGGAGAAGAAGATACCTGTGAGGTGCTTGATGACTGCCGATTGACAAATCTTCTTCTGGTAGGCAAGTGACGAGATGCTAGGACATAGTCGTACGCTGTGATCCCTAATTTTTGCCTGGACCGCCCTTTCGGGTTTTCAATCCATAGGGATACCCATTTTTGCCCAAGCCGCCTTTTCAGGTTTTCAACTTGCCGGGTGTACGGATTTTTTCATTTTCATCCCTTATTTTTTCCCGAACCCTTTTGGTTCACCGGGAAGCCCTTATTTTTGCCTAGGCATGTCAACCTAGTGGGTCTTTGATTATGCGTAGTATTTTTTCGACTATGTCCGTTCCCTCAAGATGAAGGGAGTTGTCACTGTCAGTAGTGCTGTGTTGCCATACTACCAGAAGATGTTTGATTGTGCAAGATTCGTTGCTGGAATTCCTGTTTAATTCCCCAAATGACTCAGATGGAGATTTGCCCCTGGCTGTTTGGCATTTTGAGAGATTCCTTGAATTTTGACTTAACTGCCCTAGATTATGGATAATGATCATGCAGTGCCCCTTGATTGGAAGTGTTTTTCCATTTGAGGTGACCTTTTTGTTGAGAAGATTCTTGTTCACTGGATATTCATCGTGCGAATTTCTCTGCTGTTCGAACAAATAGTCATATGCAATGTTATTTTAAGAGTGCCAAGCTTATGTCTGTCTTGAAGTTTTTTTTGAAAATGCATTTTTCAATAAAACAAGCAAATTTTGTAAAACGTGATGTCAACTCAAGATTTCACAGCGAGCCTTAAGGAGTCAGGATACCTTTTGTAACAGTATGCTTTCGAACTAACCCATGCTTCAGCTAGGACTTTTAAGGGTTATAACGTGGCCTGGTTCACGGTTTAAGAAACAAAGGATAAAGGCTCAAATTTTATTTGTACCCACCCGCTCTTCGTGATGTTATTCGATCCTAAACTCAGCTAATCGTGCATTAGACCTTGTTTGAATCTTTGTTCTGATATTCCGGTGATGGTTCGCATACCGACAATTTATTTTGACCAGGCAGTCATTTTTTGAGTTGAGGGTTTGTAGAACCTCTTTCTTTTTGATTTCATTATCCCTGTTTTTTTCCTGAACTGTTTCTTTTGTGATTACAGTCAGCGGGATGCCCCAGTTTTTTGTAAGTCTCCTTCATAGGTTTTGACTTATTGGGCTTTTATTTTGAGAGATAATGACTGCCTGTCTTTATGATTATTCGGAACCATCGCTGTCTTTTGTTTTGTAAGGACTTCTTTGGTGCTATTCGTCGTGCACCTGGATCAACTGAGAGAACTACCCTGCCCCAGGTTATAATTAAGGGTTTTAATTTTTTGCGAAAAGAAAAAAACTCCAACTTCTTTGGCTCAAAGGGGTTGACGAGGGATTATCTTCCTTATAACTCCAGTGTTTAGGATTTGAAATAATGCATGTACCTCATCAGCGGGGTTTTGTTCAAAAGCATACTGTAAAGATCGTGGTATCGTTATTGTCATCCTCCCTCAAAAGGCTTAGAATTATTAATCGAGAGTTTGAACATCACAAAAAATGAAAGCAGTTTGAATATAGCGAATGCGAATATATTGATTCAAAACAGACATATGTGATGCATTAATGAAATAACAACGTTTGACATGAATAAATGTTTGAACAATCAAAGAAAAATACAACTTGAACATTCGAATGAACAAAAGTTTTCTAAATCCTAGCCATGTTTTGGCAAGGGAGCAGTGATCACATTGGGAGTCTCGGGCGCTTCGAACTCGACCTCCTTTGCATCGATTAGGTCCTGAACCTTGTTCCTCAAAGTCCAACAATCATCTGTAGCATTCCCCGAGCTGTCAGAATGATAAGCGCAGCGGGCGTTGGGGTTATACCTAAAAGGTGTCTTGTTGGGATTCTTTGGAGGGTCCTTTAGAGTTACCAAATTGGTCTTCAGCAACTGTGGTAATATCTGGGACAAGGTCATGCTGAGGGGAGTGAATTGCCTTCTAGGTCTCTCTTCCCTTTGTTGGTTGCGATGTTGAGGAGCACTGGCCGATTTTGAAATAACTACCGCGTTGACAGCTTGGTGGTGTTCGGACCTATTCAGCCCTCTTGAACCATAGACAGCACTGGATTCTTTCTTGAATGGTTTTTTCTCAGGGTTCAAGGAGTCACCTTTCTGTATCTTCCCAGACTTGATACCAGCTTCTATTCTCTCACCAGTCAAGATAAGATCTGTAAACCCAGCAGAATAATTCCCGATCAGATGGTTGAAGAACGGACCAGACAGGGTCCCCAAGAACATGTCAACAAGCTCACGTTCAGTCAAAGGTGGTTGCACTCTTCCAGCAAGGTGTCTCCACTTTTGGGCATATTCCTTAAACCCTTCACCCGTTCCTAGTGACATACCCTGGAGTTGGGTACGCGTAGGAGCGAGGTCGAAATTATACTGATACTGCTTATAAAATGCAGTAGCCAAATCCTCCCAGTTACAAATGCTGGCTCCATCTAACTGATAGAACCATTCGAGTTGAGTCCCTGAAAGACTATCCTGGAAGAAATGGATCCATAAGTTCTTGTCTGCAGTATAAGGTTGGATCTTCCTTACATATGATCTGAGATGCAGCTTAGGACATGATGCCCCGCCGTACTTTGCAAAAGCAGGTGCCTTGAACTTGTGAGGGATCACCACCCCAGAGGATAAGCCTAGGTCCCCAAAGTCCAACCCGGACACATGTTGAATCTCCATAGCACTTAGTCGGTCCTCCAGCTGTTTGTACTTATCCTCAGCAGGAGGATACTGTTCATCATTATAATCCGTCTCGTTGTCGGAGACCACGGGACTAGGAACCCTTCTCTCTTGGGGACTGTCTTTCCCTACAGAGGAAGTAGTCAGATCAACCTCATTTTGTAGTCCATTCCCAAATCTGCGTCCAGTGTTGAACAACACAGTCCTCTTCTTCTTCTTCCTCTCTTTCAGAATCAGAGTCTTCAAATCCTGTTGACCCTGGGCTAGGCTCATAACCAACTCTTGGAACTGGGCATTCTGGGCCTGGAGGGCCTTGATAGCTTGTTCAGCGGAAAGTTCAGAAGACATGATGATTGCTGAAATAAACAGCGAAGAAGGTAAGTGACCTGTAAAAGGGGTACCTGTAATGCAATGATGTGTATGTATGCATGCAATGATTTCAAGGATCTCGCGGGGTAAACAAGGAAATTGTTAGAGTTTGAATCCGGTAGCTTGATTGAAGGAACTTCATGTTGTTGAGAGTCCTTCTTCAAGAGTCAAAGCTCACCATATCGAGTGGGTCATAGCCCCTGACTCAAGTTATCATGTTTTGATCTCCGAACAACCTTGGCTAGAGGAAAATAAATCCCCGTTGCCCCTTGCTAGACATTTGATTCATCATGACCTGTATCACAAACCCTTGAGATCCTTGAAATGGGTTAGTCCTTATGCAGGATGTATGCAATGGTATGATGGTATGATGTTATGCTATGCGTGGAGTGATGTAAGTAAACCCTGTTATGAGCCCAAATTAAGGACTGTAAACAAAACCTGCAAGGAACTCATGTGTCAGATAACAAGAATGTGCAAGTAGTTCAAGTTTGAAGGCACACAAGTCACACAAGACAGCCCTTAGAGTTTAGGCCAGCATGAAGTTTAGGTACTACCCTCTTGAAGTTGGTGGGCTCAAAACCTGTCCTATCAATAGTAACCGGGTTCTAAGGAGCTCAATATCATTGGGTTGTTTTCTATGTTTATTGTTTTGATTTAGCCACTGAACTGGCGATCAAAATATTCCAAGAAAACAACCCTCAATGAGTGTAGTATCGAGTATCTACCAACTTCGGACTGCACCAAAGTCGGTCATCTCACTACCCCTAAAGAGGCCAGGATGGTCAAGTAAGGTTCCTAAGGTCAGTTGATGCTTCACGACACCACGCGGCGGCCCCGTACTCTCCTTGACTTGACTCAAGGGTTACCGGTACTCACCAAAGTGCCACATCAACGTAGCAACTGCTTCAACCGTGTCGGTATACCCCGCACAGTTCCCTCACAGTTTGTTGCTACTTCTAAAAGGTATCCCCCAGATCCGGGTTAGGATCTATGAAACTCCAAGACAAACCCATAATATTAAAGCAAACAAAGCAAGCAATTGAAAACATAGTGATCTAATCCTAAGGTACACCTCACTTATTAGTATTCCCCAGCAGAGTCGCCAGTTCTGTGATCGGTGGGAATGAGAACTGACTGTTTTAAAGCTGGTTCGCGAAATGTCGCGGTAAGCAAGAGTCGCCACCGTCTTTTATTTTCTCCAACAAGGAAAGGACAAAAGCACAGCAAAATTCCTTTTCGAGATGTTTCTCCGTTCGGAGGTAGATTATAGAAAGGGAAGGTGTTAGCACCCTTTCTATCCGTGGTTATCCACGGGCTCTTAGGTACTTGCTCACTATGTTTTTCAAAAGAGTTTGCTTTTCTTGTGTTTGTGGGTTTTGAAAAAAGTTTCGTTTTGAAAACTTCTAGGTAACTCTTGTATCAGTCCTCAAGAGTGTATGAAGTATTTGTTTGAAAACTTTTTGAAAGTGTAGGTGCGAAAAGTTGTTTTTTTGTTTGAAAAGAGCAAGTACCCAGGAGAAATCTACCTACTCTAAGGAATTAAGCTGTGTAAGAGTCCTTTAGACAGTACTATCCCACTATTGAGAAGTAGGTAGCACCGTCATTGGAGTTATTCGGGTCAATTCGATTATAGGGACATGTGTGGTCACCAAAGCAATAGTAGGACGCCTTAGCGGTAACCCTAATGTCCTAGATCCTTTTTATCCGAGGCAACCGTTTCGAGGCAACTGGATCTTTAGACAGGAGGGCGACCTCTAAAACACCCTATACTTAATGACCACGTCGAGGCAACCAAGTGAGGCGTACCCTAGGAGTGGCATGTGCACGTGTGTCAAATTCAGTTAAGATTATCTTGTACATGTTATTTGTGAGCTACGCTTTGATTTTATTTTCAGACAAGTCTTGCATGCATAGTTAACAGTTTAATAATTGTGCGAAAAGTAAATTGCGGAAAATTGAATCTACGCTATTACAAGGCGTCGGGTATTTACATCGCCAAAAACATAACCCCTGAAAATAAATGTGAGAAAATAAAAGAAAGCGATAAAGGTCCTAATTATCTATTACATTCTCGGAGCAGATACATAAATATAATCAAAATAATGAATTAAAAATAAATATGCGCGCGAAGGAATTGAATCGGGACGTCCTTAGGGTTTTGACCCTTTTTGAGAAAAGAATGGAATTGTGGTCTTTTTTGCAATTAATTCAAATTAAACCTAATAACTAATTAATTAATTAATTAAAAGAAAAAGTATCTTTGTGTTTTTTATGTTTTAAATGAAAATAAAAAGAAAAGGTCAAAAGTTAGTAAAAAAACCCTAAGTCTAATTTATTTTATTTATTGTAAAAGAAAATTAAAATTAAACCTAATTAAACTAAATTAATTCATGTTAGTGTTTATTTACAAAATAATGAATTAAGATGAAATTAATAATTAATAATAATAAAAAAAAATATTGTTTTCTGAATTAATTATAAAAATAATTATTTGTTAGTTAAATAATAATAATAGTAGTTAATAAAATAAATAAATGAAAACAAAATAAAAAAGAAGAGAAATAATTAAACCAGGGGGTGATGGGCCCTTTTGGAGGTTTTGTTAGCAATCTGAAGCCCATTTGTACATTCAGCCACGTTGGACTTTCTGGATCAGGTGTGTAAGCGTTGACTGGGGATCATGAGGACTATCACCTCCCGGCCATCAAATTGGTGCATAAGGACACATGGCGCCTGGGATTGGAACGTACACGGTGGGACGCTTTGGATAGCCTGCATAGGAACATGTTATGAAAAAATAGAAACAAAGGTTTGGGGGACCTGGGAATCGAACCCAGGTCCCAATGGTTGCATGCCAGCACGTCTTCCACTAGGCCACTTGAACGCGTTTGTTAATAAGATAAACAATGAAAATAATATATGGAAAATAAATAACATGCTGGAAAACCAACAAAACACGCGTAAGTTTGAATGGACTAATCAGGATGGAACACGTCCTTCGTCTTCCCCAGATTCCCTGTAAAACGAAGTTAAATAGCGGGGGTTTTAAACCCCCACAACCTGCATCAACAAAAAATAGCGAATATGCGTGTGCTGTATATAAATTGTTCGCGAGGGTAGATTTAGGTTCGTCTGGACGCAACGATCTCAACCATAGGTCTCATGAAGCCTAATTTTTCCTGGGCTGTAAAGCCCTAATTTGAAAGCTTCGAAACCCTAAAATTCATCAATGGTGATTTCTGTTTCAGGGCGTTTCAGTCCAATTAACCTATGCCAAAAGCTTTGTATGATTGCTAGCAACACAAAACACACAAAAAATAATGTTAATGATGCATAAATTTAGAGTTACGATTCTGAAAAAGATTGACAAACCGTGGGAATGTTCTTGCGTCTTTCTTGAGCTTTAAGGCTTAGTTTTGATTGCAATATGTTCCTTATACCTCCAGCAATGTATTGGAAACAATAAAAGGCTTTGAATTGGCGTGGAAAGTAGAATTCAGTTTTCAAGTTTCTTTGATATTTTTCAATGTTGCATATGGCTTTCTTGCAGAGTTTTCACGTGTTTTGCATTAGGGTTAGGTTGTGTGCATATAATGGAATGAAGCTAGGTCAAAGTTTGGGCCTTAATCCATGTGTATGGGAGAATTAGGTTTACACTTTCCACCATTGTCAAACTTTCCATATTTGAAGCAAATCTAAGATTTCAGGCACAAAATAGCCCTAGCACAAATTTGTTAGCTGGCACATGATGTATGAAAGCTGTTTCAAATCATAAGATACTATTCCATTGATTTTTAGATTTTATTTGAATTATTATAGATTTAAAATGAATTAAATCAATAAAAATTAAATAAAATAGAAAAATAAATGTTTGATCTTGAAATTAATCATGGGACACGTGTGTGGCATGACAAGGCTGAATCAAGTGGAAGAAAGTGGGCCCTTTTGTCAAAAATTGAAGTTTTAAGGATAGTTGACTTTTGCAAATTCATGAAAATTTCCCAACTTCTCCAATGCATATCTTGCTCAATTTTGATCATATGAACATTTTCTTGGACATTTTGGAAAGTTCTTGAAGTCCTCTAACCAATTCCTTTGGTCCCATGTCATTTGGATTTACCAATCTCAAGTTATGGTCTTTGACTTAAAGTGCATTTTTGTTGACTTTTGAAATTGACCTATAATGTAGAAATTGATAACTTTTTGTGAGAGCATTTCTTGGACTTGGAATGTGAAGATGCGTTGTAGGAAATGTCATCCCCTTCAAAATGAGCATTGGATGGGATTTTTATGATGAACCATGAAAAAGTTATGCCCTGGTCAAGATACAGTTGACTTTTCTGCTGTCCAAAAATAGTAACTTTGGGCATCTTGATGATTTTTGAGCCATGCTTGTGGAATCATGATCAAGACTTGATCAAATGATGATTGTGGACTCAAAATAAGATGTTGACCAAAAATTCTGACTTTTGACTGCAAAATGACCATTTTGCCCCTGCAGTTGATTGTGAAGCAAATGGAGCTTTTGACTGTGCAATTTGATGTTGTGAGCCTTGAGACTTGGCATGTAGATGCTTGACAATGTATTGAGGCATATGGGACTTGATTGCACCATTGAAAACCTCAAATTCCCTGAGAGAACCAAAACCCTAATTTTGACTGACTTAAGAGGCATTTGGACTGTGCAACCCTTGAGTAATCTTGAACCATTTGAAGATGATTCTTGACAAACCTTGAAGAATATGGGAGGGCAAATTTTGGGGTATAACAGGGTCAGCTCCCTGATTTCACTCACAAAACTGACAAATTTGGTTTGGGCTTTACTACAGGGGATCAAAGGGCTGTTAGGCGCGCTCGGGCTGGAAGACCTCCTCTACACATCCGTAATCGGGGAATTAATGCAATTGAAGACGGTGAAGAGGATTCAGACATCGACAACTGGATCTACCCAATGACCAACGGTGGACCGAATAACTGGACGGCTAGGGACTTCTTACATGTTTCTTTTATTCCGCAGTAATTGCCTCATTTGTTTTAAGATTTGTAATAAACAATTTGAAACTTTACGGCCTGATGCCTTGCCCGAGGCACCTTGGCTTTGCTTGTGAGGGTTATTATTTGTCATTTCATATATCATTAATAAAGCATTGGACGTTTCTTGCATACAAATTTTGTGCTCCTTGTTTTTCTTTTGTCTCTCACTTTATCAAAACAGTTATTCGCTTACACACACTCACATATCATACTGCAGATCCATATCCACTATGGATCCCATTGATAACAGCTCTGCTACTGTCAGTTATGACTTCAAAAATCTGATCAACCAAGCCGAGGACGAAGGTGAGGATGATTTTGAGGTGCCTGGAGAACTTGCTAGACTATTACAGCAGGAAGAAAGGGCCATACAGCTGCATGAAGAGCCAGTTGAGTCAGTGAATTTGGGTACAGAGGAAGACAGGAAAGAGGTTAAAATAGGTGCAAATCTAGAGCTTAGTGTCAAACAGAGGTTGGTACAGATGCTACACGACTATGTTGAAATCTTCGCCTGGTCCTATAAAGACATGCCTGGTTTGGACACTGATATTGTGGTACATCGCCTGCCAACTAAAGAAGACTGCTCTCCGATAAAGCAGAAAGTCCGCCGTATGCGCCCTGAAATGTCAGAGAAAATCAAGGCAGAGGTCATGAAACAGTTCGATGCGGGATTCCTAGTTGTTACTTCTTATCCGCAGTGGGTTGCCAACGTCGTTCTGGTACCTAAGAAGGACGGTAAGGTACAGATGTGTGTGGACTATAGAGATCTGAACAGGGAAAGCCCCAAGGATGACTTCCCACTTCCTCACATTGATGTTCTAGTCGACAACACCGCGCAGCACAAGATCTTCTCCTTCATGGATGGTTTTTATGGCTACAACCAGATCAAGATGGATCTTGAGGACATGGAGAAGACAACCTTCATTACATAGTGGGGCACATTTTGTTACAAGGTAATACCTTTTGGGTTGAATAATGTTGGGGAAACTTATCAGCGCGCCATGGTCGCTTTGTTCCACGATATGATTCACCACGAGATCGAGGTTTATGTTGATGACATGATAGCCAGGTCCCAGACTGAGGAAGATCACCTTGATCATCTCCAGAAACTGTTCGACAGGTTGAAGACGTACAAGCTGAGGTTGAATCCGAACAAGTGTACCTTCGGGGTAAGGTCTGGTAATCTTCTGGGTTTTGTTGTTAGTGACAAAGGTATTTAGGTAGACCCTGCAAAGGTAAAAGCCATAGAAGAGATTCCGGCTCCCTGCATAGAAAAAGAAGTTAGAGGTTTCTTGGGACGTCTGAATTACATCACCAGGTTCATTTCACATCTGACTGCTACTTGTGAGCCAATCTTCAAGCTGCTGAAGAAAGATCAAGTGGTAAAGTAGAATGATGAATGCCAGACCGCTTTTGAAAGAATCAAGGAATACCTTCAAGAACCACAATTTTGATGCCTCCTGTAGAAGGAAGACCTTTGATATTATACTTGACAGTGCTAGACAATTCAATGGGGTGTGTGCTGGGGCAGCATGACGAGTCTGGTCGAAAAGAGCACGCCATTTACTACCTTAGCAAAAAGTTTACCGACTGTGAGACCCGATACTCATTGCTCGAGAAAACTTGCTGCACTTTGGCGTGGGCTGCTCGCCGACTGAGACAGTATATGCTGACTCACACTACCTTGTTGATATCAAAGATGGATCCGATTAATTATATTTTCGAGAAGCCCTCTCTCTCCGGAAGGATAGCAAGGTGGAAAATGATCTTGACTGAGTACGACATACAATATACAAACCAAAAAGCAATTAAGGAAAGTGTATTGGCGGATCATTTGGCACATCAGGCCGTGGATGACTACCAGTCCATGAATTTCTAGTTCCCGGATGAGAATATCATGTTGGTAACCGACTGCGAAGAACATGGACCAGATGAAGGACCTAAGGAAGGATCCCGATGGTCTATGTATTTTGATGGAGCCTCGAATGCATTGGGTAATGGCATTGGCGCTGTAATTATATCTCCTGAAGGTTGTCATACTCCATTCACTGCCCGATTATGTTTTAACTGCACCAACAATATGGCGGAGTATGAAGCGTGTATCATGGGTCTTCGAGCTTTTATTGACCTGAGGATTAAGTTCTTAAGTGTATTCAGAGATTCCACTCTGGTGATAAGTCAGATCAAAGGCGAGTGGGATATGAAGCACCCGAATCTCATTCCTTACAAAGAGTATGTACTGACGTTGCTCCCACACTTTGAGGAAATAACCTTTGAACATTTCCCACGAGAAGAGAACCAGTTGGTGGACGCGCTAGCTACCATGTCTTCTATGTTCAATGTTAGGTGGGACAATGAAGCTCCCCATATTACCATTGAGAGGTTGGATGAACCCACACATTGCTGTGACATTGAGACTGAAGAGGTAGCAGATAAACTCTGGTTTCACGAGGTAAAGAGGTATCTTGAGGCCCAAGAATATCCCTAAGGGGCATCTGTCAATGATATGAAGTTTCTGAGAAGGTTCGCTGCAAAGTTCTTTCTTAGAAATGGGATCCTCTACAAGCGTAACCATGATTCAACCTTACTGTGGTGTGTTGACAAAAGCGAGGCAGAAAGGATCATGACGGATCTACATGAAGGCACTTTCGGAACCCATTCTAGTGGACACACCATGGCTAAAAAAATCCTACAGGCAGGATATTACTGGTCCACTATGGAAGCCGATTGTTATCAGCACTCTCGAACCTGTCATAAGTGTCAAGTCTATGCTGATAAGGTGCATGTGCCTTCAGTCCCTCTGATTGTCTTGACAGCTCCTTAGCCCTTTGTGATGTGGGGCATTGACATGTGGGGAATCATTTCATTTTGGTGGCTATTGGTTATTTCACAAAGTGGGTTTAGGTAGCTTCTTTTGCTACAGTAGCCAAGAACGTCGTGGCGCGGTTCATCCGACATAATCTGATCTATCGATATGGTGTACCAGAGAGAATTATTACTGACAATGGTACAAATCTCAATAACACAATGATCAGCGAGCTCTGCAAACAGTTCAAGATACAACATCATAACTCTTCTCCCTACCGGCCGAAGATGAATGGGATTGTTGAAGCAGCTAACAAGAACATCAAGAAGATTTTGCAGAAGATGACAGTGACATATAAAGACTGGCACGAGATGTTACCATTCGCTCTTCATGGGTACCGCACCTCAACACGAACGTCGACATGGGAAACACCCTACTCTTTGGTGTATGGCATGAAGGCAGTCCTACCCATCAAAGTCCAGATAACCTCTCTCAGGATTATGAAAGATGTGGGCTTGAACGAAGACAACTGGATCCAAACCCGACTTGATCAGCTGAATCTAATCGATGAAAAGAGACTTAATGCTATCTGTCATGGTCAGACGTTTCAAAAGCGAATGATCAAGGATTTTAACAAGAAAGTCAGATGTCAAGAATATCAAGTCGGGGATCTAGTGATCAAATGCATCATACTATCACAAGGTGATCCCAGGGGCAAGTGGACCCCCACGTACGAAGGTCCATTTGTGGTTAAGAACATTTTCTTGGGAGGAGCTATGATTCTAACCACCATGGATGGTGACGACCTTCCTCACCCCGTCAATGCAGACATAGTGAAAAGATACTACGCATAATCAAAGACCCGCTAGGTTGACTGGCCTAGGCAAAAATAAGGGCTTCCCGGCGAACAAAAAGGGTTCGGGCAAAAGTAACGGATGAAAATGAAAAAAACTGTACACCCGGCAAGTCGAAAACCTGAAAAGGCTACTTGGGCAAAAAAGGGTATCCTGGTAGACTGAAAACTCGAAAGGGCGGTTCAGGAAAAAATTATGGGTTGAAGCGTAACACTATGTCTCATTGGATCATCTTGCAACCAGACTTCGGTATCAACTATCAAGCTCGGACAACGCCAATCAATCTGATCAACCTTCGGCCAAGTAGCAAAGTGATGAGACGCTTGAAGATATAAAGGCAATAGCAGAGTTGGAACCCAATGGGGTCGTTTCACATAGCTGTTTTTATTTATTTTACACAAAATTGTATAATTTCTGTCTTTCGGCGGCATTCTCTTACTAGGACGTCAACCTCCTTGTACAAAACGCATATTACAGGCCAATTTCAAAATCAATACAAGTCATTTTACGAAACTTCAATTTGTTTCTTTTTATTTTTTTGTTTTGTTTTGCAAGAACGTCCAATGGTTTATTTTTTTATATATGCATTTGAAAATGATTGCTGCTCATAAGGATTTACATAAGAAACAAAAGACAATTACTCGTAATTCCAGAAACATGGAAAACAAGAAGTACCAAACCTCACAGTTACTCTGCCCATCAGGTACCGGGATAGAGCCAGCTTGAGAACATGAGTAGTGGTACATATACTCCCCACAGAGTAAAAAGTATCCAAAGACAATGATGTTAGCTTTCCTGAATAGGACATAACTCTCCCCAACTGAGGTTCACAAGCGCGAGTGAGTCAGTAAAATTTTCCCCAAGCAGAGTTTATTTCTCCCACAAGTAGAAATTCAATCTTCAACAGAATTCATTATCACCAGCAATGAAAATTCATCCCCAGCAGAGTTTATTTCTCCAAGTCAGCAGATCTATCAGCAAAGTATCTCCTCTCCAACAGAGTTATTCCCCGTAGAGTTATCCTCGGACAGGGTCTCTTCCGGCAGAATATTCACCAGCCGAATGGAGGTGAATCCCCAGTTAGTCATCTTTGTTCACCATCCCCAACAGAAGTAGAGGAACTATGTTTTTTTACAGAAGTCAGGGATTTATTTTCCCGGACTCAGATTATTACATCAGCATTTCATGTTCATACATCATGACATGTGCATATATTACATATGACATAATCTCAGTTATTTTGAGAACCTCATCACAATGCATCTCATGCATCGCACATAATTAACCATGTATTTCTTTCAGAAAAGACGGTTATTATCAAAAATTTCCAGTAGGTCCATGATCAACACTCGAAGATAAATAGAGTAATCATCGGTGCGACAGATGAAACCTTACCCAGGTTCCTCCTGAAGCCCTACACAGACTCATCACGAAACAACCTTACCCAGGTTTCTTCCAGCAGTCCCACACCGACTCATCACAAGGCAACCTCACCCAGGTTCCCTCTGCAGTTTTACCCAAACTGATATCGAAGTAACCCTACTACCCAGGTTCCTTCTCACAACCCTACTATCCAGGATTTCATATCGAAGTGACCCTACTATCCAGTTTCCTTCTCAAGCCCTACTATCCAGGCTTTCACCTCGAAGTAACCCTACCATCCAGGTTCCTTCTCAAGCCCTACTATCCAGGCTTTCACATCGAAGTAACCCTATTATCCAGGTTCCTTCTCACAGCCCTATTATCCAGGCTTTCATATCGAAGTGACCCTACTATCCAGGTTCCTTCTCAATCCCTATTATCCAGGCTTTCACCTCGAAGTAACCCTACTATCCAGGTTCCTTCTCACAAGCCCTACTATCCAGGCTTTCATATCGAAGTAACCCTACTATCCAGGTTCCTTCTCACAAGCCCTACTACCCTGGCTTTCATATCGAAGTAACCCTACTATCCAGGCTTTCATATCGAAGTAACCCTACTATCCAGGTTCCTTCTCAAGCCCTAGTATCCAGGATTTCATATCGAAGTAACCCTACTATCCAGGTTCCTTCTTATAATCTCACTATCCGGGTTCTTCCTCTCTTATCCCCAGACAGCAGTCCACAACACTGTAAGACCTGGACCCTATCAAACACGATTGCTTTTGCATCTCTCCAGTAAGTCGCGGTGCAGCATATACCCAACCCAGATATGCAGTTCACTTCCGCTTCCCCAAACCGGAGTTATTCCCCAGTAGAGTAACGGATAACTAAAGCTCCTAAAACTCTATTTCTCCCAAGACAAAGACCAGCATTCCCCAGCGAAGTCCTCCTCAACAATAGGTATGCGGGTTCTTGCAAAGGAATCTCTTATGCGATCGACACCTCTTCAGATGGCATCTTTAAGCCCATCCCCGACAATCTTCAATCCTCAACTTCCAAATGGCATCTGTAAGCCCATTCCCGATATCACAAGTTAAGCGCCACTTCATGCGACTGCAAATTTCTGGGCACTCTAGTGTTCAATCATCTTCCACCTTCAGATCACGAAAGGCAGACGAGCCAATCTACATCTTCAGGTTTAAGAAGATTGAACATGGGTAGCTGTTGTACCCCAAAATTTTCCCTCCCATATTTCTCAACACATGGCAAGTGAGGTCCCCAAATTGCTCAAGAAAGTTCAAGAGTTGACCAAACAAACTCTCTCCTAAGGCAGTATACCTCAAATTAGGGTTTCCATCTTCATCAAGATGTATGGACCACAAAGAACTCAAATTCTCACCATTGTCCTAATATGTTCTCAAGATAATCCATATCAAGTTTCAAGCCTTGCAGAAGAAGTTTGCTCAGTCAATTGCTTAAATGCCTGAAAATCAATTGTGCTAGGTCAAAAGTCAATTGTGGCCCACGTATAGTCAAACTTCAAGATTTTTGGTTAACATCCTAATTTTGAAGTATTATTCATCATTTGATCAAGGGTTGATCATTATTCCTCAAGGATTGCTCACAATTCATCAAAACCCAAAAGTTGCTAAATTAGGATTTTTATAGGAAAAGTCAACTCAACTTTGACCAAGCATAACTTTCTCAGACTTTATCAGAAATGACCCATCCAAAGCTCATTTTGAAGAGGATGTAATTCCATACAATTAATCTTCACATCCCAAGTTCAGAATATGCACTCACAAAAAGATATGAATTTTGACATTATACGTCCTTTTGAAAATTCAACAAAAACACCTTTTGGGTCAAAGCTTCATACATGAACATGGAAGACTCAATTGAGATGAGACCAAAAGGGTTGTTTATCGGACATCCTAAGATTTCTAAAAAGTCATAGAACACCTCTCTATGGTCAAAATTGAGAGAGTTATTCATTGGCCAAGTTGACCATTTTTGCAAAATTGCCAAAAGTCAAATGTGCTCAAATTTGCATTTTTTACTAAATGGGCACAACTTTTTATGCTTGAACCTCAATTATAATGTGGTCCACGACTCAAATGTTCACTCACCCATTATGTGCTTCATTTTTCAATTTATTTTGATTTTTCATTAATTAAAAAGTGGATTAAATCAAATAAATGATGAAAATTAATAAAGATATGATTTGATTTGTTTTTTTGACAGATTAGCAATCAAGATATGCTGAGTTTACAAGATCAATTCGAGTTAAGGCCAATTGGAACAAAAAAGAGCACGATTGGCATGGTTATGGAAAGATATCATATGGCTTAAAAATCAAATATTCCATTCATGAATTCTCAAGATTGGATCCAAAATTGTTAACCTAATTGGATTTAATACATATACTGAAGTTTGTGGAACCTTAAACACAGGAATTTTCGTGCACAACCTGCCTCCAAAAACCAGAACAAAACTCCAAAATTTCCAAGAAAAGTGTGAGACGAATCTTCTTCCATAGGACAATTCGAGGTGTGCTGAAGTTTCCAATCGCTTGCTAGACATCTTAGGAAGCTAACAACATCCTTTGCAAGCTTCAAAACACCCAGAAACGCGCGCTACACTTCACACGATTTGGCATTTTTTTTCAATTTGGTTATCACAATTCTGGCATTATTAGCACTTTTGATTGTTATATTTGTATTTGTCATCATGTTTGCAAGCTAACCATGCCATTTAATTGTGTTTTTAATGCATGTACATGATATTGCCATTGCTAGGGTTTCTGTGTTCGTTTTAGGGGTTTTCAATGCAGGCAAAATTAGGCCTTGATTCTGGTACCATGATGCTCGTGAGGATGAGATGAGTTGATTGGTACCAGTACTTTTCATTTATCTTGCTCGTATGCAATTTTGGAGATGAACAGGGTTATACCTACAACGAACGTCTGTAGGTAAAAGTCTTGTTTTCTAAAACGACGGTTGCCAGGAAGAAGACGCTGGCGTGTCAAGCAGCCATTGGGACGTTTGAATTCCGCGCCTTGGATTGAGTTCTTTTGTTTTTTCTCATATTATGTTTTATTGTTATTATAATAACAAGTTAACAACGTAGCGCAACTGGAAAGAAAGCATTGGGATTGAGTATAAGGACCTGGGTTCGATCCCAGGTCCCAACCTTTGCTTTGTATTATTTTTCTTCATACAATCCAGTGCTTCACAATCTCAAGCGCCCACCATGCTCCATCAACATCCAACCATCTGATGTGCCCCTAGCCAGATCCAACGTACCAACAATGGGAGACCACCATGATCCTCAAGTCAACACCCACATCAGATGAAGCGTGGTCAACCAGGCTGGGAGTATTAGGGCCAAAAGAATTCAGATTTGCACCCCTAGAATTGCTAACAATATCAGGCCCATTCCTCATTTTTTCTTTTTATTTTATTTTTGCTTTATTCTTAATTCTTTATTTATTTTATTTTAAAATCAATCTTTTTTATAAAATCATAAAATCAAGAATTCACAAAAATTAGAATTAGGTTTTTTTATCAAATTTAATTTAATTAACTTAATTTAATTTAGGGTAACTTTAATTTGTTTTTTCACAATTAAAATCAACTAGAAAATTAGGTTTAATTCTTGATTTAATTGTTTTCCTTTTGCAAATAAAATAAAAATACAAAAAAATAGGCTAACTTATTTATTTTTCTTAATTAAAATTAATTAGTAATTAGGTCCTTTTTTAATTCAATTATTTCATTATTTTCTCAAATAACAAAGCATGACAAAAGAAAACATTTTTTTCTTTAATCAATTGCAAGTAGGACTAGTCAAAGGGTCAAAACCCTAATCCTATCGCATTTAATTCGCCGTGCACTTGTTGATTATTTTGCCATTATTTTGTAACTGTTCAGGGTTGTAATAGTTAATTTAGGGTTTTTATTTACTGTTTAAATCCCCAATTTTTTGGTTATGTAATTAATCCCCCTCCCCGAAGCCTTGTAATAACTAGGTTTATTTTCTCGCATTTTTAATTCCTGCAAATATTTAACTATCTAGATGTATGCTAATAGGATTGTATGGCAAGAATGCATGACAAAATTAAAATGGTTAGAAAACCCTAATATGCAAAGATTAAATAACTGAAACAAATCACTCGTACATATTCACTCTTAGGGTATACTCTCACTTCGGTTGCCTTCGGTAAACGATCATTAAGCATAGGGTGTCTTAGTGGTTGCCCTCCAGTCTAAAAAGATCAAAATGTCCCGTTCAAATGGTGCCTCTGAAACGTTTCCTTAGAAATGTTGCCTCAGAAATGTTGCCTCGAATACAATCTTAAGACTCTAGGGTTACTACTAAGGTGTCCTAATATTGCTCCAGTGACCGTACGTCCCTTTCGAATTGACCCTTACAAATTCCAATGACGGTGCTACCTATTCCTCAATAGTAGGATAGCACTGTCTAAAGGAAACGAGAATAGAAACAATCTTCTTTCGAGTAGGTAGATGCTAGTAGGTACTTGCTCAAATCAAACTTTTCGCACTTACACCTTTCAAACAATTTTCAAAACAACTTCGTCACACCCTTGAGGACTGATACAAGGGTTATCACGAAGTAAAACATTTTTTCAAAAAAAAAAAGCACACAAACACAAGCAGTTTAAAAATTAGCAAGTACCTAAGAGCCCATGGAAAACCATGGATAGAAAGGGTGCTAACACATTCCCTTTCTATAATCTACCCCCCGTACTCAAAATCTCGAAAAAGGATTTTTTTTCTGTACTTTTTTCCTTTCCGGTTGGATGAAATAAAAGTCGGTGGTGAATCTTGTTTACCGTGACATTTTGCAAACACAAAACGCAAACCAGTATTAAACAGTCGGTTCTGCCACCGTATCACAATAGACATCATTGCCCTGAAACTATACATGTCCATATATTTCATTTATATTGCTTGAGTAGTGAGAATTTTGAGTTTGAACTTGTTGAAATATTTAGGTCATAATTTGGTACTTTTAGAAATTCATGCTCATCTTTGAGAATTAGCTTTAGTTATTTACATATTCAGAATTGTGAGGAAATTTCTAACAAGTTTGATGTTGGAAGTTTTGTGAATGGATGAGAAATGAGTGAGTTACAGGAACCATGACTGGAGGTTGAAGATGAAGTTCATTTCTGGAACTTGTTTTGTATTATATATTTATTATTTCAGTTAAGTTAACGGATGTATCACCACCCTAGTGGTTAAAGCGTGCACCTTTCACCTTTAGGACCTGGGTTCGAGCCCCAACGTCCGTTTTGTGATTTTTTCACATTTTTATGTTCCTTTTTTTGTTTGTAGCCAGGCGCCCGGGCCTCCCCCTTTGGGCCTTCCACATTTTTTATTTTTTTCTAACCCCATATCTACTTATGCAGCCTGGCCGAACTTTTATTATTTCATTTCATTTTTTTCATTTTTCTTATTATATTTTATTTTTCTTTATTATTTTTTATTAATATTATTATTATTATTATTATTATTATTATTATTCTTTTTATTAATAAAAAAATCCAAAAATATTTTTATTTTATTATTTGCACTTATATATTTTATTTTCTCAATAAAACAAAAAAGGATAAAAAACATTTTCTTAAACAAATTAATTTTTTTAAATAATAAATATTTAGACTTAGGTTTAATTATTATTTTATTTTATTTTCTTAATTAAAACTTGGAACTTAGGTTTCTTTTAATTAATTAATTTTCATATTATTTTTATTAAGTTAAAACCTTTTCATAAAAAATCTTAAAAATACTTTTTAATTTAATTTCTTTCTTAATTAGTTTAAGTTTAATTTTGCTTATTTTTAACTAATCATTTTCTTAATTAGGTCAAGATTAAAACCATTTAACAAAATTCGAACAAAAATCATTTCTTTATCCATTTATATTTTTTGCATTTTATTTTCAATTTTTGTACATTATTCAATATGGTTGTAATAGATAATTAGGTTTAATTATCTTGCAAAATCCCCATTTATAAATTTTACACCCCCTCCCCTAATGATGTAATATCTTAGTAATTTTACTTTCCGCAATTTATCGCTTTATATAAATGCTAGTAATTAGGGTTTGTATGGAAAGATTAAAATCAACAATTAGCAAACCCTAATTCAAGACAAGACAAGACATGTAAATCAAACACATTTGCACACTTGCACCCTTAGGGTAATTCCACTTTGTTGCCTTGCAAAAATGGTCATGTTATGCATGTGGTATATCTTAGCAAAAGCAATCAAAAAATACGAGATCATGGTCCCTCGATGATGCTATCAATGTTGCCTTTCAAAATGATCTTAGTCCCTCAAAGAGAATAGCTAAGATATATCACAAACATTGCTATCATGGTTATACGATGACCCACGCCCGCCCCTTTACATCCAAAGATGAGGCTTCTTACTAAATCAATGGTAAGATAGCAATATCAAAGGAAAGGAAGAAATGAACTAAGACTTTTGAGTAGGTAGACTCTTCCTAGTTGCTTGCTCATTTTCAAATCAAACATCCTTGCTAATTTTCAAAACAAACACCAAACACCTTCAAAAAAAGAACTTTCAAAACATTTTCCAAACATGAAACATTTTCAAAAGATCAACACTTAGTATACGTTCTTACGAACGAGAACTATTACAAAGTTTTCCTAAACGATGGCCCCTTACACAAAGTACATTTTCAAACAAAAGCAAGTGATCTAGCAAGCAACTAAGAGTCCATAGATAACTATGGATGAAAATGGTGCTAACATCTTCCATTTTTATAATCTACCCCCCGAACTCAAGAAATAATCTCAAAGGTCTTTCTTGTTCTTTTCAGCCTTTCCTTTTGGATAAAAGAAAAGTCGATGGCGACTCTTGCTAACCGCAACATTTGCGATCAAACGCAAAACACCCAAGTCAGTTCTCCTACTGTACCACGGAACTGGCGACTCTGCTAGGGAGAAACTTAAAAGAGGGGTTACCTTAGGGCTAGATCACCTTTACTTGCTTTCTTTGTTTGATTTGCTTACTTTACATTTTGGTTCCTTGTTTGGGTTTGACCCTCTACCCAGATTTGGGCTACCTTATAGGTAAGTAGAAATACATTGTGGAAACTGTGCGGGGTATACCGACATGGTCTAAGAAATAGCTACATTAGTGTGACATATTTGTGGGTACTGGTAGCCCTTGAGTAGTCAAGGAGAATACAGGGTCGCTGAGTGATGTCATGAAGCACTAACTAACTTTTAGAACCTTTACTTGACCAACTTGGCCATTAGGACGTAGTGAGATAACCGGCTTTGGTGCAGTCCAAAGTTGGTTGATACTCGATACTACACTCATTGAGGTTTGTATTTTCGGGATATTTCGGTCGCTATGAAAGAGGCTTGCGCTGAAACAATGCCCGAGAAGACAGATCCGTGATATTGAGATCCCTTAGAACCCAGTTACTATTTCTAGGACATGTTCGAGCCAACTAAACTTCAAAAGGGTACTTACCTATGAGACTCAATGCAAGCCTAAACCTAAGGACTTGTTTGCCTTGTTTGTATATATTTACTTGTACATAACATCATAAACATCATAACATCATACTCATTCTCACTAACCATTTCAAGGATTTTTGGGATTTATCTTTGTTCTGTTTTGTAGGACATGGCTTTTATCTGCAGGAATACTATCCAAGTCAATATCGTAAGGATTCCTCCTCAACTCAAAGAGTTAGCATCAAGGGTCCCTGAAAGTTCTTCATTCACCGAAAGACATGGTCGCCTCCTAAACTTGGTTACCTCTAACACCGATGAAGATATGATGAAGGTGCTCTTCCAATTCTTTGATCCTCTACACCATTGCTTCACCTTTCCCGATTATCAACTTGTGCCTACTGTTGTACCCCAAAATTTTCCCTCCCATATTTCTCAAAACATTTCAAGAAAGATCCCCAAGTTGCTCAAGGTAGTCTAAGGGTTGGCCAGACAAGCTCTCTTCTAAGGCAGTCTACCTCAATTTAGGGTTTCATGTTGCATCAAGATACTTGAGTCCAAGGGACCCCAAATTCTCAACATTGTCCTAATATGTTCTCAAGATCGTCCATGTCAAGTTTCAAGCCTTGCATAGGAAGTTTGCTCAGTCAATTGCTCAAAGGCCTGAAAATCAACTGTGCTAGGGCAAAAGTCAACAGTGGCCCACATACAGTCAAACTTCAATATTTTTGGTCAACATCTTCATTTTGAAGTATATTTCATCATTTTATCAAGGGTTGATCATGGTTCATCAAGGATTGCTCATAATTCATCAAGACTCAAAAGTTGCTAAATTAGGGTTTTGTAGGAAAAGTCAACTCAACTATGACCAAGCATAACTTTCTCATACTTTATGAGAAATGACCCATCAAAAGCTCATTTTTAAGATGATGCAATTACCTAAAATCCATCTTCAACTACCAAGTTCAAAATATGCACTCACAAGAAGTTATGAATTTGGACATTATAGGTCATTTTGGAAAGTCAACAAAAACACCTTTTGGGTCAAAGCTTCTTACACGAACCTGGAAGATCCAATTGATATGAAACCAAAGAGGTATCTTAGGGGACATCCTAAGATTTCTAAAAAGTAAAATAACACCCTCATAAGTTTAAAATTGAGAGAGAGATATGCATTGTCAAAGTTGGACAATTTTTGAAAAAAATGCATGAAGCAAATATTGACCAAACTTGGATTTTTTCCAAATGGGCATATCTTTTCAAGTTTGAAAGTCATTCCTAACATGGTCCACGACCTCTAAGCCCACCCATACATTTTTATACTATTTATGCTATTTATTTCGATATTTTATTCATTAAAATTCAGAATTAAATAAATAAATAATAGAAATAATATAAATTTTGATGTGAATCCATTTTGGGAAAGTTTTATGCTGGTTTATGTCAATTGATTTCATGCAATAACTCTTCCAATATGTCCAGGTTCATCCACATGTGAAAATGGCATAAAATCATCAAATATGGCATTTTTTTCAAAATTTGATCATGGTCTTAAAACACAACATTATGAGGGAGATTCTTTCCATGCTTTCTTGTCTCCTCATTCTCCTCTATAAATATAGAGCCATACAAGCTTGAAAGGAACGCAAATCCTCTCTAAAAAGCTCTCAAAAAGCTCTTCAAAAAGCTCTCCAGAAATCAAAGAATTGGTGCAAGTCATATCTCGAGGTTCCGGTCTCTCTCAATTGACATCAAGCCTCAAACCATCCTCTTGAAGTCCTCAAGAGTCTTACAAGACCCAAGAGCAATCCATCACACGCCTAGCACACCCCCCATTTGACAACACCGGTTTGGTAAAATTTTAAACTTTGAATCTCTAATTTTAATCACATTTTATGGTATGATAACGTTTGTTTGAGTTTATATAGAAGAGTTATGGATGGTTGAATCATAGGTTCCATGCAAGAATAAAAAAACACCATAGTTAGAGCATGAAGCTTTCGAAGATTCGGGCCTAGGGATTTCTGATGATTGCACCCCCTGTTTACTTTTGCTACTAGGCCCATCTTTATTTTCATATTTTATTCGTTTTGTTTATTTTTTTATCAATAAAAAAATATAAAAACCACATAAAAATAGATTTAGGATTTTTTCTTAATTAAATTTTAATTTTAGGTAAAACTTTAATTTCTTTTTGTAAATAACTTTAAAATAATTAGAATAAATAGGTTTTATTACTAACTTAATTATATTTTATTTTTTCCTAAAATGACCAAAGAAACCAAAATAGGTCATATAATTATTTTTATTAATTAATTTAATTAACTAATTAATTGCATATTTAATTTAGAAAACTTATTTCTTTTATTAAAAACAACAAAAAAATAATTTTTCTTTTAATTAGGTTAGAAGGGTCAAAACCTTAAATTCTCGTCGATCTTAATTCTTCTCGCACGCTTTATTTTTATGATTTACCATATTGATGTAACTGCCTACAGTTTGTAATAGTTTAATTAGGACGTTTATTTACATTTATCGCTTTATTTTCAAAGAGTTTGTTTTTGGCTATGTAAATACCCGAAGCCTTGTAATAGCGTAGTTTAAATTCCGCAAATTATTAACCGTTAGATGTATGATATAGGGATGCATGACAAGAATGTATGATTAATTTTAAAACAGTTAGATCACCCTAAATGTGCAAAGATAAAATAATCTGAAATTGAAACACTCGCACATGCGCACTCCTAGGGTACACTCCCACTTGGTTGCCTTCAGTAAATGGTCATTGAGTATAGGATGTGTGATACGGTGGGAAGAACTGACTGTTTTTGGAATGCTGGTTTGCGTTTTGCGTTTGTTATCGCAAAATGTCGCGGTAAGCAAGAGTCGCCACCGAATTTTATTTTATCCAACTAGGAAAGGAAAAAAGCACAGAAAAGTTCCTTTTTCGAGATATTTCTGAGTACGGGGGGTAGATTATAGAAAGGGAAGGTATTAGCACCCTTTCTATCCGTAGTTATCTACGGGCTCTTAGGTACTTACTCATCATTTTCAAAATTGTTTTCTTTATGTTTGTGGGCTTTGAAAAGTTTTTGTTTTGACTTCGATTTAACTCTTGCTTCTGTCTTCAAGAGTGTAATGAAGCGTTTTTGAAAAATTTGTTTGAAAAGGAGTGTAAGTGTGAGAAATTTGTTTTGGATGAGCAAGTATCTAAGAACTATCTACCTACTCAAAAAAAAGGAATCGTTCTATGCTAATTTCCTTTAGACAATGCTATCCTACTATTAATGAGTAGGTAGCACCGTCATTGGAGTTTGAGGGTCAATTCGAATGACGAACATACGGTCACTAAAGAAATGTTAGGACGCCTTAGCGACAACCCTAATGTCCTAGATCATTTATTCGAGGCAATGATATTCGAGGCAACCTTTCTGAGGCAACTATGATCTTTTGGACAAGAGGGCGACCTCTAAAACGACCTGTACTCAATGACCGTGTACGAAGGCAACCAAGTGGGGTGTACCCTAGGAGTGCGCATGTGCGAGTGTGTTGATTTCAGTTATTTTTATCTTTGCACATGTTAAGGGTGATCTAATTTGATTTTAGATTAAGCATTCATTCTTGTCATGCAAACCCTATTATCAAACATCTAACAGTTGTATAATTTGCAGAATTAAAATGCGGAAATTAAATTACAAGGCGTCGGGTATTTACATCGCCAAAAGCAACCCTTTGAAAATAAAATAAAGCGGTAAAATAATTAAATGTCCTAATTAAATATTACATACCGGAAGTAGATACATCAATTGGATAAAGAAAAATAAAGCGCGACGCGAAATTAAATCGAATGCGAAATTTAGGGTTTTGACCCTTTTAAAATAAAATGCTTTTTTGTTGTTTTTATTTTAAGAAAAGGAAATAAATCCTAAATTAAATATTAAATTAATTATTAAATAGATTAATTAATGAAAAAAATAATTAATGACATATTTTTGGAGTTTTTGTTAATTTAAGAAAGAATTTAAAATAATTAAATTAGAATTAAAACCTAATGATTTCTAATTAATTTTAAATATTTACAAAATAAGTTAAAGTTATTCTAGAATAAAAAAAAACCTAATTAATTAATTAAAATTTATTAAAGAAAAATAAAGTTCTGAATTTTAATTGGATGAAAATATTTTTGTGATTTTGGTAAAAAAGAAAATTAGTCCATTGGTTAGAAATTAATTAAATAAAATAAAATAACTAAAATAAAAAAAGGAAATGTATGAGAAAGAGTGAGAATGGGCCTTATTATGAGGTGTGCAAATAGCAAGAGATCTGGCCCAAATATGCTGATCTATTCTGACTTTTGGGATCCTGTACACGTGCGTTGACCAGCTTATGGTACGCCTTCCAAGCTTGACCACCAGATCTGGCCATCTGGCCATCCGGCATGTTAATTGGTGAGGGAGTATGATGGTCCCTTGGCTTGCACGTACACCAGATTTCCTAAAAGAATTAAGAAAAATAACAAATGCTGGAGGCAGGGGTCGAACCCTTGACCTCCAGCCTTCAACGCTTTGAAAGTCCCCCTTGTGGCCACTACACCATTTGTTTCTCTTTGTTAATATAACACAAATGAATAATAATATAGTAAAATAAGATTAATGGCCAAAAAAAAGCGCGCAATTATTTGAATGGGCAAATGGGTGGACGACACGTCTTCGTCCCTGTCCTCTAAAACTGTAACTTTTACCTGCAGATTTTTATCCGCAGCTAAATGCGCAACTTAGTTCTAAAATCTTCTCCAGGCCATATAAATGCATTCTAAAACCATGGTTGAGTTCGTCTCAACCTGCTGATCACAACCATGGCCAATATTAAGGCTGATTTTTTCCTGAAACAAAAAACCCCAAAAACAAAAGACGAAACCCTAATAATGGTGGGTCTCGTTACACAGGTCACGGAAACGTAATTGAATGATACCAAATGCTTGCAAATGATTTGTAGATTCAAAATATGCTATCAATTCATATCAGCCATGCTTAAATTGCAAAATGCAAAATCAAGAACAGGGCCATGTTACGAATGACTTACAACGTGTATGAGGGTCTGAGGAGGCGTGATCTTGATTGGTTTAGCTTGTAAGGGTTGCCAGGAAACGATTGAGATACTTGCCAAGCCCTGAAACGACCTCTAACCTTGATTTTGATCCCACACTTTTTCTTTGTTTTTGCAAGTTTTGTTCTACCTCTCCAATTGATCTCCAACCCTGATTCCTGCCTACACACGACCTTTATGTATTGCTCAGTGTATTAGGGTAACAAACTTTGTCCAAATCTTCCTACATTGATGATTGAATATTTGATTTGATGTTCTTTTACAACCTTCCAATTTTGGCCTAAATCCAATCTCCTTATGCATAATGACCTTGATACGAGTTTGATTGCAATGCTAGCTGTAGTTGGAGCCTGAAATGATCACAAGATCTTTAGTTTTCAATGTTTTTGATTTTATGTGATTTTATTTGATTTAAAATGAATTAATTCAAATAAAAATCAAATTAAATAATAAAAATATGATATGAACATATGGGAAAGGCTAGAGCACTTGGGCAATAATGCAAACTCAAAACAAGTGAAAAAGAATGGGCCTATTTGGCAAAATTTGAAGTTTTGGGGATAGTTGACTTTTGGCAATTTTGCAAAAAAGTCCAACTTCAACAATGCATAACTTCCTCAATTTTGAACTTTTGGAGCTATTCTTGGACTTTTTAGAAATATTGAGATGTCCCCTAACCAACCCATTTTGTCTCATCTCATTTTGATATTCCATGCTCAAGTTAGAAGCTTTGACAAAAAAGGTGTTTTTGTTGACTTTCAAAAAATGACATATAATGTCAAAATTCATAACTTCTTGTGAGTACATATTTTAATCTTGGGGTATGAAGATGGATTGTATGGAATTTCATCATCATCAAAATGAGATTTGGATGGGTCATTTATCATAAAGTATGAGAAAGTTATGCTTGGTCAAAGTTGAGTTGACTTTTCCTTCAAAACCCTAATTTAGCAACTTTTGAATCTTGATGAATTTTGAGCAATCCTTGATGAATAATGATCAAACCTTGATCAAATGATGAAATATACTTCAGAATGAGAATGTTGACAAAAAATCTTGAAGTTTGACTGTATTTGGGTCACAGTTAACTTTTGCCCTAGCACAGTCGATTTTCGGACCTTTGAGCAATTGACTGAGCAAATTTCCTCTGCAAGGCTAGAAACTTGGCATGGATGACCTTGAGAATATATTAGGACATTGTTGAGAACTTGGGGTCACTTGGACTCAAGGATCTTGATGCAACACAAAACCCTAATTTGGGCTAGATTGCCTTAAGAGAGAGCTTGTCTGACCAACTCTTGAGCAACCTTGAGCAACTTGGAGATCTTTCTTGCAATGTTTTGAGAAATATGGGAGGGCAAATTTTGGGGTACAACAGGATGCTTTAGTGGTCTTCCTTTTGTCTAAACAAAGATCAAAGTCCCGATTCGAAAAAGTTGCCTCGAAATTGTTGCCTCGAATAATTGATCTAAGACATTAGGGTTATTACTAAGACGTCCTAACATTGCTTTAGTGACTGTACGTCCCTTTCAAACTGATCCTCAAAACTCCGACAACGGTGCTACCTACTCACTAATAGTGGGATAGCGTTGTCTAAAGGAAACGAACATATAACGATTCTTTTTTCGAGTAGGTAGATTAGCTCTTAAGTACTTGCTAATCCAAAACAAATTTTTCACACTTACACTCCTTTACAAACAAGTCTTCAAAAACACTTCATTACACTCTTGAAGACAGAAGCAAGAGTTAAATCGAAGTCAAAACAAAAACTTTTCAAAGCCCACAAACATAAAGAAAACAATTTTGAAAATGATGATCAAGTACCTAAGAGCCCGTAGATAACTACGGATAGAAAGGGTGCTAATACCTTCCCTTTCTATAAATCTACCCCCCCGTACTCAGAAATATCTCGAAAAAGGAATTTTTCTGTGCTTTTTTCCTTTCCTTGTTGGATAAAATAAAAGACGGTGGCGACTCTTGCTTACCGCGACATTTTGCAAACAAAAACGCAAAACGCAAACCAACAAAATTTCCTTAACGAAATAGGGAAACCACGTCCCGGTTCTGGCCACCGTATCACAGAACTGGAGACTCTGCTGGGGATTAAATAAATGGGGTGTACCTTAGGAATTGTAAGTGTTTAATTATTGGCATGTATTTTTGGTAAAACCAGGTGTGTGAATGTCATGACTAATGTCATAACATTCTGGGTTATTAGGTACTTTATGCAGAAAAGAATGGCATACAGTAGGTGCTCATTATGAGTGTGTATCTGAGCATTTTGCAATGATCACATTTATTGCACTCTACCAAAATCAGTAAACAGGATTCTTGTTGTCATAACCAATGTTAAGACATCCTGTACTGATCTAACAGTTAGGCAGTTTTGTTAATTCTGAGATTTTTCAGGAATTTGGTTCATACATTCCAGAACAGAATCTCACGTGGACTTTAGGGTAACTTAGCTCAACCCTAATCTGGTTGATAAAGTCTTGTGACCAAGTCTTGAGGTTAACCCTAATTAACCCTAGCTTTTCGTGGAAGCCCTAACTGAAGAAACAACTGCATATATATTCAACAGGAAGGCTGTTGGTGGAGACAACTTTTTGACAGAAGATCAACTAGGGGCTGTATAGTTTTAACTACTGTAATCCAAGCAAGTATCATTGTGATAAGTGACTTGGAGTAGGTTTTGATTGTAAGGGTTGTGTATCACTCAAAGCTTTGAAGCACGAGTGTTTGTGTCACTTGATTAAAGCTTTGAAGCAAGGTCTAGTTAGGTTTATGTATCACTCAAAGCTTTGAAGCACGAGTGTTTGTGTTACTTGATTAAAAGCTGTGAAGCATAATCAAGTGTATGTTCTGAAGAGTGTCTTCATTATTTCATTAGTCAATTGTTTAGTATCACTGCTGTGATTGAGGGGGAGTGAGTAGGAACTCAGGTTTAAGTTGAACTTAGATTGAAGTTGCATTGGGTAGGTCTTAAGTGAAGGAGATAAACTGGTTGGTTTATTCCTGAATTAATATCTCTTATAGTGAATTTCCTCCCTGGCTTGGTAGCCCCCAGAGTAGGTGTTGTTTCACACTGAACTGGGTAAACAATTGACTGTGTTCTTTACTGCTTTTTGATTTACTGTCTTATAGAAAGTCAGATACGGTGTCATAACATTCACTGTGACATTGAGTATCTGCTGCCAGAATTTCAGGAATAGTTCATTATACTGTTTTCAATTGTTTGATCTGTTTGCTTTATATTTGTGGGCTTTTGTATCAGAGTTATTATAGATCCTAACCCGGATCTGGGGATACCTTTTAGGTAAGTAGCAATAGACTGTGAGGGAACTGTACGGCGTAGACCGATATGGTTGAAGCAGTAGCTACGTTGGTGTGACACTTTAGTTAGTACCGATATCCCTTGTGGCAGAACAAGGAGAGTATGGGGCTGCTAAGGGGTCATTAAGCATCAACTGACCTTAGAACCTATAATTGACCAACTTGGCCATAGAAAAGTAGTAGTATGCTACACTCATTGAAACCATACTCTCGCGATGATTCTGGCCGCAAGAAAAGGTTGCAAAACTGGAATTATGACCGATCGAGGATGGTCAATGATATTGAGATCCTCTAGAACCCGGTTACTATTACTAGGACAGGTTGAACCAACTAAACTGAAAGAGGGTAATACCTAAACTCCATGCCAACCTGAAATTTAAGAGCTATTGTGTGACTTGTGTGCTTTCAACTTGAACTACTTGCACATGTTTTTTATCTAACAACTTGAGTTCCTTGCAGGTTTTGTTTACAGTCCTTATCCAATACCTTGGATTTCTTGTCGGATTTACTTGTTTACATTACCTCGTACTTTTGCTTAAACGCATAACATACACATCATAACATCATGCCTTAACATTTCCTTAACCATTTCAAGGATCTCAAAGGTTTGTGATGCAGGTTATGGTAAATCAAACATCCAGCAAGGGGCAAAGGGGATTTATTTTCCTCTAGCCAAAGTTGTCTAGAGATCAAAACACGATAACTTGAGCCGGTGGCTATGACCCACTCGATATGGTGAGCTTGACTCTTGAAGAAGGACTCTTGAAGACACGAAGTTTCTTCAATCAAAGCTGCAAAATTCAAATTCTAATAGTTTCTTGTTTACCCCGCGAGATCCTTGAAAACATTGCATACATATCATAAATATCATTGCATAACAGGTCTCCCAGTACAGGTCTCTCATGTCCTCGCTGTTTATTTCAGCAATGGCTCTCAAACAAGACAACAAAGATCTTCATACTCAAGAAGCTCAGTTCAGGGACATATTCCTAAACCTATCCAAGGGGTAGGAAGAGTTGAAAACACTTCTCATTGGGAATTTGGTCCAGAAAAGTCCTGAAGACAATAAGGACGAGCGATTAGAACAACTACAAGCTGAGGTAGATGCAATAAGGACCCAAATGCTGGGGCAGATGGCCCTTATCCAAGGCTTAGCCCGGGAATAAGAAGGGTTGAGAACTATTATCAACCAGCTTCATCAAGACCGATATAACAGTATGAAGCAAACAGTCGAGGACGGGGACCAAGTTATTGATAAACCTCCGAGAAGACAAGGGTTTGGTTTGGTGAAGAATGGACCTCTCCAAGTTGTTACTACCTCATGGGTCTAACAACAACCTCACCCAAAACAACAGCTTAATCAGAGTAAGCCAGATACGCCCAAGAGGCAGTTTACCAAGCTCGACATGCCGTTGTCTCAAGCTTTACGACACCTGTTAAGGGTGAATCTGGTGACGTTGATAGGACCTCATTCGAATCCCAAGACTTCTTCACCTAACTACAATCCTGATGCAAGGTGTGCATATCACTCCAACAGTCTGGGGCATGATACTGACAACTGTTGGAAGTTGAAGTACAAAATTCAAGACCTGATTGACGAAGGAGCTTTGGAATTCACACAAGATGGTCAACTGGAATGTTTCTGTCAATCCTCCAAGGCTCACCATTTGAAGTGACAAGTTCTGACAAGAGAGGCTTTTGTTCATTAGAATTTTCAAGTTGTAATTTTCTTTTGATTGTTCGAATATTTGTTCATGTCAAACTTTGTTACTTTATCAATGCATTGCATATGTCTGTTTTGAATCAATCCATTCGTATTCACTATATTCAAATTGCTTTCATTTTTGTGATGCTCAACTCTCGATTAAAAAATTCTAAACCTTTAGAGGGAGGATGACGAAATGATATCAAAATCTCTACAGTATGCTTTTGAACAGAACCCGCTGACGATGTACAGGCGTTGTTTCAAATCCTAAACAGTGAAGTTACAAGGAAGATAATCCCTAGTCAACCCCTTTGAGCCAAAGAAGTTGGATTTTTTCTGTTCACACAAATTAAAACCCTTAATCACAACCTGGGGCAGGGTAGTTTTCTCAGTTAATTCAGGTGTACAATGAATGGCTTCAAAGACGTCCTTCCAAATAAAAAAGACGGTGATGGTTCCCTATAAGTGTCAAGACAGGCAGTCATTATCGCTCAAAATAAAAAGCCCATTAAGTCAAAACATATGAAGGAGACTTAAGAAAAAAAACTGGGGCATCCCGCTGACTGTAATCACAAAAGAAACAGTTCAGGAAAAATATAGGGATAATAAAATCAAAAAGAAAGAGGCCCTACAAACTCTTAACAAAAATCACTGCCTGTTCAAGATAAATTGTCAGTATCCGAACCATCACTGGAATATCAGAGCAAAGACTCAAACAGGATCTAAATACACAATTAGCTGAGTTTAGGATCGAAGAACATCATGAAGAATGGGTGGGTACAAATAAATTTTGAGCCTTTATCCTTTGTTTCTTAAACCGTGAACCAGGCCACGTTATAACCCTTAAAAGTCCTAGCTGAAGCATGGGTTAGTTCGAAAGCATACTGTTACAAAAGGTATCCTGACTCCTGTAGGACTTGCTATAAATCCTGAGTTGACATCACATTTTATAAAATTTGCTTGTTTTCTTGAAAAATGCATTTTCAAAAACTTCAAGACAGATATAAGCTTGGCATTCTTAAAATAACATTGTTTGCATATGACTATTTGTTCAAACAGCAGAGAAATTCGCACGTCGAATATCTAGTGAACAAAAACCTTCTCAATAAAAAGGATCACCTCAAGTGGAAGAAACACTTCCAACCAAGGGGCACAACATGATCATTGTCCATCATCTGGGGCAGTCAAGTCAAGATTCAAGGAATCTCTCAAAGATGCCAAATAGCCAGGGGTAAATCTCCATCTGAATCACTTGAGGCATTGGACATAAGTTCCAGCAACGAATCTGGTATGACCAAACAAACATCTTCTGGAAGTGTGGCAACACAACACTATCGACAGTGATAACTCCCTACACTCTGAGAGCGTGGACATAGTTAGAAAATACTGCGCATGAACAAAGACCCGCTAGGTTGACTGGCCTAGGCAAAAATAAGGGCATCCCGACGAACCAAAAGGGTTCGGGCAAAAATTAGGGATAAAAAATGAAAAAATTTGTACACCCGGCAAGTCGAAAACCCGAAAGGGTGGCTTGGGCAAAAAGGGGTATCTCGGTGGACTGAAAACCCGAAAGGGCGGTCCAGGCAAAAATTAGGGATCAAAGCGTACGATTATGTCCCTTCATCTCGTCACTTGCCTACCATAAGAAGATTTGTCATTTCAATCGGCAATTACCAAGCACCTCATAGGTTGGAATAATACCCGATCCACAAGGCCTCCGCAGGCACCTTCTTCCGCAGATACAGGGGCAGAAAAGTCTCGATGCAAAGTCATTGTCATATCCTTAACCCGTGTCCCAGTAACATCTACACTCCCCACAGAGTAAGAAAAGGACAGTGGTGTTAATTCTCCCCAGCTGAGGCTCGCAACCACGAATGGGTCGGTAAGATTCTCCCCGAGCAGAGTTTATCTATCACCAGCACTAGAAGATTATCCCCACCGGAGTCTGGAAGATTATCCCCAGTAGAGTCTAAAAGATTATCCCCAGTGAAGTCGCCATTGGAAAATCATCCCCAATGGAGTTCATTCCTTTCACAAACAGAAATTCAATCCCCAACAGGGTTCACTGTCACCAGCAACAGTAATTCATCCCCAACTGAGTTTTATTTCTCCAAATCAGCAGATCTTCTAGTAGAGTATATACTCCCCACAAAGTCATTTCCTCGTCAGTCCATTCCCCAACGGAGTTATTCTCTCCTGCAGGATTATTCTCCCAATCATCTTCGGTCGTTATCTCTAGCGAGCGAAACTCTTTATTCTCCAACAACAGTCAGGGATTTATTTTCCCAAACTCAGACGTACCACAATAGCATTTCATGTTCATATATCATGATGTGCGCATACATATTGCATACAACATAATTTCATTTATTTTGAGAACATCATCATACAATGCATGTCATGCATCATATACAATTAATCATGTGCCTTTTCAGGAAAGATGGTTATCATCAACAACTTCCTGCAAGTTCAAGATTAACTCCGGAAACTAAACAGAATTTACACGGGTTCGTCACGAAGCAATCTTACACGGGTTTCCCCTAAATATAGCTTTACACGGGTTTGTCACAAAGTAACCTTACCCAGGTTCCTCCTGAAGTTTTACACAAACTTATCACAAAGTAACCTTACCTAGGTTCCTCCTGAAGTTTTACACGAACTTAACTTATCACAAGGTGACCTTACCCAGGTTCCTCCTGAAGTTTTACACAGCCTCATCCCGAAGCAACCTTACCCAGGTTCCTTCTCGGTCCCGATGTAGTTTCACCTAGACTCATCCTGAAGCAACCTTACCTAGGTTTCTTCCCGGTTCAGATGCAGTTTTACCTAAACTCCTCATGAAGCAGCCTTACATAGGTTTCTTCCTGGTTCAGATGCAGTTTTACCTAAACCCATCATGGAGCAACCTTACCTAGGTTCCTTCTCAGTTCAGATGTAATTTTACCTAAACTCATCCTGGAGAAACCTTACCTAGGCTTCTTCTCTTTCCCGATGTAGTTTCACCTAGACTCATCCTGGAGCAACCTTACCTAGGTTCCTTCTCTTTCCTGATGTAGTTTCACCTAGACTCATCCTGAAGCAACCTTACCTAGGTTCCTCCTCAGTCCCGATGCAGTTCTACCCAAACTCTTCACAAAGCAACCTTACCCAGGTTCCTTCTCAGTTCAGACACAGTTTTACCCAAACTCCTCACAAAGCAACCTTACCCAGGTTCCTTCTCGGTTCAGACGCAGTTTTACCCAAACTCCTCACAAAGAAACCTTACCCAGATTCCTCCTCAGTCCCGATGCAGTTCTACCCAAACTCTTCACAAAGCAACCTTACCCAGGTTCCTTCTCGGTTCAGACGCAGTTTTACCTAAACTCCTCACAAAGCAACCTTACCCAGGTTCCTTCTCGGTTCAGACGCAATTTTACCCAAACTCCTCACAAAGCAACCTTACCCAGGTTCCTTCTCGGTTCAGACGCAGTGTTATCCAAACTCCTCACGAAGCAACCTTACCCAGGTTCCTTCTCATAACCCTACTATCCAGGTTTCTTTTCTCTTATCTCCAAACAGCAGTCCATAACACTATAAGACCCAGACCTTTCAAACACGACCAGTTTCACCTTTCCCTAGTAGTTCATGGTGCAACCTGTACACAACTAGATACACAGTTCACTTCCGCTTCCTCAAGCCAGAGTTAATTCCTCAGTTGAATAACGGATGACTGAAGTTCCTAAATGTCAGCAAAGATGATTCCTCAGTTGAACAACAGATGACTGAAGTTCCTAAATGTCAGCAGAGATGATTCCTCAGTTGAATAACGGATGACTGAAGTTCCTAAATGTCAGCAGAGATGATTCCTCAGTTGAACAACGAATGATTGAAGTTCCTAAATGTCAATAGAGATGATTCCTCAGTTGAACAACAGATGACTGAAGTTCCTAAATGTCAGCAAAGATGATTCCTCAGTAGAATATGGACGACCGAAGTTCCTAAAATTCAACAAAGATGTTTCCTCATTGGAATACGGACGACCGAAGCTCCTAAAATTCGACTTCTCTCAACAAAGATCAGCCCTCCCCCAGCGGAATCTTCCTCAACGACAGGTATAAAAGCTCTCGCTAAGGAATCTCTTATGCGATCGACACTCCTTCAGATGGCATCTTTAAGCCCATCCCCTCGACAGCAGTTTCCAAATGGCATCTGTAAGCCCATTCCCGACATCACAAGACAATTACCACTTCATGCGAGTGCAAATTTCTGGGCACTCTAGTGTTCAATCCTCTTCCACCTTCGGATCACGAAAGGCACAAAAGCCAATCTAAATCTTCAGGTTTAAGAAGATTGAATAGGGGCAGCTGTTGTACCCCAAAATTTTCCCTCCCATATTTCTCAAAACATTTCAAGAAAGATCCCCAAGTTGCTCAAGGTAGTCCAAGGGTTGGCCAGACAAGCTCCCTCCTAAGGCAGTTTACCTCAAATTAGGGTTTCATGTTGCATCAATATACTTGAGTCCAAGGGACCTCAAATGCTCAACATTGTCCTAATATGTTCTCAATATCATCCATGTCAAGTTTCAAGCCTTGCAGAGGAAGTTTTCTCAGTCAATTACTCAAAGGCCTGAAAATCGACTGTGCTAGGGCAAAAGTCAATTGTGGCCCACATACAGTCAAACTTCAATATTTTTGGTCAACATCCTAATTTTGTAGTATATTTCATTATTTGATCAAGGTTTGATCATGGTTCATCAAGGATTGCTCATAATTCATCAAGACTCAAAAGTTGCTAAATTAGGGTTTTGTAGGAAAAGTCAACTCAACTTTGACCAAGCATAACTTTCTCATACTTTATGAGAAATGACCCATCCAAAGCTCATTTTGAAGAGGATGCAATTCCCTACAATCCATCTTCAGCTACAAAGTTCAAAATATGCACTCACAAGAAGTTATGAAATTGGACATTATAGGTCATTTTGGAAAGTCAACAAAAACACCTTTTGGGTCAAAGCTTCTTTCATGAACATGGAAGATCCAATTGAGATGAAACCAAATAGGTATCTTAAGGGACATCCTAAGCTTTCTAAAAAGTCCAAGAAAACCCTCATAAGGTTAAAATTGAGAGAGATATGCATTGTCAAAGTTGGACAATTTTTGAAAAAAATGCATGAAGCAAATATTGACCAAACTTGGATTTTTTCCAAATGGGCCTATCTTTTCAAGTTTGAAAGTAATTCCTAACATGGTCCATGGCCTCTAAGCCCACCCATACATTTTTCTACTATTTATGCTATTTATTTTGATATTTTATTCATTAAAATTCAGAATTAAATAAATAAATAATAGAAATAATATAAATTTTGATGTGAATCCATTTTGGGAAAGTTTTATGCTGGTTTATGTCAATTGATTTCGTGCAATAACTCTTCCAATATGTCCAGGTTCATCCACATGTGAAAATGGCATAAAATCATCAAATATGGCATTTTTTTTCAAATTTTGATCATGGTCTTAAAACACAACATTATGAGGGAGATTATTTCCATGCTTTCTTATCTCCTCATTCTCCTCTATAAATATAGAGCCATACAAGCTTGAAATGGATGAAAATCCTCTCTAAAAAGCTCTCAAAAAGCTCTTCAAAAAGCTCTCTAAAAGCTCTTCAAAAAGCTCTCCAGAAATCAAAGAATTGATGCAAGTCATATCTCGAGGTTCCGGTCTCTCTCAATTGACATCAAGCCTCAAACCACCCTCTTGAAGTCCTCAAGAGTCTTACAAGGCCCAAGAGCAATCCATCACACGCCTAGCACGCCCCCCATTTGACAACACCAGTTTGGTAAAATTTTAAACTTTGAATCTTTAATTTTAATCATATTTTATGGTATGCTAACGTTTGTTTGAGTTTATATAGAACAGTTATGGATGGTTGAATCATAGGTTCCACGCAAGAATAAAAAAAACATCATAGTTAGAGCATGAAGCTTTCGAAGATTCGGGCCTAGGGATTTCTGATGATTGCACCCCCTGTTTACTTTTGCTACTAGGCCCATCTTTATTTTCATATTTTATTCGTTTTGTTTATTTCTTTTAATCCCTTTTATTTTTTTTCAATAAACAAATATAAAAATCACATAAAAATAGATTAGGATTTTTTCTTAATTAAATTTTAATTTTAGGTAAAACTTTAATTTCTTTTTGTAAATAACTTAAAAATAATTAGAATAAATAGGTTTTATTACTAACTTAATTATATTTTATTTTTTCCTAAAATAACCAAAGAAACCAAAATAGGTCATGTAATTATTTTTATTAATTAATTTAATTAACTAATTAATTTCATATTTAATTTAGAAAACTTATTTCTTTTATTAAAAACAAAAAAAAAACATTTTTTCTTTTAATTAGGTTAGAAGGGTCAAAACCTTAAATTCTCGTCGATCTTAATTCTTCTCGCGCGCTTTATTTTTATTATTTACCATATTGATGTAACTGCCTACAGTTTGTAATAGTTTAATTAGGACGTTTATTTACATTTATCGCTTTATTTTCAAAGGGTTTGTTTTTGGCTATGTAAATACCCGAAGCCTTGTAATAGCGTAGTTTAAATTCCGCAAATTATTAACTGTTAGATGTATGATATAGTGATGCATCACAAGAATGTATGATTAATTTTAAAACAGTTAGATCACCCTAAATGTGCAAAGATAAAACAATCTGAAATTGAAACACTCGCACATGCGCACTCCTAGGGTACACTCTCACTTGGTTGCCTTCGGTAAATGGTCATTGAGTATAGGATGCTTTAGTGGTCGTCCTTTTGTCTAAACAAAGATCAAAGTCCCGATTCGGAAAAGTTGCATCGGAATGGTTGCCTCAGAATTGTTGCCTCGAATAATTGATCTAAGACATTAGGGTTATTACTAAGACGTCCTAACATTGCTTTAGTGACTGTACGTCCCTTTCGAATTGACTCTCAAAACTCCGACGACGGTGCTACCTACTCACTAATAGTGGGATAGCGTTGTCTAAAGGAAACGAACATAGAATGATTCTTTTCTCGAGTAGGTAGATTAGCTCTTAAGTACTTGCTAATCTAAAATAAATTTTTCACACTTACACTCCTTTACAAACAAGTTTTAAAAAACACTTCATTACACTCTTGAAGACAGAAGCAAGAGTTAAATCTAAGTCAAAACAAAAACTTTTCAAAGCCTACAAACATAAAGAAAACAATTTTGAAAATGATGAGCAAGTACCTAAGAGCCCGTAGATAACTATGGATAGAAAGGGTGCTAATACCTTCCCTTTCTATAAATCTACCCCCCGTACTCAGAAATATCTCGAAAAAGGAATTTTTCTGTGCTTTTTTCCTTTCCTTGTTGGATAAAATAAAAGATGGTGGCGACTCTTGCTTACCGCGACATTTTGCGAACACAAACGCAAAACGTAAACCAGCAAAATTTCCTTAACGAAATAGGGAAACCACGTCCCGGTTCTGGCCACCGTATCACACCTACCCTAGAAGAATTCTCATAACTCTTGAGGATTCTCATTCTCAATCAACTTCCCTTTAACGGTACGGAAAGAGATCCAAAACCTAAGGAGATTTGCCAAGCACTACACTTGCAACAATCTGATATCAAGGCTAATTAGGAAATAAAGAGTGGTGTCAAAGGTTTCTTGGCCAAGTTCTTGTTTGAGAAAGCTCAAGATTGTTGGAACTCCTTGGACTTACAAGCTTTTTAAGAGATCTTGGCCCTTCTCATCTATGGTATGGTTTTGTTTCCAAACCCTGACCAACTTATAGATGTAAATGCTGTCAAAATCTTCTTGTCTCGCAATCCAGTGACTACTTTGTTGGGAGATATCCTACATTCTTTTCACTCTCACACTATGAGAAAGAGAGGGATACTCATGTGTTGTACTCCTCTCTTAGAAAGATGGTTTATTTCACATCTTCCCCGATTTGTGTTAAAGAACGAGCAAGGTTCGAGGTGGTCCCATAGGTTGATGACGCTCAGGCATTCATATGTTCATTGGTGTCCTTGATCCTTGGAGAATGTTACTATCGTTGATCGTTATGGGGAATTCCCTAATGTCCATTTGCTTGGCATTAGGGGAGGAATCACTTACAACCCTTGTTTAGCCTTGCGACATTTTGGTTATGCCCGAAGGGATGGTCCACATGAGATGCTCATCCAAGGAGTGGTATTCGACTACGAGAGCGATGATCAAAGTTACCGTTAGAGGTTTATACGAGCTTGGAGGATGATAAGCAAAATGGATATTGTGATCGGTGGAAATAGAACTGACTGTTTTGAAATGCTGGTTCGCGAAATGTCGCGGTAAGCAAGAGTCGTCACCGTCTTTTATTTTCTCCAACAAGGAAAGGACAAAAGCACAGCAAAATTCCTTTTCGAGATGTTTCTCGGATCGAGAGGTAGATTTATAGAAAGGGAAGGTGTTAGCACCCTTTCTATCCGTGGTTATCCACCGGCTCTTAGGTACTTGCTCACTATGTTTTCAAAAATGTTTGCTTTTCTTGTGTTTGTGGGTTTTGAAAAAGTTTAGTTTGAAAAACTTCTAGGTAACTCTTGTATCAGTCCTCAAGAGTGTATGAAGTGTTTGTTTGAAAACTTTTTGAAAGTGTAGGTGTGAAAAGTTGTTTTTTTGTTTTGAAAGAGCAAGTACCCAGGAGAAATCTACCTACTCTAAGGAATTAGGCTGTGTAAGAGTCCTTTAGACAGTACTATCCCACTATTGAGAAGTAGGTAGCACAGTCGTTGGAGTTATTCGGGTCAATTCGATTATAGGGACATGTGTGGTCACCAAAGCAATAGTAGGACGCCTTAGCGGTAACCCTAATGTCCTAGATCCTTTTTATCCGAGGCAACCGTTTCGAGGCAACTGGATCTTTAGACAGGAGGGCGACCTCTAAAACACCCTATACTTGACGACCACTTCGAGGCAACCAAGTGAGGCGTACCCTAGGAGTGGCATGTGCGAGTGTGTCAGGTTTCATGTTAAGATTATCTTTGAACATGCATCATTGTGAGCTACGGGTTGATTTTATTTTTCAGGCAAATCTTGTCATGCATATTTAACAGTTAATAGTTGTGCGGAAAATAAAGTGCGGAAAATTGAATCTACGCTATTACAAGGCGCGGTATTTACATCGCCAAAAACAAACCCTTTTGGAAAAAATAAATTGCGAGAAAATAAAAGAAAGCGGTAAAAGCCCTAATTAACTATTACATTCTCGGAGCAGATACATGAATTAAAATAAATATGCGCGCGAAAGATTGAATCGGGACGTCCTTAGGGTTTTGACCCTTTTTGAGAAAAGAAAGAAGTTTGGTCCTTTTTGCAATTAATTAAAATTAAACCTAATTTACTAATTAATTAATTAATTAAAAGAAAAAAAGTATTTTTGAGTTTTTTTGATGAAAATAAAATGAAAAGGTCAAAAGTTAGTAAAAAAAAACCCTAAGTCTAATCTATTTTATTTATTGTAAAAGAAAATTAAAATTAAACCTAATTAAACTAAATTAATTCATGTTAGTGTTTATTTACAAAATAATGAATTAAGATGAAATTAATAATTAATAATAATAAAAAAAAATATTGTTTTCTGAATTAATTATAAAAATAATTATTTTTTAGCTAAATAATAATAATAGTAATTAATAATAATAATTAGTAAAAGAAGATAATTAAAAGAAAACAAAATAAAAAAGAAAAGAAATAGTTAAATTAGGGGGTGATGGGCCCTTTAGGAGGTGAGTTTGCAGATTTCAGGCCCATTAAGCTCAAGCCTTCGTTGACTTTCTGGATCAAGTGCCTGTTGGTTGACTGGGTGCATGGTGAGGATCATCTTATGACCACTGGATCTGTGATTGTGGACACATGGCAGATTGATGATTGACGCGCATGGTAGAATGCTTTGAGGATGCCTGCATGGGAACCTGTAAGGAAAAATATTAGAAACGTTTGGGTGGACCTGGGGATCGAACCCAGGTCCCAAGGATACACAGCCACATCACCTTCCACCAAGCCACTTGAACGCCTTTGTTAATATAACAACGAACAATGAATATATTAAACAATTAATTCATATGCTGTAAGGACATGAAAACGCGCGCTGCTTTTGAATTATCCAATCAGGCATTAGCACGTCATCGTCTTCTTCACAAAACCTGCAAAATAAAGATTAAATAGCAGGGGTTTTTAACCCCCACAAATTGTATCGACCAAAAATAGCGAATAGGCGTAGGATGAATATAAATTGTTCGCGAGATGTCCAGTATGTTCGTCTTGTTCAGACGGTTTCAATCATAGGTCTCTTGAGGCTTAATTTTTCCTAAATAATAAAGCCCCAATTTTAGAGCTTGGAAAACCTAGAAATCGTTCATGTTGGTTTATGATTCAGGACGTTTCAAGGCAATTAACTCACACCATTAGCTTCCTGTGGACTCATACAATACAAAGCAAACAACAAATCGTGTTAATGATGCATGAACAATGAATTTCGATTCTGAGAAAATTATGCAAACCGTACGACTATTTTTGGCGTTTCCTTGAGTTCTAGCACGTGATTTTGATCCCTACACGTTCCTGGGGATCTATGCAATGTGTTTGAATCCTCAAATTGCTTTGAAAGGGCCTGGAATTTGGAAAACAGTTTTGGCTTTTTTCTTGATTTTTCAATATTGGTTATGGCTCTGTATGCAGCAATCTCACGTTTCAGGCATTAGGTTTAACTTCAGTATATATAATGGAATGAAACTAGGGTAAATCTTGCACATGAAATCCCTTGCATTGATGTTTCAATATTTGATTGAAAATCAAATATATTTCAATCTTTTTGATTGAGAAAACTTGCCAAACATGGAGATTTTTGTCTCTTTGATTGATACACGAATTTTCCAGCTTGCCCTGAGCTTGTTTGCTTCACAAAAGATTTGAAAAAACATATCTTTGAATTTCCTACATTTTAAATCAATTAAAGGAATTAAAATCAATTAAAAATCCAATTAATTAATAAAAAATAAGAAAATAATTTCAAATAATCTTAATGGGTCTTGCATGAGCTTTGGACAAAGTTTCATGAAGGAATTTGAGGCCCATTAGCAAAAATGATATGTTTTGAGCAAAGTTGACTTTTGCAAATTCACAAAAATTTCCCAACTTCTCCAATGCATATCTTGCTCAATTTTGATAATATGAACATGTTCTTAGATATTTTGGAAAGGTCTTGAAGTCCTCTAACCAATGCCTTTGGTCCCGTGTCATTTGGATTTACCAATCTCAAGTTATGGTCTTTGACTTAAAATGCATTTTTGTTGACTTTTGAAATTGACCTATAATGTAGAAATTGATAACTTTTTGTGAGAGCATTTCTTGGACTTGGAATGTGAAGATGAGTTGTAGGAAATGTCATCCCCTTCAAAATGAGCATTGGATGGGATTTTTCTGATGAACCATAAAAAAGCTATGCCTTGGTCAAGATACAGTTGACTTTTCTGCTGTCCAAAAATAGTAACTTTTGCATCTTTGATGATTTTTGAGCCATGTTTGTGGAATCATGATCAAGACTTGATCAAATGATGATTGTGGCCTCAAAATAAGATGTTGACCAAAAATTCTGACTTTTGACTGCCAAATGACCATTTTACCCCTACAGTTGACTGTGACTCAAATAGGGCTTTTGACTGTGCAATTTGATGCTGTGAGTCTTGAGACTTGGCATGTAGATGCTTGAGAATGTATATGGGCCTATGGGACTTGATTGAGCCATTGAAAACCCCAACTTTCTTGAAAGAACCAAAACCCTAATTTTGACTGGCTTAGGAGATGTTTGGACTGTACAACCATTGAGAAATCTTGAACCATTTGAAGATGATTCTTGATAAATCTTGAAGAATATGGGAGGGAAAATTTTGGGGTACAACAGTTGCCCCTGTTCAATCTTCTTAAACATGAGGATGTAGATTGGCTGGCGTGTCTTTCGTGATCCGAAGGTGGAAGATGATTGAACATTAGAGTGCCCAGAAATTTGCACTCGCATAGTGTAGTATCAATAATGTGATGTCGGGAATGGGCTTACAGATGCCATTTGGAGATATGGTGAATAGGAGGATGGGCTTATAGATGTCATCTGAAGATGTGACAGAACCTTGTCGAGAATGGGCTTATAGATGCCATTTGGAAACGTAATGGATAGTTGTGGAGATGGGCTTAAAGATGCCATCCAGGGGTGTCGATCGCGTAAGAGATTCCTTAGCGAGAACTTGTATATTTGAGAAAGAAAGATAATTTCCTGGCCTGTTACAGGGGTTGATCTTCAAACTCTTCATGCAGATATGCCCTGGCTAGATACAGGTATCGAATCTACAATCAATCGCTCACAGATATGCCCTGGCTAGATACAGGTATCGAATCTGGAACTTCAAAAGGTTGGTAGAGATAGCTTTCCTGGCTAGATACAGGTATAGATCCCTTCAGACTCTTCATGCAGATATGCCCTGGCTGGATACAGGTATCGAATCTACAATCAACCGCTCACAGATATGCCCTGGCTAGATACAAGTATCGAATCTGGAATTAGTCGTCTACAGATATGCCCTGGCTGGATACAAGTATCGAATCTAGAATTGGTTGTCCATAGATATGCCCTGGCTAGATACAGGTATCGAATCCGGAACTTGTCGTCTACAGATATGCCCTGGCTGGATACAGGTATCGAATCTGGAATTAGTCGCCCACAGATATGCCCTGGCTGGATACAGGAATCGAATCCGGAACTTGTCGTCTACAGATATGCCCTGGCTAGATACAGGTATCGAATCCGAAACTTGTCGTCTACAGATATGCCCTGGCTGGATACAGGTATCGAATCTCTAAACTCTTCATGCAGATATGCCCTGGCTAGATACAGGTATCGAATCTACAATCAATTACTCACAGATATGCCCTGGCTAGATACAGGTATCGAATCTGGAATTAGTCGTCTACAAATATGCCCTGGCTGGATACAGGTATCGAATCTCTAAACTCTTCATGCAGATATGCCCTGGCTGGATACAGGTATCGAATCTACAATCAATCGTTCACAGATATGCCCTGGCTAGATACAGGTATCGAATCCGGAATTAGTCGTCCACAGATATGCCCTGGCTAGATACAGGTATCGAATCCGGAACTTGTCGTCTACATATATGTCCTGGCTGGATACAGGTATCGAATCTCTAAACTCTTCATGCAGATATGCCCTGGCTAGATACAGGTATCAAATCTATAATCAATTGCTCACAGATATGCCCTGGCTAGATACATGTATCGAATCTGGAATTAGTCGTCTACAGACATGCCCTGGCTGGATACAGGTATCGAATCTCTAAACTCTTCATGCAGATATGCCCTGGCTAGATACAGGTATCGAATCTACAATCAACTGCTCACAGATATGCCCTGGCTAGATACAGGTATCGAATCTGGAACTAGTCGTCTATAGATATGCCCTGGCTAGATACAGGTATCGAATCTCTAAACTCTTCATGCAGATATGCTCTGGCTAGATACAGGTATCGAATCTATAATCAATCACTCACAGATATGCCCTGGCTAGATACAGGTATCGAATCTGGAATTAGTCGTCTACAGATATGCCCTGGCTGGATACAGGTATCGAATCTCTAAACTCTTCATGCAGATATGCCCTGGCTAGATACAGGTATCGAATCTACAATCAATCGCTCACAGATATGCCCTGGCTAGATACAGGTATTGAATCTGGAATTGCGAAAGTTGTTGGTAATATCTTTTGATTGACCTTTTCCTGAAAAGGCAAAACATTAGTTGTATGCAATGTCATGATGTATGAAATGCATGATGTCATGATGTTCTCAGGGAAAAATGAGATTGTGTCGTATGCACTTTATCATGTATGTAAGCAGGATGTATGAAATATGAAATGTCTATGAATGTATTTTCGTCTAGGAAAATAAATCCTTGACGAATGCCGGGAGCTTGTTGGATCCTGGGATGATGTTGAAGAGTAGAGTTCTTCGTTTCCGCTGGGGATAATGATTGTAAGAATAAACCGGTAGGAGAAGATGACTCCGTTGGGGAATAAACTTGTTGAAGAGATTACTCTGCGGGGAATTACTCTGTGGGGGAGAGATACTTCGCTGAGGTTTTGATGATAACGCCGCTGGGGATACCGTTGATAAGCTTTGTTGGAGATTTGATGAACTCCGCTGGGGATAGGAGGAAATTCGCTGAGGACGGTCCTTCCGTTGTAATTTGCTGAGGATAACCCAAATATAGGCTCTGGTGGGGAATAACCTTTGAATATGGCCGGGAGAGATGCGTTTGTACTCTGCAGGGGACCAGCTTCTAGAATCTACTGGGGATAAGCTTCCAGAATCTACTGGGGAAAATGATTCAACTCTCTTGGGGAAACTTTTTAGACTACACTGGGGGAGTGGCTCCACTGGGGTGTCTGTATTCCGCCGGGGAACCATCTTATATTTCTGTCGAGGAATATTAAGACTGCCGGGGGTGCTTGTTGAGGAATATCTGCATACTCCGCTGGGGAATGTTGAGATCTTCTTGGGATACCCAACTTCCTTAAGGCTGACAGTAGACTAACTCTGCTTGGGGAGAGTGTTGCTGACTTGCTGGAGATACTGTGCCTTTTAGGGCTGATGGGAGACCAACTCTGCTTGGGAGGATTTTTGAATCTTGTCTTACTCCACGGGGAGTGGAGGTATCTTGGTCATATTCTTCAGCTGAACTTACCTTGTACCTGGAAGACAGTGCAGCTTGTACAGTTCGGACAATTCTTATTGCCCCAACTTCTGTGGGAGAAGGTACCTGTGGAGGCCTTGATAATTGCCGATTGACAAATCTTCTTCTGGTAGGCAAGTGACGAGATGACGGGACATAGTCGTACGCTTTGATCCCTAACTTTTGCCTGGACCACCCTTTCGGGTTTTCGGTCCATCGGGATACCCTTTTTTGCCCAAGCCGCCTTTTCAGGTTTTCGACTTGCCGGGTGTACAAATTTTTTCATTTTCATCCCTTATTTTTGCCCGAACCCTTTTGGTTCATCGGGAAGCCCTTATTTTTGCCTAGGTCAGTCGACCTAGCGGGTCTTTGATTATGCGTAGTATTTTTTCGACTATGTCCATGCTCCCAGAGTGCAGGGAGTTGTCACTGTCAGTAGTGTTGTGTTGCCATACTACCAGAAGATGTCTGATTAGGCAAGATTCGTTGCTGGAATTCATGTCCAATGCCCCAAGTGATTCAGATGGAGATCTGCCCCTGGCTATTTGGCATTTGAGAGATTCCTTGACTCTTGACTGGACTGCCCCAAATGACGGACCATGATCATGTCTGCCCCTTGATTGGAAGTGTTTTTCCATTTGATGTGACCCTCGAGAAGATTTTTGTTCACTAGATATTCGTCGTGCGAATTTCTCTGCTGTTCGAATAAATAGTCATATGCAAACAATGTTATATTAAAAGTGCAAAGCTTATGTCTGTCTTAAAGTTTTTGAAAATGCATTTTTCAGTAAAACAAGCAAATTTTGTAAAATGTGATGTCAACTCAAGATTTTACAGCGAACCTTAAGGAGTCAGGATACCTTTTGTAACAGTATGCTTTCGAACTAACCCATGCTTCAGCTAGGACTTTTTGAGGGTTATAACGTGGCTTGGTTCACGGTTTAAGAAACAAAGGATAAAGGCTCAAAGTATATTTGTACCCACCCGTTCTTCGTGATGTTCTTCGATCCTAAACTCAGCTGATCGTGCGTTAGACCTTGTTTGAGTCTTTGTCCTGATATTCCAATGATGGTTCGGATATTGACAGTTTATTTTGAATAGGCAGTCATTTCCCTTTTTTTTGTTGAGGGTTTGTAGGACCTCTTTCTTTTTTATTTTATTATCCCTGTTTTTTGCCTGAACTGTTTCTTTTGTGATTACAGTCAGCGGGATGCCCCAGTTTTGTAAGTCTCCTTCATAGGTTTTGACTTATTGGGCTTTTATTTTGCGAGATAATGACTGCCTGTCCTTACGATTATAGGGAACCATCACTGTCTTTTGTTTTTGGAAGGACTCATTTGATGCCATTCATTGTGCATTTTGGATCAGCTGAGAAAACTACCCTGCCCCAGGTTATAAGTAAGGGTTTTAATTTTTGAAAAGAAAAACTCCAACTTCTTTGGCTCAAAGGGGGTTGACGGGGGATTATCTTCCTTATAACTCCAGTGTTTAGGATTTGGAACAATGCCTGTACCTCATCAGCGGGGTTTGTCCAAAAGCATACTGTAAAGATCGTGGTATCGTTTTCGTCATCCTCCCTCAAGAGGCTTAGAATTTTTTCGAGAGTTGAACATCAAAAAATGAAAGCAGTTTTAAGTATAGTGAACTTAATTACTTCAAAACAGACACGTGTAATGCATTAATGAAATAACAACGTTTGACATGAATAAAATGTTTGAACAATCAAAGAAAGATACAACTTGAACATTCGAATGAACAAAAGTTTTCTAGTCTCAGGACTTGTCACTTCGAATGGTGAACCTGGGAGGGATAGTAGAAGAACTCAGCCTGGCCATCTTGGGTGAATTCCACTGCTCCTTCATCAATTAGGTCCTGGATCCTGTTCTTCAGAGTCCAATAGTCGTCAGTGTCATGTCCAGGACTGTCAGAATGGTAGGCACATGTCACACTCGGGTCATACCTGGAAGAGGAAGTGTTGGGATTCTTAGGAGGGTCCCTTAGCATTACCAGATTCAATCTCAACAAACGTTGTAAAGCTTGAGACGGCGACACGTTGAGCTTGGTGAATTTCCTCCTAGGCTTGTCTGGCTTGCTCTGATCAACCCGTTGTTCTTGGCGAGGTCGTTGTTGGACCTGTGAAGTAGTAGCAGCTTGGAGAGGTCTATTCATTGAACCAAACCTTTGACTTCTTGGGGGCTGGTTACCGGTTTGGTCCCCAACCCTGACTACTTGCTTCATACTGTCTTGCTGAAGCTGGTTGATCACAGTTCTCAACTCTTCTTGCTCCCGAGCTAAGCCTTGGATAAGGGCCATCTGCCCCAGCATCTGGGTCCTCATTGCATCTACCTCAGCTTGCAGATGTTTCAGCCGTTCATCCTTACCGTCTTCTGGATTGTTCTTGACCAAATTCCCCATGAGGAGCGTTCTCAATTCTTCCTGCCCCTTGGATAGGCTTAGGAAGATTTCCCTGAACTGAGTCTCTTGAGTACGGAGATCCTGGTTGTCTGGTTGGAAAGCCATTGCTGAAATAGACAGCGAAGAAGGTAAGTGACCTGTAACAAGGGTACCTGTTATGCAATGATGTGTATGTATGCATGCAATGTTTTCAAGGATCTCGCGGGGTAAACGAGAAAATTGTTAGAATTTGAATCCGGTAGCTTGATTGAAGGAACTTCATGTTGTTGAGAGTCCTTCTTCAAGAGTTAAGGCTCACCATATCGAGTGGGTCATAGCCCCTGACTCAAGTTATCATGTTTTGATTTCCAAACAACCTTGGCTAGAGGAAAATAAATCCCCTTTGCCCCTTGCTAGACATTTGGTTCATCATGACCTGCATCACAAACCCTTGAGATCCTTGAAATGGGTTAAGGAAATGCTATGGTATGATGTTATGATGTCATGCTATGCGTGGAGTGATATAAGTAAACCCTGTTATAAGTCCAGATTAAGGACTGTAAACAAAACCTGCAAGGAACTCATGTGTCAGATAACAAGAATGTGCAAGTAGTCAAGTTTGAAGGCACACAAGTCACACAAGACAACCCTTAGAGTTTAGGCCAGCATGAAGTTTAGGTACTACCCTCTTTCCGTTTCAGTTGGTTAAGGTCTGTCCTAGAAAATAGTAACCGGGTTCTAGAGGATCTCAATATCACTGACTACCCTCAATCGGTCATAACTCCAGCTTCGCAATCTTTTCTTGCGGCCAGAACCATCGCGAGAGTTTAGCCTCAATGAGTGTAGCATACTGCTACTGTTCTATGGCCAAGTTGGGTCAATTTAGGGTTCTAAGGTCGGTTGGTGCTTAATGACTCCTCAGAAGACCCATATTCTCCTCGTTGCAACACAAGGGATATCGGTACAGACCAAGGTGTCACACCAACGTAGCTACTGCTTCACCCGTGTCGGTCTACGCCGGACAGGTCCCTCACAGCTTATGCTACCTAAAGGGTATTCCCCGGATCCGGGTTAGGATCTATGAAACTTCAATGCAAGCCCACAAATATAAAAGCAATCAAGACATACAATTGAAAACACAAGAGTGGTCTAATCCTAAGGTACGCCTCACTTATTAAGTGTCCCCGGCAGAGTCGCCGGTTCTGTGATCGGTGGAAATAGAACTGACTGTTTTGAAATGCTGGTTCGTGAAATGTCGCGGTAAGCAAGAGTCGCCACCGTCTTTTATTTTCTCCAACAAGGAAAGGACAAAAGCACAACAAAATTCCTTTTCGAGATGTTTCTCGGTTCGGGAGGTAGATTTATAGAAAGGGAAGGTGTTAGCACCCTTTCTATCCGTGGTTATCCACGGGCTCTTAGGTACTTGCTCACTATGTTTTCAAAAATGTTTGCTTTTCTTGTGTTTGTGGGTTTTGAAAAAGTTTAGTTTGAAAAACTTCTAGGTAACTCTTGTATCAGTCCTCAAGAGTGTATGAAGTGTTTGTTTGAAAACTTTTTGAAAGTGTAGGTGCGAAAAGTTGTTTTTTTGTTTTGAAAGAGCAAGTACCCAGGAGAAATCTACATACTGTAAGGAATTAGGCTGTGTAAGAGTCCTTTAGACAGTACTATCCCACTATTGAGAAGTAGGTAGCACAGTCGTTGGAGTTATTCGGGTCAATTCGATTATAGGGACATGTGTGGTCACCAAAGCAATAGTAGGACGCCTTAGCGGTAACCCTAATGTCCTAGATCCTTTTTATCCGAGGCAACCGTTTCGAGGCAACTGGATCTTTAGACAGAAGGGCGACCTCTAAAACACCCTATACTTGACTACCACTTCGAGGCAACCAAGTGAGGCGTACCCTAGGAGTGGCATGGGCGAGTGTGTCAGGTTTCATGTTAAGATTATCTTTGAACATGCATCATTGTGAGCTACGGGTTGATTTTATTTTTCAGGCAAATCTTGTCATGCATATTTAACAGTTAATAGTTGTGCGGAAAATAAAGTGCGGAAAATTGAATCTACGCTATTACAAGGCGCGGGTATTTACATCGCCAAAAACAAACCCTTTTGGAAAAAATAAATTGCGAGAAAATAAAAGAAAGCGGTAAAAGCCCTAATTAACTATTACATTCTCAGAGCAGATACATGAATTAAAATAAATATGCGCGCGAAAGATTGAATCGGGACGTCCTTAGGGTTTTGACCCTTTTTGAGAAAAGAAAGAAGTTTGGTCCTTTTTGCAATTAATTAAAATTAAACCTAATTTACTAATTAATTAATTAATTAAAAGAAAAAAAGTATTTTTGAGTTTTTTTGATGAAAATAAAAAGAAAAGGTCAAAAGTTAGTAAAAAAAAACCCTAAGTCTAATCTATTTTATTTATTGTAAAAGAAAATTAAAATTAAACCTAATTAAACTAAATTAATTCATGTTAGTGTTTATTTACAAAATAATGAATTAAGATGAAATTAATAATTAATAATAATAAAAAAAATATTGTTTTCTGAATTAATTATAAAAACAATTATTTGTTAGCTAAATAATAATAATAGTAATTAATAATAATAATTAGTAAAAGAAGATAATTAAAAGAAAACAAAATAAAAAAGAAAAGAAATAGTTAAACCAGGGGGGTGATGGGCCCTTTAGGAGGTGAGTTTGCAGATTTCAGGCCCATTAAGCTCAAGCCTTCGTTGACTTTCTGGATCAAGTGCCTGTTGGTTGACTGGGTGCATGGTGAGGATCATCTTATGACCACTGGATCTGTGATTGTGGACACATGGCAGATTGATGATTGACGCGCATGGTAGAATGCTTTGAGGATGCCTGCATGAGAACCTGTAAGGAAAAATATTAGAAACGTTTGGGTGGACCTGGGGATCGAACCCAGGTCCCAAGGATACACAGCCACATCACCTTCCACCAAGCCACTTGAACGCCTTTGTTAATATAACAACGAACAATGAATATATTAAACAATTAATTCATATGCTGTAAGGACATGAAAACGCGCGCTGCTTTTGAATTATCCAATCAGGCATTAGCACGTCATCGTCTTCTTCACTAAACCTGCAAAACAAAGATTAAATAGCGGGGGTTTTTAACCCCCACAAATTGTATCGACCAAAAATAGCGAATAGGCGTAGGATGAATATAAATTGTTCGCGAGATGTCCAGTATGTTCGTCTTGTTCAGACGGTTTCAATCATAGGTCTCTTGAGGCTTAATTTTTCCTAAATAATAAAGCCCCAATTTTAGAGCTTGGAAAACCTAGAAATCGTTCATGTTGGTTTATGATTCAGGACGTTTCAAGGCAATTAACTCACACCATTAGCTTCTTGTGGACTCATACAATACAAAACAAACAACAAATCGTGTTAATGATGCATGAACAATGAATTTCGATTCTGAGAAAATTATGCAAACCGTACGACTGTTTTTGGCGTTTCCTTGAGTTCTAGCACGTGATTTTGATCCCTACACGTTCCTGGGGATCTATGCAATGTGTTTGAATCCTCAAATTTCTTTGAAAGGGCCTGGAATTTGGAAAACAGTTTTGGCTTTTTTCTTGATTTTTCAATATTGGTTATGGCTCTGTATGCAGCAATCTCACGTTTCAGGCATTAGGTTTAACTTCAGTATATATAATGGAATGAAACTAGGGTAAATCTTGCACATGAAATCCCTTGCATTGATGTTTCAATATTTGATTGAAAATCAAATATTTTTCAATCTTTTTGATTGAGGAAACTTGCCAAACATGGAGATTTTTGTCTCTTTGATTGATACACGAATTTGCCAGCTTGCCCTGAGCTTGTTTGCTTCACAAAAGATTTGAAAAAACATATCTTTGAATTTCCTACATTTTAAATCAATTAAAGGAATTAAAATCAATTAAAAATCCAATTAATTAATAAAAAATAAGAAAATAATTTCAAATAATCTTAATGGGTTGTGCATGAGCTTTGGAAAAAGTTTCAGGAAGGAATTTGAGGCCTATTAGCAAAAATGATATGTTTTGAGCAAAGTTGACTTTTGCAAATTCACAAAAATTTCCCAACTTCTCCAATGCATATCTTGCTCAATTTGGATCATATGAACATGTTCTTAGATATTTTGGAAAGGTCTTGAAGTCCTCTAACCAATGCCTTTGGTCCCGTGTCATTTGGATTTACCAATCTCAAGTTATGGTCTTTGACTTAAAATGCATTTTTGTTGACTTTTGAAATTGACCTATAATGTAGAAATTGATAACTTTTTGTGAGAGTATTTCTTGGACTTGGAATGTGAAGATGAGTTGTAGGAAATGTCATCCCCTTCAAAATGAGAATTGGATGGGATTTTTCTGATGAACCATAAAAAAGTTATGCCTTGGTCAAGATACAGTTGACTTTTCTATTGTCCAAAAATAGTAACTTTTGCATCTTTGATGATTTTTGAGCCATGTTTGTGGAATCATGATCAAGACTTGATCAAATGATGATTGTGGCCTAAAAATAAGATGTTGACCAAAAATTCTGACTTTTGACTGCCAAATGACCATTTTACCCCTACAGTTGACTGTGGCTCAAATAGGGCTTTTGACTGTGCAATTTGATGCTGTGAGTCTTGAGACTTGGCATGTAGATGCTTGAGAATGTATATGGGCCTATGGGACTTGATTGAGCCATTGAAAACCCCAACTTTCTTGAAAGAACCAAAACCCTAATTTTGACTGGCTTAGGAGATGTTTGGACTGTACAACCATTGAGAAATCTTGAACCATTTGAAGATGATTCTTGATAAATCTTGAAGAATATGGGAGGGCAAATTTTGGGGTACAACAGATATCAAGACGCTTGGACATAATAATTCCATTCCCCTTGAGCCTTACCTTAAGTAGGTACGAGCTCGTGCTCAGAAACTTGTGATGCCTTATCCCTCCATCTTACCAGTTATCATGGAACCTGTGGTTGAAGGAGATGTCCCGTACACCATCCTTCATCCCGACATGCCTACTTCTCTCGAAGACTTGCAAAAAGGTTGGATTCAGCTAAAGGAAGAACGAGATACTTTCGAAGCTCAATTCTATGCTAGTGAGAAAAAGGTCTTAGAACTTACAAAGCAGCTACACGGAGAGCAAAGTGTGAACGCCTACCTTGCGCTGAAGAGGATGCGTTCAGTCTTTTCATCTTAGAGAGTTATTTTGTAAGCCCAAGAGGCATGTTGTAATATTTTCAAACTAATTAATGAAAATTGACGTTTGTTCATTCCCTTGTCTATACAAGTTTAAATTCCGTAAAATCCTTGAAATCATTTGCATATACATCTTCCATGCATCATAACATGACAGGTTTTCACACGACAGTTTTCCTTATCTTTCTGCTGTTTATTTCAGCAAGATGGATCTAGAGAAAACTGTGAAGGATCTCTAGGCACAAAACTCTCAATTCCAAGAGACTCTACTGGCCCTAGCCAAGGGGCAGCAAGATATGATGGCATTATTGGCAGTTAAGAAGAAGCCCAAGAAGAAAGCTCTGTTCAACATGGGTAGAAGGTTCAAAGAGTCGGTTTATCAGATCCCGATAGTGGAAGACTCATATGAAGAGGACGAGAATCATATTGGTGAGGTTAAGAGTACCTAGGCTGACTATGTTAATGATCAAGCATCTGATGATGATTATTTTGACGAGTAGTATCCACCTGCCGATGTCAAGTACAAACAACTAGAAGATAGGTTGAAGGCTGTTGAGATCCAAGCCGTCCCCAATTTAGATTTTGATGATTTGAGTTTGATCTCTGGGGTTGTCATTCCCCACAAATTCAAAGTACCCGTCTTTGCAAAGTACGATGGAGTTTCTTGTCCAAAACTTCACCTGAAATCTTATGTGCACAAGATACAACCGCACACTGCTGATAAGAAACTCTGGGTTCAATTTTTTCAAGAAAGCTTGACCGGAACGCAACTTGAATGATTTTATCAGTTAGATGGTTCCCGTATCAAAACCTGAGAAGACTTAGCTACCGCATTCTACCATCGGTATCAGTATAACACCGACTTGGCGCCAAAGAGAGTTCAGTTACAAGATATGACCATGGGGAAGAACGAAGGATTTAAAGAATATGCACAAAAGTGGAGAGACCTCGTCAGTAGGGTTCAACCACCTTTGATTGATAGGGAGCACATCGACATGTTTATGGGTACTTTATCCGGTCCTTTCTTTAATCTATTGGTCAGTTTCTCTTCTTCTGGTTTCACCGAGCTAATCTTAACCGATGAAAGAGTTGAAAGCGGCATCAAAAGAGGGAAGATTTCCATGGCATCTGCCTCCACTTCCAATCCGGTAAAGAAACCTTTTGCTGCAAAGAAATAAATCAATTTTGTGTACGGGGCAAGGGCCCGTACCAAGAAGGTTGATCATCCGTCTGTTAATGCTGTCAGAATCTCCAATCCAACTCCTACTCCAAGACCCATCTGCTAATCATCAACATTTTGAAACTCTGAGATGACAATTTACAAGGATAGGAATGTCATTATCTCAAGCCTTATAACACTTGCTCAGGGCTAATTTTGTGACATTGCGCGATCCTCCTACCAGCCCAGATACCTCTTCACCAAAGTATAACCCGAACTCCAAATGTGCTTACCACTCAAGCAGCCCCGGGCATGAGACTGACCAATGCTGGGCCTTGAAGAACAAAACTCAGGATTTGATTGATAACAAGACTATTGAGTTTGATCCTCCTCCGACTCTGAATGTAATCACCGTACCTATGCCGAAGCATGACAAGGGTGTTAATGTTGTTGAAGTTACAATTTTCATTCCCACTGTTGAAGACTTGACTACTCCTTTGAATATCATCAAGAAGAACCTGTTGAAAGCTGGGATTTTCCCTGGCTGTGAGAAAGACTGTGTTTTCTGTACCGAACAACTCAATGGGTGCGAAGGGCTGAAGAAAGGCATTCAACGCCTGATGGATAGCCACGAAATTCTATTTGAGAAGACTCCGCCTACCGAAAGTTTGACTAATAAGTGTGAAGATCTCTCCATTATCACCATCTCAAACAAACCTCTTAGGATCTCCTCCAAAGGTCCTATTAGGATTTCAAATGAATCTACAGTTGCTCCCTTAATAATTACCAATCCCGGACCAATTCCCTACTCGTCAAACAAAGTAGAGCCATGGAACTATGGTTCTGAAGTGTTTTACCATGGGATTAAACAAGACGCTTGGATCGAAGAAGACAATGCTGATGATGTCATTAACATAACTGGCTCAAGCAAAGTGACAAGAACTGGGAGAATATTTTCACCCAATATCTCACCACCAGTTGTCACAAAGGCGCCCATCCACATCATTGCCGCTAAGCCAAGTACTGATACCAGAGGGAAAGAGAAGGTTGTTGAGCCGATCGTGACAGAAGTACCCGCAAAGGACGTTGCTGATGGAGAACCCTCCGCTCATGAGATGGACGCGATCTTGAAGATGATAAAAAGGAGTGACTTCAAGATTGTGGAACAGTTAGGATAAACCCCTTCTAAGATTTCTATGTTGTCATTGCTACTATAGTATGACGCCCATGCTCGGACATTAATCAAATTCTTGAAAAAGGCTCATGCCCCTCATGAGACCACAACGGACCAATTTGAGAATTGCGTGGCTAGCTTGACGGCTGATAATGGCTTGGGATTTCAGATGCTGACCTAACACCGCTTGGGAAGAACCACAATAAAGCTCTACATGTTTCTTTCGAGTGCAAGGGGACCACCCTAGCACATGTTCTAGTCGACACTGGTTCTTCTCTAAATGTGTTACCCAAGGAGGCATTAGACCGTCTAGACTGTGAAGGTTTAGTTCTGAAACCAAGTGATATCATTGTAAGGGCCTTCGATGGATTAAAGAGGACAGTTCATGGAGAAGTAGATCTTCCAATCAAGGTGGGCTCCCAAGTCTTCAACTCCACCTTCTACATCATGGATATCCGTCCTTCCTATTATTGTCTATTGGGTCGCCCTTGGATCCATAAAGTTGGGGCAGTAACGTCAACTCTCCATCAAAAACCCAAATATTCGGTCAAGTGAAGAATTGTCATTGTCTAAGGAAAGGAAGAGTTTATGGTAAGCCACCTCAAATCTTTCAAGTACGTAGAGATGGATGGAGAATTCATTGAGACCCCGTGTCAAGCCTTTGAAGTCGTGCCACCAATGGTTGCTGCTACCAAATGTTCCTCTGATGAGTCCAAAGCTGTTAAAGTCATGCCGAAGATGGTTTCAGTCAAAGATTCTCGTGCTGCAATTGAAGAAGGAAGTTGTGATACTTGGGGGCAAGTCCTTGATATCCCATTCAAAGCGGACAAGTTTGGTTTGGGCTTCACCATCAAGGCTCAGAAGGAAGTGAGGCATGCTCGTGCAGGAAAGCCACCTTTCCGCATTGGAAGCCATGAAGTCAATGCCGTAGGTGATTCTGATGAAGAAGCTGCATTTGAAGATTGGGTGTATCCTACTACAACAGAGCTGAAGAATTGGCATGCCAAAGACTTTGTGCCCGTCTCCTTCATTGAGGAGTAATCTACTTGTTATTGCTTTTCTTTCAATTCAAGAACATTTTCTCTGTAATATTTAACAATGACTTTTAAGCCATGTGCTAGGCCCGGGGCACTTTGGTCCATTTGTCAAGGGTTTTATTTATGTTCATCAAATCATATGATCATTCAATACAAATCATTAGACTCTTTTTCACTCAAATATTTGTTTTCATTGTCTTTCTTTCTTTCAAATACATTTTTCAAAATAGCCATGTGTCTTACATGCACACACACACTCTTGTAGGTCCTCATCCACTCTGAATCCTATTGCTAATGACTCTACTATTGCCAACTATGACTTCGAATGTCCAGTTAACCAAGTCGAAGACGAAGGCGAGGAAGATTGTGATATACCGAGAAAACTAGCCAAACTTCTATTACAAGAGGAAAAATCTATTCAGCCGCACAAAGAGTCAGTTGAAGTCATCAATCTGGGTACTGAGGCAGATAAGAAGGAAATTAAGACCGGTGCTAACTTGGAAGACATCGTCAAGAGCAGGTTGGTTCAGATGTTGCATGATTATGTGGAAGTGTTTTCTTGGTCTTATGAAGATATGCCAGGATTGGATACCGACATCGTAGTTCATCGTCTGCCGACAAAAGAAGACTGTCCTCCTGTCAAACAAAAAGTTCGTCGCATGAGGCCTGACATGTCTGAAAAGATAAAATATGAAGTGATGAAACAATTTGATATTGGGTTCCTAGCTGTGACATCCTATCCCTAATGGGTTGCCAATGTGGTGCCAGTGCCAAAGAAAGACGGAAAAGTTCGCATGTGCGTAGACTATAGGGATCTGAACAGGGAAAGCCCCAAGGATGACTTCCCTCTACCACACATTGGCGGCTTGGTCGATAATACTGCTCAGCATAAAGTCTTCTCTTTCATGGACAATTTCTCCGGCTATAATCAGATAAGGATGGCTCCCGAAGACATGGAAAAGACAACTTTAGTTACGCAATGGGGCACCTTTTGCTATAAGGTCATGCCGTTCGGATTGAAGAATGCAGGGGAAACATATCAAAGGGCTATGGTAGCTTTGTTTCATGACATGATACATCATGAAATTGAGGTATATATGGATGATATGATTTCCAGATAACAAACTTAAGAGGAACATCTCGATCACCTGTACAAACTATTAGAAAGGTTGAAAAAGTACAAGCTAAGGTTAAATCCTAACAAGTGCACATTTGGAGTACGATCTGGAAAGCTCTTAGGTTTTTTTGTCAGCAATAAAGGAATTGAAGTCGATCCTGCCAAGGTAAAGGCCATCCAAGAAATTCCAGTCCCTCATTCTGAAAAGGAATTTAGAGGATCCCTGGGTCGTCTAAATTACATCTCCCGCTTCATATCTCACTTGACTGCTACTTGTGATCCAATCTTCAAACTTTTGAAGAAAGATCAGGTAGTCAGATGGAATGATGAATGCCAAGCCGCCTTCGACAAAATCAAAGAATATCTATAAGAGCCTCCTATTATCATGCATCCAGTTGAAGGAAGACCCTTGATCATGTACTTGAAAGTACTAGAGAACTCTATGGGGTGTGTTTTGGGGCAACATGACGAGTCTGGCCGAAAAGAGCATGCTATTTATTACCCGAGCAAAAAGTTTACCGACTGTTAAACCAGATATTCACTGCTCGAGAAAACTTGTTGCGCTCTGGCATGGGCTGCTCGCCGGCTAAGACAATATATGTTGACTCATACCACTCTATTGATTTCTAAGATGGACCCAATCGATTACATCTTCGAGAAACCTGACCTTTCCGGACGGATAGCCAGATGGTAAATGATTTTGACAGAGTACGGCATTCAATACACAATGCAGAAGGGCATCAAAGGAAGCGTACTAGCAGATCATTTGGCCCATCAAACTGTGGATGATTATCAGTCCATGAACTTCGACTTCCCTGATGATAACATCATGCTAGTAATCGACTGCACGAAACCTGGACCGTATGACGGATCTGAACAAGGATCCCGATGGACTATGATCTTCGATGGGGATTCCAACGCTTTGTGTAATGGAATTGGTGTTGTGATCATCTCCCCTGAAGGTTGCCACACTCCTTTCACTGCCAGACTATGCTTCGATTGCACTAACAACATGGCCGAGTACGAAGCATGTATTTTGGGTCTGAAGGCTGCCATTGACTTGAGGATCAAGCATTTGAATATGTTTGGGGATTCCGCTCTAGTGATTATCCAAGTAAAAGGAGATTGGGACACTAAACACCCTAATATCATCCCTTACAAAGAACTTGTGCTATCCTTGATTCCCTACTTCGAAGAGATCACCTTTGAGCACTTCCCTTGGGAAAAAAACCAGCTAGCGGACACCTTGGCAACCATGTCTTCAATGTTCAAGGTCAGATGGGACAACGAACCGCCTATGTTTACAATTGAAATATTCGATGAACCTGCACACTGTTGTGAGCTTGACACTGATGCAGAAAAGCCATGGTACCATGAGGTGATGAGATACCTTGAACACAAGAGTACCCTGAGGGAGCATCCATCAATGACAGAAAGTTCTTACGAAGATTTTCAGCCAAATTCTTCCTAAGTAACAAAATATTGTACAAGCGCAACCATGATTCTACTCTACTCCGATGTGTAGACAAGAAGGAGGCAGAGGAAATTATGGAAGACATGCACGATGGTCACTTTGGCACTCACTCAAGCAGACATATGATGGCTAAGAAAATCCTAAGAGCTGGTTACTATTGGTCAACAATGGAGACTGATTGCCATCAACACTCTAGGACTTGTCACAAATGCCAAATCTATACTGACAAGGTCCATGTGCCTCCTATCCCTTTGAACATCATGAGCGCTCCGTGGCTATTTGCAATATGGGGCATTGACATGATTGGAGAAATCAAGCCCACCGCTTCCAATGGACATCGCTTCATTCTTGTCGCTATCGACTATTTCACCAAATGGGTTGAAGCCGCCTCGTTTACCTCAGTCACCAAGAGTGTGGTAGCCAGATTTATCAAACATAACCTCATCTTCCGCTATGGTATTCCCGAAAGGATCATCGCCGATAATGGGACTAACCTTAACAATGCTATGATTACCGAACTTTGCACTCAGTTCAAAATCAAGCATCACAGTTCTTCTCCATATAGACCTAAAATGAATGGCGCAGTCGAAGCGGCCAACAAAAACATCAAGAAGATTGTGCAGAAGATGGTAGTAACCTATAAGGACTGTCATGAGATGTTATAGTTTGCTCTTCGTGGTTATCGTACTTCAGCTAGAACATCAATTGGAGAAACTCCCTTTTCTTTGGTCTATGGCATGGAAGCTGTTTTGCCAGTGGATGTTCAGATTCCCTCACTAAGGATTATGAATGAGGCAGGCCTAGGCGAAGACGAGTGGATTCATATGAGATCGGATCAGTTGAATTTAATCGACAAAAAGCGACGGGCTTCTGTTTGTCATGGTCAAACGTACCAAAAACGAATGATAAAGGATTTTAATAAAAAGATCAAGCCTCGAGTATATCAAGCTGGTGACTTGGTGATAAAGCGCATCATTCTACCACAAGGCGACCCCAGGGGGAAATAGACTCCCACCTACGAAGGGCCATTTGTTGTCAAGAGAGTGTTCTCTGGCGGTGCCAAGATGCTGACTACCATGGATGGTGAAGACTTCCCACATCCTATAAACGCGGACATAGTTAAAAAAATACTACGCATAAGAGACCCGCTAGGTTGACACACCTAGGCAAAATAAGGGCATCCCGGCAAACTAAAAGGTTTGGGAAAAAATTAGGGATATAAGCAAAATATTGTACACCCGATAAGTTGAAAACCCGAAAGGGCGACTTAGGAAAAAATAGGTATCCTGGTGGGCTGAAAACTCGAAAGGGCGGTCCGGGCAACAGTTAAGGATCGAAAGCGTATGACTATGTCCCGTAGAATCACCACAGTCAACTTTATCACCAAGGTCTGAGTTCAAACGGTCCAAGATCAATCCAATCAACTTCTGTCAACGGCAAGGGGCATTCGAAGACATTGGGGCAATAGTATAGTTGGAATGCAATGAGATCATTTCCACATGGCTATTTATTTTGTTTTCAAATCTTTGTTTTTCTTTCGAAGATTTCCTCTTACTAGGATCTCTGTCTCTTTGTACAAAAATGCCTATTCATGGGCAAAATATAAATACAAATATACTTTGAAGTGCAAACTTTCTATTTTAATTTTGAATGCAAACTTGTCCAATGACTAAAATTGAACGAACATATGCATATGAACATAATTAAAACTTTTTGGCACATGTGTCCTGCTAAGCAGTAACAAGCATCTCTTTAATGTATATGGAATATATCCACAGAGTTATTTCATTAGCATTATCTCCACAGAACAACTACGATAATCCAATCTTCAACAAAGTTACCCACAAAGTCTCTTTGCATAGGTTGATCCCCAACCAGAGTCTCAGTCTCTTGGCAGCTCTCCCCCAGCTAAGTTGAATCCTACAAGTAGAAGCCTTGTGGATCTCTTCCTCAAAGAACTCGCCTCGTCACCAGCTCATCAAGTATTCATCAACAGGGTTTATTTCCCCAACATACAACAATCAAGGATCCACAAAATTCCCCAGCTTAGTCTATCCTCCCCAGCCGAGTCTGTATTCCCCCAGCATAGTCTATCTTCCCCAGCTGAGCCTATTATCCCTAGCTGAGTATATCCTCCCCAACTGAGTGTATCCTCCCCAAGCTGAGTCTGTCCTCCCCGATTGAGTCTATGCTCTCTAGCTTGAGTTTGCCTTTCAGATTATTACAAATCATAGGGCCACAACCCCTAATCCCCAGTAAAGTCGTCAACAAAACCTTTACTATCTCCAAAAGATACTATGAAGCCTGGACCCAACCAGATATTAGTGCAATTTTTAAGCTACTATGAAGCCTAGACTCGACCAGATAATAGTAAACTTCTCAAGTCACTATAGACCCTGGATCCGACCAGATAATAGTGTAATCTTTCAAATACTATGAAATCTGGACCCGACCAGATAATAGTTTAACCCTTCAAAGATATAGAAGAACCTAGACTCAACCAGACCAAGGTTTAACTTCTTTTCCCCAGTAGAGTTTATCTCTACCCCAAAAAATTACTGTGAAGCCTGGATCCGACCATATATCAGTTTTCAACCTCATCTTTTCAAGAAAGTTATTGTGAAACCTGGATCCGACCAAACAACAATTCCCCTCAGAAGTTTGTTGTGAAACCTGGAATCTAACCAGATAACAACTAAATTCCCAAGCAAGTTACTATAAAGCCTGGACCCGACCAGATATCAGTTCAACCCTGTCTTTTCAGACAAGTTTATTCTGAAGCCTGGAGTCCGACCAGATAACAACTAACTACAATGCCAGCAAGACACTATGAAGTCTGGACCCGACCAGATAATAGCATAACTTTTCAAAAACTATGAAGCATGGACCCGACCAGATAGTAGTTACCACTTCAAAGTTACAATAAAGCCTGGACCCGACCAGATATCAGTTCAACTTCATCCTTTCTAGTAAGTTACTGTAAAGCCTGGTACCCGACCAGATAGCAGTTAACTTCCTTATCCCCAGGAAGTTGTTATGAAGCCTGGATCCGACCAAATAACAATTCAATTTCAAGAAATTTTTTGCAAATCTTGGATCCGACCAGATAACAGTTAATTTATTCTTCCCCAATAAGTTATTGTGAAGCCTGGATCTGACCAGATAACAGCTGACATTCAAAAGACAATCCCCAGCGGAGGCATTCCTTTAACAAATTTGAAGATGTGCACATTCTTAATCCCCAACAGTAATTCGGGATTCGGAACTCCTCAGCGTCAGCCAGGGATTTATTTTCCCGGATAAACATGCATCTCACATTCATACATCATAGCATATACATACGAAATGCATTTAGCATAATGCCACATCTTGTGAACATCATGCATACATCTGCATTTTACTAACCCTTTTTCCACGGGTAATACATCAAGTTTTAGTATAAATTGACCAAAGATTTGTGATGGTACTTCTTCCAGTTTACCAAAATTCCTCCAAATGGCATCTATAAGCCCATTCATAATACATCTTCGAGTGCAAATTTCTGGGCACTCTAGTGTCCAATCATCTTCCACCTTCAAGTCACGAATGGCGGATCCGCCAATATAACTCTTAAGGTTTAAGAAGATTGAACAGGGGCATATGTTGTACCCCAAAATTTTCCCTCTCATTTCTCAAGTAATCTCTCACAAGATCTCCTTTGGTTCAAGACTGCACAAGGATTGATCAGCTCAAGACACCTCTTCAAGCATTGATGACAAAAAATTAGGGTTTGAGATTGCACAAGGACAAATGGACTTTTAATTCCCCATATGACTTTCATGGATCATTTTGGACCCCCAAGATTGCTCATGTCAAGTTTCAAGTCTTGGATCACACTTTTGCTCAGTCAATTGATCAGTTGGCCTAAAATCAACTGTATTGAGGAAAAAGTCAACTGTGGTCAATTTACAGTCAAACTTCATAATTTTTTGTCTATATAAACATTATGAACTCATATATGTAATTTGATCAAGTTTGGATCACAATTCCTCATGAAATTTGATTAGATCATCAAAAGGGCAAAATGGTTAAAATTAGGGTTTTGACTGAGAAGATGCGATTTCTGATTTTTGACCTAGCAAGTGATTGATTGGTTTGAGACATGATCTAAAGGATTAAAATGCTTCATTTTGACCTATTGGAATGACTCAAAACATCTCTCAAGCTCAATTGATTGACAATTGAATTTCAATCAACTGATGAAAAGTCAACTATACACTGGAAAGTCAAACTTTGACTTTTTGGTCAAAATCAAGTGTCAAAGATCACAATCCGTCAAAACATGTCAAAATATGAAACTTGTTCATCAATAAATCAAAAACTCAAGATTTCATTTTGAAAAGTCAAAATTTCTAAACTTAGAAATTTTTCTAAGTGTTTGAAAATTCATATTTTTTCACAACTTTGAGCCAAATTTCCACCATGATGCAAGATGATTCAGAGGAAACTTCAAACATGAAAGTTGTATATCTCAATGCTATATAAAACATTGTAGAACACAAATTTTTCTAGAAATGCTTGGACTTCAAGTTATGATTTTAAGAAGACATGTTCATGAAACTTGGAAACTTAGTGAAATTTTGCCCTAGTTTAGGCAGGATTTTGACCTAACTTCATGGCAATTTTTCACATAGTTCCAAGATGAATATTCAAAAATGTCGAACATAGAGGTTGTATAGGATGTTACAAGATTTCCAAAATGTCCAGGAACTTATTGAGATTATGTTTGAGCAAGGAGAATCGAAGGCAAGAAGTTAGGGTTTTCAAACTTGAATTACAAGTCATTTCTTGATGAACACATGAACCAAATCCATGCTAGGCTGCATAATCTTTGCTTTGCAGGCCTAAAACTTGTTTGTCACTCCATAATTAATGTTTTTCACAGATGCTAGAAGCTTTAATCTAAGCATTCAATGTATTTCCCATGCTTAATACCATTTTAGGAAGAAAGGCAACAATGCCATTTTGGAAAAGTGGCTTTATGCACAAAGTCCACTATTCTTGAGCCTCTAACATATTGTTATGAACACACACAACATGTATGCTCAGAAGCAACATGTTTAAAGCTTGTAACTACTCTAGATAGCTTTGTACTTGTACATTGGAACCACATTTCTCAAGCTTTCTTCAAAATCAAGTAAAAAGCCATAACATGTGAACTTGTACTTCTGATCACTCCAAGCTCTCAAAACCTTTTCCTATACATTGAGACACTTTTATGCAACTTAGGACACGAGCTTGAACACCCTGAAACACTCCTAAACCCCATCTAGCCAGAAATTGCCTAAAAACACCATTGTTGTGCAAGTTCTGACTTTACATATCAAACTTCCATTTTCCTCGTGCATTTCTTGGAATTTCACTTCCAAAAGCCCCTACATATCAAATACAATTCATTCCCATTCTTATTCCAGAACTGTAACACCATTTACCATAACCTCCATAACCAAAAAACAAAGTCTTCAACTTGACTTCTCCAGGTCATTTCAGTCATTCTCAACTCAAGCTAAGCATTGAATTATCTTCTTAGAGACTCAAGGAAGCTAACCTGATCATTGCAGCACCTTGAATCAAGCTCAAACTCATTTCACGATTTCCAGTTTTGAGGTATATTTTTTGAACTTCTATCTTCTCATTTAGGCATTGTTAGGCTTGCATTTGTGAAGACAAAATGTAGACATCATTGCCCTGAAACTATACATGTCCATAGATTTCATTTATATTGCTTGAGTAGTGAGAATTTTGAGTTTGAACTTGCTGAAATATTTAGGTCAGAATTTGGTACTTTTAGAAATTCATGCTCATCTTTGAGAATTAGCTTAAGTTATTTACATATTCAGAATCGTGAGGAAATTTCTAACAAGTTTGGTGTTGGAAGTTTTGTGAATGGATGAGAAATGAGTGAGTTATAGGAACCATGGCTGGAGGTTGAAGATGAAGTTCATTTCTGGAACTTGTTTTGTATTATATATTTATTATTTCAGTTAAGTTAACATATGTATCACCACCCTAGTGGTTAAAGCGCGCGCCTTTCACCTTTAGGACCTAAGTTCGAGCCCCAGCGTCCGTTTTGTGATTTTTTCACATTTTTCTGTTCCTTTTTTTGTTTGCAGCCAGGCGCCTGGGCCTCCCCCTTTGGGCCTTCCACTTTTTTACTTTTTTTCTAACCCCCTGTCTACTTATGCATTCTGGCCCGACTTTTATTATTTCATTTCATTTTTTTCATTTTTCTTATTATATTTTATTTTTATTTATTATTTTATTATTATTATTATTATTTTTTATTAATAAAAAAAATCCAAAAATATTTTTATTTTATTATTTACACTTATATATTTTATTTTCTCTATAAAACAAAAAAGGATAAAAACATTTTCTTAAACAAATTATTATTTTTTAAATAATAAATATTTAGACTTAGGTTTAATTATTATATTATTTTTTTTTCTTAATTAAAATTAACTTGGAACTTAAGTTTCTTTTAATTAATTAATTTTCATATTATTTTTATTAAGTTAAAACCTTTTCATAAAAAACCTTAAAAATATTTTTTAATTTAATTTCTTTCTTAATTAGTTTAAGGTTAATTTTGCTTATTTTTAACTAATCATTTTCTTAATTAGGTCAAGATTAAAACCCTTTAACAAAATCCAAACAAAAATCATTTCTTTATCCATTTATATTTTTTGCATTTTATTTTCAATTTTTGTACAATATTCAATATGGTTGTAATAGATACTTAGGTTTAATTTTCTTGCAAAATCCCCATTTATAAATTTGTACACCCCCTCCCCTAATGATGTAATATCTTAGTAATTTTACTTACCGCAATTTATCGCTTTATATAAATGCTAGTAATTAGAGTTTGTATGGAAAGATTAAAATCAACAATTAGCAAACCCTAATTCAAGACAAGATAAGGCATGTAAATCAAACACATTTGCACACTTGCACCCTTAGGGTAATTCCACTTTGTTGCCTTACAAAAATAGCCATGTTATGCATGTAGGATATCTTAGCAAAAGCAATAAAAAAATACAAGATCATGGTCCCTCGATGACGCTATCAATGTTGCCTTTCAAAATGATCTTAGTCCCTCAAAGAGAATAGCTAAGATATCTCACAAACATTGCTATCATAGTTATACGATGACCCACACCCGCCCCTTTACATCTAAAGATGAGGCTTCTTACCAAATCAATGGTAAGATAGCAATAACAAAGGAAAGGAAGAAATGAACTAAGACTTTTGAGTAGGTAGATTGTTCCTAGTTTCTTGCTCATTTTCAAATCAAACATCCTTGCTAATTTTCAAAACAAACACCAAACACCTTCAAAAAAGCACTTTCAAAACATTTTCCAAACATGAAATATTTTCAAAATATCAACACTTTGTATATGTTCTTACGAACGAGAAATATTATAAAGTTTGCCTAAACGATGACCCCTTTTCAAAATACTTTCAAAAAACCACACAAAACATATTTTTAAACAAAAACAAGTGATCTAGCAAGCAACTAAGAGCCCATAGATAACTATGGATGAAAAGGATACTAACACCTTCCATTTTCATAATCTGCCCCCCGAACTCAAGAAATAATCTCAAAGGTCTTTCCTGTTCTTTTCAGCCTTTCCTTTTGGATAAAAGAAAAGTCGGTGACGACTCTTGCTAACCGCAACATTTGCGATCAAACGCAAAACACCCAAGTCAGTTCTCCCATTGTACCACAAGTTACAAGGTAGAATACAAACATCTACACATATATCACAATATTCACACAATATCATCCTCACACTTAATCCATCAACATACTTGATACAAATCACATATTCATCATTTAAATTATGCAATGAGACTCACAACAATAACTATATGCATATGGTACCACATCATCAATAATTTGTTCAGTCAGGAACCAGGTTCACCCTACTCGAACCCCGAATCCACCATGCTCGTATTCGGGATAAGTCACAAATCTATCCTGCTCGGATTATAACTTGCCTATTTCACCAACAACAACGACATCATGAATGCATGTTAAAACACGTCAATGCAACAATAACAAAATGTTTAAAGTCCCCTTCCTACAATAAACAAAATATGCATTGACCTAACGATAATATCCCCCCTACTCGAACTATTATTCACCAACACAACAACAACATAAATATTGTACAATAATATCAACATGACATCACCATTACAAGAGCACCATTAACATCAACATCCTCAATGCAATAACATCATATATTCCACAATTCAATATATAATTAATTTCACACATAGATATATACAACATCACTTAATTCATCAACATAGCTCATGATCATACAACATCACATCAATATCACAATTTACAACATTCAACATAACATCAACAACACCACCCAATAATCTCATCAATCATCAACTATCGATTAAAATTAAGTTTAACTAGTAACTAACATCAGAACAACATAAAAAATAGCATAATTGACATAACCTAATCACATAACATTACACCTTAAAGAAAAACAATACCTTCATTTTATTTAGTGGATATTCAGCCTCTTAATGCATCACCATTAGATAGTACTACGCATTATATTTCCAACGCTTCGAGTTGTGCCTCAAACGAAATCACGAAACTCAAATTACAGTAAAAACAAAATTTTAACAAAATCAGCTTAATCGGTGACGGTTGGACCGTCACCATAGCTGACGTCAGATTTTTTGCAATGCCCTAAACCACTGCATAATGCGAAATTCTGCATTTTCCACAATAGAAGCCCTTTTGGACCTCCTATTTCGATTCCATAAAAAGTCATACACTCAAAATTCGACACCTGATAATTATATAACAATTAAACAACAACCAACACAAATTATACAAACCCAACATCAATTAATCACCAATTAATCACCAATTAATCATGAAATTAAGGTTATGTTTTCAAAACTCCAAACACATAATAATGACATCAATCAAACAATTTCAAAATTCAAATCAACCAACAAAAATCCTATTGGAGTTAAGAACTCCTCTTATACCCCTCATGCATTATACCCATTAGAGAAGTAGTTTCCCTCTTATCTGGTTATCCTAGCAGCGATTGAAAAGTTCTTACTTGATGTTCTCATCTCCTAACCTATTTGCTTTCTCTTTCTAAATCTCTTGTTCTAGCCTTTTTCTCTTTGTTATCACGTACTGATAGAAAAACTCTCCCTAACCTCTCAACTTCCTTGTTATAATAACAAAAATCCTTAAATTGGATTTCTCCTTTCCACCCTTGCTTATTCACAAAATGTCCACCTTGTCCTTTCTCTTCAAATTTTATTTACTCTTATTATTTTAATCTTAATAAAATACAATAATAATATACTTAAAGTAATTCTATTAATAATTATAATTATTACCCAACCTTAATCCTCTCTTACTCATTCCTCTCCTCTACTTCTCACAATCCTACTTTTGACCCAACTTATCTATTTCTCATATTTAATTAAATAAATCACTAAATAATATTATTTTATTTATTAAATAATTCTAAAATAATTCTAATCAAGTTCTACTAACCTCTACTCACCCCATCTCATGAACATACACTTTCACCACTCTAAATTAAATTGACCAACAACACATCCAATTAAATAAAATGTGAGTAATTCACAAATAATTCTAATAAATAGAATAATCTAAATTGGTGTGTGACAGACAAGATGTCTTGTGGCAGATTTACTATGCAAAGGAGAAGTCATGCGTTGACTCTTGCGACTGTACTATTTATGGACGTTTGTCCTATAACGGTTGATCTTATCCCTTCACTTTCCTGGTCAGTTACTTGCTTCCTTAGTCGTTCTACTTCCACATTCTCCTCTCACTTAAGATTTCTCAATTCATTCAACATCTTCTAGCTTTAGGCCCTGGTGGGAGTGAATGTCTTCAAGGCACGCCAAAACTTGTCAACTAAGTGACTCATACACATGCACACAACACCTAAAATTTACAAAAGGGAACACCTAGTGTGCTCCATACTAAAATGGTACCACACCTTTGGTAAAAGTCTCAAATCCATCCTCAACACCATTTTGCAGCAGATTTGTTAGTCGATAACTACTGTGTACTTTAGCCGCAAAAGGAGTCTTTCAACACTTCTAAATCCTAATCATTCACATTATCAAAAAATGATTTATAGGAATCTTTAACCTTTGTTACTTCTAACATCATTTTGAGAGTTCCTTTATATTTATGCACCCTTATTCCTCTAACAATAACCTGCATACTCTTTTGAGAAGTATTGACGAGGTTGGAATATAATTCTTTCACCATTTGAGTATTGTACGTACTAGGATGTTTGCAAAATTTATTCTACTTTTGACCTGTTATGACATGCATGGCCTCATAGTGAGGCCAAGATCATCATCTTCTAGATCAAAGATGAAACCTATTTCTTAGTGGACACTCTTAAGATGAAAAGATTTTGATGAGTCATTTCTTAGCATTGCTCTTGATGAAGGTCTCAACGTCAGAAGATTCAGAATCTGAGTAATCTACAATTGGGGATGCATTATTTCTAGCACACATTTTGATCATTTTTCTAAGACTTTTTGGTATTGGAGAGTTTTATGGAGAAATGATATGGTGATAGTTATAGTATTAGAGCAGTTCAGGGTTTATGATTTAGAAAAGTGAGTGGGTGATGGGAGGTTGTGAGTTTATATAGTAGAGAGGAAAGTAGGGTAAAAATTCGAATTTGTAATATGTGAGAGAGGACAAATTAACCATTGCAAATGGATTATGGGAAAACTTATTGGGTTAAACATTAATTGTACAGTTGTCTAAGAGAAGACAGGGTCATCATTACCGAAATATGAGTATGGCGCATCATGAGGTCATGTGCGTGCTCCTCACCTAACTTGTTTGTTACATTGTGTAGTTCTCTCTTCTTTTTGTTATTTACTTTTTTCATCCACTTTAAAAAATCCTTTTATTTTCCTTTCTTTAATTAGTTTTCATTTCCTCATGGAGATTCACTTTTCATGTCCCTTTCCATGTAACAATTGTGACAGAAGATTTTAGAAAACTTCATAAAAAATTCCACCTATCATCTTAATAAAATAAAAAACACAAATTTTATTGTGCTAGGTTGCCTCATAGTGTTAGATCCATGGTTTTAGGATTGACAATAATTTTACTAAAACATGGTTCTTGAAAGGTGTTAAACAAGATGTTATAACATCTTGATCAAAAATGATACAATAGAGTATAAGCTTATATTGAAGAATAAATGTTCTGAAAGATATTGTAACATCCTGAACTAGAATATCACTACAGGTTGTTTTAAATCTTGACAAATTTTATTTAATTTTGTGATATCTCTTTTGGATATATCTCAAAGATTTGCGTAGGTCAAGACGATATAATCTAGAACATGTGAATCAAATCTCCAACAACATTAAAAAATTTGATGTTGAGACCATTTAGGATACTTTAAGATTTGTTCCAAGACTTAAGGAGATTTTCTTGCATAATTGGTGCAGCCCTCAACTTGTGGATCAAGGAATATTTGGATGAAGATTTCGAAGCCTATGGACTGTTAAGGAGTATTTAAAGAGAAACCTAGACCAAATATAAATTAAATTTCACAATTGTAAAATTAGGGGAAGTCTAAGTCTTAGGTTTTGAGAGTATCTTGTGTTTTGTGTAAGTCACCCACGTATCTTTTGATAAAGTATGGTAGACAATTTGTTACTTGATAGTTTATCAATTTATTGTTACTTGATTGTGTGTTAAGTTATTATTCTTGGTTGAATCTTTTAAGCAAGACTAAGCATTATTCTCACTCATGATGTTTTAAGAAAAGAGTTGAGTATTGTTTATTTGAAGTCTAATCTTCTTTTGGGTTTCTAATCTAGTCACAAGGTTTGTGCTTGTAGATATCACTGCGGTAATTGGAAGTGAGAGAGGGATCTCATATCTAGATGGTGATTTCTAGGTAGAAGTTGCACAAGGTAGTGATTAGGCGATAAGTTGTAAATTAGGAATGTTTAGGCTTTGAACTAGTACTATCATAGTAAATTTCCTTCCTGGCTTGGTAGCCCCCAGAGTAGGTGACGTTGCATCGAACTGGGTTAATAATCTGGTGTGTTATTTATCATTCTGCAATTTATTTTACAGTTTGATATTATTTTGTATCAGGAATAGATGTCTCAACATCTATCTTGACATTATGTTTTGATGTTAAGTCATCAGTATTAACATGTGTTTCAAGTTGTGATACGGCGGGAGAACTGACTTGATTGTTTTGCGTTTTATATTCGCAAATTTTGCGGTTTAGCAAGAGTCGCCACCGACTTTTCTTTTATCCAATAAGGAAAGATGAAAAAGCACAGGAAAGACCTTTAGATATGTTTTCTTTAGTTCAAGGGGTAGATTATGAAAAAGGAAGGTATTAGCACCCTTTTCATCCATGGTTTTCCATGGGCTCTTAGTTACTTGCTAGATCACTCGCTTTTGCTTTGAAATATGCTTTAGGATGTGGGTTTTGAAAGTATTTTGAAAATGTAACTTTGTAATGATTCTCGTCTTTATAAGAATGAGTATAAAGTGTTGTTTCGAAAATAGTTCAAAGAGATGTTTGTGAGATGTGTTTTTTTGAAAGTGATTTTAAAAAGGGTTTTCTTTGTAATGGCTCTCGTTTCTATAAGAGCGTGTACAAAATGTTTTTCCTTTGAAAATATTTCAAATGAAAGTGTTGGTGGGAAAATGTTTTGTTGTGAACAAGCGAGCAACTAGGAGAGAATCTACCTACTCAAAAGGTCTTAGATGTTCTTTTCCTCCTCCTTTAGATGTTTCTATCTTACCATTGATTTGGTAAGAAGCCCCATCGTTGGATGTGAAGGGATGGGTGTTGGGGCGTTTGTATAGTCATAGAAAGAAAATCACGGGACGTTTTAGCAATATCGTTTTAGGGACTAGATCGTTTATCGAAGGCAACATCGAGGGTCATCGAGGGACTACGATCTTTTATCGAGGGTCTTTTGCTAAAACGCCCATGCTCGAGGGACATGACTATTTTTCCGATAGGCAACAAAGTGAGATTTCCCTAAGGGTGCGTGTGTGCAAAGTGTGTTTAATTGCATGAATTTAGTCTTGCTTTTTTAGGTTGTCTATTTGTTGTTTTCATGTCTTTCCATACACACCTTAATTACTAGGATTTACACTTGAAAGCGATAAATTGCGGAAATGTAAAGTCCTACGCTATTACAATATTTTAGGGATGGGGGTACATATTTACAAATGGGGATTGCAAATAAAATTAAATCCTAAGTTACTATTACAACCATATTGAAATGTACAATATAAGAAAGAAAAATGACTTGTTTAGAAAATGGTTTAATGAAAAAAAGAGATAAATAAATTAATAAAAGAAAATATGTTTATGTCTTTTTATATTAATAAAAAAAAGGGGTTATTACTAAAAATGATAAAAAAAGGAAAATAAATGAAAGATAGAAACAGCGTGCTGCTACAAGCAAAACAACAAGGATCAGAAGTTCTGAAGCCAGGCGCGCTGTGACTCAGAAGGAAACATCAGTGGGTATCAGAAGTTCTGGATTGGTAAACTCTGAGGTCCTGCAAGAAACATTAGAGGGGAAAGACTGAAGTTTTGGATGGCGTGTGCTAAAGTTCTGAATGTGAGAGCAGTGAGAAAACCTTAGAAGCTCTGTGTGTGTGAAAACAGTAGGAAGAACTTAGAAGTTCTATATGGTGCTAAGACAGTGAACGAACAATCAGCAGTTCAGCGTGTTATCAGCGTATGAAAATCAAAAGTTCTAAGTATTAAAACAGTGAGCGAATCATGGAAGTTCTGTGTATTATCAGCATGTGAAAATCAGAAGTTCTACGTCATGTTTCAAATCTTTCCTCAAACTAATCAGCACATCAGTAATTTATTCAGCTCTTAACTAAACAGCAAATCAGAAGGATAAAGGCACAACAATTTATAGAAGTTCTAATCCTAATCCCGAGCCTAGCCTTAGTCAAAAAGTTCTGATCCACAGTTTTTTACTCATGCAGCGATATGGACGACATTAATATGATTATATTTACATGTTTAATGATGTTCTAAATGAAAGATGTGAAGTCAGAAAGACTTACCTTGAGTCTAGAGCGTGTGCTTAGGGGCTTAAACTGCTGCCTTCAGATGTTCTAGAGTCGACAAAAGTAACGGAAGAGAAAATGCCAAGTTCTTTGACTCAAAAGGAAGACAAAGGTTTTTGTTTTCTGTTTGGGAATTCTGGATTTTTATGAAGATTTCACAGTTTTTCTTTTCTCTCTTTTGACGACTCTCTCTCCAAAATCCAGCCCCTTGCAAGTGTGATGGAGCAACTTATTTATAGGTGAATTTGTTGTGTTTTTGGGGGGGAAAACAAATGGGATTTAAACTTTTTTAGCACACTGTTCCATTGCTTTTTGATCACAACTTTTTGTATTTGGTGCAAATACAGGATTTGGGAGAATGCAGGCGTGGATTCGATTAACTGCTGGTTAGAGTACTGTATGTAGCTATAAAGCAGGTTATTTAAACGAGGTCTTGGGATTTGGTGATGTTCTGATCGCAAAAGATCAGAAATGTAACCTCCAAATGCTGAAAGGGCATGTTCTGACCAGAGAACATTACTTCCATATGTTCTGATTGAAGCGTCATGTTCTGAACCGGAGAACATTTCTTCCATATGTTCTGATTGAAGCGTCATGTTCTGAATCAGAGAATATTGCTTCCATATGTTCCGATTGAAGCGTCATGTTCTGAACCGTGTTTGCAACTTCTGACTGCACTTGCGTAGAGGCTGGCTCAGAGGTTCTGAAGTATCATACTTAGAAAATTTTCTAAATGTTTAGAAAATTGATTTTTTTTTCAAAGTAACTTCTGACTTCTGATTTTTTTTTGATGAACCAATTTCACGCCTTGATGAAATATGATTCTTGGAACTTGATTTTTTTGATTCAAAAGTCAAAGTTTGATTTTTTAGTGTGCAAATGGCCATTTTGCCCTTGTGAATGACTTTCTTGGAAAATTTGTAATTCAAGGTTTGAAATTAGATGGAAGCAAACCTGAGGGCCCAGGTTGATCCTTTAAGAAATGAGAGGGCAAATTTTAGGGTACAACAACTGCCCCTGTTCAATCTTCTTACACCTGAAGAGTTAGATTGGTAAATCTGCCATTTGTGCCATTTGATTATGTAGGGAATGGGCTTAAAGATGCCATCAGAGGTGATTGTTGAACTGTATTTGAGAGGGAATCTGAATGAGTATCAGAATGGCATTCATGTCTGGAGCGTATCTGAACTGTATACGGTTGCTTGATGATGATTCAATGTAAAACTTCATCTAGATCATCCTGATAAGGAACCTGGGTAGGATTACTTCATGATGAGTCTGTGTGAAACTGCATCTTGGAAATAGGAGGAACATGTGGAGGGTTACTTCGAGATGAAAGCCTGGATAGTAGGGCTTGGGGAAGGAACCTGGGTAGTAGAGTTACTTCGAGATGAAAGCCTGGATAGTAGGGCTTGGGGAAGGAACCTGGGTAGTAGGGTTACTTCGAGATGAAAGCCTGGATAGTAGGGCTTGGGGAAGGAACCTGGGTAGTAGGGTTACTTCGAGATGAAAGCCTGGATAGTAGGGCTTGGGGAAGGAACCTGGGTAGTAGGGTTACTTAGAGATGAAAGCCTGGATAGTAGGGCTTGGGGAAGGAACCTGGGTAGTAGAGTTACTTCGAGATGAAAGCCTGGATAGTAGGGCTTGGGGAAGGAACCTGGGCAATAGAGTTACTTCGAGATGAAAGCCTAGATAGTAGGGCTTGGGGAAGGAACCTAGGTAGTAGGGTTACTTCGAGATGAAAGCCTGGATAGTAGAGCTGGGGAAGGAACCTGGGTAGTAGAGTTACTTCGAGATGAAAGCCTGGATAGTAGGGCTTGGGGAAGGAACCTGGGTAGTAGGGTTACTTCGAGATGAAAGACTGGATAATAGGGCTTGGGGAAGGAACCTGGGTAGTAGAGTTACTTCGAGATGAAAGCATGGATAGTAGGGCTTGGGGAAGGAACCTGGGTAGTAGAGTTACTTCGAGATGAAAGCCTGGATAGTAGGGCTTAGGGAAGAAACCTGGGTAGTAGGGTTACTTCGAGATAAAAGCCTGGATAGTAGGGCTTGGGGAAGGAACCTGGGTAGTAGAGTTACTTCGAGATGAAAGCTTGGATAGTAGGGCTTGGGGAAGGAACCTGGGTATTAGGGTTACTTCGAGATGAAAGTCTGGATAGTAGGGCTTGGGGAAGGAACCTGGGTAGTAGGGTTACTTTGAGATGAAAGCCTGGATAGCAGGGCTTGGGGAAGGAACCTGGGTAGTAGGGTTACTTCGAGATGAAAGCCTGGATAATAGGGCTCGGGGAAGGAACCTGGGTAGTAGGGTTACTTCGAGATGAAAGCCTGGATAGTAGGGCTTGGGGAAGGAACCTGGGTAGTAGGGTTACTTCGAGATGAAAGCCTGGATAATAGGGCTTGGGGAAGGAACCTAGATAGTAAGGTTACTTCGAGATGAAAGCCTGGATAGTAGGGCTTGGTGAAGGAACCTGGGTAGTAAGGTTACTTTGCTTGATCATGTAGATTAGTTGACCTACTTAGCTTCAGGAACTGAGTTTCCGTCAGTCATCTGCAGATGTGACTTGCATAACTGCTGGATTTGTTGAAGCTAAACATCTTTTCCTGAAAAGACATCAGGGTTAGTTATATGCGATGCATGAAATGCAGGGTGAGATGATGTTCTCAAAATAAATGAGGTTATGTTGTATATGATATGTATGCGTATGTCATGACGGATGTTCATGAAATGTTGTCGGGGTATGCTTGCGTCTGGGAAAATAAATCCCTGACTGTTGCTGGAGATTTGTAAATATTCTATCGGGAAGAGATGCTGAAGAATAACTCTGCGGGGACCAAACTTAGGGGGAAGAGATACTCTGTTGGTAGACCTGCTAATCTAGAGGGAATAAACTCAGCTGGGGATGAAATTTACTGACTCTTCCGTGATTATGTACCTCAGCTGGGGATAGTGAATGGAAATGACTATGCCAGAGATTTATTCCTTTGCTGTTTGTGAATATTTTTCCAAGGAGAGATCATGTATGAGAGTAACTCTGCGGGAGGAATGACTCTGTTGAAAGGTGGACTTCCGTAGCTAAAGTAATAAGCTCTGTTGGGGATTGAGCTTTCGTACCCAGAGAAATAGACCCTGCTTGGGGAGATGAAAATTTATGATGATCCACTCACGATTATGAAGTTTGACTGGGGAACATAGGTGTCAGGTTTCTGGACGACCCTGGCCAGGGAGATTACTTCCTGTTTTGAGAGAACTGATGTTAATGCTTTGATTACCTCTACTCTGTAGGAAGTACAGATGTTACAAGGTCATATGTACTGACGACTGTGCTCCAAAGTTGTCTCTGCCCTGGTACCTGCTGGATAGCGTAATTGTAGGGTTTTAACATTTTAGTTTTTTTTTTTGCCCTGTTTCTTAAATTATGAGCAATTGCCTTTCTTTTTCCTATGTAAATGTTTGTGAACAATAATCATATTCAAATGCATATGTCAAGAATAAATCATTGGACGTTCTTGCAAAGCAGAAAAAGAAAAAAAATAGTTTCGTAAAGATGACTTATATTGATTTTTTTTGAAGTTGGCCTGTAACAGGCGTTTTTATACAAGGAAGCTGAGCTCTAGTAAGAGAACACCGTTGTAAAGATGGAAGTTATACAATATTGTGTACAACAAAAAGAAAACAGCTATGTGCAACAATCCCATTGAGTTTCAAATCTGCTATTGCCTTTATGTCTTCAAGCGTCTCATCATTTTGCTTCTTGGCCGAAGGTTGATCAGATTGGTTGGCACCGTTCGAGCTTGATAGTCGATGCTAAAGCCTGTTCGCCAGATGATCCAATGAGACATAGTGGTACACTTTATATCCCTAACTTTTGCCTGGACCGCCCTTTCGAGTTTTCAGTCCATCGGGATACCCTTTTTGCCCAAGCTGCCCTTTCGAGTTTTCAACTTGCCGGGTGTACAGATTTTCATTTTCATCCCTTATTTTTGCACGAACCCTTTTGGTTCGCCGGGAAGCCTTTATTTTTTCCTAGGCCAGTCAACCTAGCGGGTTTTTTAGTTAGGCGTGGTATTTTTTCACTATGTCTGCATTGACAGGGTGAGGAAGGTCGTCACCATCTATGGTGGTTAGAATCATAGCTCCTCCCGAGAAAATGTTCTTAACCACAAATGGCCCTTCGTACGTGGGGGTCCATTTGCCTCTGGGATCACCTTGCAGCAGTATGATGTGTTTGATTACTAGATTCCCGACTTGATATTCTTGACGCCTGACTTTCTTGTTAAAAGCCCTGATTATTCGCTTTTGACACGTCTGACCATGGCAGATAGCAGTGAGTCTCTTTTCATAGATTAGATTTAACTGATCAAGTCGGGTTCGGATCCAATCGTCTTCGTTCAAACCCGCATCCTTCATAATCCTGAGAGAAGGTATCTGGACTTTGATGGGTAGGACTGCCTCCATGCCATATACCAGAGAGTAGGGTGTTTCCCCTGTCGATGTTCGTGCTGAGGTACGGTACCCATGAAGAGGGAACAGTAACATCTCATGCCAGTCTTTATATGTCACCGTCATCTTCTGTATAATCTTCTTGATGTTCTTGTTAGCTGCTTCAACAACGCCATTCATCTTCGGCCGGTAGGGATAAGAGTTATGATGCTGTATCTTGAACTGTTTACAGAGCTCGGTGATCATTGTGTTGTTGAGATCCGTACCATTGTCAGTGATAATCCTCTCTGACACACCATATCGACAGATCAGATTGTGTCAGATAAATCGTGCTACGACATTTTTAGTAACTGTGGCAAAGGAAGCTGCCTCAACCCACTTCATGAAGTAATCAATGGCTACTAAGATGAAGTGGTGCCCATTGGAAGTGGTGGGCCTGATTTCTCCGATCATGTCAATTCCCCACATTGCAAAGGGCCACGGAGCTGTCAAAACATTTAAGGGGACTGGAGGCACGCACACCTTATCAGCGTAAATTTGGCACTTATGACAAGTTCGAGAGTGCTGATAACAATCGGCTTCCATAGTGGACCAATAATATCCCGCCCGTAGGATCTTCTTAGCCATGGTATGTCCACTAGAATGGGTTCCGAAGGTGCCTTCATGCAGATCTGTCATGATCTTCTCTGCTTCGCTCTTGTCTACACACCGTAGCAGTGTAGAGTCGTGGTTGCGTTTATAGAGGATTCCATTACTGAGGAAGAACTTTGCAGCGAACCTTTTTCAGAAACTTCTTATCGTTGACAGATGCCCCTTCGGGATACTTTTGAACTTCGAGATACCTTTTAACTTCATGAAACCAGGGTTTGCCTGCCACTTCTTCGGTATCGATCTCACAGTAGTGTGCTGGTTCATCCAACCTCTCAATGGTGATTTGAGGAGCTTCATTGTCCCACTTAATCTTGAACATAGAAGACATGGTAGCTAGCGTGTCTGCTAACCGGTTCTCCTCTCGTGGGAAATGTTTAAAGGTTACCTCCTCAAAGTGTGGGAGCAATGTCAGTATGTGCTCTTTGTAAGGAATGAGATTTGGGTGCTTTGTATCCCACTCGCCTTTGATTTGTCTTATCACCAAGGCTAAATCCCCGAAGACATTTAGGAACTTGATTCTGAGGTTAATAGCGGCTTTGAGACCCATGATGCAGGATTCACACTCCTCCATGTTGTTAGTGCAGTTAAAACATAATCAGACAGTGAAAAGAGTGTGATAGCCCTCAGGGGATACGATTACAGTGCCAATGTCGTTACCCAGTGCGTTTGAGGCTCCATCAAAATACATAGACCATCGAGATCCTTCCTCAGGTCCTTCATCCAGTCCAGGTTCTTCGTAGTCAGTCACCAGCATAATGTTCTCATCTGGGAACTCAAAATTCATGGACTGGTAGTCATCCACGGCCTGGTGAGCCAAATGATCAGCCAATGCACTCCCCTTCATTGATTTCTGGGTTGTATATTGTATATCATATTCAGTTAAGATCATCTTCCATCTCGCTATTCTTCCGGAGAGAGTGGGCTTCTCGAAAATCTATTTGATTGGATCCATATTAGATATCAACAAAGTAGTATGGGTCAACATATACTGTCTCAGCCGGCGAGCATCCCATGCCAAAGCGCAGCAAGTTTTCTCGAGCAATGGGTATCTTGTCTCACAGTTGGTAAACTTTTTGATAAGGTAGTATATTGCATGCTCTTTTCGACTAGACTCGTCATGCTGTCCCAGCACGCACCCCATTGAATTGTCTAGCACTGTTAAGTATAATATCAAAGGTCTTCCTTCAACCGGAGGCATCAGAATTGGCGGTTCTTTAAGATATTCTTTGATCCTTTCGAAAGAAGTCTGGAATTCGTCATTCCACTCTACCACTTGATCTTTCTTCAGAAGCTTGAAGATGGCCTCACAAGTAGAAGTCAGATGTGAAATGAACCTGGAGATATAATTCAAGCGTCCCAAGAAACCTCTAACTTCCTTCTCGATACGGGGAGTTGGCATCTCTTGTATGGCCTTTACCTTTGAGGGGTCTACCTGAATACCTTTGTCATTGACGATAAAACCCAGAAGCTTACCAGACCTTACCCCGAAGGTGCACTTGTTCGGATTCAACCTTAACTTGTATATCTTCAACCTGTCGAACAACTTTTGTAGATGATCGAGATGTTCCTCTTTGGTTTGAGACCTGGCTATCATGTCATCAACATAAACTTCGATCTCATGGTGAATCATATCATGGAACAAAGCGACCATGGCGCGCTAATAAGTTGCCCTAGCATTCTTCAACCCAAAAGGAAATACCTTATAACAGAAGGTGCCCCATTGTGTGACGAAGGTTGTCTTCTCCATGTCTTCAGGAGCCATCTTGATCTGGTTGTAGCCAGAGAAACTATCCATGAAGGAGAAGATTTTGTGTTGCACGGTGTTGTCAACCAGAACATCAATATGGGGAAGAGGGAAGTCATCCTTGGGGCTTGCCCTGTTCAGATCTCTGTAATCCATATACATCCATACCTTGCCGTCCTTCTTAGGTACCAGAACAACGTTGGTAACCCACTGCGGGTAAGAAGTGACAGCTAAGAATCCTGCGTCGAATTTCTTCATGACCTCTACCTTGATCTTCTCTGACATTTCGGGACGCATACTACGGACCTTATGTTCAATCGGAGGACAGTCTTCTTTAGTTGGCAGGCGATGTGCCACAATATCAGTGTCCAAACCAGACATGTCTTCATAGGACCAGGCGAAGATCTCAACATAGTCGTGCAGTATCTGTATCAACCTCTATTTGATGCTAAGCTCCAAATTTGCACCTATTTTAACCTCTTTTCTGTCTTCCTCAGTACCCAAATTCACTGTCTCAACTGGCTCTTCATGAGGCTGTATGGCCCTCTCTTCCTGTAGTAGTAGCCTAGCAAGTTCTCTAGGGACCTCACAATCGTCCTCACCTTCGTCCTCGGTTTGGTTGATCGAATTTTCGAAGTCATAACTGGCAATAGCAGAGCTGTTATTAATGGGATCCAAAGTGGATATGGATCTGCAGTATGATACATGAGTGTGTGTAAGAGCATAATTGTATTGATAAAGTAAAGGCAGAAAAGAAAAACAGAGAGCACAAAATTTGTATGCTAAGAACGTCCAATGCTTCATTGATGAAATATGAGATGACATATAATAACCCTCACAGATAGAACCATCGTGCCTCGGGTAAGACACAAGGCCAAAAAAAAGAGTTTAAATTGTTCATTACAAACAAGTAAGACAATTACTGCGGAATAAAAGAAACTGGAACAAAATCTCTAGCCGTCCAGTTATTCGGTCCACCATTGGTAGTCGGGTAGATCCAGCTGTCGATGTCAGGGTCTTCCTCACTATCTTCAACAGTGTTGACCTCACGATTACTGATGCGTAGGGGAGGTCCTCCAGCCCGAGTGTGTCGAACAGCCCTTTGAGCCCCTTAAGTAAAGCCCAAACCAAATTTGTCAGTTTTGTGAGCGAAATCGGGGAGCTGACCCCAATTGGCACACCCACCTTCTTCAACCACGGCCCTGGCATCCTTGAGAGAAGCCATCTTCAGAGGAGGTTTGTTGCTAGTTGTAGTTTCAGTTGATGCCAAGATCTTAGGGACCTCTTCAAAATTCTGACAAGGAGTTTCGATAAATTCCTCGTCCATCTCTATGTAGCGGAAGGAATTGAGATGGATCACCATATACTCCTCTTCACCCCGTACAGTGACAATCTTCCCTTTCACCAGATACTTCAGCATTTGGTGGAGTGTGGAAGTAACTTCCCCAGCCTCATGGATCCAAGGACGACCCAACAAACAAGAATACGACGGCCCGATGTCCATCACATAGAAAGTGGACATGAAAGTCTGAGAGCCTATCTTTACAGGGAGGTCCACTTCCCCATGCACCATTCTTTTCGACCTGTCAAAAGCCCTTACCACAATGTTACTAGGCTTTAAAGTCAAACCCTCGCAATCCAAACGGTCCAACGCCTTCTTGGGCAGAACATTCAGTGAAGACCCAATATCCACCAGCACATGAGCCATGGTAGTGCCACTGCACTCGATCGAGACATGCAGAGAATCATTGTGTTTCCTTCCCTTCGGTGTCAAGTATGCATCTGAAAAACCCAGCCCATTGTCAGCAAGCAGGCTAGCCACGCAATCTTTAAATTGATCAGTTGAAGTCTCTTGCAGCACATGCGCAGTTTTGAGGAATGCAATCAAAGCCTTCGCATGGGCCTCAGAGCACAACAGGAGGGATAACATGGATATCTTTAAGGGGGTCTGCCCCAACTGCTCGACCACATTGTAGTCACTCTTTTTAATTATTTTCAAAATTTCCTCTATCTCTTGCTTAGAGGTTTCCACAACAATTTTTCTAGGTGCCTTCGTCCGAGTAGGCTCACCTACAACTTCTTTGCCTCGCATCCCATATGACTTATCGGTAGGGGTAACAACTGGAGTAGTAACTGAAGTACTAGCGGGAGCAGAAGATGAAATAACGATAGGCTTAGTGACAGTTTTTGGGGAGATATAAGGATAGAAAACCCTTCCACTTCTAGTAATCTTGTTGGTCCCAACAATGTTACCGACATCAGGATCAGCTTCTTCGGTCTTCAAGTTTTGTTTAACGCTATGATAGTAAACATCAGTGCCATAATGCCAAGGGACAGCTTTGTCCAAGGTGTACGGGACAGGACTAGGACATGTGATTATATATGCAGCGACTCTCGTAGTGGGCGTAATCCTAACAGGTTTTCTCGAGGAAACCTTGGAAGGACTGGCGGAAATGGTTATAATAGCAATATCTTCACACGGAACAATTGGAATCAAAGTCTTTTCGAACAAAATTTCTCTGCTGTCCATCAGGCATTGGACACCTGTCTTCAGCAAATAGCAACCAGAAGGCATGGATGAACATATGTGGAAATCTTCATCACAACCTGGAAATAAACCAACCAACAACAAATTCTTCTTAACAGTCATAAGAGGAGTAAAAACTTCATCAACTGAGGTCACAAACAGATTGGTATCAACGGCGTTAACTCCATGGTTGTGCTTAGGCATGGGAGCAGTTATGACATCGGGCTTCTCCGGAGCGTCAAAATTAATCTCCTTGGCTTCAATTAGATCTTGTACTCTATTTTTTAGAGCCCAGCAGTCATTTGTATCGTGACCAGGACTCTGAGAATGGTAGGCACACCGAGCATTCGGATTGTAACGAGGAGAGGAGGTATTAGGATTCTTGGGAGCCTCTCTAAAGTTTCCAAGTTAGATCTCAACAGATGGGGTAAAACCTCTGTCAATGTCATGTTGATCCGAGTGAACTGCCTTTGTGGTCTTTCTATCCTTTGTCGATTGTTGCGTTGTGGGGCTGTCGCAGGCCTTGGTATTATTACAGCACTTATCGTTGGACGGTATCCTGCTCTGCTCTGATCTCTCGGGCTATAAATGGCACTGGCCTCCTTCTTACCAGTGAGAGGTTTCTTTGCTGAACTTGACGAGGTATCTTTCTATATTTTACCGCTCCGAATCCCAGCTTCTACCCTTTCTCTGATTAATATCATCTCAGTGAAACCAACTGACGAGTTGCCGATCAAATGGTTAAAGAATGGACCAGACAACGTCTCAAGAAACATGTCAACCAACTCCCTATCAGATAATGGGGGTTGAACTCTCCCAGCCAAGTCTCTCCACTTCTGCGCGTAGTCCTTAAAACCTTCATTTGCACCCATGGACATACTCTGGAGTTGAGTACGAGTAGGGGCCATGTCGGTATTGTATTGATACTACTTATAAAAAGAAGCAGCCAAATCCTCCCAGTTTCAGACATTGATTCCCTCCAATTGGTAGAACCATTCAAGCTGAGTCCCTGACAGACTGTCTTGAAAGAAATGAACCCACAAGTTTCTATCAGCGGTGTGGGGCTGGATCTTCCTCACATAGGAACGTAGATGGAGCTTTGGGCAAGACACCCCATCATACTTTGCGAAAACTGGAGCCTTAAATTTCCGTGGGGTGACTACTCCGGACACCAACCCTAGTTCTTCAAAATCCAACCCTGGTATTCTCTGGATCTCCATAGCACTTAACCGATCCCCTAACTGCTTGTACCTATCCTCAGTGGGAGGATACTGCTCATCATTATAGTCGGTATCATTTTCAGAGATCTCAGGACTGGGGTCCTCTTCCCTTGTCTGCCCCTCCTGATTTTCCCCCTCTTTGGATGAGGAAGTCACATCAACTGATTGCTTTAGTGGCCCCCCGAATCTTCTGCCCATATTGAGGGCATCAACGCGCTTGTTCTTCTTCTTCTTCTTCTTCTTCTTCTTCTTCTTCTCTTTCTCTTTCAGGATGAGGGCCTTCAGATCCTCTTGCCCTTTTGCCAGAGTTACGAACATCTGTTGAAATTGGGCGTTTTGTGCCTGAAGATCCTTGATGCTTTGTTTAGAAGACATATCTGCTCGAAATAAACAGCGGAGGAGATGAGAAACATGTAACAGAACCTGCTTATGCAATGTCATGGATGGTATGCGTATGCAATGATTTCAAGGAATTTAGAGATTTAAATTTGTTCAGACCAAAAGAGGAACACACGTCATATTAATAAATCCAAGTTTGAGTACATTATGCCTCTTTGGGCTTACAATGAAAGAAACAAACATACAACAAAACTCCTAAGACAAAAAGGTTGAACGCATCCTCTTTGGCGCAATGTAGGCGTTCAGATTCCGTTCTTCATGAAGCTGTTTGGCGAGTTCCAGAACCTTCTTCTCACTGGCGTAAAATTGGGTTTCAAAGGTATCTCGCTCTTCCTTCAACTGAACCCAAGCTTTCTGCAAGTCTTCGAGAGAGGTAGGCATGTCAGGATGAAGGACAGTGTATGGAAAGTATCTTTCAACAATAGGCTCTATGATAACAGGGAGGATGGAAGGATAAGGCATCCCGAGTCTCTGAGCACGAGCTCGTACCCACCTAAGATAAGGCTCAAGGGGAATAGAGTTTTTGTGTCCCAAAATCCTACTGTCCACCTTGTTCACCATTCTCCAAGCTCGTGCAAACCTCTAGCAGTAACCTTGGTCTTCTTGGTTATAGTCGAACACTAGACCTTGAATAAGCATCTCATGAGGGCCGTCTCTTCGGGCATACCCAAACTGCCGAAGAGCTAAGCAGGGATTGTAGGTGATACCTCCCCTAATACCAAGCAAAGGGACGTTAGGGAATTCCCCACAGTGGTCAATGATAGAGACGTCTTCCAAGGATCTAGAACACCAACGGATGTCAGAATGGGTGAGGGACATCATCCTTTGAGACCGTATCAGTCTTTGCTCATTCTTCAATGCTGGTTGAGGTAGGTGTGAAGTGAACCACTTAGCGAGTAGGGGAATACAACACAAAAGAGTACCTCTTTTCTTCATGGTGCGGGTATGAAGGCAATGCAAGATGTCGCCCAATAAGGTAGGTACATGATTGCGAGAGAGAAAGACTTTGACGGCGTTAACATCTATGAATTGGTCCGAATTGGGGAACAGAACCAAACCATAAATGAGAAGATCCAGGATGTCTTCAAAATCTTGGAAATCCATGTCGTCCCAGAATGAACAACCCTTCTCCAATAGAAACTTGGCTAGGAAACCTTTAACCCAACTTCTTGTCTCCCAATTGGCTATGATGTCAGCTCTTTTCAAATGCAAAGCCTCGGCGATGACTTCAGGTTTTGGAATCTCTTCTAAACCGGTGAACGGTGTGATACGGTGGCAGAACCGACTGTTTAATACTGGTTTGTGTTTTACGTTTTTTATTTGCAAAATGTCGCAGTAAGCAAGAGTCGCCGCCGACTTTTATTTCATCCAACCGAAAAGGAAAATAGTACAAAAAAAGTCCTTTTTCGAGATGTTTCTGAGTACGGGGGTAGATTATAGAAAGGGAAGGTGTTAGCCCCCTTTCTATCCTTGGTTTTCCATGGGCTCTTAGGTACTTGCTCATCTTTTTAAATTGCATGTGTGTGTGCTTGTTTTGAAAAGTTTTGCTTCGTGATAATCCTTCTATCAGTCCTCAAGGATGTGACGAAGTTTGTTTTGAAAATTTGTTTGAAAAGTGTAAGTGTGAAAAGTTTCGATTTGAGCAAGTACCTACTAGCATCTACTTACTCGAAAAAAGATCGTTTCTATTCTCGTTCCTTTAGACAGTGCTATCCTACTATTGAGAAATAGGTAGCACCGTTGTTGGAGTTGTAAGGGTCAATTCGAAAGGGACGTACGATCACTAAAGCAATGTTAGGATACCTTAGTAATAACCCTAGAGTCTTAAGATCATATTCGAGGCAACATCTCCGAGGCAACACTTCTGAGGCAACATTCGAATGGGACATTTGATCTTTTTTAGATAGGAGGGCAACCACTAAGACACCCTATACTTAATGATCGTTTACTGAAGGCAACCGAAGTGAGAGTATACCCTAAAAGTGATATGTGCGAGTGATTTGTTTCAGTTATTTATCTTTTCACATTAGGGTTTTCTAACCGTATTAACTTGTCATGCATTCTTGCCATACAAACCTATCAGCATACATCTAAACAGTTAAATATTTGCGGGAATAAAAAATGCGAGAAAATAAATCTACGTTATTACAAGGCTTCGGGGTGGGGGATTAATTACATAGCCAAAAAACCGGGAATTTAAACAATAAATAAAACCCTAAATTAAACTATTACAAACCATGAACAGTTACAAAAATATTGTCAAAATGAATAATAAGCGCGCGATGAATCAAATACGAAACGACTAGGGTTTTGACCCTTGACTAAACCTATTTGCGATCGATTAAAAAAAGATGTTTTGTCATGTTTTGTTATTTAAGAAAATAATGAAATAGTTAAATTGAAAAGAAAATCCTAAGTTCTAATTAATTTTAAATTAAGAAAAAATAAATTAATTCAATCTAAAAACCTATTTTTGTATTTTATTTATTTGAGAAAAAATAAAAGAATTAAATCAAGAGTTTAACCTAATTTGCTAATTAGTTTTAATTATATAAAAAAATAAGTTAAAATTGCCCTAATTTAAACTAAATTAAATTAAATTAACAAAATTAATTTTGATAAAAAAAACCTAATTCTAATTTTTATGAATTTTTGATTTTAGGATTTTATAAAAAAATGATTAGTTTGTTAATTAAAATGATTAAAAGAAATATTAAAAGAATTAAATAAAATAAGAAAAGAAATAAGAAAAAGAAAAGATGGGCCTGATAGCAATGCTGGAGAGGGGGGTGCCAATATGATTTTTGGGCCCAAACAAATCCAAGCCCTTTTGACTTCGCCCGATCTAGTGCGTGTGTTGATTTGAGGAGCATGGTAGGCCTCCAATGATGGCACGTTGGATCTTGGCTGGAGATGTGTTTGATGGCCAGATATTGATGGCATATGGTGGACGTATAGGACAGCTTTGCACCTGATCACATGATGAAAAATAATATGAAACAAAGGTTGGGACCTGGGGATCGAACCCAGGCCCTTATGCTCGCTTTCAATACCACGCTGCCAACTGAGCTGTGATGCTTAGTTGTAATTATAATAAGAGTAAAGCATAATATAATAAAACATGAGTTAGTGGTCAAAACAAAAATAAAAACGTGCGTCAGTTTGAATGAGCCAATGATGTTGTGCCACGCAAGCTTCTTCTTCCTTTCTCCGTCGTTTTAGCCTAGGACACTTTTACCTACAGACACCTTGTTATAGGTACAGATCTGTGCATCTCAAAAATTTTCTACAAGCAAGATAAATGACAAGTGAGGGTACCAATCAACTCGTCTCATCCTCACGAGTATCATGGTACCTGAATTCAGGCCTAATTTTGCCTATATTGCAAACCCCTAAAACGAGCCAAGAAACCCTAACAATGGCATATCATGATTCCTGTACTGAAAACGCAATTAAATAATACCAATAGCTTGCAAACTCAATGGTGAACAAGAATATATAATTCAAATATGCTAATGATGCGTAAATCAATAAAATCGAAATCAAGTTTTGAGGCAAACCGTGGCGTCTGTAACTTACGATTCCGAATGTGAAAATGCTTGCAATTGATTGAGATCCCTTCTGGAGATGTCCAGGAGTCTGTTGGTAATGTTAGAATGGCTTGGATTGGCCTCTAGGATGGAAATTGAATCACCACTTTTCTTTGAAAATTTGAAGTTTGGTTCTCTCTTTTCCACGACTGTAACCTCCTTTTCTTGCCTTGTTTTTGTTCATTATATATCCCTCAATGAATTAGGGTTGCAAAACAGATTCAATCTTCAAGCTTTGATGATATTTGATTTAATTCTTTATCCATATGATATATTTCTAAATTTGGCCCAATCATGCTCTTTTTGTTCCAATTGCCATTGATTCGAATTGATCTTGCAAGCTCAGCATATCTTGGTTGCTAACCTGTTAAAAAAACCAATCAAATCAAATCTTTGATAATTTTCATCATTTATTTGATTTAATTCACTTTTTAATTAATGAAAAATCAAAATAAATTGAAAAATGAAGAAAAAAATTGGTGGATAATTATTTGTGTCTTGGACCACATTATAATTGAGGTGCAAGCATAAAAAGTTGGGCCCCTTTAGCAAAAAATGCAAATTTGAGCACATTTGACTTTTGGCAATTTTACAAAAATGGTCAACTTGGCGAATGTATAACTCTCTCAATTTTGACCCTAGAGAGGTTTTCTTTGACTTTTTAGAAATCTTAGGATGTCCTCTAAGCAACCCTTTTAGTCTCATCTCAATTGGGTCTTCCATGTTCATGTATGAAGCTTTGACCCAAAAGGTATTTTCGTTGACTTTCCAAAATGACCTATAATGTCAAAATTCATATCTTTTTGTGAGTGTATATTTTAAACTTGGGAGATGAAGATGAATTGTATGGAATTACATCCTCTTCGAAATGAGATTTGGATGGGTCATTTTTGATAAAGTATGAGAAAGTTATGCTTGGTCAAAGTTGAGTTGATTTTTCCTACAAAACCCTAATTTAGCAACGTTTGGGTTTTGATGAATTGTGAGCAATCCTTGAGGAATAATTATCAACCCTTTATCAAATGATGAATAATACTTCAAAATGATGATGTTGACCAAAAATCTTGAAGTTTGACTATATATGGGCCATAGTTGACTTTTGACCTAACATAGTTGATTTTCAGGTATTTGAGCAATTGACTGAGCAAACTTCTTCTGCAAGGCTTGAAACTTGACATGGATGATCTTGAGGACGTATTATGAAAATGGTGATCATTTGAGTCCTTTGTGTTTCACACATCTTGATGAAAATATAAACCCTAATTTGAGGTATACTGCCTTAGGAGAGAGTTTGTCTGGTCAACTCTTGAACTTTCTTGAGCAATTTGGGGACCTCACTTGACATTTGTTGAGAAATATGGGAGGGAATATTTTGGGGTACAACAGCTGCCCCTGTTCAATCTTCTTAAACCTGAGGATGTAGATTGGCTCGTCTGCCTTTCGTGATTTGAACGTGGAAGATGATTGAACACTAGAGTGCCCAGAAATTTGCACTCGCATGAAGTGATACTTAATTCGTGATATCGGGAATGGGCTTATAGCTGAAATTTGGTAGTTTCTATAGGATTTTCGGAGATGGGATTAATGATGCCATCCGAAGAAGTGTCGATCGCACAAGAGATTCCTTTGTGAGAACTCGTATACCTGCTATTAAGGAGGACTTTGCTGGGGAATATTGGTCTCTGTCTTGGGGGAAAATAGAGTTTTAGGGGCTTCATTTGTCCGTTACTCTACTGGGGAATAATTCCGATTTGGGAAGCGGAAATGAACCGCGTATCTTGTCGGGGTATATGCTTCACTGCGACTTTCTGGGGAAATGTGAAACCAATCGTGTGTGATCGGGTCCTGGTCTTACAGTGTTATGGACTGCTGTCTGGGGATAAGAGAGGCAGAACCTGGATAGTAAAGTTATGAGAAGGAACCTGGATAGTAGGGTTACTTCGACATGAAAGCCTGGATAGTAGGGTTGTGAGAAGGAACCTGGATAGTAGGGCTACTTCGATACGAAAGCCTAGATAATAGGGCTGTGAGAAGGAACCAGTATAGTAGGGTTACTTCGATATGAAATCCTGGATGGTAGGGCTTGAGAAGGAACCTGGATGGTAGGGTTACTTCGATATGAAAGCCTGGATGGTAGGGCTTGAGAAGGAACCTAGATAGTAGGGTTACTTCGATACGAAAGCCTGAATAGTAGGGCTGTAAGAAGGAACCTGGATAGTAGGGCTACTTCGACATGAAAGCCTTGATAGTAGGGCTGCAAGAAGGAACCTGGATAGTAGGGCTACTTCGACATGAAAGCCTGGATAGTAGGGCTTTGAGAAGGAACCTGGATGGTAGGGTTACTTCGATATGAAAGCCTAGATAGTAGGGATGTGAGAAGGAACCTGGATAGTAAGGCTACTTCGACATGAAAGCCTGGATAATAGGGTTGCGAGAAGGAACCTGGATAGTAGGGCTACTTCGACATGAAAGCCTGAATAGTAGGGCTGTGAGAAGGAACCTGGATGGTAGGGTTACTTCGATATGAAAGCCTGGATGGTAGGGCTTGAGAAGGAACCTGGATGGTAGGGTTACTTCGATATGAAAGCCTGGATGGTAGGGCTGCGAGAAGGAACCTGGATAGTAGGGCTACTTCGACATGAAAGCATGGATAGTATGGTTGTGAGAAGGAACCTGGATGGCAGGGTTACTTCGATATGAAAGCCTAGATGGTAGGGCTTGAGAAAGAACCTGGACGGTAGGGTTACTTCGATATGAAAGCCTGGATGGTAGGGTTGCAAGAAGGAACCTGTATAGTAGGGCTACTTCGACATGAAAGCCTGGATAGTAGGGCTGTGAGTAGGAACCTGGATGGTAGGGTTACTTCGATATGAAAGCCTAGATAGTAGGGCTGTGAGAAGGAACCTGGATAGTAGGGTTACTTCGATATGAACTCGGGTAAAACTGTAGAGGAAACCTGGGTAAGGTTGCATTTGTCGCACCAATGATTACTCTGTTTAGCTTTGAGTGTTAATCATGGAATTGCTGGAAATTGTTGACAATAACTGTCTTTCCTGAAAGAAATACTAGGTTAGTTATGTGCGATGCATGAGATGTGTTGTGATGAGGTTCTCAAAATAATTGAGATTATGTTATATGTAATTTATGCACATGTCATGATGTATGGACATGAAATGCTGGCGTAATAATCTGAGTCTGAGAAAATAAATCCCTGCCTGCTGTTTGGAGAGTGTGAGAAATGGTATTCTTGACTGCTGTAGAAACCATAGTTCCTCTACTTCTGTTGGGGATGGTGAACAAAGATGACTATGCTGGGGATTTGCCCCTTGTTTACGGATATTCTTCTGAGGAAAGACTCTGTCTGAGGATAACTCTGCGGGGGAATAACTCTATTGGAGAGGAGATATTTTGTTGATAGATCTGCTGTCTTGGAGAAATAACTCAGCTGGGGATGAATTTCCGTTGCTGGTGATAATGAATTTTGGTCGAGATTGAATTTATTCTTGTGAGAGAAATAAACTCTGCTTGGGGAGAAATTTGTTGACTCGCTCGCGGTTGTGAACCTTAGCCGGGGAGAGTTATGTACTGTTTGGAAAAGCTAACACCACTGTCTTTGGATACATTTTACTCTGTGGGGAGTGTATGTATCACTACTCATATTCTCAATCTGGCTCTATCCCGACACCTGATGGACAGAGTAACTGTAAGGTTTGGGAACTTCTTGTTTTTCCCTGTTCCTGGAATCACGAGTAATTGTCTTTTGTTTATGTAAATTTTTATGAGCAGCAATTATTTTCAAATGCAAACATCAAAAGTGAATCATTGGACGTTCTTGCAAAACAAAACAAAACAAAAAAAAATTGAAATTTCTTGTGAAAATGAATTGTATTGATTTTGAAGTTGACCCATAATAGACGTTTTGTACAAAGAGACTGACGTCCTAGTAAGAGAACGCCGCCGAAAGAAATTACAATTTGTAAAAGAAAGAAAAACAGCTATGTAAAACAATCCCATTGGGTTCCAACTCTGCTATTGCCTTTATATCTTCGAGCGTCTCATCACTTTTCTACTTGGCTGAAGGTGGATCAAATTGATTGGCGCTGTTTGAGCTTGATAGTTGATACCGAAGTCTGGTTGCAAGATGACCCAATGGGACATAGTGTTACGCTTCAATCCCTAATTTTTGCCTAGACCGCCCTTTCGAATTTTTAATCCATCGGGATACCCTTTTTTGCCCAAGTCGCCTTTTCAGGTTTTCGACCTGCCGGGTGTACAAATTTTTTTATTTTCATCCCTTACTTTTGCCCGAACCCTTTTGGTTCGCCGGGAAGCCCTTATTTTTGCCTAGGCCAGTCAACCTAGAGGGTCTTTGATTACGTGTAGTATCTTTTCACTATGTCTGCATTGACAGGGTGAGGAAGGTCGTCACCATCCATGGTGGTTAGAATCATAGCTCCTCCTGAGAAAATGTTCTTAACCACAAGTGGCCCTTCGTATGTAGGGGTCCATTTGCCCCTGGGATCACCTTGCGGTAGTATGATGCGTTTGATCACCAGATCCCCGACTTGATACTCTCGATGTTTGACTTTCTTATTAAAAGCCTTGATCATCCTCTTTTGATACGTCTGACCATGACAGATAGCAGTAAGTCTCTTTTCATCGATTATATTCAGCTGATCAAGTCGAGTTTGGATCCAGTCGTCTTCGTTCAAACCCTCACCCTTCATAACCCTGAGAGAGGGTATTTGGACTTCGATGGGTAAGACTGCCTCCATGCCTTACACCAAAGAGTAGGGTGTTTCCCCTGTCGATGTCTGTGCTGAGGTACGGTATCCATGAAGAGCAAATGGTAGCATCTCGTGCCAGTCTTTGTATGTCACCGTCATCTTCTGCACAATCTTTTTGATGTTCTTGTTAGCTGCTTCAACAGCCCCATTCATCTTCGGCCGATAGGGAGAAGAATTGTGATGCTGAATCTTGAACTGCTTACAGAGCTCGGTGATCATTGTGTTATTGATATTTGCACCGTTGTCAGTAATAATCCTCTCTGGTACACCATATCGACAGATCAGATTGTGTTGGATGAATCGCGCCACGACATTCTTGGTTACTGTAGCAAAGGAAGCTGCCTCAACCCACTTCATGAAATAATCAATAGCCACCAGAATGAAACGATGCCCCACATTTTAAAGAACCAAGGAGCCGTCAAAACATTCAGGGGAACCGGAGGCACGTTGTGATCGGTGGATCTGGAACTGACTGTTTTTTAGCTGGTTTCGCGAAATGTCGCGGAAGCAAGAGTCGCCACCGTCTTTTATTTTCTCCAATATGGAAAGGACAAAAGCACAGCAAAATTCCTTATGAGATTAGCTCTCGGTTCGGGAGGTAGATTTATAGAAAGGGAAGGTGTTAGCACCCTTTCTATCCATGGTTATCCATGGGCTCTTAGATACTTGCTCATTTGTGTTTTCAAAATGTTTGTTTTCTTTTCAAGTGTGAGTGGGTTTTGAAAAAAGTTTCTTTGAAAATTTCAGTTCGACTCTTGTATCAGTCCTCAAGAGTGTTTGAAAAGTTATTTTTGAAAGCTTTTTGCAAAGTGTCGGTGTGAAAAGAAGTTTTTGATTTGTTTTGAATTAGAGCAAGTATCTACGAGTCATCTACCTACCCTAAGGAATTAGTCTGTGTAAATGTCCTTAAGGTAGTGCCATCCCACCATTGAGAGGTAGGTAGCACCACCGTTGGAGGTGTTCGGGTCAATTCGAGGGTTAGGGACAGTGTGGTCACCGAGAAATAATAAGATACCTTAGAAGCTACCCTTATGCCATTGATCTTTTTATTCCGAGGCAACCGTTTCGAGGCAACTATTCCGAGGCAACCGTTTCGAGGCAACTTGTTTTGAGGCAACTGGATCAATGGACATAAGGACTTACTAAAACGTCCCATACTCGACGACCACGTTTCGAAGGTAAGGCAACAGTGAGGCGTACCCTAGGGGTGGTGTGTGCTTTGTGTGTCATGTTCATTTATGTTTATCTTGTTCATGCATCGGTGATCTACGCGTTGCTTTTATTTTGGCATTCATTCTTTCATGCAAGTTATTAACAGTTTAAAAGATGCAGAATTAAAAGTCCTACGATATTACAAAGGCGCGGGTCTACATCGCCAAATTAATCCAAGACCCGATTTGAAATAAAATAAAATGCGGAAAAATAAATATCCTAATTAATCTATTACATAGCTTTGGGATAAATACATTATATTTACAAAAAGAAATAAAAGTAAAATGCGAGAAGAAGTAAAGTCGGGAATGCGAGGGCGTTGGACCCTTTTAAGGAAATTAAATTACCATTAATAAGTTAATTAAGTTAAATGAGAAAAGGAACTTATCTTTTGAGTTTTTGTATTTATGGAATTTAGTAAGAAAATTAAATGAAATTGAAACCCTAATTCTAAACTATTAAAAAAATGTTTAATTTTAACCTAGTTTTAACCTAATTATTTAATGGCCAATTTATTTACAAAAAATAGTTAATTATTAGTAATGGTAAAAGAAAAGAAAAAAGGATAAAAGTATTTAAAACCCTAATTCTACATTTTTTTAATTTATAAAAAAAACATTAAAATTAAACCTAGAATTAAAACTAAATTAATTGTTGAATTTATTTACAAAAATGTTAGTGAGTTAAACATTAAATATATTTTTATTTTATTTTTATAGTTTCTGATTTTTTGGTATTTTTATGTTATGAAAAATTAATTTAAAGAATTAAAATAAAACTAAATAAAACAAATAAAATAGGAAAAGATAAAAAAGAATGAAAAATAGAATGCAAACCAATGGGGGGTGTTGACCCCAATTTTGGAGGTAAGTTGCCAGCAATTTGGCCCATTTATTGGAGGCCTGATTGACTTTTCTGGGATGCGTGTGACTCCATTGACCAATGCGTATGGTGTTCTTCAGATCAGGGCCATTGGATTGATCTCAGCGGGTGCGTGGCAAACACAGACATGAAGATGTATGGTAGGCCCTGGTGTAGGAACTGCATGGAATCACATTAAAACAAAATATATTGAGGAAGGGAGGGGACCTGGGAATCGAACCCAGGTCCCAAGGCTTGCCAACAATGCTTTCCACCAGCTGAGCTATGCACGTGTATTCGTTAGTGTAATAGGATGGAATTAATATATGTAACAAATAAACATTATGCTGGAATCAAATAAAAAACGCGCTGAATTTCAAATAAGCCAATCACACGCTTACAACTCATCTTCTTCTCCACTTCTTCGTTTTGACCTGAAAAAAAGAGAAAGGATAGCGGGGGTTTTAAACCCCCACTAAATGGAGAACATGATAATAGCGATTAGCGTATGGTTGCTCATAAATTGAGCGCGACTAGTGTAATCAATTCGTATGAAGGTCGTGAGTTCAGTGGTCCAGGTCTTGTTGGCCAATTTTTCCCCAAGCGCAAAGCCCTAATTTTACAGCTTGGAAAACCTAGCGAGCTCCAATGGTGGATTCCCATATAAGGCACGAAAGCTCAATTGAATGGCATGGTTAGCTTCAGAATGGTTCAATTAGTATAAATCAACAAGAAAAAATGCAAGGATGATGCGTATAATTTAAAACACGAATATGGAAAATTGTAAGAACAGGACCGCTTCGTGTTACCAATTCTTTGTGTTAGAGGACTGGAAAAAGATTGGGTCACGTTCAGGAAAGCCTCAAAAAGCTTTTGGAATTGGTTACAAGCTTTGAATCACGCTCTATGTGTGAAATCAGTTTTGGAATTTTTTGACAAAAATTGCAAAGTTTGTGTTTGGTTTCAGGCGCAGCTTCCAGGTTTTTGTGATTAGGTTTAGCATCCTGTATATGTATGGGACAAATTAGGGTAAGAATTTGAGTCCATAACCCTTTGCATTGATGAATCCAAGATTTGATTTCCATGGAATCTTTTTCAATATTTTCTTCATGAAGAACATGCCAATTTGCACCAAATCTTTCCTTTTTGATGTGCACGAGATCCTTAGGCCTTGATGAGAGATTATACTGCACAAAAAGATTTGAAAACCTTATTTTAGTATTTTTGTCATATTTTATTTAATTAAATGAATTAATGGTGATAAAAATTCAAATAAATAATAAAAAATGATGAAATAAACCCCCTTTGGGTCAAATGGTCGTGCATAGTCTTTGGATAATGATTCTTGGAAGAAAATGTGGCCCATTAGCAATTTTGAGGCATTTGAGGTAAAGTTGACTTTTCAAAATTCCCAAACATTTCCCAACTTCCACAAGGCATATCTTGCTCAATTTTTAAGCTTTGATCATGTTCTTGGACATTTTGGAAAGGTCTTGAAATCCTCTAACCAATGCCTTTGGTCCCATGTCATTTTTATTTACCAATCTCAAGTTATGGTCTTTGACTTAAAGTCCCTTTTTGTTGACTTTTGAAAATGACCTATAATGTTGAGATTGATAACTTTTTGTGAGAGCATTTCTTGGACTTGAAGTGTGAAGAGGAGTTGTAGGGAATGTCTTTCTATTCAAAATGAGCTTTGGATGGAATTTTTTTGATAAACCATGTGGAAGTTATGCCTTGGTCAAGTTACAGTTGACTTTTTCAACTGTCCAAATATAGCAACTTTTGCATCTTGAGACTTTTTGAGCCATACCTTGAAAATCATGATCAAGAATTGATCAAATGATGTTTGTGGCTTCAAAATAAGATGTTGACCAAAAATTTGAACTTTTGACTGTCAAATGACCATTTTACCCCTACAGTTGACTGCTGAGCAATTAGGGCATTTGACTGTGCAATTTTGTGCTGTGAGTCTTGAAACTTGACATGAGGATACTTGACAATGTTTATAGGCATGTGGGACTAGTTTGGACCCTTGAAAACTTCAATTTCTTTGCCAGAACCAAAACCCTAGTTTTTGACTGTTAGGAGGCAATTGAACTGTGCAACCCTTGGGAGATTTTGAAGCATGTTCTTTGCAAATCTTGAAGAATATGGGAGGGCAAATTTTGGGGTACAACAGTTGCCCCTGTTCAATCTTCTTAGACCTGAGGATGCAGATTGGCTGACGTGCCTTTCGTGATCCGAAGGTGGAAGATGATTGAACACTAGAGTGCCCAGAAATTTGCGCTCACATGTTAGCAGTGTGATGGTGGGAATGGGCTTATAGATGCCATGCTAAGAGATGATGGATGAGTGGATGGGCTTATAGATGCCATCTGGATGTCGATCGCGTAAGAGATTCCTTAGCGAGAAGTTGCGTACCTGAAAAAGAAAATGATCACCTGACCTGTTACAGGAGTTGGTCTTCAAGCTCTTATGTAGATGTGCCCTGACTGGTTACAGGAGTTGTATCTGGAGCTTCAAAAAGGTGATGAATGAACCAGGGATGGTTACTACCTCAACGAGACGGTGAGAGAACCTTGGACGATTACTACCTCAACAGGAACGCTGAGAGAATCTTGGGTGATTACTACCTCAACAGGGACGCTGAGAGAATCTTGGATGTTTTCTACTGGGATAAGAATCAGGGAGATCTTTGGGTCGATCTGACTGAACCGGAGAAGGCCTTGGAATATCTTCAACTGGATAAGAATCAGGGAGATCTTAGGGTCGATCTGACTGAACCAGAGAAGGCCTTTGACTGGATAAGAATCAGGAAAATCTTAGGGTCGATTTAACTGAACCGGACAAGGTCTTGAAATGTCTTCAACTGGATAAGAATCAGGGAGATCTTAGGGTCGATCTGACTGAACCATAGAAGGCCTTTGAATGGATAAGAATCAGGAAAATCTTAGGGTCGATTTAACTGAACCGGATAAGGTCTTGGAATCTTCAACTGGATAAGAATCAGGGAGATCTTATGGTCGATCTGACTGAACCAGAGAAGGCCTTTGACTAGATAAGAATCAGGAAAATCTTAGGGTCGATTTAACTGAACCGGACAAGGTCTTGGAATCTTTAACTGAGTCTTCATCAGGAAAATCTTTAGGAATTGATTTAACTGGACCAGAGAAGGCCTTTGACTGGATCGGCATCAGAAAAATCTTTAGGAGTCGATTTAACTGAACCAGGCAAGGTCTTGGAATATAGCTGAGAACTTAACTGTATCTTTCCTGAAAGGTAAGGTCAGTCATATGCAATGCATGGTATGGATCAAGCAATGATGTTCTCAACATAAATGAGATTTGTAAGATATGATGCGTATATGCATGCTATAATGTATGAAAGTGTGATGTTTATGAACGTATGTTTTTCGTCTAGGAAAGTAAATTCTATAGGATTGTCGGAGATGGGATTAATGATGCCATCCGAAGAAGTGTCGATCGCACAAGAGATTCCTTTGTGAGAACTCGTATACCTGCTATTAAGGAGGACTTTGCTGGGGAATATTGGTCTCTGTCTTGGGGGAAAATAGAGTTTTAGGGGCTTCATTTGTCCGTTACTCTACTGGGGAATAATTCTGATTTGGGAAGCGGAAATGAACCGCGTATCTTGTCGGGGTATATGCTTCACTGCGACTTTCTGGGGAAATGTGAAACCAATCGTGTGTGATCGGGTCCTGGTCTTACAGTGTTGTGGACTGCTGTCTGGGGATAAGAGAGGCAGAACCTGGATAGTAAAGTTATGAGAAGGAACCTGGATAGTAGGGTTACTTCGACATGAAAGCCTGGATAGTAGGGTTGTGAGAAGGAACCTGGATAGTAGGGCTACTTCGATACGAAAGCCTAGATAATAGGGCTGTGAGAAGGAACCAGTATAGTAGGGTTACTTCGATATGAAAGCCTGGATGGTAGGGCTTGAGAAGGAACCTGGATGGTAGGGTTACTTCGATATGAAAGCCTGGATGGTAGGGCTTGAGAAGGAACCTAGATAGTAGGGTTACTTCGATACGAAAGCCTGAATAGTAGGGCTGTAAGAAGGAACCTGGATAGTAGGGCTACTTCGACATGAAAGCCTTGATAGTAGGGCTGCAAGAAGGAACCTGGATAGTAGGGCTACTTCGACATGAAAGCCTGGATAGTAGGGCTTTGAGAAGGAACCTGGATGGTAGGGTTACTTCGATATGAAAGCCTAGATAGTAGGGATGTGAGAAGGAACCTGGATAGTAAGGCTACTTCGACATGAAAGCCTGGATAATAGGGTTGCGAGAAGGAACCTGGATAGTAGGGCTACTTCGACATGAAAGCCTGAATAGTAGGGCTGTGAGAAGGAACCTGGATGGTAGGGTTACTTCGATATGAAAGCCTGGATGGTAGGGCTGCGAGAAGGAACCTGGATAGTAGGGCTACTTCGACATGAAAGCATGGATAGTATGGTTGTGAGAAGGAACCTGGATGGCAGGGTTACTTCGATATGAAAGCCTAGATGGTAGGGCTTGAGAAAGAACCTGGACGGTAGGGTTACTTCGATATGAAAGCCTGGATGGTAGGGTTGCAAGAAGGAACCTGTATAGTAGGGCTACTTCGACATGAAAGCCTGGATAGTAGGGCTGTGAGTAGGAACCTGGATGGTAGGGTTACTTCGATATGAAAGCCTAGATAGTAGGGCTGTGAGAAGGAACCTGGATAGTAGGGTTACTTCGATATGAATTCGGGTAAAACTGTAGAGGAAACCTGGGTAAGGTTGCATCTGTCGCACCAATGATTACTCTGTTTAGCTTTGAGTGTTAATCATGGAATTGCTGGAAATTGTTGACAATAACTGTCTTTCCTGAAAGAAATACTAGGTTAGTTATGTGCGATGCATGAGATGTGTTGTGATGAGGTTCTCAAAATAATTGAGATTATGTTATATGTAATTTATGCACATGTCATGATGTATGGACATGAAATGCTGGCGTAATAATCTGAGTCTGAGAAAATAAATCCCTGACTGCTGTTTGGAGAGTGTGAGAAATGGTATTCTTGACTGCTGTAGAAACCATAGTTCCTCTACTTCTGTTGGGGATGGTGAACAAAGATGACTATGCTGGGGATTTGCCCCTTGTTTACGGATATTCTTCTGAGGAAAGACTCTGTCTGAGGATAACTCTACGGGGGAATAACTCTATTGGAGAGGAGATATTCTGTTGATAGATCTGCTGTCTTGGAGAAATAACTCAGCTGGGGATGAATTTCCGTTGCTGGTGATAATGAATTTTGGTCGAGATTGAATTTATTCTTGTGAGAGAAATAAACTCTGCTTGGGGAGAAATTTGTTGACTCGCTCGCGGTTGTGAACCTTAGCCGGGGAGAGTTATGTACTGTTTGGAAAAGCTAACACCACTGTCTTTGGATACATTTTACTCTGTGGGGAGTGTATGTATCACTACTCATATTCTCAATCTGGCTCTATCCCGGCACCTGATGGACAGAGTAACTGTAAGGTTTGGGCACTTCTTGTTTTTCCCTGTTCCTGGAATCACGAGTAATTATCTTTTGTTTATGTAAATTTTTATGAGCAGCAATTATTTTCAAATGCAAACATCAAAAGTGAATCATTGGATGTTCTTGCAAAACAAAACAAAACAAAAACAAATTGAAATTTCTTGTGAAAATGAATTGTATTGATTTTGAAGTTGACCCATAATAGACGTTTTGTACAAAGAGACTGACGTCCTAGTAAGAGAACGCCGCCGAAAGAAATTACAATTTGTAAAAGAAAGAAAAACAGTTATGTAAAACAATCCCATTGGGTTCCAACTCTGCTATTGCCTTTATATCTTCGAGCGTCTCATCACTTTTCTACTTGGCTGAAGGTGGATCAAATTGATTGGCGCTGATTGAGCTTGATAGTTGATACCGAAGTCTGGTTGCAAGATGACCCAATGGGACATAGTGTTACGCTTCAATCCCTAATTTTTGCCTAGACCGCCCTTTCGTATTTTTAATCCATCGGGATACCCTTTTTTGCCCAAGTCGCCTTTTCAGGTTTTCGACCTGCCGGGTGTACAAATTTTTCTATTTTCATCCCTTACTTTTGCCCGAACCCTTTTGGTTCGCCGGGAAGCCCTTATTTTTGCCTAGGCCAGTCAACCTAGAGGGTCTTTGATTACGTGTAGTATCTTTTCACTATGTCTGCATTGACAGGGTGAGGAAGGTCGTCACCATCCATGGTGGTTAGAATCATAGCTCCTCCTGAGAAAATGTTCTTAACCACAAGTGGCCCTTCGTATGTAGGGGTCCATTTGCTCCTGGGATCACCTTGCGGTAGTATGATGCGTTTGATCACCAGATCCCCGACTTGATACTCTCGACGTTTGACTTTCTTATTAAAAGCCTTGATCATCCTCTTTTGATACGTCTGACCATGACAGATAGCAGTAAGTCTCTTTTCATCGATTATATTCAGCTGATCAAGTCGAGTTTGGATCCAGTCGTCTTCGTTCAAACCCTCACCCTTCATAACCCTGAGAGAGGGTATTTGGACTTCGATGGGTAAGACTGCCTCCATGCCTTACACCAAAGAGTAGGGTGTTTCCCCTGTCGATGTCTGTGCTGAGGTACGGTATCCATGAAGAGCAAATGGTAGCATCTTGTGCCAGTCTTTGTATGTCACCGTCATCTTCTGCACAATCTTTTTGATGTTCTTGTTAGCCGCTTCAACAGCCCCATTCATCTTCGGCCGATAGGGAGAAGAATTGTGATGCTGAATCTTGAACTGCTTACAGAGCTCGGTGATCATTGTGTTATTGAGATTTGCACCATTGTCAGTAATAATCCTCTCTGGTACACCATATCGACAGATCAGATTGTGTTGGATGAATCGCGCCACGACATTCTTGGTTACTGTAGCAAAGGAAGCTTCCTCAACCCACTTCATGAAATAATCAATAGCCACCAGAATGAAACGATGCCCGTTAGGTGTAGTAGGTCTGATCTCGCCGATCATGTCGATGCCCCACATTTTAAAGAACCAAGGAGCCGTCAAAACATTCAGGGGAACCGGAGGCATGTTGTGATCGGTGGATCTGGAACTGACTGTTTTTTAGCTGGTTTCGCGAAATGTCGCGGAAGCAAGAGTCGCCACCGTCTTTTATTTTCTCCAATATGGAAAGGACAAAAGCACAGCAAAATTCCTTATGAGATTAGCTCTCGGTTCGGGAGGTAGATTTATAGAAAGGGAAGGTGTTAGCACCCTTTCTATCCATGGTTATCCATGGGCTCTTAGATACTTGCTCATTTGTGTTTTCAAAATGTTTGTTTTCTTTTCAAGTGTGAGTGGGTTTTGAAAAAAGTTTCTTTGAAAATTTCAGTTCGACTCTTGTATCAGTCCTCAAGAGTGTTTGAAAAGTTGTTTTTGAAAGCTTTTTGCAAAGTGTCGGTGTGAAAATAAGTTTTTGATTTGTTTTGAATTAGAGCAAGTATCTACGAGTCATCTACCTACCCTAAGGAATTAGTCTGTGTAAATGTCCTTAAGGTAGTGCCATCCCACCATTGAGAGGTAGGTAGCACCACCGTTGGAGGTGTTCGGGTCAATTCGAGGGTTAGGGACAGTGTGGTCACCGAGAAATAATAAGATACCTTAGAAGCTACCCTTATGCCATTGATCTTTTTATTCCGAGGCAACCGTTTCGAGGCAACTTGTTTTGAGGCAACTGGATCAATGGACATAAGGACTTACTAAAACGTCCCATACTCGACGACCACGTTTCGAAGGTAAGGCAACAGTGAGGCGTACCCTAGGGGTGGTGTGTGCTTTGTGTGTCATGTTCATTTATGTTTATCTTGTTCATGCATCGGTGATCTACGCGTTGCTTTTATTTTGGCATTCATTCTTTCATGCAAGTTATTAACAGTTTAAAAGATGCAGAATTAAAAGTCCTACGCTATTACAAAGGCGCGGGTCTACATCGCCAAATTAATCCAAGACCCGATTTGAAATAAAATAAAATGCGGAAAAATAAATATCCTAATTAATCTATTACATAGCTTTGGGATAAATACATTATATTTACAAAAAGAAATAAAAGTAAAATGCGAGAAGAAGTAAAGTCGGGAATGCGAGGGCGTTGGACCCTTTTAAGGAAATTAAATTACCATTAATAAGTTAATTAAGTTAAATGAGAAAAGGAACTTATCTTTTGAGTTTTTCTATTTATGGAATTTAGTAAGAAAATTAAATGAAATTGAAACCCTAATTCTAAACTATTAAAAAAATGTTTAATTTTAACCTAGTTTTAACCTAATTATTTAATGGCCAATTTATTTACAAAAAATAGTTAATTATTAGTAATGGTAAAAGAAAAGAAAAAAGGATAAAAGTATTTAAAACCCTAATTCTACATTTTTTTAATTTATAAAAAAAACATTAAAATTAAACCTAGAATTAAAACTAAATTAATTGTTGAATTTATTTACAAAAATGTTAGTGAGTTAAACATTAAATATATTTTTATTTTATTTTTATAGTTTCTGATTTTATGGTATTTTTATGTTATGAAAAATTAATTTAAAGAATTAAAATAAAACTAAATAAAACAAATAAAATAGGAAAAGATAAAAAAGAATGAAAAATAGAATGCAAACCAATGGGGGGTGTTGACCCCAATTTTGGAGGTAAGTTGCCAGCAATTTGGCCCATTTATTGGAGGCCTGATTGACTTTTCTGGGATGCGTGTGACTCCATTGACCAATGCGTATGGTGTTCTTCAGATCAGGGCCATTGGATTGATCTCAGTGGGTGCGTGGCAAACACAGACATGAAGATGTATGGTAGGCCCTGGGGTAGGAACTACATGGAATCACATTAAAACAAAATATATTGAGGAAGGGAGGGGACCTGGGAATCGAACCCAGGTCCCAAGGCTTGCCAACAATGCTTTCCACCAGTTGAGCTATGCACGTGTATTCGTTAGTGTAATAGGATGGAATTAATATATGTAACAAATAAACATTATGCTGGAATCAAATAAAAAACGCGCTGAATTTCAAATAAGCCAATCACACGCTTACAACTCATCTTCTTCTCCACTTCTTCGTTTTGACCTGAAAAAAAAAGAAAGGATAGCGGGGGTTTTAAACCCCCACTAAATTAAGAACATGATAATAGCGATTAGCGTATGGTTGCTCATAAATTGAGCGCGACTAGTGTAATCAATTCGTATGAAGGTCGTGAGTTCAGTGGTCCAGGTCTTGTTGGCCAATTTTTCCCCAAGCGCAAAGCCCTAATTTTACAGCTTGGAAAACCTAGCGAGCTCCAATGGTGGATTCCCATATAAGGCACGAAAACTCAATTGAATGGCATGGTTAGCTTCAGAATGGTTCAATTAGTATAAATCAACAAGAAAAAATGCAAGGATGATGCGTATAATTTAAAACACGAATATGGAAAATTGTAAGAACAGGACCGCTTCGTGTTACCAATTCTTTGTGTTAGAGGACTGGAAAAAGATTGGGTCACGTTCAGGAAAGCCTCAGAAAGCTTTTGGAATTGGTTACAAGCTTTAAATCACGCTCTATGTGTGAAATCAGTTTTGGAATTTTTTGACAAAAATTGCAAAGTTTGTGTTTGGTTTCAGGCGCAGCTTCCAGGTTTTTGTGATTAGGTTTAGCATCCTGTATATGTATGGGACGAATTAGGGTAAGAATTTGAGTCCATAACCCTTTGCATTGATGAATCCAAGATTTGATTTCCATGGAATCTTTTTCAATATTTTCTTCATGAAGAACATGCCAATTTGCACCAAATCTTTCCTTTTTGATGTGCACGAGATCCTTAGGCCTTGATGAGAGATTATACTGCACAAAAAGATTTGAAAACCTTATTTTAGTATTTTTGTCATATTTTATTTAATTAAATGAATTAATGGTGATAAAAATTCAAATAAATAATAAAAAATGATGAAATAAATCCCCTTTGGGTCAAATGGTCGTGCATAGTCTTTGGATAATGATTCTTGGAAGAAAATGTGGCCCATTAGCAATTTTGAGGCATTTGAGGTAAAGTTGACTTTTCAAAATTCCCAAACATTTCCCAACTTCCACAAGGCATATCTTGCTCAATTTTTAAGCTTTGATCATGTTCTTGGACATTTTGGAAAGGTCTTGAAATCCTCTAACCAATGCCTTTGGTCCCATGTCATTTTTATTTACCAATCTCAAGTTATGGTCTTTGACTTAAAGTCCCTTTTTGTTGACTTTTGAAAATGACCTATAATGTTGAGATTGATAACTTTTTGTGAGAGCATTTCTTGGACTTGAAGTGTGAAGAGGAGTTGTAGGGAATGTCTTTCTCTTCAAAATGAGCTTTGGATGGAATTTTTTTGATAAACCATGTGGAAGTTATGCCTTGGTCAAGTTACAGTTGACTTTTTCAATTGTCCAAATATAGCAACTTTTGCATCTTGAGACTTTTTGAGCCATACCTTGAAAATCATGATCAAGAATTGATCAAATGATGTTTGTGGCTTCAAAATAAGATGTTGACCAAAAATTTGAACTTTTGACTGTCAAATGACCATTTTACCCCTACAGTTGACTGCTGAGCAATTAGGGCATTTGACTGTGCAATTTTGTGCTGTGAGTCTTGAAACTTGACATGAGGATACTTGACAATGTTTATAGGCATGTGGGACTAGTTTGGACCCTTGAAAACTTCAATTTCTTTGCCAGAACCAAAACCCTAGTTTTTGACTGTTAGGAGGCAATTGAACTGTGCAACCCTTGGGAGATTTTGAAGCATGTTCTTTGCAAATCTTGAAGAATATGTGAGGGCAAATTTTGGGGTACAACACACGTGCACCTTATCGGCATAGACTTGGCACTTATGACAGGTTCGAGAATGCTGATAACAATCGGCTTCCATAGTGGACCAGTAATATCCTGCCCGTAGGATTTTCTTTGCCATGGTATGTCCACTGGAATGGGTTCCGAAAGTGCCTTCATGTAGCTCTGCCATGATCCTTTCTGCCTCGCCCTTGTCTATACACTGCAGTAAGGTTGAATCATGGTTACGCTTGTAGAGGATTCCATTACTGATGAAGAACTTCGCAGTGAACCTTCTCAGAAACTTCTTATCAATAACAGATGCCCCCCCGGGGTATTCTTGAGCCTCAAGATACCTCTTTACCTTGTGAAACCAGGGTTTATCTGCTACCTTTTCAGTCTCAATGTCACAGCAATGTGCGGGTCATCCAACCTCTCAATGGTGATCTGGGGAGCTTCATTGTCCCACCTGACTTTAAACATAGAAGACATGGTAGCTAGCGCGTCCACCAGCTGATTCTCCTCTCTTGGGAAATGTTCAAAGGTTACCTCCTCAAAGTGTGGGAGCAATGTCAGTACATACTCTTTGTAAGGAATAAGATTCGGGTGCTTCGTATCCCACTCGCCTTTGATCTGACTTATCACCAGAGTGGAATCTCTGAATACACTCAAGAACTTAATCCTCAGGTCAATAGTAGCTCGAAGACCCATGATACATGCTTCATACTCCGCCATATTGTTGGTACAGTTGAAACATAAACGGGCGGTGAACGGAGTATGACAGCCCTCGAGAGATATGATTACAGCGCCAATGCCGTTACCCAATGCGTTTGAGCCTCCATCAAAATACATAGACCATCGTGATCCCTCCTCAGGTCCTTCATTCGGTCCAGGTTCTTCGCAGTTGGTTACCAACATAATATCCTCATCTGGGAACTCGAAATTCATGGACTGGTAGTCATCCACGGCCTGATGCGCCAAATGATCTGCCAATACACTCCCCTTGATTGCTTTTTGGGTTGTGTATTGGATGTCGTACTCGGTTAGGATCATCTGCCATCTTGCTATCCTTCAGGAGAGAGCGGGCTTCTCGAAAATATACTTGATCGGATCCATCCTTGATATCAACAAGGTAGTGTGAGTCAGCATATACTGTCTCAGTCGGCGAGCAGCCCATGCCAAAGCGTAACAAGTTTTCTCGAGCAATGAGTATCGGGTCTCACAGTCGGTAAACTTTTTGCTAAGGTAGTAAATTGCATGCTCTTTTCGACCAGACTCGTCATGCTGCCCCAACACACACCCCATTGAATTATCTAGCACTGTCAAGTATAATATCAAAGGTCTTCCTTCAACTGGAGGCATCAAAATTGGTGGTTCTTGAAGGTATTACTTGATTCTTTCGAAAGCGGTCTGGCACTCATCATTCCACTTTACCACTTGATCTTTCTTCAGCAGCTTGAAGATTGGCTCACAAGTAGCAGTCAGATGTGAAATGAACCTGGCGATGTAATTCAGATGTCCTAAGAAACCTCTAACTTCTTTTTCTGTGTGGGGAGCCGGCATCTCTTGTATGGCTTTTACCTTTGCAGGGTCCACCTAAATACCTTTGTCACTGACAACAAAACCCAGAAGCTTACCAGACCTTACCCTGAAGGTACATTTGTTCGGATTCAACCTCAGCTTGTACGTCTTCAACCTGTCAAACAGTTTCTGGAGATGATCAAGGTGCTCTTCCTCATTCTGGGAACTAGCTATCATGTCATCAACATAAACCTCGATCTCGTGATGAATCATATCGTGGAACAAAGTAACCATGGCGCGCTGATAAGTTGCCCCAGCATTTTTCAACCCAAAAGGCATTACCTTGTAACAGAAGGTGCCCCACTGTGTAACGAAGGTAATCTTCTCCATGTCCTCAGGAGCCATCTTGATCTGGTTGTAGCCAGAAAAACCATCCATGAAGGAGAAGATCTTGTGTGCACGATGTTGTCGACTAGAACATCAATGTAAGGAAGTGGGAAGTCATCCTTGGGGCTTGCCCTGCTCAGATCTCTATAGTCCATGCACATCCGTACCTTACCATCCTTCTTAGGTACTGGGAAGACTTTGGCAACCCACTGTGGATAAGAAGTGACAACTAAGAATCCCGCGTCGAACTGTTTCATGACCTCTACTTTGATTTTTTCTGACATTTCGGGGCGCATACAGCGGACCTTCTGCTTTACCAGAGGGAAGTCTTCCTTAGTCGGCATGCGATGTACCACAATATCAGTGTCCAAACCAGGCATGTCTTCATAGGACCAGGCGAAGATCTCAACATAGTCGTGTAGCATTTGTATTAACCGTTGTTTGATACTAGGCTCTAGATTCGCACCTATTTTAACTTCTTTCCTGTCTTCCTCTATATCCAAATTCACTGACTCAACTGGCTCTTCAAGAGGTTGTATGGCCCTTTCTTCCTGTTGTAATAGTCTAGAAAGTTCTCCAGGCACCTCACAATCGTCCTCACCTTCGTCCTCGGCTTGGTTGATCGGATTTTTGAAGTCATAACTGGCAGTAGCAGAGTTGTTATCAATGGGATCCATAGTGGATATGGATCTGCAGTATGATACGTGAGTGTGTGTAAGAGAATAGCTGTTTTGATAAAGTGAGAGACAGAAAAGAAAAACAAGGAGCGCAAAATTTGTAATGCAAGAAAACGTCCAATGCTTTATTAATGATATATGAAATGACAAATAATAAACCCTCACAAGCAAAGCCAAGGTGCCTCGGGCAAGGCACCGGGCCGTAAAGTTTCAAACTGTTTAATATAAATCTTAAAAACAAAAGTCAATTACTGCGGAATAAAAGAAACAGGTATGAAGTCCTTCGCCGTCCATTTATTCAGTCCACCGTTGTTTGTTGGGTAGATCCAGCTGTCGATGTCTGAATCTTCTTCATTGTCCTCAATTGCGTTAACTCCCCGATTGCTGATGTATAGAGGAGGTCTTCCAGCGCGCGCCTAAAAGCCCTTTGAGCCCCTGTAGTAAAGCCCAAACCAAATTTGTCAGTTTTGTGAGTGAAATCAGAGAGCTGATCCCAATTGGTACACCCACCTTCTTCAACCACAGCCCTGGCGTCTTTGAGAGAAGCCATCTTCAATGGAGGTTTGCCGATAGTAACTTCAGTTGATGCCGAGAACTGAGGGACCTCTTCGAAATTCTAACAAGGAGTTTCTATGAACTCCCCATCCATCTCTACATAGCGGTAGGAATTAAGATGACTCACCATATACTCTTCTTCACCTGGCACCGTGACAATCTTCTCCTTCACCGGATATTTCAGCATTTGATGGAGTGTGGAAGTAACTGCCCCAGCCTTATGAATCCAAGGACGACCCAACAAGCAAGAATACGATGGTCTAATATCCATTACGTAGAAGGTGGACCCAAAGGTCTGAGAACCCACTTTGACAGGGATGTCCACCTCCCCGTGCACCATTCATTTTGATCCATCAAAATCCCTTACCACAATGTTGCTCGGTTTTAGAGTCAAACCCTTGCAATCCAACCGGTCCAACGCCTTCTTCGGCAGAACATTCAGTGAGGACCCGATATCTACCAGCACATGCGCCATAGTGGTGCCCCTGCATTCAATCGAGACATGCAGAGCATCATTATGATTCCTCCCCTTCGGTGTCAGATCTGCATCTAAGAAACCTAGCCCATTGTCAGCAGTCAGGCTAGCCACGCAATCTTTGAACTGATCTGCTGAAGATTCCTGCGGCACATGCGCAGTCTTGAGAAATGCAATCAAAGCCTTCGCATGGGCTTCAGAACATAATAGCAGGGACAACATGGAGATCTTTGATGGGGTCTTCCATAGCTGCTCGACTACATTGTAATCGCTCTTCTTGATAATCTTCAGTATTTCCTCTATTTCTTGTTTAGAGGCTTCCACAACGATTTTCTTAGGTGCCTCTGTCCAGGAAGGCTCACCTATAATTTCCTTGCCCCGAGTCCTAGATGGCTCAGCAGCAGGGGTGATAACTGGAGTAAGAATAGGAGTAGTAGCAGGTGTAATAACTGGAGTAGGAACAGGGGAAATGTCAGAAGTGCTGGTTGGAGCAGCAGTTGGAATAACAATAGGCTTGATGATAGTCTTCGGGGAAATCTTGGGAGAGAAGACCCTTCCACTTCGAGTAACTTTACTAGTCTTGAAAATATTACTGACATTAGTATCAGCTTCTTCATTCTTCAGATCTTGCTTAATACCATGATAATACACGTCAGCACCGTAATGCCATGGGACAACCTTATCTGAGGTGTACGGGATGGGACTAGGAACAGTGATTAATAGTGGAGCAATTCTTTGAAAAGTGTAATCCTAACAGGTTTTCTCGAGGAAACCTTGGAAGGATTGGCGGAAATGGTTATAATGGCAACATCTTCATTGGGAACAACAGGAGTCATAGTCTTCTCAAACAAAATTTCCTTATTATCCATCAGGCGCTGAACACCTGACTTCAACAAACGGAAACCAGAAGGTATAATCGAACACATGTGGCAATCTTCACCACAACCCAGAAATAAATCTACCAACAACAAATTCTTCTTAACAGTCATCAGAGGAGTAGAAATTTCTTTAATAGAGGTCACAAATAAATCAGTGTCAATAACATTAACTCCACGACCATGTTTGGGCATGGGAGCAGTTATAACATTCGGCTTTTTGGAGCATCGAATTTTATCTCCTTGGCTTCAAGAAAATCTTGTACTTTGTTTCTCAGAGCCCAACAATCATTTGTATCATGGCCAGGACTCTCATAATGGTAGGCGCACTGCGCATTAGGATTGTATCTAAGAGAAGTAGTGTTTGGATTCTTGGAAGCCTCTCTCAAGGTTGCCAAGTTGGATTTTAACAGATGAGGCAGAACTTCGGCCAATGTCATGCTGAGGTGGGTAAACTTCTATTGTAGTCTTTCCACCCTTTGTTGATTGTTGCATTGCGGAGCAACTACGGGTCTTGGTATCACTACAGCATTTACCGTTTGACGGTGTTCAGATCTGCTTTGGCCCCTCGGGCTATAAACTGCACTGGCTTCCTTCTTACCAGTAAAAGGCTTCTTTGTCGAACTCGAGGAGGCATCCTTCTATATTTTACCACTCCAAATTACAGCTTCTACTCTTTCTCCTATTAAAATCATCTCGGTGAAACCAGATGACGAGTTGTCGATTAAGTGATTAAAAAACGGACCAGATAGCGTCCCCAGAAACATGTCAACCAACTCCCTATCAGACAATGGGGGTTGAACTCTTCCAGCTAAGTCTCTCCATTCCTGTGCATAGTCCTTAAAGCCTTCACCTGATCCTATGGACATACTCTGAAGTTGAGTACGAGTGGGAGCAAGGTCGGCATTGTACTGATACTGCTTGTAGAAAGCAGCAGCAAGATCTTCCTAATTTCGGACACTAGCTCCCTCCAACTGGTAGAACCATTCAAGATGAGTCCCTGATAGACTATCTTGAAAGAAGTGTACCCACAAATTTCTATCAGCAGTGTGGGGTTGAATTTTTCGGACATAAGAGCGGAGATGGAGATTTGGGAATGACATCCCATCATACTTGGCAAATACCGGAGCTTTGAACTTATTAGGGATGACCACTCCTGATACCAGTCCCAATTCTCCGAAATCCAAACCAGGAATCTTCTGAACTTCCATAGCACTCAGACGGTCTTTTAGCTACTTGTATATATCCTCAGCAGGAGGATATTTCTCATCGTCGTAATCAGTATCATCGTCAGAAACTGAAGGACTAGGGTCCTTTTCCCTTTCTTGGTTCTCCCATTCTTTGGACGAGGCGGTCAGATCAGCTTGTTGTCTCAACCTTTCTCCGAATCTTCTACCCATATTCAGAATACCAGTCTTCTTCTTCTTCTTCTTCTTCTCTTTCAGAATAAGGGCCTTTAAATCCTCTTTCCCTTTAGCCAGACTTATGAACATCTGTTGGAACTGGGCGTTCTGCTCCTGAAGATTTTTGATGGCTTGACCGGAAGACATTTCTGCCGAAATAAACAGCGAAGAAGATGTGAAACCTGTAGTGGTACCTGTAATGATGTGTATAACAATGGGATGCGCATGTAATGATTTCAAAGACTCTGGGGAATTTAAATTTGCAAACCAAAATAGACAAAAAACTTTATTAGCTTAAATTTGAAGGTTCCACATGCCTTTAAGGCGTTACAAAATAAGTAAATAAAACAAATCTAGAACTAGAAATAGAACATCAAAAGTCCCATGGACGCTTCCTCTTTATGCTGATATAGTCATTGATCACTCTTTCTTCCTCGAGCTGCCTGGTGAGCTTCAAAACCTTCCTCTCTTGCTCATGGAACTGCTCCCGGTAGGTATCCCGCTCATTCTTCAGCTAAATCCAAGATCTCTGTAACTCCCCAAGATCAGTGGGAATGTAAGGATAGATAACCGTGTAAGGAATACCGTCTTCAGTAGTGGGCTCTATAATCACTCGTAATATGGCCGCATAAGGCATCATAAGCTTCTGGGCACGAGCTCGGACCCATTGGAGGTAAGGCTGCATAGGAAGGGAAGTCTTCGGTCCCAACTCTTCGGGGTCAGATCTGCTTACCATGCCCCAAGCTCGTATGAACCTCCGGCGATGCTCCTTAACATCATCCTTATAGTCGAATACAATGTCCTCGAGAAGTAACTCATGGGGACCATCCCTTCGAGCACGACCAAATTGTCATAAAGCTAGACAAGGATTGTAAGTTATACCCCCTCTAATACCAAGTAATGGGACATTAGGGTACCCCCCCTATTTTACCCCAAAATTTTCCCTCCCATATTTCTCAATACATTCCAAGTAAGGTCCTCAAATTGCTCAAGGAAGTCCAAGGGTTGACCAGACAAACCCTCTCCTAAGGTAGTCTACCTCAAATTAGGGTTTCAGTTTGCATCAAGATGTTTGAATCTAAAGGTTCCCAAATTCTCACCATCATCCTAATATGTTCTCAAGATCATCCATGTCAAGTTTCAAGCCTTGCAGAGGAAGTTTGTTCAGTCAATTGCTCAAAGGCCTGAAAATCGACTGTGTTAGGGAAAAAGTCAATTGTGTCCTACATACAGTCAAACTTCAAGATTTTTGGTCAACATCCTCATTTTGAAGTATTATTCATCATTTGATCAAGGGTTGATCATGATTCATCAAGGATTGCTCACAATTCATCAAAACCCAAAACTTGTTAAATTAGGGTTTTGCAGGAAAAGTCAACTCAACTTTGACCAAGCATAACTTTCTCATACTTTATCAAAAATGACCCATCCAAAGCTCATTTTTAAGAGGATGAAATTATCTATAATTCATATTCATCTCCAAAGTTCAAAATATACACTCACAATAAGATATAAAATTGGACATTATAGGTCATTTTGGAAAGTTAACAAAAACACCTTTTTTGTCAAAGCTTCATACATGAACATGGAAGACTCAATTGATATGAGATAACAAGGGTTGCTTAGAGGACATATTAAACTTTCTAAAAAGTCAAATAACACATCTCTAGGGTCAAAATTGAAGGAGTTATGCATTGGTGAAGTTGACCCTTTTTGCAAAATTGCCAAAAGTCAAATGTGCCCAAAATTACAATTTTTGTCAAAGGGGCCCAACTTTTTATGCTTAATTTTTGTCAAAGTGAAGGTACCAATCAACTCGTCTCATCCTCACGAGTATCAAGGTACCAGAATTCAGGCCTAATTTTACCTATATTGCAAACCCCTAAAACGAGCCAAGAAACCCTAACAATGGCATATCATGATTCTTGTACTGAAAACACAATTAAAAAATACCAATAGCTTGCAAACTCAATGATGAACAAGAATATATAATTCAAATATGCTAATGATGCGTAAATCAATGAAATCTAAATCAAGTTTTGGGGCGAACCGTGGCGTCTGTAACTTACGATTCTGGACGTGAAAATGCTTGCAATTGATTGAGATCCCTTCTGGAGATGTCCAGGAGTCTGTTGGTAATGTTAGAATGGCTTGGATTGGCCTCTAGGATGGAAATTGAATCACCACTTTTCTTTGAAATTTTGAAGTTTGGTTCTCTCTTTTCCACGACTGTAACCTCCTTTTCTTGCCTTATTTTTGTTCATTATATATCCCTCAATGAATTAGGATTGCAAAACAGATTCAATCTTCAAGCTTTGATGATATTTGATTTGATTCTTTATCCATATGATATCTTTCTAAATTTGGCCTAATCATGCTTTTTTGTTCCAATTGCCATTGATTCGAATTGATCTTGCAAGCTCAGCATATCTTGGTTGCTAACCTGTCAAAAAAACCAATCAAATCAAATCTTTGATAATTTTTATCATTTATTTGATTTAATTCACTTTTTAATTAATGAAAAATCAAAATAAATTGAAAAATGAAGCAAACAATTGGTGGATAAGTATTTGATTCGTGGACCACATTATAATTGAGGTGCAAGCATAAAAAGTTGGGCCCCTTTAGCAAAAAATGCAAATTTGAGCACATTTGACTTTTGGCAATTTTGCAAAAATGGTCAACTTGGACAATGCATAACTCTCTCAATTTTGACCCTAAAGAGGTGTTCTTGGACTTTTCAGAAAGATTAGGATGTCCTCTAAGCAACCCTTTTGGTCTCATCTCAATTGGGTCTTCCATGTTAATGTATGAAGCTTTGACCCAAAAGGTGTTTTTGTTGACTTTCCAAAATGACCTATAATGTCAAAATTCATATCTTTTTGTGAGTGTATATTTTGAACTTGGGAGATGAATATGAATTGTAGGGAATTGCATCCTCTTAAAAATGAGCTTTGGATGGGTCATTTCTGATAAAGTATGAGAAAGTTATGCTTGGTCAAAGTTGAGTTGACTTTTCCTACAAAACCCTAATTTAGCAACTTTTGGGTTTTGATGAATTGTGAGCAATACTTGAGGAATCATGATCAACCCTTTATCAAATGATGAATAATACTTCAAAACGAGGATGTTGACCAAAAATCTTGAAGTTTGACTGTATATGGGCCACATTTGACTTTTGACCTAGCACAATTGATTTTCAGGTATTTGAGCAATTGACTGAGCAAACTTCTTCTGCAAGGCTTGAAACTTGACATGGATGATCTTGAGGACATATTATGACAATGGTGATCATTTGAGTCCTTTGTGGTTCACACATCTTGGTGAAAATAGAAACCCTAATTTGAGGTATACTGCCTTAAGAGAGAGTTTGTCTGGTCAACTCTTGAACTTTCTTGAGCAATTTGGGGACCTCACTTGACATTTGTTGAGAAATATGGGAGGGAAAATTTTGGGGTACAACAAATGGCATCTGATCAAGCACTGGCACCCCTAAGAGTAGAGATAATTTTTCTAGTTTAGGTACCAACTGATAGTCCGGGAAAGTGAAACAATGATGTACGGGATCAAAGAATTGGAACAGCACACACATCATCTCTTCTTGGAAACTGGATGTAGCCAAATTGAGGAGTCGACCATACTTCTTGGTAAAAGGAGAATCCTCGGGCACTCTTGAGGCTAACTATTGAAGTTGAGGGTGTGCTTTTACAAAGCTGATTCGGATGGTGTTCCTTCGGACGAAATTCATGACCTACAAAACAAAAACAAAGATAAATTTCTAAATCCTTGAAATGTTTAGTGAGCATACGTATGATGCTTATGATGTTATGTACAAGTAAATATATGTACACACAAAGCATACAAGTCCCTATATTTTAGGCTTGCATGAGGCTTTATAGGTAAGTACCCTCTTGAAGTTTAGTTGGCTCAACCTGTCCTAGTAATAGTGATCGGGATCTAAAGGATCTCAATATCACCGACCTTTCTCTTAGGCATTGTCTCAGCATAATCAATCTTTTCTTGCGGTCAAGATATCCCAAAAGTCCAGCCTCAATGAGTGTAGTATCAAGTATCAACCAATTTTCAGCTCTACACCGAAACTGGTTATCTCACTACGTCCTAATTGTCAAGTTTGTTCAATTAGGGTTCTAAAGTCAATTAGTGCTTCATGACACCACTCAGCGTCCCCGTATTCTCCTCGATTCATCACGAGGGATACCGGTACCCACAAATGCGTCACACTAACGTATCCATTATTTCAACCATATCGGTCTACGCCATACAGTTTCCACATTCTATTGCTACTTACCTAAAAAGGTGTCCCAGATCCGGGTGGAGGATCAAAACAAAACCCAAACAATGACCCAAAAAATGTAAAGCAAGCAAGTTAAACAAATGAAGGCAAGTAAATATGATCTAACCCTAAGGTAACCCCACTTTTAGAGTTTCCCCAGCAGAGTCTCCAGTTCTGTGATATGGTGGGAGAACTGACTTGATTGTTTTGCGTTTTGTATTCGCAAATGTTGCGGTTTAGCAAGAGTCGCCACCGACTTTTCTTTTATCCAATAAGGAAAGGTGAAAAAGCACATGAAAGACCTTTAGAGATGTTTTCTTGAGTTCGGGGGGTAGATTATGAAAAGGGAAGGTATTAACACCCTTTTTATCCATGGTTTTCCATGGGCTCTTAGTTACTTTCTAGATCACTCGCTTTTGCTTTGAAATGTGCTTTGTGATGTGGGTTTTGAAAGTATTTCGAAAATGTGACTTTGTAATGATTCTCATCTCTATAAGAACGAGTACAAAGTGTTGTTTCGTAAATAGTTCAAAGAGATGTTTGTGAGATGTGTTTTTTTGAAAGTGATTTTGAAAAGGGTTTTCTTTGTAATGGCTCTCGTTTCTATAAGAACGTGTACAAAATGTTTTTCCTTTGAAAATATTTCAAATGAAAGTGTTGGTGGGAAAATGTTTTGTTATGAGGAAGCGAGCAACTAGGAGCGAATCTACCTACTCAAAAGGTATTATTTGTTCTTTTCCTCCTCCTTTAGATGTTGCTATCTTACCATTGATTTGGTAAGAAGCCCCATCGTTAGATGTGAAGGGACGAGCGTTGGGACGTTTGTATAGTCATAGAAAGCAAATCACGGGACGTTTTAGCAATGTCGTTTTAGGGACTAGATCCTTTATCGAAGGCAACATCGAGGGTCATCAAGGGACTACGATCTTTTTTGAGGGTCTTTTGCTAAAACGTCCATGCTCGAGGGACATGACTATTTTTCCGATAGGCAACAAAGTGAGATTACCCTAAGGGTGCGTGTGTGCAAAGTGTGTTTAATTGCATGCATTTAGTCTTTCTTTTTTAGGCTGTCTATTTGTTGTTTTCATGTCTTGCCATACACACCTTAATTACTAGCATTTACACTTGAAAGCGATAAATTGCGGAAATGTAAAGTCCTATGCTATTACAATATTTTAGGGATGGGGATACATATTTACAAATGGGGATTGCAAATAAAGTTAAATCCTAAGTTACTATTACAACCATATTGAAATGTACAATATAAGAAAGAAAAATGACTTGTTTAGAAAATGGTTTAATGAAAAAAAGAGATAAATAAATTAATAAAAGAAAATATTTTTATGTCTTTTTATATTAATAAAAAAGGGGTTATTACTAAAAATGATAAAAAAAAGTAAAATAAATGAAAGATAGAAACAACGTGTTGCTACAAGCAAAACAACAAGGATCAGAAGTTCTGAAGCCAGGCGTGCTGTGACTCAGAAGGAAACGTCAGTGGGTATCAGAAGTTCTGGATTGGTAAACTTTGAGGTCCTGCAAGAAACGTTAGAGGGGAAACACAGAAGTTCTGGATGGCGCGTGCTAAAGTTCTGAATGTGAGATCAATGAGAAAACCTTAGAAGCTCTGTGCGTGTGAAGATAGTAGGAAGAACTCAGAAGTTTTGTATGGTGCTAAGACAGTGAACGAACAATCAGCAGTTCAACGTGTTATCAGCGTATGAAAATCAGAAGTTCTAAGTGTTAAAATAGTGAGCGAATCATGGAAGTTCTGTGTATTATCAGCATGTGAAACTCAGAAGTTCTACGTCACGTTTCAAATCTTTCCTCAAACTAATCAGCACATCAGTAATTTATTCATCTCTTCACTAAACAGCAAATCAGAAGGATAAAGGCACAACAATTTATAGAAGTTCTAATCCTATCCTGAGCATAGCCTTAGTCAAAAAGTTCTGATCCACAGTTTTTTTACTCATGCAGCGATATGGACGACATTAATATGATTATATTTACATGTTTAATGATGTTCTAAATGAAAGATGTGAAGTCAGAAAGACTTACCTTGAGTCTAGAGCGTGTGCTTAGGGGCTTGAACTGCTGCCTTCAGATGTTCTAGAGTCAGCAAAAGTAACAGAAGAGAAAATGCCAAGTTCTTTGACTCAAAAGGAAGAACAAAGGTTTTTGTTTTCTGTTTGGGAATTCTGGATTTTTTATGAAGATTTCACAGTTTTTCTTTTCTCTCTTTTGACGATTCTCTCTCTCCAAAAGCCAGCCCCTTGCAAGTGTGATGGAGCAACTTATTTATAGGTGAATTTGTTGTGGTTTTGGGGGGAAAAACAAATGGGATTTAAACTTTTTTGACACACTGTTCTATTTCTTTTTTATCACAGCTTTTTGTATTTGGTGCAAATACAGGATTTGGGAGAATGCAGGCGTGGACTGGATTAACTGCTGGTTAGAGTACTGTACTGTAGCAGCGCAACAGGTTGTTTAAACGAGGTCTTGGGATTTGGTGATGTTCTAATCGCAAAAGATCAGAAACGTAACCTCCAAATGCTGAAAGGGCATGTTCTGACTAGAGAACATTGCTTCCATATGTTCTGATTGAAGCGTCATGTTCTGAACCGGAGAACATTGCTTCCATATATTTTGATTGAAGTGTCATGTTCTGAACCGGAGAACATTGCTTCCATATGTTCTGATTGAAGCGTCATGTTCTGAACCGTGTTTGCAACTTCTGACTGCACTTGAGTAGATGCTGGCTCAGAAGTTCTGAAGTATCATACTTAGAAAATTTTCTAAATGTTTAGAAATTTGATTTTTTTTTTCAAAGTAACTTCTGATTTTTTTTATGAACCAATTTCATGCCTTGATGAAATATGATTCTTGGAACTTGATTTTTTTGATCCAAAAGTCAAAGTTTTATTTTTTTAGTGTGCAAATGGCCATTTTGCCCTTGTGAATGACTTTCTTGGAAAATTTGTAATTCAAGGTTTGAAATTGGATGGAAGCAAACCCGAGGGCCCAGGTTGATCCTTTAAGAAATGAGAGGGCAAATTTTGGGGTACAACACAAGTGCCAAAATTTCAATTGGCATCAGAGCAGGTACCCTGGTCTGTTTATTAGATGAGCTTCAAGGAGTATTTTTTTGGCACTAATGTTGTTTTTTTGGAAGGCTAGAATGATAGAATTATGGAATTCAATGGACAATCTTGGAGAGTTGTCATGATCGGAGAATAAGTGTTCTGAGAAGATAGAAGGGACGAGTATGAGTTGGTTCTTTGTAAATTTTAAATTGTCAATATGATAATTGATAAGCTTTTGTGTAGACTCAATATCACTTGTATTGTGCCCAAAGATACTTGGGAAATTCTCAAATCCACTCATAAAGGCATATCTAAGTTTGGGAGAAAAGAGTTCAGAAGAAAGAGGAAGAAACTCAAGTCTCTATTCAAATAGGTTTGACATGGAAGTTACATTTTTTGAAGAAGAACAAAAGCATGGATTTTGTTTCTAAGTCCGTATGAGCTTGTGTTCTGGTCTCTAGTGAAGGATTTCTTATTGTTATTGTGTTCCTTGGAAGGCAATTCAACCAGGTTTGAGGATAATGGACATAATGTCTAGACCAAATGTCCAGAATATCTGTAATGACATCAACAAGTTTATGAGACTCAAGAAAAAGCTGGAACTAGAGTAAAAACCAATCAATATTAAAGCATTTAATAAAATGAGTGTAAATGCTTTGGACCCTTGTGGAGTAGAATGCTCTACCTATCTCAAAGAACAATTGTATGGGTTTTCTATTTCTTGGTTTGATGAGGAAAGTGATATTGTTTATGAGTTTGCCAAGAATGTTACTAGGTTTACTGGAAGATGGATTTCTTATGTAGATTCATGTATTGAAGTTTTGTCTCATGATGAGCTGACTGTTTTATTCAAAGACCTGTGTATCTAGAATAAAAAGTGTTATCAACCATGAAGAAAATATAAGGTGACTATTCCTTATCTAATGTCTTAAGAGAAGAAACGTTTGTCTACCATCTATAACTTGCAGGGTAAGATGACTCTATTTATCCTCAAACTTGATATCCTGATCAAGTTTGTAAGGAGAGTTCAGATCAGTTGGAGGAGTTTGTTTAAAAGTGAAGATAATTAGAAGCCTTAAAGGGGATAATATTTTTAAAGTTATACCTAGCAATGAGAAAACTTAAGTGACAAAAGAAGGTTTCCATCAAAAGGCAAGTTGAGTCAAGGATGGCAATCTTAATGTCTCAACATTATGCTAGACATTAGAATACTCAAGCTAAAGACATATACTTGCACTAAATATGTCTCTTTTGTGAAAAGTTGATCTTAACAGGATATTTTGTTTTTCTTTGACTTCCTCAAATGTCAAACTCAACTTTGGTTAACCAAGCAGTGGTTAAACCTCATAAAATGAGTTAATTGCCTTATTTCTCGTACCTTTCTTAGAACTCTAACTAAGATGATTGGTATTTTGACATTGTCTTCTCCAGACACTTAACTGCATTAAAGGTGTTTCTGCTGGTTTGTTTAGTCTTACTCTATTAACTGTTTCTTTTGGTGATGATACTAAAAGGGAGATTAAGAGCATTAGATATCTTAAGAATACATGACGGATTATCTAAGATTTGGTAATGATTCTTCTTACTAAAGAACTGATGACTATTATTTATATATAATTCAATTGTGTGATCAAGGTCTGAAGGTAAATGTCATCAAGGGAGAATGTGTTGTCTCTAATGAGATGTTTGAAGTTATTATGAGGATTTAAAAACAGTTGCTATTTGTGGATTCCACATGTATTTGATTGCTTATCCTCTTGCTCGACGTTCTAGGAAGATGAAGTTAAGATGCCACACTAGAAGGTGCAGCATCAAATAGTTGCAAAAGCTCTAGAACATGTTCTATGAATTTGATTAGTCCAATGCAAGGTGAGTATCATGATGGATAAAGGCATATACATGATTCTCTTTTATGATCTATAGAAAAGAAGAATCTATTATATGTGAAGTATTCAAAGGTTCTTATCTACTCCTTGAAAAAGAATAAGGTGTGAAGAAGTGAAAAACACAAGAAGGGGGGTTGAATTGTAAAACTTGAAAACAAATGCAGACAACACGTTGTTTTTATCCTGGTTCGTTTGATCTCAAACTACTCCAGTCCACCCGTCAAGGTGATTTCGCCTCTCTCCAACGAGGTCTTAATCCACTATATTCAACTGAATATTACAACTGCTTTAACAACTGCTAAAGCCTTCTTGAGTCAAAAACCACAAGCCAGTTTCTCAAGGAAATACTTTCTTACAGAGAAATGAAATTTAAGTGTGTTGAATGTTTTCTACAAAACTGTTTATCACAACTGTGATATTACACAAATTAAGCTTATGAGAACTAGAACGCTAAAACAATAGAATAGGTAATTTGAGAGCTTTTAGCAAACTGGGAATGAGGATGAATATGAATAGCTTTAGGCGTGTAGAGAGTTGTAGAGCATTAGCCAATTCGTTCCTCACTTGCTTGTTTATATAGCATTGGAAAATGGTATGTTGTAGCCAATTATGCCGTTTCAATGTCCATTACATTCTTTCCATATTGAGAAGATCTTTGTCTGGTATAATGCCGTTGATAATAAAGAGTCTTGAATGCACAGTACCGTTGGCAATTAAGCGTGTTCTGGTTTTGGCTTATTCTGACGCTGCTAGGTGCTGATGAATTGTTGTTGTCTTGATCAGAGTTAGATTGTTACGCGCAGATCTGTTCATCAAGCTTCAGTGTAAGCACATGCTTTGATCTTCTGATTTTGGCATCTGATATAACATCCTCTGATGCTGATGTTGATAAATCATCTTCTGACGCTGATGATGATATTCTTATGCTGATACTCATCAGAGTTTCTGTAAAACAAAACATAATTTTTAGGTAGCATATATGTATTACATGAATCATACAATTTATAATCTTGCATTTTGTTATCATCAAAACTTTAACTTAGGGTAGTAGATTCAAACTTTGTTCTAACAATCTCCCCCTTTTTGATGATGACAAAAACTAGATTTTTTTCAATTGAAAATTAACGAGAAAAATATCAGAGATAACCAATTTAATAAATTGTATCAGAATTAAGTAGTATTAAGATAAGGAGGAATAAAAGGTATCAGAGCTTAAGGGGATAAGAAAACAACTATCAGAGTTATGATCAGAAAGACTCCCCCTGAGTTTATTACTTCCCTTTTTAATTCCTTGAATCCTTTAGCATCAGATCTTTCTTGAACTTTCTTTGAGCATCAGATCTTTCTTTTACTCGAGCAGAGCTTCAGTGTATCAGAGATAATTAACTTCTTGTACCTGTAAGCTTATGCAAAACAAGGAAACATCCAAGTATATCAGAGGGTTAGAATGTTTGAGACTTTTGTCTCAGTAATCCGTTATTGAAAAATATCATTCTTTTTCTCCCCCTTTTTGTCAGCAATCAAAAAGTGCAAGTAATATAAGCTAAAACGATCAGAGCAGAAAAACTGTTATATTTAATTCAAAGCATAGAAGATAGTCCAGAAAACATGGAAAGAAAACAATGAAAACATCATGAATGAAAATCTAAGGTTGGGGTGAAAAGCGTGTGAACAGAGCTTCTAGCATGTTCTTGATCTGATCAGCAGTTTCCTTCTGCTGATGCACCATGCTGACTACTGTATCAATCTTTCCATCTTGCACATCCATCCTTTCCTTCATTCTTTGATCATTCTCATCCATTCTTTGCTGCAGACGAATATCATTCTGTTTCAGCTCTTCAAGAGTCTACCTGTCCAAAGCAGCTTGAGAGACGTCAGAAACAGGATGCTTCTGAGAGCTTTCTGCAACATCTTCTGCTTGACTAACATCTTCAGCTTGAATTGTCTGATCTTCTGCTGGCTGAACTTTTGAAGCTGGACGCTTTTCAGACCATGGCTCACTATCCAGAAATAGCACTTCCTCCTTCAGCAGCTGACTCATGACTGGACCTTCAACTTATTTCAGCAGTTTGCTGAAGTTCTGTTGAGCCTGTTCATAGTTTATGTCTTGCAACTTGAGGGCTTCAGCGCGTACCCACATTCTGAATTGTGTCCAGAGTTGGTCTGAGGCAGCAGGATCAATCATTCCAGGACAAACCTGCTTTAGAGAAGCAATCCAATTCTGCATTCCTGTTTCAAAATTCAAAATACCAGAACCAACATCGAGTTGTTTGGGTTTGGGAATGGCTATTTTGTTTTTACGATCAGCAAGGCGGTCAAGGACTGTGAGGTCAATGAAGGTCTTGCTGTGGTTGTTGTACCCCAAAATTTGCCCTCCCATATTCTTCAAGAAATTGCCAAGTCAAGCTCCAAAATTCCCCAAAGGGTGGCACAGTCAAAGAGCCTCCTATACAGTCAAAACTAGGGTTTGTGTTCTGATCAAGAAAAGGAAGTTTTCAAAGGTCCAATCAAGCCTCATGTGCCTACAAACATGGTCAAGTACCCTCATATCAAATTTCAAGGCATTCAGCTCAAAATTGCACAGTCAAAACTCTAGATTGCACTACAGTCAACTGTAGGGGCAAAATGGTCATTTGACAGTCAAAAGTTCAAATTTTTGGTCAACATATCATTTTGAAGCCACAAACATCATTTGATCAATGCTTGATCATGATTCTCAAAATTTGGCTCAGAAAATCATCAAGATACAAAAGTTACTATATTTGGACAGCTGAAAAAGTCAACTGAAATTGACTAGGGCATAACTTTCACATGGATTATCAGAAAAATCCCATCCAAAGCTAATTTTGAAGAGAAAGACATTTCCTACAACTCATCTTCATACTTCAAGTCCAAGAAATGCTCTCACAAAAAGTTATCAATTTCAACATTATAGGTCATTTTCAAAAGTCAACAAAAAGGGACTTTAAGTCAAAGGCCATAACTTGAGATTGGTAAATCAAAATGACATGGGACCAAAGGCATTGATTAAAGGACTCAAAGACCTTTCCAAAATGTCCAAGAACATGTGAAAAGCTTAAAAAATTGAGCAAGTTATGCCTTGTGGAAGTTGGGAAATTTTTGGGAATTTTTGAAAGTCAACTTTGATGCAAATGATCCAAAATTGCTAATGGGCCCATTTTTCTTCCATGATTCATCATTCCAAGCCTATGCACGACCACTTGGCCCAAAGGGAAGTATTTTCTCATTTTTAGTTATTTATTTGAATTTATATTAATATTAATTCATTTAAATTATTTAAATATATAGAAAATATCTAACTTGACCTAATGAATCCTTTTGTACACATTTTAGGCTCAATAATTCGTGCCTAAGCCAATTTGGAAAGATTTGGAGCATTGGGATATGATTTGTGCAAAAATAACATGAAAAAAGATATGAAAAGATCCTTAACAAATCAAATATCCAAACCATGATTACAAGGGATTTGATCAAGTTTTGTTGACCTAAAAGCTTCCATACATAATCAGGATCACAACCCTAATCCTTGTACATCCTAAGCTGCACAGAAAGAGACCTATCAAACTTGAAATTTTGGTAAAAAAGGTCAAAACTGAAATCATCATTCCAAGGCGATTCAAAGCCTAATATTGGTTTCAATAGCTTGCCAAGGTTGTCCTGAACGCATTCCAATCCCAAACGTCCATCAACACGCCCAGAATTGGTACCATAGATTCAAACAGTTTCAAGAAAAATGCATGATCGTGTTCCATGTTTAAGGCATTTTCATTGCGTTTTGTTGATGCATTCATACTAATAAACATATTCTGAAGCTAACCATGTAATCCAATTTTGTTTTCGTGCCATATATGGATGTTTGCCATTGTTAACTTTTAGGGTTCGTAAAGCTTGGAATTAGGGCTTTTCAATTGAAGAAAAATTAGTTTTCCAGACTTAGACCATTGGATAGAGCACACTCAGACGATCATGAACATATGCTCGCGCCCAATTTATGAGCGTGCTACACCTAATCGCTATTTTCTGGTATATGGTCTTAGGCCACGCTATGAAAACCGTTGCCTAATATTTTTCTCTTTCAGGGATGATGAAGAAGATGAGTCGTGGCACACATTGACTGGTTTATTCAAAATTGGCGCGCGTTGCCCACTAACATTTTATTTTCTTTTTATAATGTTTGTTAATTATTATATAATAAAAGTAATGCAAGCGCTTCAGTGGCAGGTACCTCTCTTGGCAATACCCAAGACCTGGGTTCGAGCCCCAGGTCTGTATAAATTCCATATTATTTTGCAAAATGTCTTCCTATGCAGCGCTAATATTCAAGATACACCATACGCTTCAAGATCCAATTGTCCACGTGTTCCTGGAGACCAAATTAAGGGCTGAAGATGGAGGAACGCTGTAGGCTTAAGTCAATGCATCATATGTGATTCAAAAAGTCAATAAGGCCAAAATCAATTGGGCCAACATTCCAGGCCTGTACCTCCAATTTGGGGCTACCCCCCCTGGTTTGCCTTCTCTTTCTTTTTATTTTATTTTTTCAAATTATTGTTTTCTTTATTAATTTAACTAATTATTTTTTACAAAATATAAAAATACATTAAAAACTTCATTAAAAAATCAGAAAAGACCAAAAAATAATAAGTATTTTTATTGTAATTATTTTTCTAAATAAATTGACATGTAAATATTTAGTTTTAATTAGGTTACAATTTTAATTCCTTTTAATAACCAAAAATCCAAAAACATAGAATTTAGGTTTAATAACAATTTTTATTCCTTTTTAATTTTTTCCCTTTTTTCATCATGTCCATAATATTATTTTATTTATTTTATAATTAAATTGTACAAAAAATTTAGATTTAACTTAGGCTATATTTTAATATTTTCATAATAAACTTAAAAAACATTAGAATTAGGTTTAGCTCGCTATTTTAATTTTAATTAATTAATTCTTTTTCTTTCAAATCCTAAAAAACACAAAAATACTAAAAATCATTTTCTTTTTAATTTTAATTTTAACTCCTCATTAATTTAAATATTCTGCAAAAGGGTCCAACGCCCTCGTTCCGATAATTATTTTATTTCGCGCATTTACTTTATCGCTCAAATAATTATGTATCTCTCCCAAAGCCGTGTAAACAATTACTCGCACTTTTATTTAATTTCTTTACTTTCTGTCAAATCGGGTCCGGTTTAATTTTGGCGATGTGGACCCGCGCCATTTGTAATAGTTGTAGATTTATTTTCCCGCAAACTTTTAACTGTTAAACAAGCATGAAAGAATGTATGGACTTAAAATAAAATCAAGCGTAGATCACAATGAACATGACAAGATAAATATCAATGAAAACAACACACAATTCGCACACACCACCCCTAGGGTACGCCTCACTGTTGCCTTGCCTCGAAAGGTGATCGTCGAGTAGAGGATGTCTTAGTAAGTCCTCATGATCCGGGAACCTGGCATGAGGGTAGCTTCTAAGGTATCTTCCCATTGCTCTGGTGATCACCACGTCCCTAAACCTCGAATTGACCCGAACACCTCCAACGGTGGTGCTACCTACCTCTCAATGGTGGGATGGCACTACTTTAAAGGACATCTCCACAGACGAATTCCTTAGGGTAGGTAGGTTCTCAAGGATACTTGCTCTAATTTCAAAAACAAAACAAAACTCTTTTCACACAACACATTTTCAAAAGCTTTCAAAGCAAATTTTTCAAACACTCTGACGTACGAGTCGATCTGGAATTTTTCAAAGAAACTTTTAAAACCCACATTGAAAAGCAGACAAAACAATTTTGAAAACACATTGAGCAAGTATCTAAGAGCCCATGGATAACCATGGATAGAAAGGGTGCTAACACCTTCCCTTTCTATAACCTCCCTCCCAAACCGAGAGCAATCTCTTTAAGGAATTTTTCTGTGCTTTTGTCCTTTCCATTTGGAGAAAACAAAAGACGGTGGCAACTCTTGCTTACCGCGACATTTCGCGAACCAGCGTTAAACAGTCAGTTCCAGATCCACCGGTCACAGAACTGGCGACTCTGCTGGGGATAAAACTTAAAGTGAGGTGTACCTTAGGGATAGTTCATAATTGTGTTTTCAATTGTCTGAATTGTTTGCTTTAAAATTGTGGGACTGTCTTGGGAGTTCTATAGATCCTAACCCGGATCTGGGGATACCTTCTTAGAAAGTAGCAACAAGGCTATGAGGGAACTGTGCGGGGTATACCGACATGGTTGAAACAGTCTGCTACGTTGATGTGGCACTTTGGTGTGTACCGGTAACCCTTGAGTTCAGTCAAGGAGAGTACGGGGCCTCCGTGTGGTGTCATGAAGCATCAACAGACCTTAGGAACCTTAATTGAACTATCTTGGCCTCTTTAGGGTAGTGAGATAACTGACTTTGGTGCAGTCCGAGGTTGGTTGATACTCGATACTACACTCAATTGAGGGTTTCTTTCCTGGAATATTTCGGTCGCCAGTTCAGTGGCTAAATCGAAACGATGAACAATGAAAGCAATCCTGTGATATTGGGAACCTTAGAACCCGGTTACTTTGATTAGGACAGGTTGAACCCACCAACTCCAAGAGGGTAGTACCTATACCTCATGCTGGCCTAAACTCTAAGGGCTTCTCTTGTGTGACTTGTGTGCCTTTGTACTTGCCTACTTGCATGCTTGTTATCTGACATATGAACTGCTTGCAGGTTTTGTTTGTAGTCCTTAATTAGGGCTCATAACAGAGTTTACTAAGTCTCTTGCAGGGCTTGTTTGTAGTCCTTAATTAGGGCTCATAACAAAGTATACTGAATCTCTTGCAGGGTTTGTTTATAGTCCTTAATTGGGACTCATAACAGGGTTTACCTACATTATCCCATGCATAGCATGACATCATACCATTGCATACATCCTAACCCATTTCAAGGATCTCAAGGGCTTGTGATGCAGGTCATGATGAACCAACTGTCCAGCAAGGGGCAAAGAGGATTTATTTTCCTCTAGCCAAGGTTGTCAGGGGCTATGACCCACTGGATATGGTGAGCCTTTGACACTTGACGAAGGACTCTCAACAACATGAAGTACCTTCAATCAAGTTACCGGTTTTCAAATTCTAACAATTTTCTTGTTTACCCCGCGAGGTCCTTGAAATCATTACATGCATGTCATACATCATTGCATTGCAGGTATCCCTTTGACAGGTTGCTTACCCTTCTTCGCTGTTTATTTCAGCCGATCGTCATGGATCCTGAATCATCAACCGAACAGTCCATCAAGGACCTCCAGGCTCAGAACGCCCAATTCCAAGAGCTGATCATGACTCTGGCCCAGGGGCAACAAGATCTGAAGACTCTGCTCTTGAAGAAGGACAAGAAGAAGAAGAGGAATGTGCTGTTCAACCCTAGGCGCAGATCTGGGAATACACCGCAAATTGAAGCTGAGAGGACAACTCCATCTGTGAGGGAAGGTAGTCATCAGGAGGAAAGGGTTCCCAGTCCAGTGGTCTCCGACAACGAAACAGATTTCAACAACGAACAATACCCTCCTGCCGAAGACAAGTACAAACAGTTGGAAGATAGGCTGAATGCTATGGAGATCCAACAGGTACCTGGGCTGGATCTTGAAGATCTGGGTTTGTCAACTGGTGTGATTATTCCTCGGAAGTTCAAAGCACCAACCTTTACCAAGTATGACGGGGCGTCCTGTCCCAAGTTACATCTCAGGTCCTATGTTCGGAAGATTCAACCATATACGGTGGACAAGAATTTGTGGATCCACTTCTTCCAGGAGAGTCTTTCAGGGACTCATCTCGAATGGTTCTATCAGCTAGATGGGACCAAGGTTCGTAACTGGGAGGAGTTGGCTACTGCTTTCTATAGGCAGTATCAATATAATGCCGACCTTGCCCCTACGCGTACCCAACTCCAGGGTATGTCGTTAGGATCAAGTGAAGGTTTTAAAGAATATGCGCAGAAATGGAGGGATCTTGCTGGAAGGGTACAACCACCTCTGACTGATCGGGAACTTGTGGACATGTTCTTGGGGACCCTGTCTGGTCCATTTTACAACCACCTGATTGGGAATTCGTCTGCTGGATTCACAGATCTTATCTTGACTGGAGAGCGAATAGAAGCGGGCATCAGGTCTGGGAAAATTCAGGAGGCTGCACCTTCTGATAAAAAGCCTCATCATGGGAAGAAGGAATCCAATGCTGTGCACGGTAAAAAGAGCCGTCATGAGGCAGGGGCAATCCAGATCTCCAATCCTGGACCTACTCAACAAGGACAGGGGCAGCAGCGCAAGGAGAAACGGCAGTACACCAAACTCAACATGTCGTTGGATCAAGCGCTGCAACAAATGTTGAAGGCAGGGCTGATCACTTTAAGGGCTCCTCTTCGGAATCCGAACACTTCTGCCCCCAACTATCATCCTAACGATAGGTGCGCGTATCATTCTGATAGCCCGGGGCATACTACGGACAACTGCTGGCCTCTCAAGAACAAGATCCAAGACATGATCGACGCCGGGGAGATTCAGTTTGAAGTGCCTGAGACTCCGAACATAATCACTGCTCTGTTGCCCAATCATTGAAGACTTTTGTTTATTTGAATTTTTGAGTTGTATTTTTCTTTGCTTATACAAACAATCAATGTCATAGCAAACTCTTTTATTCTATCAATGCATCGCATATGTCTGTTTTGGGAATTAATACAATTATTTTCATTATATTCAAAATTCTTTTCATATCTTTTCTGATGTCAACTCTCGGTTAATAATTCTGAGCCTCTTGAGGGAGGATGACGAAAACGATACCGCTATCTTTACAGTATGCTTTTGAACAGACCCCGCTGATGAGGTACAGGCATTGTTTCAATTCCTAAACACTGGAGTTATAAGGATGATAATCCCTCGTCAACCCCTCTGAGCCAAAGAAGTAGAAGTTTTTATTTTCGAAAATCAAAACCCTTAATCATAACCTGGGGCAGGGTAGTCTCTCAGTTGATCCAAATGTATAACGAATAGCACCGAAGAAGTCTTTACAAAACAAAAAAAAGACAGTGATGGTTCAGAACAATCATAAGGACAGGCAGTCATCACCAAAAAAAATCATAAACGAAAAGCCCAAGAAGTCAAAACCCATAAAAAGGGACTTAGGAGACTGGGGCATCCCGCTGACTGTGATTCCAAAAAAGGAAACAGTTCAGGCAAAAAAGAAAGGGATAACCAAAAATCAATCAAGAAAGAGGTCTCACAAACCCTCAACAAAAAGTAATGACTGCCTATTCAAAATAAATTGTCAATATCTGAACCATCACCGGTATATCAAGACAAAGACTCAAACAAGGTCTAACGCACGATCAACTGAGTTTAGGTTTGAAGAACATCACGAAGAGCGGGTGGGTACAAATAATTTGAGCCTTTATCCTTTGTTTCTTAAACCGTGAACCAGGCCACGTTATAACCCTCAAAAGTCCTAGCTGAAGCATGGGTTAGTTCGAAGGCATACTGTTACGAAAGGTATCCTGACTCCTTAAGGCCTACGGTAAATACGGAGTTGACATCACGTTTTACAAACATTCATTTGTTTTATGAAAAAGAATGCATTTTCAAAATATTCAAGACAGACATAAGCTTTGCATTTTTAACATAACTTTGTTTGTATATGACTTTTTGTTTGAACAGCATAGAAATTCGCACGACGAATGCCTAATGAACAGAAGCACTTCCTATCAAGGGGCATAATATGATCATAGTCCATCATCTGGGGCAGTCTAATCAAGATTCGGAGAATCTCTAAAAGGCCAAATAGCCTGGGGCAAACCTCCGCCTGAGTCACTTGGGGCACTCCAGCAACGAATCTGGCACGATCAGACACTTTCTGGTAATATGGCAATACAAGCAGCCAGGGGCACCTCCCTGCATTCTAAAAGCATGGACATAGTCGGAAAAATACTACGCATAATCAAAGACCCGCTAGGTTGACACACCTAGGCAAAAATAAGGGCTTCCCGGCGAACCAAAAGGGTTCGGGCAAAATGAAGGGATGAAATGAAAAATCTGTACACCCGGCAGGTCGAAAACCTGAAAAGGCGGCTTGGGCAAAAATGGGTATCCCGGTGGACTGAAAACCCGAAAGGGCGGTCCAGGCAAAAAGTTAGGGATCAAAGCGTACGACTATGTCCCGGCATCTCGCCACTCGCCTACCAGAAGATTTGTCAGAAACAGGGGCAATAATGGGTGGTCTAAGCAATCTGATTGTTCTATCCTCCAAGGTATCAGGGTAAGTTCCGTTGAAGAACATAACCAGTACAGTTCAAAACTTCCCCAAGAGAGTCCGATCAAGTTCCCCAGGAAAGTTGGAAGTCATCTCCCCAAGCAGTAAGCTTATCCCCAGCAAATTCTGGAAGCTTATCCTCGCAGAGCACGAACGGGTCGCCCGGCTTTATTTAAAGAGTTATTTCCCTACCAGGGTATAACTGGGTTATCCTCAGCCAAAAGCCACGGAAGAGATCGTCGTCGACAGAATCTTCTTATCCCCAGCGAAGTCTATCAACACTTCCAGCACAACAAGGATATCCTCAGCAAGTCATCAACGACTCAGCAAAGCATCTCTCCCCACAGAATGTTACTCCCCAGCATGATCGCTAGAGTACTTTTCTCCCCGCAGAATATTCCATTCGCCAAGTACATCCCTCAACGGAGTCATCTTCTCCTACCGGTATTCTTGCAGCTATCCTCCCCAGCGGAAGCAAAGCCTATTCTTTCAACATCAGCCCAGGAGTGATTGCCCGGCACCCGTCAAAGATTTACCTTTCTTAGACAAAAATACATTCATGAACATTACATCTTCATACATTACAGCATGCATATGCATCATACTACTCGAATCTCATTAATTTTGACGACATACAGTTCATGCATCATGATTTTTGCATACAATTATGTTTTTGCCTTTTCAGGAAAAAGATCAATACAAAAATGATTACTATCAACTATCGCAATTCTTTCTAGATATAGTTTCAGATATGATCCAGATATGGTGACGTTCTGATACTGCTTCCAGAAATCCTTCTTGATATAGTTTCGGATATGATCCAGGCATGGTGATGTTCTGATACTGCTTCCAGAAATCCTTCTTGATATAGTTTCGGATATGATCCAGGCATGGTGACGTTCTGATACTGCTTCCAGATTTCCTTCTAGATATAGTTTCGGATATGACCCAGAAATGGCGACGTTCTGATACTGCTTCCAGATTTCCTTCTAGATATAGTTTCGGATATGATCCAGAGATGGTGACGTTCTGATGCTGCTTCCAGATATCCTTCTTGATATAGTTTCAGATATGATCCAGAGATGGTGACGTTCTGATGCTGCTTCCAGAATTCCTTCTTGATATAGTTTCGGATATGATCCAGAGATGGTGACGTTCTGATGCTGCTTCCAGAATTCCTTCTTGATATAGTTTCGGATATGACCCAGAGATGGTGACGTTCTGATACTGCTTCCAGAAATCCTTCTTGATATAGTTTCAGATATGATCCAGATATGGTGACGTTCTGATGCTGCTTCCAGAAATCCTTCTTGATATAGTTTCAGATATGATCCAGATATGGTAACGTTCTGATGCTGCTTCCAGAATTCCTTCTCGATATAGTTTCGGATATGATCCAGAGATGGTGACGTTCTGATGCTGCTTCCAGATTCCCTTCCAGATATAGTTTCAGATATGATCCAGATATGGTGACGTTCTGATACTGCTTCCAGAAGTTTTCCCAGATGTTCCCCTCCCCGACATGAGCGTGAGGTGATAGTCTCTTATGGGCCCCTCTCCAACGGCGAGTGAGGTGGTAATTCCTTTTTCAGATGTTTCCCTCTCCGGCATGAGCGTGAGGTGATAGCCTCCAATGGTCCCCTCTCCAACGGCGAGTGAGGTGGTAAATCCTTTTTCAGATGTTCCCCTCTCCGACATGAGCGTGAGGTGATAGTCTCTTATGGTCCCCTCTCCAACGGCGAGTGAGGTGGTAATTCCTTCTTCAGATGTTTCCCTCTCCGGCATGAGCGTGAGGTGATAATCTCTTATGGTCCCCTCTCCAACGGCGAGTGAGGTGGTAAATCCTTTTTCAGATGTTCCCCTCTCCGACATGAGCGTGAGGTGATAGTCTCTTATGGTCCCCTCTCCAACGGCGAGTGAGGTGGTAATTCCTTCTTCAGATGTTTCCCTCTCCGGCATGAGCGTGAGGTGATAATCTCCTATGGTCCCCTCTCCAACGGCGAGTGAGGTGGTAAATCCTTCTTCAGATGTTTCCCTCTCCGACGGCGAGTGAGGTGATAATTCCTTTCAGAATATAATTTCCTATAGTTCCCTCTCCAACGGCGAGTGAGGTGACTCCCTTTGAGATTATAATGTCCTTTGGTCCTCTTCCTGACACTGCGAAGATGGTAATTCATACCAAGATTTTCTCAACGATGCGTTGTTGAAGTTAAAGTCACTCAAGGTTCTCTTACCATTCATGCTAAGGTAGTAACCATCCCTGGTTCATTCATCGCGTTTGAAGTTCCAGACTCAGCTCCTGTAACCAGTCAGGACACATCTGTATCAAGCATCAGAAATCAGCTCCTGCAGCGTGTCAGGTACTCATTGTTTCTTTTGCAGGTATGCAGGTTCTCACTAAGGAATCTCTTACGCGATCAACATCCAGATGGCATCTATAAGCCCATCATCCTATCCAGCAACCTCCCAAATGGCATCTATAAGCCCACTCCCCCATCACACTGCTACTATGTGAGCGCAAATTTCTAGGGCACTCTAGTGTTCAATCATCTTCTACCCTCGGATTACGAAAGGCACGTCAGCCAATCTGCATCCTCAGGTCTAAGAAGATTGAACAGGGGCAACTGTTGTACCCCAAAATTTGCCCTCCCATATTCTTCAAGAAATTGCCAAGTCAAGCTCCAAAATTCCCCAAAGGGTGGCACAGTCAAAGAGCCTCCTATACAGTCAAAACTAGGGTTTGTGTTCTGATCAAGAAAAGGAAGTTTTCAAAGGTCCAATCAAGCCTCATGTGCCTACAAACATGGTCAAGTACCCTCATATCAAATTTCAAGGCATTCAGCTCAAAATTGCACAGTCAAAACCCTAGATTGCACTACAGTCAACTGTAGGGGCAAAATGGTCATTTGACAGTCAAAAGTTCAAATTTTTGGTCAACATATCATTTTGAAGCCACAAACATCATTTGATCAATGCTTGATCATGATTCTCAAAATTTGGCTCAGAAAATCATCAAGATACAAAAGTTACTATATTTGGACAGCTGAAAAAGTCAACTGAAATTGACTAGGGCATAACTTTCACATGGATTATCAGAAAAATCCCATCCAAAGCTCATTTTGAAGAGAAAGAAATTTCCTACAACTCATCTTCATACTTCAAGTCCAAGAAATGCTCTCACAAAAAGTTATCAATTTCAACATTATAGGTCATTTTCAAAAGTCAACAAAAAGGGACTTTAAGTCAAAGGCCATAACTTGAGATTGGTAAATCAAAATGACATGGGACCAAAGGCATTGATTAAAGGACTCAAAGACCTTTCCAAAATGTCCAAGAACATGTGAAAAGCTTAAAAAATTGAGCAAGTTATGCCTTGTGGAAGTTGGGAAATTTTTGGGAATTTTTGAAAGTCAACTTTGATGCAAATGATCCAAAATTGCTAATGGGCCCATTTTTCTTCCATGATTCATCATTCCAAGCCTATGCACGACCACTTGGCCCAAAGGGAAGTATTTTCTCATTTTTAGTTATTTATTTGAATTTATATTAATATTAATTCATTTAAATTATTTAAATATATAGAAAATATCTAACTTGACCTAATGAATCCTTTTGTACACATTTTAGGCTCAATAATTCGTGCCTAAGCCAATTTGGAAAGATTTGGAGCATTGGGATATGATTTGTGCAAAAATAACATGAAAAAAGATATGAAAAGATCCTTAACAAATCAAATATCCAAACCATGATTACAAGGGATTTGATCAAGTTTTGTTGACCTAAAAGCTTCCATACATAATCAGGATCACAACCCTAATCCTTGTACATCCTAAGCTGCGCAGAAAGAGACCTATCAAACTTGAAATTTTGGTAAAAAAGGTCAAAACTGAAATCATCATTCCAAGGCGATTCAAAGCCTAATATTGGTTTCAATAGCTTGCCAAGGTTGTCCTGAACGCATTCCAATCCCAAACGTCCATCAACACGCCCAGAATTGGTACCATGGATTCAAACAGTTTCAAGAAAAATGCATGATCGTGTTCCATGTTTAAGGCATTTTCATTGCGTTTTGTTGATGCATTCATACTAATAAACATATTCTGAAGCTAACCATGTAATCCAATTTTGTTTTCGTGCCATATATGGATGTTTGCCATTGTTAACTTTTAGGGTTCGTAAAGCTTGGAATTAGGGCTTTTCAATTGAAGAAAAATTAGTTTTCCAGACTTAGACCATTGGATAGAGCACACTCAGACGATCATGAACATATGCTCGCGCCCAATTTATGAGCGTGCTACACCTAATCGCTATTTTCTGGTATATGGTCTTAGGCCACGCTATGAAAACCGTTGCCTAATATTTTTCTCTTTCAGGGATGATGAAGAAGATGAGTCGTGGCACACATTGACTGGTTTATTCAAAATTGGCGCGCGTTGCCCACTAACATTTTATTTTCTTTTTATAATGTTTGTTAATTATTATATAATAAAAGTAATGCAAGCGCTTCAGTGGCAGGTACCTCTCTTGGCAATACCCAAGACCTGGGTTCGAGCCCCAGGTCTGTATAAATTCCATATTATTTTGCAAAATGTCTTCCTATGCAGCGCTAATATTCAAGATACACCATACGCTTCAAGATCCAATTGTCCACGTGTTCCTGGAGACCAAATTAAGGGCTGAAGATGGAGGAACGCTGTAGGCTTAAGTCAATGCATCATATGTGATTCAAAAAGTCAATAAGGCCAAAATCAATTGGGCCAACATTCCAGGCCTGTACCTCCAATTTGGGGCTACCCCCCCTGGTTTGCCTTCTCTTTCTTTTTATTTTATTTTTTCAAATTATTGTTTTCTTTATTAATTTAACTAATTATTTTTTACAAAATATAAAAATACATTAAAAACTTCATTAAAAAATCAGAAAAGACCAAAAAATAATAAGTATTTTTATTGTAATTATTTTTCTAAATAAATTGACATGTAAATATTTAGTTTTAATTAGGTTACAATTTTAATTCCTTTTAATAACCAAAAATCCAAAAACATAGAATTTAGGTTTAATAACAATTTTTATTCCTTTTTAATTTTTTCCCTTTTTTCATCATGTCCATAATATTATTTTATTTATTTTATAATTAAATTGTACAAAAAATTTAGATTTAACTTAGGCTATATTTTAATATTTTCATAATAAACTTAAAAAACATTAGAATTAGGTTTAGCTCGCTATTTTAATTTTAATTAATTAATTCTTTTTCTTTCAAATCCTAAAAAACACAAAAATACTAAAAATCATTTTCTTTTTAATTTTAATTTTAACTCCTCATTAATTTAAATATTCTGCAAAAGGGTCCAACGCCCTCGTTCCGATAATTATTTTATTTCGCGCATTTACTTTATCGCTCAAATAATTATGTATCTCTCCCAAAGCCGTGTAAACAATTACTCGCACTTTTATTTAATTTCTTTACTTTCTGTCAAATCGGGTCCGGTTTAATTTTGGCGATGTGGACCCGCGCCATTTGTAATAGTTGTAGATTTATTTTCCCGCAAACTTTTAACTGTTAAACAAGCATGAAAGAATGTATGGACTTAAAATAAAATCAAGCGTAGATCACAATGAACATGACAAGACAAATATCAATGAAAACAACACACAATTCGCACACACCACCCCTAGGGTACGCCTCACTGTTGCCTTGCCTCGGAAGGTGATCGTCGAGTAGAGGATGTCTTAGTAAGTCCTCATGATCCGGGAACCTGGCATGAGGGTAGCTTCTAAGGTATCTTCCCATTGCTCTGGTGATCACCACGTCCCTAAACCTCGAATTGACCCGAACACCTCCAACGGTGGTGCTACCTACCTCTCAATGGTGGGATGGCACTACTTTAAAGGACATCTCCACAGACGAATTCCTTAGGGTAGGTAGGTTCTCAAGGATACTTGCTCTAATTTCAAAAACAAAACAAAACTCTTTTCACACAACACATTTTCAAAAGCTTTCAAAGCAAATTTTTCAAACACTCTGACGTACGAGTCGATCTGGAATTTTTCAAAGAAACTTTTAAAACCCACATTGAAAAGCAGACAAAACAATTTTGAAAACACATTGAGCAAGTATCTAAGAGCCCATGGATAACCATGGATAGAAAGGGTGCTAACACCTTCCCTTTCTATAACCTACCTCCCGAACCGAGAGCAATCTCTTTAAGGAATTTTTCTGTGCTTTTGTCCTTTCCATTTGGAGAAAATAAAAGACGGTGGCGACTCTTGCTTACCGCGACATTTCGCGAACCAGCATTAAACAGTTAGTTCCAGATCCACCGATCACAGTGGTCATCTGTATTTTGTTTGGGAGATGGAGTGGGAGAATCAGAAATGATTATTGAACTGTTTGGAGTATTTGGAGGGGTAGTTTCTGGTGAGGATGGCAGTTGGGGTATGTTTACAGTTGTACCACAAGGCAGTTGAATTGCCAAGGGTTGAGGTTCAGAGGATTGAGGAGAATGAGGTTCAGGGGTTTGAGCCTCAGAGTGGTGAGACTCAGAGTGTTGAGACTCAGGTTGTGGAGATGATGGTTGAGGTGAAGGTGGATTAAGTTCTGGTTGTGGAGAGGGAGGTGGAGTTTCTGGTTGTGGAGAGGGAGGTGGAGTTTCTGGTTGTGGAATTTCTGGTATGGGTGAGAGTGGATGTTCTGGTTGAGGTGAGTGGGCAGTTTGTGGTTGAGTGTTTGGATTTTCTGAGAGGGGAGCGGAAGAACGTTGATCAATTTCAGAAAGAACTTTATCAAGTTCTGATTCTGTTGATGTTGTGGGTTTTGGATTTTTGGTGCGGGATCTCCTGAGAGTTAGTGACTCAGAAGGGTCAAACTCTGGTTCGGTGTCATCAATGGTTGGTATGGGAATTGGGAGTTCATATGAAGCTGGGGTAGGAATCAATGTTGGAACAGCAGATGAATTTAAAACATTAACAGCAGATAGATTACCTCTCTTCTTTGGTGTCTGCTGGGATGGTCCTTCTGAAGCAACCTTCCTCTTCTTATTCTTCTTCAAAGTAACCTCTGGAGTTTGCTGGTGCAGATCTTTGATGTTCAGATCAGGATCTGTGCCACCAGCTTTGCATGCATCCAAGTATCTGAGAACGATGACTGGTTTAGAGTCAATCTCAGAGAATATGGGAAAGTCGCTCAGAGGGACTCTTCTGCTGGTGATGTCAGCAAGAGGAGTGACGTTGGGCTCCTTTTTGATATTCTCTATCAGTTTCATCTTTTTCAGATTCTTGGCGTTCAGCTGCTTGCCAACCGCTGGTTCCAGAGAACTTATTTCCTGTGCTTCTATAAGGTGTTCTATCAGCCTATTCTCAGTTAGAATATCTGATATTAATCTTCCGAAGGGTATCCAATCCCTTTTAGTCTTCTCTTCTTCTCTTGTATCCTTGACGCTGGTCTTCAAGTGATTGAACAGAAGATGAGCAAGGTTGATCTTGGTCTTCTTAGCAATAAAATAGAGCAGATATTGCTGATCTATGTTGATGTAGTCAGGAGAGCTTGTGGGCTTCCTGTGGTTGAAACAGCCCAAGATGATCTTTGCCCAGATTCTGTGCTGATCCTTCAAGTCTCTGATCTTGCTGCTGGGAACCCCATGAGTGAAAATCTGTCTAGCCACTAAGCCAGTGTTTCCAGATCTTTCTGCCATGTCAATACAGCGGATGCCACCACCGTTGTATCCAATCAGCCTAGCAATGTGATCCTCAGTGATCACTATCTTCTTCCCCATGATGTATGATGTAACCTGATACGCTGAAGCAGATGCATGAATCCAGAATTCCTTAACCAGAATGGGGAATGTTGGACCCACCAACCTGTCAAAATACCTTTCCCATCCTTGTGCCCTAATTTCTTCAGTCAAATCGAAACCATTTTCTTTCAAACTGGTGAAATCAACGATCAGTTCAGACAGAACTTCCAAGTTCTTCACCGGAGTAAGTAGAGTTCTGAAGGGAATATGGTATTGCTCAGATGAAGCGTCTTGTTGGGAACCTGCAGAAACATTGCTAGAAGTTGCCATGTTCACACTTAGGGTTTCTTTGAGAAAAACTTGAAGAAGGGTTTCTTTGGGAAAAAAATGAACACACAAGTAAGAATGCAGAAAATATTTGGATGATTGTAAGAAACGGTAAAAATTTAATGAATGATGTTAAGGGGTTTAAATAGATTTCAAAAGATGTTTTGAAAACGTAAACGGTTTTAAGAGAGAGAATTAACTCATGATTACAATTTAACTCATGATTACGTGCATTTAATGCTTGCTGATTTTGGGGGATTTGAGAAAGATATTTGGAACGGTTACCAGACATGTGTCTCAATGCATCCAATCAGCATTTTGCCTTCTCAGAAGCGTGCACGCGTGTTCTGCTTCAGAGATTGGCTGATGACTGGATGACACTTGTTTGATTTGGTGAACAACACATCTATCCTTGAAATGAGACGCTCAGATCTTTATGGATAGACTCTGATACAATCTGCATGTCTAACTTTCTGAAAGAAGATTGATCAGAAGTTCACAGTAAAAAGAAAACACATTCTGAAGGTTAAAATATAAAATTAAAACATTTTCACTCTGGGCAGAGCTTCATGCTGAGATGATTCAGAATGAAGTTGAACCTATCTTCAGAAAGTGGTTTAGTGAAGATATCAGCCCATTGATGGTCTGTATCAATAAATTTTAAGTTCAAAATTCCTTTCTGAATATAGTCCCTAATGAAGTGATGTTTTATTTCTATATGCTTAGCCCTAGAATGTAAAATTGGATTTTTACTTAAGCAAATGGCAGAAGTATTGTCACAGAGTATAGGGATGTTACTCTCAAAAATCTGAAAGTCTTCAAGCTGACTTTTCATCTAGAGCATTTGTGTGCTGCATCCAGCTGCTGCTATGTACTCAGCTTCTGCTGTTGATAGCGCAATTGTGGATTGCCTTTTGCTGGACCAAGAGATCAGATTTTCTCCCAGAAACTGACAGCTTCCAGAAGTACTTTTACGCTCTACTCTGTCTCCAGCAAAGTCAGCATCGCAGTAACCTACTAAGCTGTAATCACTATATTTCTTATAAAATAAACCCAGATTAGTAGTACCTTTCAGATACTTGAAAATTCGCTTAACAGCTGTTAAGTGAGATTCTCTAGGATCTGATTGGAATCTTGCACAAATACATATGCTGAATAGAATATCAGGCCTTGAAGCCGTCAGATAAAGAAGAGAACCAATCATACCTCTGTAGACCTTTTGTTCTACCTTTTTGCTTACCTCTTCTCTTTCCAGAATGCACGTGGGATGCATTGGAATCTTTGATGACTTACATTCTGAGAGGTCAAATTTATTCAGAAGTTCTCTGACATATTTGCTCTGATGAATGTAAGTTCCCTCTGGATTTTGATTGATCTGAATTCCCAGAAAGAATTTCAGTTCTCCCATGAGGCTCATCTCAAATTCTGCCTGCATACACTTAGCAAATTTTCTTCCAAGAGAAGGATTAGTAGATCCAAAAATAATATCGTCAACATAAATTTGACAGACTAAGATGTCATTCTTAACTGACTTACAGAATAATGTAGTGTCCACCTTCCCTCTGGTGAATTCTTTTTCTAACAGAAAGTTACTTAGTCTTTCATACCAAGCTCTGGGAGCTTGTTTCAGACCATATAGTGACTTCTTTAGTTTGAAAACATATTCTGGATTTTTTTTACTTTCAAAACCAGGGGGTTGGTGCACATAAACCTCTTCTTCTATATATCCATTTAAGAATGCACTCTTGACATCCATCTGATACAGAGTGATGCCTTTATTAACAGCAAACAAAATTAAAAGTCTGATAGATTCTAACCTGGCGACTGGGGCAAAGGTTTCTGTATAGTCTATCCCCTCTTGCTGATTATAACCTTGTGCTACCAGTCGCGCCTTATTTCTGATAACTTCACCTTGTTCATTCAGCTTGTTTCTGAACACCCATTTTGTTTCAATGACGTTGAATCCTTTTGGTCTGGGAACAAGATCCCATACGTCATTTTTGGTGAGTTGATTCAGCTCTTCTTGCATTGCTAGAATCCAGTCGTTGTCCAGAAGTGCTTCATCAATAGAAGAAGGTTCAATCAGAGACACAAGTCCCATGAGGGATTCTTCAGAGTTTTTGAAGCTGGCTCTTGTTCTGATTGGATCTTCCTTTCTTCCTAAGATAGTTTCTTCTGGGTGATCCATGCTGCTTCTGGGTAGTCTCTTCTGAGGTTGATCAGCAGCTGTTGCTGGATTGCTTGCACTGCTCCTTTCAGATGTTGAAGGAGTGTCTTTGTTGAGAGCTTCTGATGACTTATCTTCAGAACCTGTGAATTCTACTTCCGTACCTGCAAATACTTCATTCTGCTTTGACTTTTCAGAGTCAAGCTTATCATCAAAATGAACACTGATTGATTCTCCCACAATCTGTGTTTCTGTATTGTATACTCTGTACCCTCTTGAGCGTTTAGAGTATCCTAACATAATACACTTCTGTGCTTTAGAGTCAAACTTGTTCAAATAATTTTTTGTATTTAATATAAAACAAATACATCCAAATGGATGAAAATATGAAATGTTGGGCTTTCTGTTCTTCCACAATTCATATGGAGTCTTTTCCAGAATAGGTCTTATGGAGATTCTATTCTGAATGTAGCACGCTGTGTTTATTGCCTCTGCCCAGAAGATCTTAGCAACGTTTGTCTCATTGATCATGGTTCTGGCCATTTCTTGCAATGTTCTGTTCTTTCGTTCTACAACTCCATTTTGCTGGGGAGTTCTAGGACAAGAGAAATCATGCAGAATGCCTTTGTCATTAAAGAATGACTCAAAATCTTTGTTTTCAAACTCTCCACCATGATCACTTCTGACTTTAACGATTCTAAGATCCTTTTCATTCTGAACTTGGTTACAGAAGGTGACAAACACAGAGTGTGACTCGTCCTTGTGTCTTAAGAACTTTACCTATGTCCATCTGCTATAGTCATCTACGATTACTAACCCATACTTCTTGCCACTGACTGAAGCAGTTTTAACTGGTCCAAATAAGTCAATGTGCAGAAGTTCTAATGGCTTAGAGGTAGAAACAACATTTTTAGATTTGAAAGAAGGTTTTGCAAACCTGCCTTTCTGACATGCTTCACACAGAGCATATGAATTGAAATTCAGATTAGGAAGTCCTCTGACCAGATTGAGTTTGTTAATCTGAGATATTCTTCTCATACTAACATGCCCCAATCTTCTGTGCCAGATCCATTGCTCGTTGTTAACAGACAGAAGACACTTTACATTCTGACTTTTCAGTTCAGAAAGTTTGATTTTATAAATGTTGTTTTTCCTCTTTCCATTAAATAGGATAGTCCCATCTTTCTGACTAACAGCTTTACATGATTTTTTATTAAAGATTATATCATAACCGTTATCACTTAATTGACTTATGGATAACAGATTATGCATTAATCCATCTACTAGCAGAACATTGTTTATAGAGGGAAGATTTCCATTACCTACAGTTCCAGAGCCAATGATCTTTCCCCTCTGATTGCCTCCAAAGCCTACGTGGCCTCCAGGCTTTGGAACATATGCCTTCTTCCCGTCATGTATCGTGAGCAGCCAGAGTCCAGGTACCATGACTGGTGTTTCTGATTTGCTGCTAAAGATATCTGCAACATGTATTATTTTATCCTTAGGTACCCATATTTTCTTGGGTCCTGATTTGTTAGCTTTACCAAAACTCTGGTTGGATTTTGGTTTCACAGAATAAATACTACTAGTATATTTAATGTCATGTGTGTGACCATACACAAAGTGTGAATTTAGAGGAGTGTGTTTAATAGTTAAATCCATGGCATTCTTTGGTGTAGGAACCTTACCTTGGTATCCTATTCCCTTTCTGCCGTTTCTGCTAACTCCATAGATCATTGAAGCCATTTTGCTTCTATCTATGCTTTTAGCAAGGAACTTATGAAAGCTATGATCATACTCCTTGATGATCTCATCAGCGCTGCTGGGAGTTTCAGAAATTGTTTCCTTCTGAGAGTTTTGTAAAACATTTTCTAATTTTGAAATTTTATTTTTCAGCTCAGAATTTTCCAATTTAAGACTCTCAGTCTTATCAGAGTCAGATTCAAGATTCCTTTTCAGGTTTCTGAATTTAAATCTGATCTGCTGGTACCTTTCCAAAATTTCGTTAAGGCTTTCAGCAAGTTCAGCCTTAGTAAAATTAATTGCAAAGTCTGGAAATACCTCTTCGGTGTCTGATTCTGAGTCTGATTCAGAAGCTTCACTGTCTTCTGATATGTTGGCCATGAGAGCTATGTTTGCTCTCTCATCATCTGATTCTGAGTCAGCTTCAGACGAGTCAGAGTCATCCCATGTAGCCATGAGACTTTTCTTCTTTTCTCTTCCAAACTTCTTTTTGGGCTTTTCCCTCTGAAGCTTTGGACAGTCACTCTTATAGTGTCCTTGCTCGTTGCATTCATAGAAAGTGATGTCCTTGGTGTTTGGCTTTCTGCTTCCTGAAGAGCTTTCAGATCTTCTGTATCCAGAAGAAGAGTCTGACCTTTTGTATCTGGAAGAGGACTCATTCTGATCAGATCTTCTGGGATTCCTGAACTTCCTTTGCCTCTGCTTCCATAGTTGGTTCACTCTTCTGGAGAGGAGGGAGAGTTCGTCTTCTTCTGATGAGGACCCATCAGATGTTTCTTCAACTGCCTGCAAAACTTTAGAGTCAGATTTTCTGTTAGATTTTAATGCTAGAGGCTTACCTTGCTTCTGAGGTTCATCAGCTTCTAGCTCTATCTCATGACTTCTGAGGGAGCTGACAAGTTCCTCTAGAGAAATTTTGTTTAGATCTTTAGCTAGCTTCAGCGCTGTAACCATTGGCCTCTATTGTTTTGGCAAGCTTCTGATGATCTTCTTGACATGATCAGCAGTAGAGTATCCTTTGTCCAGAACCTTGAGACCAGCCACCAGAATTTGGAATCTTGAGAACATTGTTTCAATGGATTCACTTTCTTCCATTTTGAATGCCTCATACTTCTGAATGAGCGCAAGAGCTTTAGTTTCTTTGACCTGAATGTTGCCTTCATGCGTCATTCTGAGTGAGTCAAACATGTTCTTTGTTGTGTCTCTATTAGAGATCTTTTCATATTCAGCGTAAGAGATGGCGCTGAGAAGAATGGTTCTGGCCTTGTGGTGATTTTTGAAGTCACGCTTTTGTTGATCAGACATTGCTTTCCTGTCAATCTTCTGACCACTTGCATTTACTGGGTGCGTGTATCCATCTGTCACCATGTCCCACAGATCAGCATCATGTGCCAGAAAGAAGCTTTCAATTCTGTCTTTCCAGTAGTCAAAATTCTCTCCATCAAAGACTGGAGGTTTGCCGCTGAATCTATCTCTATCTTCATTGTTGTCATTGCTGCTGTGTTGATATGTTCCTGCCATTGTGTTTTTCTGACGCTGGATCTTGTACTGACACGGTTAAGTGTTTTAGCTCAGAACCAGGCGCTCTGATGCCAATTGAAGAAGTGAAAAACACAAGAAGGGGGGTTGAATTGTAAAACTTGAAAACAAATGCAGACAACACGTTGTTTTTATCCTGGTTCGTTTGATCTCAAACTACTCCAGTCCACCCGTCAAGGTGATTTCGCCTCTCTCCAACGAGGTCTTAATCCACTATATTCAACTGAATATTACAACTGCTTTAACAACTGCTAAAGCCTTCTTGAGTCAAAAACCACAAGCCAGTTTCTCAAGGAAATACTTTCTTACAGAGAAATGAAATCTAAGTGTGTTGAATGTTTTCTACAAAACTGTTTATCACAACTGTGATATTACACAAATTAAGCTTATGAGAACTAGAACGCTAAAACAATAGAATAGGTAATTTGAGAGCTTTTAGCAAACTGTGAATGAGGATGAATATGAATAGCTTTAGGCGTGTAGAGAGTTGTAGAGCATTAGCCAATTCGTTCCTCACTTGCTTGTTTATATAGCATTGGAAAATGGTATGTTGTAGCCAATTATGCCGTTTCAATGTCCATTACATTCTTTCCATATTGAGAAGATCTTTGTCTGGTATAATGCCGTTGATAATAAAGAGTCTTGAATGCACAGTACCGTTGGCAATTAAGCGTGTTCTGGTTTTGGCTTATTCTGACGCTACTAGGTGCTGATGAATTGTTGTTGTCTTTATCAGAGTTAGATTGTTACGCGCAGATCTGTTCATCAAGCTTCAGCGTAAGCACATGCTTTGATCTTCTGATTCTGGCATCTGATATAACATCCTCTGATGCTGATGTTGATAAATCATCTTCTGATGCTGATGATGATATTCTTATGCTGATACTCATCAGAGTTTCTGTAAAACAAAACATAATTTTTAGGTAGCATATATGTATTACATGAATCATACAATTTATAATCTTGCATTTTGTTATCATCAAAACTTTAACTTAGGGTAGTAGATTCAAACTTTGTTCTAACAAGGTGTGCTTCTGAGTTACTCTAATGAGAGAAGTAATTTTAGTAATTCCAACTTCAGGATCAAAGTCAATGATTTATTCATTGAGAAAGGAACTGATGTTCAACCATATGTTGGAACATCATCTCCGCGGGTTGATGATCCATATATTATGGAAGACTTTAAAGGGCTAGCAGGCACTGAATAAGAAAGCTCCCAAGAAAACAAAATTTTGTCTAAAAGGAGTTCATTATTTGGAGTTTATTCAGTGATCATCAATAGTTTCAGATATGAAAATATATAATGATGGTGAGTCTTGGAGTTAAAGCTACTGGCCAAGTCTAATGGTGATAGTATTAATAAAGGATATTCTTGTTTAAGAAACAATATTGTCTCTTGGATCAGAAATAATTTAATCCTGGTATATCTTTAAGATTAGGTACATTACTGAAGGAAGATGTATTTCTAATTAGGTTGGTTTATAAAAGAGTACAATGTCAAACCGGATATCATGACATTATGGTGAGATAAGCTATTATAATCAAGGTACTCAAGATTATTAGTCTGCTTGAAGAACAAAGTCATTGGTACTTGTCATCATTATGTTAGGGGTCTTGGTACAGGAAAATATTGGCACTCCTAAGCTTGGTATGCCCGAGAAGTTCTAGGAAGTATTTTCATCTAAACTTGAGGTGCAAGTTATTTTGAGAATGTGAAGGGTGTTTTTGGAATTAAACTGCTGAAGAATTATAGTAGTATATTTTTGGTCGGTGTGTCAACTATATTCATGTTGTGATATGTGAAATCTCAAAAAATCATTTTCAATGGCATAGATAATGTCATTTCAAATGTTGTAACATTTTCCACTAGTCAAAGCTCAGAAAGAGAGAAAGTAGAACAAAAATTATGTATCTTTCCTACGGTGAGTGGTGTACGGTTATTAAGGATGATCTTATCTTCTTCCAATAACACTCTCATTTACTGGTTTATCATTACAAGCAAGGTTTCATTACAAACAAGGTAACTCTCCTTATATTTAAATACCTTACAACCTCTCTATCCTTACAAGCTGCATTTCAACATGAGTAATTCTTCCCAAAAGGATGATATAGAGAAGATTCCAACACTGTAAAAAATGTTGTAACATCTACTGAAGCATCCAGGATAGGGAAAACATTTGTAACCAGGATGAAGTCCCTCAAGAAAAATCATGATCAAATACTTGATTCAGACTCAGATGCTGATGAAGATTGAGTCAATTTGATTGACTCGGGAGGCAAGTTTGGATAGTTGATGTCTGCTTTCTGTTATTAAAAAGCAAAAAAAAAAAGTATGTTTATTTTTCAATTGAGTCTTCTGCTCTTATGTGTTTTATTTTTTATTTTTTAGTTGTTGTCTCTTTGGGTGAGTCTATTTTTCTTCTGTTTTTGTTGTTGAGTCAGTCTTGGGTAGTTTGTCCTGCCTCAGTTTTGTGTCTTCTTGTTCAGTTTGTTTTGCATCAATTTGGTGTGTGTGTGTGTGTGTCTTGTTTTGGTTCCTTTTGTTTCAATTTCTTTTCACTCTGTTTTTGTAAAATTTGGTCTAAAAAGGGAGAGAAAAGTGTTAGTGAGTCTAGTCTAGTGTTGTTGCTTGATGTATGCAACACTTTAGGGGGAGCATGAATGCATGTCATGTGAGTCTTGTGTCTCAGCTGCTGCTGCTACTTTTGATGTGGTTGTGTGTAGGATGTCCTATTGGATGTTCTAACATCTTGTCTGGTTGTGTCTTCTGTCCTGAGTTATTGTTGTTGTTGTTGTGTCTTGTATTATGAGTTATATGTGTTACTTCTGCTGCATGTTGTAGCTTCTAATGTCTTGAACTCTGTTTGTTCAAGGTTGAGTTCGGGTTGGTTTTCTTGTGCTTCGAGAAAAGTTTCTACTTCCTTTTGAGAGGGAGATTTGTTTCTGTAACAAGAATTGGTTCCGTATGACAGGGGGAGTAATTAGGATAGATCTGAAATAGTAGGTTATCTTCTTCCTCATGTACAAATTTTACATGTTGGCGTGTAGCTTGTGTTATGGTTTTATTCCTCTCTTTATATTTATCATGCTTTGGTTATTTTAGACAAAATTTCCAAAGAGGAAGATTATTAGATCCGTGGTTTTATGATTGGAAGTAATTTTGCTAAAATATGGTTCTTGAAAGGTGTTAAGAAAGATATCATAACATCTTGATCAAACTGATACAACAGAGTATGAGCTTACATTGAAGACTAGATGTTTTTGAAATATGTCGTAACATCATGAACCAGAATATCAGTACAAGGCTATTTTAAATCTTAACAAATTTGATTTAATTTTGTAATATGTCTTTTGGATATATCTTAAAGATTTGTGCAGGTCAAGAAGATTTAATATGGAACATGTGAATCAAAACTCCAACAACATTAAAGTTTCTAAAATTGGATGTTAAGACAATTTTGGTTACTTGAAGATTTGTTCCAAGATTTAAGGATATTTTCCTGCATAATTGGTGCAGCCCTCAACTTGTGGATCAAGGAATATTTGGGTGAAGATTTCGAAGCCCATGGACTGTTGATGAGTATTTAAAGAGCACCCTTTACCTATTGAAATTTAACTTTCACAATTGTAAAATTAGGGGAGGTCTAAGTCTTAGGTTTTTAGAGCCTCTTGTGTTTTGTGTAAGTTACCCACTGTTGTACCCCAAAATTTTCCCTCTCACTTATCAAGAATTTCCTCACAAGATCTCTTTGACTCAAGACTGGATTAGGGTTTGACCAGCTCAAGACATCTCTTCATCCACTGATGACCAAAATTAGAGTTTGAGTTTGAACAAGGATTCTTGGACTATCAATGCTTCATATGACTTTCAAGGATCATTATGGACCCCTAAGATTACTCATGTCAAGTTTCAAGCTTTGAATCACACTTTTGATCAGTCAATTGAATAATTGACCTAAAAACAATTGTATTGGGGAAAAAGTCAACCATGGCCAATTTACAGTCAAACTTCATAATTTTTGATCCACATCAACATCTTAGACTCATATGTATCATTTTATCAAGTTTGGACCATAATTCCTCAAGAAATTTGATCAAATCATCAAAAGGGCAAAATGGTCAAAATTAGGGTTTTGACTGAGAAGGGGTAATTTCTGATTTTTGACCTAGCAAATGATCAATTGGTTTGAAGCATGATTTCAAGAGTTCAATTGCATCATCTTGACCTAATTACATGGTTCAAAACATTACAAATCCATTGGATTGACAGATGAATTTTTTAGTCAACTGATCAAAAGTCAACTGTATACTGAAAAGTCAAACTTTGACTTTTTGGTCAAGTTCAAGTGCCAAGGATCATAATTCATCAAAACATGTAAAAATGTGAAACTTGTTCATCAAGAAATCAAGGATTTAAGATTTTGTTTTGAAAAGTTGAAATTTCTTAACTTAGAAATTTTTCGAAGTATAGAAAATTTCTTATTTTTTCTCAACTTTGAGCCAAATTTTCACCATGATGCCAGATGATTCAAAGGAAACTTCCAACATGAAAGTTGTAGATCTACATGAAATCTACAAATTTTCTTTACATAATTTCTCCTAAAAATGCTTGGATCTCAAGATATAATTTTGTGAATACATGCTCATGAACTAAAATAACTTAGTGAAATTTTGCCCTAGTTAGGTAGACTTTTGACCTAACTTCATGGCAATTTTTCACATAGTTCCAAAGGGAATTTTCAAAAGCAATTCAAATATGGACTGTAGAGAACATTTCAAGCTTTCTAAAATGTCCAAGAACTCTTTGAGATCATTCTTGAGTAGGGATAATCGAAGAGATGAAGTTGGTGATTTATCACTTTGATTTCAAGCCATTTCATGATGAACAAAAATTCAAATCCAAGCCTAGGCTGCATAATATTTGCTTTGCAAGCCTCAAACTTGTTTCTCACTCCATAATTAAATGTTTTCACAGATGTTGGAAGCTTTAAGCCAAGCATTGAATGCATTGTACAAGAACAATTCCATTTTTGGCACAAAGTTGCCATTTCCATTTTGATAAAGCATTACTTTTACCTTTTCCAACTTCTTGAGCCTCTCAATTGTTTTCTCTGCACACAAGAAAAGTCAAAACCAAAAGCAACTTGTATAAGGCCTCTCCCAAACCAGACCATGCTTGTACAACACTTAGAGACTTGTCTACTCACTTTTCTTCAAAAGCAAGTTATATAGCCAAAAGGCTATAACTCAGAAACCATGAGTGGAGTTGATCTCTAACCTTTTCCATACATATACACAAGCGTATTGCAACATAAGACAGGAAGGTGAAGACTCCAAAACACTCCCAAATACTCTGCAACTCAGAATCTGCCTTAGCTTGACATTTTTGAACCTTACACAACCATCTCCAAAACCACTCGTGCGTTTTAAGTTTTAACCACCTAAACACTTAATATACCTCATATCTAAGTGATACAGACCCATGCTTCAGGGACTTTCAAGACAAAGTAAGGATTGGAATACACTCAAGGAGGTTCAGGCAAGCTAAACAGATCCTCAGGCCTTCTCAAAACTTGCTCAAACTCCATTCACGATCCTAGCTGAAAGAGGTAAAAACTCAAACTTCTATCTCTTCATACAAGCATCATTTGGTCCTGATTTGTGAAAGCAAAATGTAGATATCCTTGCCCTAAAGCTAACCATATTCATAGTTTTCATTTATATTAACTGTGTATAGAGAATTTTGGATTTGAAATTTCTGTAAAATTTAGGTTTCAAATTAGGGCAAGTAAAATTAGCTTTGATCTTTGACTTTTAGTTTACATAAATTATATGGTTGAACTCGTAGGAAGAAACACCATAACTTTCATGTTTGAACTTTCTATTTTTATAGAGAAATGAAGAAGATACAGGTGATCCGGTCATGGCTCAAGGTTGAAGATGAAGTTGCCTTCAGGGGGCATTTTCTAATATATATTTATGATTGTGTTTATATAAACGGATGTACAGCCACCTCAGTGGTAAGGCAGCGCGTAAATGCTATAGGTCACGGGTTCAAGCCTTAGTGCGCTGCCTTTTGCAATTTTTTTATATATTTTCCATTTTTTTGTTGTTTTGCAGCGCATGGGCTTCTGATTCTTGGGCCTTGTGTTTTTTCTAACCTCCTACCTCATGCTTACTCTTAACACCCCTGGCCCAACATAATTTTATTTATTTATTTTACATTCATCTTATTTTATTAAATATATTTTTCTTAATATTAAAAATCATAAAAATATAAAAAGGATAGATTTATATTTTAGCTTATTTTATTTTATTTTTCTCAACAGAAAATATTTTTATTTTAGTTATATATTATCCATTTTTATTAATTAAATTTGTAAATTAAAATTAGAACTAGTTTAAATATTTATTTTTCTTCACACTCATTAAACATATTATTTTAGTATAAAAAAGACCAAAATATCTCATAATGCCATATATTATTTTCAAGATAAAAAAATACAAAAAATACTTACTTTTTCTTAAAGAAATTTATTTCCTTGTAATCAAATAGAATTAGGGTTTATTCAAAAAGTCTTTTTTCTAAAATAGTTTCTTTTCTTAATTGATTTAAGTTAATCTTGATTTATTTATTAGGTTTAGGTTAAAACTTTTTTTCACATAAAAAACCAAACAAAAATTTTCTTTGCATTTACATACCTTTGCATATTTAATTCATCTTGTATATTATTTATTCCAATATTTGTACATATTCAATTTGGTTGTAATAGATTAATTAGGTTTATATTATTGAAATCCCCATTCATGTTGTAATAGCGTAGTAACTTTAAATTTCACAATTTATCGCTTTCATATAACATGCTAGTAATTAGAGTTTGTATGGCAAGATAAAACCAATCAAATAGAAAACCCTAATTCAAGACAAAATCAAGCATGAAAATCACACACTTGCACACAAAACACCCTTAGGGTTACTCCACTTGGTTGCCTTATACAAAATGGCCATATTACGCATGTAAGACGTCTTAGCAAAAGCAAACAAATAACGAGATCATAGACACTCGATGACGCTATTCAAAGTTGCCTTACAAAATTATCTTAGTCCCTAAAAAATGCTAAGATGCCTTGCAACATTGCTAATCATGGCTATACGATGACCCACGCCCGTCCCGTTTACATTCAAAGATAAGGTTGCTTACCAAATCAATGGTAAGACAACAATGTCAAAGGAAAAGAAAATGAACAAGAAAGACATTTGAGTAGGTATATTGCTTTTAGTTACTTGCTCCATTTCAAAACAAATATCCTTGCTATTTTAAAAAAAAAACAAACACCTACACATTTCCAAACATCTTACAAACATTGAAAACATTTTCAAAAAGATCGACATCTTTGTATACATTCTTACGAGCGAGAATCATTACAAATATTGCCTAAACGATGGCCTCTTTACAAATACTTTCAAAAACCACACAAAGCACAATTTCAAACAAAAGCAAGTGATCTAGAAAGTAACTAAGAGCCCATGGAAAACCATGGATGAAAAGGTGCTAATACCTTCCCTTTTCATAATCTATCCCTCGAACTCAAGAAACAATCTCAAAGGTCTTTCCTGTGCTTTTTCACCTTTCCTTTTGGATAAAAGAAAAGTCGGTGGCGACTCTTGCTAACCGTAACATTTGCAATAAAACGCAAAACAACCAAGTCAGTTCTCCCACCGCATCACAGAACTGGCGACTCTGCTGGGGAAAATTCTAAAAGTGGGGTTACCTTAGGAATATATCACATTTATTTGCTTACATTGTTTGACTTGCATGCTTTACATTATGGTTCTTTGTTTGGGTTCGAATCCTCTACCCGGATTTGGGATACATTATAGGTAAGTAGCATTACATTGTGGAAACTGTACGGGGTATACCAACATGGTCTAAGAAATAGCTACGTTAGTGTGACATATTTGTGGGTACCGGTAGCCTTTGAGTTAATCAAAGAGAATAGGGGCCGCTGAGTGATGTCATGAAGCACTAATGAACTTCTAGAACCTTTACTTGACCAACTTAGCCTTTAGGATGTAGTGAGATGACCGGCTTTGGTGCAGTCCGAAGTTGGTAGATACTCGATACTACACTCATTGAGGTTTGGTTTCTTGGGATATTTCGGTCGCCATTAAAGAGGCTTGAGCTGAAACAATGACCAAGGAAACAATCCAGTGATATTGAGCTCCTTAGAACTCGGTTACTATTACTAGGACAGGTTTAAGCCAACTAAACTTCAAGAGGGTACTTACCTATAAAACTCCATGCAAGCCTAAATTAAGGACTTGTTTGCTTTGCTTATATATGCATACTTGTACATAACATCATGGACATCATGAACATCATATACATCCACTAACCATTTCAAGGATTTTGGGATTCATCTTTGTTCTTGTTTTGTAGGATATGGATTCACTTCGCAGGAAAACTATTCTAGTCAATCTTGTGAGAATCCCTCCACAACTTAAGGAGCTAGCTTCAAGGATTCGTGAAAACTTTCCATTCACCGAGAGACATGGTCGTCTAATCAACTTGGTCACCTCCAACACAGATGAGGACATGATGAAGATGCTCTTTCAGTTCTTTGATCCTTTGCACCATTGCTTCACATTTCCCGACTATCAACTTGTGCCTACTTTGGAAGAATTCTCCCAACTCTTGAGGATTCCCATTCTCAATCAACTACCTTTCAACGGTACGGAAAGATATCCAAAGCTAGAAGAGATTGCTCAAGCTCTACACTTGCACTCATCTGATATCACAACTCATTGGGAAACAAGAAGTGGTGTCAAAGGCTTCCTAGCAAAGTTCCTGTTTGAGAAAGCCCAAATCTGTTGAAATTCCTTAGACTTGCAAGCCTTTGAGGAAATTGTGGCTCTCCTCATCTATGGGATGGTTTTGTTTCCAAATCCTGACGAACTCATAGATATCAACACCATCAAAATCTTTATATCCCGCAACTCGGTGCCTACATTGCTAGAGGATATCCTACACTCTTTTCACACTCGCACAATAAGGAAAAGAGGTGTCCTCATGTGTTGCACTCCTCTCTTAGCAATATGGTTTATTTATCATCTTCCCCAATCAGTCTTAAAGAATGAGCAAGTTTCAAGTTGGTCACAAAGGTTGATAACACTTAAACATTTAGACATTCATTGGTGCTCTCGATCCAAAGAGAATGTTATCATCATCGACCGTTATGGAGAATGTTACCATCCCTCTTGAGCCTTACTTCAAATGGGTACGAACTCGCGCTCAGAGTCTTATGATGCCTTACCCCTCCATCCTCCCGGTAATCATTGAGCATGTTAAGGAAGAAGATGTTCCATACACTATCCTACATCCTGACATGCCCACATCTCTTGAATACCTCCAAAGAGATTGGATACAACTCAAAGGAGAGTGAGATACTTTCGAAGCCCAATTCTATGCAAGTGAGAAGAAGGTTTTGGAACTCACTAGGCTACTTCATGAGGATCAGACTCTGAATGCCTACATTGGACCAAAGAGGATGCGCACTACTTTTCTATCTTAGAGTTTTGTATTATTTTGCCCAAGGGGCACTGATGTACTTAAACTTTATCTTATTAATATAACGTCTGTTTCTTTTTTGTCTAAAACAAATCCGAATCTTTGAAATCCTTGAAAACATTGCGTATGCATATACCATTCATCATAACATAAACAAGTCTTTTGCAACAAGTCTCCTCATCTCTCTATTGTTTATTTCAGTAAGATGGATCTCAAGCAAACAATGAAAAATCTCCAAGCTCAGAATACGCAGTTTCAACAGTTGCTCATGACCCTAGCCAAGGGGCAAGAAGAGTTGAAGACTCTGCTGGCTGAAGAGAGGAAAAAGAAAAAAAAGAAGGTAACCGAAGTCTTAAACATGGGAAGAAGATTTCATGGGCAGACAAGAAGGACTTTGGACTTTGCAACAATATCCGGTGAAAGAGAGGGGAAAGGCAAGAAAACAGTTGTCCCGTCAGAATCGGAAGAGGAGGAAGAAGAGGAAGATTACTCTGAGGAACATTACCCTCCAGCTGATGATAAGTATAGACATCTCGAAGAGAGGTTGAGTGCGATGGAAATCCAAAAGGTGACAGGCTTGGACTTTGAGGAATTGGGACTAGTGTTGGAGATTGTGATTCCTCCGAAATTAAAAGTGCCTACATTTGCCAAATATGACGGAGTGTCGTGCCCTAAAATGCATCTCTGGTCATATGTGAGGAAAATTCAACCCTACACTGCTGATAAAGACTTATGGGTACATTTCTTCCAAGACAGTCTGTCAGGTACTCAACTTGACTGGTTCTACCAATTAGAAAGGGCTAACATTCACAACTGGGAAGATCTTGCCGCAGCTTTCTACAAGCAATATCAATACAATGCTGATTTGGCGCCTACCCGTACTCAACTCCAGAGTATGGCCATGGCTTCCAATGAAGGTTTCAAGGACTATGCGCAAAAATGGAGAGATTTGGCTGGAAGAGTTCAACCCCATCTGTCTGAGAGAGAATTGGTAGACATGTTCTTGGGCACCTTGTCTGGTCCCTTCTTCAATCATTTAATTAGAAGTTCATCTGCAGGCTTCACCGAACTAATATTAACCGGTGAGAGGATAGAAGCCGGTATAAAGAATGGAAAGATTCATAAAGACACATCTTCTTCTACAACTGTAAGGAAGCCTTTCATCGGGAAAAAATAGGTAGCTGCTGTATATCCGCAAAGAAACCAAGATAGGGCCGAACACCGACCAATGGTGGGGGCTGTTATGATTCCTAAGCCTACGCCTGATCAACAAAGAAGTAATCAACCAAGGATAGAAAGGCCGGTCAGGAAGTTTACCAGAATTAACATGACTCTGTCTCAAGTATTACCTCATCTACTAAGATCCAACTTGGTGACCTTGAAAGAAGCTCCGAAAAACCCCAACACAACATCTCCTCATTATCATCCCAATGCCCATTGTGTATATCACTCTGAAAGTCCTGGTCACGATACTAATAACTATTGGGCCTTGAAGAACAAAATACAAGACCTCATTGAAGCAAAAGAAATTGAGTTCGATGCGCCCGAGAAGCCAAATATCATTTCTGCTCCTATGCCCAGACATGGCCACAATACCAATGCCATTGAAGAAGGATTATTTGTTACTTCCGTTAATGAACTTGTGATACGGTGGCCAGAACCGGGACTTGTTTCCCTTTTTTAGGAATTTGCTGGTTTGCGTTTTGCGTTTGTGTTTGCAAAATGTCGTGGTAAGTAAGAGTCGCCACCGACTTTTATTTTATCCAACAAGGAAAGGAAAAAAGCACAGAAAAATTCCTTTTTCGAGATATTTCTGAGTACGGGGGGTAGATTATAGAAAGGGAAGGTATTAGCACCTTTTCTATCCGTAGTTATCTACGGGCTCTTAGGTACTTGCTCATCATTTTCAAAATTGCTTCTTTGTGTGTTTGTGTGATTTGAAAAAAGGTTTTTGACTTCGATTTAACTATTGCTTCTGTGTTCAAGAGTGTTACGAAGTATTTTTGAAAGCTTTGTTTGTAAAGGAGTGTAAGTATGAAAAAGTTTGTTTGGATTGAGCAAGTACTTAAGAACTAATCTACCTACTCGAAAAAAGAATCTTTCTATGTTCGTTTCCTTTAGACAATGCTATCCCACTATTAGTGAGTAGGTAGCGTTGTCGTTGGAGTTTTGAGGGTCAATTCGAAAGGGACGTACGGTCACTAAAGCAATGTTAGGACGTCTTAGTAATAACCCTAATATCTTAGATCAATTTATTCGAGGCAACAATATCCGAGGCAACCATTCCAAGGAAACTTTTTTGAACGGGACTTTGGTCTTTGTTTAGACAAAAGAACAACCACTAAAGCATCCTATACTCAATGACTGTTTACCGAAGGCAACCAAGTGGGAGTGTACCCTAGGAGTGCGCATGTGCGAGTGATTCAATTTCAGATTATTTATCTTTGCATATTTAGGGTTATCTAACTGTTTTAAAGTTTATCATACATTCTTGTCATGCAAACCCTAATTATTCATACATCTAACAGTTCAATATTTTGCGGAATTTAAAGTGCGGAAATTAAACTACGCTATTACAAGGCTTCGGGTATTTACATAGCCAAAAACAAACCCTTGAGAAATAAAGTGATAAAAAAAAATAAAAGTCCTAATTAAACTATTACAACTTGTAGGAAGTTACATCAATATGGTAAAAATAATAAAACAACAAAGCGCACGCGATGAAAAATTATATCGACGAGAAATTAGGGTTTTGACCCTTTTTAACCTAATTAAAAGAAAATGTTGTTTTTAACATTTTTTAAAGAAAAAAATTTAGGTTTTAAAATTAAATATAAAAATTAATTAGTAATTAAATTAATTAATTAAAATAATTACATGGCCTATTTTGGTGTTTTGTTATTTTAAGGAAATATGAAAATATAATTAAATTAGAAATAAAAACCTATTTGTTCTAATTAATTTTAATTATGTACAAAAGAATTAAAGTTATCTAATATTAACAACCTAATTAAATTAATTTAATTTTTGATTAAAAAAAATAAAGCCTAAACCTAATTTGGTGAAAAATATTATTTTTGTGATTTTTGAATAAAAGAAAATAATTGATTTGTTAATAAAGTAAATAAATTAACTTAAATAAAATGAATATAAAAAAAGAATAGAGAAAGAAGTTTGGGCCTGAGCAAAATGGGGGGGGGTGAGAAGCAGTTTCTGGGCCCAAAAGATGGAGGTCCACGCTTGACTTTTTGGATCCAATGTATTTGCTTTGACCAGGCGTTTGGTGCTCCTCCATTGGTGGCCCTTGGATTTGGCCATCTGGCCATCTGGCAGGCTGGATGATGAGGGCGTATGATAGGCCTTGGACTTGTAAGTGCATGAGATTACCTGAAATAAAAAATCATGAATCAATTTGGGGGACCTGGGATTCGAACCCAGGTCCTGAAGCGTTTTGCACCTACCCTGTAACCAACTGCGCCACTTGTTTTTGTTGTATATGATATAAACAACAATTATTATATAAAGAACAAGCGAAATAATAAAATATTAGCGCGAATTTTTAAATGATCCAATGGAAAGGCGCCACGCAGTCATCTTCTTCCCTTCTCCGTGGGTAAAAGATACAAGGACTTTTACCTACGGACGTATGTCCGTAGCTACAACCCTGGTTCATCTCAAAATCATCCATGGGCACGATAAATGACTTCTAATTCCATGGTTGGATTCGTCTGGACCTACTGAATATCATGATGACCTTTTTATGGGCCAATTTTGCCTACACATAAAACTCCTAAATCGAAGCTACAAACCCTAGCCATGGTGAAATCTTATACAAGCCATATAAATGCAATTAAACAATATAGAAAGCTTGCAAATGTTCCAAGGATCAAGAATATATGGTTAATTCGTGCTAACAATGTCTAAATCATGCAAACCGATTTCAAAAATACATGGATGTCGTGGTTGACTTACAGTGGTATTCAGGGCCTGGAAACGCTTGCTCTTGATTGCTTTTGCTTGCTAGGGATCCCAAGAAGCGATTGGAATGGTCCAAGGGTCTTGAATTGGCCTCTAAGTAGGAATTCGTGTTTTCACTTTTTCTTGATTTTTCCAAGTTCTGTTCTTGATGATGCGCCTCTCTCCCCCTGGTCTCTTTTGGTCTGCACATCATCCTTATGTATTGAGGAATGAATTAGGGTTGAAAGAATGATCACAATCCTCTTCCATCAATGCATTTGATTTTGATTTGATTCCTTTGAAAACCATTCCAAAAATAGTCCAAATCCAATCTTTTTGTGAACCTCATGCCTTTACACGAATTTGATCTGATGCTAGCTGGACATTAAGACCTAAAACATGTAAAAAATCTTGAGTTTTCAATATTTTGGATTTTCTATCATTTGTTTTGATTTAAAATGATTTAATTCAAATAAAAATCAAAATAAATAATAAAAATAAGATAATAACAAGTGTAAAAGGCTAGAGCTCGTGGACTATGTTGCCAACTCAAAACAAGTGAAAAAGATTGGCCCATTTGGCAAAAATTGCATTTTTAGGCATAGTTGACTTTTGGCAATTTTGCAAAAAAGGTCAACTTCACCGATGCATAACTTCCTCAATTTTGACTCTTTGAAGGTGTTCTTGGACTTTTTAGAAAGCTTGAGATGTACTATAAGCAACCCTTTTGTTATCATCTCAATTTTGTATTCCATGCTCAAGTATGAAGCTTTGACAAAAAAGGTGTTTTTGTTGACTTTTCAAAATGACCTATAATGTCCAAATTCATAACTTCTTGTGAGTGCATATTTTGAACTTGGGAGCTGAAGATGGATTGTAGGGAATGGAATCCTATTCAAAATGAGCTTTGGATAGGTCATTTATCATAAAGTATGAGAAAGTTATGCTTGGTCAAAGTTGAGTTGACTTTTCCTACAAAACCCTAATTTAGCAACTTTTGGTTCTTGATGAATTATGAGCAATACTTGATGAATAATGATAAACCCTTGATCAAATGATGAAATATACTTCAAAATGAGGATGTTGACCAAAAATCTTGAAGTTTGACTGTATGTAGGCCACAGTTGACTTTTGCCCTAGCACAGTCGATTTTCAGGCCTTTGAGCAATTGACTGAGTAAACTTTCTCTGCAAGGCTTGAAACTTGACATGGTTGATCTTGAGAACATATTAGGACCTTGGTGAGAATTTGGGATCCCTTGGACTCAAGTAACTTGATGCAATATAAAACCCTAATTTGAGGTAGACTATCTTAGGAGAGAGCTTGTCTGGTCAACCCTTGGACTTCCTTGAGCAACTTGGGAATTTTTCTTGAAATGTTTTGAGAAATATGGGAGGGAAAATTTTGGGGTACAACAGCTGCCCCTGTTCAATCTTCTTAAACCTGAGGATGTAGATTGGCTTGCTGGCCTTTCGTGATCCGAAGGTGGAAGATGATTGAACACTAGAGTGCCCAAAATTTTTCTCACATGATGTGGTGTCCGTCTTGCGATGTCGAGAATGGGCTTACAGATGCCATTTGGAAATTGATGACGGAAGATGGGCTTAAAGATGCCATCTGAAGGAGTGTTGATCGCCTAAGAGATTCCTTAGCGAGAGCTTGTATACCTGTTGTTGAGGAAGATTCCGCTGGGGAATACTGATCTATGTCTTGAGAGAAATAGAATTTTAGGAGCTTCAGTCGTCCGTTATTCTACTGGGGTATCATCTCTGTTTTTGAGAAAGGTTGAATTTTAGGAACTTCGTTCGTCCGTTATTCTTGTTGAGGAATCATCTCTGTTGAGTTTTAGGAACTTCGGTCGTCCGTTATTCTACTAAGGAATCATCTCTGTTGAATTTTAGGAACTTCGGTCATCCGTTAATCTACCGAGGAATCGTCTCTGTTGAATTTTAGGAACTTCGATCGTCCGTTATTCTACTGAGGAATCATCTCTGTTGAATTTTAGGAACTTCGGTCGTCCGTTATTCTACTGAGGAATCATCTCTGTTGAATTTTAGGAACTTCGGTCGTTCGTTATTCTACTGAGGAATCATCTCTGTTGAATTTTAGGAACTTCGGTCGTCCGTTATTCTACTGAGGAATCATCTCTGTTGAATTTTAGGAACTTCGGTCGTCCGTTATTCTACCGAGGAATCATCTCTGTTGAATTTTAGGAACTTCGGTCATCCGTTATTATACTAAGGAATCATCTCTGTTGAATTTTAGGAACTTCGGTCGTCCGTTATTCTACTGAGGAATCATCTCTGTTGAAGAGGAAAGTTGAACTTCTATCTGGTCGTAATCCAGGCTTTATAGTGGTAAGATTGACTGCTATCTGGTCGTAATCCAGGCTTCACAACAACTTGTTGAGCTGTTATCCGGTCGTAATTCGGGCTTCGCGGCTTGTTGGGGATTAAACTATTATTCGGTCAAATCCGAGCTTCATAGCTTGCTTTTAAGAGATACCACTATCTGGTCGTAACCCAGGCTTCGCGGTAGTCTGATACTGTTATTCGGTCGTTCTCTAGGCTTCACAATATGCTGTAGGAATCAAGATATTATCCGGTCGTACCCGAACTTCATAACTTGAACTTTTGTGAGAATTTGATTGTATCTTTCCTGAAAGGTAAAGGTTAATTGTATGTAATGCATGATCTATATCAAGCAATGATGTTCTCAAAATAAATGAGATTGTGGTGTATGATGCATATGCATATGTCATGATGTATGGATATATAATGTTTTTTATGACAATCTCTAGCTGGGGAAAATAAATCCCGGATTGCTGCTGGAGAGAACAAAAGTTGAATTCTTCGTTCTCGTTGGGGATAGTGAATGAAGATGATTGTGAGCATAATCCTGCTGGAGAATAAACCGGAGAGGAAATAATCTTGTGGGAAAGAGTAACTCTGATGGGGAATAGACTGACGAGGAAATGACTCTGTGGGGAGGACATACTCTGTCGGAGGATCTGTTGATTTGGAAGAATAACCTCAGCTGGGGATGAACTATCGATGTTAGCGATGATGAAACCTGTTGGGAATCTAGTTTTTGTTTATGAAAGGAATGAACTTCGTTGGGGATGACTTTCCAGTAGCGACTTCACTAGGGATAACCTTTTAGACTCTACTGGGGATAATTCTCCAAACTCCACTGAGGATAATTTTTCTAGTGTTGATGATAGATAAACTCTGCGTGGGGAGAATATTGTCGACTCATTCGAAGTTGCGAGCCTCAGCTAGGGAGAGTGGTGTCCTGTTCTGGACCGCTAATATCACTGTCTTTTTTACTTTGCGGGGAGTGAAGGTACCTTAAATTGTTTTCTCCAACTAGGTGTATCCCTATACCTGGTGGATAGAGCAACTGTATGGTTCAGACATTTCTTATTTGCCCCTGTTCCTGATATTACAAGTAATCGTCTTTTGTTTTGCATGTAAATATTTATGAGCAGCAATTATTGTCAAATGCATATATCAAAAACGAACATTGGACGTTCTTGCAAAACAAAACAGAAAAAGAAAAAGATTCGAAATTTCTTTGTGAAAATGAATTGTATTAACTTTGAAGTTGGCCTGTAAATAGGCGTTTTTGTACAAGAGGCTGACGTTCTAGTAAGAGAACGCCGCCGAACAATAGAATTTATACAGTTTGTGTAAAAGGAAGAAAAACAGCTATGTGAATAATCCCACTGGGTTCCAACTCTGCTATTTCCTTTATGTCTTCGAGCATCTCATCACTTTGCTACTTGGTTGAAGATAGATCAGATTGATTAGTGTCGTCCGAGCTTGATAGTCGATACCGAAATCTGGTTACAAGATGATCCAATGAGACATAGTGTTACGCTTTAATCCCTAATTTTTGCTTGGACCGCCCTTTCGGGTTTTCAGTCCACCGGGATACCCTTTTTTCCCAAGCCACCTTTTCAGGTTTTCGACTTGCCGGGTGTACAGATTATTTTTCATTTTCATCCCTTATTTTTGCCCGAACCCTTTTGGTTCGCCGAGAAGCCCTTATTTTTGCCTAGGCCAGTCAACCTAGCGGTCTTTGATTATGCGTAGTATTTTTTCACTATTTCTGCATTGACGGGGTGAGGAAGGTCATCACCATCCATGGTGGTTAAAATCATAGCTCCTCCTGAGAAAATGTTCTTAACCACAAATGGCCCTTCGTACGTAGGGGCCATTTGCCCCTAGGATCACTTTGCGGCAGTATGATGCGCTTGATCACCAGATCCCCAACTTGATATTCTTGTCGTCTGACTTACTTGTTAAATGCCTTGATCATCCGGTTTTGATACGTCTGACCATGACAAATAGAAGTAAGTCTCTTCTCATCAATTAAGTTCAGCTGATCAAGCCGGGTCTGGATCCAGTCGTCCTCACTCAAACCTGCATCCTTCATAATCTGAAGAGAGGGTATCTGGACCTCAATGGGTAAGACTGCTTCAATGCCATACACCAAAGAGTAGGGTGTTTCCCCTGTTGAAGTACGTACTGAGGTTCGGTACCCATGAAGAGCGAATGGTAACATCTTGTGCCAATCTTTATAGGTCACCGTCATTTTCTGCACAATCTTCTTGATGTTCTTATTAGCCGCCTCAACAGCCCCATTCATCTTCGGCCGGTAAGGAGAAGAGTTGTGATGTTGTATCTTGAACTGCTTGCAGAGCTCGGTGATCATCGTATTGTTGAGATTTGTACCATTGTCCGTAATGATCCTCTCGAGTACACCATATCGACAGATCAAATTATGCCGAATAAACCGTGCCACGACGTTCTTGGTCACTGTAGCAAAGGAAGCTGCCTCAACCCACTTTGTAAAGTAATCAATTGCTACCAGGATGAAACGATGTCCATTGGACGCAGTAGGTCTGATCTCGCCAATCATATCGATGCCCCACGTTGCAAAGGGCCACGGAGCTGTCAAAACGTTCAGAGGAACTGGAGGTATGTGCACCTTATTAGCATAAACTTGGCACTTATGACAGGTCCGAGAATGCTGATAACAGTCGGCTTCCATGATGGACCAATAATATCCTGCCTGTGGGATCCTCTTTGCCATGGTATGTCCACTGGAATGAGTTCCGAAAGTACCTTCATGCAACTCTGCATGATCCTTTCTGCCTTGTTCTTATCCATACATCGCAGTAAGGTTGAGTCATGGTTACGCTTGTAAAGGACACCATTGCTGATGAAGAACTTCATAGCGAATCTCCTCAGAAACTTCTTATCATTAACAGATTCACCCTCGGGGTAATCCTGAGTCTCAAGATACCTCTTTACCTCGTGAAACCAGGGTTTATTTGTTACCTCTTCAGTCTCAATGTCACAGCAATGTGCAGGTTCGTCCAACCTCTCAATGGTAATCTAGGGAGCCTCATTGTCCCACCTGACCTTGAACATAAAAGACATGGTAGCTAGTGCGTCCGCCAACTGATTCTCTTCTGTGGGGAAGTGTTCAAAGGTTATTTCCTCGAAGTGCGGGAGCAACTTCAATACATACTCCTTGTAAGGAATAAGATTTGTGTGTTTCGTATCCCACTCGCCTTTAATCTGACTGATCATGAGAGCGAAATCTCCGAACACACTCAAGAACTTAATCCTTAGGTCAATAGCTGCTCGAAGGCCCATGATGCATGCTTCATAATCCGCCATGTTGTTGGTGTAGTTAAAACATAATCGGGCGGTGAGCGGAGTATGACAGCCTTCAGGAGATATGATTACGGCGCCAATGCCATTACCCAAAGCGTTCGAAGCTCCATCATAATACATAGACCATCGGGATCCCTCCTCAGGCCCTTCATCCGGTCCAGGTGTTTCACAGTCCGTTACCAACATGATATTCTCATCCGGAAACTCGAAGTTCATAGACTGGTAATCATCCACGGCCTGATGTGCCAAATGATCTGCCAACACACTTCCCTTGATTGCTTTTTGGGTCGTGTATTGGATGTCATACTCAGTCAAGATCATCTGCCATCTTGCTATTCTTCCGGATAAGGCAGGCTTTTCGAAGATATACTTGATTGGGTCCATCTTTGATATCAATAGGGTAGTGTGAGTCAACATATACTGTCTTAGCCGGCGAGCAGCCCATGCCAAAGCGCAGCAAGTTTTCTCAAGCAGTGAGTATCGGGTCTCACAGTCGGTAAACTTTTTGCTAAGGTAGTAAATAGCATGCTCTTTTCGGCCAGACTCGTCATGCTGCCCCAACACGCACCCCATTGAATTGTCTAGTACTGTCAAGTATAAGATCAAAGGTCTCCCTTCAACTGGAGGCATCAGAATAGGTGGCTCTTGCAGGTATTCCTTGATCCTTTCGAAAGCGGCCTGACATTCATCATTTCATCTTACCACTTGATCTTTCTTCAACAGCTTGAAGATTGGTTCACAAGTAGCAGTCAGGTGCGAAATGAATCGGGCAATGTAATTCAGACGTCCCAGGAAGCCTCTAACTTCTTTTTTTGTTCGGGGAGCCGGCATCTCCTGTATAGCCTTCACCTTTGCAGGATCCACTTGAATACCTTTATCACTAACGACGAAACCCAACAGCTTACCAGACCTTACTCCGAAGGTGCACTTGTTCGGGTTTAACCTCAGCTTGTACATCTTCAGCCTATCAAATAGCTTCTGGAGATGGTCAAGGTGTTCCTCTTCAGCCTGGGATCTTGCAATCATGTCGTCAACGTATACCTCAATCTCATGATGAATCATGTCATGAAACAAAGCGACCATGGTGCGCTGATACGTTGCCCCAACAATCTTCAATCTGAACGGCATGACTTTGTAGCAAAAGGTACCCCACTACATAACGAAGGTTGTCTTTTCCATATCCTCGGGAGCCATCTTAATCTGATTGTAACCAGAAAAACCATCCATAAAAGAGAAGATCTTATGATGTGCGGTGTTGTCGACCAAAACATCGATATGAGGCAGAGGGAAATCGTCCTTAGGGCTTGCCCTATTCAGATCCCTATAGTCAACACACATCCGTACCTTACCATCTTTCTTCAGTACTGGAACCACATTGGCAACCCACTGCGGGTAAGAAGTAACTGCTAGAAAACCGACATCAAACTGTTTCATAACCTCTGCTTTGATTTTATCAGACATCTCTGGACGCATTCAGCGAACTTTCTGCTTCACTGGAGGACAGTCCTCTTTGGTTGGCAAGCGGTGAACCACAATATCAGTATCCAACCCAGGCATATCTTCATAAGACCAAGTGAAGATCTCAACATAGTCACGCAACATCTGTATCAACCGTTGCTTAACACCAGACTCCAGATTTGCACCGATCTTAACCTCTTTCTTGTCTTCTTTGGTACCCAGATTCACTGATTCCACTGGCTCTTCATGGGGCTGTATAGCCCTCTCTTCCTGTAGTAACAGTCTAGCAAGTTCCCCAGGAACTTCGCAATCATCCTCACCTTCGTCCTCGGCTTGGTTGATCGGACTTTCGAAGTCATAACTGGCAGTAGCAGAGTCGTTATCAGTGGGATCCAGAGTGGATGTGGACCTGTATTATGATATGTGAGTGTGTGTAAGACAATAGCTATTTTGATAAAGTGCAAGATAGAAAAACAAAGAGTGCAAAATTTGTAATGCAAGAAAACGTCCAATGCTTTATTGATGATATATGGAAATGACACATAATAAGCCCTCACAAACAAAGCCACGGTGTCTTGGGCAAGGCATCGGGCCGTAAAGTTTTAAATTGTCTGTTACAACACTCAAAACAAAAGTCTATTACTGTGTAATAAAAGAAATGGGCACGAAGTCCTTTTCCGTTCAATTGCTTAATCCACCGTCAGTAGTCGGGTAAATCTAGCTATCAATATCTGATCCTTCTTCATCATCCTCAATTGCATTCACTTCCGGATTACTGATACGTAGGGGAGGTCTTCCAATCCGCGCACGCCGAACAGCCCTTTGAGCTTTTGCAGTAAAACCCAAACCAAACTTGTCAGACTTGTGTGAAAAGTCAGGGAGTTGGCCCTAATTCGCACACCCACCTTTTTCAATAACAGACCGGGCATCTTTGAGGGAAGCCATCTTCATTGGAGGATCTTCAGCAACAGTTTCAGTTGACGCCAGAGTCTGGGGGACTTCTTCAAAATTCTGACACGGGGTTTCAATGAACTCCCCATCCATCTCCACATACCGAAAAGAGTTAAGGTGGCTCACCATGTACTCCTCTTCTCCTCGTACTGTAACAATTTTCCCTTTCACTGGGTATTTCAACATCTGATGGAGCGTGGAAGCCACTGCCCCAGCTTTATGAATCCACGGGCAACCCAACAAACAAGAGTAAGATGGTCGGATGTCCATTACATAGAACGTAGATGCAAAAGTCTTGGAACGAACTTTAACAGGGACATCCACCTCCCCGTGTACCATCCTTTTGGACCCGTCAAAGGCCCTAACCACAATATTACTTGGCTTCAGAACCAACCCTTCACAGTCCAACCGGTCTAACGCTTTCTTGGGTAAAACATTTAAGGAGGACCCAGTATCCACCAGTACGTGAGCCAGAGTAGTGCCCCTACACTCGATCGAAACATGTAGAGCGTCATTGTGATTCTTTCCTTTGGCAGTCAGATCTGCGTCGGATAAACCCAACCCGTTGTCAGCGGTCAAGCTAGCCACACAGTCTTTGAATTGATCAGCATATGTTTCCTGCGGAACATGCGCAGTTTTAAGGAAAGCAATTGAAGCCTTTGCATGGGCTTCTGAGCACAACAATAAAGATAACATGGAGATCTTCGACGGGGTTTGCCCCAGCTGTTCGACTACGTTGTAGTCGCTTTTCTTGATGATCTTCAAGATTTCCTCTATCTCCTGTCTAGAGGTCTCAACAACAATCTTCTTAGGTGCCTCCGTCCGGGCAGGCTCACCTGTAACTTCCTTTCCCCGAGCGTCAGATGACTCGGCGACAGGGGTAATGATTGGAACTTGAACAGGGACAATAGCAGGTGTACTGGCAGGTGGACTAGCAACAGGTTTCCGAACAGTCGGTGGGGAGATCTCAGGAGAGAAAAGTCTTTTGCTTCGGGTGACCTTACTAGACCCGACAATGTTGCCGATATTAGTATCAGCCTCTTCAACCTTAAAGTCTTGTTTGATCCCATGATAATACACATCGGCCTTATAGTGCCACGGGACAGCCTTATCCGAAGTGTACGGGATAGGACCAGGGATGGTAATGATCAATGGAGCAACTCTTGTAACAGGTGTAATCCTAACAGGATTTCTCGAGGAAGCCTTGGAAGGATTGGCGGAAATGGTTATTATGGAAACATCTTCAACAGGAATCAACGGAGTCAGAGTTTTCTCGAACAAATCAATTCAGTGAACCCAGCCGATGAACTACCGATCAAATGATTGATGTACGAACCAGACAAAGTCCCAAGAAACATATCCACCAACTCCCTATCAGACAGAGGGGGTTGGACTCTTCCAGCAAGGTCTCTCCACTTCTGAGCATAGTCCTTAAAGCCTTCGCCTGTACCCATAGACATACCCTGAAGTTGAGTACGCGTGGGAGCAAGGTCGGCATTATACTGGTATTGCTTGTAAAAAGCAGCAGCAAGGTCCTCCAGTTGTGGATGTTAGCTCCTTCCAGTTGATAGAACCATTTAAGTTGAGTCCCTGACAGACTATCTTGAAAGAAATGAACCCAAAGGTTCCTATCAGTAGTATAAGGTTGAATCTTTCTGACATACGTGCGGAGGTGTAGCTTCGGACAAGATACTCCATCATACTTAGCAAAGATAGGAGCTTTAAACTTGTGTGGGATCACCACCCCAGATGCCAAACCCAAATCTTCGAAGTCCAACCCAGGTATCTTCTGGATCTCCATTGCACTCAAACGGTCTTCAAGTTTCTTATATCTATCCTCAGCAGGAGGATACTGGTCTTCATCAAAATCAGTGTCATTGTCAGAGACCACAGGACTAGGCCCCTTTCTTTCCTCTTGATTCCCTCCCCCTCCAGATGAATGGGACAAATCAGTTTCCTGTCGCAAATTATTCCCGAACCTGCGACCCATATTTAGGAGGACCACCTTCTTCTTCTTCTTCTTCTTCTTCTTCTTCTTCTCTTTCAAGATGAGAGACTTCAAATCTTGCTGCCCTTTGGCCAAATTCAGGAACAACTCTTGGAATTGTGCATTCTGAGCTTGAAGAGCCTTGACGGCTTGATCAGTAGGTGATTCAGAAGACATGATTGCTGAAATAAACAGCGAAGAAGATAAGAACCCTGTAATGGTACCTGTGATGAGGTGCATGATAATGGAATGCGTATGAAATGATTTCAAAGACTTTGGGAGATTCAAATTTGTAAACCAAAATAAAACACACTTTATTAGATTAAACTGGTAACAATGTTTAACAAAGCCTTTAAGGCGTTACAAAAGGAATACTGAAAAGAAAATCTAAACTAGAAAAACAACAAAGAAATAAAAAAATCCCATGGTCGCCTTCCATTCGTGCTGACATAATCGTTGATCGTCCTTTCGTTCTCAAGCTGCCTTGTAAGTTTCAAGATCTTTCATTCCTGCTCATGATACTTATCTCTGTAGGTATCCCTTTCTTCCTTTAGCTGGATCCAAGATCTCTTCAATGCCCCCAGATCAGTAGGCATATAAGGATGGATGACCATATAAGGAACACCTTCTTCATTAGTATGCTCTATGATCACCGGCAAAACAGCTTCATATGGCATCCCCAGCTTTTGAGCACGGGCTCGAACCCACTGGAGATATGGTTGCATCGGGAGAGAAGTCTTCATTCCTATCTCATGTGGGTCATACCTGTTCACCATGCCCCAGGCTCATATAAACCTGCGGCGATGCCCCTCAACATCCCCCTTGTAGTCAAAGACAATGCCTGTAAGCAACAACTTATGGGGACCATCCCTCCGAGCGCGTCCAAACTGTTGTAAATCTAAACAAGGATTGTAGGTTATACCCCCTCAAATTCCAAGCAACGGAACATTAGGGTATTCCCCACATCGATCAATGACAGCTACTTTTTCCATATCCTTAGAACTCCAAAGGATGTCCGTGTGAGCAAGGGACATGATTCTATAAGCCCAACCTACGCCTTCCTCATTCTTCAATACATACTTGGGGAGGTGCGAAATAAACCACCTCATCAGCAGCGGCGTACAACACATGAGAGTTCCCCTTCTCCACACAGTACGGGTATAGAGAGCATGTAGAATATCGCCTATAAGAGTAGGCACTGGGTTACGAGACATGAAAATCTTGACCGCGTTCACATCTATGAAAGAATCTGGATTTGGGAAAAGAACCAAGCCGTAGATGAGGAGAGCCAAGATGTCTTAAAATACTTGAAAATCCAAGTCATCCCAGAACTGTTGAGCTTGATCAATCAAAAACTTAGCCAAGAAACCTTTAACCCCACTTCGAGTCTCCCAGTTAGATACTACATCAGTCATTTTTAGATGTAGGGCTGAAGCAATATCCTCTGGCCTAGGAGCTATCTCCAAACCTGAAAAGGGTGTCTGCTCTAGAATAGATATGCCCAGTAAGTCAGAAAACTCCTCCAAAGTAGGGACTAGCTGATAATCCGGGAAGGTGAAACAAGGATGTAATGGATCAAAGAACTGGAATAACACACTCATCATTTGCTCATCCATCTTTGAAGTGACCAAGCTAAGGAGGTGACCATGTCTCCTAAAAAATGAAGAAGTATCAGGAACCTTTGAGACTAACTCTCTGAGCTGAACAGGGATTTGCAAGAAGTTGATTCGAATGGTATTTCTGCGCATAGAAGCCATAATCTGCAAAACAGAGAAAAGATGAATCCCCTTGGTCTTTGAAATGGTTAGTCTAATGAAATATGCATGTTATGTCATGATGCATGATGTCATGATAAAAACCCACAACAGGTATCACCGATAGCAACCATGGTAAAGGCAAACAAGTCACACAAGAGCCCTTAAATTTCAAGTTGGCGTGGAGTTTAGGTACTACCCTCTTGACGTTTAGTTGGTTCAACCTGTCCTAATAATAGTAACTGAGTTCTAGAGGTTCTCAATATCACTGACCATCCCCCATCGGTCATAACTCCAGTCATGCAATCTTTTCTTGCGTCCGGAACCATCTCGAGAGTATGGTCTCAATGAGTGTAGCATATCACTACTTCCTATGGCCAAGTTGGTCAATTATAGGTTCTAAGGTCAGTTGATACTTAATGACCCATATAGCAGCCCCATACTCTCCTTGTTGCTCCACAAGGGATATCGGTACCAACTAATGTGCCACATCAACGTAGCTACTGCTTCAACCGTATTGGTCTATGCCGTACAGTTCCCTCACAGTCTATTGCTACTTACCTAAAAGGTGTCCCCCAGATCCGGGTTAGGATCTATAGTAACTCTGATACAAAGCCCACAAAGATAAAGCAATCAAATCAAACAATAGAAAACAAAATAATGAACTAATCCTAAGGTACACCCCACTTATAAACTCCCCAGCAGAGTCGCCAGTTCAGTGATACGGTGGCCAGAACCAGAACTTGTTTCCCTTTTTTAGGAATTTGCTGGTTTGCATTTTACGTTTGTGTTCGCAAAATGTCACGGTAAGCAAGAGTCGCCATCGACTTTTATTTTATCTAACAAGGAAAGGAAAAAAGCACAGAAAAAAACGACCACTAAAGCATCCTATACTCAATGACTGTTTACCGAAGGCAACCAAGTGGAAGTGTACCCTAGGAGTGCGCATGTGCGAGTGATTCAATTTCAGATTATTTATCTTCGCACATTTAGGGTTATCTAATTGTTTTAAAGTTTATCATACATTCTTGTCATGCAAACCCTAATTATTCATACATCTAACAGTTCAATATTTTGCGGAATTTAAAGTGCGGAAATTAAACTACGCTATTACAAGGCTTCGGGTATTTACATAGCCAAAAACAAACCCTTGAGAAATAAAGCGATAAAAATAAAATAAAAGTCCTAATTAAACTATTACAACTTGTAGGCAGTTACATCAATATGGTAAAAATAATAAAACAACAAAGCGCGCGCGATGAAAAATTATATCGACGAGAAATTAGGGTTTTGACCCTTTTTAACCTAATTAAAAGAAAATGTTAATTTTGTTATTTTTAACATTTTTTTAAAGAAAAGAATTTAGGTTTTAAAATTAAATATACAAATTAATTAGTAATTAAATTAATTAATAAAAATAATTACATGGCCTATTTTGGTGTTTTGTTATTTTAAGGAAATATGAAAATATAATTAAATTAGAAATAAAAACCTATTTGTTCTAATTAATTTTAATTATGTACAAAAGAATTAAAGTTATCTAATATTAACAACCTAATTAAATTAATTTAATTTTTGATTAAAAAAATAAAGTCTAAACCTAATTTGGTGAAAAATATTATTTTTGTGATTTTTTAATAAAAGAAAATAATTGATTTGTTAATAAAGTAAATAAATTAAATTAAATAAAATGAATATAAAAAAAGAATATAGAAAGAAGTTTGGGCCTGAGCAAAATGGAGGGTGTGAGAAGCAGTTTCTGGGCCCAAAAGATGGAGGTCAACGCTTGACATTTTGGATCCAATGCATTTGCTTTGACCAGGCATTTGGTGCTCCTCCATTGGTGGCCCTTGGATTTAGCCATCTGGCCATTTGGTAGGCTGGATGATGAGGGCGTATGATAGGCCTTAGACTTGTAAGCGCATGAGATTACCTGAAAGAAAAAATCATGAAGCAATTTGGGGGACCTGGGATTCGAACCCAGGTCCTGAAGCGTTTTGCACCTACCCTATAACCAACTGCGCCACTTGTTTTTGTTGTATATGATATAAACAACAATTATTATATAAAGAACAAGCGAAATAATAAAATATTAGCGCGAATTTTCAAACGATCCAATGGAAAGGCGCCATGCAGTCATCTTCTTCCCTTCTCCGTGGGTAAAAGATACAGGGACTTTTACCTACGGACGTATGTCCGTAGCTACAACCCTGGTTCATCTCAAAATCCTCCATGGGCACGATAAATGACTTCTAATGCCATGGTTGGATTCGTCTGGACCTGCTGAATATCATGATTACCTTTTTATGGGAAAATTTTGCCTACACATAAAACTCCTAAATCGAAGCTACAAACCCTAGCCATGGTGAAATCTTATACAAGCCATATAAATGCAATTAAACAATATAGAAAGCTTGCAAATGTTCCAAGGATCAATAATATATGGTTAATTCGTGCTAACAATGTCTAAATCATGCAAACCGATTTCAAAAATACATGGATGTTGTGGTTGACTTACAGTGGTATTCAGGGCCTGGAAACGCTTGCTCTTGATTGCTTTTGCTTGCTAGGGATCCCAAGAAGCGATTGGAATGGTCCAAGGGTCTTGAATTGGCCTCTAAGTAGGAATTCGTGTTTGCACTTTTTCTTGATTTTTCCAAGTTTTGTTCTTGATGATGCACCTCTCTCCCTCCCGGTCTCTTTTGGTCTGCACGTCATCCTTATGTATTGAGGAATGAATTAGGGTTGAAAGAATGATCACAATCCTCTTCCATCAATGCATTTGATTTTGATTTGATTCCTTTGAAAACCATTCCAAAAATAGTCCAAATCCAATCTTTTTCTGCACCTCATGCCTTTACACAAATTTGATCTGATGCTAGCTGGACATTAAGACCTAAAACATGTAAAAAATCTTGAGTTTTCAATATTTTGGATTTTCTATGATTTGTTTTGATTTAAAATGATTTAATTCAAATAAAAATCAAAATAAATAATAAAAATAAGATAATGACAACTGGCAAAGGCTAGATCTCGTGGACTATGTTGCCAACTCAAAACAAGTGAAAAAGATTGGGCCCATTTGGCAAAAATTGCATTTTTAGGCATAGTTGACTTTTGGCAATTTTGCAAAAAAGGTCAACTTCACCAATGCATAACTTCCTCAATTTTGACTCTTTGAAGGTGTTCTTGGACTTTTTAGAAAGCTTGAGATGTCCTATAAGCAACCCTTTTGGTCTCATCTCAATTTGGTATTCCATTCTCAAGTATGAAGCTTTGACAAAAAAGGTGTTTTTGTTGACTTTTCAAAATGACCTATAATGTCCAAATTCATAACTTCTTGTGAGTGCATATTTTGAACTTGGGAGTTGAAGATGGATTGTAAGGCATGGCATCCTATTCAAAATTAGCTTTGGATGGGTCATTTCTCATAAAGTATGAGAAAGTTATGCTTGGTCAAAGTTGAGTTGACTTTTCCTACAAAACCCTAATTTAGCAACTTTTGGTTCTTGATGAATTATGAGCAATCCTTGATGAATCATGATCAAACCTTAATCAAATGATTAAATATATTTCAAAATGAGGATGTTGAGCAAAAATATTGAAGTTTGACTGTATGTAGGCCACAATTGACTTTTGCCCTAGCACAGTCGATTTTCAGGCCTTTGAGCAATTGACTGAGCAAACTTTCTCTGCAAGGCTTGAAACTTGATATGGATGATCTTGAGAACATATTAGGACCTTGGTGAGAATTTGGGATCCCTTGGAATCAAGTAAATTGATGCAATATGAAACCCTAATTTGAGGTAGACTGCCTTAGGAGAGAGCTTGTCTGGTTAACCCTTGGACTTCCTTGAGCAACTTGGGAATTTTTCTTGAAATGTTTTGAGAAATATGGGAGGGAAAATTTTGGGGTACAAAAGAACTCATGACCCCACTTCTGACTGTTAAAATGAACTTGTTGAATGTCGGCGTGTTCCCGGGTTGTGATGAAGATTGTCGTTTCTTTTTATCCTCACCGACTAGCTGTCCTTTGTTGAAAGTAGGCGTTCAGTGTCTGATGGATAACAAAGAGATTTTGTTTGAAAAGACTCCTGTTACACCTGTTCCTTTTGAAGATGTTTCTATCATTACCATTTCCGCCAATTCTTCCAAGGTCTCCACCAAAAGACCCGTTAGAATTACATCAGTTCCGAAAGCAGCTCCTTTAATAATCAAAATGCCTGGGCCAGTCCCCTATTTGTCAGACAAAACCATACCATGGAATTATGGAGGGGATGTCTACTATCATGGTATCAAACAGGATTGGTCAGCCGCCGAAGATTCAAAATCTGAGAAAGAAAACTCCGACGTCAATAATATTGCCGGAACTAGCAAAATTACCCGAAGTGGTAGGATCTTTTCTCCAGAAATTGTTCCCCCAAAAGCAGTTTCTGGACCTGTGACTATCCATGTGGCTGCTCCAAAGGTTACTCCTACACCCATAATCATATCTACAAGTACTCCAATTGACAAAGCCGTTACAACCCCTGTAATCATTCTTACTGACACTCCTGCTACCGAGTTAACCGAGGCTCGAGGAAAAGGTGTTATGGTTGAGCCTGTTCGGATGAAGGCTCAGTCATTGGCTATCCCTGAGACCTCCAAGAAAGAAATGGAGGAGATCCTAAAAATTATAAAGAGAAGCGACTACGATGTAGTTGAACAACTAGGGCAAACTCCCTCTAAAATCTCCATGCTGGCATTATTACTCTGTTCCAAGGCACATGCAAAAGCCTTGGTGAAGTTCTTAAAAACCTCCCATGTACCTCAAGAGACATCTGCTGATCAATTTCAAGACTGCGTGGCCAGCCTAACTGTGGATAATGGTTTAGGTTTTTCAGATGCTGATCTGACGCCGAGGGGAAGAAAGCATAATGAGGTGTTGCATGTCTCAGTGGAATGTAGGGGCACCACTCTAGCGCGTGTTTTGGTGGACACTGGATCATCTTTGAATGTATTACCCAAAAAATCTCTTGATAGACTTGACTGTGAGGGGTTGACTTTGAAGCCAAGCAATATAGTGGTAAAGGCTTTTGACGGTTTGAAGATGATGGTACACGGGGAGGTGGACATTCCCATAAAGGTTGGAACCCAAACCTTCAATTCAACTTTTTATGTGATGGACATCCGCCCTTCGTACTCCTGCTTGCTAGGCCGACCATGGATCCACAATGTTGGCGCTATTACCTCTACATTGCACCAGATGCTGAAGTATCCGGTTCAAGGGAAGATTATCATCGTCCATGGAGAGGAAGAATACATGATCATCCATCTCAATTCCTTCAGATATGTGGAATTAGATGGTGAATTCATTGAAACTCCATTTCAACACTTTGAAGAGGTCCCTCAAGATGTGGCAGTGACCAAGACTATTCCCAAGATTACAAGGCCTCCACTCCGGATGTCATCACTGAAAGATGCTAAAGCAGTAGTAGAAGAAGGATGCACTATCTGGGGACAACTCCCAGATATCCCATATAAGTCTGACAAGTTTGGCCTAGGTTTCACTTCAAATGCTCAAAAGGTTGTACGCCGTGCCCGTGCTGGAGGGCCACCCTTGAAGATCAGAAACCGTGAAGTCAACGCAGTGGAAGATGGTGAAGATGATTGCAACATGGAGGAATGGATCTTCCCGACTGTCAATGGAGGGCTCAACAATTGGGAGGCTAGAGACTTCGTCCCAATCACTTTCATCCCTCAATAATTTGTCTTTACATTTTGTTGGATCTGTAATATTCAAAACAATTCGCACTCTTAAAACCTTGTGTCTTACCCGAGGCACAATGGTCCATTTGTAAGGGTTATTATCTCATTTTTCATATGACATCAATGAATCATGGACGTTTTCGCATACAAACTTTTGTGCTCATTGTTTTTATTTTACATCTTACTTTCTTTCAAAGATAGTTATACCCTTACACACACCCAGACTCACTGTGCAGGTATACATCCATTCTGGATCCCATGGGTAACAATACTGCTATGGCCTTTTGTGACTCTGAGAATCTAATCTACCAAGCCGAAGACGAAGGTGAGGAAGATTGCGAAGTACCAGGGGAACTTGCCAGACTGCTACAACAAGAAGAGAGAACCATTCAGCCTCACGAGGAACTCGTGGATACGATCAACCTAGGTACCGAAGAAGATAAAAAAGAGGTCAAAGTGAGTGCTAATCTGGAACCCAGTGTCAAGAAGCGTCTGATTCAGTTGTTGCATGATTACGTCGAAGTCTTTTCCTGGTCATATGAAGACATGCCAGGACTTGATGAAGATATTGTGGTACATCGTATGCCTACAAGAGAGGATTGTCTGCCAGTAAAGCAAAAAGTTCGTCGAATGAGGCCGGATATGTCAGAAAATATTAAATCAAAGGTCATGAAGCAATTCAACGTTGGATTCTTGGTTGTCACCTCTTACCCTCAATGGGTTGCCAATGTTGTTCCAGTGCCCAAAAAGGACAGCAAGGTGCGAATGTGTGTGGACTACAGAGATTTGAATAGGGCAAGCCCTAAGGATGATTTTCCACTCCCCCACATTGATATCCTGGTTGACAATACGGCATAACACAAAGTTTTTTCCTTCATGGACGGATTCTCAGGTTACAACCAAATCAAAATGGCGCCTGAGGACATGGAGAAAAAAACATTTGTCATACAGTGGGGCACATTCTGTTACAAGGTGATGCCATTCGGACTGAAGAATGCTGGGGCAACCTATCAGCGTGCCATGGTAGCTTTATTTCACGACATGATACATCACGAAATAGAGGTTTACGTGGATGATATGATAGCTAGATCTCAAACAGAAGAAGAGCATCTTAATCACTTATAAAAACTGTTTGAGAGACTAAAGAAATACAAGTTGAGGTTGAATCCAAATAAGTGCACATTCGGGGTACGGTCTGGTAAGCTCCTAGGCTTTATCGTCATCAAAAAAGGTATCGAGGTCGATCCTTCCAAAGTTAAAGCAATACAAGAGATGCCTTCTCCTCGTACCGAGAAGGAAGTCAGCGGATTTTTGGGACGTTTGAACTATATCGCCAGATTCATTTCTCACCTGACAGCTACTTGTGAGCCAATCTTCAAACTGTTGAAGAAAGATCAAGTAGTCAAATGGAATGATGAATGCCAAATTGCTTTTGACAAAATCAAAGAATACTTACAAGAGCCTCCTGTGTTGATGCCACTAGTCGGGAATACCATTGATTATGTATCTGACTGTTTTAGAAAATTCAATGGGGTGTGTATTGGGGAAGCATGACGAGTCTGGCTGAAAAGAGCATGCTATTTACTACCTGAGCAAAAAATTTACCGACTGTGAAACCAGATATTCACTGCTCGAGAAAACTTGTTGCGCTCTAGCATGGGCTGCTCGCCGGCTAAGACAGTATATGCTAACTCATACTACCTTGTTGATATCTAAGATGGATCCGATAAAATACATCTTCGAGAAGCCTGCTCTTTCTGGGAGAATAGCGAGATGGCCGATGATCCTGACAGAATATGACATACAGTATACTACCCAGAAAGCTATAAAGGGCAGTATACTAGTTGATCACCTCGCTCACCAAGTTGTAGAAGACTACCAGTCCATGAAGTTCGAATTTCCGGATGAAGACATCATGACATTAGACAACTGTGAAGAATTCAGGCCATATGACGGACCTGAACAAGGATCTCGATGGACCCTGTTCTTTGATGGAGCCTCTAATGCACTCGACAATGGTATTGGTGTTGTACTCATATCTCCAGAAGGGCGTCATACTCCCTTTACTGCCAGACTTTGCTTCAATTGTACAAACAATATGGCGGAATACGAAGCATGCATCTTCGATCTCAAAGCTGCCATAGACTTGGGGATCAAATCCTTGGATGTATTCGGAGACTCAGCTTTGGTTATCATCCAGATCAAAGGGTAATGGGACACCAAACACCCAAACCTTATCCCTTACAAAGAACATGTTTTGAAATTGCTACCACATTTTGAGAAGATTACCTTCGAGCATTTCCCGCGAGAAGAAAATCAGCTAGCAGACGCTTTAGCCACAGTGTCATCTATGTTTAAACTTAATTGGGATAACGAGGCTCCCCAGATCACCATTGATCGGATGGATGAACCAGCACACTGTCACGAGATTAATACTGAAGAAGTAGTGGACCAGCCTTGGTTTCACAAAGTCAAGAGGTATCTCGAGGCACAAGAATATCCAGAAGGAGCTTCAATCAATGATAAAAAGTTCTTAAGGAGATTCTCTGCTAAGTTCTTCCTTAGTAACGACATCCTGTACAAACGCAATCATGACTGTGTGTTACTTTGGTGCGTAGATAAGGTTGAAGCTGAAAGGATCATGGTTGAATTACACGAAGGCACTTTTGGTACCTATTCCAGTGGGCATACGATGGCAAAGAAAATCCTACGGGCAGGGTATTACTGGTCTACCATGGAAGCAGATTGTTATCAACACTCTCGAACCTGCCATAAGTGTCAAATTTATGTTGACAAAGTACATGTACCTCCGGTACCTCTGAATGTCTTGACGGCTCCTTGGCCCTTTGCTATGTTGGGGATTGATATGATTGGGGAAATCAAGCCGACAGCCTCCAATGGACACCGCTTCATCCTAGTGGCCATTGACTATTTTACAAAATGGGTTGAAGCAGCCTCATTCGCTTCCGTTACCAAGAATGTTGTTGCCTGGTTCATCAAGCAAAATCTCATTTACCGGTACGGTATCCTAGAAAGGATCATCACTGACAATGGTATGAATCTCAACAACTCTATGATCACCACATTATGTGAGCAATTCAAGATTCAGCATCACAATTCTTCTCCCTATTGGCCAAAGATGAATGGTGTTGTAGAAGCCGCAAATAAAAACATTAAAAAGATCATACAGAAAATGACAGTCACATACAAAGACTGGCATGAGATGTTACCATTCGCTCTCCACGGGTATCGTACCACAGCTCGCACATCAACCTTGGCAACACCCTATTATTTGGTTTACGGCATGGAGGTTGTCTTGCCTATCGAGGTTCAGATCCCCTCTCTGAGGATTATGAAGGATGCAGGGCTGAACGAAGACGACTGGATCCAGACTCGACTTGATCAACTGAATTTGATTGATGAGAAGAGACTTACTGCTGTTTGCCATGGTCAAATGTATCAAAAACGGATGATCAAGGCTTTCAACAAGAAAGTCAGGCGCCAAGTGTATCAATTCGGAGACCTGGTGATCAAACGTATCATCATGCCACAAGGTGGTCCTAGGGGCAAGTTGACTCCTACCTATGAAGGACCATTTGTAATCAAAAACATGTTCTCTGGTGGGGCAATGATCTTGACCACCATGGATGGTGACGACCTTCCGCATCCTGCAAACGCGGACATAGTCAAAAGATACTACGCATAAGAGACCCGCTAGGTTGACATACCTAGGCAAAACAAAGGCATCCCGGCGAACCAAAAAGGTTCGCACAAAAATTAGGGATAAAACAAAAAAATTTGTACACCTGGCAAGTTGAAAACTCGAAAGGGCGACTTGGGCAAAAAAGGGTTTCCCAGTGGACTGAAAACCCGAAAGGGCGGTCCAGGAAAAAGTTAGGGAATTAAGGCGTACGACTATGTCCCGTTGGATCACTTTATGGACAAACTTTGGCTTCCACTGACAAACTCAGAGGTTCTGATCAATTCAATCATCTTCGGGCAAGGCAATAAATAGACAAGACACTTGGAGATACGAAGGCTATAGCAGAATGGAAACCCCATGGGATTTTTGTACACATAGCTATCCTTTCTTTGTATCAAAATGTTCTTTTTTTATGACAACATTCTCTTACCATAATGTTTGTCTCCTTGTACAAAAATACTTATTCAAAGTCAATACAAAATATCTATTTGAAAGTGCAAAAATTATCTGTTTTTCTTTGCGCTTGTGTTTTGTTTACGAAAACGTCCAACGATTCATTTTTGAACATATGCATTTGAATATAATTACTGTTTACAAATAAAAAAAATGAAAAAGAGGCAATTATTGATAGGTTGAAAGGATAGGGAAATATCTCTAAGCTATTCCATAAGTAAACCCCTACAGTACATCGTTTAAATCCCCAGCGGAACAAAGTTTCAAATTATTGATCCCCGGTAGAAGTCGTCAAATTTCTTAGGATTCCCCAATAGGATTTTACAAGCAGCACGTGGCATTTCCCTTACAACAAGGTTTGTTTCTTAAAACAGAAATTCATCAATGCTTTGACTTTGAAGCATGAAGACTTACATATCCTCAACAGCAGTCAGGGATTTATTTTCCCCAATCCAACAGCAGTATAGAAGATTAGCTCACATACGCATACATCGCATTCATATATCATAAACATTGATAAGCACGAATACATACAACATAATCCCATAATGCATACATTTCATGTATCATGACTTGGCATTCTAGCTAACATTTTCCCCTTTTCAGGATAAGATTAACAGCTACTATTAACAATGTTCAATCTACCGATATAGTTCAGATACGCTCCAGATACGGATGCCATTTTGATACTCATTCAGATTCAACTTTCAGATACAATTCAGATACGCTCCAGATACGGACGCCATTCTGATAACTCATTCAGATTCAACTTTCAGATATAGTTCAGATACGCTCCATACATGGACGCCATTTTGATACTCATTCAGATTCAACTTTCAGATACAGTTCAGATACGCTCCAGACACGAACGCCATTCTGATAACTCATTCAGATTCAACTTTCAGATACAATTCAGATACGCTCCAGACACGGACGCCATTCTGATAACTCATTCATATTCAACTTTCAGATACAGTTCAGATACGCTCCAGACACGGACGCCATTCTAATACTCATTCAAAGTTAACTTTCAGATACAGTGCAGACACGCTCCAGACACGGACGCCATTCTGATACTCATTCAGAGTAAACTTTCAGATACAGTACAGATACGCTCCAGACACGGACGCAATTCGGATACTCATTCTTTCAGCTTACAAATTACAATTCAACAATCACTCTTGGATGGCATCTTTAAGCCCGTTCCCACAACTTTCTATCACCCCTCCAAATTGAATCTATAAGCCCATTCCTTCTATCATCGCATCGCCGAGTGCAAATTTCTGGGCACTCTAGTGTCCAATCATCTTCCACCTTTGAGTCACGAATGGTAAAACTCGCCAGTCTGACTCTTCAAGTTTAAGAAGATTGAACAGGGGCAGCTGTTGTACCCCAAAATTTTCCCTCTCACTTATCAAGAATTTCCTCACAAGATCTCTTTGACTCAAGACTGGATTAGGGTTTGACCAGCTCAAGACATCTCTGCATGCACTGATGACCAAAATTAGGGTTTGAGTTTGCACAAGGATTTTTGGACTATCAATGCTTCGTATGACTTTCAAGGGTCATTATGGACCCCTAAGATTATTCATGTCAAGTTTCAAGCTTTGAATCACACTTTTGATCAGTCAATTGAACAGTTGACCTAAAAATCAACTGTATTGGGGAAAAAGTCAACCATGGCCAATTTACAGTTAAACTTCATAATTTTTTATCCACATCAACATAGTAGACTCATATGTATCATTTGATCAAGTTTGTACCACAATTCCTCAAGAAATTTGATCAAATCATCAAAAGGGCAAAATGGTCAAAATTAGGGTTTTGACTAAGAAGGGGCCATTTCTGATTTTTGACCTAGCAAATGATCAATTGGTTTTAAGAATGATTTCAAGAGTTCAATTGCATCATCTTGACCTAATGACATGGTTCAAAACATTACAAATCCATTGGATTGACAGATGAATTTTTTAGTCAACTAATGAAAAGTCAACTGTATACTGAAAAGTCAAACTTTGACTTTTTGGTCAAGTTCAAGTGCCAAGGATCATAATTCATCAAAACATGTCAAATGTGAAACTTCATCAAGAAATCAAAGATTTAAGATTTTGTTTTGAAAAGTTGAAATTTCTGAACTTAGAAATTTTTCTAAGTATAGAAAATTTCTTATTTTTTCTCAACTTTGAGCCAAATTTCCACCATAATGCAAAATGATTCAAAGGAAACTTCCAACATAAAAGTTGTAGATCTCCATGAAATATACAACTTTTTTTCACAAAATTTCTCCTAAAAATGCTTGGATCTCAAGATATAATTTTGTGAATACATGCTCATGAACTAAAATAACTTAGTGAAATTTTGCCCTAGTTAGGCAGATTTTTTACCTAACTTCATGGAAATTTTTCACATAGTTCCAAAGGGAATTTTCAAAATCAATTCAAATATGGGTTTTAGATCATATTTCAAGATTTCCAAAATGTCAAAGAACTCCTTGAGATCATTCTTGAGTATAGAGAATCGAAGAGATGAAGTTGGTGATTTATCACTTTGATTTCAAGCCATTTCATGATGAACAAAAATTCAAATCCCAGCCTAGGATGCATAATATTTGCTTTGCAAGCCTCAAACTTGTTTCTCACTCCATAATTAAATGTTTTCACAGATGTTGGAAGCTTTAAGCCAAGCATTGAATGCATTGTACAAGAACAATTCCATTTTTGGCACAAAGTTGCCATTTCCATTTTGATAAAGCACTACTTTTGCCTTTGCCAACTCCTTGAGCCTCTCAATTGTTTTTTCTGCACACAAGTAAAGCCAAAACCAAAAGCAACTTTTCTAAGGCCTCTCCCAAACCAGACCATGCTTGTACAACACTTAGAAACTTGTCTCCTCACTTTTCTTCAAAAGCAAGTTATAGAGCCAAAAGGCTATAACTCAGAAACCTTGAGTGGAGTTGATCTCTAACCTTTTCCATACATATACACAAGTGTATTGCAACATAAGACGGGAAGGAGAAGACTCCAAAACACTCTCAAACACTCTACAACTCAGAATCTGCCTTAGCTTGAAATTTTTGAACCTTACACAACCATCTCCAAAACCACTCGTGTGTTTTAAGTTTTAACCACCTAAACACTTAATATACCTCATATCTAAGTGATCCAGACCCCTGTTCCCTCACTGTAACTCCTTCTCCATCATCCACCATTTTCAAATATCAAGCTTGCAGGTTGACCTGAGTAGGGAGATTCAGGGACTTTCAAGACAAAGTAAGGATTGGAATACACTCAAGGAGGTCCAGGCAAGCTAAACAGATCCTCAGGCCTTCTCAAAACTTGCTCAAACTCCATTCACGATCCCAGCTGAAAGAGGTAAAAACTCAAACTTCTATCTCTTCATATAAGTATCATTTGGTCCTGATTTGTGAAAGCAAAATGTAGATATCTTTGCCCTAAAGCTAACCATATTCATAGTTTTCATTTATATTAACTGCGTATAGAGAATTTTGGATTTGAAATTTCTGTAAAAATTAGGTTTCAAATTAGGGCAACTAAACTTAGCTTTGATCTTTGACTTTTAGTTTACATAAATTATATGGTTGAACTCGTGGGAAGCAACACCATAACTTTCATGTTTGAACTTTCCATTTTTATGGAGAAATGAAGAAGATACAGGTGATCCGGCCATGGCTCAAGGTTGAAGATGAAGTTGCCTTCTGGGGGCATTTTCTAATATATATTTATGATTGTGTTTATATAAACGGATGTACAGCCACCCCAGTGGTAAGGCAGCACGCGTAAATGCTATAGGTCACGGGTTCGAGCCTTAGCGCGCTGCCTTTTGCAATTTTTTCATATTTTTCCATTTTTTTTGTTGTTTTGCGGCACATGGGCTTCTGATTCTTGGGCCTTGTGTTTTTTCTAACCTCCTACCTCCTGCTTACTCTTAACACCCCTGGCCCAACATAATTTTATTTATTTATTTTACATTCATTTTATTTTATTAAACATATTTTTCTTAATATTAAAAATCATAAAAATATAAAAATGATAGATTTATATTTTAACTTATTTTATTTTATTTTTCTCAACAAAAAATATTTTTATTTTAGTTATATATTATCCATTTTTATTAATTAAATTTGTAAATTAAAATTAGAACTAGTTTAAATATTTATTTTTCTTCACACCCATTAAACATATTATTTTAGTATAAAAAAGACCAAAATATCTCATAATGCCATATATTATTTTCAAGATTAAAAAAATACAAAAAATACTTACTTTTTCTTAAAGAAATTTATTTCCTTGTAATCGAATAGAATTAGGTTTTATTCAAAAAATATTTTTTCTAAAATAATTTCTTTTCTTAATTGATTTAAGTTAATCTTGATTTATTTATTAGGTTTAGGTTAAAACTTTTTTTCACATAAAAAACCAAACAAAAATTTTCTTTGCATTTACATACCTTTGCATATTTAATTCATCTTGTATATTATTTATTCCAATATTTGTACATATTGAATTTGGTTGTAATAGATTAATTAGGTTTATATTATTGCAATCCCCATTCATAAATTGTATACCCCCCTCCCACAAATGTTGTAATAACGTAGTAACTTTAAATTTCGCAATTTACCGCTTTCATATAACATGCTAGTAATTAGGGTTTGTATGGAAAGATAAAACCAATCAAATAGAAAACCCTAATTCAAGACAAAATCAAGCATGAAAATCACACACTTGCACACAAAACACCCTTAGGGTTACTCCACTTGGTTGCCTTATACAAAATGGCCATATTACGCATGTAAGGCGTCTTAGCAAAAGAAAACAAATAACGAGATCATAGACCCTCGATGACGCTATTCAAAGTTGCCTTACAAAATGATTTTAGTCCCTCAAAAATTCTAAGATGTCTTGCAACATTACTAATCATGGCTATACGATGACCCACGTCCGTCCCGTTTACTTCCAAAGATAAGGTTGCTTACCAAATTAATGGTAAGACAACAATGTCAAAGGAAAAGAAAATGAACAAGAAAGACATTTGAGTAGGTAGATTGCTTTTAGTTACTTGCTCCATTTCAAAAAAATATCCTTGCTATTTTCAAAAAAAACAAACACCTACACATTTCCAAACATCTTACAAACATTGAAAACATTTTCAAAAAGATCGACATCTTTGTATACATTCTTACGAGCGAGAATCATTACAAAGATTGCCTAAACGATGGCCTCTTTACAAATACTTTCAAAAACCACACAAAGCACAATTTCAAAGAAAAGCAAGTGATCTAGTAAGTAACTAAGAGCCCATGGAAAACCATGGATGAAAATGGTGCTAATACCTTCCATTTTGATAATCTACCCCCCGAACTCGAGAAACAATCTCAAAGGTCTTTCCTGTGCTTTTTCACCTTTCCTTTTGGCTAAAAGAAAAGTCGGTGGCGACTCTTGCTAACCGCAACATTTTCAATAAAACACAAAACAACCAAGTCAGTTCTCCCACCGTATCACACCCACGTATCTTTTGATACAGTGTGGTATACAGTTTGTTACTTTCTAGTTTATCAAGTTATTGTTACTTGATTATGTGGCAAGTTATTGATCTTGGTTGAAACTTTTAAGCAAGACTAAGTATAGTTCTCACTCATGAGCTTTTAAGAAAAGAGTTGAGTACTGTTTATTTTAAGTGTAATCTTCTTATGGGTTTCTAATCTAGTCACAAGGTTTGTGGATGTAGTTAACACTATGGTGATTGGAAGTGAGAGGGGGGTCTCATATCTAGATGGTGATTTCTAGGTAGAAGTTGCACAAGGTAGTGGTTAGGTGAGAAATTGTAAACTGGGACTGTTTAAGCTTTGAACTAGTACTATCATAATTAATTTCGTTCCTTGCTTTGTAGCCCCAAAAGTAGGCGACGTTGCACTGAACTAGGTTAACAATATGTTGTGTTATTTATCATTATGAAATTTACTTTACAATTTAATATTATTCTGTATCAGGAACAGATGTCTCAACTTTTGTCTTGATATCGTGTTCTGATGTTAAGTCATGAGTATTAACATGTATTACAAGTGCCTAAATTTCACCTAGTAGCTATTTTAGTGACTTATAACCTAAATAACATAAAAGCAACTAATTATTCATGTTTATGGTGGTGTTTGCGTTATGCAAGGTATCACAAAGATAAATTTTACTCTTTTACCAATAACCTTGAACTAATTCACAGTTTCCACATTAGGAAGGTTTATAGCCCCATGAGGATAGATTTTTATAAGCTTGAAGGGACTATACCATCTTGATTTTAATTTACCAAGGAATATTTTCAACCTTGAATTTAACAAAAGGACGTGTTATCCTTCAACCAATTCTTTTTTCTGACATTTCCTGTCATGCCATTTTTTGGTCTTCTCCTTGTATAGTTCAAAATTTTCATAAAAGAACAATATAGGTTCTTCCAGGTCATTACGTTGTAGCATCCTTGCTTGCCCAACAGATGGCAGATTGAAATGCAACTTCTTCACAGCCTAAAATGCATTGTGTTCCAACTCATTAGGTAGGTGGCAAGCCTTTCCATAAACCAGCCTATAGGGAGATATCCTTGAAGGTGTTTTAAAGGCAATTATGTAGCCCTAAAAAGCATCATCAAGATGTTTGGACCAATCTTTCCTTTAGGGGTTAACTACTATTTCCAAAATTCTTTTTATCTCCCTATTGGATAAATTAATGAATCCAGATTTGAATAAATTAACGTTGAGTTCAATTAACATTCATACAGAGACCTACAAGAACAATACATTTCAATTGTTATAACAAATCATAATAGAGTTTAACATTGAATTACAAATTGAATCACATCGCAAACTTAATGAATTACATCGCAAAATTAATGTATTCAGATTTGAATCAAATAACATTGAGTTTAATTAATTTTCATACAGAAACCTACCAGAGCAATACAATTCAATTGTTATAATAAATCAAAAGTGAGTTTAACATTGAATTGCAAATTTAGTGACATTGAAAACTTAATGATTTACATTGCATACTTTTAATTCAAATTTAAATCAATTAAATTCATACAAAAACCTACAAGAACAATACAATTCAATTGTTATAATAAATCATTATTGAGTTTAACATTGAATTACAAATTGAATCACTTCGCAAACTTAATAAATTACATCACAAATTTAATGAATTCAGATCTGAATCAACTAACATTGAGTTTAATTAACATTCACATAGAAACGTACAATAATAATACAGTTCAATTGTTATAATAAATCATAATTGAGTTAACATTGAATCGCAAATTGAATCACATAGAAAACTTAATGAATTACATCACAAACTTTATGAGTTCAGATTTGAATCAATTAACATTGAGTTGAATTAACATTCATACAGAAACCTACAAGAACAATACAGTTTAATTATTATAATAAATCATAACTGAGTTTAACCATGAGTTGCAAATTAAAGCACATCGCAAACTTAATGAATTATATCTCATACTTAAGGAATTCGGATTTGAATTATTTAACATTCATACCGAAACTTACAAGAACAATATAATTTATTCAATTGTTATAATAAATCATATTTAAGTTTAACATTGAATGTCAAATTTAATCACATCACAAACTTAATAAATTAAATCTCAAACTTAATGATTTCATACTTGAATCAATTAACATTGAGTTCAATTAATATTAATATAGTTCAATTATTATAATAAATCATATTGAGTTTAACATTGAATTGAAAATTGAATTACATCACAAACTTAATGAATTACAATACAAATTTAATGAATTCATATTTGAATCAATTAACATTTAGTTCAATTAACATTCTTACATAAACCTAGAAGAACAATTCAATTCAATTGTTATAATAAGTTATAATTGAGTTAAACATTGAATCACATCGCAAACTTAATGAATTAAATCGCAAACTTAATGAATTCAGATTTGATTAAATTAACATTGAGTTTGATTAACATTCATATAGACACCTATAAGAAGAATACAATTCAATTGTTATAACAAATCATAATTGAGTTTAACATTGAATTGAAAATTTAATCACATTGCAAACTTAATGAATCATATCGCAAACATAATGAATTCATATTTGAATCAATTAACATTGAGTTCAATTAACATTCATACATGAACTTACAAGAGCAATACAATTCAAATATTATAATAAATCATGATTGAGTTTAACAACGAATAGCAAATTGAATCACATTACAAACTTAATGAATTACATCACAAACTGAATGAACTCTTATTTGAATCTATCAATATTGTGTTCGACTAACATTCACACATAAACCTACAAGACCAATACAGTTCAATTGTTATAAGAAATCATAATTGAGATTAAAATTAAAATACAAATTGAATTACATCGCAAACTTAATGAATTCAGATTTGAATAAATTAATATTGAGTTCAATTAACATTCATACTGAAACCTTAAACAACAATACTATTCAATTGTTATAATAAATCATAATTAAGTTTAACATTGAAATACAAATTGAATCACATCGTAAACTTAATGAATTACATGGCAAACTTAATGAATTTAGATTTGGATCAATTAACATTGAGTTCAATTAACATTCATACAGAAACCAACAAAAACAATAGAGTTCAACTTTTATAGCATTAAATTGTAAATTGAATCACATCGCAAACTTAATTAATTATATCATAAACTTAATGACTTACATTGTAAACTTAATTAATTCAGATTTAAATAAATAAATATTGAGTTCAATTAGCATTAATACAGAAATCTACAAGAACAATAGAGTACAATTGTAATAATAAATCATAATTGAGTTTACCATAGATTTGCAAATTGAATGACATTGCAAACTTAATGGATTACATTACAAACTTAATGAAATCAGATTTGAATCAATTAACATTCATACAAAAACCTACAAGAACAATACAATTCTATTATTTTAATAAATCATATTTGATTTTAACATTGAATGACAAATTGAATCACATCGCAAACTTAATGAATTACATCATAAACCTAATGACTTCATATTTGAATCAATTAATATTGATTTCAATTAACATTCATATAGAAACCTACAAGAACAATATAGTTTAGTTGGTATAATAAATCATAATTGAGTTTAACATTAAATCACAAACTTAATGAATTACAACACAAACTTAATGGATTCAGATTTGAATCAATTTACATTGAGTTTAACTAACATTCATTCACAAACCTACGAGAATAATAATGTTCAATTGTTATGATAAATCAAGATTGAGTTTAATAATGAATCAAAAATTGAATCCCGTCGAAACCTTCATGAATTACATCGCAAACTTAATGAATTCAAATTTGAATCAATTAACATTAAGTTCAATTAACATTAATACAATAACCTATAAGAACATTACAATTCAATTGTTATAATAAATCATAAGGGAGTTTAACATTGAATCATAAATTGAATCACATCACAAACTTAATGAAATCATATTTGAATCAATTAACATAAAGTTCAATTAACATTAATATATAAACCTACAAGACCAATACAATTTAATTCTTATAATAAATCATAATTGAGATTAAAATTAAATTGAAAATTGAATTAGATCTCAAACTTAACGAATTACGTGGTAAACTTAATGAATTCAGATTTGAATCAAATAACATTGAGTTCAATTATCATTCATACAGAAACTTACAAGAACAATACAATTCAATTGTTATAATAAATCATAATTGAGTTTAACATTGAATCACAAATTGAATCACATTGCAAACTTAACAAATTACATCGCAAACTTAATGAGTTCATATTTGAATCAATTAACATTGAGTTTAAATAATATTCATACAAAAACCTACAATAACAAAATAGTTCAATTGTTATAATAAATCATAATTGAGTTTAACATTAAATCGCAAGCTTAATGAATTACATCGTAAACTTAATGAATTTATATTTAAATCAATTAACATTGAGTTTAATTAACACTCATAGTGAAACTACAGGAACGATACAATTCAATTGCTATAATAAATCATAATTGAGTTTAACATTGAATTAAAAATTGAATATAATCACAAACTTAATGAATTACATCACATACTTAATGAATTCAGATTTTAAATAATTATTAGTTTAATATTTAAATCGATCATAATACAATGCCAATTTTATTGAATTAACTATGTAATCAAATGAAAATTTCAATTGAAAAGAAACAAGTTTTCTAAAAATAGGGTGAAATGATGGTGTCGCTTGAAGTAATTTGGATGATTGGTTGATGAGAGCTAATTGAATCGTAACAATCCTAATACAAGTTGAAATTTTTTTGGATGAACAAAACTCAGCTTTTGAAAGCCCTCTGTGTTTCTTTGCTTCTCAAGGTTTTGCAAATTGCACAGTGTTTCAAATGTTATATAACAATTTTGGAAGGAAAATGAAAAATGAGAAAATTTATTTTTTCTAGAAGGTTCTCAATTACTTAATAGTTATGACAAGAAAATTTGTTCGCACAAAAGACACGATTGAACATTTGCCTTGCAAATTCACACTTGACGAGGATTTTAAAATTATTTTAAAATGAAAAAAAATGATAATAGAAATCTATAAATAAAAAATGATAATATAAATCTATACATAATTATAATTTAAATATTGTTTGTAAAAGTTGGGTCAATGGTTGTGTAGCAGTAAAAAGTTGAGGCTAAGCCATTAGTTGACTTAACTCACAAAGTGAAAGTCGCCACCCGCATTTTAGTTTTTCCAAAAGAAATGGGAAAAGAAAGAATAAAACCCAAAGTAAAATATAGATCAAGGTAAGGGGGTTTGTTATGCAAAGGAAATATATTAGCATCCTAAACATCTACGGTACTCCGCATGAACCTCTTTGAAAATCTGTGTATTTGGCTAAAAAGGAGTATTTACAAAAAGGATTGTAGAGATGAGAAAAGAAATGTTTTTTTTACAATTTTTGATTTGAAAAAGATTCCAATAAGCTCTGGGCTTACATACCAACAATGTGTAATGTTGAAATCAAAATCCATGTAGTTTAGATAAAAAAGACCAAAATTGGTTTGTTATGATTAGTTTTAATATAAAAGACATTTCGTCATAGGTGAATGGAAAACCAATAAACTATGACAATCATAGTAAAAGGAGAACTTGCTTCATCTTAAATATGAAGAACTTATAGTTTGGACCAACTCAACAGTGCAAGTCTTATCATACAAGTGAAAAGTTACTTTAATATTACCATGTTTGTTAAAGTGGATAGGTTTGCAAACTCTCAAAGAAAAGACTTGTGTCTTTAAACTTTTTGAAAAGTAAAAGAAAAACATGCACTAAGGAAAAAAAAGGTTTGAATGAGGTTAATGACTTGTAGTCTTTTAAAAGATGTCAAAGTATGATTAAATGGATTAAGTTTTGATTAAGAAAAAGGTTTTTGAAAATGCATGGATCTAAGTCCAAGTTTATTATGAAAGTGATTCAAGTTTAAAAACAATAAGAGTTTTGAAAAGGATGGAGAAGATTTTGAAATTAAAGAAGTTGGGAGGAGATAAAGAGATTATCCTAAAGCATAAATTAAAAGATAAGGTAGGAAAGGTCTAACCAAACAAGAAGTCTACACTTGACATCATGAGGTAAATATAGAATTATCATCCTTTGGATTAAAGCCACAAGTATAGAATAAACCAAGAGAATGCAAATACCCATATAAAAATAAATAACAAATCAAGAAGTATCAAAGAAACCTAAGGTATCAAAACCCAAATCAAGGTCTTCAATATTGAGCCATGCGCCATATAAATCACTTAAGGCCAATGGAACAACACATCTACATACCATATGTCCCAATACACAAGCAATATAATAATGAAATAACACAAGATTCAAAGGTCTCAAAGTCTCAAAGTAACAAAGCTTCTAATCTTAAGTCCAATAGGTCCACAACTCCAATAAGCCAAGGATAGTAACCAATAGTCCATAAAGAGTTTTAAGTCTTTTAATGTTCAAGTTGAATTATTAATGTCTTAAGAACAAAAAATGAGTCCAAGTGGATAAAGGAAAAAGGAAAGAGTATAAATAATACCCAAGTAGGCAAAAGGCAAAGTGCGAAATCATAAACAAGTAGCATGGATGTAAATTCTAAAAGTAAATGACAATAAATTAAAAGCATAAAATTAAAGGCATAAAGTAAATTTAATAGTTAAAGGTTAGTAAGTTAGAAGTTAATGGTCAAAGTATGATCAATGATGATTGAATGATGATCTTAGACCAAGAATAATAAGAACTCATTAGAGGATTGATAGAATTAAAACCTCCTAACAACAAGCTTCATTATGGATTCAAAGACAATCAATAAATCATACTTGGACTTTCAAACATAAAGTTTCAGCCATGAATTATCATTTTATGATTCGGGACAAATTTAGCACTATGTTAAGCAATCGTAAGTGGACTTATGTAGAAGTCGCGCTTATCTGAGGCTGATCAATAGTAATGTATGTACCATACATGTTAGAGACATTGATAAAAATCAAGCTCCTAAAACAATGAAATACAAGTAAAAACAAAAATGTGATTAAGACCTAAGTCATGGAGAATAGTTTTTCAACTATCCATAAGCTTAGATGAACTTAAAGTTCAAATGCCTTATCCCAATTGATCAAGAGAATAAAGAGATGAAGGAGATAGAATCCATAATAAATGACCAATGATGATTGAATAATTAAATTACGTCAAAATTGATAAAGACTCATTAGAGGATTGATAAAATCAAAGCCTCCTAATAACAAGCTTCAAAAGTTTTGAACTATAGTCCAATAATCAACCATACTTGGACCTTCAAACATAAGTATGGGCCACTAATGATCATTCAAAGGAAAATAAGAAAGAGACGAGGTAAGATGGAGGGGAGTTCCAAAATAGAACCATAAACTCAAAGCAAAGCAAGAAATGGATTCAATTATCATCAACATCATTCATCTATTTTGGTGGATTTGGTTTTTTAACTTATCAATACCCAAGATCCTATGAGGTTAAGGAAATTGACCTAAGGCATGACCAAATATATAAAATTCAGAATCAATCACAAAAAGAAAATAAAATGTAATTAAAATAATTAAAAAACAAATTTTAAATGGTTAATTAATTGGAACTAATTGATGAAATACACAAAGTGCAAAACTCCAAGAAATTACCACAAGTCAAACATAAACCAAGAAGTATTGACAATTTTTTTTATAATTTTTGGAAGTCAGATACTAATTAAAAAATATATAAAACTAAGTGAAATAAAATAAAAATCTCAAAAAATAACAAAGTCAGAAATAAAAATCAAACAAGGTCACCATAAGTTGTCAAACTATCATTGGATCATCCCACAATTTTTCTAGAATTTTAAAAGTATTAGAAGTATTTTTTTTAACCAATTAAAATAAAGAAAATAAACCAAAAATAATAAAAAATAGCAAACATCAAAATAAAAATCTGAAAAAAAATATTCACAAAGTCAGAAATAATTCAAAGTATTTTTTGTGAATTTTTCATAATTTTTAGATAAAAAATAAAAGGAGTTATGAATTTTTAAAGATAAAACAAATTTAAAAAAAAAACTAAAGAAAAATAAAAATAAATTGTAAAAATGTTTGGTGCATTGGATGGACCTGTCTTTGAAAAGTAGTCAGATCCAAGGGCCATTAAATAGCGCACACCATAGAATTTAGCAACATAATTGCATCTGATTCATTTTAAATCCAACCAGTGGAGTTAAAACAAATGGCACACTATCATTGGCAAAAGAAAACATGTCACCGTCTTCAACCTCAAGCCAAGCCAAACTTGTAAAAATCGTGTTTTCTCAAATTGCAAAATCATGCGCTCACAGTGGTCTCTTTGGATCTATCTCTTCAAGACGATCCTGACCATATCCTCGCGCCAAATTTATATTAAACACAAGCTACTTGATTTGAATAAAACCAGAGAGAAAATGGAAAACTAATTTTGAATGACAAGCTCAAATCATCATGAAAATGAAAACCAGAAGAAGCATAAGCTTCAGAGATGAAAGGACTACATCCTAACAATTTATTTGAAACGATTTGGTTGAGCAATCTACCTGAACGAAGTTCACTTGAGAGTCTATAAAAATCTACTTCAATAGCTTGATTCAAAACTCGATTTGCTTAGATTTTGATGTGAATAGCTTGTGGGGTGATCAAGGATGAAGAATCAGTGGAAAGTTTTGAACGAGAAGGCTTGAAATGGTGAAACCTATTTCAAAATTTTAAGCTTTGAGTGTGACTTTGACAGGGTGATTCTGGCTTTCTAAAGCTTGGAGAATGAATGAGGCAATGTCTCTATTTATAGATAGAGTGAATGGTGATGATAATTGGAGAGGAATCATGCCAAAACTTGCTTTTCAAGTTGATCCATGTGAGCATAGAATGTGTGACTTGCACATGACCAAAACTCACTCAAATAATGCATTTTGATGATCAAAATATCTATGGAACATTGATAACTTGATTAAAGTTGAAAACATGTGCTAATTTGGCTTATAATTGCAAATCAAAGTTGTTAAAAAACTGACCATCAAGCAAAAATGTCAATTCATGGTGCCATGTTCAAAACTGCATAGCTCACAATGTTGGAGGCTTTATAGCATATTTCTTTTTGTAATTGGAAGATAACATAACAAACTTCACAATATGCAAAGAAAGTTTTGATTTGGGTGTTTGAGCACAAAGTTATGCCTCTTTGAAATTTAGGAAAAAACAACTGATTTTTGTACTTAGAAAAATTTCTAAGTATGGAGGTTCAAAATGACCTATAATCTTTTGCAAAGTTACATGGCCTTCCATTCAAAATTAGCTCTTGATCCTTTGAAGATGAAATTAATTATACTCTTCAAATAGAATTATGGAACTGAGATCACTCAAAAATCATTAAAAAATGAGAGAGTTATGGTCTTGATAAGTTGATGAAAGTTGCTTGAAAAATCGATAGATGACCTATAATGTTTTCTTTAATTCCATAACTTCCCAAACATTTTTAGATCTTGAATTTTGAATCAAATTTGAAGTAGACATCCTCAATATTGTTGTAGGAAAAGAATGAGGTCATGGAGATGAAAATTGACCAAGTTATGATCTTTTGAAGTCAAGTCAAAGATTTCAATGGTTTTCTCAAAGGACTTGTAATCTTTTCAAATTTTTGATGATTCTACAAGAATAATTGGCTTTTGTCATGTGAATATAAGTTGTTGTAAATGATGAGAAGAGTACATAGCAAAAATAACCACTTCAAAATATTGAAAATTGAGAGAGTTATGCACTTTTGATCATAGAATCAAGGACTTGTCAAATTAGGTCAAACCACTTGGATCAACTTTAAATATTTTGAACTTTTCTTGCAAATTAAGGCATGATGAACCACATGAGACTTTGAAATGATGTTATCTTGAAGAACACTTGATGAGAAGACTCATTACTTGATGAAACTTGTTGGAGAAGGCATGGAAATAAACACATGAATCTATGAAGTTTCTTGATGAATCCAGCCACTAACTTTGAGACAAATTTGACCAAATGAAGTTAAGAGAGCTCTCAAACCATATAACTTTGATGCTACAATCATATCTTTGAAGTTTAAGCTTTTAAAGTCCAATGAATAGCCAGTTGACTAAGAATCAATCTTCAAAACCCTAGCTTAAGAGGTGAGATAGACGCACATAGCTCTATACCTACAATGTACAAAGCATGAAAGGAAACACACACATATTTTTTTAGTTAAAGGTTAGTAAACATGAAACACACATATATAAAATACACAATTCAAGGTGCTTGGTGATCCCTCAAGGGCAAACATAAAGAATAGGAGAGAGTAGAAGAGATAACCAACCCAAGTGTGTGATCTTAATGTATTGTGATAATGTGAAATGATGGAGAATATTAGGGGGAAAATTGGAGTATAACAGCTGCCCTTATTTAAGTGTCTTCTATCCAAATATATGAAAGTTAAAATCTTCATCTCGACGGGATTGAAGATACTTAAATACAAAACAAACCCTATTTTTGGCCCTACGATGCCATGTGATGCTTATGAATATGAATGCTAAATATAAGAGGAAACCCACAGGGGAACATAAGGCACCACTAGGGGAGAGATGATTTTTCTCTACTGGGAACAATGTGTAATGGGGAAACCAAAAATCACAGACTGAATAGTAAACAAAATAAGATTCCAAGAAATAAATTCTTAACAATACGAGAAATAAGATCAAACAAGGAAGTAATCTTGAGAAAAGATTACTGACTCGACTAGGGAAAAACTTAACTCCATTGGAAAAGAAAACTTAACTCCATTGGGAAAATAGAACTCAAATCTGTTGGGGTAAAGCCCAGGGAGGAGAAATAATAACATCATCTTTAATAAATAAGAATAATACCGACTCACAGATGACGGTAAACTACCAACTCAACAGTTAAAGGTATGATCTTCATTGATAATAATAAACTTCCCCATGCTTCGGGCAACAAGCCACGAACGAGTCTTAGTTCAAATAACAAACTTCCCCATGCTTCGGGCGATAAGCCACAAACGAGTCTTGGTTCAGGTGAGAAACTTCCTCACGCTTCGGGCGATAATCCACGAACGAGTCTTGGTTCAGATAACAAAATTCCCCATGCTTCGGGCGATAAGCCACAAATGTGTCTTGGTTCAGATAACAAACTTCCCCACGCTTCGAGCAATAAGCCACAAACGGGTCTTGGTTCAGATAACAAATTTCCCCATGCTTCGGGCGATAATCCATGAGCGGGTCTCAGTTTGGATAATAAACTTCCCCATGCTTCTGGCGATAAGCCACAAATGAGTCTTGGTTTGGATAACAAACTTCTCCATGCTTCAGATGATAAGCCACAAACCGATCTCAGTTTGGATAATAAACTCCGCCATGCTTTGGACAATAAGCCACGAACGGGTCTCAGTTCAGATAATAAACTTCCCCATTCTTCTGGAGATAAGCCACAAACGAGTCTCAGTTTAGATAATAAACTTCCCTACGCTTCTGGAGATAAGCCATGAACGGGTCCCAGTTCATATAATAAACTTCCCCATGCTTCAGACGATAAGCTACAAATGGGTCTCATTTCAGATAATAAACTTCCCCACGCTTCTGGCGATAAGCCATGAATGGGTCTCAGTTTGGATAATAAACTTCCCCACACTTCTGGTGATAAGCCATGAATGAGTCGTGGTTCCCTTTTTAACCAAGTCTTCCACTTGGAAAGGGTAAAACTTTGATATAATCTTTATTGGGAATTAATAGACTGCTCAAAATAGACTATCATCTTTCATCACAAGAGAATCCAGGAACACACAAGTTCTCAAGTAAAGAGATCACCACTCGTTGTCGAGAATAATATTGCAATAAAACTATTGGGAAATGAATTTTGACCTCCTGAGGAAATATAAACACATTCCTACTGAGGAGAAAAAAGTCTTCACATGCAAAATAAATTCACTCTCAATCTAGGGCTTACCGCTCATAGAGATCAGAAAAATATTGCTATAAGAGACCAAAATTCAAACCAGGAACAAACCAGAATGAAACAGTCAACCAAGACACCACCCAATGAGTAATAAACTCAAATAGGGATTAATTCCATCCAGATAATAAGCCAGGGAGGAAGATTGAAGCAAAATTCTTCCACGAGGGATAACTCAGTGGGAAGATTGAAAGGATATACACTTTTTGCTTAAGGTTGAAATTCTATTGGATAGAGGATACATGCTCTACAAAGAGGATAAAATACCAACATAAACATTAACGAATGCAAATAAGCAATGAATTTTAATTTATCTATGCATAATGTATGTATGAATCAATGAATGTATGTCATGTATATGCTGACAAAACAAACATATTATACTGGGGATAACCAGACAAAACAAACTTGGGTATAGACATCACTAGGCTAATATCGCATCCAAGATAGAAATCCAATAAGAGAGTAAGCAACCAACTGAGGAAACAAAATCATACTCCGAGGCTTAACTTCTCTAGGAAATAACACATGGACTTCGCTAGGGAAAATGATACCACATTTGCTAAAAAGAAACCACACAATATTAAGAATAGTGGTTATACAAACTCTGTTGGGGAAGATCAAAGAAACTTCATGGGGATAACAATCTTAAAGGGAAATATCATCCTTGGTTTACATGAGAAACTAAGAAGTTAACATCACAACAAGAAGTCAAAATTGTGGGGATTTTTAAATCAAACTCAACACACGGTGAGAGAAAACCTAAAAGTTGACATCTCTCTCCACACTTCTTCGAAAAGATACTGTCTTTTGGCGTGTTGCTTAGGGAGCACACAAAAGCAACAATGTCATAACAGGAAAAGGTAAAAATACACTGTTTGGTCACAACCTGGCTAGGAAAAGAAACGTACTCAGCTAGAGAAAACTGAATCAAGACTTAATTGGAGAATATGGGAGAGAGGTATCAAACCACACAAATGATCGTGACTTAAAGAGTCTATCAGATTAACTAACTGCAAGTGCACAGTCTATCACGTAGTTTTAAAAGATATTGAACCCACAAGGACTAATAATCAAACTAATGTTATCGACTGTTTTTATGTAAAGATAAAGCGAATTATTTCTTGGATTAATGGGAATTAAAACTAAAACTAAAGTAAATTTGAAAATATGATAATAAAGAGAGGTCGAAATGTGTATTCCGCGTACCTCGGGGACTCTGTAACTTGTTGGCTTATACTGACGGTAAAAACACATTTAGTAGAAAATATCAATTTAAAGACTAAACCTTACACTCTCGTGGTATTGAATAAAGTTGTTGCACCCTAAAATATGTCCTCCTAATTTCTTTTATTTGGCTTAGGTTTCACATTCATTTGCATCCTTTCATTAGGTCATTAGCATGGCATACATTTACACTCAATAAAGCGTCTGAGGTTCAAAGTTCATTGGTTGTGTGAGCTAGGATTTCATAGTGTCTGAGATGTATACATCTAATAAATCCAATTTCATCTGATTCTCCTTCCAGCATTGGATTATGGCATTAGGGTTTTGGCTCATGGTTATTGTAGATTCTTTCTTCATAAAGGGAAGATTGATTAGGGCTTTATGATCATCATCACTTCTATTGCTTCAGGTCTTATCATCTTCATAGATTTCTCATGGCATCCCTTTTGTGTTAAGATCATTAGTTACCAAATTGAAAAGTCTTGGTGGATTGAATTGCAAAGCACGAATTATGACGAGGATGATGTTGTGGATTTACATTGTAATCAAAGCCATGGATAACATTTGTCGCTTGTCATTTAAGTTTGTTTTGGATTAAAGATTGAATTTGGAATTTAACAATAATCCAAGATGAATAGATATGAAATCGATTCAAGTGCCTCGGTTACTTCAACTTTTGTCCAAAATTTGTCAAGGTCTCTTAAGATGCAAGAAAAACATTCATGATTCATTTTGAATGCAAGGAACAAGACACAAATGGCAAGACATTTCTCATTCATTCCAATTCCATTCAAAGTTCATTCAAGTGTTATCTTGATGCAAGTCTATCAAATGGATCAACGTTGAAAGTTTGGAAAGTTCATGCTTATGGAATGCAGTATTATTCATGTTCATATTGATTTCATTCCGAGAACTTCATGTACTTCAATTGCAAGATAATTAGGAATTTGAAATTAAGGGAACAATGCATGTTGAACTTGTTATTAGGATTTGGAATTGAAGACTCGTTAAGATAATCAAAGCTTCTTAATGAACGAAGTAATCCATTCGAGATTATTTTGAAATCAAAGGATAACTCCCAGATTATAGTTGCAAGGCTTATTCATTCGTCTAACGTTTTATTCAAAATCCATTCAAGTTCTTAATGTGTTCGAAGATCCTCGTGGTTCATACGATTTACAAGGCATGTTCCTCAGGTTCAAAATTACAAGATCAAATTCAATTTCAAATCATCATCCAACTTTATTCATGAGCAAGTCCGAAGATTCAAGTGAAGCTAAGATTCATTCAAAATTATCATTCAAATTGTTACAATTTCCAAAAAACATCATTCAAGATTACATTCAAAACCATACAAATTTCATAAGTGTCCAGTACACAATCCAAGTTTAAATACAAACTTTCCAATTATTGCCAATACATACAAGTTACAATATTATGCCATTCTATTATGCCATTCAACTTCATTCTTCGAATTCAAATACTTCAACCATTAACTAAAAGCCTTAAGATTTGGCCCAAGCTTAGCCATGCCTTCATCACTCAATATCACCAAGGATCTGTATCAACAAATCGGCTGCCCTACAATTAAAGCATGTACAAAATTGGTTCATGACAAAAAAACTTATTAACCTACAGATAAAAACCAATTCATAAAATAATTCACAACTAAACCCGCATAACCAGAAAATTCACCATATAAAAATCAGAAGCAAACAGTTATCTAGAAAACAAAATCAGACCAACCTAATTGAGCAGCCTTGTAAATTCAAACCATGTTCAAGACCGAAACCGCCAAAGTGAGAGAGGATTATTCAGATCAGAAAAAACTCAGAAAATAAAGAAAGGAAATCGTGAGAGAAAAATCAGAGAGAATGATTTTTATCAGAAAATTAGTTCAACATTAAGCCAGCTCAACAATACAGAGAAAAGATCAGAAATATCATAAGAAATACCAGTATATCAGAAAACTGTGAAAACAGAAAATCAGATAACTCCCAATTGAAACTAACTGCAAACTGATTCAACTAACAACTTATTTCTAGCTCATCCTAACCAAATAATGGCCTAATCTCGACCATCGATTCCTATAACAGATTTTAGAAAGCTATGGCTCAGATTCGATTCAACTCTAACTAACTATTTCCAGAATAACAGAATATAATAACAGAAAATTACCTTAGATCAAACATTCTCCAATTTCTGGAAGAATCATCACAAACTCTTTCTTCTCCTCTCATCTTCATCTTCATCTTCATTCGTCAACAATCAGAGAAGAACCTTGATCTTCATCTTCGACCTTCACTCTCTCTCTCTCTAAATTCCTCTGCTTCTGCAACTCTTTTTCTCACTATCCATCTCTGCCAACCACTAACCTTCAATCTTCAACATATCCTTTATCATCTTCATCGATTCAACGTCATCACAATAACTTCATTCCCTTAAACTCTCTACTGCAACCTTTAACAATCTTCCACGAATCATCATCCTCTCGCAACCTTGCTACAAACTCTAACCTTCAACAAAAAAAATGTATCAACACCTCTTCATTCTGCTACAGAATCATAACATAGAAAATGCGAAAATAGGAAAATAAGAAGTATAAACGAGATGGAGAAGAGCTACGAGAAGCAGTGAAGAGAAGGAGCAGTACGTGATTCACCGTCGAAGCCCAAATTTCATTCTCAGGTTAAAATCTTTGCATCGCTCACTTCGATTTCATGCTAAATCAACACTGCTTGCATCAAACTTCTCACATTCGCGTGAATCCATAACTTAATATACTTAGGGTTTGTGACTTCTAGATCTTCGATCCCATTTATTGAGGAGGAGTTGGTGAAATCTGAGGCTAGATTCATGTTCAGGGGACCGAAATAGGTAGGGTTCATGTTCATCTTGTGGCAGTTTGATGAAGGCCTCCAGCGGTGAAGACGACGAAGAATTCGTCGGAGTTTCGCGAGAAGAAGAGAGAGTTTGTAAAGTGGAACCATCACATTCTGGACCTAATCTACAAAACGTGTGCGTTTCTTCTCTTTTTACTTCTGATTGTTCCAATTTGGTAATAGAAAATATGGTAAATCAAGTATAATTAATGAGAAAATTGGGAATTGGAAGATGCTGAATTGGGATTTGTTTGGGTTATTGGATCAACGAAAGGGAAATTGGACCGAGTTCCCCCATGCTTTGGCTCACTGAGTTTTTGATAATCTGAGGTGCTCACAAAAAAGCTTGTTTGTGGACTAATTGGTTGGGCCTCTGCGCCACTAGTGCTTTCTATACAACACCTCTTCTCTTTCTTGCACCCCGCATGGCTTTATTTCATTTTGTATATTTTTTAATTGTTTCAATTTTATTTTACCATTTCTTCACAAGATAAAAATAATAAAATCAATAAAATTTGTTATATATTTTTATTTGATTTTGGAAATTAAATCAGGATTATCCGATTACTTGAGATTTATAATTCAGCTTTGCTTGTTGAGATCTGAGTCTTATGCAGGTTTATTGTGCGATATGTGGATATGCTTGGGATTCCGATTGTGATTTATTTTCACATCGATGATACTTCGATGCTTATTCTGAGCATTTGATTTCTGACTCTTCTATGATACTTGGTGAAGCTTACTCGAAGTTTTTTGGGTTTCTCCGTATTTCCTTATATGCTACGAACTATTGTTCGTTTGGTATCATTCTAATTATGTATTTTTACCGCTTTTCTAGATATAATGAGAAGTATGAGCTTTACTGATTTCTGATGCCAAGAGAAGTACGAATAGAGATTTATGATGAGGATTTATGTTGGTGATCATGTCAGGATCCCCTCTGGTTTATTTAAATACATGTTTAAGGAACTTCTGTATTTATGTGCATTTGTGTGCTACTTGTGTTTGTGGTTTGTTTAAAATCCTACCTTTGAAGTATGTATTTCGCACGTGTGTTTACATTTGTACTCACATCTATTACATCACCCCTTATTGAAGTCCTCAAAAGGAGGCGAGCAAAAAGGGTTTGCAATCAAACCCCGCACATTCTAGTCCGTGTCATCCTTAGCTCGCATTGTGCGCCGATGCTTCAGAGTTGTGCAGATCATGTGTATCGAGTCAGTCATGTGGAAAAGGGTTTCACAATCAAACCCTCACACTTTGTCAGGAGTTTGCAATGTCCATTGTTGATAGGGGTGTTCGCGGTTCGGTTTGGATCGGTTTTAAAGCAAAAACTCATCCGATCCAAAGATTAATTCACTTAAGATTCGGTTCGGTTTTGGATGATATATTTAAAAAAATCCAATCTGATCCGATCCAATTTTATGCAGTTTAATTTGGATCGGTTTTTGGATATCCAAATTACACATTATATTTTTATTAATATTATAAAACTACTAATAAATCATAGATTTGATATAATATATAACATATAGTATATTAAAAGTTAATATTACAAAATGAGAGTGATTGATTATGCTTGAAATAATAAAAATAAATAGATTATACCAAACTAATAAATATTATTAAAAAAATTATTATCATCTAATAATAAATTCACATAACATGTCATACTAATAAAAAGTAAATAAGTATCAAAATATATTTACGCGGTTCGGTTTGGTTTGGATCGGTTTTGAAAAATTCATCCGAAATCCAATCCGAACCGATCGGTTTTCATAAAATAACATCCAAACACAACCAATAACTTTCGGTTTTTTATGGTTTTTGGTTTTTTGGATCGGTTTTCGGTTTTTTATTTGGATTGGTTTGGATTTGAACACCCCTAATTGTTGATACTTCGCTACCCGTTTGTTTGCTTTGGGTGATCCACTCCCCTTAGCTAAAGAATTTCTTTTCTTTTTTATTTCATCTGTCTCCCGCTTGTTTGCTTCGTGTTATCCGCTCCCCTCAGCTAAATCATTTCTCTTGTTTCCCCATCCCTTTGAGTCAGTATGTGCTACTCGTGTTTGTGTGCTTTTTCCAAAGCACTTGTTTTCTTATTTATCTTCTATACCATGCTTCCCTTAGGATCGCTCGATTAGAGTAACTTTTGAGCTAGACATTAGGATATGTATCCATGTATGCTAACATAGGGTAGATATTTCCCTTTCAAAACTCAACCATAGGGACATCATTGTATGATAACATTAGGGATTAGATTTAGGATAGTCTCCCTTAGATATTTTTCTTTCTTTTGCATCCTTGCATTAAAATTAAAACCATTTTCTTGGAAAATGCATAAAACATCTAACAATTTTCAAATCCTTTTTCAAGGTAAAAATCATCAACCAATGCAAACTTTTTCCTCCTTCGGGCCTTTCTTCGAAACTTTCAAAAGGATGTATTAATTCCACTCTACGCAACACGACGCGTAAACCCTCAAATGTCAGGTGGCACTATGTCTAAATTTTACTAGAGCACGAATGTAGCATTATCTGCCTTCGAGCATTTTTCTTTGCAAATACCTTGTTAGGTAGAACATGTTAATTCACTTTTATGCTGACGCGTGAGTCTCCAAAGGCCGAGCTACGACAAAAGGCAAAATTAATATTGTTTATTAAAAAACACAAAACAAATCAAAACATGTGAGCCGAACTACGGTAACTTTGATTCCTTAAAAAGGATACGTAAGCGTTGGGGTAGGGCCCAAGCGAGTACAACTTTATTTTCCCTACATTATTTTCTATTTTATTTTGCATGCATTCCCTCTTTGCATTTTCTTTTTAGCTCTTAAGAATTGTATTTGAAACACACCCTTTGATTAGAACAACAAGAGTGGATACCGTAGATTACTACGGGCACGTGGGGTGCTAATACCTTCCCCTCGCATAACAGACTCCCTTACCTGATCTCTCGGTCATTTGATCATGATTTCACCCTTCTCAGGTTTACCCGATGTTTACCTCTCCCTTCCTGTGGGATAAAAAATATTTGATGGCGACTTCATTAATTTCATATTGATGATTTGTTCAACCGACTATTTCAATTGGCGACTTCACTGAGGAATGGATGAAACCAAATGCTGGTCAATCTCGGAGTCGCTCCTAGCTCTTGTTTTCTTTTTGTTGAGTGTTTATTTGTATGCTTTATGGATTTTTCATTTTGTACATGTTTGTCTGTGCATGTGTTTGCATGTATTTTATATGTTATACTGTTGTTGTGCTGGTTTCTGTGTTTCTTTGTTGGGTGGATATTATTACGAGGTAAAAGGCCCAATACCCAGGCCAAGTGAATAACAACAGGAACACTAGGGATATGGTGGAACACGATGGATGGGGATGTAGATTACCCTAGAAGGATGTGTCACCCATGCTCATATAAGGTTTTAATGAGGTGCTATCAATATCATGTAGGTGTACGATGATAGCACTCTCAAGCGAGCCCGTGATTCTGGGTTACCCGACCTTACCTTGAACTAGTTTTCACCCGTGAGTGAGGAGGGACTTGATTATCACAGGTACAGTTGGTGACTATGTTCTGATGGTGAGCGTATGTTTTATTGGTGACTATGATTCTTTGTTCATGTTCCAGACCTTTGATCTTGATATATTCAATTTGTCCATAGATTATACAATGGTTATTCATGGTACTTGGTTCCATTGTGTTCTTAAATTGGTGCCAAACCTTTGATCCTTTGATATTCAGATTATTAAGCATATTTATACAGCAGTTATCCAAAGTGTTGTACAGTTGTTATGCTGAACTTTTGAACCTATGGTTTTACACCTTCGTCATAGCATATTTATTTTCACAAAAAAAGAAATGTGTAAAAAACGTATGCATGAAAAAAAAATTAACACAAATGTTCTTTCTATTTCCAAGAAATCGTGCTTGTGAACGTTATGATGTGTTTGTCGTCTTTTACTGGATCAAAATCGAAACTAAAAGCATGTGGGTTCCTTGAAAATGATTGAACATGCCATTGCATCTACTCATTCACCTCATGCATCTTCGTGGATTCATAACAGGTACTCAAAGTGGGGAATTGTTATTCAAGCCTGGTATTCTTTTTAGAACTGTGAAACTTGACTTCTCACTGCACCGTGATCCGAAAAAGCCATGGAACGACTTCGTGGGGAATTGGATGAGATGATGAATAGAAAAATTAGATGAGGTTATTTATTAGGGACATGTAAGCAATGGCTCGTAGTCAGAAATCCTCAAGGGAGAAATAACCAGTTGAAGACTTAGTTGAGTCGGGTATGGAAGTTCTGAAGACACTGTCAACAAAGGAAAGTGATCTTATATATGTTGTTACAACAGAATCTGTCATTCATCTCCAACATATGGGACATTTTTCAAATTGAGAGATACTTTGTGGGTCTCACCTAGAACTTCATGTTCCTAGATTTTCTCATCAATAGCTAGTTTCTGGTCTCCAAGTGAAACCATGGGGCAAAGCTTATCAACAAAGACAGAAGAAAACTGAGAAGCATGTTGATACAATCTATATACCTTGCATCCAGTTACTTCCTCATGTGTTGGAAGCTCAATTGTTTAAGCTTCATGCTTTGGGTCATCTCCCATAATTTTCTCTCCTGATTTCGATGCAAATGCTAGATGTACTCCCATTCTAGGGCACCTGGTTATGATATTGAAAACTGCAAGATGTTGAAGTATGAATTCCGGAACTCCTATGACTTCTTTTCCAAGGTTCAGTCCATGTTTGGAAAACCATTTCAGACTCTTTCTTCTCAGCTGAGTGCTTCTTCTGTGTAGTAGAAGATGGGGTGGTACTTCTATGATGAAGAAGCATAAGATATCGAGATCTTGGACATTTACTGCTGTGTAGAAAGAAAATACCTCAAAGGTAGAATTCTACATTCAGAGTTTACTTTCTTCTATGTAATAGAAGATCTTATTATAGTTTCAGGATTGTCTCTTCTGTGTAGTAGAAGATGGTTGGTATTTCTTCTCTATGGTAGAAGATACTTTGTGATTCAAATTCGCTTGATAAAGAATTCATCACATCTATTGAGGGAATCCGATATGATTACCTTGATGGGGCACCTGGCCATACAATTGAAGGTTGCATTGTTTTCAAAGGCAAAGTTTAGAAGCTCATTGATTCTAAAGCAATCGCACTCACCCCAGAGGGCCTGCACATTAATTAAATTCTCCTTTGACTCAGTGATGTCAAGACTGCAGAGTGCATCTTCTGAAGTAACAAGTCCATACAGAGGCTAGTCTCCTCAACATGGAAATTTAAAATTACATTTGGATTCTCATTTGTAATCTTTCTTGTTTTGGTTCAGTACTTTCTTGTATGCAAAACTTGCTTATTTTTTAATACTAATCATAATGCATTGAATATGTTTGTCTTGGATTAATCCATTTGTATTCACTCATTTATGTTTTTTTTTCTTTTTGATACTTAAATCTTGTTAAATAAATAAAAATACATCTGGAGGGAGAATGATGAGAAATATACCAAAAATTTTAAACGGTATACTTTTGAGTAAAACCCTGTTGACAATGTACATGCATTATTTCAAATTCTTAAACACCAAAGATATAAGGGAGTGAAACCCCCGTTAACCCCTTTGAGCCTTAAAGTAGGTGTTTATTTTCTTGTCAGAAAAAACCCTCACATTTAACCCGGGGCAGGGTAGATATCAGTTAATCCGATTGAACGTTCAAAACTCATCAAGAGTGCGCATCCAAGGATACAACAATGGTTATCCATTAAAAGGCTGAGGAAAGTCAAAACCGCAATGGTTAACTCTCATCTATTAGTAACATGCATCAAAGAGAATGATATCCTAATGGGTATCTCTCGCATATCAGGAAGTCAACAGATGACGATACAACAATGGTTATCCCTTATCTACCAAGGATTGAGGCAGTCATAATCCTTCCAACAAAGTCGAAAACGACTCAAAAGCACACCACATGTTCAAAAAAAGAGAAAAGGTAATATGGAAAATAATGATGAATGAAAAAGACAAAAAAGCCCTGAAAAGTCGAAAATTGAAAAAACAAGTCGCTTAGGCAAAAGTCAGGACATCCCGCTGGACTTTAGAGTCAAATTCAAAAGGGAATTTGTCCAGGAAAAATTTAGGGAAAACGAAAAGCGTGAAAAGCAAAAAGGGGTTACCTACAAGAAATCCTTAAAGGAATAAAGTTGTGTGACCATAAACACAAAGGAATAAGGTGAGTGGCTATCGTGTCCAAAAAATCTCATTTGACTTCCTCAACCATTCCAAACTCTTTTTAGATATGAGTGCTCGCATCGAGTTAACTGAACTTAGGACTGGAGAACATCATGGAGAATGGGTGGGCACCAAATATTTTAAGCCTTAAATCCTTTTTCTAAAACCTTGAACCAGGCCACGTTACAACCCTTAAAATCCCTAACTGAAGCATGGGTTAATTCGAAAGCGCATTGTAACAAGAATACGATAATCTGACTCCTAGGAGGCTTGCTAAAACTTTCGAGTTGGTGTCACTCCATCTTTTTACTTTCTTTCGCACAAAAAAGTTTGATGTTTAATCTTTTCAATAAAAGTTTTTAAACTTCAAGACAAACATGAGCTTTGCATTAGAATTATCATTCTTAGAATAAACATTCTTTGCATATGAATAAGTGCTTAAACATTAAACAAGCTTGTATAATGAGCATCAGATGAAAGTTTGATTATCTCGAGGGGAAATTGCTTTGGGAATCAGTTGAGAGGTAAATCATTTTCGAGAATGATGTTAATCTGGGGCAAACCTTCTATTAACTCTATTGAGTAAATGAAGACCAGTTTCTGAAGCAGATTATGCAGAAGTTTGAATACCCAGAAGTCTCCATCGAGTGACAGTGCATTACTTTCAGTTGGTCCCAATGGACGTATTGCTTCAAGTATTTGTTTAAACATGAGGCAGCTCAAGTTGAGAAGCACAGTTGTGTACTAACCTACTTTTAAGATGTAAGTCAATTACCCTGAAGAGATGTTATCTTCAAAACTCTGAGTTTCTCATTTCTCTGTGAGCAGGAGATGAAGAAAAGGTTTGTCAAGACTCTGTTGAGCAGGGGAAAGCATGTTGAATACTCTGTTGAGTAAGTGTTCAGCCAATCTGAGGCACTCAAGTTGAGATTTTATCCCTCAAAGTACAGTCAAATTGAGGCATTTATGTGAGATTTGACAAACCTCTTCGAGAATCCATTAATTATAGGAGAATCTTTTCAGAGTCTGAAGATGCATGGGCATTCACTCAAGCATGGTTGAAACCGCTTCCAACTCTAGTTATTCAGGCCAGTGTTCTGATGTTCATAACATTGAGGCAAGTTATCTTTATGGTATAAATCTCAGAAAGTCTTCTCGAGACATTTTTCTTTAAAAGGCCCTACAGTCTGGGCAAGAAATTATGCATGGGCATTTTCTCCAATTTAAAGGTTGATCAGATCAAGTCTAGGCACGGGCTAAAAATTTGTGAATTTGAAAAGCATGTCAAGAAGTCAGGATCATTAACCTTAGCTTTTCAGGGGCATAACTCCAATTATCGGTGCTCCTTCATCAAAAGCCAGAGACCTAAGTTTAGATTGTGGGCATTTTTTTTGAAAGAAGTTAAGATCATTATCTCCAATTGAAGTTTGGATTGCTATCCTCAGTAGGATACGAGCAGAAACACAAAGAGAATGTAAGGTTGTTACCCATACAAGGTTCGTGATGGAAATGTTGTTTCCTAGAAGGCCTCCTTTCCCCAGTAAAGGATCTGTTGCTACTTGACAAAAGTCTATCTGCTAAGGGGTTTATCTTCAGAGATCTTTATTCCCCAGTGAAGCATTCCTAATTTCTCTACAGGAGGAGAACAGTTATTCTCCCCAGAAATTTAGAAACTGTTTGAAGTCAAGATGATTTCTTTTCAGTGGACCGCAATTTTTTTTTGCAACATCTTCTCTAAAGTCCATTTTTAATGGCATTTCTCCTCGGAGTCGACATGATGAAGTTGCAATCTTGCATCGCAGTTTTTGCCCAGTGGTTAGTAGTTCAAACCATTTATTCCTCAACAGAGGTTGTCATTCCACACATGGGGCATATTGCCACAATTTCTCTTTTTGCAAGTACTGTTGGTTTTTCATGGCAAGAAACATACCAGCAAATGAATCAAGAAGGGTCTGTATGCGACAAACATGAGGAGTTTTGTAGAATGGGATCCAATTTCCCTAGTGAATGTTCACTCTTGCTCAAGACAGAATCATTTATTCCCAGTGAAGGTGTACTCTCGCCCAGACAAAATTCCTTATCTCTAGTGAAAGTATACCTATGCGTAATCCCCACTGAAGTCATCACTCTTGATAAGAGTTTGTTCAAGAGTTTGTCCCTTCCAGAGGGCTTATCTATAAAGAAGTGCATTTCAACACGATTCTGTACAATTTTCTTCTTCAGTGTAGTCTACTCTATTTCGAAGAATCTGGGAAGGATCGTTTCATTAGATTGGATACAGTAATACGGTGGGAGCACTGACTTTTTTGGTTTTATCCAAATGTACGGATAGCTAGAGTCGGGGGTAGGTTATGAAAAGGGAAGGTGTTAGCACCCTTTTCATCTGTAGTTATCTACGGGATCTTAATCTATAGCTCACTTTGTTTTGAAATGCTTCGTGTATGTGTTTGAAAATACTTTTTAAAAAATGCCAATAGTAAGGCAACTTTGTAATGATTCTTGTATCAGTTAAGAATGCGTACAAAGTTTTGTTTTGAAAATATTTCAGAAAAAATGTTTGTGAAAAAAGATGTTTTTATGAGCAAGCGATTACGAGTGACCTACCTACTCAAAAGTCTTTAGCGTTATTTTCCTCTTCCTTTAGATAGTGTTATCCTACCATTAATTGATAGATAGCCCCATCTATTGGATATGAAGGGACAGGTGCGGGCCGTCGTTATGGTCATAAAAGGTAACATATAGGGATACCTTAGAAATTCGAAGGGTCTGTCATCATATATTCATAGGTAACATCGAGGGACAAGATCATTTCTCGTAGGCAACATGAGAGACATGGCGGGACTATGATCTTTATGATGATTTTAACTGAGGGTGTTTGCTAAGGATATCCCTACGTTCGAGGGACATGACCATTTTCTGAGGCAATGAGTGAGGTTACCCTAGAGGTGCAAGTGTGAAAATTATTCAGTTCAATTACTTATCTTGTTTATTTAGGGTTAGCTATGATTGCTTTTAGATCTTGCCATACATGCCTAGTTACTATACAGTAATAAGAAAAGCTGTAAATGGCGGAAAGTAAAGGTGCAGAAAGTAAACCTAAGCTATTATAGGGCTTCGGGAGTGGGGGTACAAAACCATAAAACCGGGGGAAAATTTAAACCCTAATTAACTAATATATACTGTAGCAGATACATAATTGGGGAAAAACTAACGCGAAAGTAATAAAGCGCGCAGAGCGGTAAAAGGAGAAAATCATATGATGAAAAAGTTTTAATAATCAACCTAAAGTCTAATTGATTTTTTATTGATAAAAAAAGAATTGATTAATTAAGCTCAACCCTAAATTCTAGGTTGATTTTAAATTAATGGAGAAAACCTAAAAAACAAATTAGGGTTGATTGAATAAAACCTAAAATTAAATTGATAAAACTAAAAAAACCTAAAATTAATTAAACTTAAGAAAACCTAAAATTAAATTAACCTAAAATTAAATTATTTGAGTTTAATGAAAAAATGTTTTATGTTAGGGTTTATTAAAAATATTTTTGAAAGAAAAGGTTTTGTAAAAGATTAAAGGAAAAAAGAGTGAGAAACATAGAAAATAACCAAAAGAGTAGGGGTGGGTGTTAAACCCACCCTTAAACATTCTCCACGCATAGAATACCACCAGGCCAAGCATTGGTTGGTGTCAAGATAACAGGTTCAACGCATTATATAATAACCTTGCAAAAATAATGAAAATATGAATTTTTTTGGCAAAATCGGGGATCGAACCTGTGACCTGGGAGAGAAGTGACTTAGAGCGCGCGTTTCTGCCACTGGGGTGACCATACATCCATTTACATAATTGAATAAAAATATATATAATATAAACATGGATATATTGGTCAGAGAAGCGTCGGAGCCCTAGCTTCGGTCGTCTTCTCCGGCGAGACAATTCTTGCACCTACGAAAATAGCAAACATTATTGAATAAAGAGGACTCTACCCCCCTAAATCAAGTCTTTTGAATCCAATGGTGGTGGCTGTTTAGCTTGAAACTCAATGGTTTTTGCATTATGGTGTAAACAAGGTGGATCAGTGTGATAATTGTGTTTTATGATTTAGCATGCATGGGGGTTCCACGATGGTCTAAACCTGCATAGTTGACCCTTATAAACACATATCAAGCATTAGTAAGTGTTAGAATGCAGTAAAACAAAAAAAAACATGAAAATCAAGTGAGGATAGAAGCGTGATGCCGTGAAATGATATTTCATGTGTTTTGGACCATCAAACCCGATCCAATCTTACCCCGAGAATGAATGGAGTTGATTGGAATGGCTAGTTTATGGTGAATGACAATGTGATAAGGGTTTGAAAATTTTAGGATTCTTTGAAAAAGTTCAGAAATTTTGATAAGTTTGAGAGACAAGGTTTTTGTGTGTCCTTGTATGAGAGGTGATGAGATTATATAGTGAAAATTAGGTCAAAGTCATGTGGGCTTGGACCTTGTAGAAGAAAATATAATTTTATCTTATTTATTTTTCATTATTTAATGAATAAATAAAAAAATATTTAAAATAATTAAAATAGAAATAGGTCATGGGGTGGAAGAACAAGGTTTGAAGTGTATGAAGAGTGTAATACACGTTTGGACTCTTAAACCATGACCCAATAGCCCAAAATATCAAGCTTGCTCAATTTGAACTTCATGCATTTGCTCAAAATTTCCCAACTTGCAATGGTCATAACTCTCTTAATTTTCATCTTTTGAAAGTGATCTTGGACTTTTTGGAAATCTCAATATGTCCTATAAAACCTATATGTTGATCATTTTTACTTTTGAAGACTTTATCTTAATTTAAGTTGCCTTGACAAAAAGTGTCTTTTTGTTGACTATTGAAATGACCTATAATGTATTGGCTTATATCTCTCAAATTATGCACTTTTTGGACTTGAGCTTAGATAAAAAAAGTTGTAGAGAATTGAATTCCCTTAAAAATAAGCTTTGGTTGGGGAAAAGCTGATGAAGCATGTAAAAGTTATGCTTGGTCAAAGTTCAGTTGACTTCTCCTAAGGAAACCCTAATTTGACAACTTTTGACTTTTGATGATTTGAGGGGTTTTCTTGAGGAATCATGATCAAAACTTGATAAAATGATGAATGTGACTTTAAAATGTTAATTTTAACCAAAAATCTTGAAGTTTGATTGTATGTTGACCATAGTTGACTTTTTGTCCAACGCAGTTGGTTTTGAACCATCTGAGCAATTGACCGAGCAAACTTGTGATGCAAGGCTTAAAACTTGACATGAGCATTCTTAGGGGCATATGAAGAAACATGACAACCACTTGATACCTTTAAAACCCAATTTTCCTTGAGAAATACAAAACCCTAATTATGGACCCATTGCTTAGGAGGAGAATTTGTCTGACCAATTCTTGAGCAACCTTGAGCATTTGAGAACCCTAGGAGAATGTATTAAAGAAAATGGGAGGGAAAATTTTTAGGTACAACAGTCACCTCTGCTATATCCCCTTGAAGTTGTTACCTTGCGTCTCTGTGGTTGGTATTTATCTCCCTAGTGAGGTTTTCGTTCGTTGTCCCCATGTAGTTCGTATCTTTTCTACCTAGGGAAGTTTGCCCCTGTCAGGTTTTCTTGAAGAGATGTTTAATCAACATGCTTGTTATGCCCTAGTGGAGCAAGCTTCCTATTTTTATGGAGCGGTGTGCATAGACGAATGTCGTTTAGGGTTCTTTTATCCCTAATGATAGAGTATTGCTGAAATATTTCCTCAGTGGAGTTTTAAAATTCAAGCTTATGGTTCAAAGATGCCCTACTCTTCCCCAAGTGAAGATTGTTACCCCCAGTGGTAGTATCCACAATGTGGTCGGGGTGGAATTCTTTTATTTAAGAATTTCTATAATTTCCCAATTAAAGTCACTTTTATTGAGGACTCGCATCAGAAGGCCCCAGTTCCCAGCGAGGTTCTCTTTATCCCTGGAAAGAGATGTTGGATCTTTTCCCCAGGAAGTTGGGAGTTGGATCATAGTTCAAAATTTTCCTGGAACTGCAGTTTTCCTTTTTGTAGTATTTTCTCTAGTGAAGGCATACTCTCGCCCAAGTATTCCTCCTTCTCAGTGCAGTCTGTTTCTTTCCAGGTTTTCTTGGAAGAATCATTTTATTCACCAACCGGAGATTCTTGATATACTCCCCTTGAAGTCGATATTTTGCGGCTTCCCCAGTGAAGTTCACACTCGTTCTCCCCATGAAGTATGCATTCTCCTCCACAGTAAGGGGTGTACTCTCTCTCTCTCTCTCTCTCTCTCTCTCTCTCTCTCTAATGAGGCCTGCCTATATCAAAGCTTCTTGAAGAGATTCGTGTTTACCTATGGGATATTCTGGTTTGGTATCCTCATGAGGACGATCATCATCCCTAATAAAGTGATTTCTTCTCCCCGGTATAAAAATCCCTGTCGGATTAAACCTTGCAGAGATGGCTACACCCAGTGCAATGGGTATTATTGATGTTACCAGCTAAAGTTTTTTGGCTCCCCGGTGTAAGAGGCAGTCTTTATCTCCAGTCAAAGTCGAATTTCGAGGATCTGACGGAGTAACTTATTTGTTATTCCCCAGTGGAGCAAGTTCTCTTTCCTTAGTGGAGCAAGTGTCCTTTCTCCCTAGTGTGGTATACGTGGGAGTTCCAATCATAACTCTTTCATCCCCAATGATAGAAGATTTTTTTGAGATATCCCTAGTGGATTTTCTGTCCCGGGATGTTTGTTTCTTTCCCAAGTGAAGATTTTCTACCCCCCGACGATGTTATCCTCAATGTGGTCTGAGTAGAATTATTTTTATTTAATAATTTCTATACTCCCCATTAAGATTTATCTTCATCAAGAAATTATATACAAGAAAGATTCCATCCCCAACGAATCTCTCCTCCTTCTAACAAAAGATAAATAATTTGTTCCCCAGAAAATTGGGAGTTTGATCAGAATTCAAGATTTTCCATAAATTGTAATTTTTTTTTTGCAGTATTGCTCTCCAAGAATTTACTTCCTTAGTGATATCAATATTTAGAAGTTGATGGTTCCGAATCTTGGTTCCCCATTGAAGTTCAGATTGCCTTTTCTCTACAGAAGATCAAATGTGCAAGAATAATCGTTTGAAAGTTAATTATCTTCTCAACAGGCAATTATTGATGTGCTTTCCCCAGTGAATTGATAAAAATTCATCATTACATTGCATCTACCAAAATGAGTAGCATTTCCATTGTATGGAGCATTAAGCTAAAATAAAAATTTCAAACATGCATAAGTATAAGTCAATTATTTTCACCTTTGGTAACCGAATCGTTATGCGCTAAGATTTGAATTATATCTACAACAAGCTTAGGGTGATCTTATTTTGTTTTCCCAGTGGAGTTTGTTTTAGGTTTACCACCAGTCGGGTCTTTGGTATCTTTCATTTCCTCAGTAGATTGTGGTTTTCTCTTGCCTTTACAAGCCCTTGGTTATTTTACCCGTGTTTTCTTTTCCGTCAGTGTGCGAGTAAGAGTCAGTGTATAATATTTCTTATTTATCAAGTATTTGAGTATCCATGCTTGGTGTGTGGTAATTCAGATAATTGCCACTCTTGAAGAATTACACCCCACCTTTGGCCCGAGAGATTTTGTAGTTCTTGCATATATGCAAACTATTAAAGTCCAATATGTGTTGGCAATCCTTGTTTAGAGTCCCTATAGTTGGTCTCTTTTTTATAATCGTAAGTTCGCCTTCGACCAGTGTTCTGTTTGGGTTCAATATAAACGTGAATCCCAGTAAGTTCTTTCCCCAAGATTCCCCTTCGGCTAGTCTATTTTCTTTGTAATTCCGCCTTCGATCGACGTTCTATTTAGAGTCAATATCTATTTGTATCTCTAGTAAGTTTTCCTTCGATTGGAGTTCCTTCGTTAGAGCCTTCTTCGGTCGGTCTCTTTCTTGTATATGTCTAACTCTGGCCTGACATATTTCCCCTTTGTATTTGTTAAAGGTCTACCTTCGGCTAGTCTTTTTTTCATTGTGAAGTTTGCCTTTGATCAGTGTTAATTTCTTAGGAGTCTACCTTCGACTTAACTTCCTTTGTTAAGAGTCTACTTCTGTCGGTCTCTTTCTTATATGTGTTTAAATCTGACCAGACACGTATATTTTATTCCCAGTTCGCCTTCAATCGGTGTTCTTTCTCCAAGAGTCTATCTGCGATTAGTATTCCTTATTTGATATCTTTGGTTGAAATTGTTGTGTTAGATTTCTTCCTTCCTCGATATATCTGGCTGAGATCACTTTGTTAGATCTCTTCCATCTTCGATATTTTCGGTTGAGTCTGCTGTGTTAAGTCTCTCCCATCTTTGATATCTTTGGTTGAAATCATTGTGATAGATTTCTTCATTCTTCCGTATCTTTGGTTGTTGTACCCCAAAATTTTCCCTCCCATTTTCACACAAGACATACTCTTAGAGGTTCTCAATTGCTCAAAGGTTGACCAAGAATTGACCAGACAATTCTCCTCCTAGGGCAATGAACCCTCAACTAGGGTTTCAATTTTCATCAAGATGGTTGAGCTACAATGGTCTCAAATGTTCTCCATTATCCTAATATGTCCTCAAGGTCATCCGTGCCAAGTTTCATGCCTTGCTCAATAAGTTTGCTCAGTCAATTGCTCAAGTATTAGAGAATCAACTGTGCTAGGTCAAAAGTCAACTGTGACCCATGTACAATCAAACTTCAAGATTTTTGGTCAACATCAACATTTTGAAGTGATATCCATCATTTTATCAAGGGTTGATCATGATTCCTCAAGAAATGCTCCTAATTCATCAGAAGTCGAGAATTGCTAATTAGGGTTTCTTTAGGAAAAGTCAACCAAACTTTGACCAAGCATAACTTTCTAATACTTCATCCATTTTCCCCCAACCAAATATCATTTTGAAGAGAATCCAATTACATACAAATTCTCTTCAGCCCTCAAGTCCAAGAAATACACCATTTGAAAGATACAAGCTTATACATTACAGGTCATTTCCAGAAAGTCAACAAAAGGTACTTTTTGTAAAGACCATTTACATCAAGATAAAATCTTCAAATGCAAAATTGATAAAAATAGGGATTGAAGTAGAAATCTTGGGCTTTCCAAAAAGTCCAAGATCATCATCATGAGATAAAAATTGAGCAAGGTATGGCTTTCCCGAGTTTGGAAAATTTATGAATTTTCAAGAATTATGCATTAAGCAAACTTGAAGTTTTAGGTCAATGGATTAATTTATTGGACTTCAAACATCTTACTAAGCCTATAGAGGACCTCTAAAACTATTCTTGCCATGCCTTGCATTTGCTAACTATTTTATTCATATTTATTTTAATTTATTTCAAATAAATATAAAATAAAATGTATAAAATAATTGGAAATGGGCTTTGAGCTTTGGTTTTATGTTTTGGACAGCCTAGGCCCATAAAATTTTGTGCAAGAAATGTCCACATTCATTCAAATTAAAAAAGGACAAGATTCCATGTCTTTGGCAAAGTTACAAAACATCATTCATGGCTTTAAAAATACATGTTTATGGTTGTTATTACCTTTGTTCTCTTGTCTCCTCTATCCTCTCTATGTAAAGAACACATTAGCAAGCTTCAAGACATGAGATACAACTTGGCAAAGCTCTACAAATTTTGCAAAAATTATCAAAGTTGTAAAAATTCGCATTTTAGGTTCCGGCCTTTCTCAGTCCAAACAAAAGATCCAAATACATTCCTGGAGGCTCCCTGAAGCTTTTGAAATCATTACCAAGCCATGAAACATCACAAAATGCCTCAGTAAGCTCCATTTTATATTTTCTAACTTGTTTCATGAAGATCCGGTGCTCCTCGTAGCTAGATGTACATTATACACCATCAGACACGTGCCATCAGATGCCCATCGGATCAGATCTAGCATACTCCATCTGCGGGCTCACCATGTGCCATCAAGACCAATCCACATTGGATCCAGAATAAAATCTAGGCCTCTCCCTTCATGGGCCAGCGAATTCAACAACCACACCCCCACTTTTTTTTACTATCTCAAGCCCATATAGTTTTTTTTGTAATGTTTTAATTTATTTTATCTTCTTTACTTAATTAAGCAAATAATAAAAAAACTCACAAAAAAATTAGGCTTAGACTTTTTTTTAAATAAAATAATGAAATGCTTTAATTAATTAATTGATTAAATTTTAACTACTTTCTTATTTTAAAATGAACTAGAATTTAGGATTTAATTTATATTTCAAATATTTTCTTAATAAAAAATGCAAATATATTAGAATTAGATTAATTTCATTCAATATTTATTTTCTTAAATTAAATTTAGATTTAGTTTAATTATTTTTCTTGAAATAAATAAAAATAAAACCAAAAAGATTTTTCTTGTTTACTTAGAATTTTTCTTAGGATTTTTAGACGTGATTTTCATTTCGCGAGCATTATTTTTATTCTCGCATTTTATATAATAATGTAACTGATTATGGGATGTAATAGTCTAGATTTAAAATTCCGCACTTTACATTTTAAGTCAGATATAACTGTTACTGTCCCGAAGCCCTGTAATTGCTGTAGGACTTTATTTCTCGCTTTTACATTTCTTATATGTCTGTATATATTACCGTTAGTAACTAGGCATGTATGGAAAGACTAATAATCAAACATTAGCTAACCTAACAAAAAGACAAAAAATAATTGAATCTCAACACACTTGCACATGCGCACCTCAAAGGTATATCCCGCTTTGGTTACCTTTAAATAAAACAGTCATGAGGCAGGAACGCTTTAGTAAAGACTCGTAAATCAAAATAGTCCCTCGATGACCCTACCGTTGCCTTTCGATAAATGATCTAGTCCCTAAAAGAAAAATTGCTAAAGCGTCTCCATAAATTGCCTTCGTGATTGTAAAACGTCCCTTCGATTGTCCCTTAACATCCGATGATAGGGCTACCTACTCACTAATAGTAGGATAACACTATCCAAAGGAAAGGAGGAAAAGAACATCCTTTTTCGAGTAGGTAGGCTGTTCTTAAGTACTTGCTCAAACCTGAAATTTTCACACTTACACACTATTGTACCCCAAAATTTTCCCTCTCATTTTACTCAATACATGTCCATTGAGATCTTCAATTTGCTCAAGGTTGCCCAAGAGTGGACCAGACAAACTCTCTCCTAAGGCAGTATACCTCAAATTAGGGTTTCATTCTTCATCAAGATGGGTGAACCACAAAGTTTCCAAATGCTTTCCAAGATCCTAATATGTCCCCAAGATCATCCATGCCAAGTTTCATGCCTTTCACAAGAAGTTTGCTCAGTCAACTGCTCAAATGCCTGAAAATCAACTGTATTAGGTTAAAAGTCAACTGTGGCCCACATACAGTCAAACTTCAAGATTTTTGGTAAACATCCACATTTTGAAGTGACTTTCATCATTTGATCAAGGGTTGATCATGATTCTTCAAGGAATGCCCTAAATTCATCAAAACCCAAAAGTTGCTAAATTAGGGTTTCTTAGGAAAAGTCAACCAAACTTTGACCAAGCATAACTTCTTCATACTTTATCAGAAATTTTCCATCCAAGGCTCATTTTTAAGATGATGCAATTCCCTACAATTTATTTTCAGCGCTCAAGTTCAAAATATGCACTCATAAAAAGATATGAATTTTGACATTATAGGTCCTTTTGAAAAGTCAACAAAAACACCTTTTGGGTCAAAGCTTCATACATGAACATGGAAGATCCAATTGAGATGAAACCAAAAGGTTTCTTTAGAGGACATCCTAAGATTTCTAAAAAGTCCAAGAACACCCTCCTAGGATCAAAATTGAGAGAGTTGTGCATTGTCAAAGTTGGAAATTTTTGGAAAATTGTCAAAAATCAACATTGATCAAATTTGCATTTTTTCCAAAGGGACCCATGTTTTCTTGTTTGAAACATGTTTCTAATAGGACCCACGACCCCTGAGCTTTTCCACCTATTATTTTATTATTTTTATCATTTATTTTGATTTTTTTATTCATTTAAACCAAAATAAATCAAATTAAATGGTAAAATAATAAAAGCAAATCAAATCTTGGGATTTTTGTGCATATTATGAGTCCATATATAGATAGCATGGCATGTAATTCGTGCAAGGATGATTTAGATTGAAAAAGTCATGATTGGAGCTATTTTGGAAAGAAATCATACAAGGCCAAAATCAAATCAAATCTTCATAATTCCTCAAGATACCATGAGATTTCTTCCATTATTTTTGACCTAAATTCCTCCTCTATATAAACACAACACCCTCATACACTAGGGAGCACAAAATTGGCTTCCCAAGAACACTCTCTAAAAACCTCAAATTTTGTCAAAACTAGTGCAAAGTCAAAACCGAAGATCCAACCACTTTCAGTCCAAGCCATCAATTACAAATTATTCCTGAGGTATCTAAGGGTAAGAATAGGTTGAAAGTCATGGCCATTAATGCTTGAAACAAGCATACTCATCTTCTCCGATTTGCTTTTGTTTCAAACATTCATATAATTAATTTCATGCATTGCTAATGTTTATTAACTGTCTAAATAAGTTCTTGTTGTTACGTAGAACAAGTTTGAATCACAAACAATAGCTTGGCTTGGTGAATGAGGCGCCTAACTGTGACCCAAGGGGCATGGGTTCATCACCCATGTAACGCCCCGTTTTATTTAATATTAATTATATTAATATTTTCGAGTTACCGTTTGACGTTTATTTTTGCAAGGAGAATATTTATATTAATCGATATATCTGTTAAAATATTCGGCGAAGTTTTATTCGGACTGGTAATTATTTTGTTCGGTCTGGTATTTGTTTTGAGGGACCGGTAATTATTTTTTTTCAGTTCGGTATTTGTTTTGAGGGACCGGTAATTATTTTGTTCGGTCCGATATTTGTTTTGAGGGACCGGTAATTATTTTGTTCGATCCGGTTTTTATTCCATTCGGTTCGGTAAAATATTATTCGGACCAATATTTAATTATTTAGAGTTATTTTGATTATTTGGGTTAATAATATTATTTAGTATTATTTAGAGGTATTTTACAAGAAGGGATTTTTGGGTATTTACTTGTGTCTTGCAAGACCAAAACCAAACACAACACTACTTATTTTGACATAACACATAAAAACACACTTAGAGGCATAGAGAGAGCTAGAGGTCTTGGAGAAGAGAAGAAGAACACAAATCTAGGGTTGTATTTGGTTGAAATATCAGAATCATTTCAAGCATCTAAGGTAAGGGGTTTGAGTTTCCAATGCTTATAGTTAGGGTTTGATTTGGTATATTTTGGATTTGGGGAAAAATTGATGTTAGGGTTCTGGAGTTTGTTGAGATAAATTAGATGAGTTAATTTAGGTGTTGTTGTTGATGGATTATTGTTATGTTAATTGAAATGGAAATTGGAAATTAAATTAGGAAGGAAAATTGAATTATATTAAGTTTATAAGATAAACTCTCAGTATGTTAAGTTAATAAAATGAAATTATGCAGTAAACATATTATGCAGGTTTTTTTAATGAAAATTGGAAAATTTAAGCAAGAAAAAGTGTATGGATGCACTTGTAAAGGGTCCTCATTCCTTAGTTGCCAAAGGGACTTCCGTCCCATGCATTAGGTGGAGAGACGGCAATGTCGGTTTTGCGGTTTCTCTGTTTTGGCTTTTTCTTTTACAGTTCAGTTTTTTTTCCAAAATTAGTTTTTGTTTTGTTTTTTAATTTTCATAATTCATATATTAATTAATTATATTAATTAAATACAAATATGACATAAGTTAGCCGATTTAATTTGGAACCCGATTGTGGTACGGTGGGAGAACTGACTTGAGGTTTTGCGTTTTTGTTCGCAAATGTTTCGGTTTAGCAAGAGTCGCCACCGACTTTTTATTTTATCCAATGGAAAGGTCAAAAAGCACAGGAAAGACCTTTGAGATGTTTTCTTGGGTTCGGGGAGTAGATTATAGAAAGGGAACGTATTAACACCCTTTCTATCCATGGTTATCCATGGGCTCTTAGTTACTTGCTTAGATCACTTGCTTTGCTTTTCAATTGTTTGAAATGGTGCTTTGTGTGTGGTTTTGAAAGATGTTTTGAAAAGAGGCCATCGTTGTGGCAACCTTTGTAATGATTCTTTTTTGAAAGTATACAAAGGTGTTTTTTTGTCTTTTGAAAAAGTTTCCAATGTTTGAAAGTAGGGTTTTGAAATTGTGTTGTGAAGTGTGTTTTGAAGATAGCAAGGATGTTTTTGCAAGCTTTAATCAAGTAACTAAGAGTTGTCTACCCTATTTTACTCAAAGATCTTTCTTATGTTTTTAACCCTTTTAACAGTGTTGCTTCACCATTGTATTTGGTGAACAACCTTGTGTTAGGATGTTAAACGGGACAGGCGCGGGTCATCGTATAGACCATGATAGCAATGGTGTCAAGTATTTTTGGCAATTTTCTTGAGGGACTTGATCATTTTGTTTAGGCAACTAAGATAGCGTCATTGAGGGACTATGATCTTTTGTTTGTTTTTGTTTTGCCAAAGTACTTGACATGCATATCATGGCCCATTTTTTAAGGCGACAAGTGGATTGAAACAGGGTGCAAGTGTGCATGTGTGTTATTTTCATGCTTTGTTTTTTATTAGTGATTGTCTACTTGTTGATTTTATCTTGCCATACATATCCTATTTACTAGCAAGCATATAAAAGTAATAAAGCGCAGAAAGATAAAATCCTACACTATTACAACCATATTGAATTGCATGAAAATATAAAGGCAAAAATAAAGTAAAAGCAAGAAAAATGAGGGTCTTTCGATTGAGGCAGAAAACCCTTCGATTCTGCACTTTCTGGCTCTCTTTGATTTGGCCTGAAAAGGGTGAAGGCATGACTTTCGACTGAGGCCTCACGGTCAGCATGTTGTGCCTTTCGATTGGGACCAGTGGGACAACATGTTGTGCCTTTCGACTGGGCCTGGAACCAGTATAAGGTGCAATCTGCCTTTCTGCCTCCTTCGACTGGGGGTTAAAAGCAGTGAGGGAGTGGCTTTCGATTTTCCTTTGTCTCCTTCGACTGGGGGTTGGAGTTTTGAAGGTTTGAGAATGTTGGAGAGTTTGAGAATATGGGAGAGTTTGAGTGTTTGAGTATTTTTTATGATTTTTTCTCTAGCAAAATCTGGACCCTTTCTTTGTCAATGGTTTCTCTATTTATAGAGAAAAGGTTTGGAAGTTTAAACAAAGATGTGGCTCGGCTGAAACGTGAATATTAAGCTATGTCAGATTTTCAAAGATCCCAAGGTGAAGTACTAAAGTGGTTGGTTAAAAGGGGCTGACTTCCCTGACTTATGGTGAAGTACAAACACGATTTTAGCAAAGCATGGTGTGATCGGTGGATCTGGAACTGACTGTTTTAAAGCTGGTTTCGCGAAATGTCGCGGTAAGCAAGAGTCGCCACCGTCTTTTATTTTCTCCAACAAGGAAAGGACAAAAGCACAGAAAAATTCCTTATGAGATTTACTTCTCGGTTCGGGAGGTAGGTTATAGAAAGGGAAGGTGTTAGCACCCTTTCTATCCATGGTTATCCATGGGCTCTTAGATACTTGCTCATTGTGTTTTCAAAAGGTTTGCTTTTCAATTGTGAGTGGGTTTGAAAAAGTTTCTTTGAAAGATTTCTGAATAACTCTTGTATCAGTCCTCAAGAGTGTTTGAAAAATTTGTTTTGAAAGCTTTTTGAAAGTGTAAGGTGTAAAAAAGTATTTTGTTTATTTTTGAAAAGAGCAAGTATCTATGAGTCATCTACCTACCCTAAGGAATTAAGCTGTGTAAGTGTCCTTTAGGTAGTGCCATCCCGCCATTGAAAGGTAGGTAGCACCACCGTTGGAGGTGTTCGGGTCAATTCGATTTTAGGGACATGGTGATCACCAGAGCAATGGGAAGACACCTTAGAAGCTACCCTCATGCCAGGTTCCCGGATCATGAGGACTTACTAAAACATCCTCTACTCGACGATCACCTTTCGAGGCAAGGCAACAGTGAAGCGTACCCTAGGGGTGGTGTGTGAATTGTGTGTCATTTTCAGTTTATTGTTTGTCTTGTCATGCATTGGTGATCTACGTTTTGATTTTATTTTTTTGGGCATTCATTCTTTCACGTTTTTATTTAACAGTTAAAAGTGCGGAAATTTAAAGTGCGGAAAAGATAAATGTCCTACGCTATTACAGAGGCGCGGGTCTACAACGCCAAATTAATCCAGACCCGATTTAAAATAAATTGCAGAAAATAAATGTCTAATAGCTATTACATGGCTTTGGTACAATTACATTATATTTACATCAAAAATAAATAAAAGCGCACGAAAAAGGAAAATATGACCGAATGCGAGGGCGTTGGACCCTTTAAGGAATTAAAATAATTAAGTTAAAATAATTAAATTAAATAAAAGAAAAGACTTATTTTTATGTTTTTTTTTTGTATTTATGACATTAAATTAATTAAAAGTCAAATGATTAATTCTAATTCTAATTGTTTTTTAATTTATTAAAGAAAATGCATTAAAGTTAAAACCTAGAATTAAAACTAAATTAATTATAAATTTTATTTACAAAGTTAATGGTTAATGATACTTATAATAAAAATATTTAATTAATTAAAAAAGGTAAAAAGTGTTAAAGATCTATTTATTATTTTTGGTTTATTGTGAAATAGAATTGAATTATAACCTAAAATTAAATCTAAATTAATTAAGGGATTTATTTACAAAATTAATACTAAAATAAAATTATTATTTATTTTTTGTCTTTTCTGATTTTTTGTGTTTTTGGTTTATTGTGAAATAGAATTGAATTATAACCTAAAATTAAATCTAAATTAATTAAGGGATTTATTTACAAAATTAATACTAAAATAAAATTATTATTTATTTTTTGTCTTTTCTGATTTTTTTGTGTTTTTGATTTTATGTTGATTAAAAGAAAGAAATAAAAATAGTCAAAATAAGTATAAGAAAAAACGACGGAAACAGGCAGCAAAAAAAAAATAAAAAAAGCATAATTCTGGAGGCCTGGGAAGCTTCGATCCAGAGAAGGTGTCTCCTTCGATCTGGGATGCTATACCTGCAAAAGTATGTTAGCAAAATAAACTCAGGGCCTGGTATCGAACCCCAGGCCCTTCGATCCTACGTGTGCTGAGTCTTTTCAGGATAAATCTGCAGCAAATGTTAGCAAATGAAGAACATGACCTGGGGCCAAACCCAGGCCCTTTGATCCTGTCTAGGATAGTAAATTGAAGGTAACAACAAGCACGAATGTGTAATGCAAATACAAGGTTGGACAGTTTACCCTCTCTTACCAGTAGATTGGACCTTCGATTTGGGCGCTTCCTGAATGTAGGCACCTTCGATCTGGGCTTCTGGGCTTGGCTACTTTTGCTGAAGGGTGGCTTTGCTTGGAAAATTCTGGCAACTTTTGATGGATTTTGTGGGCAGCCTCTCTCCAATGTTTCTTTCGTTCTCCCGTTGTGTGTTTTTTCGTTTTCTGTAATGTGCCACTGGCCCTTGTATTTATAGGAGTGTGAGAGTCTTGTAACGGTAAGAGACAGCCATTTAACCAGGTCTTTAATGCCATGAGACAAGAATCAGACACATTGAAAGTTTTCCTTTTTTGAAATATGCATGTCTCTTGAATGAACCTGGACACTTTCACTTGTACATGTCTTATGCAATGTGTATGAATGAAAATTATGGCCAATAATGCCTTGCATTGATGTTTAGGATTTGGCATAAACCACCATTATCACACTTTCCACTTTTGATTCAAATTTGAATTTTTGCCTTGTTTAAGCCTTAGCACGAAAAATGGTAGGCACATAATGATGCTTCAAGGTTAATCAAAGCAAAATATCCCTTTAAATTAATTTTTTTGAATTTCTTTTGATTTTAAAAGATTTAAAATTAATTAAATCCAATAAAATCAATAAAAATGAAAAAATTAATAAAAAAAATCTGAAATAAAAGATGGGACACGTGGGAAGCATGGCCAAGTCAATTCAAGTGGAAAAAGTGGGACCCTTTTGTCAAAAATGAGATTTCAAGGATAAATGATTTTGGCCATTTCACAAAAATTTCCCAACTTCTCCAATGCATAACTTGCTCAATTTTTAAGCTTTGCTCATGTTCTTGGACATTTTAGAAAGGTCTTGAAGTCCTCTAAACAATGTCTTTTGTCCCATGTCATTTTGATTTACCAATATCAAGTTATGGCCTTTGACTTAAAGTCCTTTTTTGTTGACTTTTGAAAATGACCTATAATGTTGAAATTGATAACTTTTTGTGAGAGCATTTCTTGGACTTGAAGTATGAAGATGAGTTGTAGGAAATGTCTTTATCTTCAAAATGAGCTTTGGATGGAATTTTTCTGATAATCCATGCGAAAGTTATGCCTTGGTCAATTTCAGTTGACTTTTCCAACTGTCCAAAATAGAAGCTTTTGCATCTTGATGATTTTTGAGCCAAGTTTTGAGAATCATAATCAAGCATTGATCAAATGATGTTTGTGGCTTCAAAATGAGATGTTGACCAAAAATTTGAACTTTTGACTGCCAAATGACCATTTTGCCCCTACAGTTGACTGCAGTGCAATTAGGGTTTTGACTGTGCAATTTTGTGCTGAAAGTCTTGAAACTTGATATGAGGATGCTTGAACCTATTTGTAGGCATGTGGGACTTGATTGGGACCTTTGAAACTTCATTTTCTTGATCAGAACCAAAACCCTAGTTTGACTGTATAGGAGGCTCTTTGACTGTGCAACCCTTGGGGAATTTTGAAGCTTGGCTTGGCAATTTCTTGGAGAATATGGGAGGGCAAATTTTGGGGTACAACACATGGGCTTGGGACAGGATTTGTACTTAGCAAGTTCACTTTCACGCAAGAAACTTCTGGACAAAGGCTTAATCACCTGGATAATAGCTTAATCAAAAATATAAGCAATTAATTATGGAGTGAAATACAAGCATTAAAGCTGGTAAAGTAAGATCACGTAGCAGGGTCTACAGATTTGATCAGTTGTCCTTTCAAAATCCTATTTTCCACTTGTGTCGAAGAGTTCTAGAAATATACTGAAGAAAACCGCGTCGAAGGATTTAGAGTTGGGTTTGAGAGATGCTGATTTGAAGGGAACCAAAACTCCAATCGAAGCCTTTGTGTGAAGGTGGCTCGTGTCCAATCAAAAGCTTGCATGTCAGAGGTTATATGTGGTCGAATGAAAGAGTGTATGTAGGAGGATAAAACGTTCATATTCGAAAGAGGCAAATAGGGAACAAAAAGTGCAAATCGAAGGATGTTAAAAGAGAGCCTTTTCCCTTGGAAACGAAATAGATTACAAGAGGCTTTTTTCCTTGTGAATCCAAACCAAAATGTGCCAGAGGCCCATGCCCAGTCGAAGGATGCAAGCCAAGCTTGTATCAAAAGAGGCCAAAAGGCCAATCGAAGGAGCTGAAACGAAGAACACTTGTATTTCTCCAAATTTTGTCAAAATCATATTTTTATCTGTTTTCTCCCTTTTTGACAGTTTCCTTTTAATTTTGGTACTGGAAAATTCCAAAGTACTTGTGTGTGATCGGTGGAAATGAGAACTGATTGTTTTTTAGCTGGTTTCACGAAATGTCGCGGTAAGCAAGAGTCGCCACCGTCTTTTATGTTCTCCAACATGGAAAGGACAAAAGCACAGCAAAATTCCTTATTCGAGATTGTTTCTCGGTTCGGGAGGTAGATTTATAGAAAGGGAAGGTGTTAGCACCCTTTCTATCCATGGTTATCCATGGGCTCTTAGGTACTTGCTCTTATGTTTTCAAAATTGTTTGCTTTTCAAGTGTGTGTAGGTTTTGAAAAAGTTTCGTTTGAAAAATTTCTAAGTAACTCTTGTATCTGTCCTCAAGAGTGTATGAAAAATTTGTTTGAAAACTTTTGAAAGTGTAGGTGCGAAAAGTATTTTTGTTTGTTTTGAAAAGAGCAAGTACCCAGGAGAAATCTACCTACTCTAAGGAATTAAGCTGTGTAAGAGTCCTTTAGATAGTGCTATCCCACCATTGAGAGATAGGTAGCACCATCGTTGGAGGTGTTCGGGTCAATTCGATTATCGGGACAATGTGGTCACCGAAGCAATGGTAGGACACCTTAGAAGTAACCCTAATGTCCTAGATCCTTTGTATCCGAGGCAACTGTTTCGAGGCAACTGGATCTTTACACAATAAAGGCGACCTCTAAGACACCCTATACTTGATGACCACATCGAGGCAACCAGTGAGGCGTACCCTAAGAGTGGCATGTGCTTTGTGTGTTGTTTTTCAGTTAATTGTCTTTGTACATGTTATTTGTGAGCTACATATCGATTTTATTTGTCATACATTCTTGCAGGCATTTTTTAGCAGTTAGGGGTGCGGAAAATAAATTGCGGAAATGTAAATCTAACTATTACAAGGCGCGGGTCTATACATCACCAAAAAACAAAACCCGTTTGGAAATAAAGTGCGAGAAATAGTAAATAAAGAGATAAACCTAATTACTATTACATATCCGGAAACAGTTACATAAATAATCAAAATAAGAATAAATGCGCGCGAGAATTAAATCGGGAACGTCCTGAGGGTTTTGACCCTTTTTAGAATTAAATTGAATTTTGTCCTTTTTTTTTGTAATTAATGAAATTAAAACTAATAACTAACTAATTAATTAATTAATTAAAAGAAAAAAAGTTTTTTTGTGTTTTTTATGTTTTTAATGAAATAAAAACTAATAACTAACTAATTAATTAATTAATTAAGAAAATGATATTTTTTGTGTTTTTGATGAAAATAAAGAGAAAATAAATAGAAATTAAAAGTTAGCAAAAACCTAATTCTAAATGGTTTTTATTTATTGTAAAAAAGTATTAAAGTTAATTAACTAAACTAATTTAATTTAATTTACATTTACTTACAAAAAATAGTGTGAAATTAATAAATAATAATAATAGTTAAAAGAAAAATAAAAAAAAGGAAAAGAAAACAAAAGAAAATGAAATAGAACCATATGGGTGTTGGGCCAGAATTGAGGGTTTGTTTAGCATTGCTGTGGCCCATTAAGCACAAAGTCACGTTGACTCCTGGAATCATGTGCGTATGGTTGACTGAAAAGCATGGTGCTCATCATTTCCTGGCCACTGGATTGTTGTTTGTAGACACTTGGCATACTGAAGCGTCAGGGCACATGGTGTACCACCTTTAGAAGCCTGCACAGGAATACATTGAGAAAAAATGGAAACAAGGAAATTGGGGGACCTGGGAATCGAACCCAGGTCCCAATGATCACCAAGCACGTTGCCAGCCACTCCACCACTTTGTTTCAGTCATCAATAAAACAAACATGAATTAATATATGCAATAATCATTTCCAATGCTGCCAAACTAAAAACGCGCGCATCTCATTTGAATGGACCAACCACGTTCTTCCATGTAATCATCTTCTTCGCGTTTCCTGAAACAAAAACAAACAAATAACGGGGGTTTTAAACCCCCACAAAATGCAAACGTCCAAAATAGCGATTAGGGCTACAAGTAATATAAAAAAGGCGCGATGGTTGGGTTGAATTCGTCTGGCCTTGACGAATTCAACCATATACGTCTCAAGGTCCAATTTTTCTCTATGTGCAAAGCCCTAAAATCCAAGCTTCGAAACCCTAGGTTGCTTCAATGGTGTTTTTTAATTGAGAGCACCATAATCAAATTGAATCATACCAATAGCTTCAGAATGGTCCTATTAACACAAATCAATCCAAAAAAGAGGTTAAAAATGCATGAATAAGGATATGCGATTATGGGAAAATGTTCAAACCGTGGGACTTGTTGTGGATGATTCTTTGAGTATTGGAGCTTGTTTATGATTGCAATAGGTTCTGGAGACTCCCAGCAATGTATTTGAACCTTCAAATCTCCTTGAAATGGCCTGGAAGATAGAATTAGGATTTGACTTTTTTGCCTGGATTTGTGAATTTGGTTATGCCGTAGTTATAAGCTCTAGCCCGTGTATCCTATATGGCTTGATTGCATATGTATGTATCAAGGGATTTAAGTCAGCATTAGGAGCCTTAAACTTGTGCATTGAAGTTTTGGATTTCTTCTTAACCACCATTAAAGGCCTTTCAAAGCTTTGTCCAAATTTTGAATTTTCATGCATAAATGAGCTTTACACGAATTTGGCAACTAGAATATGCTTCATGAAGGCTAATCAAACCACAAGATACCATTTAATCAATTTTTTTGATTTTACTTGAATTATTATGGATTAAAATGAATTAAATCCATAAAAATTAAATAAAAATAGAAAAATAATTATTTGGTCTTGAAATTTATCATGGGACACGTGGGTGGCATGGCAAGGCTGAATCAAGTGGAAAAAGGTGGGCCCTTTTGTCAAAAATTGAAGTTTCAAGGATAGTTGACTTTTGCCATTTCACAAAAATTTCCCAACTTCTCCAATGCATATCTTGCTCAATTTTGATCATATGAACATGTTCTTGGACATTTTGGAAAGGTCTTAAAGTTCTCTAACCAATGCCCTTGGTCCCATGTCATTTTGATTTACCAATCTCAAGTTATGGTCTTTGACTTAAAATGCCTTTTTGTTGACTTTTGAAAATGACCTATAATGTTGAAATTGATAACTTTTTGTGAGAGCATTTCTTGGATTTGGAATGTGAAGATGAGTTGTAGGAAATGTTATCCCCTTCAAAATGAGCATTGGATGGGATTTTTCTGATGAACCATGAAAAAGTTATGCCTTGGTCAAGTTACAGTTGACTTTTCAGCTGTCCAAAAATGGAAACTTTTGCATCTTGATGATTTTTGAGCCATTCTTATGGAATCATGGTCAAGACTTGACCAAATGATGATTGTGGCTTCAAAATAAGATGTTGACCAAAAATTTTGACTTTTGACTGCCAAATGACCATTTTGCCCCTACAATTGATTGTGAAGCAATTAGGGTTTTTTGACTGTGCAACTTGACCTTGTGAGCCTTGAAACTTGGCATGTAGATGCCTGACAATGTTTATAGGCATGTGGGACTTGATTGAGCCCTTGAAAACCTCAACTTCCTTGCAAGAACCAAAACCCTAATTTTGACTGGCTTAGGAGGATGTTTGAACTGTGCAACCCTTGAGTAGACTTGAGCAAATTGAGACGATGCTTGTCAAAACTTTGAAGAATATGGGAGGGAAAATTTTGGGGTACAACAGTTTCCCCTGTTCAATCTTCTTAGACCTGAGGATGTAGATTGGCTTGTGTGCCTTTCTTGATCCGGAGTTGGAAGATGATTGAACACTAGAGTGCCCAGAAATTTGCACTCGCATAGCAGAGTATCAGCAGTGTGATAGCGGGAATGGGCTTATAGATGCCATCTGGAGATGGTGGATAGGAGGATGGGCTTATAGATGCCATCTGGAGGTGTGACAGAACCTTGTCGGGAATGGGCTTATAGATGCCATTTGGAACTGTGACGGATAGTCGTGGAGATGGGCTTATAGATGCCATCAGAAGGTGTCGATCGCGTAAGAGATTCCTTAGCGAGAACTTGCGTACTTTGAGAAAGGAAGATGGTTTCCTGGCCTGTTACAGGTGTTGATCTTCAAACTCTTCATGCAGACATGCCCTGGCTGGATACAGGTATCAGATCTACAATCGATTGCTCACAGACATGCCCTGGCTAGATACAGGAATCGAATCCGGAACTTCAAAAGGTTGCTTACAGACGTGCCCTGGCTGGATACAGGAATCGAATCTTCAAACTCTTCAGATATGCCCTGGCTACATATAGGAATCAAATCTGGAATTAGTCATCTACAGATATGCCCTGGCTGGATACAGGTATCGAATCTTCAAACTCTTCAGATATGCCCTGGCTGGATATAGGAATCGAATCTTCAAACTCTTCAGATATGCCCTGGCTAGATACAGGAATCGAATCTGGAATTAGTCATCTACAGATATGCCCTGGCTGGATACAGGAATCGAATCTTCAAACTCTTCAGATATGCCCTGGCTAGATACAGGAATCAAATATGGAATTAGTCATCTACAGATATGCCCTGGCTGGATACAAGAATCGAATCTTCAAACTCTTCAGATATGCCCTGGCTAGATACAGGAATCGAATCTGGAATTAGTCATCTACAGATATGCCCTGGCTGGATACAGGAATCGAATCTTCAAACTCTTCAGATATGCCCTGGCTAGATACAGGAATCGAATCTGGAATTAGTCATCTACAGATATGCCCTGGCTGGATACAGGAATCGAATCTGGAATTAGTCATCTACAGATATGCCCTGGCTGGATACAGGAATCGAATCTTCAAAATCTTCAGATATGCCCTGGCTGGATACAGGAATCGAATCTGGAATTGATCGCTCACAGATATGCCCTGGCTAGATACAGGTATCGAATCTGGAATTGCGACAATTGATAGTAATCATCTTTGGATTGACCTTTTTCCTGAAAAGGTGAAACATCAGTTGTATGCAATGTCATGATGTATGAAATGCATGATGTCATGATGTTCTCAAGAATAAATGAGATTTGTGTTGTATGATGCGTATGCATGCTATAATGTATGAAGATGTGATGAATGTATTTTCGTCTAGGAAAATAAATCCTTGACGAATGCCGGGAGCTTGAATCCTGGGCTGATTGTTGAAGAGTATAGTTCTTCGTTTCCGCTGGGGATGATGAGTGCAAGAATAAACCATTAGGAGAAGATGACTCCGTTGGGGAATAAACTTGCTGAAGGGATTACTCTGCGGGGAATTACTCTGTGGGAAGAGATACACTTCACTGAGGTTTGAAGATAACTCTGCTGGGGATTCCGTTGATAAGTTATGTTGGGGAATTTGATGAACTCCGCTGGGGGATAGGGAGAACTTCGCCGAGGACGATCTTTCCGTGGTAATTAGCTGAGGATAACCCAATTATAAGCCCTGGTGGGGAATAACCTTTGAATAAAACCGGGGAGACGCGTTCGTACTCTGCCGGTGGATAAGCTTCCAGAATCTACTGGGGAGATTGATTCAGCTCTCCTGGGGAAACTTTCGGACTGTACTGGGGAGATTAATTCCACTGGGGTGTCTGGTATTCCGTCGGGGAACAATCTTATACTAAGACTGTCGGGGATGCTTGCTTAGGAACATCTGTATACTCCGCTGGGGAATATTGAGATTTTCTGGGGATACCCTACTTCCTTAAGGCTGACAGTATATTAACTCTGTTTGGGGAGAGCGTTGCTGACTTGCTGGAGATACTGTGCCTTTTCGGGGCTGATGGGAGACCAACTCTGCTCGGGGGAGAGTATTGTTGAACCTTGTCTTACTCTGCGGGGAGTGAAGGTATCTTGGTTACGTTCTTCATCCGAACCTACCTTGGTACTTTGGTGGACAGAGCAACTAGATCGCTTGGACAACTCATTATTGCCCCTGTTTCTAATGTCACCTGTAATTAGTCCTTCGTTTCGCATGCAAATATTTATGATTAGCAATTAGTGTCAAATGCATATATCAAAAATGAACACTGGACGTTCTTCGCAAGACAAAAAAAGGAAAAAACAACTGGCAATTTGTCTGAAAAAGTGAATTTGAATTAATTTTTGAATTTTCCTGAAAATAGGCGTTTATGTACAAGAGGCTGACGTCCTAGTAAGAGAACGCCGCCGAACAACATAGAGTTTATACAATTTTGAAAAGGAAAGCAAAACAGCTATGTGAAAACAATAATCCCACTGGGTTCCAATTCTGCTATCGCCTTTATGTCTTCAAGCGTCTCATCACTTTGCTGCTTAGTTGGAGATGAAGCTGACTGATCGATGTCGTCTGAACATGATAATTGATACCGAATTCTGGATGCGAGGTGATCCAATGAGACATAGTATTACGCTTTATCCCTAACTTTTTCCTGGACCTCCCTTTCGGGTTTTCAGTCCACCGGGATACCCATTTTTGCCCAAGCCGCCTTTTCAGGTTTTCGACTTGCCAGGTGTACAGATTTTTTTCATTTCATCCCTTATTTTCGCCCGAACCCTTTTGGTTCGCCAGGAAGCCCTTATTTTTGCCTAGGTGTGTCAACCTAGCGGGTCTTTAGTTCATGCGTAGTATCTTTTTACTATGTCTGCATTGGCGGGGTGAGGAAGGTCGTCACCATCCATGGTGGTTAGAATCATCGCTCCTCCTGAGAAGATATTCTTAACCACAAATGACCCTTCATACGTAGGGGTCCATTTGCCCCTGGGATCACCTTGAGGAAGAATGATGCGCTTGATTACCAGGTCTCCGACTTGATACTCTTGTCGTCTGACTTTCTTGTTAAATGCCCTGATCATCCGTTTTTGGTACGTCTGACCATGACAAATAGCAGTGAGTCTCTTTTCGTTGATTAGGTTTAATTGATCAAGTCGAGTCTAGATCTAGTCATCTTTGCTCAAACCTGCATCCTTCATTATCCGGAGAGAGGGTATCTGGACTTCGATAGGCAAGACTGCCTCCATGCCATAGACCAAAGAAAAGGGGGTTGCCCCTGTTGACGTCCGTGCCGAGGTACGGTACCCATGAAGAGCAAACAGTAACATCTCGTGCCAATATTTGTACGTCACTGTCATCTTCTGCACATTCTTCTTGATATTCTTATTAGCTGCTTCTACAGCCCCATTCATCTTCGGCCGGTAGGGAGAAGAGTTGTGGTGATGTATCTTGAATTGCTCGCAGAGCTCAGTGATCATCTTGTTGTTAAGATTGGTACCGTTGTCCGTAATGATCCTCTCAGGTACACCGTATCGACAGATCAGGTTGTGCCGAATGAACCGTACCACGACATTCTTGGTTACGGTAGCATATGAAGCTGCTTCGACCCACTTCGTGAAGTAATCAATCGCTACCAGGATGAAGCGATGCCCGTTGGATGTCGTAGGTCTGATCTCGGCGATCATATCAATGCCCCACATTGCAAAAGGCCAAGGTGCTGTCAAGACATTCAGAGGTACTGGAGGAACGTGCACCTTATCAGCATATATCTGGCATTTATGACATGTCCGAGAATGTTGGTAACAGTCAGCTTCCATTATGGACCAAAAATATCCTGCCCGAAGGATTTTCTTTGCCATAGTATGTCCACTGGAATGTGTTCTAAAGGTACCTTCGTGTAGCTCTGCCATGATCCTTTCTGCTTCAGTCTTATCCACACAATGCAGTAAGGTTGAATCATGGTTTCGCTTGTACAGAATGCCGTTGCTGAGGAAGAACTTTGCCGCGAACCTTCTTAGAAACTTCTTGTCATTAACAGATGCACCCTTGGGGTATTCTTGAGCTTCCAAGTACCTCTTCACTTCATGATACCAAGGTTTTTCAGTTACCTCTTCAGCCTCAAGATCACAGCAATGTGCAGGTTCATCCAATTTCCAGATAATGATCCGGGGAGCCTCGTTGTCCCATTTGACTTTGAACATGGAAGGCATCGTAGCTAATGCGTCCGCCAACTGATTTTCCTCTCTTGGGAAGTGTTCAAAAGTTATCTCCTCGAAGTGGGGAATCAACGTCAAAACATTCTCTTTGTAAGGAATAAGATTTGGGTGTTTCGTATCCCACTCGCCTTTGATCTGGTTGATCACGAGAGCGGAATCTCCGAAGACACTCAGAAACTTGATCCTTAAGTCAAATGCAGCTTGAAGACCCATGATGCATGCTTCATACTCTGCCATGTTGTTGGTGCAGTTGAAACATAGCCGGGCAGTGAGTGGAGTATGAGTGCCTTTAAGGGATATGATCACGGCGCCGATGCCATTACCCAAAGCGTTTGAGGCTCCGTCAAAGTGCATAGACCATCGGGATCCTTCCTCAGGTCCTTCATCCGGTCCAAGTACTTCACAATCAGTTACTACCATGATATCCTCGTCTGGAAATTCAAAGTTCATAGATTGGTAGTCGTCCACTGCCTAGTGTTCCAAATGGTCTGCCAATACACTTCCCTTGATTGCTTTCTGAGTAGTGTACTGGATGTCATATTCCGTCAAGATCATCTGCCATCTTGCTATTCTTCCGGACAAAGCGGGCTTTTCGAATATGTACTTGATTGGATCCATTTTTGAAATTAACAGAGTGGTGTGAGTCAACATATACTGTCTCAGCCGGCGAGCATCCCATACCAAAGCGCAGCAAGTTTTCTCGAGCAGTGAGTATCGGGTCTCACAGTCGGTAAACTTTTTGCTAAGGTAATAAATGGCGTGCTCTTTTCGGCCAGACTCGTCATGCTGCCCCAGCACACACCCCATTGAGTTGTCCAGTACTGTCAAGTATAGTATTAGAGGTCTCCCTTCAACCGGTGGCATAAGAATGGGTGGTTCTTGGAGATACTCTTTGATTCTTTCGAAAGCGGCCTGACATTCATCATTCCACCGTACTACTTGATCTTTCCTCAGCAGCTTGAAGATTGGTTCACAGGTAGCAGTTAGGTGCGAGATGAATCGGGCAATGTAGTTCAGCCGTCCTAAAAATCCTCTGACTTCTTTCTCTGTCTTGGGAGTTGGCATCTCTTGTATGGCTTTCACTTTGGCAGGGTCCACCTGAATACCTTTGTCGCTTACGACGAAGCCTAGCAGTTTTCCAGATCTTACCCCGAAGGTGCACTTGTTCGGGTTCAACCTCAGCTTGTACAACTTCAGACGGTCAAACAGTTTCTGCAGATGGTCAAGGTGTTCCTCCTCAGTTTGGGACCTTGCAATCATATCGTCGACATATACTTCGATCTCATGGTGGATCATGTCATGAAATAAAGCAACCATGGCACGTTGGTAGGTTGCCCCAGCATTTTTCAACCCAAAAGGCATGACCTTGTAGCAAAAGGTGCCCCACTGAGTAACAAAAGGGGTCTTCTCCATGTCTTCAGGAGCCATCTTGATTTGATTATATCCGGAGAAACCGTCCATGAAGGAGAATACCTTATGCTGAGCAGTGTTGTCAACCAGAACGTCGATGTGAGGTAGAGGGAAATCATCCTTGGGGCTCGCCCTGTTCAAATCCCTGTAATCAACACACATTCAGACCTTACCATCTTTCTTTGGTACCGGAACCACGTTGGCAACCCACTGAGGGTAAGAAGTTACTGCTAGAAAACCAGCATCAAATTGCTTCATAACCTCAGCTTTGATTTTCTCGGACATCTCTGGGCGCATACGGCGGACCTTCTGTTTTACTGGAGGGAAATCTTCCTTAGTAGGCAGGTGATGAACCACAATGTCGGTATCCAACCTAGGCATATCTTCGTAGGACCAGGAAAAGATTTCCACGTAGTCATGCAGCATCTGAATCAACCGTTGTTTCACGCTGAGCTCCAGATTGGCACCAATCTTGACTTCCTTTCTGTCTGTCTCAGTACCCAGATTTACCGTTTCCACTGGCTTTTCATGTGGCTGAATGGCCTTCTCTTCCTGGAGTAACAGTCTTGCAAGCTCACCAGGCACTTCACAATCATCTTCACCTTCGTCTTCGGATAAGTTGATCGGATTTTCGAAGTCATAACTGGCAGTAGCAGAGTCGTTACCAGTGAGATCCAGAGTGGATTGGAACCTGTATAAGTGAGTGTGTGTAAATATAGCTGTTTTGCAATATATAAAGAAAGAAAGGGAGCGCAAGATTTGAAATGTGAAAAACGTCCAATGCTTTTATTAATGATATATGGAAGTGACAAGTAATAAGCCCTCACAAATGAAGCCACGGTGCCCCGGGTAAGACACCGGGCCATAAAGTTTCAAATTATTGTTCGTTACAAATTTAAAACAAAGGAGTTCATTACTGAGTAACAAAAGTAATAGGTACGGAGTCTTTTGTAATCCAGTTGCTTGGTCAACCGTTGGTCGTTGGGTAGATCCAGCTGTCAAATTCGGATTCCTCCACTTCGTCATCCTCCCTAATAGCATTTACTCCATGGTTGGGCATGGGAGCTGTTACCACATTAGGCCTTTCTGGCACCTCGAACTGAACCTCTTTAGCATCAATAAGGTCTTGAACCTTATTCCTTAGAGCCCAACAATCATCGGTAGTATGCCCCGGGCTATCAGAGTGATAAGCGCAACGGGCATTGGGGTTGTACTTTGGAGAGGTTGTGTTTACCACCTTCGGAGCTTCCTTGACAGTTACCAGATTGGTTGACAACAGTTGCGGCAAGATCCGAGACAGAGTCATGCTGAGCCGAGTGTACTGCCTTTTGGGCCTCTCACCCCTTGGTTGGTTATACTGCTGAGGAGCAGCAGCAGGCTTTGAGATTACCACCGCGTTGACAGCTTGGCGGCGTTCCGGTTTATTCTGTCTCCTGGGACCATACACAGCACTAGCTTCCTTCTTGAAGGGCTTCTTTTTAGTACTTGAGGAGGCACCCTTCTGTATCTTCCCCGATTTGATACCAGCTTCAATCCTCTCACCCGTCAAGATTAGGTCTGTAAACCCAGCAGAGGAATTACCAATCAGGTGGTTAAAGAACGGACCAGACAGGGTCCCCAAGAACATGTCCACGAGTTCACGATCCGTCAATGGTGGCTGCACCCTGCCAGCCAGGTCTCTCCATTTCTGTGCGTACTCCTTAAAACCTTCACCCGTTCCTAGCGACATACCCTGGAGTTGGGTACGCGTAGGAGCGAGGCCGGAATTGTACTGATACTGCTTATAAAAAGCAGTAGCCAAGTCCTCCCAGTTACGAATAGTGGTTCCATCCAACTGATAGAACCATTCGAGCTGAGTCCCTGAAAGACTCTCCTGGAAGAAATGGATCCATAAGTTCTTGTCTGCAGTGTAAGGCTGGATCTTCCTTACATAGGAGTGGAGGTGCAGTTTAGGACAGGAAGCCCCGTCGTACTTCACAAAGGCAAGTGCCTTGAACTTGTGCGGGATCACCACCCCAGAAGATAACCCTAAGTCTCCAAAATCCAACCCAGGCACACGTTGAATCTCCATAGTATTTAACCGGTCCTCCAGCTGTTTGTACCTGTCCTCAGCAGGAGGGTACTGTTCATCATTGAAATCTGTCTCGGTGTCAGAGACCACGGGACTAGGAACCCTTCCCTCTTGGTGACTGCCTTCCCCAACAGATGGAGTAGTCAGCTCAGCTTCATTCTGCAGTGTATTCCCGAGTATGCGTCCAGTGTCGAACAACACAGTCCTCTTCTTCTTCTTCTTCTTCTTCAGGAGCAAAGCCTTCAACTCCTGTTGTCCCTGGGCTAAGCTCATGACCATCTCTTGAAACTGGGCGTTCTGGGCCTAGAGGGCCTTGATAGCTTGTTCAGTGGTAGGTTCAGGATTCATGATGATTGAGTGAGTGCTGAAATAAACAGCGAAGAAGATTAAGCAACCTGTAGAAAAGGGGTACCTGTTATGCATATGATGCAATGAGATGTGTATGATTTATGTTTTCAAAGACAATTGGGATTCAACTTTGTAGATAAAAAGGAAACACACTTTATTAGATTCAAACTTTAAATTGTTCAACAATTTGCCCTTAGGCATTACAAGAATGAAAATACTGAAAAGGAAATAAAAGCTGTAAAGGAAACATCCAAAGCCCATCAGTGCTCCCATGGCCTCCTCTTCTCAGTACAAATATAGTCATTCAGGATCCGCTCATTCTCTAATTGCTTGGTCAGCTTCTGGATCTTCTGTTCCTGTTCGTTGAACCTTTCCCGATAAGAATCCCGTTCTTCCTGTAGTTGCGCCCAAGACCTCTTTAGTGTATCAACATCAGTGGGTATCTGAGGAGGGAGAACAATTGGAGGAACCCCGTCTTTATCAGGAAATTCAAGAATGATAGGCCTGATAGCTTCGTATGGCATACCTAACTTCTGAGCATGGATGCAGACCCATCTGTAGTAGGGTTCCATTGGTAGAGAAGTCTTCGGTCCCAACTCATGTGGGTCAGCTTTGTGAATTCTGTCCCAAGCTTTGATGAATCTATGGCGAAGTTCGTCACTATCTACCTGAAACTCAAAACTGATGTGAGGCACCAACATCTCATGAGGCCCTGCTCTTCTGGCTCTTCCAAATTGACGGAGAGCTAAACATGGATTATAAGAGATTCCTCCCTGGGTACCAATCAATGGATCATTAGGATATTCTCCGCAACGATCAATAACAGCTACCTCATCCAAACCTCTGAGAGTCCAAATGATGTCATTATCAGTGAGAGACATTAACCTATGAGCCCAGCCTCTTCCTTCTTGGTTCTTCAGCACGAACTTAATGAGGTGCGAAATAAACCACCTCACTAACAAAGGCGTACAACACCACAGAGTTCCTCGTCTTCGGGCAGTACGAGCATAGAGTTGTTGCAGGATATCACCCAAGAGAGTGGGTATAGGGTTCCGAGACATGAAGATCCTTATGGCATTGACATTGACAAAGTTATCAGGATTTGGAAACAATACCAGACCGTAGATTAAGAGAGCCAGGATGTCTTCGTACGCTCTGAAGTCTAAATCATTCCAGAAACTGTTAGCTTTACCAATCAGAAACTTAGCCAAAAAGCCCTTAACTCCGCTTCTAGTCACCCAATTGTCCATTACCTCCTTGTTGGTTAAGGGAAGGGCTGCAGCAATCTCCTCAAGCCTAAGAGTCTTTTCCCAACCAGTGAATGGGGTCTGATCCAAGATAGGGATACCAAGCAAATCAGAGAATTCTTCCAGGGTAGGGACCAGCTGGAAGTCTTGAAAGGTGAAGCAATTATACAAGGGATCATAAAATTGGGTCAAGACACTCATCAGTTATTGGTCCCACTTTGAAGTGACTAAACCGAGAAGATAACCATGCCTTTGGATGAAGGAAGCAGTGTTTGGAATTCTGTCAACCAACTCTTTAAGAAAATCAGGTGGGTGAACCAAGTTGAGCCGGATAGTGTTCCTTCGCACAGGCATCATGATGTCCTACAAAACAGAGCAAAGGTGAAACCCTCTTGTCTTTGAAATAGGTCAGTTCTTATGCAGGATGCATGCAATAGTATGATGGTATGATGTTATGGTAAAGCACACCACAAGTATTCACAAAGGCAAACATGATAAGGCACACAAGTCACACCAGACAGCCCTTAGAGTTTAGGCCAGCATGAAGTTCAGGTACTACCCTCTTTCAGTTTCGTTGGTTAAGACCTGTCATATCAAAAGTAATCGGGTTCTAGAGGATCCCAATATCACTAACTACCCTCAATCGGTCATAACTCCAGCGTCGCAATCTTTTCTTGCGGCCAGAACCATCGCGAGAGTTTAGCCTCAATGGGTGTAGCATACTGCTACTGTTCTATGGCCAAGTTGGGTCACATTAGGGTTCTAAGGTCGGTTGGTGCTTAATGACTCCTCAGAAGACCCATATTCTCCTCGTTGCAACACAAGGGATATCGGTACAGACCAAGGTGCCACACCAACGTAGCCACTGCTTCACCCGTGTCGGTCTACGCCAGACAGGTCCCTCACAGCTTATGCTACCTAAAAGGGTATCCCCAGATCCGGGTTAGGATCTATGAAACTCTGATGCAAAGCCCACAAATATAAAGCAATCAAAGCAAAGCAATTGAAAACATAAGTATGATCTAATCCTAAGGTACACCTCACTTTTATAGTCCCCAGCAGAGTCGCCAGTTCTATGATTGGTGAAAATGAGAACTGACTGTTTTTTAGCTGGTTTCGCGAAATGTCGCGGTAAGCAAGAGTCGCCACCGTCTTTTATGTTCTCCAACATGGAAAGGACAAAAGCACAGCAAAATTCCTTATTCGAGATTGTTTCTCGGTTCGGGAGGTAGATTTATAGAAAGGGAAGGTGTTAGCACCCTTTCTATCCATGGTTATCCATGGGCTCTTAGGTACTTGCTCTTATGTTTTCAAAATTGTTTGCTTTTCAAGTGTGTGTGGGTTTTGAAAAAGTTTCGTTTGAAAAATTTCTAAGTAACCCTTGTATCTATCCTCAAGAGTGTATGCAAAATTTGTTTGAAAACTTTTGAAAGTGTAGGTGCGAAAAGTATTTTTGTTTGTTTTGAAAAGAGCAAGTACCCAGGAGAAATCTACCTACTCTAAGGAATTAAGCTGTGTAAGAGTCCTTTAGATAGTGCTATCCCACCATTGAGAGATAGGTAGCACCATCGTTGGAGGTGTTCGGGTCAATTCGATTATCGGGACAGTGTGGTCACCGAAGCAATGGTAGGACACCTTAGAAGTAACCCTAATGTCCTAGATCCTTTTGTATCCGAGGCAACCGTTTCGAGGCAACTGGATCTTTAGACAATAAAGGCGACCTCTAAGACACCCTATACTTGATGACCACATCGAGGCAACCAGTGAGGCGTACCCTAAGAGTGGCATGTGCTTTGTGTGTTGTTTTTCAGTTAATTGTCTTTGTACATGTTATTTGTGAGCTACTGATCGATTTTATTTGTCATACATTCTTGCAGGCATTTTTTAGCAGTTAGGGGTGCGGAAAATAAATTGCGGAAATGTAAATCTAACTATTACAAGGCGCGGGTCTATACATCGCCAAAAAACAAAACCCGTTTGGAAATAAAGTGCGAGAAATAGTAAATAAAGAGATAAACCTAATTACTATTACATATCCGGAAACAGTTACATAAATAATCAAAATAAGAATAAATGCGCGCGAGAATTAAATCGGGAACGTCCTGAGGGTTTTGACCCTTTTTAGAATTAAATTGAATTTTGTCTTTTTTTTTGTAATTAATGAAATTAAAACTAATAACTAACTAATTAATTAATTAATTAATTAAAAGAAAAAAAGTTTTTTTGTGTTTTTTATGTTTTTAATGAAATAAAAACTAATAACTAACTAATTAATTAATTAAGAAAATGATATTTTTGTGTTTTTGATGAAAATAAAGAGAAAATAAATAGAAATTAAAAGTTAGCAAAAACCTAATTCTAAATGGTTTTTATTTATTGTAAAAAAGTATTAAAGTTAATTAACTAAACTAATTTAATTTAATTTACATTTACTTACAAAAAATAGTGTGAAATTAATAAATAATAATAATAGTTAAAAGAAAAATAAAAAAAGGAAAAGAAAACAAAATAAAAATGAAATAGAACCATAGGGGTGTTGGGCCAGAATTGAGGGTTTGTTTAGCATTGTTGTGGCCCATTAAGCACAAAGTCACGTTGACTCCTGGAATCATGTGCGTATGGTTGACTGAAAAGCATGGTGCTCATCATTTCCTGGCCACTGGATTGTTGTTTGTAGACACTTGGCATGCTGAAGCGTCAGGGCACATGGTGTACCACCTTTAGAAGGCTGCACAGGAATACATTGAGAAAAAATGGAAACAAGGAAATTGGGGGACCTGGGAATCGAACCCAGGTCCCAATGATCACCAAGCACGTTGCCAGCCACTCCACCACTTTGTTTCAGTCATCAATAAAACAAACATGAATTAATATATGCAATAATCATTTCCAATGCTGCCAAACTAAAAACGCGCGCATCTCATTTGAATGGACCAACCACGTTCTTCCACGTAATCATCTTCTTCGCGTTTCCTGAAACAAAAAAAACAAATAACGGGGGTTTTAAACCCCCACAAAATGCAAACGTCCAAAATAGCGATTAGGGCTACAGGTAATATAAAAAAGGCGCGATGGTTGGGTTGAATTCGTCTGGCCTTGACGAATTCAACCATATACGTCTCAAGGTCCAATTTTTCTGTATGTGCAAAGCCCTAAAATCCAAGCTTCGAAACCCTAGGTTGCTTCAATGGTGTTTTTTAATTCAGAGCACCATAATCAAATTGAATCATACCAATAGCTTCAGAATGGTCCTATTAACACAAATCAATCCAAAAAAGAGGTTAAAAATGCATGAATAAGGATATGCGATTATGGGAAAATGTTCAAACCGTGGGACTTGTTATGGATGATTCTTTGAGTATTGGAGCTTGTTTATGATTGCAATAGGTTCTGGAGACTCCCAGCAATGTATTTGAACCTTCAAATCTCCTTGAAATGGCCTGGAAGATAGAATTAGGATTTGACTTTTTTGCCTGGATTTGTGAATTTGGTTATGCCATTTTTATGAGCTCTAGCCCGTGTATCCTATATGGCTTGCTTGCATATGTATGTATCAAGGGATTTAACTCAGCATTAGGAGCCTTAAACTTGTGCATTGAAGTTTTGGATTTCTTCTTAACCACCATTAAAGGCCTTTCAAAGCTTTGTCCAAATTTTGAATTTTCATGCATAAATGAGCTTTACATGAATTTGGCAACTAGAATATGCTTCATGAAGGCTAATCAAACCACAAGATACCATTTAATCAATTTTTTTGATTTTACTTGAATTATTATGGATTAAAATGAATTAAATCCATAAAAATTAAATAAAAATAGAAAAATAATTATTTGGTCTTGAAATTGATCATGGGACACGTGGGTGGCATGGCAAGGCTGAATCAAGTGGAAAAAGGTGGGCCCTTTTGTCAAAAATTGAAGTTTCAAGGATAGTTGACTTTTGCCATTTCACAAAAATTTCCCAACTTCTCCAATGCATATCTTGCTCAATTTTGATCATATGAACATGTTCTTGGACATTTTGGAAAGGTCTTGAAGTTCTCTAACCAATGCCTTTGGTCCCATGTCATTTTGATTTACCAATCTCAAGTTATGGTCTTTGACTTAAAATGCCTTTTTGTTGACTTTTGAAAATGACCTATAATGGTGAAATTGATAACTTTTTGTGAGAGCATTTCTTGGATTTGGAATGTGAAGATGAGTTGTAGGAAATGTTATCCCCTTCAAAATGAGCATTGGATGGGATTTTTCTGATGAACCATGAAAAAGTTATGCCTTGGTCAAGTTACAGTTGACTTTTCAACTGTCCAAAAATGGAAACTTTTGCATCTTGATGATTTTTGAGCCATTCTTGTGGAATCATGGTCAAGACTTGACCAAATGATGATTGTGGCTTCAAAATAAGATGTTGACCAAATTTTTTGACTTTTGACTGCCAAATGACCATTTTGCCCCTACAGTTGATTGTGAAGCAATTAGGGTTTTTTGACTGTGCAACTTGACCTTGTGAGCCTTGAAACTTGGCATGTAGATGCCTGACAATGTTTATAGGCATGTGGGACTTGATTGAGCCCTTGAAAACCTCAACTTCCTTGCAAGAACCAAAACCCTAATTTTGACTGGCTTAGGAGGATGTTTGAACTGTGCAACCCTTGAGTAGACTTGAGCAAATTGAGATGATGCTTGTCAAAACTTTGAAGAATATGGGAGGGAAAATTTTGGGGTACAACATTGTGCAAGCTCAAACGCTAATTTTAGGTCATCAGTGTAAGGAGATGTCTTGAGCAGAGCAAGCCCTAGCTCTGTCTGGAGTCCAAAGAGTCTTGTGAGGGGAAATCTTGATAAAATAAGAGGGCAAATTTTGGGGTACAACAGCTGCCCCTGTTCAATCTTCTTGAACCTGAAGAGTTAGATTGGCAAGTTTTCCGTTCGTGACTCGAAGGTAAAAGATGATTGGACACTAAAGTGCCCATAAATTTGCACTCGTCAAAGCATAGTTGAGGGAATGGGCTTAAAGATGCCATTTGGAGATGTGACAGAATCTTGTCAGAGATGGGCTTAAAGATGCCACCCAAGAATGTTTGTTGAACTGTATGTTATAGGTGAGAGAATGAGTATCAGAAAAGTATCCGTGTTTGGAATATCTCTGAGTTGGGGGTCTGAATAAGCAATAGATTAACATCCGTATCGGGAGGCATCCGTGAACTGTTTTCAGAAATCCTTGAAGTTTGAAACTTGCTAACCTTATCCTGCGACGGATTAAATATTAGCTGAAACACAAAGTTATGATGTATAATGCAATGTATGTGTTATATCAATGCTTATGATATATGAATGTAATGAATGTGCATGTAAGCTGATTAGGCGTCTTGCTGACGAAGATAAATCCTGGATAGCTGGAGATAATAAAATCTTTAACCGCTGTCGAGGAAAGTAAATCCTTGAAAATGAGAAGTCCTGGGACCACTGTTGGAGAGTAAGAAACTCTGTGGGGAATAGCCATACTGTTGGAGAGTAACTATCCTGCTGGAGCGTAAGACTCAGGATCCTGGAAAAAGCTTATTCCTATTTGGAAGAAGTTCAGGTTTAGGTTGTACGCCACTTTGAGAATGAGAATCTTCATTCTGTCGGGAGTATCAGAAATTCAAGTGTTATATGTCAGAAGGTTGGGAGTATACCAATCTACTGGAGAAGCGAGAAATGAGAATCTTCATTCAGGCGTTTGGGTCAGAAGGTTGGGAGTATACCAATCTACTGGGGAAGCGAGAAATGAGAATCTTCATTAAGGCATTTGGGTCAGAAGGTTGGGAGTATACCAATCTACTGGGGAAGCGAGAAATGATAATCTTCATTCAGGCATTTGGGTCAGAAGGTTGGGAGTATACCAATCTACTGGGGAAGCGAGAAATGAGAATCTTCATTCTGTTAACAGTATCAGGAGCTTGGGAGTATACCAATCTCTAAGGTTTCAAGGATGAGAATCTTCATTCTGTTAACGGTATCAGGAGCTTGGGAGTATACCAATCTCTTGAGGTTTCAAGGATGAGAATCTTCATTCTGTTAATGGTATCAGGAGGTTGGGAGTATACCAATCTTCTGAGGTTTCAAGGATGAGAATCTTCATTCTTGAGAGAAAAAGAATTTTAGGAGATTCATTTGTCCATTATTCTGTTGGTGGGTTGCTTCTGTTGAAATTTAGGAATTCGTCCGTAATTCAGCTGGAGAAAAAGCTTTGTCGAAATTTAGGAACTTGTCCGTAATTCGATTGAAGAAAAGCTTTGTTGATTGAATTTGATTGTACCTTTCCTTTCGCTAGGGAAAATAAATCCCGAGCTGATGAAGGAGAAAAGAGTTGGATTCTTCATCTCTGGTATTGAAGATAATCAGAATAAATCGCCGAGAGAGTTATCTGAAATATCAAAAACCTGGAATGTCTTCCCCTGACATAAGAAAACAGGGAGATCTTAGTGTCGATTTGACCAAAACATAGAGGGTATTGGATTAACTTTGATTCAAACGGATGATGGAAGAATCTTCGACGACCGTAACTTCCAACAGGTGATGAAGGAATTTTTGACGACCGTAACTTCCGACAGGTGATGAAGGAATTCTTTATCTGTCGATCAAACTGCGTATGTTATGAATGTTGTTGAAATGTAATTTGTTTCGGAGAATAAATCTTTGAAAAATGTTGGAGAAATAAACCCATGACTGCTGGTCTGCTGGAGAGGTGATGAACTTCTCGAGGACGCTTGAATTTCTTTTCAGAAAGATTTCGGAGAGATTCGTCACTGTCCCTAGTATCAAATGCTTGTGGCACTGCCAGGAAACTTGGACTGTACGTAACCCTTTGATGAGATTGACGTTTAAATGCCCCAAGTGATGGTGAGGGAGACTTGCCCCAGGTTTAATGGATTTTGAAAGATTTGTTGAAATCTTGACTGGACTGCCCCAGGTTTAATGGACTTTGAAAGGTTTGTTGAAATCTTGACTGGATTGCCCCAGATTTGCTGGACAATACCAAACCAAATCCCCCCTTTTTATTGATGGGAGATTTTTGTAATGGGAGTACCATCCCACTTGAAGTGATTTTTATTCACTGAGAGAGCTTTCATTCCTCCGAACATTCACTGTTGTGAATTTCTTCGCTGTCAAACAAATAAGCATGTGCAAACAACGATATTCAAATAATGTAAAGTTTATGCTTGTCTCGAAGTTTTGAAAAAAATGCGTTTTTTAGCAGAAAACTTTTTATAAGACAAATTCAACACAAGATTTAGGGCAAAGCCTTACAGGAGTCAGCATACCTTTTGTAACAGTATGCTTTCGAACTAACCCATGCTTCAATTAGGACTTTTGAAGGGTTATAACGTGGACTGGTTCACGGTTTAAGAAACAAAGGATAAAGGCCCAAAGTATATTTGTACCCACCGCTCTTCATGATGTTCTTCAATCCTAAACTCAGTTAATTGTGCGTCGAACTCTATTCGAGTTTGGAACGAAGTTTTGGTGATGGTCCACACAAGTTGAATTTTATGGGAAGGCAATCATTTTTGCAACATTCTTCATGTTGTTGAGGATTTATAACGACCTCGTTCTTTTGATTCATTATCCCTAACTTTTGCCCGACTGTTCTTATTTTCGAGATTACAGTCAGCGGGATGCCCCAGCTTTCTTAAGCCTCCTTTGTAGGTTTTGGCTCAGTGGGCTTTTCTCTTTTGAGAGATAATGACTGCCTATGAGATAAGGAACCATCACTGTCTTTTGGTTCCAAAGGAATGTTTTTGATGTCATTCGTTGTATTACGAACTGAGAGTTTGCGACCTCAATGCGCATATTTTGAATTAACTGAGAGACTACCCTGCCCCAAGTTTAAAGGTTTCAATTTGTGTTTAAAACAGAAAACTCCTAACTTCTTTGGCTCGAAGGGGTTGACTAGGGATTATCTTCCTTATAACTCCAGTGTTTAGGGTTTGAAAGAAACGCTTGTACATCGTCAGCAAGGTCTGTCCAAAAGCATACTGTAGGAGATTATGGCATTGTTTCATCATCCTCCCTCTAAAGACTTGTAACTTTCATCAAGAGTTAAACATCATAAAGAAAGTAGAAAGCATAATTCAAGAATAGTGAAAACGAATGGATGAATTCAAGACAAACATATGCAATGCATTAATGAAATAGAGTTTGGCATCAACATATAATTGTTTGAATAACAAAAGAAATTACAACTTGAAAATTCAAATGAAACAAAAGTATCTTAGTTCGAACTTGTCATTTCAGGTGGAGAACCCTCAGCGGAAAATTTTCATCTCGCCATCCGGCATGAATTTTAGCACTCCATTGTCAATCAAGTCTTGGATCTTGTTTTTCAAAGCCCAACAGTCGTCGGTGTCATGTCCAGGACTATAAGAGTGGTATACACAAAATGCGTCGGGGTGATAGCTAGGAGCAGAGGTATTGGGCTTCCGAATAGGATCCCTTAAAGCAGTCAAATTGACCTCCAACAAGCGTTCCAGTATTAGAGATAATGGTATGTCGGTCTCAGTGAACTGTCTTCCATACGTATTTTTCTTATGCCGATTACCCTGTTGATGCTGGCGTGGTTGTTGCTGGGCTTGTGACCCTGAAGCAAGTTGAGGAGCTTTTCCCTTGTCTTCTTGTCTCAAAGGAGGTTGAATGATGACTTGATCTTCAACCCTAGTTGTTTTCCCCATTTGGTTATCTTGAAGCAGTTTGTTGACGAGGACCCTGAGCTCCTCTTGTCTTTGAGCCAGGTCTTGAATGAGAGCCATCTGGCCCACCAGCTGTCCCATCACCTGGATCTTCATTGTTGCCAGCTCAATCTGTAGCTCTTCCAATTGATCATTCCTGACGCCGCCTGGATTCCCTAGGACCATGCCCCTTGTGAGGAGTGCTTTCACTTCTTCTTGCCCCTGGGATAGGTTCAAGAACAATTCTTGAAGTTGAGCGTTTTGAGCCTGGATATCTTCGATAGTCCTCTCTAGAGCCATCTCTACTGAAATAAACAGTAGGAGAATAAGGAAACCTGAAAAGGAAAACCTGTTATGATACAATGCATGATATGTGGATGCATGTTTTCAAGGATCTCTCGGGGTAAACACAAGAAAATGTTAGAGGTTGAACTTTGATCAGCATCTTTGACTGGAGAAATTTGTATCGGTGGATGTCTTTCCACGAGAATCAAGCTCACCATGTCAAGTGAGTCATAGCCCTCGATTCAAGTTGTTGTACTTGATCTTTGACGGCGTTTATTTAGAGGAGAATGAAACCTCTTGCCCTTTGGTAGACGTCTGGTTCAACGTGACCCTGCATCAAAGACCCTTGAGATCCTTGATATGGTTATTGAAAATGCTATGGTATGATGTTATGATGTTATGTACAAGTATGCAAAATTAAGCAAGTGTATATACAGATAATCATATTCATACAAAGCAGGCAATTCCTTAGGTTTAGGCTTGCATGGGGTTTGCAGGTAAGTACCCTCTTTTAAGTTAGTTGGCTCAACCTGTCCTACAAATAGAAACCGGGTTCTAAGGAGCTCAATATCACTGGATTATTTTCTGTGTTCATTGTTTTGGTTTAGCCACTTAACTGGCGACCAAAATATTCCAAGAAAACAACCCTCAATGAGTGTAGTATCGAGTATCTACCAACTTCGGACTGCACCAAAGCCTGTCATCTCACTACCCCTAATAAGGCCAAGATGGTCAAGTAAGGTTCTAAGAGTTCGTTAGTGCTTCATGACATCACTCAGCGGCCCCGTATTCTCTTTGATTGACTCAAAGGCTACATGTACCCACAAATATGTCACACTAACGTAGCTACTGTTTCAACCATGTCGGTATACCCCGCACAGTTCCCTCACAGTTTATTGCTACTTACCTAAAAGGTGCCCCCAAATTCGGGTGTAGGATTTAAAACAAACCCAAACAAGGAACCCAAAAAGTAAAGCAATCAAAGCAATCAAGGTAAGCATGTAAAGGTGATCTAAAACCCTAAGGTAACCCTACTTTTAGAAATATCCCCAGCAGAGTCGCCAGTTCTGTGGTACGGTGGGAGAACTGACTTGAGGTTTTGCGTTTGTGTTCGCAAATGTTTCGGTTTAGCAAGAGTCGCCATCGAATTTTTATTTTATCCAATGGAAAGGTCAAAAAGCACAGGAAAGACCTTTAAGATGTTTTCTTGGGTTCAGGGAGTAGATTATAGAAAGGGAAGGTATTAGCACCCTTTCTATCCATGGTTATCCATGGGCTCTTAGTTACTTGCTTAGATCACTTGCTTTGCTTTTCAATTGTTTAAAATGGTGCTTTGTGTGTGGTTTTGAAAGATGTTTTGAAAAGAGGCCATCGTTGTGGCAACCTTTGTAATGATTCTTGTTTGAAAGTATACAAAGGTGTTTTTTTGTCTTTTGAAAAAGTTTCCAATGTTTGAAAGTAGGGTTTTGAAATTGTGTTGTGAAGTGTGTTTTGAAGATAGCAAGGATGTTTTTGCAAGCTTTGATCAAGTAACTAAGAGTTGTCTACCCTATTTTACTCAAAGATCTTTCTTGTGTTTTTAACCCTTTTAACAGTGTTGCTTCACCATTGTATTTGGTGAACAACCTTGTGTTAGGATGTTAAACGGGACAGGCGCGGGTCATCGTATAGACCATGATAGCAATGGTGTCAAGTATTTTTGGCAATTTTCTTGAGGGACTTGATCATTTTGTTTAGGCAACTCAGATAGCGTCATTGAGGGACTATGATCTTTTGTTTTGTTTTTGTTTTGCCAAAGTACTTGACATGCATATCATGGCCCATTTTTGAAGGCAACAAGTGGATTGAAACCCTAGGGGTGCAAGTGTGCATGTGTGTTATTTTCATGCTTTGTTTTTTATTAGTGATTGTCTACTTGTTTATTTTATATTTCCATACATATCCTATTTACTAGCAAGCATATAAAAGTAATAAAGCGCAGAAAGATAAAATCCTACACTATTACAACCATATTGAATTGCATGAAAATATAAAGGCAAAAATAAAGTAAAAGCAAGAAAAATGAGGGTCTTTCAATTGAGGCAGAAAACCCTTCGATTCTGCACTTTCTGGCTCTCTTCGATTTGGCCTGAAAAGGGTGAAGGCATGACTTTCGATTGAGGCCTCACGATCAGCATGTTGTGCCTTTCGATTGGGACCAGTGGGACAACATGTTGTGCCTTTCGACTGGGCCTGGAACCAGTATAAGGTGCAATCTGCCTTTCTGCCTCCTTTGACTGGGGGTTGAAAGCAGTGAGGGAGTGGCTTTCGATTTTCCTTTGTCTCCTTCGACTGGGGGTTGGAGTCAGTGGTTCTATATTTTGTTTGAGGCATGGAAACAGAAAGGTTATGGATTTCGTATGAGGTCTGGAAACAACAAGGTTCTGGCTTTTCCACAGGCTCCTTGCTGACTCCTTGTAAGCATATTAGGCCCTCAAATTGTGATTCGAAAGGCTTGTGCAGCTAGCCAATCGAAGGGTATAACAAACCTGTCTCAAGTTCTTAAAATGCAACATCCAAACATAACTACAATCCAGGGGTTAGCACAAAAACCAATGGGTCTCAAAGTCCAAATTATAACTAATTAAGGTTGAGTTTTCAGCATAAGAGCAGTCAGAATCTAATGCTAAAACATGGTCTAGAAATATCTACATTTTTCTTTATTGGCATGTGCATATGATGTTTAAATGAAATAGTTCTAAGTTTAGAGAGAACTTACCTCTTGAAGTGTTTAATCGAAAGAGCTGTAGGTGACTTCTTTGATGGTGGAGGGAGCTTCGTTGGGATCTTCCTGAAGCTAGTTCTGTTACTGCTTGGTTTGGGTAGTCACTAAATCGAAAGAGAGTATATGATGGTGATGCGTGAATCGAAGGTTGCTACAGTTTAGGGGAAGTAAATCGAAAGGTACACTACTGAGGCCTTTTTACGAAAAAAATCTTAGAGTTTTGAAGGTTTGAGAATGTTGGAGAGTTTGAGAATATGGGAGAGTTTGAGTGTTTGAGTATTTTTTATGACTTTTTCTCTAGCAAAAATCTGGACCCTTTCTTTGTCAATGGTTTCTCTATTTATAGAGAAAAGGTTTGGAAGTTTAAACAAAGATGTGGCTCGGCTGAAACGTGAATATTAAGCTATGTCAGATTTTCAAAGATCCCAAGGTGAAGTACTAAAGTGGTTGGTTAAAAGGGGCTGACTTCCCTGACTTATGGTGAAGTACAAACACGATTTTAGCAAAGCATGGGCTTGGGACAGGATTTGTACTTAGCAAGTTCACTTTCACACAAGAAACTTCTGGACAAAGGCTTAATCACCTGGACAATAGCTTAATCCAAAATATAAGCAATTAATTATGGAGTGAAATACAAGCATTAAAGCTGGTAAAGTAAGATCACGTAGCAGGGTCCACAGATTTGATCAGTTGTCCTTTCAAAATCCTATTTTCCACTTGTGTCGAAGAGTTCTAGAAATGTACTAAAGAAAACCGCGTCGAAGGATTTAGAGTTGGGTTTGAGAGATGCTGATTCGAAGGGAACCAAAACTCCAATCGAAGCCTTTGTGTGAAGGTGGCTCGTGTCCAATCGAAAGCTTGCATGTCAGAGGTTATATGTGGTCGAATGAAAGAGTGTATGTAGGAGGACAAAATGTTCATATTCGAAAGAGGCAAATAGGGAACAAAAAGTGCAAATCGAAGGATGTTAAAAGAGAGCCTTTTCCCTTGGAAATGAAATAGATTACAAGAGGCTTTTTTCCTTGTGAATCCAAACCAAAATGTGCCAGAGGCCCATGCCCAGTCGAAGGATGCAAGCCAAGCTTGTATCAAAAGAGGCCAAAAGGCCAATCGAAGGAGCTGAAATGAAAAACACTTGTATTTCTCCAAATTTTGTCAAAATCATATTTTTATCTGTTTTCTCCCTTTTTGACAGTTTCCTTTTAATTTTGGTACTGGAAAATTCCAAAGTACTTGTGCAAGCTCAAACCCTAATTTCAGGTCATCAGTGTAAGGAGATGTCTTGAGCAGAGCAAGCCCTAGCTCTGTCTGGAGTCCAAAGAGTCTTGTGAGGGGAAATATTGATAAAATAAGAGGGCAAATTTTGGGGTACAACACCGATTATGTTCCGATTTTCCGATTTCGGCAATTTCGGCGACAAAGCTAGTTGCTCCGAATTGAACGAAAATTAACGTGCTAGCTAATTTTAACGTGTAGAACATCGTGGCGAGGTTAGTTTTTCGAGATTACGAGTTTTTAATGGAGCGACCCGAAATAGGCCAATTTACGGTTAATTCGAAACAGGTTGCGTTTTAGTCGGTTTAAGTCACATATAGACAATCCGATTGCGACGTTGACGATTATGATTGATGCCGATTATTGTGAATGACTTTTGCGACGATTATTGATGTTTGATTATTTTTCAATGTTTGGAATTAAGTGAATTATTTGATGATGATGTTATGTGATTAAATACGATGTTTGCGACGTTTTATTCATAATGAATGCTTGATGATATATGATGCGATGATATGTTTATCTTGATGTGGATAAATATGGCGACGTGGGCTTTATGCCAATTTTGATGTGCGATGATGATGTTTTTTGTTGTGTCGTGTTTGTGATGTCGTGTTGTCGAGTCACATACATTGCATTAGCGACGAGGGCTTTTATGCCAAGCGACGAGGGCTTTATGCCAAAGCAACGATGGGCTTTATGCCAAATGTCCCTAATTATGGACAAAGCGACGGGTACCACATGCATAACATAGTCGTGTCTCATGGAGTCGGTTATGTTTATTTTTGAGTCTTTTGGCATTGAGTTTTATTTGATGGCTTATGATAAATTGCGATGTTGTATGATACTTTGTTTTGTAATGATTTTTGTGTTGAACATAAAGTGAATATGATGTGATAATTTCATGATGAGTAAGCGATGAATATAACATGACGGTAAAGCAACGATATGAGTTTATGGCGATGAAGTTTATGTCTTATTTTGATATAATTATGATGATTATGTGATGATATTAAAGTGTTGATTTATACACTAAAATGATGATTTAAAGTGTGTGAGATTTGGATATGTGTTGACATCCTCTTATTAATCCTATATTATTTATGATTCCAAAACTATTTATATATTTTATCATGCCTTTAATTATATGTTTTGGAGTATCTCAGCCTTTACTTGGTTCGCTGTTGCCTTTATATTAGTAACGTGCAGGTGATCCGCGAGGATGATGAGGATTAGCTCGAGTCTCTTTATTTTGAGTCGCTCTGCTCTGATAGTAGTAACACTCGGGATTTGGGCGACGTTATTATTTTGGATAGGATAGTTTATCTATACTATCTTATGATGTTATAACTTTATGTATTGATGATAACATGATGATACGTACATTTTGTGAACACATCCGCTGTGCTGTGAATATTCATATGTTGATATATGATGATTTATGATATGAATCGGTATATCCGAATTTTGATTTTTATGATGTGCATTATAATGCAAAGTGATGAAAACACAAATATGTGATACCTCAATTTATGTTTGGATGAAATTTTGAAACTCTGATTTTATTATTAATTGCGAGGGGTAGAATTGGGGTGTTACATTAGTGGTATCAGAGCAGGTCGGTCTGTTCGGCCAAGTTGTTGAGTTTGTTGTTGTCTAACAATCAAGTATGGTTATTTGTTGATTCTAATACTTGTTTTGTTTTGAGCAGAAGTTGTTATGGCTGGAAGGAACACTGGTAGGAATGATGAGGCTCTTGCTGTTGCTATGCAGGCAATGGCTCAGGCTTTCCAAAACCCGCCGAATGCTGACGAGAACGCTGGGTCTCGTAGTTTGGCAACCTTCCAAAGAGAGAATCCTCCTACTTTCCAAGGAAAGTATGATCCTGAAGGTGCTTTGGCGTGGCTGAAGGAGATTGAAAGAATCTTCCGTGTGATGGATTGCACTCCTGTGCAAAGGATCTGTTATGGTACTCATAAATTAAGTCCTGAAGCGGATGACTGGTGGGTTGAAACCTGTCAGAGGCTTGAGGTTGCTGGTGAGGAAGTGACGTGGGAAGTTTTCCGAAGGTAATTCATGAGGAAGTATTACTCGGAAGATGTTTTGGGAAAGAAGGAGATAGAGTTCCTTGAATTAAAGCAAGGAAGCATGTCTATCACTGATTATGCTGCAATGTTCACTAAGTTGGCCAAGTTCTATCCGCATTATGATGGGCCGAATGGCGAGTTCTCTAAATGCATCAAGTTTGAAAATGGTTTGCGTCCTGAGATTAAGAAAGCTGTTGGTTATCAGAAAATCTGTGTCTTTTCGGATTTGATTGATAGTTGTAGGATCTTTGAGGAGGACAATAATGCTCATTATAAGATTATGTCTGATAAGAGAAACAAAGGTCAGAAAAGTCGTGGAAAACCATATGATACTCCAGCTGGTAAAGGAAAACAGAAAGCGTTTCTTGGGTGAAGAACTAGTGGGGGAGATGCTCCTGCTAGTATTGTTTGTTACAAGTGTGGGAAACCTGGCCACAAAAGTAATGTTTGTCGAAGCGATGTGAGAGATAAGGAGGTTGAGGTGAGATGCTTCCGATGTGGAGAAGTGGGGCACATGACTCATGATTGTAGGCATAAGGATGTGGTTTGTTTTAATTGTGGCGAGGGAGGTCACATTAGTGCTCAATGTAAGAAGCCTAAGAGGACTCAAGGAGCGGGAAAGGTGTTTGCTTTGTCGGGTGCTCCGACGGCAAACGAGGATGGTCTTGTTCGAGGTACTAGTTTCATTAATAGCATTCCTCTTATTACTATTATTGATACTGGTGCTACTCACTGTTTTATTGCTGCTGATTGTGTAAAGAGATTGGGTCTCACTTTGTCGTCTCTGGATAAAGATATGGTGGTAGAAGTTCCGGCTAAGGGAATGGTTACTACTTCTTTTGTGTGTGCAAGTTGCCCTTTATCAATCTTTGATAGAGAATTTATGGTGGATCTTGTTAGTTTATCGCTTGTCGGGTTGGACATGGTTTTAGGTATGGACTGGTTGAAAGCTAATTATGTCCATATCAATTGCCATGACAACACTGTGAGGTTTTCTTCCTTAGTAGAAGAAGAACAATCTATGTTGGTGTCGATGAAGCAGTTGAATGAGTTCATGAAGGATGAGGCGTTGGTTTTCTTGTTGATGGCGACTCTTTCTGTGGAGAGTCAAGCTGTGATTGCAAACTTTCTGGTGGTGTGCAATTTTCCTGAAGTATTCCCTGATGAGATTCCTAGTGCACCTCCAGAAAGAGAAGTTGAATTTTATGTGGATCTTGTCCCTGGTACCTGACCTATCTCTATTGCACCATACAGGATATCCGCGTCTGAGTTAGCAGAATTGAAGAGCCAATTAGAAGATTTGCTCGAGAAGAAGTTTGTTAGGCCAAGTGTGTCGCCGTGGGGAGCTCCTGTGTTATTAGTGAAGAAGAAAGACAGTAGCATGAGACTTTGCATTGATTACCGTCAGTTAAATAAAGTAACTATCAAGAATAAGTATCCACTTCCTAGAATTGATGATTTGATGGACCGATTGGTTGGCGCTCGCATGTTTAGTAAGATTGATTTGAGATCGGGTTACCATCAAATAAGGGTGAAAGAAGAAGATGTTCAGAAAACTGCTTTCAGGACGAGGTATGGACATTACGAGTATTCGGTGATGCCTTTCGGTGTCACTAATGCACCGGGAGTATTCATGGAGTACATGAATCGTATTTTCCATCCTTACTTGGATCGTTTCGTGGTTGTTTTCATTGATGATGTTCTGGTTTATTCTAAATCGGAAGAAGAGCACACAAAACATTTGCACATCGTGTTGGAAGTTCTGAAAGAAAAGAAGATTTATGCTAAGTTGTCAAAGTGCGAGTTCTGGTTAAGTAAAGTGAGCTTTTTAGGGCATGTCATTTCTGGTGATGGCATTGCAGTTGATCCTTCTAAAGTTGATGCTGTGTTGAGATGGAGAACTCCTAAGTCTGTTATTGAGATTAGAAGTTTCTTAGGATTGACTGGTTACTAGAGAAGGTTCATTGAAGGTTTTTCTAAGTTGGCGCTCCCTTTGACAAAGTTGACTTGTAAAGGAGCTGCATTTGTGTGGGATGTCAAGTGTGAAGAAAGTTTTGTTGAATTGAAGAAAAGGTTGACAACGGCTCCGATCTTGATTCTACCTAATCCTGAAGAACCGTTTGTTGTTTATTGTGATGCTTCTAAGATGGGTTTAGGTGGTGTACTTATGCAAAATGGAAAAGTGGTTGCTTATGCTTCTAGGCAATTGAAGATTCATGAGAAGAATTATCCTACGCACGATTTGGAGCTTGCGGCGGTTGTTTTTGTGCTTAAGATTTAGAGGCATTATCTTTATGGTTCTAGATTTGAAGTATTTAGTGACCATAAAAGCTTGAAGTACTTGTTCGATCAGAAAGAGCTTAATATGAGGCAAAGACGGTGGCTTGAATTGTTGAAAGATTATGATTTTGGATTGAATTACCATCCCGGTAAAGCTAATGTGGTGGCCGATGCTTTAAGTCGAAAGACTTTGCATATATCACTTTTGATGGTGAAAGAGTTGGAATTGATTGATCAATTTAGAGATATGAGTCTTATAATAGAAGTGACGCTGAAGAGTGTTATCTTGGGAATGTTAAAGATCAATAATGATTTCCTTGATAGTATTAGAGAAGCTCAGAAGCTTGATGTGAAACTTGTTGATTTGATGGTTGGTATTGGACAAACTGAAAATGAAGATTTCAAGTTAGATGCTCAGGGTGTTTTGAGGTTCCGTGATAGGATTTGTATTCCCAATGATGTGGATTTAAAGATAATGATTTTGGAAGAAAGTCATAGAAGCAATTTGAGTATTCATCCCGGAGCGACCAAAATGTATCAAGATTTAAAGAAACTATTTTGGTGGTCGGGCATGAAAAGAGAGGTGGCTCAGTTTGTTTATGCTTGTTTGACTTGTCAGAAGTCTAAAGTGGAACATCAGAAACCTGCAGGGTTGATGCAACCATTAGAGATTCTAGAATGAAAATGGGATAGCATTTCTATGGATTTCGTAACGGGGTTACCGAATACACCAAGAGGACACGATGCAATTTGGGTGATTGTTGATAGGCTTACGGAGTCGACTCACTTTATTCCTATTAACATCACTTATCCCATAGCGAAGTTGGTAGAAATTTATACGCATGTGATTGTAAGATTACATGGTATTCCTCTGTGTATTGTTTCAGATAGAGATCCGAGGTTTACTTCTGAATTTCGGAAGAGCTTGCAAGAGGATTTGGGTTCAAAGTTGAGGTTGAGTTCGGCTTATCATCCTCAGACTGATGGTCAGACGGAAAGGACGATTCAATCGTTGGAAGACTTGTTACGAGTTTGTGTTCTTGAACATGGTGGTTCATGGGATACATACCTTCCTTTGATTGAGTTTACTTATAATAATAGTTTTCATGCTAGTATTGGAATAGCACCGTTCGAGGCTTTGTATGGTCGGAGGTGTAGAACTCCTTTGTGTTGGCACGAGTCGGGTGAAAGTGTGGTGCTTGGACTAGAATTGGTTAGATAGACTACTGAGACGGTGAAGATGATTAGAGAAAAGATGAGAATTTCTCAAAGTCAACAAAAGAGTTATCATGATAAAAGGAGAAAAGACTTGGAATTTCAAGATGGTGATCATGTATTTTTGTGAGTTACTCCTACAACCGGCGTTGGACGAGTATTGAAGTCGAAGAAGCTAACTCCTCGCTTTATTGGTCCTTACCAAATTACTAGTAAAGTGGGAAAAGTGGCTTATAGAGTGGCGTTACCGCCAAATCTTTCGAACTTGCATGATGTGTTCCATGTGTCGCAACTTCGGAAGTATATTCCAAATCCTTCACATGTGATTGAGATGGATGATATTCAAGTTTGAGACAATCTTACGATGGAGACGATGCCTTTAAGGATCAAAGATCGTGAGATAAAGTCTCTTCGTGGCAAAGAGATCTCCTTGGTCAAAGTTGTTTGGATAGGAGCAGTTGGTGAAAGTGCGACGTGGGAGTTGGAAAGCAAGATGCGGGATTCCTATCCCGAGCTTTTCGAGTCAGGTAATTTCGAGGACGAAATTTTATAAGCGGGGGAGAGTTGTAACGCCCCTTTTTATTTAATATTAATTATATTAATATTTTCGAGTTACCGTTTGACATTTATTTTTGCGACGAGAATATTTATATTAACCGATATATCTGTTAATATATTCGGCGACATTTTATTCGGACCGATAATTATTTTGTTCGGTCCGGTAGTTGTTTTAAGGGACCGGTAATTATTTTGTTCGGTTCGGTATTTGTTTTGAGAGACCGGTAATTATTTTGTTCGATCCGGTTTTTATTCCGTTCGGTTCGATAAAATATTATTCGGACCGATATTTAATTATTTGGAGTTATTTTGATTATTTGGGTTAATAATATTATTTAGTATTATTTAGAGGTATTTTACAAGAAGGGCTTTTTGGGTATTTACTTGTGTCTTGCAAGACCAAAACCAAACACAACACTACTTGTTTTGACATAACACATAAAAACACACTTAGAGGCATAGAGAGAGCTAGAGGTCTTGGAGAAGAGAAGAAGAACACAAAGCTAGGGTTGGATTTGGTTGAAATATCAGAATCATTTCAAGCATCTAAGGTAAGGGGTTTGATTTTCCAATGCTTATAGTTAGGGTTTGATTTGGGGAAAAATTGATGTTAGGGTTCTTGAGTTTGTTGAGATAAATTAGATGAGTTAATTTAGGTGTTGTTGTTGATGGATTATTGTTATATTAATTTAAATGGAAATTGGAAATTAAATTAGAAAGGAAAATTGAATTATATTAAGTTTATAAGATAAACTCTTAGTATGTTAAGTTAATAAAATGAAATTATGCAGTAAACATATTATGCAGGTTTTTTTTAATGAAAATTGGAAAATTTAAGCAAGCAAAAGTGCATGGATGCACTTGGAAAGGGTCCCCATTCCTTAGTTGCCAAAGGGACTTCCGTCCCATGCATTAGGTGGAGAGACGACAATGTCGGTTTTGCGGTTTCTCTGTTTTGGCTTTTTCTTTTACAGTTCAGTTTTTTTTCCAAAATTAGTTTCTGTTTTGTTTTTTAATTTTCATAATTCATATATTAATTAAATACAAATATGACATAAGTTAGCCGATTTAATTTGGAACCCGATTATGTTCCGATTTCCCGATTTCGGCAATTTCGGCGACGGAGCTAGTTGCTCTGAATTGAACGAAAATTGACGTGCTAGATAATTTTGACGTGTAGAACGTCGTGGTGAGGTTAGTTTTTTGAGATTACGAGTTTTTAACGGAGCGACCCGAAATAAGCCAATTTACGGTTAATTCGAAACGGGTTGCGTTTTAGTCGGTTTAAGTTGCGTATGGACAATCCGATTGCAACATTGACGATTATGATTGATGCCGATTATTGTGAATGACTTTTGCAACGATTATTAATGTTTTATTATTTTTCCATGTTTGGAATTAAGTGAATTATTTGATGATGATGTTATGTGATTAAATACGATATTTGCGACGTTTTATTCATAATTAATGCTTGATGATATATGATGCGATGATATGTTTATCTTGATATGGATAAATATGGCGACATGGGCTTTATGCCAATTTTGATGTGCGATGATGATGTTTTTTGTTGTGTCGTGTTTGTGATGTCGTGTTGTCGAGTCACATACATTGCATTGGCGACGAGGGCTTTTATGCCAAGCGACGATGGCTTTATGCCAAAGCGACGATGGGCTTTATGCTAAATGTCCCTAATTATGGACAAAGCAACGAGTACCATATGCATAACATAGTCGTGTCTCATGGAGTCGGTTATGTTTAATTTTGAGTCTTTTAGTGTTGAGTTTTATTTGATGGCTTATGATAAATTGCGATGTTGTATGATACTTTGTTTTGTGATGATTTTTGTGTTGAACATAAAGTGAATATGATGTGATAATTTCACGATGAGTAAGCGATGAATATAACATGACGGTAAAACGACGATATGAGTTTATGGCGATGAAGTTTATGTCTTATTTTGATATAATTATGATGATTATGTGATGATATTAAAGTGTTGATTTATACACTAAAATGATGATTTAAAGTGTGTGAGATTTGGATATGTGTTGACATCCTCTTATTAATCCTATATCATTTATGATTCCAAAACTATTTATATATTTTATCATGCCTTTAATTATATGTTTTGGAGTATCTCAGCCTTTACTTGGTTCGCCGTTGCCTTTATATTGGTAACGTGCAGGTGATCCGCGAGGATGATGAGGATTAGCTCGAGTCTCTTTATTTTGAGTCGCTCTACTCTGATAGTAGTAACACTCGGGATTTGGGAGACGTTATTATTTTGGATAGGATAATTTATCTATACTATCTTATGATGTTATAACTTTATGTATTGATGATAACATGATGATACGTACATTTTGTGAACACATCCGCTGTGTTGTGGATATTCATATGTTGATATATGATGATTTATGATATGAATCGGTATATCCGACTTTTGATTTTTGTGATGTGCATTATAATGCAAAGTGATGAAAACACGAATATGTGATACCTCAATTTATGTTTGGATGAAATTTTGAAACTCTGATTTTATTATTAATTGCGAGGGGTAGAATTGAGGTGTTACAACCCACCCCATACATTTTTCACTTTTTTGACTATTTTCTTTTCTAACCCTTTTCATTTATTTATTTTTCACTTGATTTGTTTTCTATCATTAATTTAATTAACATATAAAATCACAAAAAAATCATTAAATATTAGTTTTAGGCTTTTAATTAATTAAAATAATTTTTGATATAAAAGTTGTTTTGATTTAATCAATATTGATTTTATTTCATAATTAACCTATAAATTAATCAGAGTTAGGTTTTTAATTATTAATTCACACTTTTATTATTTTCCTAACAATTTACTGCAGATTCAGTACATCACCATTCCATGCGTCCATCATACGCTCACAAATCCTACCCTTTGGATAATCCCTTGGTCCAGATCCAGCGTCCAACCATAGCAGCCCATGGTGCACTCTCTGAAGCTAATCCACATGAGATCACACGCAAGGAACATGAGCCAACCAATTTGGGCCTAACAATTTGGCAATGCACCCCCCTTCAGCAATTCATCACATGCCCATTTGGTTATTTTTTTATTTTCTCTAATTTCTTTTCTTTAATTATTTTCTTTTTTTAATCAATACAAAAATTATTTTTATTAAATTAACAAATCAAAAAATACAAAAAAAGCATTTTTTAATAATAAATTATTTAATTTAATTAGTAAGTTAGGTGAATTTAATTTTTGTTTCATTTAAAATCAAATAATCTAGGTTTTAATTTTACAATTTATATTTCTTTTCTCAAATAAAAAACCAAAAACATACAAAATCTTTTTGTACAAAATATTTTCTATTTCTTTAATTAATTAATTTAATTTCTTTCATAATTTAAAAACAATTAGAAATTAGTTTTAATTAATTTTCAATTAAATTATTTTCTTCAATAAAAATCCACAAGAACAAAAATCTTTTTTTCTCTCAATTAGAGTTTTAGGTTATCTTTTCAACCATCCTCGTATTTAATTCGCCGCGCGCTTGTTAATTATTTTGCCATTATTTTGTAACTGCTAAGGGTATGTAATAGCTTTAAACTAGGGTTTTTTTTATTTACCGCTTTTCCCCCATTTTTGGTTATATAATTAATCCCCCTTCCCGTAGCCTTGTAATAGCTAGGTTTATTTTCTCGCATTTTTAATTCCCGTAAATACTTAACTGTCTAGATGCATGGCTAATAGGATTGTATGGCAAGAATGTCTGGAAAATTAAAACGGTAGATCACCTAATGTGTAAAGATTAAATAATTGAAACAAATCATATGCACATATTCACTCCTAGGGTTTACCTCACTTCGGTTGCCTTCGGTAAACAATCATTAAGCATAGGAGATTTTAGTGGTTGCCCTCCAGTCTAAAGAGATCAAATTGTCTCATTCGAATGTTGCCTCGGAAAGATCTTAAGACTCTAGGGTTGCTACTAAAGTTTTCTTACTATTTCTTTGGTGATTGTACTTGTCCCTTTCGAACGTTCCTTACAACTCCAACAACGGTGCTACCTACTCATTAATAGTAGGATAACACTGTCTAAAGGAAATAGAACGAACAATCTTTTTTCGAGTAGGTAGAATCTTAAGTACTTGCTCAATAAAAACTTTTTCACACTAAACACTTTTCAAACAAAGTTTTCAAAAACAACTTCGTAACACTCTCGAGGACAGAAACAAGGGTTAAAACAAAGTAAGACAAAACTTTTCCAAACAAGCACACACAAGCAATTTCAAAATGAGCAAGTACCTAAGAGCCCGTAGATAACTACGGATAGAAAGGGTGCTAACACCTTCCCTTTCTATAATCTACCCTCCGTACTCAGAATATCTCGAAAAAAGGTTTTTTTCTGTTCTTTTCCCTTTTCCATGATTGGATGAAATAAAAGTCGGTGGCGACTCTTTCTTACCGCGACATTTTGCAAACAAAAAGCGCAAAACATAAACCAGTAAAAACAGTCGATTCTGCCACCGTATCATACACACTTTCAAAAAAATCTTTCCAAAAACGCTTTATCACACTCTTGAGGACTGATCCAAGAGTTACCATAAAGCAAACAAAAACTTTCAAAACTAAAAACACACAAACAGTTTTAAAAAATGAGCAAGTACCTAATAGCCCGTGGAAAACCACGGATGGAAAGGGTGCTAATACCTTCCCTTTTCATAATCTACCCCCTTACTCAGAAAATCTCAAAAAAATGTCTTTTTATGTTCTTTTCACCCTTTCCTTTATTGGATAAAAGAAAAGTCGGTGGCGACTCTTGCTTACCACGACATTTGCAAACAAAAAACGTAAAACCAGTATATAACAGTCGGTTCTGCCACCGTATTACATTGGTCGAGATCTCTTTGTTAGATCTCTTCCATCTTTGATATCTTCGGTCGAGCACACTGTGTTAGGTCTCTTCCTTCTTTGATATCTTTGTTTAAAATCACTGTGTTAGATTTCTTCTTCTCTTGATATCTCTAGTCGAGTTCTCTTTGTTAGATCTCTTCCATCTTTGATATCTTCGGTCGAGTCCTCTGTGTTAGATCTCTTCCTTCTTTGATATCTTTGGTTGAAATCGTTGTGTTAAATTTCTTCCTTCTTTGATATCTGGTCGAGATTGCTTTGTTAGATCTCTTCTATCTTCGATATCTTCGGTCGATTCTGCTATGTTATATCTCTTCCTTATTCGACATCTTTGGTTGAAATCGATGTGTTATATTTCTTCTTTCTTTGACATCTGGTCGGGATCGCTTTGTTAGATCTCTTCCATCTTCGATATCTTCGATCGAGTCTGTTGTGTTAGGTCTCTTCCTTCTTTGATATCTTTGGTTGAAATTACTGTATTAGATTTATTCTTCTCTTGAGATCTCTGGTCGAATTCTCTTTGTTAGATCTCTTCTATCTTCTATATCTTCAGTCGAGTTCTCTTTGTTAGATCTCTTCCATCTTATATATCTTTGATTGAGATTGCTTTGTTAGATCTCTTCCATCTTCTATATCTTCGATTGAGATCACTTTGTTAGATCTCTTTCATCTTCTATATCTTCGATCGAGTTTTCTTTGTTAGATCTCTTCTATCTTTGATATCTTTGGTCGAGTCCGTTGTCTTAGGTATCTTCCTTGATTGATATCTTTGGTTGAAATTGTTATGTTAGATTTCTTCCTACCTTGAGATCCTTGGTCAATATTACTTTGTTATATCTCTTCCATCTTTAATATCTTTGGCCGAGATCGCTTTGTTAGATCTCTCCTATCTTTAATATCTTTGATTGAAATTGTTGTGTTAGATTTCTTCCATCTTTGATAGCTTTGGTCGAGATCACCTCTTCCATTTCAAATATCTTCGCTTGAGTCCACTGTGTTAGGTTTGCTTCGTCTTTGATATCATTGGTTGAAATCATTATGTTAGATTTTTCCTTCCTTGATATCTAGTTGAGATTGCTTTGTTAGATCTCTTCCATCTTTGACATCTTCGGTTGAGTCCACTGTGTTAGGTCTTTTCCTTCTTCGATATCTTTGGTTGAAATTACTGTGTTAGATTTCCTCCTTCTTCCATGTTTTTGGCTGAGGTCGCTTTGTTAGATCTCTTCCCTCTTCAATGTCTTTAATTGAGTCTGCTTTGTTAGGTCTCTTTTTCTCTTTGTTATCTTTGGTCGAAATCGCTCTGTTAGATTTCTTCCCTCCTTATTTGTGGTCGAAATCGCCGTGTTAGATTTCTTCACTCCTCGATATCTGGTCGAGATTGCTTTGTTAGATCCCTTCCATTTGTGATAGTTTCATTTGAGTCAGCTTTGTTATGTCTCATCCATCTTTGTTATCTTTGGGTGAAATCACTGTGAGATCCCATCTTTTCCCGATATCTTCGATTGAGTCTGCTTTGTTAGGTCTCCTTTTTGTTATATATCTCCATTATATTCCATTGTAGTTGGCCTCTTTCTTGAGTATCTGATCTTTTTCTTGTATGTATAATCCTGATCGGACAAGAGATTCTACTCCTTGATAACCATCACTTGCCAAAGCTTGTTAGTGGAGGCATTTAAAAAGAAAAAAAACATAAATATTTCTACCTGTTCTTAGGAGTGAAAATTTTCAGGTTCTTTTAGTATTTAATCTTCTTCCACCTTGAAAGTTCGAAAGGCTAGCGCCAATCTCATTTTCAGGTTGAAGACGATTAAATAGGGGCAGCTGTTGCACGCCAAAATTTTCCCTCCTAATTTCTTTTATTTGGCTTGGGTTTCGCATTCATTAGCTTCATTTCACTAGGTCATTAGCATGGCATACATTTAAACTCAATAAAGCGCCTGAGGTTCACAATTCATTGGTTGTGTGAGCTAGGGTTTCACAGTGACTGAGGTGTATACATCCAATAAATCTGATTTCATCTGATTCTCCTTCCAGCATTGGATTATGGCATTAGGGTTTTGGCTCATGGTTATTGTGGATTCTTTCTTCGTCAAGGGAAAATTGATTAAGGCTTTATGATCATCATCACTTCTACTACTTCAGGTCTTATCATCTTCATAGATTTCTCAAGGCATCCATTTTGTGTTAAGATCATTAGTTACCAAATTGAAAAGTCTTGGTGGATTGAATTGCAAAGCACGGATTATGACGAGGATGATGTTGTGGATTTACATTGTAATCAAAGCCATGGATAACATTTATCGCTTCTCATTTAAGTTTGTTTTGGATTAAAGATTGAATTTAGAATTTATCAATAATCCAAGATGATTATATATGAAATTGATTCAAGTGCCTCTGTTACTTCAACTTTTGTCCAAAATTTGTCAAGGTCTCTTAAGATGCAAGAAAAAAATTCATGATTCATTTTGAATGCAAGGAACAAGACCCAAATGGCAAGACATTTCTCATTCATTCTAATTCCATTCAAAGTTTATTCAAGTGTTATCTTTATGCAAGTCTATCAAATGGATCAACGTTGAAAGTTTGGAAAGTTCATGCTTGTGGCATGCAGTATTATTCATGTTCATATTAATGTCATTCCAAGAACTTCATGGCACTTCAATTGCAAGATAATTAGGAATTTGAAGTTAAGGGAACTGTGATACGGTGGGAGAACTGACTTGATTGTTTTGTGTTTTATCGCAAATGTTGGGGTTAGCAAGAGTCGCCACTGACTTTTCTTTTATCCAAAAGGAAAGGTGAAAAAGCACAGGAAAGACCTTTGAGATTGTTTCTTGAGTTCGGGGGGTAGATTTTGAAAAGGGTAGGTATTATCACCATTTTCATCCATGGTTTTCCATGGGCTCTTAGTTACTTGCTAGATCACTTGCTTTTTTTTTTTGAAATTGTGCTTTGTGTGGTTTTGAAATTATTTTATAAAGAGGCCATTGTTTAGGCAATCTTTGTAATGATTATTGTTTGTAAGAATGTATACAAAGATGGTGATCTTTTTTGAAAATGTTTTCAATGTTTGTAAGATGTTTGGAAATATGTAGGTGTTTGTTTTGAAAATAACAAGGATATTTGTTTTGAAATGGAGCAAGTAACTAAAAGTGATCTACTTACTCAAATGTTTTTCATGTTCATTTTCTTTTCCTTTGACATTGTTGTCTTACTATTGATTTGGTAAGCAATCCTATCTTTAGATGTAAACGGGACGGGCGCGGGTCATCGTATAACCATGATTAGCAATGTTGCAAGGCATCTTAGCATTTTTGAGGGACTAAGATCATTTTGTAAGGCAACTTTCAATAGCGTCATCGAGGGTTTATGATCTCGTATTTGTTTGTTTTTGCTAAGACGCCTTACATGCGTAATATGGCCATTTTGTATAAGGCAACCAAGTGGAGTAACCCTAAGGGTGTTTTCTGTGCAAGTGTGTCATTTTCATGCTTGATTTCGTCTTGAATTAGGGTTTTCTATTTGATTGATTTTATCTTGCCATACAAACCCTAATTACTAGCATGTTATGTAAAAGCGATAAGTTGCGAAATTTAACGTTACAACGCTATTACAATACTTGTGGGAGGGGGTATACAATTTATGAATAGGGATTGCAATAATATAAACCTAATTAATCTATTACAACCAAATTGAATATGTACAAATATTGGAATAAATAATATACAAGATGAATTAAATATGCAAAGATGTGTAAATGCAAAGAAGATTTTTGTTTGTTTTTTTATATGGAAAAGCTTTAACCTAAAACCTAATTAGAAAATAAGTAAATCAAGATTAACTTAAATTAATTAAGGAAAGGATTTTTTTAAGAAAAGGTTTTTTGAATAAACCCTAATTCTATTTGATTAAAAGGAAATAAATTTCTTTAAGAAAAAGTAAGTATTTTTGTATTTTTTTTATCTTGAAAATAATATATGGCATTATGAGATATTTTTGTCTTTTTTATATTAAAATAATATGTTTAATGGGTGTGAAGAAAAATAAATATTTAAACTAGTTCTAATTTTAATTTACAAATTTAATTAATAAAAATGGATAATATATAACTAAATAAAAATATTTTTTGTGAGAAAAATAAAATAAAATAAGCTAAAAATATAAATCTATCATTTTTATATTTTTTATGATTTTTAATATTAAAAAAAATATATTTAATAAAATAAAATGAAAGTAAAATAAATAAATAAAATTATATGGGTCAGGGGTGTTAAAAGTAAGCAGGAGGTAGGATGTTAGAAAAAACACAAGGCCCATGAAACTGAAGCCCATGCGCTGCAAAACAACAAAAAAATGGAAAAATATGAGAAAATTGAAAAAGGCAGCGCACTGAGGCTCGAACCCATGACCTCTAGCATTTTTGCGCGCTGCCTTACCACTCGGGTGGCTGTACATCCGTTTATATAAACAAAAGCACAAATATATATTAGAAAACGCCTCCTGAAGGAAACTTCATCTTCAACCTTGAGCCATGGCCGGACCACTTGTATCTCTCTCATTTCTCCATGAAAATGGAAAGTCCAAACATGAAAGTTATGGTGTTCCTTCCCACGAGTTCAACCATATAATTTATGTAAACTAAAAGTCAAAGATCAAAGCTAATTTTACTTGCCCTGATTTGAAACCTAATTTTTACAGAAATTTCAAATCCAAAATTCTTTATACACAATTAATATAAATGAAAACTATGAACATGGTTAGCTTTAGGGCAAGGATATCTACATTTTGCTTTCACAAATCAGGACCAAATGATGCTTGTATGAAGAGATAGAAGTTTGAGTTTTTACCTCTTTCAGTTGGGATTGTGAATGGAGTTTGATCAAGTTTTGAGAAGGCCCGAGGATCTGTTTAGCTTGCCTGGACCTCCCTGAGTGTATTCCAATCCTTACTTTGTCTTGAAAGTCCCTGAATCTCCCTACTCAAGTCAACCTGCAAGCTCAATATTTGAAAATGGTGGATGGTGGAGGAGGAGTTACAGTGAGAGAACAGGGGTCTGGATCACTTAGATATGAGGTATATTAAGTGTTTAGGTAGTTAAAACTCAAAACACACGAGTGGTTTTGGAGATGGCTGTGCAAGATTCAAAACTGTCAAGCTATGGCAGATTTTCAGTTGCAGAGTGTTTTGGAGTCTTAACATTCCTGTGTTATGTTGAAATAAACTTGTGTATATGTGTTGTACCCCATAATTTTCCCTCTCATATTTCTCCAAACATTGCAAGAAAAACCTCCAAGTGGCTCAAGATTGCTCAAGAGTTGGACAGTCAAGCTATCTCCTAAGGCAGTCAACCCCAAATTAGGGTTTTGTGTTGCATCAAGACCCTTGAGTCCAAATGACCTCAAGTGCTCCCCAATGTCCTAATATGTTCTCGAGGTCATCCATGTCAAATTTCAAGCCTTGCAGAGGAAGTTTGCTCAGTCAATTGCTCAAAGGGTCCAAAGATCAACCGTGCTAGGGCAAAAGTCAACTGTGGCCAACAAACAGTCAAACTTCAAGATTTTTTGTCAACATTCTCATTTTGAATGATATTTCATCATTTGATCAAGGGTTGATCATGATTCATCAAGGATTGCTCAAAATTCATCAAGACTCAAAAATTGTTAAATTAGGGTTTTACAGGAAAAGTCAACTCAACTTTGACCAAGAATAACTTTCTCATACTTTATGAGGAATGACCCATCCAAAGCTCATTTTGAAGAGGATGCAATTTCCTACAATACATCTTCATACCCCAAGATCAGAAAATGCACTCACAAGAAGTTATAAATTTGGACATTATAGGTCATTTTTGAAAGTCAACAAAAACACCTTTTTTTCCAAAGCTTATAACTTGAGCATGGAATATAAAAATGAGATTAGACCAAAAGGGTTGGTTAGAGGACATACCAACCTTTCTAAAAAGTCAAAGAACACTTCCAAAAGTTCAAAATTGAAGAAGTTATGCATGGTTGAAGTTAGACACTTTTGCAAAATTGCCAAAAGTCAACTATCCCCAAAACTTCAAATTTTGTCAAATGGGCCCATTCTTTTCCACTTGATTTGGACTTGCCACATTGCACACGTGTCTTATCTTCAGCCTTGTGTCCATTTATCAATTTTATTATTTTATTTGATTTTTTATTGAATTATTTCATTTTAAATAAAATTAAATCAAATAAAATCCCAAAACTTGATTACATGAGATCTTTTGCTATTTCCAGGACTTAATCATCATCAGGGTCAACATCAAATTCGTATCTCATCATATCATGTACCAAAAGATGGATTTCTGACAAATTAGGCAAGCTTTCAATGGTGGATAAAATCAAATCCCATGGCATTGATGTGCAAAGATTCAAAGCATAATTCTTGACCTAATACATTCCATGATACATATACAAGTCAAGGAATACGAAAACAAGGGCTAGAGGCTGCAAGAGCAAACCAAAGAAAACTTGAAAAAAGTGGTAAAAAAGTGCAAAACCAAAATCACACTTAGAGGCAAATTCAGAAGCCAAAAACGATCTCAATCGTTTCCTTGACAATCACTGAAGCAGAACCAACCCAAAGCCAATCTCCATACACGCTCAAAAGCTCTATAAGTGTCACGAAAAGCCACTCTGCATTTGAATTCGTGATCTTTATTCCTGCACTTTTTGTACAAACCATTTGCATATTCATGATCCACATCAAATTTCCAAGCTTTCTGTATTATCCAATTTCATTTATCTGATCTGTGAAGCCAAGTGCCATATCTAGGGTTTCGTAGTTTGTTTTTGGGCATTTCTTTTACAGGTAAAATTAGCCCTATTAATGGCCATGGACGTGACTGGGAGAGGAAGACGAATGCAACCATGGTCTTGGGTGGAGTTTATATGGCCTGAGATGAGTTTTTGAAACGACCTAGGCATTTAGCTGCAGACTCAAATCCGCAGGTAATTCCTTTGCAGGCCTGAGGACAGGGACGACAACGTGTCTCCCTCTGACTGGCCCCTTTCAAACACGCGCGCCTTTTTTATTTTTGCTGGCTTATTAATGCGTTTTTCCTTATTATTATTATTTTCCATTATACTAACAATTGAGACACATTGGCCTAGTGGCGAAGCAAGCAATGCAAATACCAACAGGGCCTGGGTTCGAATCCCAGGTCCCCCATATGCCTTATTATATTTTTTCTTCAGGTAATCAAGTGTTGATCCCATCGCGAAATCTATCATGCACTCTCAAGCATTCAATGGACAGATGGCCATAGGCCAGATCTGAGGGCCAAGAGATGAACGTCCACCATGGGATCCAGTCAACCAGCGCACATGGAATCCAAGGGAGTCAACCAGGCCAGCACTCATTTGGGCCTCTGAATTGCTATTCCAAACCTCCAAATCAGGCCCACCCCCCCTAACTCTTTCTATTTTATTTTAATTTCATTTAATTGTTTGTTTTATTATATTTTTATTATCAATTAACCAATCAAATCTTTTTCTTAATAAAATTAAAACCAAAAAATATTTTCTTTATTAAATTAAATTTCAGTATTTTAATTTTTATTAACAATATTAATTAATTAATTTAGGCAATTAATTAGGAATAACTTTAATATATTTTTTTCAATAATTAAAATTAACTTAGACATAATTAGGTTTTTATTAACATTGATCAATTTTATTTTTCTTTCTTAAAATATCAAAAAACCCAAAAATATTTATTTTTATTAATTAATTAATTGATTTAATTTAATAATTAACTTAGTTTAATTTCTTTCTTAATTCAAAAATAACCAAAAAATCTTTTCTTTAATAACAAAGGGTCAAAACCCTAGAACTCGTACTCATTTTAATTTCCCGCACGCGATCTATTTTATATCATATTGTATTTGTTCCCGGAATGTAATAGATAATTAGGACTATTTTTATCGCTTTATTTATTTTCCACATTTAAATTTCAAAGGGTTGCTTTTGGCGATGTAAATACCCGACGCCTTGTAATTTAATTTCCGCAAAAATATAAACTGTTAGATGCTTGATAATAGGGATGCATGACAAGAGTGAATGTTTGACCTAAAATCAACATAGATAACCATTGACATGTACAAAGACAAAATAACTGAAAAACAACACACTCGCACATGCGCACTCTTAGGGTACACCCCACTTGGTTGCCTTCGTACGCGGTCATTAAGTATAGGTAGTTTTAGAGGTCGCCCTCTTGTCTAAAAGATCATAGTCGCCTCGAAACGGTTGCCTCGGATATTGTTGCCTCAAAACAAATGATCTAAGACATTAGGGTTACCGCTAAGGCGTCCTAACATTGCTTTGGTGACCGTAAGTCCCTAAATTCGAATTGAACCTTAAACTCCAATGACGATGCTACCTGCTCATCAATAGTGGGATAACATTGTCTAAAGGAAGATAGCATAGAATGATTCCTTTTTCGAGTAGGTAGATGGTTCTCAGGTACTTGCTCTTTCCAAAACAAAATCTTTTTCACACTTACACCTTTCAAACAAAAAACTTTTTCAAACCCACAAACATAAAGAAAAGCAATTTTGAAAACAATATGAGCAAGTACCTAAGAGCCCGTGGATATCCACGGATAGAAAGGGTGATAACACCTTCCCTTTCTATAATCTACCCCCCGAACCCAAGAAATATCTCAAAAAAGGAATTTTTCTGTGCTTTTTTCCTTTCCTTGTTGGATAAAATAAAAGTCGGTGGTGACTCTTGCTTACCGCGACATTTTGCAAAAACAAACGCAAAACGCAAACCAGCATTCCAAAAAACAGTCAGTTCTTTCCCACCGTATCACAAAACTGGCGACTCTGCTAGGGACGCTTATAAGTGGGGTGTACCTTAGGAATAGTTCATATTATTTTCAATTGCTTGACTTGTATGCTTTATATTTGTGGGCTTGAATCGGAGTTACTATAGATCCTAACCCGGATCTAGGGGTACCCTTTAGGTAAGTAGCAATAAACTGTGAGGGAACTGTACGGCGTAGACCGATACGTTTGAAGCAGTAGCTACGTTGGTGTGGCACTTTAGTATGTACCGATATCCCTTGTGTTGGAACGAGGAGAATATGGGTCTACTAAGGGGTCATTAAGCACCAAATGACCTTAGAACCTTTAAATTGACCAACTTGGCCATAGAACAATAGCAGTATGCTACACTCATTGAGACTAAACTCTCGCGATGATTCCGGCCGCAAGAAAAGGTTGCTAAACTGGGATTATGACCGATTGAGGGTAGTCAGTGATATTGAGATCCTCTAGAACCCAGTTACTATTTTTAGGACAGTTTTAAACCAACTGAACTGAAAGAGGGTAGTACCTAAGCTCCTTGCCAGCCTGAAATCTAAGGGCTCTCTGTGTGACTTGTGTGCCTTTACCATGTTTGCTATTTGTGGATACTTGTGGTGTGCTTTCTATCATGACATCATGACATCATAGCATTGCATACATCTTGCATTGGACTAACCTATTTCAAAGACAGGAGGGATTTATCTTTGTTCTATTTTATAGGTTATGGCACCCATGCGTAGGAACACCATCTGGATCAACTTTGTCCAGGTTCCCACTATGCTTAAAGATTTGGTTGCAAAGATATCTGATACTACCTCCTTCATCAGAATACATGGACATCTTCTTAGTTTGGTCACCTCCAAATTGGACGAGCAGATGATAAGTGTCCTAGTCCAGTTCTATGATCCACTGTACCATTGCTTCACTTTTCAGGACTACCAGTTGGTCCCCATCTTAGAAGAGTTCTCTGATTTGCTGGGTATCCCTATTCTGGAGCAGACCCCGTTCACAGGTTGGGAGAAGATCCTTAGGCCGGAAGAGATTGCTTCATCCCTCCACCTGATAAAGGATGAGGTAATGGCTAATTGGGAGACTAGAAGTGGAGCAAAGGGCTTTCTGACTAAGTTCTTGGTTGGTAAGGCTAATCATTTCTGGGATAGTCTAGACTTCAAGGCATTCGAAGATATTCTGGCTCTTCTGATATATGGCTTGGTATTGTTTCCTAACTCTCACTCCTTTGTTGATGTGAATGCGGTAAAAATCTTCATTTATGGTAATCCTGTACCCACTCTCTTGGGGGACATTCTTCATCAGCTTTATGCCCGTACTGCTCGGAAGCGGGGAACCTTGATGTGCTGTGCTTCGTTATTGGCAAGGTGGTTTATCGCACCTCCCCAAATTAGTGCTGAAGAACAAAGAAGGCATGGGCTAGGCTTATAGAGTTATGTCTCTCTCTCACAATGACATCATTTGGACTATTAAGGGTATGGATGAGGTGGCCGTTATTGATCGCTGTGGGGAATACCCCAATGTTCCACTGATAGGAACCCATGGAGGAATTACTTACAATCCATGCTTGGCCTTACGTCAGTTTGGGCGAGCCAGAAGGGAAGGACCTCATGAGCTGTTAATGCCTAGTATCATCTTTGATTTTCAAGGGGATAGTGACGAGCAACGCCGCAGATTCATAAGGGCTTGGGATAGAGTTCACAAATCGGATCCACATGAGCTGGATCCAAAGACTTCTCTTCCGATGGAGCCATATCTCAGATGGGTTCGCAACCGTGCCCAAAAGCTGGGAATGCCGTATGAAGCCGTCTTGCCTATCATTGTTGAAGTTGCTAATGAAGAGGGGGTTCTTCCTACCATCCTCCACCCTTACATGCCTACTGACATTGGGGCATTGAAGAGGTCCTGGATGCAGCTAAGGGAAGAGCAGGATACTTATAGAGAAAAGTATCACGAGCAAGAGCGAAAGATCCAGAAGTTGACTAGGCAGTTGGAGAAAGAGCAGATCATCAATGACTATGTCAGCACTAAAGGCAAATGACCATGGGAGCGTTGATGTCCTTTGATTAATTCCAGTTTTTATTTACTTTTCAGTATTTCCTTTCTTGTAACGCCTCAAGGGCAATTTGTTGAACAATTAATTTCAAAGTTTATCTAATAAAAGTGTGTTTCATTTCTTGTTTACGAATTTGAATCTCTCGATGTCTTTGAAATCATATCATACGCATTTCATTCCATGCACCTCATAACAGGTACCCTTACAGGTTTTCTCATCTTCTTCGCTGTTTATTTCAGCATCATGTTTTCTGAACCATCGAATGAACAAGCAATCAAGGCTCTGCGGGCTCAAAATGCCCAATTCCAAGAGTTGTTCATGAATTTGGCTAAGGGTCAGCAAGATCTGAAGACCCTTATTCTGAAAGAGAAGAAGAAGAAGAAGAAGAGGACAGTCCTGTTTAACACAGGTCATAGGTTTGGAAACAGGCTACGAGATGAAGTTGATTTGACCACCTCATCTGGAGGGAAAGATAGTCAGGAAGAAAGGAGGGCTCCTAGCCCTGTGGTTTCAGACAACGAGACGGACTTCGATGAAGACCAATATCCTCCGGCCGAGGATAGATACAAACAACTGGAAGACCGTTTGAATGCGATGGAAGTTCATAAAGTTCCTGGTCTGGACTTTGGAGATCTGGGTCTGTCATCTGGGGTGGTGATTCCCCACAAATTCAAAGCACCAGCCTTTGCTAAATACGACGGAATTTCCTGCCCAAAACTGCACCTCCGGTCGTATGTAAGGAAGATTCAGCCGTACACCGCTGATAAGAACCTATGGATCCACTTCTTTCAAGACAGTCTCTCAGGGACTCAGCTTGAATGGTTTTACCAGTTAGAAGGAGCCAGTATCCGCAGTTGGGAAGATTTGGTTGCTGCTTTCTACAAGCAGTACCAATACAATGCCAACCTCGCTCCCACGCGTACCCAAATCCAGGGTATGTCTATGGGAACGGGCGAAGGTTTCAAAGATCATGCTCAGAAGTGGAGGGATCTCGCTGGAAGAGTGCAACCACCCTTGGCTGATAGGGAGCTAGTGGATATGTTTCTAGGGACCTTGTCTGGTCCGTTTTTCAACCATCTGATTGGAAGCTCTTCGTCTGGGTTTATAGAGCTAATTATGACCGGTGAAAGGATTGAGGCTAGTATTAAGTCTGGTAAGATACAAAAGGGTGCTTCATCGAGCACCGAGAAAAAGCCTTTTAAGAAGGAGTCCAGTGCTGTTTACAGTTTGAAAATCCAGAATAGACCTGAACGCCGCCAAGCTGTTAATGCGGTTGTTATTTCAAGACCTGTTGGGGCTCCTCAGCGCAACAATCAACAAAAGACCGAGAGACCTCGAAGGCAATTCACCCATCTCAACATGACTTTGTCTCAGATTCTGCCGCAGTTATTGAAAACCAATCTAGCAACTCCAAGGGAGGCTCCGCAGAATCCCAACACTGCATCGCCTAAGTACAACCCTAATGCCCGCTGTGCTTTTCACTCTGATAGCCCGGGACATGATACAGATGATTGTTGGGCTTTGAAGAACAAAATACAGGACTTAATTGATGCTAAGGAGATTGAGTTCGAGGCGCCCGAAAGACCTAATGTTGTGACTGCTCCTATGCCCAAGCATGGAGTAAATGCTATAGATGAAGACTTGTTTGTGGTTTCTGTGAATGACATTGTTACCCCTTTGATGACTGTGAAGAAGAACCTTTTGTTAGCCGGTTTATTTCCGGGTTGTGACGAAGGTTGCCGTATGTGTTCCGTCCTACCTACCGATTGCCATCTTTTGAAGTCAGGTGTCCAACGCTTGATGGATAATAAGGAAATTCTGTTCAAGAAGACTGTTGTTCCTTTAGTTCATACTGAAGAAGTTGCCAATATCACCATTTTCAACAATTCTTCCAAGGCCCCCTCGAGGAAGCCTGTTAGAATTACATCTGTTTGGAGAATCGCACCATTGATCATCACTGTTCCTGGGCCTATCCCCTATACATCTGATAAAGCTATCCCTTGGCACTACGGGGCTGATGTTTATTATCACGGAGTTAAGCAAGATTTGGATGCTGATACTGACGTCAGCAATATTGTTGGGTCTGCCAAAGTCACCCGCAGCGGAAGACTTTTCTCCCCTGATATCTCTCCACCAACTGTCTGGAAACCTGTTGTTATTACACCTACCAATGTACCTGCTACTGTTCCTGTTCAAGTTCCCATTCCTACCCATGTTGCCGAGTCATCTAATACTCGGGGCAAAGGGACCACTAATGAGCCTGCCCGGACGGAGGCACCGAAGACGATTACTGTCGAAGCTTCTAGACAAGAGATGGAAGAGATTTTAAAGATCATCAAAAAGAGCGACTACAATGTAGTTGAATAGATGGGGAAAACCCCATCCAAAATATCTATGTTGTCACTGTTGCTATGCTCAGAGGCCCATGCCAAGGCTCTGATTGCATTCCTGAAGACTGCACACGTACCTTAAGAAACTTCAGCTGATCAGTTTAAAGATTGCGTGGCTAGTCTGACTGCTGATAATGGGTTGGGTTTCTCTGATGCCGACTTAACTTCTAAAGGGAAGAATCACAATGATGCCCTGCATGTCTCCATTGAATGCAGGGGCACTACTCTTGCTCATGTATTAGTGGATACTAGTTCCTTATTGAACGTCTTTCCTAAGAAAGCTCTAGACCGGTTGGACTGTGAAGGGTTGAAGTTGAAACCAAGCAACATTGTCGTCGGGGCCTTTGATGGGTCTAAGAGGATGGTGTATGGAGAAGTGGATATTCCGATTAAGGTTGGTTCTCAGGTTTTTACCTCTACATTCTATGTGATGGACATTCGGCCATCTTATTCTTGTTTGCTGGGTCGTCCGTGGATCCACAAGGCTGGGGCGGTGACGTCTACGCTCCACCAGAAGCTAAAGTACCCAGTGAAAGGGAAAATTGTGACAGTACAAGGAGAAGAGGAGTACATGGTCAGCCACCTCAACTCTTTCCGATATGTAGAAATGGATGGGGAGTTCATTGAGACCCCATTTCAGCATTTTGAAGAGGTTCCCCAGACACTGGCGTCAACTGAGACTGCTGTTGAAAATCCTTCTATGAAGATGGCTTCCCTCAAGGATGCCCGGGCTATTATTGAGAAAGGTGGGTGTGCGAATTGGGGCCAACTCCCAGATTTTGCACAGAAGAATAACAAGTTTGGTTTGGGTTTCACTGCAGAAGCTCAAAAGGCTGTTCGGAATGCACGAATCGAAAGACCTCCCCTGTTCATCAGCAATTCAGGAGTGAATGCCATTGAAGACGATGTGGAAGAGTCTGAGTTCGACAGCTGGATCTATCCTACTATTGAGGGTGGACTAGGAAACTGGACAACAAAGGACTTCATCCCAATTTCTTTTGTTACCCAGTAATGAGACTTTTTGTTTTGAATTTGTAACAAACAATGTTTTAAACTTTATGGCCCGGTGTCTTACCCGGGGCACCATGGCTTCATTTGTGAGGGCTTTATGTGTGTCATTTTCATATATCATTAATAAAAGCATTGGACATTTCTTGCATTTCAAATTTTGCGCTCCTTGTTTTTCTTTTATTACATATTGCAAAACAGCTATTTTACACACACTCACATATACAGGTCTACATCCACTCTGGATCTTACTGGTAACGATTCTGCTACTGCCAGTTATGACTTCGAAAGTCCGATCAACTTAGACGAAGATGGTTGCGAAGTGCCTGGTGAACTTGCAAGACTGTTACTTCAGGAAGAGAGGGCTATTCAACCGCATGAAGAGCCCGTGGAAACAATAAATCTGGGTACAGAGGTAGACAAGAAAGAGATCAAGATCGGTGAAAATCTAGAAGCTAGTGTCAAGCAACGGTTGATTCAGATGCTACGTGACTACGTTGAGATCTTTGCCTGGTCTTATGAAGATATGCCTGGGTTGGATACCGATATCGTGGTTCACCGATTTCCTACCAAGGAAGACTGTCCTCCAGTGAAACAGAAAGTTCGCCAAATGCGCCCGGATATGTCTGAGAAAATCAAGGCTGAAGTTATGAAACAGTTTGACGCCGGATTTCTAGCAGTTACTTCTTACCCTCAGTGGGTGGCCAATGTGGTTCCTGTGTCGAAAAAGGATGGTAAGGTTCGAATGTGTGTCGACTATAGGGATCTGAACAGGGCGAGTCCCAAGGATGATTTCCATCTACCTCATATCGATGTTCTGGTTGACAACACCGCTCAGCATAAGGTATTCTCCTTTATGGATGGTTTCTTCGGTTATAATCAGATTAAAATGGCTTCCGAAGACATGGAGAAGACAACCTTTGTTACTCAATGGGGTACCTTTTGCTACAAGGTCATGCCTTTTGGATTGAAGAATGCTGGGGCAACGTATCAGCGTGCCATGGTTGCTTTGTTTCATGACATGATCCATCACGAGATTGAGGTATACGTCAACGACATGATTGCAAGATCCCAGACGGAGGAAGAACATCTTGACCACCTTCAGAAGTTATTTGACAGATTGAAATTGTACAAGTTGAGGTTGAACCCGAACAAGTGCACCTTCGGGGTGAGATCTGGTAAACTGTTGGGTTTCGTCATAAGCGATAAGGGTATTCAAGTGGATCCTGCAAAGGTGAAAGCTATACAGGAAATGCCAGCTCCCAGAACAGAAAAAGAAGTCAGAGGCTTTCTGGGACGTTTGAACTATATTGCCCGATTCATCTCGCACCTGACTGCTACCTGTGAGCCAATCTTCAAGCTACTGAAGAAAGATCAAGTAGTACGTTGGAACGATGAATGTCAGGCCACTTTCGAAAGAATCAAAGAGTATCTCCAAGAGCCACCAATTCTGATGCCTCCAGTTGAAGGGAGACCCTTAGTCCTATACTTGACAGTACTCGACAACTCAATGGGGTGTGTGCTGGGTCAGCATGACGAGTCTGGCCGAAAAGAGCATGCTATTTATTACCTTAGCAAAAAGTTTACCGACTGTGAGACCCGATACTCACTGCTCGAGAAAACTTGCTGCACTTTGGAATGGGCTGCTCGCCGGCTGAGACAGTATATGCTGACTCACACTACTCTATTGATATCAAAAATGGATCCAATCAAGTATATCTTCGAAAAGCCTGCTTTGTCCGGAAGAATAGCGAGATGGTATATGATCTTGACTGAGTATGACATCCAGTATACGACCCAAAAGGCAATCAAGGGAAGTGTGTTGGTAGAACATTTGGCACATCAAGCAGTGGATGATTACCAGTCTATGAACTTTTAATTTCCGGATGAGAATATCATGCTAGTAACTGACTGTGAGACACCTGGACCGGATGAAGGACCTGAGGAAGGATCCCGATGGTCTATGTATTTTGATGGAGCTTCAAACTCTTTGGGCAATGGCATTGGCGCCGTAATCATATCTCCTAAAGGCTCTCATACTCCGTTCACCGCCCGACTATGTTTCAACTGCACCAACAACATGGCGGAGTATGAAGCATGCATCATGGGTCTTCGAGCAGCAATTGACCTAAGGATTAAGTTTCTAAGTGTTTTCGTAGATTCCGCTCTTGTGATCAGCCAGATCTAAGGCAAGTGGGATACGAAACACCCAAATCTTATTCCTTACAAGGAGTATGTGTTGACTTTACTTCCGCACTTTGAGGAGATAACCTTTGAACACTTCCCAAGAGAGGAGAATCAGTTGGCCGACGCACTGGCTACGATGCCTTCTATGTTCAGAGTCAATTGGGACAACGAGGCTCCCCAGATTATCATTGAAAGATTGGACGAACCTGCACATTGCTGTGACATTGAGACTGAAGAGGTAGTAGATAAACCCTGGTTTCATGAGGTGAAGAGATACCTTGAGGCTCAAGAATACCCCGAGGGTGCATCTGTTAATGATAAGAAGTTTCTAAGGAGGTTCGGGCAAAGTTCTTCATCAGTAATGGCATCCTTCACAAACGTAACCATGATTCAACCTTACTGCATTGTGTGGATAAGAATCAAGCAGAAAGGATCATGACAGAATTACATGAAGGTACTTTCGGAACTCATTCCAATGGACACACCATGGCAAAGAAAATCCTACATGCAGGATATTATTGGTCCACAATGGAAGCCGACTGTTATCAGCATTCTCGGACATGTCACAAGTGCCAAGTCTATGCTGATAAGGTGCACATCCTCCAGTTCCTCTGAACGTCTTAACGGCACCTTGGCCTTTTGCAATGTGGGGCATTGATATGATCGGCGAGATCAAACCTACAACATCCAACAGGCATCGTTTCATCCTGGTAGCAATTGATTACTTTACAAAGTGGGTTGAAGCAACTTCCTTTGCTAAAGTGACCAAGAACGTCGTGGCACGGTTCATTCGGCACAACCTGATCTATAGATACGGTGTACCAGAGAGGATCATTATGGATAATGGTACAAATCTCAACAATAAGATGATCACTGAGCTCTGCAAGTAGTTCAAGATACAACATCACAACTCTTCTCCCTATCGGCCGAAGATGAATGGGGCTGTAGAAGCGGATAATAAGAATATTAAGAAGATTGTGCAGAAGATGACAGTAACATACAAAGACTGGCACGAGATGTTACCATTTTCTCTCCATGGGTACCGTACCTCAGCACGGACGTCAACAGGGGCAACGCCCTATTCTTTGGTATATGGCATGGAGGCCATACTGCCCATTGAAGTTCAGATACCCTCTCTTCGGATCATGAAAGATGCAGGTTTGAGCGAAGATGACTGGATCCAGACCCGGCTTGATCAACTGAACTTAATCGACGAAAAGAGACTCACTGCTATTTGTCATGGTCAGACGTATCAAAAGCGGATGATCAGGGCGTTTAACAAGAAAGTCAGACGACAAGAGTATCAAGTTGGGGATCTGGTGATCAAGCGCATCATTTTACCTCAAGGTGATCCCAGGGGCAAATGGACCCCTACTTACGAAGGGCCATTTGTGGTTAAGAACATTTTCTCAGGAGGAGCTATGATTTTAACCACCATGGATGGTGACGACCTTCCTCACCCCGTCAATGCAGACATAGTGAAAAAATAATACGCATAATCAAAGACCCGCTAGGTTGACTAGCCTAGGAAAAAATAAGGGCTTCCCGGCGAAACAAAAGGGTTTGGGCAAAAATAAGGGATGAAAATAAAAAAAAAATTGTACACCCGGCAAGTCGAAAACCTGAAAAGGAGGCTTGGGCAAAAATGGGTATCACGGTGGACTGAAAACCCGAAAGGACGGTCCAGGCAAAAATTAGGGATCAAAGCGTAACACTATGTCTCATTGGATCACTTTGCATCCAGACTTCGGTATCAACTATCAAGCTCGGACGACACTAATCAATCTGATCTACCTTCAACTAATAGCAAAGTGATGATATGCTCGAGAACATAAAGGCAAATAGCAGAGTTAGAACCCAGTGGGATTATTCACACAACTGTTTTGTTTAGCTTTTCACAATTTGTGTAAATTCTATCTGCTCGGCGGTGTTCTCTTACTAGGACGTCAGCCTCTTGTACAAAAACGCCTATTTACAGGCCAAACTTCAAAATCAATACAATTCATTTTCAAAGAAATTTCAAACTATTTTTTCTTTATCTGTTTTGATTTGCAAAGAACGTCCAATGTTCATTTTTGATATATGCATTTGACATTAATTGCTGCTCATGAATATTTACATGCGAAACAAAATACGATTACGGGTAACATCAGAAACAGGGGCAATAAAAATGTTCCAAACTATACAGTTGCTCTGTCCACCAGGTACAAGGTAAATTCGGTTGAAGAATATAGCTAAGGTACTTTCACTCCCCGCAAAGTAAGACAGTAATGATAGCTCTCTCCAGCTGAGACTTGCAACTGTGAATGAATCGGTAATATTCTCCCCAAGCAGAGTTTATCTACCATCAACACTAAAAAGGCTTGATATCCCCGGCAGTCTTAATATTCCCCAACGGAATATAAGAATATTCCCCGGCAGAATACAAGATACCGCCAGTGGAGTTAAAATTTTCCCAGCGCAGTCTGAAAAAGCTTCCCCAATGGAGTTGTGAGAATCATCCCCAGTAGACTCTGGAAGTTTATCCCCAGCGGAGTATAAAAATAAATATCCCCAGCCGAGTTCCAAGGAAGATTGTCCCCAGCAGAGCTCAAAGGATCTTCCCCACAAGAGTCTAGCAGGTTATTCCCAGAGAAGTCACAACTGAAAGATCACCCCCAACGGAGTTCTTTCCTTTCACAAACAGGAATTCAATCCCCAATAGGATTCAATATCACCAGCAACGATAATTCATTCCGACGAAATTTATCAGTGGAATCTTCAGCAGAACATCTCTTCCCCACAGAGTAATCTCCTCATCAGTTTATTCCCCCAACGGAGTCATCCTCTCCTGCAGGTTTATTTTATTCATTCGCCATCCCCAGCGGAAACGAAGAATCCAACTCTATTCTTCAGCAGCTATCCGGGAGTTATTTTCCCCAGCTAGAAACATTACATTTCTATACATCATGATACAAGCATATACGCATCATACCACACAATCTCATTTATTTTGAGAACATCATTGCTTGATCCATATCATGCATTGCATATGACTGATCCTTACCTTTCAGGAAAGATGCAGTTAAGTTCTCAGCTATGTCGAAGACCTTCTCTGGTTCAGTCAGATTGACGCTAAGATCTCCCTGATTCTTATTACAGTTGAAGATATTCCAAGACTTTCGTCTGGTTCAGTTAAATCGATTCTAAGATTTTTCTGATTCTTATCCAGCTAAAGTCAATCCAAGACCTTATCTGGTTCAGTCAGATCGATGCTAAGATCTCCCTGATTCTTATTCCAGTTGAATATATTCCAAGACTTTTCTCTGGTTCAGTTAAATCGATTCAAAGATTTTTCTGATTCTTATCCAGTCAAAGTTAATCCAAGAACTTCTCTGGTTCAGTCAGATCGACACTAAGATCTCCCTGATTCTTATTCCAGTTGAAGATATTCCAAGACTTTCGTCTGGTTTAGTTAAATCGATTCAAATATTTTTCTGATTCTTATCTAGTCAAAGTTAATCCAAGACCTTCTCTGGTTCAGTCAGATCGACGCTAAGATCTCCCTGATTCTTATTCCAGTTGAAGATATTCCAAGACTTTCATCTGGTTCAGTTAAATCGATTCTAAGATTTTTCTGATTCTTATCCAGTCAAAGTTAATCCAAGACCTTCTTTGGTTCAGTCAGATCGACGCTAAGATCTCCCTGATTCTTATTCCAGTTGAAGATATTCCAAGACTTTCGTCTGGTTCAGTTAAATCGATTCTAAGATTTTTCCGATTCTTATCCAGTCAAAGTTAATCCAAGACCTTCTCTGGTTCAGTCAGATCGACTCTAAGATCTCCCTGATTCTTATTCCAGTTGAAGATATTCCAAGACTTTCGTCTAGTTCAGTTAAATCGATTCTAAGATTTTTCTGATTCTTATCCAGTCAAAGTTAATCCAAGACCTTCTCTGGTTCAGTCAGATCGAAGCTAAGATCTCCCTGATTCGTATTCCAGTCGAAGTTCAGACCTCCTATCAACAATCTCCAAATTGCATCTGTAAGCCCATTCCCGACATCACAATGCTGATACCACTTCATGCGAGTGCAAATTTCTAGGCACTCTAGTGTTCAATCATCTTCCACCTTCGGATCACGAAAGGCACGAAAGCCAATCTATATCCTCAGGTTTAAGAAGATTGAACAGGGGAAGCTGTTGTACCCCAAAATTTTCCCTCTCATATTTCTCCAAACATTTCAAGAAAAACCTCCAAGTGGCTCAAGATTGCTCAAGAGTTGGACAGTCAAGCTATCTCCTAAGGCAATCAACCCCAAATTAGGGTTTTGTGTTGCATCAAGACCCTTGAGTCCAAATGACCTCAAGTTCTCCCTAATGTCCTAATATGTTCTCAAGGTCATCCATGTCAAATTTCAAGCCTTGCAGAGGAAGTTTGCTCAGTCAATTGCTCAAAGGGTCCAAAGATCGACTGTGCTAGGGAAAAAGTCAACTGTGGCCTACAAACAGTCAAACTTCAAGATTTTTTGTCAACATTCTCATTTTTAAGGATATTTCATCATTTGATCAAGGGGTGATCATTATTCATCAAGGATTCCTCAAAATTCATCAAGACTCAAAAGTTGCTATATTAGGGTTTTGTAGGAAAAGTCAACTCAACTTTGACCAAGCATAACTTTCTCATACTTTATGAGGAATGACCCATCCAAAGCTCATTTTGAATAGGATGAAATTTCCTATAATCCATATTCATACCCCAAGATCAGAAAATGCACTCATAAGAAGTTATAAATTTGGACATTATAGGTCATTTTTGAAAGTCAACAAAAACACCTTTATTGCCAAAGCTTATAACTTGTGAATGTAATATCAAAATGAGATGAGACCAAAAGGGTTGGTTAGATGACATCTCAAGCTTTCTAAAAAGTCCAAGAACTCTTCCAAAAGTTCAAAATTGAAGAAGTTATGCATGGTTGAAGTTGGACATTTTTGCAAAATTGCCAAAAGTCAACTATCCACAAAACTTCAAATTTTGTCAAATGGGCCCATTCTTTTCCACTTGATTTGGACTTGCCACATTGCACACGTGTCTTAGCTTCAGCCTTGTGTCCATTTATCAATTTTATTATTTTATTTTAATTTTTATTGAATTATTTCATTTTAAATCAAATTAAATCAAATAAAATCCCAAAACTTGATTACATGAGATCTTTTGCTATTTTTAGGACTTAATCATCATCAGGGTCAGCATCAAATTCGTATCTCATTATATCATGTACCAAAAGATGGATTTCTGACAAATTAGGCAAGCTTTCAATGGTGGATCAAATCAAATCCCATGGCATTGATGTGCAAAGATTCAAAGCATAATTCTTGACCTAATACATTCCATGATACATATACAAGTCAAGGCACACGAAAACAAGGGCTAGAGGCTGCAAGAACAAACCAAAGAAAACTTGAAAAAAGTGGTAAAAAAGTGCAAAACCAAAATCACACTTAGAGGCAAATTCAGAAGCCAAGAACGATCTCAATCGTTTCCTTGACAATCACTGAAGCAGAACTAACCCAAAGCCAGTCTCCATACACGCTTAAAAGCTCTGTAAGTGTCACGAAAAGCCACTCTGCATTTGAATTCATGAATCTTTATTCCTGCACTTTTTGTACAAACCATTTGCATATTCATGATCCTCATCAAATTTCCAAGCTTTCTGTATTATCCAATTTCATTTATCTGATCTGTGAAGCCAAGTGCCATATCTAGGGTTTCGTAGTTTATTTTTGGGCGTTTCTTTTACAGGTAAAATTAGCCCTATTAGTGGCCATGGACGTGACCGGGAGAATAAGACGAATGCAACCATGGTCTTGGGTGGAGTTTATATGGCCTGAGATGAGTTTTTGAAACGACCTAGGCATTTAGCTGCGGATTCAAATCCGCAGGTAATTCCTTTGCAGGCCTGAGGACAGGGACGACAACGTGTCTCCCTCTGACGGGCCCCTTTCAAACACGCGCGCCTTTTTTATTTTTGCTGGCATATTAATGCATTTTTCCTTATTATTATTATTATTATTATTTTCCATTATACTAACAATTGAGACACATTGGCCTAGTGGCGAAGCAAGCAATGCAAATACCAACAGGACCTGGGTTCGAATCCCAGGTCCCCCATATACCTTGTTATATTTTTTCTTCAGGTAATCAAGTGTTGATCCCATCGTGAAATCTATCATGCACTCTCCAGCATTCAATGGACAGATGGCCATAGGCCAGATCTGAGGGCCAAGAGATGAACGTCCACCATGGGATCCAGTCAACCAGCGCACATGGAATCCAGGGGAGTCAACCAGGCAAGCGCTCATTTGGGCCTCTGAATTGCTATTCCAAACCTCCAAATCAGGCCCACACCCCCTAAATCTTTCTATTTTATTTTATTTTAATTTCATTTAATTGTTTGTTTTATTATATTTTTATTATCAATTAACCAATCAAATCTTTTTCTTAATAAAATTAAAACCAAAAAATATTTTCTTTATTAAATTAAATTTCAGTATTTTATTTTTTATTAACAATATTAATTAATTAATTTAGGCAATTAATTAGGAATAACTTTAATATATTTTTTTCAATAATTAAAATTAACTTAGACATAATTAGGTTTTTATTAACATTGATCAATTTTATTTTTCTTTCTTAAAATATCAAAAAACCCAAAAATATTTATTTTTATTAATTAATTAATTGATTTAATTTAATAATTAACTTAGTTTAATTTCTTTCTTAATTAAAAAATAACCAAAAAATCTTTTCTTTAATAACAAAGGGTCAAAACCCTAGAACTCGCACTCGATTTAATTTCCAGTACGCGATCCATTTTATATCATATTGTATTTGTTCCCGGAATGTAATAGATAATTAGGACTATTTTTATCGCTTTATTTATTTTCCACATTTAAATTTCAAAAGGTTGCTTTTGGCGATGTAAATACCCGACGCCTTGTAATTTAATTTCCGCAATTTATTTTCCGCAAAATATAAACTGTTAGATGCTTGATAATAGGGATGCATGACAAGAATGAATGTTTGACCTAAAATCAACATAGATAACCATTGACATGTACAAATACAAAATAACTGAAAAACAACACACTCGCACATGCGCACTCTTAGGGTACACCCCACTTGGTTGCCTTCGTACGCGATCATTAAGTATAGGTAGTTTTATAGGTCGCCCTCTTGTCTAAAAGATCATAGTCGCTTCGAAATGGTTGCCTCGGATATTGTTTCCTCAAAACAAATGATCTGAGACATTAGGTTTACCGCTAAGGCGTCCTAACATTGCTTTGGTGACCGTAAGTCCCTAAATTCGAATTGACCCTTAAACTTCAATGACGGTGCTACCTGCTTATCAATAGTAGGATAGTATTGTCTAAAGGAAGATAGCATAGAACTATTCATTTTTCGAGTAGGTAGATGGTTCTCAGGTACTTGCTCTTTCCAAAACAAAATCTTTTTCACACTTACACCTTTCAAACAAAAAACTTCTTCAAACCCACAAACACAAAGAAAAGCAATTTTGAAAACAATATGAGCAAGTACCTAAGAGCTCGTGGATAACCACAGATAGAAAGGGTGCTAACACCTTCCCTTTCTATAATCTACCCCCCGAACCCAAGAAATATCTCAAAAAAGGAATTTTTCTGTGCTTTTTTCCTTTCCTTGTTGGATAAAATAAAAGTCAGTGGTGACTCTTGCTTACCACGACATTTTGCGAAAACAAACGCAAAACACAAACCAGCATTCCAAAAAACAGTCAGTTCTTTCCCACCGTATCACAATATGTATCGAAAAGGTTAGAGATCAACTCCACTCAAGGTTTCTGAGTTATAGCCTTTTGGCTCTATAACTTGCTTTTGAAGAAAAGTGAGGAGACAAGTCTCTAAGTGTGGTACAAGCCTGATCTGAATTGTTAGAGGCTTTAGGCAAGTTGATTTTGGTTTTGACTTTGCTTGTGTGCATAGAAAACAATTGGGAGGCTCAAGAAGTTGACAAAGGCAAAAGTAATGCTTTATCAAAATGGAAATGGCACCTTTGTGCCATAAATGGAATTATAACTTGGACAAAGGCTCAAATGTTTGGATTAAAGCTCTATCAGCTGTGTAAACATTTAATTATGGAGTGAGAAACATGTTTGAGGCCTGCAAAGCAAATATTATGCAGCCTAGGCTTGGATTTGAATTTTGGTTCATCATGAAATGGCTTGAAATCAAAGTGATAAATCACCAACTTCATCTCTTCGATTCTCCATACTCAAGAATGATCTCAAAGAGTTCTTGGAAATTTTGGAAAGCTTGCAATATGCTCTACACCACATCTTTAAATTACTTTTGAAAATTCCCTTTGGAACTATGTGAAAAAATGGCATGAAGTTAGGTCAAAAACCTGCCTAACCAGGGCAAAATTTCACTAAGTTATTTTAGTTCATGAGCATGTATTCACAAAATTGTATCTTGAGATCCAAGCATTTTTAGGAGAAATTGTGTGAATAAAAGTTTTAGATTTCATGGATATCTACAACTTTCATGTTAGAAGTTTCCTTTGAATCATCTTGCATCATGGTGAAAATTTGGCTTAAAGTTGAGAAAAAATAAGAAATTTTCTATACTTAGAAAATTTTCTAAGTTAAAAATTTCAACTTTTCAAAACAAAAACTTAAACCCTTGATTTCTTGATGAACAAGTTTCACATTTTGACATGTTTTGATGAATTATGATCTTTGGCACTTGATTTTGACCAAAAAGTCAAAGTTTGACTTTTCAGTGTACAATTGACTTTTGATCAGTTGACTGAAAAATTCATCTGTCAATCCAATGGATTTGTAGTGTTTTGAACCACTTCATTAGGTCAAGATGATGCAATTGAAATCTTGAAATCATGCTTCAAACCAATTGATCATTTGCTAGGTCAAAAATTAGAAATCGCCCTTTCTCAGTCAAAACCCTAATTTTAACCATTTTGCCCTTTTGATGATTTGATCAAATTTCTTGAGGAATTGTGGTCCAAAATTGATCAAATAAAACATATGAGTCTAAGATGTTGATGTGGATCAAAAATTATGAAGTTTGACTGTAAATTGGCCATGGTTGACTTTTTCCCCAATACTGCTGTTTTTTAGGTCAACTGTTCAATTGACTGATCAAAAGTGTGATTTAAGGCTTGAAACTTGACATGAGTAATCTTGGGGGTCTATAATGAACCTTGAAAGTCATATGAAGCATTGATAGTCCAAAAATCCTTGTGCAAACCCAAACCCTAATTTTGGTCATCAGTGCATGGGATGATGTCTTGAGCTGGTCAAGCCCTAATCCAGTCTTGAGTCAAAGAGATCTTGTGAGAAAACTCTTGATAAGTGAGAGGGAAAATTTTGGGATACAACAACTGCCCCTGTTCAATCTTCTTAAACCTAAAGGGTTAGATTGGCGAGTTTTTCCATTCGTGACTCGAAGGTGGAAGATGATTGGACACCTGAGTGCCCATAAATTTGCACTCGCTGATGTGAAGGTTGAGGGAATGGGATTAAAGATTCCATTTGGAGAGGTGATAGAAAGCCGCGAGAGATGGGCTTGTAGATTCCATCCAGAAGTGATTGCTGAATTGTAATTTATAAGTTGGAAGAATGAGTATCAGAATAGCATCCGTGTCTGGAGCGTATCTGAACTGTATCTGAAAACCTTGTTTGAATGAATATCAGAATGGAATCCGTGTTTGGAGCGTATATGTACTATATTTGTAGATTGAATCTGAATGAGTATCAGAATGGAATCCGTGTCTGGAGCGTATTTGAACTGTATCTTGAAGTTGAGATCTGAATGAGTATCAGAATGGCATCCTTGTCTGGAGCGTATATGAATTGTATCTGATAGTTTGATTTGAATGAGTATCAGAATGGCAACCGTGTCTGGAGAATATCTGAACTGTATCTGTAGTCTGAATCTGAATGAGTATCAGAATGGCATCCGTATCTGGAGCATATCTGAACTATATCTGAATTTGAAATCTGAATGAGTATCAGAATGGCATCCATATCTGAAGCGTATCTGTACTCGTTCAAAACATTGTTAATGGTAGATTTTAAACTTATCCTGAAAAGGGTAAAAGGTTAGCTAAAATGCAAAGTCATGTTGTATGATATAATGCATTTGTTCTATCAATGTTTATGATATATGAATGCGATGTATGCACATGTGAGTTAATTTTCCGTACTGCTGTCAGATTGAGGAAAATAAATTCCTGAATGTTACTAAGGATATGTGAGTCTTCATGTCTTGAAGACGAAATATTGGTGAATTTCTGCCGAGAGAAATAAACTCTGTTGTAAGGGCAATGCCATGTACTGTTTGTAAAATCTTATTGGGGAATCCTGAGAAATTTGACGACTTCAACTGGGGATCAATAATTTGAAACTTTGTTCCACTGGGGATTTAAACGACGTACTGCAGGGGATTACTTATGGAATAGCCTAGAGACATTTTCCTATCCTTTCAACCTATCAGTAATTGTCTTTCCTATTTTGTCTATCTGTAAACAATAATTATGTTCAGATGCATATGTTCAACAATGAATCATTGGACGTTTTTGTAAACAAAACACAAGTGTAAAGAAAAAGACAAATAGTTTTTGCACTTTCAAAGGGATATCTTTGTATTGACTTTGAGTAGGTATTTTTGTACAAGGGGACAAACATTCTAGTAAGAGAATGCTGTCAAAGAAAAATTTGATACAAAGAAAAATAGCTATGTGTAATAATCCCATGGGGTTTCCATTATGCTATAGCCTTCGTATCTCTGAGCGTCTTGTCTATTTGTTGCCTTGTCCGAAGATGACTGAATTGATCAGAACCTCTGAGTTTGTCAGTGGAAGCCAAAGGTTGTTTGTAAAGTGATCCGAAGGGACATAGTCATACGCCTTAATTCCCTAACTTTTTCCTGGACCGCCCTTTCGGGTTTTCAGTCCACCGGGAAACCCTTTTTTTCCCAAGTCGCCCTTTCGGGTTTTCAACTTGCCGGGTGTACAATTTTTTTTTTGTTTTATCCCTAATTTTTGCCCGAACCTTTTTGGTCCGCCGGGATGCCCTTGTTTTTCCTAGGTATGTCAACCTAACGGGTCTCTTATGCGTAGTATCTTTTGACTATGTCCGCATTTGCAGGATGCGGCAGGTCGTCACCATCCATGGTGGTCAAGATCATTGCCCCACCAGAGAAAATGTTTTTGATTACAAATGGTTCTTCATTGGTAGGAGTCCACTTGCCCCTAGGATCACCTTGTGGCAAGATGATGCGTTTGATCACTAGATCTCCAACTTGATACACTTGGTGTCTGACCTTTTTATTGAAAGCCTTGATCATCCATTTTTGATACATCTGACCATGGCAAATAGCAGTAAGTCTCTTCTCATCAATCAAGTTCAGTTGATCAAGTTGAGTCTGGATCCAGTCGTCTTTGTTCAGCCCTGCATCCTTCATAATCCTCAGAGAAGGGATCTGAACCTCAATAGGCAAGAGAGCCTCCATGCCGTAAACCAAAGAATAGGGTGTTGCCCCGGTTGATGTGCGAGTCGTGGTATGATATCCGTGGAGAGATAATGGTAACATCTCATGCCAGTCTTTGTATGTGACTGTCATTTTCTGTATGATCTTTTTAATGTTCTTATTTGCAGCTTCGACAACACCATTCATCTTCGGCCCATAGGGAAAATAATTGTGATGTTGAATCTTGAATTTCTCGCACAATGTGCTGATCATAGTGTTGTTGAGATTTGTACCATTGTCAGTGATGATCCTTTCTGGGATACCGTACCGACAAATGAGATTTTGCTTGATGAAACGGGCAACAACATTCTTGGTAACGAAAGCGAAGGAGGCTGCTTCAACCCATTTTGTAAAATAGTCAATGGCCACTAGGATAAAGCAGTGTCCATTGGAGGCCGTCGACTTGATTTCCCCAATCATATCAATCCCCCACATAGCAAAGGGCCAAGGAGCTGTCAAGACATTCAGAGGAACCAGAGGTACATGCACCTTGTCAGCATAAATCTGACATTTATGGAAGGTTCGAGAGTGCTGATAGCAATCTGCTTCCATGGTAGACCAATAATAGCCTGCCCGTAGGATTTTCTTTGTCATCGTATGCCCACTGGAATGGGTGCCAAAAGTGCCTTCATGTAATTCAGCCATGATCCTTTCAGCTTCAACCTTATCTACGCATCGAAGTAACACAGAGTCATGATTGCGTTTGTACAGGATGCCATTACTAAGGAAAAACTTAGCAAAGAATCTCCTTAAGAACTTCTTATCATTGACTAAAGCTCCTTCTGGATATTCTTGCCTCGAGATACCTCTTGATTTTGTGAAACCAAGGCAGGTTCACTACTTCTTTAGTATTAATCTCGTGACAATGTGCTGGTTCATCTATTCGTTCAATGGTGATCTGGGGAGCCTCGTTATCCCAATTAAGTTTAAACATAGATGACATTGTGGCTAGTGCGTCTTCTAGATGATTTTCTTCTCGCGGGAAATGCTCGAAGGTAATCTTCTCAAAATGTGGTAGCAATGTCAAACCATGTTCTTTGTAAGGGATAAGGTTAGGGTGTTTGGTGTCCCATTCCCCTTTGATCTGGCTGATAACCAAAGCTGAGTCTCCGAATACATCTAAGGATTTGATTCCCAAGTCTATGGCAACTCTGAGACCAAAGATGCATGCTTCGTATTATGCCATGTTGTTTGTACAATTGAAGCAAAGTCTGGCAGTAAAGAGAGTATGACACCCTTCTGGAGATATGAGTACAACACCAATACCATTACCGAGTGCATTGGAGGCTCCATCAAAGAACAGGGTCCATCAGGATCCTTGTTCAGGTCCGTTATATGGTCTGAATTCTTCACAGTTGTCTAATGTCATGATGTCTTCATCCGGAAATTCGAACTTCATGGACTGGTAGTCTTCTACAGCTTGGTGAGCAAGGTGATCAGCTAGTATACTTCCCTTTATAGCTTTCTGGGTAGTATACTGTATGTCATATTCTGTCAGGATCATCTGTCATCTCGCTATTCTCCCAGAAAGAGAAGGCTTCTTGAAGATGTATTTTATCAGATCCATCTTAAATATCATCAAGGTAGTATGAGTCAGCATATACTGTCTTAGCCGGCGAGCAGCCCATGCCAGAGCGCAACAAGTTTTCTCGAGCAGTGAATATCTAGTTTCACAGTCGGTAAACTTTTTGCTCAGGTAGTAAATAACATGCTCTTTTCGGCCAGACTCGTCACACTGCCCCAATACACACCCCGTTGAGTTTTCTAAAACAGTCAGATACATGATCAATGGTCTTCCCTCGACTAGTGGCATCAACACAGGAGGCTCTTGTAAGTATTCTTTGATTTTGTCAAAAGCAACTTGGCATTCATCATTCCATTTGACTACTTGATCTTTCTTCAACAGTTTAAAGATTGGTTCACAAGTAGCTGTCAGGTGAGAGATGAATCTGGAAATATAGTTCAAACGTCCCAAGAATCCTCTGACTTCTTTTTCAGTGCGAGGAGCATGCATCTCTTGTATTGCTTTAACTTTGGCAGGATCGACCTCCATACCTTTGTTGCTGACGATAAAGCCTAGGAGTTTACCAGATCGTACCCCAAATGTGCATTTGTTAGGATTCAACCTCAACTTGTACTTCTTCAGTCTATCAAACAGTTTCTGTAAGTGATCAAGATGCTCTTCTTCTGTTTAAGATCTGGCTATCATATCGTCCATGTAGACCTCTATTTCGTGATGTATCATGTCGTGAAATAGGGCTACCATGGCACGTTGATAGGTTTCCCCATCATTCTTTAGTCCGAATGGCATCACCTTGTAACAAAATATGCCTCACTGTGTGATAAATGTTGTTTTCTCCATGTCCTCAGGTGCTATTTTGATTTGGTTGTAACCCGAGAATCCGTCCATGAAGGAAAACACTTTGTGTTGTGCCGTATTGTCAACTAGGATATCAATGTGGGGGAGTGGAAAATCATCCTTAGGGCTTGCCCTATTCAAATCTCTGTAGTCCACACACATTCGTACTTTGCCGTCCTTTTTGGGCACGAGAACAACATTGGCAACCCATTGGGGGGTAAGAGGTGACAGCCAAGAATCCAACGTTAAATTGCTTCATGACCTCTGCTTTAATCTTTTCTGACATATCCGACCTCATTCGACGAACCTTTTACTTTACTGGCGGATAATCCTCTCTTGTAGGCAGACGATGTACCACAATATCTTCATCAAGTCATGGCATGTATTCATATGACCAGGCAAAGACTTCTACATAATCATGCAACAACTGAATCAGACGCTTCTTGACACTAGGTTCCAGATTGGCACCCACTTTGACCTCTTTTTTATCTTCTTCGGTACCTAAGTTGATCGTATCTACGGGTTCCTCGTGAGGCTGAATGGTTCTCTCTTCTTGTTGTAGCAGTCTGGCAAGTTCTGCTGGTACTTCACAATCTTCCTCACCTTCGCCTTCAGCTTGGTAGATTAGATTCCCAGAGTCACGAAAGGCCATAGCAGTATCGTTATCCATGGGATCCCGAATGGATGTATACCTGCATTGTGAGTGTGTGTGTGTGTAAGGGTATAGCTATCTTTGAAAGAAAGTAAAATGTAAAAGAAAAAACAATGAGCATAAAAGTTTGTATGCGAAAACGTCCATGATTCATTGATGTCATATGAAAAATGAGATAATAACCCTTATAAATGGACCATTGTGCCTCGGGTAAGACATAAAGTTTTAAGAGTGCGAATTGTTTTGAATATTACAGATCCAACAAAATGTAAAGACAAATTATTGAGGGATGAAAGTGATCGGGACAAAGTATCTAGCCTCCCAATTGCTGAGCCCTCCATTGACAGTCGGGAAGATCCATTCCTCCAGGTTGCAACCATCTTCACCATCTTCCACTGTGTTGACTTCACGGTTGCTGATCTTCAAGGGTGGCCCTCCAGCACGGGTACGACATACAACCTTTTGAGCACTTGAAGTTAAACCTAGGCCAAACTTGTCACACTTATATGGGATATCTGGGAGTTATCCAGAGATAGTGCATCCTCCTTCTTCTACCACTGCTTTGGCATCCTTTAGTGACGACATCCGGAGTGGAGGTTTTGTAATCTTGGGAACCTGAGACACAACCTTGGTCACTTCCACCTCTTGGGGGACCTCTTCAAAGTGTTGAAATGGAGTTTCAATGAATTCACCGCCCAATTCCATATATCTGAAGGAATTGAGATGGCTGATCATGTATTCTTACTCTCCATGGATGGTGATAATCTTCCCTTGAACCAGATATTTCAGCATCTGGTGCAATGTAGAGGTAACGGCGCCAGCATTGTGGATCCATGGCCGACCTAGCAAGCAGGAGTATGAAGGGCGGATGTCCATTACATAAAAGGTTGAATTGAAAGTTTGAGTTCCAACCTTTATGGGGATATCCACTTCCCCATGCACCATCCTCTTTGATCCGTCAAATGCCCTTACTACCATGTTGTTTGGCTTTAATGTCAATCCCTCGCGGTCAAGTCTATCAAGAGCCTTTTTGGGTAATACATTCAAAGATGAGCCTGTGTCCACAAAAACATGTGCCAGAGTGGTGCCCATACATTCCACTGAGACATGCAACACCTCATTATGCTTTCTTCCCCTCGGCGTCAGATCAGCATCTGAAAAACCTAAACCATTGTCCGCAGTTAGGCTGGCCACACAATCTTGAAATGATCAGCAGATGTCTCTTGAGGTACAAGGGCAGTTTTTAATAACTTTACCAAGGCTTTTGCATGTGCCTCGGAACATAGTAGTAATGCTAGCATGGAGATTTTAGAGGGAGTTTGCCCCAGTTGTTCAACTACGTCGTAGTCGCTTCTCTTTATAATTTTTAAGATCTCCTTCATTTATTTCTTGGAGGTCTCAGGGATAGTCAATGACTGAGCCTTCATCCAGACAGGCTCATCCATAACACCTTTTCCTCGAGCCTCGGTTAACTCGGCAACAGGAGTGTCAGTAAGAATGATTACAGGGGTTGTAACGGCTTTGTCAATTGGAGTACTTGCAGAGATGATTATGGGTGTAGGAGTAACCTTTGGAGCAGCCACAGGGATAGTCACGGGTCAAGAAACTGCTTTTGGGGGAGCAATTTCTGGAGAAAAGATCCTACCACTTCGGGTAATTTTGCTAGTTCCGGCAATATTACTAACGTCATAGTTTTCTTTCTCGGATTTTGAATCTTTGGAGGCTGACCAATCCTGTTTGATACCATGATAGTAGACATCCCCTCCATAATTCCATGGTATGGTTTTGTCTGACACATAGGGGACTTGCCTATACATTGTGATTATTAAAGGAGTTGCTTTTGGAATTGATGTAATTCTAACGGGTCTTTTGGTGGAGACCCTGGAAGAATTGGCGGAAATGGTAATGATAGAAACATCTTCAAAAGGAACAGGTGTAACAGGAGTCTTTTCAAATAAAATCTTTTTGTTATCCATCTGGCACTGAACGTCTACTTTCAACAAAGGACAGCTAGCCGGTGAGGATAAACAGAAACGCCAATCTTCATCATAACCCGAGAACACGCCGACATTCAACAAGTTCACTTTAACAGTCAGAAGTGGGGTCATGAGTTCATTAACTGAAGTAAAAAACAATCCTTCTTCAATGGCATTGGCATTGTGACCATGTCTGGGCATAGGAGCAAAAATTACATTTGGCTTATCGGGCGCATCAAACTCAATTTCTTTTGCTTCAATGAGGTCCTATATTTTGTTCTTCAAGGTCCAACAATTATTAGTATCATGACCAGGACTTTCAGAGTGATATGCGCAACGGGAATTGGGATGATAATGAGGGGAGGTTATATTGGGGTTTTTCGGAGCTTCTTTCAAGGTCACCAAGTTGGATCTTAGTAGATGAGGTAATACTTGAGACATGGTCATGTTAATTCTGGTAAACTTCCTGACTGGCCTTTCTATCCTTGGTTGATTATTTCTTTGCTGATCAGACGCAGGCTTTGGGATCATAACAACCCCCACCATTGGTTGGCGTTCGGCCCTATCTTGGCTTCTTTGCGGATATACAGCAACTACCTCTTTCTTTCCGATGAAAGGCTTCCTTACAACTGTATAAGAAGATGAAAATTTCTGAATCTTTCCACTTTTTATGCCAGCTTCTACCCTCTCTTCGGTTAATATTAGTTCAGTAAAGCCTGTAGACGAACTTCCAATTAAATGATTGAAGAAGGGACCATATAAGGTGCCTAAGAACATGTCTACCAATTCCCTCTCATACAGAGGGGGTTGAACTCTTCCCACCAAATCTCTCCATTTTTGTGCATAGTCTTTAAAACCTTCATTGGAAGCCATGGCCATACTCTGGAGTTGAGTACGGGTAGGCGCCAAATCAGCATTGTATTGATATTGCTTATAGAAAGCTGCTGCAAGATCTTCCCAATTGTGGACGTTGGCTCTTTCTAGTTGGTAAAACCAGTCGAGTTGAGTTCCAGACAGACTGTCTTGGAAGAAGTGCACCCATAAGTCTTTATCAACAATGTGGGGTTGAATTTTCCTCACATATGACCGGAGATGCATTTTAGGGCATGACACTCCGTCATATTTGGAAAATGTAGGTACTTTGAATTTCAGAGGAAACACAATCCCTGGCACCAGTCCCAACTCCTCAAAGTCCAAACCTGGCACCTTTTGGATTTCCATCGCGCTCAACCGCTCTTCGAGATGTCTATACTTATCATCAGCTGGAGGGTACTGTTCCTCAGAGTAGTCTTCTTCTTCCTCTTCCTCTTCTGATTCTGACGGGACAACTGTTTCCTTACCTTTCCCCTCTCCTTCACTGGATGTTGTTGCAAAGTTCAAATTTCTTCTTGTCTGCTCATGAAACCTTCTTCCCATGTTTAGACTCCGGTTACCTTCTTTGTTTTCTTTTTCCTCTCTTCAGCCAGCAGAGTCTTCAACTCTTCTTGCCCCTTGGCTAGGGTCATGAGCAACTGTTGAAACTGCGTATTCTAAGCTTGGAGATCTTTCACTGTTTGCTCGAGATCCATCTTACTGAAATAAACAATAGAGAGATGAGGAGACTTGTTGCAAAATACCTGTTTATGTTATGATGAATGGTATATGCATATGCAATGTTTTCAAGGATTTCAAAGATTCAGATTTGTTTTAGACAAAAAAGAAACACACGTTATATTAATAAGATAAATTTTTAGTACATTAATGCCCCTTGGGTAAAATAATACAAAACTCTAAGATAGAAAGGTAGTACGCATCCTCTTTGGTGCAATGTAGGAATTCAGAGTCTGCTCCTCATGAAGTAGCCTAGTGAGTTCCAAAACCTTCTTCTCGCTTGCGTAGAATTGGGCTTCAAAAGTATCTCGCTCCCCTTTGAGTTGTATCCAATCCCTTTGTAGGTATTCAAGAGATATGGGCATGTTAGGATGTAGGGTAGTGTATGGAACGTCTCCCTCCATGACACACTCAATGATTACCGAGAGAATGGAGGGGTAAGGCATCATAAGAATCTGAGCGCGAGTTCATACCCATTTGAGGTAAGGCTCAAGAGGGATGGAATTCTTGTGTCCCAAAGTCTTGCTATCCACCTTGTTTAGCATCCTCCAAGCTCGGATAAATCTCTGGCGAAGACCTTGATCGTCATTGTCGTAGTCGAATACCAAACCTTGAATCAACATCTCGTGAGGGCCATCCCTTCAGGCATAACCAAACTGCCTTAAGGCTAAGCATGGGTTGTAGGTGATACCTCTCCTAATGCCAAGTAAAGGGACATTAGGGAATTCTCCACAACGGTCGACAATGATAACATTCTCTTTAGATCGAGAGCACCAATGAATATATGAATGTTCGAGCGTCATCAACCTTTGTGACCACCTTGAACCTTGCTCATTCTTTAATACAGACTGGGGAAGATGAAAAATAAACCATCTTGCCAAGAGAGGAGTGCAACACATAAGAACACCTCTTTTCCTTATTGTGCGAGTGTTAAAAGAGTTTAGGATATCCCCTAGCAATGTAGGCACCGAGTTGCGTGATATGAAGATTTTGATAGTGTTCACATCTATGAGCTGGTCAAGATTTGGAAACAAAACCATCCCATAGATGAGGAGAGCCACAATTTCCTCAGAGGCTTGCAAGTCGAAGGAATTCCAACAACTTTGAGCTTTCTCAAACAGGAACTTTGCTAAGAAACCTTTGACACCGCTCCTTGTTTCCCAATGGGTTGTGACATCAGATGAGTGCAAGTGTAGAGCTTAAGCAATCTCTTCTGGATTTGGATCTCTTTCCGTACCGTTGAAAGGTAGTTGATTGAGAATGGGAATCCTCAAGAGTTAGGAGAATTCTTCCAAAGTAGGCACAAGTTAATAGTTAGTAAATGTGAAGCAATGGTGCAAAGGATCAAAGAACTAAAAGAGCACCTTCACCATGTCCTCATCTGTGTTGGAGGTGACCAAGTTGAGTAGACGACCATGTCTCTTGGTGAATGGAGAGTTTTCAGGAATTCTTGAAGCTAGCTCCTTAAGTTGTGGAGGGATCCTCACAAGGTTGACTTGAATAGTTTTCCTGCAAAGTGAATCCATATCCTACAAAACAAGAACAAAGATGAATCCCCAAAATCCTTGAAATGGTTAGTGGATGTATATGATTTTCATGATGTCCATGATGTTATGTACAAGTATGCATATACAAACAAAGCAAACAAATCCTTAGTTTAGGCTTGCATGGATTTTTATAGGTAAGTACCCTCTTGAAGTTTAGTTGGCTTAAACCTGTCCTAGTAATAGTAACCGAGTTCTAAGGAGCTCGATATCACTGGATTGTTTCCTTGGTCATTGTTACAGCTCAAGCCTCTTTAATAGCGACTGAAATATCCCAAGAAACCAAACCTCAATGAGTGTAGTATCGAGTATCTACCAACTTCGGACTGCACCAAAGCCGGTCATCTCACTACATCCTAAAGGCCAAGTTGGTAAAGTAAAGGTTCTAGAAGTTCATTAGTGCTTCATGACACCACTCAGCGGCCCTATATTCTCTTTGATTAACTCAAAGGCTACCGGTACCCACAAATATGTCACACTAACGTAGCTATTTCTTAGACCATGTCGGTATACCCTGCACAGTTTCCATAATGTATTGCTACTTACCTATAATGTATCCCAAATCCGGGTAGAGGATTTAAACCCAAACAAAGAACCATAATGTAAAGCATACAAGTCAAACAATGTAAGCAAGTAAATGTGATCTAATCCCTAAGGTAACCCCACTTTTAGAATTTAAGTCCCCAGCAGAGTCGCCAGTTCTGTGATACGGTGGGAGAACTGACTTGATTGTTTTGTGTGCAAGTGTGTCATTTTCATGCTTGAATTCGTCTTGAATTAAGGTTTTCTATTTGATTGACTTTATCTTTCCATACAAACCCTAATTACTAGCATGTTATGTAAAAGCGATAAGTTGCGAAATTTAACGTTACTACGCTATTACAACACTTGTGGGAGGGGGGTATACAATTTATGAATGAGGATTGAAATAATATAAACCTAATTAACCTATTACAACCAAATTGAATATGTACAAATATTAGAATAAATAATATACAAGATGAATCAAATATGCAAAGATGTGTAAATGCAAAGAAGATTTTTGTTTGGTTTTTTTATATGGAAAAGCTTTAACCTAAAACCTAATTAGAAAATAAGTAAATCAAGATTAATTTAAATTAATTAAGGAAAGGAATTTTTTAAGAAAAGGTTTTTTGAATAAACCCTAATTCTATTTGATTAAAAGGAAATAATTTTCTTTAAGAAAAATGAAGTATTTTTGTATTTTTTTTTTATCTTGAAAATAATATATGGCATTATGAGTTATTTTTGTCTTTTTTATATTAAAATAATATGTTTAATGGGTGTGAAGAAAAATAAATATTTAAACTAGTTCTAATTTTAATTTATAAATTTAATTAATAAAAATGGATACTATATAACTAAATAAAAATATTTTTTGTGAGAAAAATAAAATAAGCTAAAAATATAAATCTATCATTTTTATATTTTTTATGATTTTTAATATTAAGAAAAATATATTTAATAAAATAAAATGAAAGTAAAATAAATAAATAAAATTATATGGGTCAGGGGTGTTAAAAGTAAGCAGGAGGTAGGATGTTAGAAAAAACACAAGGCCTATGAAACTGAAGCCCATGCGCTGCAAAACAACAAAAAAATGGAAAAATATGAGAAAATTGCAAAAGGCAGCGCGCTGAAGCTCGAACCGATGACCTCTAGCATTTTTTGTGTGCTGCCTTACTACTGGGGTGGATGTACATCCGTTTATATAAAAAAAAGCACAAATATATATTAGAAAAAGCCTCCTGAAGGCAACTTCATCTTCAACCTTGAGCCATGGCCGTACCACCTGTATCTCTCTCATTTCTCTATGAAAATGGAAAGTCCAAACATGAAAGTTATGGTGTTTCTTCCCACGAGTTCAACCATATAATTTATGTAAATTAAAAGTCAAAGATCAAAGCTAATTTTACTTGCCCTGATTTGAAACCTAATTTTTACAGAAATTTCAAATCCAAAATTCTCTATACACAGTTAATATAAATGAAAACTATGAACATGGTTAGCTTTAGGGCAAGGATATCTACATTTTTCTTTCACAAATCAGGACCAAATGATGCTTGTATGAAGAGATAGAAGTTTGAGTTTTTACCTCTTTCATCTGGGATTGTGAATGGAGTTTGAGCAAGTTTTGAGAACGCCTGAGGATCTGTTTAGCTTGCCTGGACCTCCCTGAGTGTATTCCAACCCTTACTTTGTATTGAAAGTCCCCGAATCTCCCTACTCAAGTCAACCTGTAAGCTCAATATTTGAAAATGGTGGATGGTGGAGGAGGAGTTACAGTGAGAGAACAGGGGTCTGAATCACTTAGATATGAGGTATATTAAGTGTTTAGGTGGTTAAAACTCAAAACGCACGAGTGGTTTTGGAGATGGCTGTGCAAGATTCAAAACTGTCAAGCTATGGAAGATTTTCAGTTGTAGAGTGTTTTAGAGTGTTTTGGAGTCTTAGCATTCTCGTGTTATGTTGCAATACACTTGTGTATATGTATGTAAAAGGTTAGAGATCAACTCCACTCAAGGTTTCTGAGTTATAGCCTTTTGGCTCTATAACTTGCTTTTGAAGAAAAGTGAGGAGACAAGTCTCTAAGTATGGTACAAGCCTGATCTGAGTTGTTAGAGGCTTTAGGCAAGTTGCTTTTGGTTTTGACTTTGCTTGTGTGCAGAGAAAACAATTGAGAGGCTCAAGAAGTTGACAACGGCAAAAGTAATGCTTTATCAAAATGGAAATGGCACCTTTGTGCCATAAATGGAATTATAACTTGGACAAAGGCTCAAATGTTTGGATTAAAGCTTTATCAGCTGTGTAAACATTTAATTATGAAGTGAGAAACAAGTTTGAGGCCTGTAAAGCAAAGATTATGCAGCCTAGGCTTGGATTTGAATTTTGGTTCATCATGAAATGGCTTGAAATCAAAGTGATAAATCACCAACTTCATCTCTTCGATTATCCCTACTCAAGAATGATCTCAAGGAGTTCTTAGACATTTCGGAAAGCTTGCAATGTTCTCTACAACTCATCTTTGAATTGCTTTTGAAAATTCCCTTTGGAACTATGTGAAAAAATAGCATGAAGTTAGGTCAAAAACCTGCCTAACTAGGGCAAAATTTCACTAAGTTATTTTTGTTCATGAGCATGTATTCACAAAATTGTATCTTGAGATACAATAATTTTTAGGAGAAATTGTGTGAAGAAAAGTTTTAGATTTCATGGTGATCTACAACTTTTATGTTTGAAGTTTCCTTTGAATCATCTTGCATCATGGTAAAAATTTGGCTTAAAGTTGAGAAAAAATAAGAAATTTTCTATACTTAGAAAATTTTCTGTTAAAAATTTCAACTTTTCAAAACGAAAACTTAAACCCTTGATTTCTTGATGAACAAGTTTCACATTTTGACATGTTTTGATGAATTATGATCTTTGGCACTTGATTTTGACCAAAAAGTCAAAGTTTGACTTTTCAGTGTACAGTTGACTTTTGATTAGTTGACTGAAAATTTCCTCTGTCAATCCAATGGATTTTTAGTGTTTTGAACCATGTCATTAGGTCAAGATGATGCAATTTAACTCTTGAAATCATGCTTCAAACCAATTGATCATTTGCTAGGTCAAAAATCAGAAATTGCCCCTTCTCAGTCAAAACCCTAATTTTGACCATTTTGCCCTTTTGATGATTTGATCAAATTTCTTGAGGAATTATGGTCCAAACTGATCAAATGATACACATGAGTCTAATATGTTGATGTGGATAAAACATTATGAAGTTTGACTATAAATTGGCCATGGTTGACTTTTTCCCCAATATAGCTGATTTTTAGGTCATCTGTTCACTTGACTGATCAAAAGTGTGATTTAAGGCTTGAAACTTGACATGAGTAATCTTGGGGGTCTATAATGATCCTTGAAAGTCATATGAAGCATTTATAGTCCAAAAATACTTGTGAATACTCAAACCCTAATTTTGGTCATCAGTGCATGAGAAGATGTCTTGAGCTGGTCAAACCCCAATCCAATCTTGAGTCAAAGAGATCTTGTGAGAAAATTCTTGATAAGTGAGAGGGCAAATTTTGGGGTACAACAGGAACAATGCAAGTTGAACTTGTTATTAGGATTTGGAATTTAAGAATCATCAAGATAATCAAAGCTTCTTAAAGAACGAAGTAATCCCTTCGAGATTATTTTGAAATCAAAGGATAATTCGCAAGTTATAGTTCCAAGGCTTATTCATTCGTCTAAAGTTTTACTCAAAATCCATTCAAGTTCTTAATGTGTTCGAAGATTCTCATGATTCATATGGTTTACAAGGCATGTTCCTCAGGTTCAAAATTACAAGATCAAATTCAATTTCAAATCATCATCCGACTTTATTCATGAGCAAGTCCAAAGAATCAAGAGAAGATAAGATTCATTCAACATTATCATTCAAATTGTTACAATTTCCATAAACCATCATTCAAGATTACATTTAAAACCATACAAATTTCATAAGTGTCCAGTACACAATCCAAGTACAAATACAAACTTTCCAATTATTGCCAATACATATAAATTACAATATTATGCCATTCTATTATGCCATTCAACTTCATTCTTCGTCTTCAAATGCTTCAACCATTAACCAAAAGCCTCAATATTTTCCCAAAGCTTAGCCATGCCTCTATCACTCAATATCACCAAGGACCTGCATCAATAATTCGGCTGCCCTACAATCAAAGCATGTACAAAATTGGTTCATGACAGGATAACTTATTAACCTACGGATAAAAACCAGTTCATAAAAAAATTCACAACTAAACCTACATAACCAGAAAATTCACCATATAAAAATCAGAAGCAAACCAGTTATCCAAAAAACAAAATTAGACCAAGATAATTGAGCAGTGTTGCACCCCAAAATTTGCCTTCTCATATTATTCAGAGCATGCTCATTAAGGTCCCCAGTTGCTCAAGGTTGACCAAGAATTGACCAGATAAATTCTGCTCCTAAGCAGTGTTCTTTCAACTAATTTTACTTTTCACCAAGATGTGTGAGTTCTAGGGCTTTAAATGATTTTCATCGCACCCTATATGCTTCAGGATAATGGCACAACAGAAAGAAAGAAAAGAAGTACATATGACAAAGCGTAGGTCGAAGGCTGAAGTATGCCTAAGGGCTGTTGGGTCGAAGCAGCTTCGACAGCAGTATGCAGACTAATTTGATGGAACGAAGGAAGGCTAATTCGAAGGAAAATGTGATGAGGATAATTTGAAGTCTTTGATTGGAGCTTCGAAGGGTTCGTTTTCGAACCACTGAAATATAAGCTATTCGAAATGTCCAAGGAAGGTTGGATCAAAAGAAAGCGCGTGAGGAGGCTTTTTCTGAGGTCTTCGATTGGAAGAGCTAGTAAATTCATCGAAGGGTGTTGTTTTTGGATCATGGAAATATAAGCTATTTAAAGCACTGCAAGAAAATACCTTTTGATTGACACATTGTTTGAATGGGCACTTTGCAAAGAAGAATATTTTGGAATCGAAAGGCTTTTATTTTATCCAAAGAAGATAGGTGGAAAGCTCGTGATTCCAAGGACATGCCATCTTCAGGCATGGCATGGTCGAAAGGCAGTTAAGAGCTTCTGGCATGCACCTGAACAAGTGTGGGACGTTTAAAGAGAAGTTCTGATGCTCTTAGGTTACCCTTCGATTGGTGCAATACAAGCTGTATTCACCAATCGAAGGTGGACTAATGCGCAACAAAGTTGTTTCTTGCAGGCAAGAAAAGACATAAGCAAAGGGTGGGATTTAGAGTCAAAGGGCCACCTCCACAATTACATTCGAAGGAAATAACAAAACGAAGCTTAGACAGGCCAAAAGGAAGTGTTCGATTGGGCTAGTTGGATGTTTTCAGATTAAGCAGCTAAGAAAAATAGTGGCTCAATTGAAGAAGCCACGATGATGAGGCCTTGAGCCATTCTAATTAGAACTCAGAGCCAATCGAAGAACAAGGCTTGAGGGCATTCGAAAGAAGTAAAGGAGTGAAACCTGTCCAGGTTCATTCAAAACCCAAAATGGTAAAAGATCATCAAAAAGGAAACCTTTTAAAACATTCGATTCTTCCTTTCAAAAAAGCCACGATTCTTCCCATTTTCGCCCACCACCACACCTCTATAAATACAAGACATAACATATTGCCTACAGGAGGAGATTACCCATCAAGAACACAAAGAAATACACAAAAACTTCCAAAATGAAGCCCACTTTGTAGGCCTTCTCACTCAAAACCAAACATCCTATCCCCCTCCTGAGACTCCCGGGAAGGCTTTCAGGCCCCTAAGCAAGAAGTTCCACGCTCAAAGCCACAGACCCACACATCTTCGATTGGTAAGGGTTTGCAAAAAAACAAAAAAAAACTGCATTTTCATGGCATATTAATACTTTAAACTATTTGATTCTTGTTCAGGGCTATTGATAGTACATGTTTAACGTGAATGAGATTATGCCATTGCCAGGGCACGATCTGAGATTTCCTTCGAATATATGGGTTTAGGTTGTTTCGAGCCAAAATAAGGCCAAACCTGAGATCAGAGGATTCAAATTAGAGGCAAGAATGATAAGGTGTTGCGTGTATGCAGAGGCAAGGGTTTGATCCCTGCCTCTTGCAATGATTTTTTCTGTTTATTTTTTGCAGATCCAGTACCCTCCACAAGCGATCCATCATACACTATCAACAGCCTCTCCCGTTGGATCAAAAGGCAGCACCCTCTTATTGGATCAAAAGGAAGCTCCCTCCTTAGATCGAAAGACATTCCTCACTGGATTCACAGAAAACTGGGCTTCAACAGCTTGGGCCTAGCATTTTTTTTCACACCCCCCAGTTTTTGTTTTTACTACTCAGGCCCATTTATTTTTTCTTTTTTGTTTTATCTTTTATTGCTTTTCTTAATTTGTTTTAATTTGTTTAATTAGTATAAAATAAATAAAATCACAAAAAATATTAGGTTAGTAATTTTATTAATTAAGCTAATTTTGTAAATAAATAAATAAATAATTTTAACATTTTGTTTAATTTAAAATCAATAACTTAAGATTATAATCAATTTTAGTTCTATTTCTCAAATAAATACCAAAAATATTAGGTTGTATTAGAATTAATTTTTCTAATTAAATAATTTTCTTTTAGTTTTCTTTTAATCTAATAATTAGACTTAATTTAGTTTAATAAATAAAAAACAATAAAAAGAGTTCTCTTTTTAACTTAGAATGATTTTAGGACTAGACGTCATTTCAATTCATGTGTGTTTTTATCTTTTGCATTTTTTCATATTTTCTGTAACTTCCTACTGGGATGTAATAGAATTAAGTAGGACTCTTTACTTCTCTGTTCTCTTTATTTCCCCCCAAGTTTTGGATTTGTAATAATCCCCCTCCCCGAAGCCGTGTAATAGCGTAGGATTTAATTTCTGCACTTTATATTTCCTGTACATATATTGACTGTTTAAATGTATGCTAATAGGATTGTATGGCAAGAGATCAAAATCAAACTTTAGCAAAACCTAACATCAAGATAAATAACTGAAACACAATACAATTGCACATGCACACTGTGATACCGTGGGAGAACTGACTTGAGGGTTTTGCGTTTTATCGCAAATGTTGCGGTTTAGCAAGAGTCGCCACCGACTTTTCTTTTATCCAAAAGGAAAGGTGAAAAAGCACAGGAAAGACCTTTGAGATTGTTTCTTGAGTTCGGGGGTAGATTATGAAAAGGGAAGGTATTAGCACCTTTTTCATCCATGGTTTTCCATGGGCTCTTAGTTACTTGCTAGATCACTTGCTTTTGTTTTGAAATTGTGCTTTGTGTGATTTTGAAAGTATTTTGTAAGAGAGTCCATTGTTTAGGAAATCTTTGTGATGATTCTCGTTCGTAAGAATGTATACAAAGATGTTTGTCTTTTTGAAAATGTTTTCAATGTTTGTAAGATGTTTGAAAATGTGTGCTTATTTTGAAAATAGCAAGGATATTTGTTTTGGAATGGAGCAAGTAACTAGAAGTAATCTACCTACTCAAATGTCTTTCTTGTTCATTTTATTTTCCTTTGACATTGTTGTCTTACCATTGAATTGGTAAGGAAACCTATCTTTGGATGTAAACGGGATGGGAGTGAGTCATCGTATAACCATGATTAGCATTGTTGTAAAGTATCTTAGCATTTTTGAGGGACTAAGATCATTTTTAAGGCAACTTTGAATAGCGTCATCGAGGGACTATGATCTTATATTTGTTTGTTTTGCCAAGATACTTCGCATGCGTAATATGGCCATTTTTGTATAAGGCAACCAAGTGGAGTAACCCTAAGGGTGCTTGTGTGCAAGTGTGTTATTTTCATGCTTGATTTTGTCTTAGATTAGGGTTTTCTATTTGATTGTTTTTATCTTGCCATACAAACCCTAATTACTAGCATGTTATGTAAAAGCGATAAATTGCGTAATTTAAAGATTGCTGCGCTATTGTAACATTTTATGGGAGGGGGTATACAAATTATGAATGGGGATTTGCAATAATGTAAACCTAATTTAATCTATTACAACCAAATCAAATTTGTACGAATATTTGAATAAATAATATACAATATAAAATAAATATGCAATGGTATGTATATGCAAAAAAGATTTTTGTTTTGTTTTTATGTGAAAAAGAGTTTTTGAACTAAACCTAATAATTTAAGAAAAGGAAGTTATTTTTAGAAATCGGTTAACCCTAATTTCTAATTTGTTAAAAGAAAATAAAGTTCTTTAAGTGTTATTTTTGTGTATTTTTGTCTTAAAATAATAAATAATATTTATGAAAATATTTAGTCCTTTTATATGTCAAAATAAATATTTACAAGTATGAAGGAAAAGAAATAAAAATTAATCTAAGTCTATTTTATTTTACAAGTTTATTTAAGAAAAATAGTTAATATATAATTTAATAAAAATATTTTTTTATGTGAAAATAAAATAAAATAAACAAAAATACATTATTTATCATGCTTTTATATTTTTTATGATTTTTTACGTTAAAGAAAATATATTTAATAAAAATGAAAATGAAAATAAAAATAAAAAATAAAATGGTTGGGCCAGGGGTGTCCTGAGTAACCAAGAGGTAAGCATTAGAAAAAAAAATAAAGCCCAATGAGACAAAGGCCCAGCGCTGCATAGTGAGAAAAATGGCAAAAAATGTGAGAAAATAGGCAAAAGGCAGGCACCAAGGCTCGAATCCATGACCATAGCAATTTCAGCGCGCTGCCTTGCCACTGGGGTGGTTGTACATCCGTTAGTTCAAATGGAAACAAAAATACATAACATGAATCTCTTCCTTGCCCTGTACTTCGTCTTCTTCCTCTAGCTAGCCAGACCAATCATATCTCTCTCATTTCTCCATGAAAATGGAAACTTCAAACATGAAAATGGTAGTACTCTTTCCCACGATTTCAACCATGTAACTCATGTAAACTAACAGTCAAAAATCAAAGTTAATTTCAATGGCCCTAATTTCAACCCTAATTTTTACAGAAATTTGAAATCTAAAATTCTCTATACACAATGAATATAAATGAAATCTATGAACATGGTGGGTTTTAGCACAAAGATATCTACATTTTATCTTCACAAATCGAGACCAATAGATGCATGTATGAAGAGATAGAAGTTAGAGTTCTTACCTCTTTCAGCTGAGATCGTGAATGGAGTTTGAGTGAGTTTTGAGAAGGCCTGAGGATTCCTTTAGCTTGCCTGAACCTCCATGAGTGTGTTCCAATCCTTACCTTGCTTTGAAAGTGCCCGAATCTCTCTATCCAAGTCAACCTGCAAGCTTGAAATGCAAAAATGGCAGATGGAGAAGGAGGAGTTACAGTGAATGGATGATGGACTGGAACACTTAAATATGATGTAGGTTAAGTGTTTAGGTGATTAGAACTTGAAACGCACGAGTAGATTTCTGGATTGCTATGCTTGATGCAAAACTACAAGTTATGGCAGGTTTTTGGTGATAGAGAGTTTGGGAGAGTTTCTGTCCTTTTGCAATCGTGTGTTAGGTTGTAATGTGTTTGTGTATAAGTATAGAGAAGGTTTCAAATCAAATCCACACCAGGTTTCTCAGTTATAGGCTTTTTGCTCTATTGCCTGCCTTTTAAGAAAAGTGAGGAGACAACTCTCTACATGCTTGTACAGGCCTGGTTTGAGTTGGTACAAGTCCTAGACACTTTGCTTTTAGTTTATAGGACTTGTGTGTGCAGAAAAACAAATGCAAGGCTCAAGGAGTGAAAAGTTGCAAAAGTTATGCTTTATCAAAATGGAAATGGCACCTTTGTGCCAAAAATGGAATTGTTCATGTACAAAGCATTGAATGCTTGGCTTTAAGGCATGAAACCTTGTTCAATTCATTAATGGTGGAGTGACAAACGAGTTTGAAGCCTGAAAAGTGAAGATTGTACAACATGCTTGAGGATTTGAATTTTGTTCTTCATGAAATGGCTTGAAATCAAAGTGAGAAATTGCCAACTTCATCTTTTCGATTCTCCCTACTCAAAAATTATCTCAAGGAGTTATTGGACATTTTGGAAAGCTTGAAATGTGATCTATAACTCATCTTTGAAATGCTTTTCAATATTTCTTTTGGAACTAGGTGAAAAGTTGCCATGAAGTTAGGTAAAAAACCTGCCTAAATTAGGGCAAAATTTCACTAAGTTATTTTAGTTCATGAGCATGTATTCACAAAATTATATCTTGAGATCCAAGCATATTTAGGAGAAAATGTGTGAAGCAAATTTGTGGATTTCATGGAGATCTACAACTTTCATGTTGGGAACTTTCTTTGAATCATCATGTATCATGGTGAGAATTTGGCTTAAAGTTGAGAAAAAATAAGAAATTTTCTATACTTAGAAAAATTTCTAAGTTAAGAAATTTCAAATTTCAAAACAAAATATTCAATATTTGATTTCTTGATGAACAAGTTTCACATTTTGACATATTTTGATGAATTGTGATCCTTGGCACTTGAATTTGACCAAAAAGTCAAAGTTTGACTTTTCAGTATACAATTGACTTTTGATCAGTTGACTGCAAAATTCATCTGTCAATCCAATGGATTTGCAATGTTTTGAACCATGTCATTAGGTAAAAATGATGCAATTGAACTCTTGAAATCATGCTTCAAATCAATTGATCATTTGCTAAGTTAAAAATTAGAAATTGCCCTTTCTCAGTCAAAACCCTAATTTTGACCATTTTCCCCTTTTGATGATTTGATCAAATTTCTTGAGGAATTATGGTCCAAACTTGATCAAATGATTCATATGAGTCTAAAATGTTGATGTGGATAAAAAATTATGAAGTTTTACTATAAATTGGCCATAGTTGACTTTTTCCCCAATACAACTGATTTTTAGGTCAACTGTCCAATTGACTGATCAAAAATGTGCTTCAAATCTTGAAACTTGACATGAGTAATCTTAGGAGTCTATAATTATACTTAAAAGTCATATGAAGCATGGATAGTCCAAAAATCTTTGTGCAATCCCAAACCCTAATTTGGGGTTATCAGTGCATGATGAGATGTCTTGGGTTGATCAAACCCTAATCCAGTCTTGAGTCAAAGAGATCTTGTGAGAAAAGTCTTGATAAATGAGAGGGCAAATTTTGGGGTACAACACACACCTTTAGGGTACTCTCACTTTGTTTGCCTTCGGAAAACAGTCACAACTCTCAAAACGTGAGAGATTTTAGTGGCTACCCTCCGGTTTAAAGATCATAAGTCCCTCGATGACCCTATCGATGTTGCCTCAATAAAAATGATCTTAAAACCCTAGGATAGTTACTAAGGCTTCTTGCCCAGTTGCCTTTGTGACTATAAACGTCCCTTTGAATGTCCCTCATACATCCAATGACTAGGGCTACCTACTCACTAATAGTAGGATAGCACTGTCTAAATGAAAAGAGGAAAAGAACAATCCTTTCGAGTAAAATAGATAGCTGTTAGATGCTTGCTTAAACAAATTTTTTACACTTACACAAAACAACTTTCAAAAACCTTTTCAAAATGCTTTATCAATTCTCTTGAGGACTGACAAGAGTTATCATAAAGCAAACTTCCTGACTATTGGCATTTCAAAAATACTTCTCAAAAACACATAAAGCACAAGGTATTTTTCAAAATGAGCTAAGCATTTAAGATCCCGTAGAAAACTACGGATGGAAAGGGTTCTAACACCTTCCCTTTCCATAATCTACCCCCTTACTCAGAAAACTCTCGAAAGGTCTTTTTCTATTCTTTTCCCCCTTTCCTTTGTTGGATAAAAGAAAATTCAGTGGAGACTCTTGCTTACGGCAATATTTGTGAATACAAATGCAAAACCAGCATAACAGTCGGTTCTACCACCGTATCACAGAACTGGCGACTCTGCTGGGGATTATAAAAAGTGGGGTTACCTTAGAGCTTAGTTCATTTTAATTTGCTTTCATTTGTGTGTTTTGTTTGCTTTATCTTTGAGGGATTGTTTGGGTTGTTAGTAAAGATCCTACACTCGGATCTGGGGCACCTTTTAGGTAAATAGCAATATATCGTGGGGACTGTGTGGGGTATACCGACACGGTTGAAACGATAGCTACATTGGTGTGACACATTTGTTGGTACCAGTAGCTCTTGAGTAGTCAAGGAGAATATGGGGCCGCTGTGTGGTGTCATGAAGCACCAACTGACCTTAGAACCTTTAATTGAACAACTTGGCCATTAGGAAGTAGTGAGATAGCCGACTTTGGTGCAATCCAAAGTTGGTTGATACTCGATACTACGCTCATTGAGATTGGACTTCTGGGATATTTCGGTCGCCAATAAAGAGGCTTGCGCTGAAATAATGTTCGGTGGAGAAATATCAATGATATTGAGATTCCCTAGAACCCGATTACTTTCTAGGACAGGTTGAACCAACTATACTACAAGAGGGTACTTACCTATGGAATCCATGCAAGCCTAAACCTAAGGATTTGTTTGTGTGCTTGTATATATTTGTTTGTACGTAACATCATAACATCATAACATGGCATGTGACACTAACCATTTCAAGGACTTTTAGGACTTATCTTTGTGTCTGTTTTGTAGGACATGGCTCCCACTCGTAGAAATACTATCCAAGTCAACCTCGTAAGGGTGCCTCCTCAACTCAAAGAGTTAGCATCAAGGGTTCATGAGAATTCTCCATTCACCAAAAGACATGGCCGACTCCTCAATTTGGTCACCTCAAGCCCTGATGAAGACGTGGTGAAAGTTCTCTTTCAGTTCTTTGACCCTTTACATCATTGCTTTACATTTCCCGATTACCAGTTGGTGCCTACCATGGAAGAGTTTTCTAAATTATTGGGGTTGCCTATTCTCAATCAATTACCCATCAATGGTATGGAAAGAGACCCAAAGCTTGAGGAGATCGCTCAAGCGCTGTATTTACAACGGTCGACATTGTGGCAAATTGGGAAACAAGAAGCGGTGTCAAAGGGTTTCTAGCCAAGTTTTTGTTTGAGAAAGCTCACTATTTTTGGGATACTTTGGATTTACAAGCCTTTAAAAAGGTGTTGGCCCTTCTCATCTATGGGATGGTATTGTTCCCTAATCTGGACCAACTCATAGACGTGAATGCGGTCAAAGTTTTTATGTCTCGTAACCCGGTGCCTACTTTACTTGGAGACATTTTGCACTCTTTTCACACTCGCACCGTAAAGAGAAGAGGGACCCTTATGTGTTGCAATCCTCTGTTGGCTAGGTGGTTTGTTTCTCACCTACCTCGATCTGTTTTGAAGAATGAGCAAGGCATGAGGTGGTCTAATAGGTTGATGTCCCTCACGCATTCAGATATTCACTGGTGCCCTCGATCTTTGGAAGACGTCACCATCATTGATCACTATGGGGAATTCCCTAATGTCCCTCTCCTAGGCATTAGGGGAAGAATCACTTATACCCCTTGTTTGGCGTTGCGACATTTTGGGTATGCTAGGAGGGATGGTCCTCATGATGCATTGGTTTGAGGAATTGAATTTGACTATGAGAACGATGTCCAAGGATACCGTCAGAGGTTCATTTGAGCTTGGGGCATGGTAAACAAAGTGGATAGCAAGACATTGGGGCATAAGAACTCCATCCCTTTGGAGCCTTATCTAAAGTGGGTGCGAGCACACGCTCAAAATCTCATGATGCCTTACCCCGCCATCCTACCTATCACCATGGAACCTATTGTCGAGAGAGATGTACCTCATACTATTCTCCATCCTGACATGCCGACTACTCTCGAGGAGTTGCAAAGATCTTGGATTCAACTCAAAGAGGAATGAGACACCTTTGAAACCCAATTCTACGCAAGCGAGAAGAAGGTTTTGGAGCTTACAAGACAAATGCATGAAGAAAAGAGTTTGAATGCCTACATTGCACCAAAGAGGACGCGCTCATGGGAAGCCTGAGTCCTGGTTGATTTATGAGTTTTGTTTTATCTTTGTTTCTTCCATTGTAAGCCCAAGAGGCATCGTTGTAACCATTTAAGTTTATGAATGCAATTAATGTTTGTTCTCTCTTTGGATAAGCAAATTTAAATCGTAAAAGTCCTTGAAAACATTGCATACATTATCATGCATATCATTACATTAAGCAGGTATTTTAAGACAGGTTTCTTATCTTTTCGCTGTTTATTTCAGCAAAAAGAAATGGCTCTTGAACAGACAGTTAAGGATCTTCAAGCTCAAAACGCTCAATTCCAACAAATGTTCCTAACTTTGGCTAAGGGACAAGAAGATCTGAAAGCTCTCATCATCAAAGATAAGGCAAAGAAACTAGCTGGTGTCTTGAATATGGGAATAAGGTTCAGAGGACCGGCCAAGCGAGCTCTAGATTTCACAACCCTGTCAAATAAGGGGGACAATCAAGAACAGAAGCCAACAAAAGAAAACAACAATCCAGGGACTGATGAGGAAGAGGCTGACTACTCTGAAGAATAATATCCTCCTGCTGATGATAAATACAAACATCTGGAGGATCGCCTCAATGCTATGGAGATTCAGAGGGTACCCGATCTGGATTTTGAAGAGTTAGGACTGGTCTCAGGGGTGGTCATACCGGAGAAGTTCAAAGTCCCCACATTTGCTAAGTATGACGGTGTCTCCTGTCCTAAGCTGCACTTAAGGTCATGTGTCAGGAAGATTCAACCTCACACTACTGATAGGAATCTGAGGGTACATTTCTTCCAGGAAAGTTTTTCAGGGACATAGTTAGAATGGTTCTATCAGCTGGAGGGAACCAAATTTTGCAATTGGGAAGACCTGGCTGTTTCTTTTTACAAGTAGTACCGATATAATGCTGACCTTGCTCTAACCCGTACACAATTGTAAAGTATGTCTATGGGTTCCGGTGAGGGTTTCAAAGATTATGCCCAGAAGTGGAGAGATCTTGCAGGAAGAGTCCAACCTCCTTTGTCTGATAGAGAGCTGGTAGACATGTTCCTGGGTACTCTATCTGGTCCATTTTCAACCATTTAATTGGAAGCTCTTCAACTGGGTTTACTGAGCTGATATTGACTGGTGAGCGAGTAGAAGCAGGTATCAAGAGTGGTAAGATCCAGAGAGATGCATCCTCAAGTACAATGAAGAAACCCTTCACTGGAAAGAAGGAGGTCAGTGCTGCTTATGGCCAGAGGAATTAAAGCAAGACCGAACACCGTCCAACAGTAGGAGCTGTTATGATTTCCAACCATGCATCAAATCAATAATGAAATAATCAGCATAGACCGGATGCGCCCAGAAGACAGTTCACCTGGATCAACATGACCTTATCTCAGGTTTTGCCACACTTGTTGAAGTCTAATCTGGTCACCCTAAAGGATGCTCCTAAGAATCCGAATACTGCATCTCCCCACTGCAACCCAAATGCTCGATGTGCCTATCACTCTGAAAGTCCAGGGTATGATACAAACGATTGTTGGGCTCTAAAAAACAAAGTGAAAGATCTTATCGAGGCTGAGTTTGACCCTCCAGAGAACCCTAATGTAATACCTGCACCAATGCCTAAACATGGCCAGGGTGTCAATTTCGTTGATGACGACCTGTTTGTTTTTTCTATTTATGAATTAGTTACTCCTCTTCTGATGGTTAAAAAGAATCTGTTGCGAGACGGTTTATTTTCAGGCTGTGGTGAAGGTTGCCACCTGTGTATGTCTCTACCCAATGGTTGCTTATTATTAAAGATGGGTGTCTAGAGCCTGATGATTAACAAAGAAATTATGTTTGAGAAAGTTCCCCCTGCAAGAAATTTGTTTGAAGATATATCAATAATTACCATTTCCGACAATCCTTCCAGGGGTCTCCTCCAAAAGACCCGTCGAGATTACATTCGTTTCTAAGTTTTCTCCCTTGATTATCACTCTTCCTGGGCCAATACCATATTCCTCCGATAAAGTTGTTCCTTGGAATTATGGAGTTGACGTCTACTACCATGGCATCAAGCAAGACCTATTGGCTGTTAAAGATAAAGTTGCTGAAGATATTGATCCCGATGTCGACAATATCATTGGGACCAGTAAAATTACCAGTAAAATTACCAGAAATGGAATATTCTCTCCTGAAATCTCTCCGAAGACTGTTGCTACCCCTGTGGTTATTCCTGTTTCTACTCCTACTACCACTCCTGTTATTACTCTTGTTGCTACTCCTACTGTCATCCCTGTTGTTATCCCCGCTACTGAGTCAGCTGAGACTCGGAGCAAAGAGGTACTGGTTGAGCCTGTCCGGATGAAGGCACATAGAGAAGTCATTCCTGAGGCTTCTAAAAAAGAAATGGAATAAATACTAAAGATCATAAAGAAAAGTGATTACAATGTTGTGGAGCAGTTGGGGCGGACCCCCTCAAAAATCTCAATGTTGGAGCTATTGTTATACTCTGAAGCCCATGCTAAGGCTTTGGTAAAATTCTTGAAGTCTTCCCATGTGCCCCAAGAGACCTCCATCGATCAATTCGAGAACTACGTTGCTAGTTTGACAGCGGATACTGGACTTGGTTTCTCTGATGCATATTTAACACCCAAGGGAAGAAAGCATAATGATGCTCTGCATGTCTCTATTGAGTGCAGGGGAACAACCCTAGCTCATGTTCTGGTGGATACAAGTTCATCGTTGAATGTCTTACCCAAGAATTCTTTAGATAGATTGGATTGTGAAGGACTCACACTGAAGTCTAGTAATATTGTGGTGAGGGCCTTCGATGGTTCCAAAAGAATGGTGCACGGGGAGGTGGACATCCTTATCAAAGTTGGTACTCAGACTTTTGACTCCACTTTCTACGTGATGGAAGTCCGCCCGTCTTACTCCTTCTTATTGGGTCGCCCTTGGATCCATGGGGTCGGTGCTGTTACTTCTACTCTACATCAAATGTTGAAGTACCCAGTTAACGAAAATATTATCATAATCCACGGCGAGGAAGAATACATGGTGAGCCATATGAATTCTTTCAGGCATGTTGAGATGGACGGCGAGTTCATTGATACCCCCTGTCAGAACTTTTAGGAGGTTCCACAGACAGTTGTTACAACCAAAACTGCTACTAGTGTTCCGAAGATTACCAGACCTCCATTGAAGATGGCTTCTCTGAAGGATGCCAAGGCAGTAGTCGAAGAAGGTGGGTGTACCATTTGGGGCCAACTTCCTGACATTCCTTACAAATCTGATAAGTTTGGTTTGGGTTTTACTTCAGGAGCCCAAAGAGTTGTCCTTCATGCTCGCGCTGGGGGATCACCACTACGCATCAGCAAGCATGGGATCAATGCTTTGGAGGACAGTGACAGTGACAATGACTGTGACATGGAAAAATGGATCTTCCCAACTATCAGCGGTGGACTCAACAATTGAGAGGCCAAGGATTTTGTTCGTATTACTTTCGTTCAAGAGTAATTATCTTTTTGTTTTTTTTGGGATATGTAATATTTGAACAATTGAAACTCTAAAGCCTTGTGTCTTACCCGAGGCACAATGGTCTATTTGTGAATTATTACTTTATCTTTATATGTCATTAATAAATCATTGGATGTTTTGCATACAAATTTTATGCCCTCTGTCTTTCTTTTCTGCTTTTATTTTATCAGAAATAACTATGCTCTCTTACACACACCCACATATCAAAATTGCAGATCCACATCCACTCTAGATCCCATTGGTAACGGTTATGCTATTGCCAATTATGACTTTGAAAATCCGATCTACCAAGCCGAGGACGAAGGTGAGGAAGATTGTGAAGTACCAGGAGAGCTTGCTAGACTGTTACAACATGAGGAAAGGGCAATACATCCTCATGAAGATCCAGTTGAGACAGAAAACTTGGGTACTGGGGAAGATAAGAAGGAAGTCAAGATAGGTGCCGATCTGGAGTATAGTGTCAAAAAACGGTTAATTCAGATGTTACATGACTATGTTGAGGTCTTTTCCTGGTCATACGAAGACATGCCAGGGCTTGACACTGATATTGTGGTTCATCGTCTGCCGACAAAAGAAGACTGCCCTCCAGTGAAACAGAAGGTTCATCGTATGCGGCCAGAGATGTTAAAAAAGATCAAAGACGAAGTCATGAAATAATTCAACACTGGTTTCTTAGTTGTTACTTCTTATCCATAATGGGTTGCTAATGTTGTTCTGGTACCTAAGAAAGACGGTAAGGTACGTATGTGTGTGGATTACAGAGACCTGAATAAGGCAAGCCCCAAGGATGACTTTCTGCTTCCCCATATTAACGTTCTGGTTGACAACACCACACAACATAAGGTGTTCTCCTTCATGGATGGTTTCTTCGGGTATAATCAGATCAAAATAGCACATGGGGATATGGATAAAACAACCTTCATCACGCAGTGGGGAACTTTCTGCTACAAAGTTATGTCATTTGGGTTAAAGAATGCCGGGGAAACCTATCAACGTGCCATGGTAGCTTTGTTTCAAGATATGATCCATCACGAGATAGAGGTATATGTCGATGATATGATAGCCAGGTCTCATACTGAAGAGGAGCACCTTGATCACCTGCATAAGCTGTTTGAAAGACTGAAAAAGTACAAGCTGAGGCTGAACCCGAATAAGTGCACTTTTGGGGTAAGATCCGGTAAGCTCTTAGGCTTCGTTGTCAGCGATAAAGGTATTGAAGTTGACCCCGCAAAGGTTAAATCCATACAAGAAATTACAACTCCTATCACTGAGAAGGAGGTTAGGGGATTCTTGGGACGTCTAAACTATATTTCCAGATTCATTTCCCATCTAACCACTACTTGTAAGCCAATCTTCAAATTACTGAAGAAAGATTAAGAAGTAAAGTGGAATGACGATTGCTAGACCGCCTTTGAAAAAATCAAGGAATATCTTTAAGAGCCTCCAATTTTGATACAACCAGTTGAAGGAAGACCTCTGATCATGTACTTAACAGTGTTAGAGAACTCAACGGGGTGTGTGTTGGGGCAGCATGACAAGTCTGGCCGAAAAGAGCATGCAATATACTACCTTAGCAAAAAGTTTACCGACTGTGAGACCAGATACTCACTAATCGAGAAAACTTGTTGCGCTTTGGCATGTGCTGCTCGCCGACTGAGACATTACATGTTGACCCACACTACCTTGTTGATATCTAAAATGGATCCTATCAAATACATCTTTGGGAAGCTCGCTCTCTCCGGAAGAATAGCAAGATAGAAAATGATTCTGACCGAATATGATATTCAATACACGACCTAGAAAGCAATCAAGGGAAGTGTATTAGCTAATCATTTGGCTCAACAGGCTGTAGATGACTACCAATCCATGAATTTTGAGTTCCCGGATGAGAACACCATGTTAGTGTCTGATTGTGAAGATCCGGGACCAGATGAAGGACCTGAAAAAGGATCCCGATGGACTATGGTTTTTGATGGAGCTTCTAACGCGCTCGGCAATGGAATCGATGGTGTGATTATATCTCCTGAAGTCTGTCATACTCCTTTCACTGCCAGGCTATGTTTCAATTGTACCAACAACATGGTGGAATATGAAGCATGCATTATGGGTCTCAAAGCTGCTATCGACTTGAGGATCAAATTCTTGAGTGTATTTGGAGACTCAGACCTAGTAATCAGTCAAATCAAAGGAGAGTGGGATACTAAGCATCCTAATCTCATACCTTACAGAGAGCATGTGTTGACACTGATTCCATATTTTGAAGAAGTTACCTTTAAACATATTCCCCGAGAAGAAAATTAGTTAGCGGACGCGCTAGCTACTATGTCATCCATGATCAAGGTCAGGTGGGATAATGAAGCTCCTCAGATCACTATTGAGAGAATGGATGAGCCAACATACTGTCACGAGATTGATACTGAAGAAGTGGTGGACAAAAATTGGTTCCGTGAAGTTAAAAGATATCTCGAAGCCCAAGAGTATCCTGAGGGAGCTTCAGTCAATGATAAGAAGTTCTTAAGAAGGTTCTCTATCAAGTTTTCCCTTAGTAACAAAATCCTCTATAAGCGCAACCACGATTCTACTTTGCTTCGGTGTGTAGACAAGACTGAAGCAAAGACGATTATGACATATTTGCACGAAGGTACCTTTGGAACCCATTCCAATGGGCACACAATGGATAAAAAGACCCAACGGGCAGGATACTATTGGTCCACTATGGAAGCAGACTGTAACCAATATTCACGAACTTCTCACAAGTGCTAGATATATGATGATAAAGTACACGTGCTCCTGGTTCCCTTGAACGTCTTGATTGCTCCCTGGCCTTTCACAATGTGGGGTATTGACATGATTGGAGAGATTAGACCTACAACTTCTAATAGGCACTACTTCATCCTCGTCGCCATTGATTAATTCACAAAGTGGGTCGAGGCAGCCTCTTTTGCTTCTATTACCAAGAACGTTGTGGCCTGATTAACCAGACATAACCTTATCTCTCGGTATGATATTCCAGAAAGAATCATTACGGATAATGGTACCAATCTCAATAATACTATGATCACCGAGCTATGCATGCAATTCAAGATCTAACATCATAACTCTTCTCCTTACCGGCCAAAGATGAATGGCGCTGTAGAGGCGGCTAATAAAACATCAAGAACATCATACAGAAGATGACGGTGACATATAAAGACTGGCATGAGATGTTACCATTTGCTTTTTATGGTTATCGTACCTCAGTACGTACGTCAACAGGGGCAACTCCTTTCTATTTGGTATACGGTATGGAAGCTGTCCTACCCATTGAAGTCTAGATCCCTTCCTTAAGAATAGTGAAGGATGCAGGTCCGAATGAAGACGAATGGGTTCAGACTCGACTTGACCAATTAAACTTGATTGATGAAAAAAGGCTTGCGGTTATCTGCCATGGTCAGATGTACCAAAAAAGTATGATTAAAACTTTTAACAAGAAAGTCAGACGTCAGGTGTATCAGGCTGGTGACCTAGTAATCAAACGCATTATTCTGCCGCAAGGTGATCCCAGGGGAAATTGACCCCCACATACTAAGGGCCATTTGTGATCAAGAAAATATTTTCTGGTGGAGCCATGGTCTTAACTGCTATGGACGGTGACGACCTTATGCACTCTGTAAACGCGAACATAGTTAAAATATACTACGCATGAACAAACACCCGCTAGGTTGACTGGCCTAGGCAAAAGTAAGGGCATCCCGGTGAACCAAAAAGGTTCAGCAAAAAATTAGGGATATACATATGGAAAAAATATGTACACCCGACAAGTCGAAAACCTGAAAAAGGCGGCTTGGGAAAAAAAGGGTATCCCGATGAACTGAAAACCCGAAAGGGAGGTCCAGGAAAAAGTTAGGGATTTTAAGCGTATAACTATGTCCCGTTGGATCACCTTACAGCCAATTTTCAACATCAACTATCAAGCTCAAGTGATACTAATCAAGCCAGCCAGCTTCGAACAAGCAACAAAGAGATGGGACGCTCAAAGACATAAAGGCAATAGTAGAATGGGAAACCAATGGGATTATTCCATATAGCTGTTTTTCTTTGTATACTATTTTGTATAGTTTTCATTCTTATGGAGGCATTCTCTTACTGGGACATCCGTCTCCGTGTGCAAAAAACGCTTACTCAAATTAATACAAAACTATCTCTTTGAAAGTGCAAAATTATTTGTTTTTATTTTTCTGTTTTGTTTGTGAAAACGTCCAGTGATTATTTTTGAACATATGTGTGATACGGTGAGAGAACTGAATTGAGGGTTTTGCGTTTGTGTTCGCAAATGTTGCGGTTTAGCAAGAGTCACCACCGACTTTTCTTTTATCCAAAAGGAAAGGTTAAAAAGCATAGGAAATACCTTTGAGATTGTTTCTTGAGTTCGGGGGGTAGATTATGAAAAGGGAAGGTATTAGCACCCCTTTCATCCATGGTTTTCCATTGGCTCTTAGTTACTTGCTAGATCACTTGCTTTTGTTGTTTGAAAAATGTGTTTGATGTGGTTTTGAAAGTATTTTGTAAAAGAGGCCATTCGTTTAGGCAATCTTTGTAATGATTCTCATTCGTAAGAATGTACACAAAGATGTTAATCTTTTTGAAAATATTTTCAATGTTTTGTAAAGTGTGCGTGTTTGTTTTGAAAATAGCAACGATGTTTGCTTGAAAATAGAGCAAGTAACTAGGAGCAATTTACCTACTCAAATGTCTTTCTTGTGCATTTTCTATTCCTTTGACATTGTTGTTTTACCATTGATTTTGGTAAACAATCCTATCTTTGGATGTAAACGGGACGGGCGTGGGTCATCGTATAACCATAATTAGCAATGTTGCAAAGTATCTTAGCATGTTTAAGGGACTAAGATCATTTTTATAAGGCAACTTAGAATAGTGTCATCGAGGGACTATGATCTTTTGATTTTGTTTGTTTTACCAAGATACTTTGCATGCGTAACATGGCTATTTTCTGTATAAGGCAACCAAGTGGAGAAACCCTAAGGGTGTTTGTGTGCAATTGTGTTTGATTGCATGCTTTTGTATTTGATTTTTTTTGTGGTCTATTTATTGATTTTATCTTGTATTTACATTTGAAAGCGATAAATTGCAGAAATGTAAAGTCATACGCTATTACAATATTTAGGGAGTGGGGGTACAAATTTATGAATGGGGAGTACCAGCGAGAAAAATAAAGAAAATAACAAGGGGAAGAAAGAAAGAAAAAAGAAAAGGATCAGCGTGCTGCTGAGAGGAAGTCAGAAGTTCTGACCCTGACCTGCTGCTGAACAGCAACCTGTTAGTGAAAATGTATAGGTCAGAAGTTCTAACCCTGGTACGCTGCAAAACAGAAACCTGTTAGTGAAAATGTATGGGGTCAGAGGTTCTGACCCTGCTGGGAACACAGTAATTTTCCGAACTTCTGATATTACTGATAACAAAACATGTTCCAGAAGCGCTGGTGCCAATGTCAGAACTTGGTCTCCCTTTATGCTAGTCAGAACATCTGCAATTTGGTTATTTTTCCACAAAACAGAAGACATGCCTAGGACAGTTTCAGCAGGTGTCATAGCGTTTCAGAAGTCAGAACCAAAAATCAGAGGCAAGTTCTGAACTGATTCGTTCTCTACTTAAGTGTACAGATGCGTGAAAACCTCAGAACATGCACAACATCAGAAGCATGATATCTACATTGTGTTTTTAAGCATGCAAATCTGGTGATGCTTAAGTAATGTGGTGAGGGCCAACGAGTGCTTACCTTGCAGCTAGAAAAAGTTCTGTGAACTGGAGTTAGCCTCAACTCTGATGATGTTCTGAACAACTTCTTTGAATGGATGGATGAAGGGTATGTAGTAGTATGGATACAGAAGTTATGGCAGTTTCTAACGTGCGGGTCAAAAATTGTATGGGTGTTTTTTAGTCAAAAAACTTTTGAGAGCGAATGGGGTTTGAAAGCAGGAGATTCAAAGTTAATGGTTCGTATGCTGTGTTTACAGTTTTTAAAACTCTGGGAATTTTGGGTAGAGGTTCAAGACTTTTCTTTCTCAAAATTTTGATTTCTTTCACAAATTTTTTCGTCTGGGCTCTTTCATCAATTTTTCTGGGTATTTTCTCAGTGACCAAAGGAATTCTATTTATAGGCAAAGCTTTGTGGGTTTTTAAAAATGTCAATTGGCGCCAGCATCATGCATTAGATGCTGACTTGCTCTTGAAGCAAGTTCATAAAAAGTTGTGATGATTGACAACTTTTAGCCTAGGCTGGGTTAGTAAGCGAGGATTAAGGAAAAGTGACACCCATGAGCGAAAAGTAGCACACAAACCCATACCTAAACCTGCACAAAAACGTTGCTATGCTACACGTGGAGAGACCCTTTGGACAAATGATCAAAAGTGGTTGTGAGCATTAATGAGCATTAAATGGTGATGAGATTGGTCAAAAATCAGAAATCTTGTAATATGAGATTTGCATTATTACTTAAATCTGAGCCAGTAGTTCCACTTCAGCATAGTCCAAAACAACGCCCCCAAGTTATGATCTTGATACCCTGTTGCCTTAGCAAATTCTGAGGGATCTCCAGGCTTTCCAGCATGTTCCTTTGATTTGCCTCTGAAAACTCTAAACTTATAGATTCTGCTTCAGTGTAGCACCCAATCTTCTGACCCTCTTACCTTCTGGTTCCAGCAGGTTCTGAAGGGGCATTCAAATTTTTCATCATGTTTTATAATCTTCTGGCAACTTCTGACTGAGCTGGCGTAGATGCTGAAGAGCTACATTCTGACTGAATGTTATGCGCTGAGCTAAGTTTGCATCTTCTGACTACTCCTGCCTGGAGGTTGGTTCAGAAGTTCTGACATGTCATTTTTCTTAAATACTTTTAGAAAAATTCTAAGTATTTAGAATTTAACTTTTCCAAGGTAAGATTTGACTTTTGAGCTTCTTGATGAAACAAACTTCATATTCCAACATGTCTTGATGAAATATGATTTTTGTGTTTTGATTTTGATTTAAAAACCAAAGTTTGACTTCTCAGCGTGTAAATAACCATTTTTCCCTTATAAATGGCTTGCTTGGAAATAAATGATAATTCAAGGCCTGGACTTGTATGAGAGAAAACTCTGAGAATCCAGGGTGATTTCCTGAGAAATGAGAGGGCAAATTTTTGGGTATAATAGCTGCCCCTGTTCCATCTTCTTTAGCCTGAGGAGTTAGATTGGCGAGATTTTCCAATCGCGACTCGAAGGTGGAAGATGATTGGATACTAGAGTGCCTAAAAATTTGCACTCGGCGATAATAGGAGGAATGTGCTTAAAGATGCCATTTGGAGAGGTAATAAGATCTTGTTGGGGATGGGCTTGTAGATGCCATCCAAGAATACTTGTTGATATGTAGTTTGTGAGTCGAACCTTAGAATGGCGTCCGTGTCTGCAGCATACCTGAAGGCGTCTTTGAGTGAGTATCATAATGGCTTCCGGGTCTGGAGCGTATCTAAACTGTATTAAGAGTGTTGAAATCTGAATGAGTATCAGAATGGCTTCCGTGTCTAGAGCATATCTGAACTGTATCAGAAGGTTGAATCTGAATCTGAATGAGTACCAGAATGGCTTCCATGTCTGGAGCGTATCTGCACTATATCAGGAGTGTAGAAATCTGAATCTGAATGAGTACCAGAATGGCTTCTGTGTATGGAGCGTATCTGCACTGTATCAGGAGTGTAGAAATCTGAATCTGAATGAGTACCAGAATGGATTCCGTGTCTGGAGCGTATCCGCACTATATCAGTTTGAATCTGAATGAGTACCAGAATGGCTTCCGTGTCTGGAGCGTATCCACACTGTATCAAAAGTTATCTTTGAATCTGAATGAGCACCAGAATGGCTTCCGCGTCTGGAGCGTATCCGCACTGTATCAGGTTGAATCTAAATCTGAATGAGTACCAGAATGGCTTCCGTGTCTGGAGCGTATCCGCACTGTATCAAAAGTTATCTTTGAATCTGAATGAGCACCATAATGGCTTCTGTGTCTGGAGCGTATCCGCACTGTATCAGGTTGAATCTGAATCTGAATCTGAATGAGTACCAGAATGGCTTCTGTGTCTGGAGCGTATCTGAACTGTATCAAAAGTTGCATATTGCTAACGGTAGCTGTTAATCTTATCCTGAAAAGGGTAAAATGTTAGCTAAAACACCAAGTTATGTTGCGTGAAATGTATGATGCAATGTATTGGTTTTATTTGACATTTATGATATATGGATGCAATGTATGCGCATGTGAGCTGATTTGTTGTATCATTGTCGGTTTGGGGAAAATAAATCCCTGACTGCTGGCGAGGATATGTGAGTCTTCATGTCTTGAAGTCGAAGCGTTGATGAATTTCTGCTGAGAGAAATAAACTTTTGTTGTAAGGGAAATGCCATGTATTGCTCGTAAGATCCACTTGAGGAAACCTGAGAATCTTGACGACTTCTACTGGGGATTAACCAATGGGCATATTTGTTCCGTTGGGGAGTATTGAAAACTCTGTGGGGGAAAAGTTATGTTCCTGCTTGGGGAAAAGAATTCGGGAGTCTCGTTTTTCTGTTGCTTTACTGGGGAATTATCCTTGGCTGGAGATAATCAAAAGTTAGCTGTTATCTGGTCGGATTCCAGACTTCACAACAACCTGCTGGGGAATTTGGAGAAATTGGATGATTTCTACTAAGAATTGATAAACTAGAAGCTTCGTTTTGCTGGGTAGCTGGGAGCTTTGTTCCGCTGGGGAATGATTAAAAAAACTCCACGGAGAAAAAAAAAGGTGACTTCTGCTTGAAAAAGTTCAGGAGTCTCGGTTGTCTGCCGCTTTGCTGGGGGGTTACCCTTGGCTGGAGAGAACCAAAAGTTAGCTGCTATCTGGTCGGATTCCAGGCTTCATAACGACTTACTGGGGGCAAGGAAGTTTAGTGTTATCTGGTCGGATTCCAGGCTTCACAATAACCTGATGTAGAATAGTCTACTGGGGAAGAGGAGTTGTTGTCCTTTGATTTGTAGTAGTCAGAGAGGCAAATCCAAACTAGGGAATCTGTAGCTTGTTGGGGGTATGTGAATTTCCACGCTTCGAAGTTGAAATATTGATGCACTCTTGTTGAGAGGAGTAAATTTCGTTGTGAGGGCAATGCCGTGTATTGCTTGTAAGATCTGTTTGAGGAATCCTGAGAAATTTGATGATTTCTACTGGGGATTAAAACCTGAACTTTGTTCCTGTGAGGATTAGCTGGGAGCCTTGTTCTGCTGGAGATTTATTGAAAACTCCGTGGGGAATATGGAGTGGTCTAGAGATGTTTTCCTGCCTTTTCAACCTATCAGCAATTGTCTTTCTCATCTTGTTTATTTGTAAATAGTAATTATGTTCAAATGCATATGTTCATCAATGAATCATTGGACGTTTTTGCAAACAAAACACAATTGTAAAGAAAAGACAAATAGTTTTTTTTTCCACTTTCAAAGAGATATCTTTGCATTGACTTTGAATAAGTATTTTGTACAAAGGAGACAAACAAGAAAGATTTATGAAAAGAAAGATAACTATGTGTAATAATCCCATGGGGTTCCCACTCGGCTATAGCCTTCATATCTCTGAGTATCTTGTCTATTTGTTGCTTCGTCCGAAGATGATTGAATTAATCAGAAACTCCGAGTTTGTCAGTGGAAGTCAAAGGTTGTCTGTAAGTGATCCGACGGGACATAGTCATACGCTTTAATTCCCTAACTTTTGCATGGACCGCCCTTTTGGGTTTTTAGTCCACCGGGAAACCCTTTTTTGCCCAAGTCGCCCTTTCGGGTTTTCAACTTGCCGAGTGTACAGATTTTTTTTAAATTTTATCCCTAATTTTTGCCCGAACCTTTTTGGTTCGTCGGGATGCCCTATTTTTGTGTAGGTATGTCAACCTAGCGGGTCTATTATGCGTAGTATCTTTTGACTATATCCGCATTCGCAGGGTGTGGCAGGTCATCGCTGTCCATGGTGGTTAAGATCATTGCCCCACCGAAGAATATGTTTTTGATTACAAATGGTCCTTCATAAGTAGGGGTCCATTTGCCCCTGGAATCACTTTGTGACAAGATGATACGTTTGATCACTAGATCCCCAACTTGATATACTTGGCGTATGACTTTCTTGTTGAAGGCCTTGATCATCCGTTTTTGATACATTTGACCATGGCGAACAACAGTAAGTCTCTTTTCATCAATTAAGTTCAGTTGATCAAGTCGAGTTTGGATCCAATCATCTTCATTCAAACCCGCATCCTTCATAATTCTCAGAGAGGGGATCTGAACCTCAATAGGCAAGACAACCTCCATGCTATAAACCAAAGAATAGGGTGTTGCCCCAGTTGATGTGCGAGCCATGGTACGGTACCCGTGGAGAGCAAATGGTAGCATCTCATGCCAGTCCTTGTATGTGACTGTCATTTTCTGTATAATCTTTTTAATGTTTTTATTTGCAGCTTCGATAGCACCGTTCATCTTTGGCCGGTAGGGAGAAGAATTATGATGCTGAATTTTGAATTGCTCACACAAGGTGGTGATCATAGTGTTGTTAAGATTTGTACCGTTTTCAGTGATGATCTTTTCCGGGATACCATACCGGCAGATGAGATTTTCCTTGATGAAGCGGGCAACAACATTCTTAGTAACAGAAGTGAAGGAAGCTACTTCGACCCATTTGGTAAAGTAGTCAATGGCCACTAGAATGAAGCGGTGCCCATTGGAGGCTATAGGCTTGATCTCCCCAATCATATCAATTCCCCACATAGCAAAGGGCCAAGGAGCCGTCAAGACATTTAGAGGAACCAGAGGTACGTGTACTTTGTCCGCATAAATTTGACACTTATGACAGGTCCGAGGGTGTTGACAACAATCTGCTTCCATGGTAGTCCAATAATAGCCTGCCCGTAGGATTTTCTTTGTCATCGTATGCCCACTGGAGTGAGTGCCAAAGGTACCTTCATGTAATTCAACCATGATCTTTTCGGCCTCAGTCTTATCCATACACCGAAGCAGAACGGAGTCATGATTACGCTTGTACATGATGCCATTACTCAGGAAGAACTTAGAAGATAATCTCCTTAAGAACTTTTTATCATTGATTGAAGCTCCTTCTGGGTATTCTTGAGCCTCGAGATACCTTTTGACTTCATGAAACCAAGGCTGGTCCAATACCTCTTCAGTATTAGTCTCGTGACAGTGGGCTGGTTCATCCATTCGTTCAATGGTGATTTGGGGAGCTTCGTTATCCCAATTAAGTTTAAACATAAATGACATTGTGGCTAGAGCGTCTGCTAGCTGATTTTCTTCTCGCGGGAAATGCTCGAAGGTAATCTTCTCAAAGTGTGGTAGTAATGTCAAAACATGTTCTTTTTAAGGGATAAGGTCTGGGTGCTTAGTGTCTCATTCCCCTTTGATCTGACTGATGACCAAAGCTGAATCTCGAAATACATCTAAAGATTTGATTCCCAAGTCTATGGCATCTTTGAGACCAAAGATGCATGCTTCGTATTCCGCCATGTTATTCGTACAATTGAAGCAAAGTCTGGCAGTAAAGGGAGTATGACACCCTTCCGGGGATATGAGTACAACGCTGATACCATTACCAAGTGAATTGGAGGCCCCATCAAAGAATATGATCCATTGGGATCCTTGTTTAGGTCTGTCATATGGTCTGATTTCTTCACAGTTGTCTAATGTCATGATGTCTTCATCCGGGAATTCAAAATTCATGGACTGATAATCTTCTACAGCTTGATGAGCAAGGTGATCAGCTAGCACACTGCCTTTTATAGCTTTCTAGGTAGTGTACTGTATGTCATGTTCTGTTAGGATCATCTGCCATCTAGCTATTCTTCCAGACAGAGCAGGCTTTTCGAAGATGTATTTTATAGGATCCATCTTAGATATCAACAAGGTAGTATGAGTCAGCATATACTGTCTTAGCCAGTGAGCAGCCCATGCGAGAGCGCAACAAGTTTTCCCGAGCAGTGAATATTTGGTTTCACAGTCGGTAAAATGTTTGCTCAGGTAATAAATAGCGTGCTCTTTTCGGCCAGACTCGTCATGCTTCCCCAATACACACCCCATTGAGTTTTCTAAAACAGTCAGATATATGATCAATGGTCTTCCCTCGACTGGTGGCATCAAAACAGGAGGCTCTTGTAAATACTCTTTGATTTTGTCGAAAGCAGTCTGGCATTCATCATTACACTTGACTTCTTGATCTTTCTTCAGTAGTTTGAAGATTGGCTCACAAGTAGTTGTTAGGTGGGAAATGAATCTGGAAATATAGTTCAGATGTTCCAAGAATCCTCTAACTTCCTTCTTAGTACGAGGAGCATGCATTTCTTGTATTGCCTTAACTTTGGCAGGATCAACCTCGATGCCTTTGTTACTGACGACGAAACCTAGGAGTTTACCGGACCGTACTCCGAATGTACACTTGTTTGGGTTTAACCTTAACTTATACTTCTTCAATCTTTCAAACAACTTTTGCAAGTGATCCAAGTGCTCTTCTTCTGTTTGTGATCGGGCTATCATGTCATCTACGTAGACCTCTATTTCATGATGTATCATATCGTGAAACAAAGCTACCATGGCGCACTGATAGGTGCCCCCAGCATTCTTCAGTCCGAATGGCATCACTTTGTAGCATAATGTCCCCCACTGTGTGACAAATGTAGTTTTCTCCATGTCCTCAGGTGCCATTTTGATTTGGTTGTAACCCGAGAATCCGTCCATGAAGGAAAACACCTTGTGTTGGGCTGTATTGTCAACCAAGATATCTATGTGGGGAAGTGGAAAATCATCTTTAGGGCTGGCCCTATTCAAATCCCTATAGTCCATGCACATTCGTACTTTGGCATCCTTTTTAGGTACGGGAACAATGTTGGCAACCCATTGGGGGTAGGAAGTGACAGGCAAGAATCCATCATTGAATTGTTTCATGACTTCCGCTTTGATCTTCTCTGACATATCAGGTCTCATGTGGTGGACTTTCTGTTTTACTGGTAGACAATCTTCTCTTGTTGGCAGACGATGTACCACGATGTCGGTATCGAGTCCCGACATGTCTTCATATGACCAGGCGAAGATCTCAACATAATCCTACAACAGCTGAATCAGACGTTTCTTGACACTCGGCTCTAGATTGACACCTATCTTGATTTCTTTTATGTCCTCTTTGGTACCCAGATTGACCGTATCAACTGGTTCCTCATGAGGTTGAATAGCTCTTTCCTCTCGTTGTAGTAGTCTGGCCAATTCTCCTGGTACTTCACAATCTTCCTCACCTTCGTCTTCGGCTTGCTAGATTAGATCCTCAGAGTCACGAAAGGCCACAGCAGTATCGTTACCCATGGGATCCGGAATGGAGGGGTACCTACATTTGTGAGTGTGTATGTGTGTAAGGGTATAACCATCTTTTAAAATGAAAACAAATGCAAAAGAAGAACAAGGAGCATAAAAGTTTATATGCAAAACGTCCGTGATTCATTGAATGTCATATGAGGATGAAATAAAAACCCTTACAAACGGACCATTGTGCCTCGGGCAAGACGCAAGGTTTTTTAAAATGTGCGAATTGTTTGTGAATATCACAGGTCCAACAGAAATATAGAAGATAAATTACTGAGGGATGAAAGTTATTGGGACAAAGTCTCTGGCTTCCCAATTGCGAAGTCCTCCGTTGACAATAGGAAATATCCAATCCTCCATGCTGCAATCCTCTTCACCATCTTCCACTACATTGACCTCTCGGTTGCTAATCTTCAAAGGTGGCCCTCCAGCACGGGCACGACGCACAACCTTCTGAACCCTTGAAGTAAACCCTAAGCCAAACTTGTCAGATTTATACGGAATGTCCGGAAGTTTCCCCCAGATGGTGCATCCTCCCTCCTCTACTACTTCCTTGGCGTCCTTCAGAGATGACATCCGGAGCGGAGGTCTTGTGATCTTAGGGATCTGGAATACTGTCTTGGTTACTGCTACCTCTTGAGAGACTTCTTCGAAATTTTGAAAAGGAGTTTCAATGAATTCGCCGTCCAACTCCACATACCGAAAAGAATTGAGGTGGCTAATCATATACTCTTTCTCTCCGTGGACAGTGATAATCTTTCCATGGACCGGATATTTCAGCATCTGGTGTAGTGTGGAGGTGACAACACCGACATTATGGATCCATGGCCGTCCTAGCAGACAGGAGTAAGAGGGGCGGATGTCCATTACATAGAAAGTTGAGTTGAAAGTATGAGTCCCAACCTTTATGGGGATGTCCACCTCCCTGTGGACCATCCTCTTTGAGCCATCAAATGCTCTTACGAATATGTTACTGGGTTTTAACGTCAGTCCTTCGCAGTCTAGTCTGTCGAGAGCTTTCTTCGGTAAAACATTCAAAGATGAGCCGGTGTCCACCAAGACATGAGCCAAAGTTGTTCCTCTACATTCCACGGAGACATGCAATGCCTCGTTATGCTTTCTTCCCTTTGGTGTCAGATCAGCATCTGAGAAGCCTAGGCCGTTGTCTGCCGTCAAACTGGCCACACAATCTTGAAATTGGTCAGCAGACGTCTCTTGAGGCACATGGGCTGTCTTCAGAAACTTCACCAGGGCTTTCGCATGTGCCTCTGAGCATAGTAGCAATTCTAGCATGGAGATTTTGGAGGGAGTTTGCCCCAACTGTTCAACTACGTCGTAATCGCTCTTCTTTATTACTCTCAGGATCTCCTCCATTTCCTTTTTGGAGGTTTTGGGGATAGTCAGTGGTTGAGCCTTCGTCCGGACAGGCTCTTCTTGAATTCTTTTTCCTCGAATTTCAGCAGTAGGAGTGTTGGTAGGGATAAGAGCAGGGGTTGTGTCGTCTTTGTCAGTAGGAACACTTGCAAATATGATTATTGGTATGGAGGTAACCTTTGGAGCAGCCACGGGTCCAAAAACAACCTTTGGAGGGGCAATTTCTGGAGAGAATATTCTACCGCTACAGGTAATCTTACTGGTTCCGACAATATTGCTAATGTCAGAGTCTTTTTCTTCGGGGCTCATCTTCTCGGTGGCCAGCCCATTTTGTTTGATACCATGGTAGTAGATGTCTCCACCGTAATTCCATGGCACTATTTTGTCTGATTCATACGGGACCGGCCTGGGCATTGTGATTATAAGAGGAGTAGTTTTTGGAACCGATGTAATCCTAACGGCTCTTTTGGGGACCCTGGAAGGATTGGCAGAGATGGTTATGATTGAAACGTCTTCAACAGGAATAGGTGAAACAAGAGTACTTTCAAACAGAATCTCTTTGTTGTCTATCAAGCGTTGAATGCCTTTCTTCAACAAAGGACAAGCAGTTGGTGAGGATAAGCAGAGATGGCAGTCTTTATTACAACCTGGGAATATACCGACTTTCAACAAGTTTATCTTAATGATTGGGAGGGAGTCAAGAGTTCCTCAACTGTAGTAACAAACAAATCTTCTTCTATTGCATTGGTGTTGTAACCATGCCTAGGCATAGGAGCAGAAATGACGTTTTGTTTCTCGGGTGCATTAAACTCAATCTCTTTTGCATCTATAAGATCTTGAATCTTGTTTTTCAGGGCCCAACAGTTGTTGGTGTCATGACCCAGACTTTCAGAATGATATGCGCAACGGGAATTTGGGTGATAATAAGGGGAGGCAGTGTTGGGGTTCTTTGGAGCTTCCTTCAGAGTTGTCAAATTAGATTTCAGAAGATGTGGTAAAACCTGGGCTAGAGTCATATTGATTTTGGTGAATTTCCGGTCTGGTCTTTCCACCCTCGGTTGGTTACCTCTTGGTTGATCAGATGTAGGCTTTAGGATCATAACAGCTCCTACCATCGGTCGACGTCCGACTCTCCCTTGGTTCCTTTGTGGGTAGACAACAGATACCTCCTTCTTCCTAATGAAAGGCTTTCTCACAGCTGTAGAGGCAGATGAATCCTTCTGAATCTTTCCACTTTTTATGCCAGCTTCCACCCTCTCTCTGGTCAGTATTAACTCAGTAAATCCTGCAGATGAGCTTCCAATCAGATGGTTGAAGAAAGGGCCTGATAAAGTGCCTAAGAACATGTCCACCAACTCCCTTTCAGACAGAGGAGGTTAAACTCTCCCAGCTAGATCTCTCTATTTCTGCGCGTAATCTTTGAAATCCTCATTTGAAGCCATAGCCATACTCTGAAGTTGAGTACGGGTAGGTGCCAAATCTGCATTATACTGGTATTGCTTATAGAAAGCTGCGGCAAGATCTTCCCAATTGTGGATGTTTGCCCTTTCCAATTGGTAAAACCAATCGAGTTGTGTTCCAGATAGGCTATCTTGGATAAAATGCACCCATAGATCTTTATCGGCGGAGTGCAGCTGGATATTTCTCACATATGATCGAAGGTGCATCTTAGGACATGACACCCCATCATATTTTGCAAACAATGACACTTTGAACTTCGGTGGGATCACAATTTCTGACACTAGCCCCAATTCTTCAAAGTCTAGACCTGGTACCCTTGTATTTCCATAGTGTTCAAGCGTTCATCAAGATGCCTGTATTTGTCATCTGCTAGAGGATACTGTTCCTCAGAGTAGTCTTCCTCTTCTTCCACTTCTTCAGATTCTGACTGAACCACTGTTTCCTTTCCATTCCCTTTGTCAGAGTTTGTTGCGAAATTCAAGGTTCTTCTAGTCTGTCCCTGAAACCTTCTCCCCATGATTACAACACCGATTGGTTTCTTCTCTTTCTTCTTCTTTTCTTTGGCCAACAAAGTTTTCAATTCCTCTTGTCCTTTGGCCAAGGTTGTGAGTATCTGTAGAAACTGCGTGTTTTGAACCTGAAGATCTTTGACTATTTGTTCGAGATCCATCTTGCTGAAATAAACAGTAGAGAGATGAGGAAAATCGTTGCAAAAGACCTGTTTATGTTATGATGAATGATATGTACACATGCAATGTTTTCAAGGATTTTTAAAGATTCAAGTTCGCTTTAGACAAAAAGGAACACACGTTATATTAATAAGATAGAGTTTGAGTGCATCGACGCCCCTTGGGTAAAAATAATACAAAACTCTAAGATAAAAAGTGGCGCGCATCCTCTTTGGTGCAATGTAGGCGTTTAGAGTCTGCTCCTCATGAAGTAGCTTAGTGAGTTCTGAAACCTTCTTCTCGCTTGCGTATAATTGGGCTTCGAAAGTATCTCCTTTGAGCTGTATCCAACCCCTTTGTAATTCTTCCATAGATGTGGGCATGTCAGGATGTATGATAGTGTATGGAACTTCTCCTTCCTTAACAGGCTCAATAATCACTGGAAGGATGGAAGGATAAGGCATCATAAGACTTTGAGCGTGGGTTCATACCCACTTGAGGTAAGGCTCAAGAGGGACGGAATTCTTATGTCCCAAAGTCTTGCTATCCACCTTGTTTAGCATCCTCCAAGCTCGAATGAATCTCTGGAGAAGACCTTGATTATCATTGTCGTAGTCGAATACCAAGCCTTGAATCAGCATCACATGTGGGCCATCCCTTCGGGCATAACCAAACTGTCTTAGAGCTAAGCATGGATTGTAGGTGATGCCTCCCCTAATGCCAAGTAGAGGAACATTAGGGAATTCCCCACAACGGTCAATAATGATGACATTCTCTTGGGATCGAGAGCACCAATGAATATCTAAATGTTTGAGCGTCATTAACCTTTGTGACCACCTTAATCTTTGCTCGTTCCTTAAGACTGATTGGGGAAGATGAGAAATAAACCATCTTGCCAGAAGGGGAGTGCAACACATAAGGACACCTCTTTTCCTCATTGTACGAGCGTGGAAAGAGTGGAGGATATCCCCTAGCAACATAGGCACCAGATTGCGTGACATGAAGATTTTGACGGAACTTATATCTATGAGTTGATCAGGATTGGGGAACAAAACCATCCCATAGATAAGAAGGGCCACAATTTCTTTGAAAGCTTGCAAGTCTAAGGAATTCCAAAAGATTTGGGCTTTCTCAAACAGAAACTTTGCTAAGAAGCCTTTGACACCACTTCTAGTTTCCCAATGAGTTGTGATATCAGATGAGTGCAAGTGCAAAGCTTGAGCAATCTATTATGGCTTTAGGTCTCTTTCCGTACCGTTGAAAGGTAGTTGATTGAGAATGGGAATCCTCAAGAGTTGAGAGAATTTTTCTAAAGTAGGCACAAGCTGGTAATCGGGAAATGTGAAGCAATGGTGCAAATGATCAAAGAACTGAAAGAGCACCTTCATCATATCCTCCTCTGTGTTGGAGGTGACCAAGTAGAGCAGACGACCATGTCTCTCGGTGAAAGGAGAGCTTTCAGGGATCCTTGAAGCTAGCTCCCTAAGTTGTGGAGGAATTCTTACAAGGTTGACTTGGATAGTTTTCCTGCGAAGTGAGTCCATATCCTACAAAACAAGAACAAAGATGAATCTCAAAAAATCCTTGAAATGGTTAGTGGATGTATATGATGTCCATGATGTTATGCACAAGTATGTATATACAAGCAAAACAAACAAGTCCTTAGTTTAGGCTTGCATGGGATTTTATAGGTAAGTACCCTATTGAAGTTTAGTTGGCTCAACCTGTCCTAATAATAGTAACCGGGTTCTAAGGAGCTAAATATCACCGGATTGTTTCCTTGGTCATTGTTTTAGCTCAAGCCTCTTTAATGGCGACCGAAATATTCCAAGAAACCAACCCTCAATGAGTGTAGTATCGAGTATCTACCAACTTCGGACTGCACTAAAGCCGGTCATCTCACTACGCCCTAAAGGCCAAGTTGGTCAAGTAAAGGTTCTAAAAGTTCGTTAGTGCTTCATGACATCAATCAGCGACCCCGTATTCTCTTTGATTAACTCAAAGGCTACCGGTACCCACAAATATGTCACACTAACATAGCTATTGCTTAGACCATGTCGGTATACCCCGCACAATTTCCACAACGTATTGCTATTTACCTATAATGTATCCCCAAATCCGGGTAGAGGATTCAAACCCAAACAAAGAACCATAATGTAAAGCAAATAAATCAAACAATGTAAGCAAATAAATGTGATCTAATCCCTAAGGTAACCCCACTTTTAGAATATCCCCAGCAGAGTCGCCAATTCTGTGATACGGTGGGAGAACTGACTTGAGGGTTTTGCGTTTGTGTTTGCAAATGTTGCGGTTTAGCAAGAATCACCACCGACTTTTCTTTTATCCAAAAGGAAAGGTGAAAAAGCACAGGAAAGACCTTTGAGATTGTTTCTTGAGTTTGGGGGGTAGATTATGAAAAGGGAAGGTATTAGCACCCTTTTCATCCATGGTTTTCCATGGGCTCTTAGTTACTTGCTAGATCACTTGCTTTTGTTGTTTGAAAAATGTGTTTGATGTGGTTTTGAAAGTATTTTGTAAAAGAGGCCATTCGTTTAGGCAATCTTCGTAATGATTCTCGTTCGTAAGAATGTATACAAAGATGTTAATCTTTTTGAAAATATTTTCAATGTTTTGTAAAGTGTGCGTGTTTGTTTTGAAAATAGAAAGGATGTTTGCTTGAAAATAGAGCAAGTAACTAGGAGCAATTTACCTACTCAAATTTCTTTCTTGTGCATTTTCTATTCCTTTGACATTGTTGTTTTACCATTGATTTTGGTAAACAATCCTATCTTTGGATGTAAACGAGACGGGCGTGGGTCATTGTATAACCATGATTAGCAATGTTGCAAAGTATCTTAGCATGTTTGAGGGACTAAGATCATTTTTATAAGGCAACTTAGAATAGTGTCATCGAGGGACTATGATCTTTTGATTTTGTTTGTTTTACCAAGATACTTTGCATGCGTAACATGGCTATTTTTTTGTATAAGGAAACCAAGTGGATAAACCCTAAGGGTGTTTGTGTGCAAGTGTGTTTGATTGCATGCTTTTGTCTTTGAATTTTTTGTGTGGTCTATTTATTGATTTTATCTTGTATTTACATTTGAAAGCGATAAATTGCAGAAATGTAAAGTCCTACGCTATTACAATATTTAGGGAGTGGGGGTACAAATTTATGAATGGGGAGTACCAGCGAGAAAAATAAAGAAAATAACAAGGGGAAAAAGAAAGAAAAAAGAAAAGGATCAGCGTGCTGCTGAGAGGAAGTCAGAAGTTCTGACCCTGACCTGCTGCTGAACAGTAACCTGTTAGTGAAAATGTATAGGTCAGAAGTTCTGACCATGGTACGCTGCAAAAAAGAAACCTGTTAGTGAAAATGTATGGGGTCAGAGGTTCTGACCCTGCTGGGAACACATTAATTTTCAGAAGTTCTGATATTACTGATAACAAAACAGGTTCCAGAAGCGCTGGTGCCAATGTCAGAACTTGGTCTCCCTTTATGCTAGTCAGAACATCTACAATATGGTTATTTTTCCATAAAATAGAAGACATGCCTAGGTCAGTTTCATCGGGTGTCATAGCGTTTCAGAAGTTAGAACCAAAAATCATAGGCAAGTTCTGAACTGATTCGTTCTCTACTTAAGCGTACAAATGCGTGAAAACCTCAGAACATGCACAACATCAAAAGCATGATATCTATATTGTGATTTTAAGCATGCAAATCTGGTGATGCTTAAGCAATGTGGTGAGGGCCAACAAGTGCTTACCTTGCAGCTAGAAAACGTTCTGTGAAATGGAGTTAGCCTCAACTCTGAGATGTTCTGAATAGCTTCTTTGAATGGATGGATGGAGGGTATGTAGTAGTATGGATACAGAAGTTATGGCAGTTTCTAACGTGTGGGTCAAAAACTGTATGGGTGTTTTTTAGTCAAAAAATATTTTGAGAGCGAATGGGGTTTGAAATTAGGAGATTCAAAGTTAATGGTTCGTATGCTATGTTTACAATTTTTGAAACTCTGGGAATTTTTGGCAGAGGTTCAAGACTTTTCTTTCTCAAAATTTTGATTTCTTTCACAAATTTTTTTGTTTGGGCTCTTTCAGCAATTTTTCTGGGTATTTTCTCAGTGACCAAAGGCATTCTATTTATAGGCAAAGCTTTGTGGGTTTTTAAAAATGTCAATTGGCGCCAACATCATGCATTAGATGCTGACTTTCTCTTGAAGCAAGTTCATAAAAAGTTGTGATGATTGACAGCTTTTAGCCTAGGCTGGGTTAGTAAGCGAGGCTTAAGGAAAAGTGACACCCATGAGCGAAAAGTAGCGCACAAACCCATACCTAAACCTGCACAAAAACGTTGCTATGCTACACGTGGAGAGAACCTTTGGACAAATACTCAAAAGTGGTTGTGAGCATTAATGAGCATTAAATGGTGATGAGATTGGTCAAAAATCAGCAATCTTGTAATATGAGATTTGCATTATTACTTAAATCTGAGCCAGCAGTTCCACTTCAGCATAGTCCAAAACAACGCCCCCAAGTTCTGATCTTGATATCCTGTTGCTTCAGCAAATTCTGAGGGACCTCCAGGCTTTCTAGCATGTTCCTTTGATTTGCCTCTGAAAACTCTGAACTTAGAGATTCTGCTTCAGTGTAGCACCCAATCTTCTGACACTCTTACCTTCTGGTTCTAGCATGTTCTGAAGGGGCATTCAAATTTTTCATCATGTTTTATAATCTTCTGGCAACTTCTGACTGAGCTGGCGTAGATGCTGAAGAGTTACATTCTGACTGAATGTTATGTGCTGAGTTAAGTTTACATCTTTTGACTGAGCTGGCGTAGATGCTGAAGAGCTACATTCTGACTGAATGTTATGCGCTGAGCTAAGTTTGCATCTTCTGACTACTCCTGCCTGGAGGTTGGTTCAGAAGTTCTGACATGTCATTTTTCTTAAATACTTTTAGAAAAATTCTAAGTATTTAGAATTTAACTTTTCCAAGGTAAAATTTGACTTTTGAGCTTCTTGATGAAACAAATTTCATATTCCAACATGTCTTGAGGAAATATGATTTTTGTGTTTTGATTTTGATTTAGAAACCAAAGTTTGACTTCTCAGCGTGTAAATGACCATTTTGCCCTTGTAAATGGCTTGCTTGGAAAGAAATGATAATTCAAGGCCTGGACTTGTATGAGAGAAAACTCTGAGAATCCAGGGTGATTTCCTGAGAAATGAGAGGAAAAATTTTGGGGTATAACAATATGCATTTGAATATGATTACCGTTTACAAATACAAGCATAAAAAATAGAAAGACAGTTACTAATGGCTTTAAGAAACATGACAATGTCTAAAGTCCATCTACAAATCCCCGCAGATACTTTCTCCAATAGGTACAAAGATATAGACATCCTACTTTAAGTTCACTACCATATCCTCAGTTTATAGCCTAAGGATGTCAAAGTTTCTTATATCCCCGGCGGAGAAAAAATTTCCAATTACTTACCCGGCATCTCAAATAATTCCTTAGCCTGGTTCAAAAGCTTCTGGGATTCCCCAATAGGTTTCATAAAAAATCCCCAAGCGGTTTATGGAGTTTCCCTTCCCCAACAAAGTTTATTTCTCTAACAACGAAAATCCATCTCTCAGCATTTCAACTTCAACAAATTTGAAGACTTACATTCTTCATCCCCAACAACAATGAAGGATTTATTTTCCCCAGTTCAATAACACTGCAATAGAACAACTGATACGTTCATACATTGCATTCATACATCATTCTACAAACATCATAGCATATGCAGCACAAATGTATATATCACAATCTTATTTATTTTGAGAACATCATTACCCGATGCATCTCATGTATCATGACACCGCATACATCTGACTATTTACCACTTTTAGGAATGTTAGCAAGCAGACAAATATCATCACCAATTTTCAATAGTTCCAGATTAATTCCTGAAACCAGACATGGAAACTATCTGTGAACGAATGAGTGTAGATCAATTCCCGAAACAAGATGGGGTGACTATCTACAAGACCAGGTCAAAGATTAATTCTTGAAACCATACGGGGCAACTATCTCAACGACCAACAAAAACAAGTTCTAAATTAATACCTGAAACAAGACATGACAACTATCTATGAGCGAATAATTGTAGATTAATACCTGGAACCAGACAGGACAACTATCTACAGGAGCAGGTTGAAGATTAACTCCCGAAACAAGATGGGGAAACTATCTTTCTTTTTCTAAGGTTAGAGATTAATTCCTAAAACCAGACAGGGAAATTATCTCAACGGCCAACAAAAACAAGTTCCAGATTAATACTTGAAACAAGACATGACAACTATTTGTGAGCAACTGATTGTAGATTAATACCTGGAACTAGACAGGACAACTATCTACAGGAGTAGATTGAAGATTAACTCCCAAAACAAGATGGGGAAACTATCTTTCTTTCTCTAAGGTTAGAGATTAATTCCTGAAACCAGACAGAGCAACTATCTCAATGACCAACAAAAACAAGTTCCAGATTAATACCTGAAACAAGACAGGACAACTATTTGTGAGCGACTGATTGTAGGTTAATACCTGAAACTAGACAGGACAACTATCTACATGAGCATATTGAAAATTAACTCCCGAAACAAGACGGGGAAACTCTCTTCCTTTATCTTAGGTCAGAGATTAATTCCTGAAACCAGATATGGCAGCTATCTCAACGTCCAACACAAAAGCAAGATCCCAGATGAATACCTGAAACAAGACATGACAACTATCTGTGAACAGTTGACTGTGGATCAATTCCCGAAACAAAACGGGGTGACTATCTACATGACCAGACGGAGCAATCTTATACGAGTTTCTTCTCACAATCTCCTGATGTATCTCTACACGATCATCCCGAAGCAATCTTACACGAATTCCTTCTCATGCTCTCCAGATGTAACTTTACACAGGCTCATCCTGAAGCAACCTTACACGGATTCCTTCTCGCGATTTTCAGATGCAGTCTAACACGGACTCATCCTAAAGCAGCCCTACACAGGCTCCTTCTTGTATATCTCCAGATGAAGTTTAACACGGACTCATCCTGAAGCAGCCATACACAGGCTCTTTCTAATACATTTCCAAATAAAAGTTAATTTCATTCTCCCTAGCAAGTTACTGTGAAGCCTGGATTTCAGCCAGAAAACAACTAACTTTCATCTCTCCAGTCTAGAGATAACTCCTCAGTAGAGCCTTGGACAACTAAAGCTCCTAGACTCTATTCCCCACAGAGTTTTTCTCAAGCAGGAGAACAACAAAAATCAACATTCTCCAGTGGAGTCCTCCTCATACAATAGGAATAGGAATCCCCACTAAGAGACCTCTCAGAAAGTCAGCATCTACTTTGGATGACATCTTTAAGCTTATTTCCGACAACTCTCAGTCATTTTCTCCAAATGGAATCTGTAAGCCCATTCCTGATATCATCAACCAACGACGTTACTACATACGAGTGCAAATTTATTGGAACTCTAGTATTCAATCATCTTGTACCTTCAGATCACGAAAGACAGACGAGCCAATCTAAATATTTAGGTTTAAGAAGATTGAACAGGGGAAGCTGTTGCACCCTAAAATTTTCCCTCTCATATTATTCAGAGCATGCTCATTAAGGTCCCCAATTGCTCAAGGTTGACCAAGAATTGATCAGATAAATTCTCTTCCTAAGCAGTGTCCTTTCAACTAATTTCCCTTTTCACCAAGATGTGTGAGTTCTAGGGCTTCAAATGATTTTCATGGCACCCTATATGCTTCAGCATAATGGCACAGTTGAAAGAAAGAAAATAAGCACATATGAAAAAGTGTAGGTCGAAGGCTGAAGATATGCCTAAGGGCTGTTGGGTCGAAGCAGCTTCAACAACAGTATACAGGCTAATTTGATGAATCGAAGGAAGGCTAATTCGAAGGAAAATGTGAGGAGGCTAATTTGAAGTCTTCGATTGGAGCTTCGAAGGGTTGGTTTTCGAACCACTAAAATATAAGCTATTCGAAATGTCCAAGGAAGGCTGGATCGAAAGAAAGCACGTGAGGAGGCTTTTTCTGAGGTCTTCGATTGGAAGAGCTAGTAAAGTCATTGAAGGGTGTTATTTTCGAATAATGGAAATAAAATATATTCGAAGCACTACAAGAAAAGACCTCTCGATTGACATATTGCTTGAATGGGCACTTTGTAAAGAAGAATATTTTGGAATCAAAAGGCTTTTATTTTATCCAAAGAAGACAGGTGGAAAGCTCGTTATTCAAAGGACATGCCATCTTCAGGCATGGCATGGTCGAAAGGCATTTAAGAGCTCATGGAAAGCACCTGAACAGGTGTGGGATGTTTGAAGAGAAGTTCTGATGCTCTTAGGTTACCCTTAGATTGGTGCAATACAAGCTGTATTCACCAATCGAAGGTGGACTAATGCGCAACAAAGTTGTTTCTTGCAGGCAAGCAAAGACATAAGCAAAGGGTGGGAGTTAGAATCGAAGGGCCACCTGCACAATTACATTCGAAGGAAATAACAAAGCGAAGCTTTGACAGGCCAGAAGGAAGTGTTCGATTGGGCTAGTTGGATATTTTCAGATCAAGCAGCTAAGGCAAATAGTGGCTCAATCAAAGAAGCCACAATGATGAGGCCTTGAGCCATTCGAATTGGAACTCAGAGCCAATCGAAGAACAAAGCTTGAGGGAATTCGAAAGAAGTCAAGGAGTGAAACCTGTCCAGGTTCATTCAAAACCCAAAATGGTAGAAGATCATCAAAAAAGGCAACCTTTTAAAACTTTCGATTCTGCCTTTAAAGCCATGGTTAATCGCTAATTCTTGCCATTTTCACCCACCACCACACCTCTATAAATCTAAGACACAACAGATTGCCTACATGAGGATATTACCCATCAAGAACACAAAGAAATACATAAAAGCTGCCAAAATTGAAGCCCACTTTGCAGGCCTCCTCACTCAAAACCAAACATCCTATCCCCCTCCTGAGATTCCCAGGAAGGCTTTCAGGCCCCTAAGCAAGCAGTTCCACGCCCAAAGGCACAGATCCACGTATCTTCGATTGGTAAGGGTTTGCAAAAAACAAAAAAAAACTACATTTTCATGGAATATTAATACTTTTAACTGTTTGATTCATGTTCAGGGCTATTGATAGTACATGTTTAACGTGAATGAGATCGTGCCATTGCTAGGGCACGATCTGATATTTCCTTCGAATCTCTGGGTTTAGGTTGTTTCGAGCCAAAATAAGCTCAGACCTGAGATTAGAGGATTCTAATTAGAGGAAAGAAGGATAATGTGTTGCGTGTATGAAGAGGCAAGGGTTCAATCCCTGCCTCTTGCAATGATTTTTTTTGTTTATTTTCTTGCAGATCCAGTATCCTCCACAGACGATCCATCATACACTATCAACAGTCTCTCCCGTTGGATCGAAAGGCAACACCCTCTCATTGGATCGAAAGGCATCTCCCTCCTTGGGTCGAAATACATTCCTCATTGGATTCACGGAAAACTGGGCTTCAATAACTTGGGCCTAGCGTTTTTTTTCACACCCCCAGTTTTTGTTTTTACTACTCAGGCCCATTTTTTTTTTCTTTTTTGTTTTATCTTTTATTGCTTTACTTAATTTGTTTTAATTTGTTTATATAGTATAAAATAAATAAAATCACAAAAAACATTAGGTTAGTATTTTTATTAATTAATCTAATTTTATAAATTAATTAATTAATTATTTAAACATCTTGTTTAATTTAAAATCAATAGACTTAAGATTCCAATCAATTTTAGTTCTATTTCTCAAACAAATACCGACAATATTAGGTTGTATTAGAATTAATTTTTCTAATTAAATAATTTTCTTATAGTTTTATTTTAATTTAATAATTAGACTTAATTTAGTTTAATAAACAAAAAACAACAAAAAGAGTTCTCTTTTTAACTTACAATGAGTTTAGGATTAGACGTCATTTCAATTAATACGCGTTTTTATCTTTCACATTTTTTCATATTTTCTGTAACTGCCTACTGGGATGTAATAGAATTAATTAGGACTCTTTACTTCTCTGCTCTCTTTATTTTTTCCCCATGTTTTGGACTTGTAATAATCCCCCTCCTCGAAGTTGCGTAACAGCGTAGGATTTAATTTACGCACTTTATATTTCCTGTACATATATTAACTGTTTAGATGTATGCTAATAGGATTGTATGGAAAGAGATCAAAATCAAACGTTAGCAAAACCTAACATCAAGATAAATAACGGAAACACAATACAATTGCACATGTGCAACTTTAGGGTACTTCCACTTTGGTTGCCTTTGGAAAACAGTTATAACTCTCGAAACGTGAGAGATTTTAGTGGCTACCCTCTAGTTTAAAGATCATAAGTCCCTCGATGACCCTCCCGATGTTGCCTCGGTAAAAATGATCTTAAAACCCTAGGGTAGTTACTAAGGCTTCTTGTCCAGTTGCCTTTGTGACTATAAACGTCCCTTCGAATGTCCCTCATACATCCAACGACTAGGGCTACCTATTCACTAATAGTAGGATATCATTGTCTAAATGAAAAGAGGAAAAGAACAATCCTTTCAAGTAAAATGGATAGTTGTTAGATGCTTGCTCAAATAAATTTTTTACACTTACACAAAACAACTTTCAAAAACCTTTTCAAATCGCTTTATCAACGCTCTTGAGGACTGATACAAGAGTTATCATAAAGTAAGCTGCCTAAGTATTGGAATTTCAAAAATACTTTTCAAAAACGCATAAAGCACAAGGTATTTTTCAGAATGAGCTAAGAATCTAAGAGCCCGTAGAAAACTACAAATGGAAAGGGTGCTAACACCATCCCTTTCCATAATCTACCCCCTTACTCAGAAAAATCTGGAAAGGTCTTTTTCTGTTCTTTTCCCCATTTCCTTTGTTGGATAAAAGAAAAGTCAATGGCGACTCTTGCTTACCGCAACATTTGTGAATACAAACACAAAACCAGTATAACAGTCGGTTCTGCCACCGTATCACAAGCAGCCTTGCAACTTCAAGCCATGTTCAAGATTGAAACCTCTCTGCATCAGTGGAATAAGTGAGAGAGGATTATTCAGATCAGAAAAAAACTTAGAAAATAAAGAAAGGAAATCGTGAGAGAAATATCAGAGAGAACGATTTTTATCAAAAAATTAGTTCAACGTTAAGCCAACTCAACAATACAGGGAAAAGATCAGAAATATCAGAAGAAATACTAGTATATCAGAAAACTGTGAAAACAGAAAACCAGATAACTCCCAATTGAAACTAATTATGAACTGATTCAACTAACAACTTATTGCCAGCTCATCCTAACCAAATAACAACTTAATCTCGACCATAGATTCCTATAACAAATTTTGGAAAGCAATGACTCAGATTCGATTCAACTCTAACTAACTATTTGCAGAATAACAGAATATAATAATAGAAAATTACCTTAGATCGATCATTCTCCATTTTCTAGAAGAATCATCACAAACTATTTCTTATCCTATCATCTTTATCTTCATTCTTCAACAATCTGAGAAGAACCTTAATCTTCATCTCCGACCTTCACTCTCTCTCTAAATTCCTATGCTTCTATAACTCTTTCTCTCACTATCATTCTCTATCAACCACTAACCTTCAATCTTCAACACATCCTTTATCATCTTCATCGATTCAGCATCATCACCATAAATTTATTCACTTAAACTCTCTACTGCAACCTTCAACAATCTTCAATGAATCATCATCCTCTCGCAATCTTGCTGCAAACTCCAACCTTCAACAAAAAAAAAAGTATCAACATCTCTTCATTCTGCTACAGAATCATAACATAGAAAATGCAAAAATAGGAAAAGAATAAGTATAAACGGGATGGATAAGAGCTAGGAGAAGCAGTGAAGAGAAGGAGCAGCACCTGATTCACTGCTGAAGCGCAAATTTCGTTCTCAGGTTAAAATCTTGGCATCGCTCACTTCGATTTCAGGATAAATCAACACCACTTGCATCAAACTTCTCACATTCGCGTGAATCCATAACATGATAGACTTAGGGTTTGTGACTTATGGATCTTCGATCCCGTTGATTGAGGAGGAGTTGGTGAAATCTGAGGCTAGATTCGTGTTCAGGGGACCGAAATAGGTAAGGTTCATGTTCATCTTATGGCAGTTTGACGAAGGCTGAAACACGCGGCCGGAACCTGTCATCTGGATGTAGTGAAACATCAATGAAGTCGCCACCGAACGTCTTTTATCCCTCCGAAAGGAAAATCTAAACATCGAGAAAACCTGAAGGGAGAAATCACGGTCTTTCGACCGAGAGATCGGGTAATGGAGTCTGTTACGCGAGGGGAAGGTATTAGCACCCCACACGCCCGTAGTACTCTACGGTATCCACTCTTGTTGTATAATCTAATGGGTGTGGTCAAATCCTATGTCTATGGCTTAAAACTGAAAAGGGAATGCATGCGAAAGAAAAAAAAGAAAATAATGTAGGGAAAATAAAAGTTGTGCTCAGTTGGGCCCTACCCCTTTGCCTACGTATCCCTTTTAAGGAATCAGAGCAGTCGTAGTTCGGCTTACATATTTTGGTTGGTTTGTGTTTTTTAGTTAAGACAACAAAAACAGTCAAGATGGTAAAACATTAAATGAAACAACAAACAGATGAGATGGAAAACATCGGTCAAATAATAACAAAGTAACATGTCAAAGATGGAAAAACATCAAATGATAAAACATCACACCTAACAATGACATTGGGAGTCAAAGTAGGATAACCAACATGTGTGATGGCGAAACATCGGCTTCAAACAAATGTGCGATTGCGAAACATCAGCTAAAAGATAGCACATAATCATGGTAAGGATGAAAAAACATCAATAAAACGGATGGCGAAACACCACACCTATCAATGATATTGAGAATCAAAGTAGGATAACAAACATGTGCGATGGCGAAACATCAGCTTCAAGATAACAAGATATCATGGCAAAGATGGCGAAACATCAATAAAACGGATGAAAAAACATCACACCTAACAATGATATTGAGAATCAAAGTAGGATAACAAACATGTGCAATGGCGAAACATCGACTTCAAGATAACAAGATATCATGGCAAAGATGGCGAAACATCAATAAAACGGATGACAAAACATCACACCTAACAATGATATTGAGAATCAAAGTAGGATAACAAACATGTGCGATGGCAAACCATCAGCTTCAAACAAATGTGCGATGGCGAAACATCGGCTAAAAGATAACAAGGTAGAATGGCATGGTAAGGATGGCAAAACATCAATAAAAAGGATGGCGAAACGTCACACCTATCAATGATATTGAGAATCAAAGTAGGATAACAAACATGTGCGATGGAGAAACATCGGCTAAAAGGTAACACAGACAAAGTAAGATTGGTTTGTATCTTTTACTTTGAAGAAGGGTTTGAGTTCATTAGAAATGTCTTATGATTTACCAAGAAAACAATTTTTTTGTTTTAAGATGCAGAATGTAAAGGAGAGAAAAACAACTAAGGGAAACTAGCCTAGCACTATCCCTAGTGTTATCATATAATGGTTGACCCTAAGGTTGAGGATAAAGGAAAACCCTACCTTAATTAACATGCTAAAGGAAGCTTAACAAAACTATCCTATAGGGAACATGCAATGAGAGCGAAGTCATGATCTCAATTTCTAAATTGAGTGACTCATCGATCAACAAGTAAAGAAGAAAAGCAATAAATATCCTATAGGGAACATGCAATGAGAGCGAAGTCGTGATCTCAATTTCTAAATTGAGTGACTCATCGATCAACAAATAAAGAAGAAAAGCAATAAGCATCCTATAGGGAACATGCAATGAGAGCAAATTCGTGATCTCAATTTCTAAATTGAGTGACTCATCGATCAACAGCAAACACAACACATGTATTAGGTAAAAACCAGAGGGTCTCCTGACATATATCTGCAACAGAGGTCCCATCATGCAATCAGAGAACTATGCAAAATGAAAATGGAAGAAAGGATATAGTGCAATACCAAACAGATAACTATCCGTAGAAACTGAGCAAGAATAAAAGAAACCCAGATAACTTCAAGCAAGTTGGCATCAGTAGACAAATCAAGTCAGAGATTACGCCATAAGGATGTAAGTAATGAGATTATCAGATATGAACAGATCCCATGGGCAATGTGTACCATTCACAATCAAATGTATATATCCTGCATGGAATACCAAACATGCCAAACACAATAGCAGTTCCAGTATAGTAAGTTGTGTTTCACAAATAAAGTGAAACACAAAAGCCTCAAGCCAAAAGTGGAAACTTTCTCAAAGTACCTCGCACATTTAACAACCAAGTTAGTATTCCATAAGGTGAATGATGACTCACATAAGGGATGGATGCAACATGATGAAGTGAGAACAACATGATAACAATTATCAAACATTAGACATGATAGACAAGAGGAAACATGCATATGCACAATTTGGCCAAAAGAATCAGAGGGATGTCGCTCCTTTCTATCACCATATTGAATTGACAATTGAATATAAATCAAGGATCATGAGAGCTTGGAAAGAATACAATCAAAGATCATGGAGGTCAGGGGCAAACACATTTCAACCATATACAATTAATTCAATCACAACTTCACAAACACAATAGAAGATGAAACCTACATAATGCATCAAGAAGGCTCAAAACTTTTAAACAAATGGGGACTAAGTGAAAAGACTTAAGTTATCATTGATAATAAGAATAAAGATGATCATTAGGTGCCCAATTATAGGCCTCACTCAAGTTCATTGGCCATCAAACAAATTGCAACAAGATATGCAACATTAATTGGGTACCTCCACTTCAAAAATACATCAAAAATAGAAACAAGGATCCATAATTCAAACCAAAAATATCGTAACATATTTGAAGTGTTTAGAAGTCAGGAAGCCAATCTTATGTTCATGAATGATTGAGGAGAAGATCAAATAAGGCCCAAAGTCCAAGACTAGTTGGCAAAACTACCAAACTAGACAAGTTTTCAAAATAATTTATGGAAAAAATGTCAAGCCAAGTTAAATAATTCAAGAAAGATGGTTTTCAGATCCTAAATACATTCATGAACCCTAATCAAGACTTGAATTCTAATGAAAATCTAGGGCATAGTGGTTTTGAAAATGATACTTGCACCATAAGCAACAAAACCCTAAATTTTGACTTTTAACCTTAAATATTGATTAAGTAAGATCAAAATTCAAACAATTTAAACCAAGATCATAAAAATCATCAAGAAACCCTAAATGTCAGAAAATATATTTTTTCACATTTTTTGAATTGAAGAAAAGTCAAAAATGAAATTAAATTCAAACAAATAGACAATTAAACAAATAATCATATCTCAAAATAGAATTGTAATAAAAAAGTCAGAAAAATGTCCAACCAAAATTATATTCAAATATTAGAATTAAAAACACACAACCCTGTTTTTTGTGGAATTTTTGAATTAAAGGAAATATTAAAATAAAAATTAAACAAATAATTAACAATTAAACTATTATTTAAGAGCAAAAATGCAAACCCTAGCCAAAAATCAGCAAAAGGTCAAAAATGAAATTATATTCAGACTCCATGATTAAAAATAAGCTTACATGATTTTTTAGGAATTTTTTTTGATTAAAGGAAGTATTAAAATAAAAATTATAAAGCAAAAATTCAAAATAAACCTCTCAAATTAAAATTCTAATAAAAAATAGAAAATATGCAAAACCAATTTCATAATCAATTTCTACATTATTTTATGAGTTTAAAACATTTTTTATGGAATTTTTAGATAAAAGGAAATATTAAAATAAAAATAATCTTTGAACAATTAAATAATTAAACCTATGAAATTTTAAACCAATCAAATCATTTTAAAAAAATTCAAAGAAAAAAATGACAAATACTAGAAAATATTATTGGCCTACGGTAATTTTTTTATGATTTTTGAAAATGTTTTGATCACAAAATAAAATCAAACAAAATTCCTAATAAAACAAATAATTCAAATAAAACAAATATTCAAATGGACCAATCAGAATGCGCCACCACATCATCTTCAACCTCCGGACCAACTCAAAAAAACGCGCGCAAGATTGTTCTAGGGCTCATGTTCAGATCTATCATACATACTCATTTCTACACCATTTTTCATGAAATCATGCGCAAATTAAAGCCAACATTTCATACTTCATTATGCAATTTGAATCAAATTGAAACATCAACCATATTGTTCACAATCAAGCCAGGAATATGAGCAAAATCATTCTGAATCGAAAATTTCAGGGTACTCAAACATGCATAATTCACCAAATCAAACACTATAAAGCTTCAGAAACATGCCACCAACATCAATGAACACTAGTCCAAGCTCAAACACCTCAATAAACAAGTACATCTCGAAAATCAAAGTTTAGGATTATTACCTCAAGGCAAAAAGTGTTCTACTGTCTCCTTCACTCCAGATGCAAACAAATGGTGCTAACTCGATCTACTCCCTTCACTGAAGCTGAATCCACAAGAATTTTGAAGAAAACACCAAGGAATTGAGAGAATCGAAGCAAGTTGCATAAGAAGGGTAGAAATCTCAGATATGAAATTCTTGTAATGGGAGCCTCCTCTATCTCAAACCCGGCTTGCCTCTTCTTATATAGAGTTTATAGAGGAGCATAGAAGTGGAAATGTGACCTCAAAGCCGTTGGAGGGCAGGATTGGAAATTTATGCAGAAAATGAAGTGTGCATAAGATCAGGTCATTTGCTCATGCATTCTTTAGCCTCTTATGCATTTTGTGGGCAAAATTACTTCAGAAGACCATCCTTAAAATCTTGGCCCTTAATTCCACATGATCAGAAAGTGTTGGAGTTTTTGCAATTTTGGGCAAATTTGTGATTTTTTCAATCCAACAACTGCAAAACCAAATGTGGCACGAAATGGTGAGTGTGATGGGCCTCAGCATGTCACAAATTGCTCATGGGCTTGATTATAAGCAAAAGGAATGGCTAAAACTTGAGTTTGCAAGAAATGGCCATTTTGCATGTTTGTCAAGTTTCAATAAAATGCCTCAAAATTCCAAAGCTTATAACTTGCTCATACTTTTGAATTTTGACACAAATGAGCACAATTTGGAAAGGTATTGAAACGATCTACAATCCCTTAGTTTTGAGTTTTTGCAATTGAGTCCATTAAGTTTATCAAAATTAAGCTTGAAATTCACTAATTTTGGAAAATGACCTATAATTTTGTGATTTCAAAAGACCATAATTCTTGATTCCTTGCCAATTTGGACATGAGACCAAAAGGAGATGAAATATCATCCTCTTAGCTTTCCAAGAATATTTCATTTGCATTTTCTTGATCAAAGGTGAATAAAATGTGAATTTTTGAAATTAAGTCCTCATTTTCCAAAATTAGAAACTTTTAGGGTTTCTTCAAGAACAAGTTTCAACCCAAAACTCAATCTCTTTGATCCAATGACCAAAATGGACTTGAAATATGAAAAGTGCATCCTTGAATTGATGGTTGGCCAAAAATTCACTTGGTCAACCTTGACTTTGACTGATTTTGACCAAAATGACCATTTTGCCCCTCTGAATCAATTGATCAACTTTCTTTCAAAATTGATGGTCAAAACTTCAAGCATATGATCTTCGAAACATATAGAGGCCATGTGAAAAGTTCCACTTCAAAATTCTCAAGAAACCTTGATGAAATCCCAAACCCTAATTTTAGTCAACACCTTAGGAGACTGATGAATCATCTTCAAAACTTCAAATCCTCTTGGTATCTTAACCAATTTCTTGTAAAAAGACCTTTCAAATACCAATGAGACGTAGTAACTTCCAAATCAAGACTTGTACATTGATCAATAGCCTTGATTAAGCAAAACCCTAATTTGACTGGTGAATTAAAAGAGAGATTCCTTCTTATAATCAAACACAAACTTCAATCCTATGATGATCCAAAGAGATGGATGGAACATCTTGAGATATGCAATAAATTTTGAGCTTGAAAGATCCAAAGGTTTAGATGACAAGATTCTTCTTGAGCAACATGCCAATGCAATCAACCTTCAAAGCTTGAGGGAGACTTGATAACCAAAGAACTTTGGTTCCATCACAATGTATGAATGTAATGCAATATGATATTCATGATGAAACATAAGCCTAAATCAAGAGGGTAAATTTTGGGGTGCAACAGCTGCCCCTATTCAAATATCTGTAACATGATAAGTGAGAAAAGTGACAACTTTCGAGCGTTCAGGGTTGAAGATGATTGAATACGAAAGAACCCGAAAATTTACACTCTTGAAGAAGAAAGAAACAGAAACAAAAAACTCCCAAGACATGCGTCAGAATGGAGCTGTAACGCAGGTTGAAACAAAACATAAACAAAGAAGAGTAGACACAACTACACTTCCGGAAAGATGTGCCAGGGCAAAACTGGACTTCAAAAAGGGTGAGACAAAACTCAACCGACAGAGTATAGGCGAAACTAAGCTCTGGAATAGAAAACGTACGCGGGTGAGGAGACAAAACTCTGAGCTCGACCCAAAGTAAAGCGACTAGAGTGCGTGATTCTAGTATCACTTGCTAATCTCAACTAAGATAGACAGTATTAAGGAACTAAAAGAATCTCAGAAATGAGGAACAAAAGCGAGACGAAACTCGACTCAATAATCAGTTAGACGAAACTAAGCTAGATGAGTACCAGGACAAAACTGGATTTCACGCACGAGTAACGAGGCGAAACTCGACCCAAAGCAAAGTGATGAGAGTGCATGTTTCTCAGAGCACCTACTAGTCTCAGATCAATGGATAAATAGTGACGAAAACTAATAGAAGAATCCAAGGGAAAAAAGAGACTGATTTCAAACCTGGGACGCAGTACGAACACTGCACTCGATAAACGAACACCGTCAAAGGGTCTAAGGTATGAAAACAAAGACGAGACGAAACTCGACTCAGTAACTAGTTAGGCGAAACTAAGCTAGATGAGTACCAGGACGAAACTGGATTTCATGCATAAGCGACGAGGCGAAACTCGACCCAAAGCAAGGAGATTAGGGCGTACACCTAAAAACCTGCTAAAACGAACATTAGGACGAAACTGGTATTCAAAAGGTACATCAATAGACATTGGAATTAACCGGAGAGGGTAGTGAAGACTAAACCCGAGAAGACCGTGCCAGGGCGAAACTGAACTATAGTCAAAAGTAGATAATCAAATAAATAAAAGATTGACGTCAGAAGGATATTGGTATGGGGAGGAAACTGAGATAATAAGGACGAAGACCTCGCTGGAGATTTGATCCGAAGTATTAGCAAAATCACTGGGGATGACGGAGACAAAAATGGCTTATGCTCCGATGCATGTTTGAATTCTTTTTATATAGCACAATATGGAAATGCTGCGCGTTTTGGTAGATGCTATGTAATGATGCATGTTTAAAAGTTCCACTGGGGAATGGCTAATTGGGAAGCCAATGACTAAGAAATCAGGATCTAACAAAATTTGCAAAAATAAATTGCAAAATCTAAAGGAGAGGAGAAGACACGGGGAACCACTAGAGAGGGAACCTCGGAGAGATGAAGCTTCGCGGGGAATAAAATCTGAGCAACCAGTAGAAATGGGCCACAAACATTGAGAGGTGATGCAAAAATAAATTGCAAACTCCTAGAGAAGATCAGGTCGACACTGTAGCTTCTGGAGCAGATTAGACATTGAGGGAGAAGATCAGGGCAAGACTGCAATCTCTAGAAAAGACAACGCGCGGCCGTGTTGAGGATAACACCAAGACAACAAAGCCGATGTGAGGGGTGAACACCTTTGCTGGGGGAACAAAGCTATGCTGAGGAAACGAGACTTCACCGGGGAGACAGAACTCTGATGAAGATTTTGTTGGAGAGTTACTTCTTGGAATGTGAATTCTCATTCAAACGACTCCACTGGGGATGTGCAACATATCCAAACTTGAAGTCTCGAAATGAAGCTTTTGAAAGAAGAATCCTGGGACAACAAAACATCGCTGCAGAAACGAAACTTCACTGGGGAAACGAAACTTCACTGGGGAAATGAAACTTCACTGGGGAATAGGGAACTTCCCTGGGGATGAATAGAGTCCCAATCATACACGGGCTATGTCCAAATATTCCCTTCTTGAAAATCATTATGCTCTTTACATGTTTCTGACATGTAAACCCTTTTTGATGTCAAACAAATGTTTTGCATGCAGGAAGATGTTTATTTTGGGAATGATAGACCTGATGCGAAGATTATTTAAGCCTTGAAGTTGGAAACCTTAAGAAAGTGTCGCATCTCTGTTGTGAATGAATCACTGGCTAGAGTGCAAAAATTTTAAAACTTTTCTTCCCCTCTTTTTTCAACAAAAACGAGTCAAGATGTGGGTGATAAGATACCAACATGGATATGCAACACATATTTTGGAATTTAGGAAATGTTATCTTGTTGTAGTATGCTTTCGAGTTAAACCCTTATTTCAATTAGGACTTTTAGAGGTTGTAACGTGGCCTGGTTCGAGGGTTTTTTAGAAAAAAAGTTTTTTTTCAAGGCTCAAGTTATTTGGTGCCCACCCTCTTCATGATATTCTCCTGTCCTAAGTTCAGTTGACTTATCACAAGCATTCATCTTTCAAATTCTCCAACACGATTGTCACTTAACTTTTGCTGCTTTTGATTTTTGATATTATTGTTCCTCTTCTTTTGATGAATATTTTATTGGATAATCACTTTTTTTTCTTCAGCCTTTTAGGCTCTCTTTTCCCTAACTTTTTCCTGGACAAAAATCTTTTGAATTTCAATTTTGGGAGTCCAGCGGGACGCCCTAACTTTTGCATAAGCGACTTGTTTTCAAGTTTCGACTTAGCGGGGCTTTTTGTTTCTTTCTTATTCATGCTTTCCACCTCGAACAAGTCAATGTGACTTTAGATCTTTGAACTTTTTTCTTTCTTTCTCTCTTTTTTTTTGAACGGAAACAAATGCCTCATTCCTTGGCCGGCGAGGGAAAGCCATTATTGTATCGGTTCGAACTCGACCTCAGGATTTTGTGAGGAAATGAACGTCATGGTTTAGACATTTTTCCTGATATCATGATGTGAAAGATAAAATGTGGTGATCCTCAGATGGGACATTCCTTCTGAAATTTAAATGCTTGGTTAAATTAACTGAACATCTACCCTACCCCTGGTTAAAAATGGTTTTTTTTCTTTCTTTTGAACGGAAAAGAAACTCCTACTTTGAAGGCTCAAAGGGGTTAACGAGGGTCTAACTCCCTTATATATCCAGTGTTTGGGGATTGAAACAATGCCTGTACATCGTCAACTGGGTTCTACTCAGAAGAATACCACTACACTCATTGTTTTCAGCTAAACTCCTTCCTCCAAACTCTTGGCTAAGCAAAAGAATTGGCACAATTGGTATCAAAATCCCTGAAAAATCAATTAAAGAGTGATACTGGATGGATTAAGTAAAATGAAACAATTTCTTCAAGGCAAAAATATTCAACGCATCAAGACTGACATTCGGCTATAAACAAAATCCTATATGCAGACAATGCTGAAGCAATCAATCAAGATAACACATGAAAGTGCGGCAAAGAAACGTAATAAAAGCCATTATGGGGAAGAAATATCTCCAACTAGGTTTACCGATCTCGCCGACCTGCCGTAATCTTGATAATACCTTGACCCATGACCTTCACCAACAGCACGGAGCTGTGAAACAAAAAAAGGGCAAGGCATCCACCAGCAAAGTGAAAGAGAAATCTCTCAAACATAGAACCAAACATGCCCCTTGCACAGGTAATAGTTGTGTTTGTTATCCGCATTTCAAGCGATCAACTAACCATGATTTAGATTACCATTTTCTTGTAAGGCCCACGAAGTTTATATGCACATGCTTATAAAAAAAATTGGATGTTTTTGCAAACAAAATAGTAAAAAGGGAGAAAAGAAACATCTTCATATACTTGAAAGAAGATATTCTATTGATTTTGAGAAATCAGCCTGTGAAAAAGGCATTTACATTTCGAAGCAAGTAATTACAAAATCAAAACAAACAAGTGTTTACAAATGGAAATGTGAATGTGAATATCCATCAAGTTCCGACTTTCCTATGACTATTATGACTCTTATCTTCCTGCTTTCAGACAAATCATTCTTGGATTAGCTTCGAGCTTATGCCAGGTGACGGAACGAAGGAAAGAAACAAAGGATCTCATGCTGAGCGTAGTTATTTGCTTCAAGTCCCTAATTTTTGCCTGAATCGCCCTTTCTGGTTTTCGATTCACCAGGACACCCTCTTTTTGCCTAAACCGCCCTTTCGGGTTTTCAGTTTAGCAGGTTTTCTTAATTTTATATATATATATATATATATATATATATATATATATATATATATATATATATTTATTTATTTTTTTTATGCAAAGTATTTTTTAACTACGTCAGCATTCATAGGGAGAGGGAAGTACTCTCCATCCATAGTCGTGAGCATCATCGCTCCTCTAGAGAAAATTTTTCTTACCACGAAAGGAACTTCATAAGTCGGAGCCCCCTTGCCCCTGGGATCTCCCTGGGGGAGAATTATCCTTTTTAGCACAAGGTAACCTGGCTTGTAACATTGGGGCCGTACCCTCTTATAAAAAGCTTTCCTCATCCTTTGCTGATATACCTGACCGTGACATACAACCGTCAACCTCTTCTCGTCAATAAGTTCCAACTGATCCAGCCGATTCTGTACCCATTCACTTTCATCCAGCTCAACATCCCTCATGATCCTAAGAGAAGGAATCTCGACTTCTACCGGCAATACTGCTTCCATGCAGTAAACCAATGAAAATGGGGTTGCCCCAGTCGAAGTACGCACAGTGGTACGATAACCTTGCAACGCGAAAGGCAGCATCTCATGCCAATCTTTATAGGTTACCACCATCTTCTGCACGATTTTATTGATATTTTTATTGGCCACTTCGATAGCACCGTTCATCTTTGGTCGGTATGGGGAAGAGTTATGATGCTTGATTTTGAAGGACTCACAAAGCTCCTTCATCATTTTGTTGTTTAAATTAGACCCATTATCGGTAATGATATTTTCAGGCACTCCGTAGCGATAAATAATATTGTGCTTAATGAACCGAATTACCACCTGCTTGGTGACATTGGCATAGGATGCAGCTTCGACCCATTTTGTAAAATAATCAATGGCAACCAGAATGAAACGGTGATCGTTGGATGCAGTCGGTTCAATCTTGCAAATCATATCAATTCCCCACACCGCAAACGGCCAAGGGGAAGTCAAGACATTCAAAGGTACTGGCAGCACATGCACCTTATCAGCATAGACTTGACATTTGTGGCAAACCCGTGCATGATTGTAACAGTCAGTCTCCATGGTGGACCAATAATAACCTGCTTGCAAGATCTTTTTAGCCATGGTGTTCCCGTTGGAATGGGTCCCGAAATCACCTTCATGTATCTCAATGATTCCAGCTGCTTCTTTCTTGTCAACACATCTGAGTAGTAAGCCGTCGTGATGCTTTCTATACAACACACCTCCACTGAGAAAGAACTTAGGTGAAAATCTTCTCAAAAACTTCTTGCCTGTGACGGATGCCTCTGCAGGGTACTCTTGTGTTTCAAGATATCATTTAACATCATAAAACCAAGGATTACCATCTGGTTCCAAACTGGCCTCAAAACAGAAAGCTGGCTCACTCAAATTTCGGATGGTAATGGCAGGTGCCTCATTAGCCCACTTAACCTTGAACATGGAAGACAAAGTTTCCAGTGCATCCACTAGATTGTTTTCTTCTCTGGGAATGTGCTCAAACGTGATCTCTTCGAAGTACGAAATCAGCTTCATAACATGCTCACGATAGGGAATTAGGTTCTGATGGCGAGTCTCCCAATCTCCATTAATCTGGCTGATAACAAGATTGGAATCCCCATAAACTTTCAGAAATTTGATGCGCAGGTCGATCGCTGCTTCAATGCCATAAATGCAAGCCTCATATTCGGCCATGTTGTTAGTGCAATCGAAACAAATACGAGCCGTGAAAGAAATGGGGTATCTCTCAGGGGAAGTGATAATAGCTCCAACACTGTTACCCATGGCATTGGAGGCACCATCAAAAACAAGCGTCCAACGTGATCCCGGCTCGGGTCCTTCGTCTGGGTCTGGTAGGTTACAATCCCGAATATACATAGTTTCCTCATCTGGAAAATCCAACTTCATCTGTTCATAATCGTTCAAGGGCTGATGAGCAAGATGGTCGGCCAGTACACTACCCTTAATTGCCTTTTGAGTAGTATATTGGATATCATATTCGGTGAGTATCATCTGCCAACGGGCTACCCTGCCTGTAAGAGCTGGCTTCTCAAAAATGTACTTGATTGGATCCATTTTGGATATCAAGTAGGTGGTGTGAGTTAACATGTACTGTCTCAAACGTTTGGCGGCCCAGGAAAGCGCACAACAAGTCTTTTCCAGCAATGAGTACCTCGACTCGCATTCCGTAAACTTCTACTCAAGTAGTAAATAGCCTGCTCTTTCTTCCCTGTCTCGTCGTGCTAACCGAGGACACAAACCATTGAGCTCTCCAACACAGTTAGATACATGATTAGTGGCCTTCCTTCCACTGGCGGCATGAGTATTAGAGGTTCCTGCAAATACTCCTTTATTTTGTCAAAGGCCTTCTGACAATCCTCATTCCATTTCACTGTCTGACTTTTCTTCAAAAATCTGAACAAAGGTTCACAGGTGGCTGTGAGATGAGAAATAAATCTAGAAATATAGTTCAACCTTCCCAAGAAACCACGTACTTCCTTCTCTGTCCTTGGCTCAGGCATTTCCTATATCGCTTTTACTTTGGCCGGGTCCACCTCGATACCTTTTTCACTTACAATAAAACCCAACAGCTTGCCCGATCTCACCCTGAAGGTGCACTTATTCGAATTCAACCTCACCAGGAACTGCCTCAGTCTTTCGAACAATTTTTCCAGATGAACAAGATGTTCCTCTTCCGTGCCAGACTTAACAATCATATCGTCCACATATACCTCAATATCTTTGTGAATCAAATCATGAAAGAGAGTGACCATGGCGCGCTGATATGTTGCCCCGACATTTTTCAAACCAAATGGCATCACCTTATAGCAAAAAGTTCCCCAAGGCGTGATGAATGTTGTCTTTTCCATATCCTCTGGAGCCATTTTAATTTGATTGTAACCCGAAAAACCATCCATGAACGAAAACACTTTGGAGTGAGCAGTATTATCTACCAACACATTAATATACGGAAGAGGGAAGTCATCTTTAGGGCTGGCCCTATTCAAATCCCTATAATCCACACACATCCTGACCTTACCATCCTTCTTGGGCACAGGCACGATATTTTCAATCCATGGCGAATAATTGACGACCTTTAAGAAATTCGCGTCCAACTGCTTCTGGACCTCCTCTTTAATCTTCTTGGACATCTCAGGATGAGTTCTACAGAGTTTTTGCTTGACAGGAGAACAACCTTCTTTGAGCGGTGGTCGATGCACCACTATGTCTGTATCCAACCCAAGCATATCCTCATAAGACCAAGCGAAGATATCAGAATACTCACGGAGTAGCTCAATCAATCTGACCTTTATACTTTCTTCGAGATCTGCCCCTATCTTGACTTCTCTTCTTACCTCTTCTGTGCCAATATTCACCACCTCAATTGAATCCTGATTCGGCTGGATAACCTTCTCCTCTTGTTTTAACAATCTTGCTAATTCCCCAGGAAGACCACAATCCTCATATGCTTCTTCTTCAGCTTGATAAATAGGAGTATCAAAGTCATAATGAGCCATAGCAGAGTCGTTATCAATAGAATCGGTGGTGGAAGTGCATCTGCATGAATGACATTTTGGCGTTTTTTAGTGACAGTGTATGGAAAGAGAAACATTGCCATTAAAACAAAAAGGAAAAGAAGCAATATTTTGAATGCAAAAACGTCCTTTATTTCATGATAAACTTGAAAAATAAACATGGTGGCCCTACACAAATGATTCACTACGCCTTGGGCAGAGCATGGGAATTATGATATGATAATAAAATAAAACAAGAAAATTACTCCTCCGCACTTGAAACTTGGATAACATCCACAAAAGTCCAATTGTTGAGTGTCTGGCCTGGAATACTCGGGTGAATCCAATCTTCGATATTGTAGCCATCAACCCTATCATCGCCAACTGCATTGACGTGTCCTTCTTGAGTAGCACAAGGACGGGAAAACGTCATAGGAGTGGATAAACTAGATGCTCTGGGAGCTGCACTCTCCTGACACGGGTTAAAACCAAGACCAAATTTATCAAACTTTGGAGTAACGTCTAGCACCTGACCCCAACCTTCAGGGTTACCATTTTCCACCACAGCTCTCGCATCCTTGAGAGAAGACATGACAGTTTCCGGTTTCTTTTTCTGCTCTGGAGGAGGAACATGGACAGCATGAACTGTCTCAAACGCCTAAAATGGAGTCTCATGTATCTCGCCTTCAACTTCAACATAGAGGAATGTTGTCAAATGACTTACGATGTACTCTTCCTCGCTGCACACAGTTATCACCTTTCCCTCTGCAGGATACTTGAGTTTTTGATGAAGAGTAGAGGTGACCGCCCTTGCTCTATGAATCCACGGCCGGCCCAACAAACAACAATACGCTGGCTGTATATCCATCACAAAAAATGTAGTTGTAAAGGTGTGAGGACCAACCTTGATCAGTAACTCCACCTCCCCAAATACTGACCTTCGAGACCCATCAAATGCCTTCATCATCAAATCACTAGGGCGCAGCTCCAGTCCAGAATAATCAATCTTCATCAACGCTGACTTGGGCAAAACATTCAAGGACGATCCTGTGTCAACCAAAACCAGGGATAAAGTAGTGCCCCTGCATTCCATCTAAATATGCAACGCTTTATTATGGTCTGGTCCCTCCGGAGGAAGATTAAAATCTGTGAAGCCCAAACCATTCTCGGCAGATATGTTAGCACAGACATTCTCAAACTGATTGACTGTTATTTCATGTGGCACGAACGCATTCTTTAACAACTTCATCAAAGCATTTCTGTGAGGTTCTGAATAAATCAAGAGACAAGATAGACATCTTAGAAGGAGTATGGCTTAGATGATCAATTATGCTATAATCACTCTTTCTGATAATTCACATTAATTCTTCAACCTCATCGGGAACTGAAGAAGCTTCTGGTATCGGAATTGGTTGAGTCACATTGGCTGGCGTAACTCTTGGATTACCAATCATTGCCTGCTGTTTTCCTTTTTCTCTTGCGGAAGCATCCGCCGAATCTTGCACATTGGAAGGACCAAAAACTCTCCCGCTTCTAGTCATTCGACCCAAACCAGAAAAGTTATGAACTTCCTCTTCATTACCTTCAGCACGTTCTTCCTCAGACACACGGGTACTAACCTCCTGTTTCACCCCATGGTAATAGACATCGACACCGTAATGCCATGGGATGGCCTTCTCACTGGTGTACGGCATGGGACCAGGTACCGTGATCATCAAAGGAGGCGCCCTAGACGGGGCAGGAATGCGCATAGGGGTGTAAGGAATAGATACCACATCAACATCTTCTTCGGTAACCTTACGGTAGCTCGGTTTCCTATCAAACTGCAGGGAACCTTCCTTTATCAACAACTGGATACCGGCTTTTAAATCACCACAGCCCTTCGGTTGCTCTCTACACTTGGCACACTCTGAAGTACAACCCGGGAAAATCGAATTGTCAAGCAAATACCTCTTAACATACCACAACGGAGTAGTTACTTGTTCCACATTCATGATTAAATTTAACATTTCACCATTATCATCAATCATATTAACAACACCCCCTACATGTCTAGGCATTGGATTCTGTGTAACATTCGGACCAGTCACTGGAGTAAAATCAATCGCCTTAGAATCCAACAAGTCTTGTATTTTGCACTTCAACGCAAAGCAATTGTCAGTAGAATAACCAATTCCGCCTGAATGGAATTCGCATCTTGCGTTAGCATCATAGTTAACAGGAAGTCTTGCGGGTGGCGGTGGCATATTTCTCAAACTGATCAACTTCAAATCGAGCAGGTGGTGGAGTGCTTCAGTGAGAGATACCGGCAAGGGATCGAATTTTCTCGGCTGTCTCTGCTGTTGATTATTATACTGACGGGGAGCATCTTGCTGTCTCTGTTGTTGAGGCACTACATTCGGTCTCTGCTGCAGAGGAGCATTAACAGGAATAGAAACATCATTAATCTGTTGGTGCTGACGATCCTCTCTTCTTCCTCTATGAGAGTAAACCGAACTTGCGTCGCCTTCCCTTTTCTTAGGGTAAGTGTTGAATGGTTTCTTACTGCCCCCTGATGAGCCACTAGAACCTCCAATCTAAATTTTCCCCAATTTCAAACCTATCTCAATCCTTTCACCAGCCATAACCAAGTCTGCAAATCCTCCCGAAGTACTTCCTATCATGTGATCATAGAATGGCCCTTGCAGGGTACTCATAAACATATCAATGAGTTCTCTCTCCATGAGTGGAGGTTGAACCCTCGCAGCCAACTCACGCCACTTCTGAGCGTATTCCTTGAAAGACTCTTTTGGTCCCTGTGACATATTCTGTAACTGAGTGCGGTTAGACGCCATATCCATTATGTACTGATAATGTTTGACAAAAGCCCGAGCAAGATCATTCCAGCAACGAATGTGGGTTTTCTCCAACTTCATGTACCATTCCAGGGATGCCCCAGACAGGCTATCTTGGAAAAAATGAATCAAAAGCCCCTGATCCTCAGTATGCACCGACATCTTTCGGAAATAAGCAGTTGCATGAGTAATAGAACATGACGTTCCGTTGTACTTTTCAAATGTAGGAGGCTTAAACTTTGGAGGAACTTTCACCCCAAACACCAACCCGAGATCATTAGCATCCATACCAAGGACTCCTTGCCCTTCCACAGCCCTCAAACGTTCTTCCAATAACCGACACTTCATATCCTCTACCTGAACTTCCGGCTCTGAACATAGAACAAAAATTTTATCTTCATCCTGGTCAAAGTCATAATCCTTCTCCTGATAGTTCCTTACACCGCCCTGGTTAACTCTTCTGTTCCCCACAAGACGAGGTCCCGTAGATGGGGGAAACTGCCCTACGTTGCACACAAAAGGGTTTCCAGGCATCCCGTGAAAATTTCCAGCAGGCTGATCTTGCACATCCCCCAATCCTACAGAAACGTCCTGATAGAGCCCTTGGTTTCCACCATCCCCTGGATGGCGATGCTGGTTGTTGAAAATGGCAGCCAGTTCCTCCCGTTGACGATTCACATTGGTGATGACCTCCATGAACTGAGTCATCTGAGTAGCCATCCAGGCCCTCATCTCAGCGAGTTCAGCTTGAACTTGTTCCATCTGTCTTGGTAAATTGTTTCTGGTGGAATACCGATGAGTAGTCGTCTTGAATTCTGAATAAGAAAAGTAGAAGAATAAGAATACTGTCTTGAGATAACCTGTAATGTTATGAAATACATGATGTGCATGATATGTTTGTCATTTCCTGGTATTCAAGAGTCCTTTTATTCATCAGTCACGGCGTGCAATCAAAGATAAAGCATACAATCAATGAGAAAAAGGACAATAAGACAAACACTTTAATTATTTACAAACAAAAGAAACGATGTTCAAGTGACTTCGGTCATTTAAGAGTGTAACGATAAACAACAAAATACATGTCTTAACAAAAAACTGAATAATAACAACAAACAAATGGTCCCTTCCAACAATTCTGGGGGTGACCAAATACGCCAAAAGTAAATAACAGAACTAAATCTCCAGAACAAGACATGCTTCAAGATGTTGACAGTACTCTTCAAGTCTGGCTTTCTCCTTCAAAAGTTGTGATGCGACCACTTTACTTTCTTGGAACCGATCTTTTGCGACACGCTTCTGGGCTACTTCCTTCTTAAGCTAAGCATCTTTGTCTTTGAGCTGTTTCTCCAAGTTCTGAATCTTCTTCCTGTAGCTGTTCTCGGATGCCTGAAGCTTCTGGCACTCTTGCTGGGTCTTACTCAATTCTTCTTCCATTTCAGCATGAGATCTCTTCCCAAAACTGGTCGCATCAGAAGTTTCCCCTTGAGCTTCTTTGAGTTTGCGAGTTAAGTCGACCCTTTCTTGATCTACCCAATAGAGTTTCATCCCTGCCTCACGGTCTTTTGCGCGAAGTTGAATGTTCTCAACATGAACCTGGGTGAACATCTCAGTAGGAACTGTGTTACTCAGAACAGTAGGAGGTTTCTCACATATAGGAGTCGACCTTGCAAATGGTAACCGTAAAATCCTAACCTTGACTCTAATCCATTCCAAGTAAGGAACCCTAGCAATAGGAACCTTCTTGCCCAAAGTAGTTCTATCCTTTTTATGGATTCCTTTCCAAGCACTTGTCACTCTTTTCAACATCACAGGATCACTTCCTCTAACAAAATATACTGATTCAGACACCTCTTCAACCTTTGGCGGTCCATCCATTGCATATCCTAATTGACGATAAGCAAGCACAGGATTATAGTTGATACACCCCTTAGTTCCTATGAGGGGAACATTAGGGAAATCCCCGCAGCTAGTGATAATACTTCGTACTTCCCCCATGTCATAATTCCACCGGATATCAAATGAAGTAAGGTTGACAAGTCTTGATGACCATTGGAGAGAATGTCTGGTATCCACAAAAGGGCCACTTACCGGTAGGTGCAACCTAAACCATTGATACAACATCAAATGACATAAACTTGCATTACCTCCTTTTCCATGCCTGGAATGAATGGTATAAAGAGTATCGGCCAAGAGTGTCGGTACCGGGTTCTTATTTCTAAAAACACAAATAGCTGCCAAATCCACAAAATTTCTCTTACGAGGGAAGAGGATGATCCCGTATATCATGAGAGCAAACTGAGTGCTGAAGTCACTCCAATTCCATTTCATTGCCCAGTCTTCAGATTTCTTCACTAAGAAATCTAAATAAAGCCCTGTAGTATCCTCACTTGATTTCCAATAGTTTCTTTACCTCTTTCCAACTCAAATGAAGAACTTCAGCAATAACTTCGAACTTTGGCTTTTTCGACACTTGGACAAAAGGAACTTCATCGGACCACTTGATATTAAGCAGGTATGCGTACTCTTCTAGTGTGGGAACCAGTTGATAATCTTGAAAAGTAAAACACCGTAACTCCTTGTCATAGAACTGGAAGAGGGTAATCAAAGCCATCGGGTCAACTAGAGTGTTAAGGATTAGTAACAAATTGCCATAATTTTTGTTGAAATTATTCAGAACATCACCTTTCAGATAAGAACTCAACCTCTTCAATTCAGACATATCAATAGTAGGAATCTGATAAGCGAAAGTATGCTTGGTGGGCTCTTTAACGTGAACTGAACCAAACTCATCTGACGGGAGGACAGCCATTTCTGATGGAAAGAAGACTCTTGAATGTCCCTGGAATATGACATGCATATGCTAGTTATTTTTTATACATCATTTTTTAGAAATAAATATGCTATGATGCAACATGACAGGATCAAAGTTTCACACTGGATCACGGCTGGACCATTACAGAACATCACCACTCAAGATCAAAAGAAAACCCCAAAGCTTCAAAATTATCATGGGAACCTGAGTGACCTTCGTAACACAAAGTCACCAACAGTACCTGTACCTGTAAGAAAAGTTTTCCCGCCCCCCTCATGGGTGTAGTCTAGGTCAAGGTAAGGTTAAAAGCCAAATCAGAGTACAAGAGTTCGAAGGTCAGTATCATCATACGATAACACCTATCCGAACTACCTTTAAAGTCATGGGTCTCATGGTCAGGTATACAAAGCATCCGCCTCATAGCTGCCATGGCCACTCTATTCCTAGTTCCTATGGAATTCACTCATAGCCTGGGTATGAGGCCTTTTACCTCATGGAACAACCCACCCACCAAGAAAATCTAGAATCCAAATAGTCCAGCCAAATCCAGTATGTAGAAAGTAAAGCGCATATAGGATGCAATGCAAACAGGTAAATATGCGAAGCGGTAAAATATACACCCAAAAGGAAAACAAACAAGAGCTAGGATCGACTCCGGGATGGACCAGCAAGAGGACAACATGTCCCCAGTGAAGTCGCCAGCTGAAACACGCGGCTAGAACCTGTCATCTGGATGTAGTGAAACATCAATGAAGTCGCCACCGAAAGTCTTTAATCCCGCCGAAATGGAAAGGTAAACATCGAGAAAACCTGAAGGGAGAAATCACGGTCTTTCGATCGAGAGATCAGGTAAGGGAGTCTGTTACGCGAGGGGAAGGTATTAGCACCCCACACGCCCGTAGTACTCTACGGTATCCACTCTTGTTGTCTAATCTAATGGGTGTGGTCAAATCCTATGTCTATGGCTTAAAACTGAAAAGGGAATGCATGCGAAAGAAAAAAAAGAAAATAATGTAGGGAAAATAAAATTTGTGCTTGGTTGGGCCCTACCCCTTTGTGTAACGCCCGTAATTTAATTAATTATTTAATTAAATAATTTTTGAAATATTTATGGAGATATGTTATTATTAAATTGGATTTATTTTATTAAATGGAGAAATAATAATATATTTGAGGTATTATATTATTATGTGAAATAATGTTAGAAGCTAATATTATTTAATGTGGGCCTTTATGGTGTGAGTGGAAGTAATAAGGGAGTGTAGGTTTTGATCCCAATAAGGAATAATATAATAATATTAGGTTATTTTATTATTTGTTGTTAGAATAGAAGGAGGCAGTAGTAAGAAGAGAAATAAGGATTGTGAAGAACGTGAAGTTGCTGGAAAAAGTGGAAAACGACAAGAACCAAGATTCAACCAGGAAATTGTAGAGCGACCTTCAATACAAGGTAAGGGTGGGGTTCCAGATTTATAATTGGGTTCATGATGTTTGATATATGGGGTTAGATGTATTTGCTGTTTGTTCTTGAATTGAATGCATTATGAATGATGTATGGTGAAAATTGATGAATTTTGATGAATAAGAATGTTATTATATTGTTTGATCAATGGAGTAATAAAGTATAATGATTAGGTGATGAATTACCATGATCATGATAAGGTTTTTAGGGCTGTAGTATGATTCCCGTAGCAAAATACAGTAGAAAACACAGAAATATTATGCTGACTTTCGAAGGATGTGTCGACCCCAAGCTGGATGTGTCGATACATGAAGGATATTCGACTCAGGATGAGTCGATGCATGCAGGGCTTGCGTCGATGCATGTTAAGTATAAGACTCAGGATGAGTCGACGCGAAGAGAGGATGTGTCGATGCATGATGAGTACAAGACTCAGGATGGGTCGACACGAAGAGTGCATGTGTCGATACATGCTGTATTGAAAGCCAAAATGAGTCGATCCTAAGGATGATGTGTCGACTCATAGTCCACATATGAAGCAGGATGAGTCGATGCGAAGTGTTTTGTGTCGATGCATACTGAATAATTTTGGCATAATCAGTTTTTAAATTGATGTAACTTTAGTTGTAAGATGCTGTTTGAGATGTCGTTCGAAGCGTTGGTTAGATAACATGATGAACTTTATTCTAGATGATTTAAATGATGATTAAGAGGTGTAATCCTAGTAAACAATTTAGGATTTAGGATTAATTCCCATAGATGACCGTTATGCTGGATTTTGGACAGAATGATAAAAATGAGATGTTAGAGGCTGCTGTTAGGAATTATGACAGCAGGATTAGTATCAATAATGATGTACAATAGTAGAATAACAATATGGATCACTATATTATTAATATACAACTGAGTTATTAGTGATATGTGGTTATTAAAGTGGTGTTTGATAATTTATAATGAACAAATGATGTTTTATAAATAAGTAATGTTTAATAAATTATTTTGAGATGTTTACGAGATGCTGTAATTGAGATGTTATGAGATGTTATTGTTCTGAGATGTTTATGAAATTTTGCTCTGAGATGTTTATGAGATGTTGTTTCGAGATGATTGAGATGTTGTTGTTTGAGATGACTGAGATGTTGTCGCTTTGAGATGATGGAGATGTTGCTGTTTTGAGATGTGTTTTGAGATGTTGTTAATTGAGTGTGTTATTACATTCATGTTGAGTCGCATACATTGCATTTTTTTGAGATGGAGCTTATGCTCGTTGAGATGGCCTGGATTGGAAAATTTTGAGATGAAGGCTATGCCTTGTTGATGCCTCTATTAATTGGCAGATTAGATTTTTGAGATGGGAGTTCTGCTCCAATGGTACCACATGCATTTGCATAATTTTGAGTCGCATCATATGAATGAATAATGAGATGTATTTGATGTTGATGAATGAGTATATATGCTGTAATTGTTGTTGATGATGAGATGAGAAGTGGTGATATTATTGATCTAATTTAATGTATTAATTATCATGCGCTTTATTATATTGTTAGATATCTCACCCCTTCTGTTTGAATGTTGCCCCTATGTTGGTAACGTGCAGATAATCGAGAGTGAAGGCCGTATACCTTCAATAGATCAAGTCAGTGTCATTGCTCTGATATGTAAAACTCGGGGGGATGAACGCTTGCTGATTTTGATTGCTGATTTTTAGTTGTTGAACCTTAAATTGTATATTTACTAAATATGAGATGTTTCGAAGTTGCTGTTTTATTTAAAGATGTTATAGAAGAATTTCGCGATGTAGTTGTTGAACTATTTTATTAAAGATGCTATATTGATGGTTCATCTGATGTTTTGAAAACTTGTTATATATCCATGATGAATGCAATGAATTTGTTAGAAGAATTTATGACGTCCCGATTCGTCTGTATGATTGAAATTTTATAACTCTGATTTATCTCGCATAATTTGCTTGGGGTAGAATTGGGGTGTTACAAAGTTGGTATCAGAGCAAAAGGTTGGTCCGACCTTCTCGTTGAGTCTTAGTTGTCTAACAATCGAGTATTGTTATTTTGAGTTCTAAGAGTTGTTTGTGTCGTAGTAAGAAGTTGAGATGGCTGGAAGGAATGATGCTGCTCTTGCCGAATGCTGACGGGAATGCTGGATCTTGTAGCTTGACGACTTTCCAGAGAGAGAATCCACCTACGTTCAAGGGAAAGTATGATCTTGATGGAGCATTGGAATGGTTGAAAGAGATTGAGAGGATCTTTCACGTGATGGACTGCACTCCAGCGCAGAAGGTTCGTTATGGGACTCATATGCTAGCAGTCGAGGCTGATGACTGGTGGCTAGAGAGTTGCCAGAAGTTAGAAGCTGCAAGTGAGAATGTCACGTGGGCTGTGTTCCGTAGGGAATTCCTGAGAAAGTATTTTCCTGAAGATGTCCGTGGTAAGAAGGAAATTGAATTCCTTGAGCTGAAGCAAGGAAGTATGTCTGTTGTTAAGTATGCTGCCAAGTTTGCTGAGTTGGCTAAGTTTTATCCGCATTACGCTGAGGAAAATGCTGAGTTTTCGAAGTGTATTAAGTTTGAGAATGGGTTGCGCTCGGAAATTAAGAAGGCAGTTGGATACCAGAAGATCCGTGTCTTTGCGAATCTGGTTGATAGCTGCATGATTTTTGAGGAAGATAATAATGCACATTACAAGATTATTAGTGAGAAGAGGGGTAAGCACCCGCATAATCGTGGTAAACCTTATGATGCCCCAGCTGGTAAGGGTAAGAAAAGAGTTTCTCATGGTCAGAGGACTAGTAGGGGAGATGCTCCTGCTGGTGTGATTTGTTTTAAGTGTGGGAAACCTGGACACAAGAGTAATGTGTGCAATGCTGAAGTGAAGAGATGTCACCGTTGTGGTAAGAACGAACATATTGTATCTGAGTGCGAGCACAAGAATGTGGTTGTTTCAATTGTAAGGAAGAAGGGCACATTGGTATCCAGTGTCCGAAGCCGAAGAGGGCCCAGTCTAGTGGTAAAGTGTTTGCTTTGGTGGAGGATCAGACAGCTTCCAAGGACAGACTTATTAGAGCTACATGTTTCATTAATAGTACTCCTTTAATTACTATTATTGATACTGGTGCTACGCATTGTTTTATTGCTGCTGATTGTGTTGAAAGATTGGGTCTTGTGTTGTCTTTTTTGAATGGAGAAATGGTCGTCGATACTCCAGCCAAGGGATCGGTGACTACTTCTTTTGTGTGTGCTAAGTGTCCCTTGTCGATCTTCGACAGAGACTTTGTTGTTGATTTGATTTGTTTGCTGTTAAGAGGTTTGGATGTGATTTTGGGTATGAACTGTTTAGAGCATAACTGTGTTCATATTAACTGTTATGACAAGTCGGTGAAGTTTTCTACTCCTGAAGAAGAGGAAGATGGTCTGTTGCCTGCTAGACAGCTGAGAAAGTTGATGTAAGAGGAAGCACATATGTTTTCGTTAATGGCGTCGCTATCTGTAGAGACTCAAGCTATAATTGAGGAATTGCCGGTGGTATATGAATTTCCCGAAGTTTTCCCTGATGAGATTCCTGATGTACCGCCAGAGAGGGAAGTTGAATTTGCGATTGATCTTGTACCTGGTACCGGACCTGTGTCTATGGCACCATACAGGATGTCTGCGTCAGATTTGTCAGAGTTGAAGAAGCAATTGGAAGAGTTACTTGAGAAGAGGTTTGTAAGACCAAGTGCATCACCGTGGGGAGCCCCAATGTTGTTAGTGAAGAAGAAAGATGGAAGCATGAGGCTTTGTGTTGATTATAGACCGTTGAACAAGGTGACGATTAAGAACAAGTATCCGCTTCCAAGAATAGATGACTTGATGGACCAATTAGTGGATGCCCGTGTGTTTAGTAAGATTGATTTGAGGTCGGGTTACCATCATATTAAAGTGAAGGATGAAGATATTCAGAAGACGGCTTTCAGAACACGTTATGGACATTACGAGTATTCGGTGATGCCCTTCGGTGTTACTAATGATCTGAGAGTATTCATGGAATATATGAATCATATCTTTCATACTTATTTGGATCGGTTTGTAGTGGTGTTCATTAAGGATATTTTGATTTACTCTAAGTCAGAAGAAGAGCATGTTGAACACTTAAGAGTAGTATTGAAAGTTTTGAAAGAGAAGAAGTTGTATGCAAAGCTGTCCAAGTGTGAATTTTGGTTAAAAGAGGTTAGTTTTCTTGGTCATGTGATTTTAGGTAGTGGCATTGCTGTAGATCCGTCGAAGGTTGATGCTGTGTTGCAATGGGAAACTCCAAAGTCAGCTACTAGGATTAGAAGCTTCTTGGGATTAGCTGGTTATTATAGGAGGTTTATCGAAGGGTTTTCTAAGTTGTCACTTCCGTTGACTAAGTTGACTTGTAAAGGTAGGGCGCTTGTATGGGATGTTCAATGCGAAGAAAGTTTTACGGAATTGAAGAATAGGTTGACGTCGGCTCTGATTTTGACGTTGCCTAATCCAGAAGAGCCTTTTGTGGTGTATTGTGATGCTTCTAAGATGGGTTTGGGAAGTGTGCTTATGCAAAATGGTAAGGTAGTTGCTTATGCGTCGAGGCAGTTAAGGACTCATGAGAAGAACTATCTTATGCATGATTTAGAGCTTGCTGCAGTTATTTTTGTGTTGAAGATTTGGAGGCATTATCTTTATGGGTTTATATTTGAAGTATTTAGTGACCATAAGAGCTTAAAGTATTTATTTGATCAAAAGGAGTTGAATATGAGGCAGCGAAGATGGTTAGAATTGTTAAAGGATTATGATTTTGGTTTGAATTATCATTCAGGAAAGGCGAATGTGGTAGCTGATGCGTTGAGTCGAAAGACTTTACATATGTCAGCAATGATGTTTAAAGAGTTGGAATTGATTGATCAGTTCAGAGATATGAGCATAGTTTGCGAGGTTACTCCGCAGAGTGTTATGTTGGGTATGTTGAAGATTAATCATGAATTTCTATGCAGTATCAGAGAAGCTCAGAAGTTGGATGTGAAACTTGTAGATTTGATGGTTGGGATTGATCAATCTGAGAATAGTGATTTCAAGTTAGATGAGCAAGGTGTGTTGAGGTTTCGTAACCGGATTTGTATTCCTGATGATGCTGAGATGAATAAAGTGATACTTGGAGAGAGTCATAGAAGTAAGTTGAGTATTCATCCAGGAGCTACAAAGATGTATCAAGATTTGAAAGGTTTGTTTTAGTGGCCTGGGATGAAGAGTGATGTGGCTCGGTTTGTGTATGCATGTTTGACTTGTCAGAAGTCGAAAGTTGAACATCAGAAGCCTGCAAGGTTGATGCAACCGTTGGAAGTTCCAGAATGGAAATGGGATATCATTTCAATGGACTTTATGACGGGGTTGCCTAGTACTTCAAGAGGACATGATTCGATTTGGGTGATTGTTGATAGGCTTTTGAAGTCAGCTCATTTTATTCCTATTAACATCAGTTTTCCAGTGTCGAAGTTGGCTGAGATTTATATCAGTGTGATTGTGAAGCTGCATGGTGTTCCTTTGTGCATTGTGTCAGATAGAGATCCAAGATTTACTTCTAATTTTTGAAAGAGTTTGCAAGAAGCATTGGGTTCTAAGTTGAGGTTGAGTTCAGCGTATCATCCTCAGACAAATGGTCAGACTGAACGGACGATTCAATCGTTGGAAGACTTGTTGAGGGCATGTGTTCTCGAGCAGGGAGGTTCGTGGATACTTATCTTCTGTTGATAGAGTTCATGTATAATAAAAGTTACCATTCTAGTATTTGGATGGCACATTTTTAAGCATTGTATGGTCGAAGATGTAAAACTCTGTTATGTTGGCATGAATATGGTGAAAGTGTAGTGCTTGGACCTGAACTTGTTCACGAAACTACCGAGAAGGTGAAGTTGATTCGAGAAAAGATGAAAGCTTCACAAAGTAGACAGAAGAGTTATCATGACAAGCGAAGGAAAGATTTAGAATTTCAAGCTGGTGATCATGTGTTTTTGAGAGTTACACATGTGACTGGTGTTGGGCGAGCATTGAAGTCTAAGAAGCTCACTTCTTGTTTTATTGGACCGTATTAGATTTCAGAGAGAGTGGGAAATGTTGCCTACAGAGTGGATTTACCGGATAATCTTTTGAATTTGCATGATGTGTTTCATGTGTCACAACTTCGGAAGTATATTTCAGATCTATCTCATGTGATTCATATGGACGATGTGCAAGTACGGGATAATCTTACGGTGGAGACGATGCCTGTACGGATCGCAGATCGTGAAATGAAGACTCTGAGGGGAAAAGATATTGCCTTGGTTAAAGTGGTTTGGTTAGGAGCTGCAGGAGAAAGCATGACTTGGGAATTGGAGAGCAAGATGCGAGACTCCTATCCTGAATTGTTTGATTGAGATAAATTTTCGAGGTCGAAAATATTCTAAGTGGGGGAGAGTTGTAACGCCCGTAATTTAATTAATTATTTAATTAAATTATTTTTGTAATATTTATGGAGATATGTTATTATTAAATTGGATTTATTTTATTAAATGGAGAAATAATAATATATTTGAGGTATTATATTATTATGTGAAATAATGTTAGAAGCTAATATTATTTAATGTGGGCCTTTATGGTGTGAGTGGAAGTAATAAGGGGGTGTAGGTTTTGAGCCCAATAAGGAATAATATAATAATATTAGGTTATTTTATTATTTGTTGTTAGAATAGAAGGAGGCAGTAGTAAGAAGAGAAATAAGGATTGTGAAGAACGTGAAGTTGCTGGAAAAAGTGGAAAACAACAAGAACCAAGATTCAACCCGGAAATTGTAGAGCGACCTTCAATCCAAGGTAAGGGTGGGGTTTCGGCTTTATAATTTGGTTCATGATGTTTGATATATAGGGTTAGATGTATTTGCTGTTTGTTCTTGAATTGAATGCATTATGAATGATGTATGGTGAAAATTGATAAATTTTGATGAATAAGAATGTTATTATGTTGTTTGGTTAATGGAGTAATAAAGTATAATGATTAGATGATGAATTACCATGATCATGATAAGGTTTTTAGGGCTGTAGTATGATTCCCGTAGCAAAATACAGTAGAAAACGCAGAAAAATTATGCTGACTGTCGAAGGATGTGTCGACCCCAAGCTGGATGTGTCGATACATGAAGGATATTCGACTCAGCATGAGTCGATGCATGCAGGGCTTGCGTCGATGCATGTTAAGTATAAGACTCAGGATGAGTCGATGCAAAGAGAGGATGTGTCGATGCATGATGAGTACAAGACTCAGGATGAGTCGACACGAAGATTGCATGTGTCAATACATGCTGTATTGAAAGCCAGAATGAGTCGATCCAAAGGAGGATGTGTCGACTCATATTACACATATGAAGCAGGATGAGTCGATGCATAGTGTTTTGTGTCGATGCATACTGAATAATTTTGGCAGAATCAGTTTTTAAATTGCTGTAACTTGAGTTGTAAGATGCTGTTTGAGATGCCGTTTGAAGCGTTGATTAGATAACGCGATGAACTTTATTCTAGATGATTTAAATGATGATTAAGAGGTGTAATCCCAGTAACCAATTTAGGATTTACGATTAATTCCCGTAGATGACCTTTATGCTGGATTTTGGACAGAATGATAAAAATGAGATGTTAGAGACTGCTGTTAGGAATTATGACAGCAAGATTAATATCAATAATGATGTACAGTAGTAGAATAACACTATGGATCACTGTAGTATTAATATACAGCTGAGTTATTAGTGAGATGTGGTTATTAAAGTGGTGTTTGATAATTTATAATGAACAAATGATGTTTTATAAATAAGTAATGTTTAATAAATTATTTTGAGATGTTTACGAGATGCTGTAATTGAGATATTATGAGATGTTGTTGTTATGAGATGTTTATGAAATGTTGCTCTGAGATGTTTATGAGATGTTGTTCTGAGATGATTGAGATGTTGTTGTTTGAGATGACTGAGATGTTGTCGTTTTGAGATGATTGAGATGTTGATGTTTTGAGATGTGTTTTGAGATGTTGTTAACTGAGTGTGTTATTACATTCATGTTGAGTCGCATACATTGCATTTTTTTGAGATGGAGCTTATGCTTGTTGAGATGGCCTGGATTGGAAAATTTTGAGATGAATGCTATGCCTTACTTATGCCTCTATTAATTGGAAGATTAGATTTTTGAGATGGGAGTTCTGCTCCAATGGTACCACATGCATTTGCATAGTTTTGAGTCGCATCATATGAATGAATAATGAGATGTATTTGATGTTGATGAATGAATATATATGCTGTAATTGTTGTTGATGATGAGATGAGAAGTGGTGATATTATTGATCTAATTTAATGTATTAATTATCATGTGCTTTATTATATTGTTAGATATCTCACCCCTTCTGTTTGAATGTTTCCCCTATGTTGGTAACGTGCAGGTAATCAAGAGTGAAGGCCGTATACCTTCAATAGATCGAGTCGGTGTCATTGCTCTGATATGTAACACTCAGGGGGATGAACGCTTGCTGATTTTGATTGCTGATTTTTAGTTGTTGAACCTTAAATTTTTTATTTACTAAATATGAGATGTTTCGAAGTTGCTGTTTTATTTAAAGATGTTATTGAAGAATTCCGTTACGTAGTTGTTGAACTATTTTATTAAAGATGCTATATTGATGGTTCATCTGATGCTTTGAAAACGTGTTATATATCCATGATGAAGGCAATGAATTTGTTAGAATAATTTGTGACGTCCCGATTCGTCTGTATGATTGAAATTTTATAACTCTGATTTATCTCGCATAATTTGCTTGGGGTATAATTAGGGTGTTACAAAGTTTGTATCAGAGCAAAAGGTTGGTCCGACCTTGTCGTTGAGTCTTAGTTGTCTAACAATCGAGTATTGTTATTTTGAGTTCTAACAGTTGTTTGTGTTGTAGTAAGAAGTTGAGATGGCTGGAAGGAATGATGCTGCTCTTGCTGCTGCTCTAGAAGCAATGGCTCATGCGATGGAAAATCAGTTGAATGCTGATGGGAATGCTGGATCTCGTAGCTTGACGACATTCCAGAGAGAGAATCCACCTACGTTCAAGGGAAAGTATGATCCTGATGGAGCATTGGAATGGTTGAAAGAGATTGAGAGGATCTTTCGCGTGATAGACTGCACTCCAGCGCAGAAGGTTCGTTATGTGACTCATATGGTAGCAGTCGAGGCTGATGACTGGTGGCTAGAGACTTGCCAGAAGTTAGAAGCTGCAGGTGAGAATGTCACTTGGGCTATGTTCCGTAGGGAATTCCTGAGAAAGTATTTTCCTGAAGATGTCCGTGGTAAGAAGGAAATTGAATTCCTTGAGCTGAAGCAAGGAAGTATGTCTGTTGTTGAGTATGCTGCCAAGTTTGCTGAGTTGGATAAGTTTTATCTGCATTACACTGAGGAAAATGCCGAGTTTTCGAAGTGTATTAAGTTTGAGAATGGGTTGCGCTTGGAAATTAAGAAGGCAGTTGGATACCAGAAGATTCGTGTCTTTGCGAATCTGGTTGATAGCTGCAGGATTTTTGAGGAAGATAATAATGCACATTACAAGATTATTAGTGAGAAGAGGGGTAAGCACCCGTAGAATCGTGGTAAACCTTATGATGCCCCAGCTGGTAAGGGTAAGCAAAGAGTTGCTCATGGTCAGAGGAATAGTGGGGGAGATTCTCCTGTTGGTGTGATTTGTTTTAAGTGTGGGAAACCTGGACACAAGAATAATGTGTGAACTGCTGAAGTGAAGAGATGTCACCGTTGTGGTAAGAACAAACATATTGTATCTGAGTGCGAGCACAAGAATGTGGTTTGTTTCAATTGTAAGGAAGAAGGGCACATTGGTAGCCAGTGTCTGAAGCCAAAGAGGGCTCAGTCTAGTGGAAAAGTGTTTGCTTTGGTGGAGGATCAGACAGCTTCCGAGGACAGACTTATTAGAGGTATATGTTTCATTAATAGAACTCCTTTAATTACTATTATTGATACTGGTGATACACATTGTTTTATTGTTGCTGACTGTGTTGAAAGATTGGGTCTTGTGTTGTCTTCTTTGAATGGAGAAATGGTCGTCGATACTCCAGCCAAGGGATCAGTGACTACTTCTTTTGTGTGTGCTAAGTGTCCCTTGTCGATCTTCGACAGAGACTTTGTTGTTGATTTGATTTGTTTGCTATTAAGTGGTTTGGATGTGATTTTGGGTATGAACTGGTTAGAGCATAACTGTGTTCATATTAACTGTTATGATAAGTCGGTGAAGTTTTCTACTCCTGAAGAAGAGGAAGATGGTCTGTTGTCTGCTTGACAGTTGAGAAAGTTGATGCAAGAGGAAGCACAAATGTTTTCATTGATGGCGTCACTATCTGTAGAGACTCAAGCTATAATTGAGGAATTTCCGGTGGTATGTGAATTTCCTGAAGTTTTCCCTGATGAGATTCCTGATGTACCGCCATAGAGGGAAGTAGAATTTGTGATTGATCTTGTACCTAGTACCAGACCTGTGTCTATGGCACCATACATGATGTCTGCGTCTGAGTTGTCAGAGTTAAAGAAGCAATTGGAAGAGTTACTTGAGAAGAGGTTTGTAAGACCAAGTGTATCACCGTGGGGAGCCCCAATGTTGTTAGTGAAGAAGAAAGATGGAAGCATGAGGCTTTGTGTTGATTATAGACAGTTGAACAAGGTGATGATTAAGAACAAGTATCCGCTTCCAAGAATAGATGACTTGATGGACCAATTATTGGATGCCCGTGTGTTTAGTAAGATTGATTTGAGGTCAGGTTACCATCAGATTAAAGTGAAGGATGAAGATATTCAGAAGACGGCTTTCAGAACACGTTATGGACATTACGAGTATTCGGTGATGCCCTTCGGTGTTACTAATGCGCCTGGAGTTGATCGGGATTTTATGAGTCTATCGGGATACTAACTGCAAGTATACAGTTTAGTCGTTCTAGTTTTAAATGATTATCGAACCCATAGAGACTAAGGATCAATCACATACGATCTAATGTTACAAATGTTTAACTAAATGATGAATATTTGGTTTTTAGGGGAAAAATATTTTAATTAAAAACAATAGTAATAGTTATACCGGTATGTGATGGTCGGACTTCAGGAACTCGATGAATCACTTGGCATATAAAGTATTTCGGTAAAAACGAATTGTTTAAAAACCTGAGACATACACTCTCGTGTTCATGAGATAAGTTATGCTACTAAACCTAGTGGATGCACTTTAAATTTAATAACACTTTTTGAAAACGACTTGAGTTTAATTAATTTGTTAAAACACTCTCGTGTATTTAAAAATTAATGTTTCGTTACCACTATCTGGGTCGAACCCCAGCTCTCGCATGCAAGTTCTTGCCTTAATTAATTTCCCACTCTCGTGGCAAAATCGTGTTTAATATCCTTTCACTCTCGTGACAAGGGTAGTTAAATTAAATATAGAAATTGGAAACCAGAAATTATTTATAAAAGTTTTTAGCTAAGTTATCACCAAATTCCTTCGGTGCTTAGGAGTCACATACCGGTACAAACGAAATTAGCCAGACATAATGTATTTAGCAACCATGCAACGTAAAATACAGTTCATTAAAATAATTAACATAACATATGAACAATAAAAACGAATTGCATAAAAAAACCCTGTAATTATGTTGCCGTGGTAATCTTGAATTCGTACAGTAGCCTTGCGATTAATTGAAATATAGGACTAAGTGTGTTAATCCTTCTATGTGAAGAATTAACACTTTTGGAAACTGAACATTACAGAGGCTATAATGGTTCAAAAGCAAGTAAACAAAATAATGCAGAAAGGAAAAAGTATGGTTCTGTAGAAAAATCTCCGACCCCTTCAAAGTGAATTCTTCAACATATATATAGGCTCTTAGTTGTAACTGTCTTCTTCCGTTAATTTCATACGTGCGCTAAATTCTTGGCTGGTGGAACGAGGTCGTGTGGACTTCGTGTGGCTGCTTCATGGTTTACTGCATAGACTGAGTATTTAAAGTGTTACGTTCATAATGGCATTCATTACGTTCGTAACAACTGGGATTTTTGTTACGTCTGTAACGCGTTATGTTACGTTCGTAACGGTGTTTTCTAGGTGTTGCGTTCGTAATGCTAGGCATTGCGCTCGTAACACCCTTCTGGTGTGAGCTTCTTAGCATACTGCCCCTTTTTTTCTTTCTTCTTGCCATTTCCTAGCTTGTTTTGCTCCTTTTAGCTAATTTGCCATCTTATGCCTTGGAAAATATAGTTTACCTGAAACAAATAAAATACCTTCGTGATGCATATTATTCGATAAAAAACATACAAATAACTCGTGTAAATTAGGCCTAAAAAGCGACACGTTTTCGTGTTATCAAACTCCCCTACACTTGAACCTCTACTTGTCCTCAAGCAAAAAGATAAGGCGGTTTATAAAAACGACGAATTAAACATACGTGACAATGTTCACAAACTAGCTAGTTTGTAAATTTTTGATTAGGCCAAGAGATTTAGACGCAAAAGAGGTACGGTGACGACATTAGAGTACTCCAATTGTGCAAACTGTTTCGAGTCATGATGTTATAGCACAAATCAACCCTTTAAACTAGATTTCGCCCGTGTTCATTCAGGTGCAATCACATTAAGCTCTTTATCTCCACACACACATAGCAAAGTAACCGGTTAGCGACTATGATCCGTTGATTCTTGGGGTTCTGGCACTTATAAGTGGTAGCCCCTTCTTTTATAACTTAATTTTAAATTGCGGGGGATCGGTCCGTAGTCCGCCCTACCAAGTTCAGTACCAGATACTTCTGAACCAATTTGCAATAAGTTTTCTTTTGTCTTGCGAGAATTACATCCTTTGGGCTAAACGACCGGGTGAGGATCACCTAACTTACTTTGGGAATTTCACGACAAAGATTGCTATTCTATCTTCACTTCTTTCGGATCATTCACTTATATTCATCGGTTCCTTGCGTAGTTTTTGTTTTGACGGTGCCGACTGCTAGATAAACTACTAGGGGCTAATTTAAAGTAAATTTCACGGTTGGCGGTATAATAAGTACCCAAAATGGCATCGCATAAGGTGGAGTTCTAAAATGTCAGAACCATAACGATTTTGTCAAACTTCCACAAGTGGCCTGAATTGAATTGAGTATTTGGTTTTAGCTAGCCGTTTGGAAACATAGCGTTGTATGATAATCGTAAAAAAAAATTTGTTATGGCTCAAGAATTGTAAAGTTTGGGGAATTCCAATAATGCACGAAAAAGAACTTAGCAATTAAGGATTTAATTGTACATGAAGTTGTTTTGTTGAAGGGAAAGTACAAAAAAGGAAAAAATGATGCGAGAAAATTAAATCTAATCTAGAAAGTGAAATAAAATGATAGAGTTTCCTCCCCCACACTTAAATCTAACATTGTCCTCAATGCTTCGAGATAAGGTAAAGGAGGTAAGGATGGGAGGAGATATCTTCATTCAGGCCCTCTCCCTCTGGCTCTTCCACGACCTCTTCTCTGTCCATCAAAACCAGGAAATCCAAGATGGCGCAGGCTCTCTTGAAAATCGTCCATGCGGACACTCAAACCACCCATTTCTATCGTCAAAGTATCCATACGGGTCTCATGCCTAGCTCCTTGTTCAATTTGTTACTGCTGTATCTGTTGCATGAGTTGCATCATTGTAGTTTACTGAGCTTGGATATCCGTGACCTGTTGGGATTGGCGGGTAAGCTGGGCATTCATGTCTGTCATCCTCTGGGTTTGATCCATCATTGCCTCATAAAGATCTTCAGTAGTCGGGTTACGAGGCCTTCTTCTGCGCCTAGTAGAAGTGCTTGGCATATCCTATTGAGGTGTGGTCTGGTGTTGTGCATCCATTTCTTCTTCTACCTCATCAACAGGTCGAGGATTTTGATTCATCTGAGAAGCTAGGTCGGGTTCAGGGGCGTTTAAATCATAAATCCACTTATCCATGTTTGCCACATTTATGAGCAACCTATTTGGCATAATCACACTTGGAACAATTTTGTTCCTCACCATCAAATTGTACCTGCCATCATCTCGGTTCCTAATCAAACGCATGTATTTGCAGTTATCTAAATCGATGAGAAGAGGCGGTAGAGCATCAAGAATCTCCAGTTGGATTTGCAAATTAAGCCCATGAGCTAATGTGGTTATCAGTCCTCCGATCAAAAATGGTTGATGTCCCCTTGCACAAAGGGATTCAAAATGATGAAGAAGAAATGGAGTAGCATTTACCTTGGTATTCCCAGCTAAGCAGCAATGAAGGAAAAATACCTCCTTTGAGTTGACTTTGTTGCTATTAGCTCGTCCGAAAATGGTGTTGGAGAGAATCTTGAAGTAGTATCTAGTGGTGGGGTTGTGAACGTGAGATGCCAGACACTCATCCCAATTTCCTGTCGAGACAATTGTGAGTTTCTCCCACAATTCGAACAAAACAACGGCCCAATATTCGGTAATAGGGACCTTGTGGTGCACCGTTTCGGAGTCGTCTTCCTTGGTTGAAAATTTGAGTAGCTCCGTGATTTTTTCTTGGTTTAACGTATATTCGGTATTGAACATACGGAAAGATGCGGTGCCCGTGAGGAACATGCCGTCATCACTCGGTGTTGAATACGAGAACGAACTAAGGAACTCAAGCATCAACTTGGGGTACGCCAGGTGATGTTGCGTGCATGCGTATGAGAGGCCAGAGAGACGGAACAGCCAATCCACTCCATCAAATATTCCCAATTTATTGAGACAATTTTTGTCGGGATATCTCGTGGCCAAGACTCCCCTACGGTGAAACTTCAAATATTGCTCCCTTTGGTGTCCTCCGTCTTGATTCCTAAAAATGATTCCACCCATGTTAGCCTCTCTATTCTCCATTGACAATTTATTGATTGAAGCAAGGTTCTACTGTGAAAGTGGCGAGGGAGAGATTTTGTAGAGTGTGTTTGAATGGGATGGGTTGGAACTATGTGAAACTTTTATAGGATGAAAAAATGGGTTGCTCTTAAATGGGAATAGATGCAAGTTTGGAAAATGGGAATGGTTTGGAAAATGGGAATGGTGAAGAATTTTGAACGTGGGTGAGAGTTGCGGTTGTGTTTGGAAAACTGAGAGAGAAAGAATGAAACGCTTATGTTTTGTTTCTGGTTCGTAACAGCTAGCCCTGATACGCTCGCAACGCAAGGGCGTTATGTTCGTAACACGCAAGGGGCTGTTACGTTCGTAACAATTGTGTTGCGTTTGTAACACCTCTGTTTATGGGAAAAAATAGCTTTCATATTGTTATTATCGTGCCATTCTCCTTAGCATCATTAGCTGCACTTGTTATTATTTAGGGAAGATAAAACACATAGCAGCATAGTTAAATATAGTAACAGTAGTGTAAAGCAGTAATATTAGTACTAACAGTAAAATTAATGACAGTAATAACAGAAAAAATAATGACAGTAAAATTGAAACTTGAAATATCAAAACTTGAAATATCATTAACTAATAGAATTGTTTAGAATTTGAAACAAATAATAACTAAATGCATGGAATAAAAAAAACTAAAACTAAGGTTCCTCCCCCACACTTAGACGAAACAGTGACCTCACTGTGTACATAAATGCAAGAATGGAACATATTAGCATAACGACGGCAACTCCTAGCCACGATGAGTAGAGAACAGATGTTGGTGAATGAAATCCAATTGTTTAGTTACCAAATCCATAAAACCAAGGAAATCCACATGTAAAGAGGTAAGCTCACCCTGCATTCCAGTTATTTCTGTATTCAAAGAGTCGAGTGTGACAGCAGGTAGAGGTGGTGGTGGGATCTCAGGAACTGGGAAGGTAGACTCAGTGGAAACTACAGGCTGATCCCATGGGTCAGGAAATTGGTGGTATCCAGGTGGTGTTTCAGGATCAGATTCTTCAGCAGCTGGAGAGGTATTTGGGACTTCATAAATTTCAATAGTGGATGGGGGCGAAGGCGGTGTAGGAAGATGGTGGAGATTAAAAATCCAATTTGCTCTGTTATGGACACTAGTAATAGGATTTGGGAGTACAAACTGGTGAACAGTTTCATGGTTAATCAGCAGCTCAAATTCATTCGGACCAAGGTTTCCTATGAAGCTAGTGTTAAAGCAAAACTCAATATTCATTGGCTTAATCCCATAGTGCGGATTTGATCCTAACATAGGTCTTCGGAGTCCAATAGCATTGGAGATCATAGTAACTAACCCGCCTATGAGGATTGGTGCATTCTCTGTTTGGATAATATGTTCCATATTAGCAATCATATAGGTGGCACCATTAACTGGACGGTTCTGTGAAGCACAATACATGATGAAAAGCTCATCACGTGACACAGTTGTAACATTCTGCTCTTTTCCAAAGAGGGTGTGGGCAATGATTTTGTGGAAGTACCTAATAGCAGGGTTATGGATGGACTCTGAGTAAAGGTCATTTGGCTCAGGATGGTTGTTTCCAGCAATACTACCCTAGAAGTAATTAAGGTCATGATCTAGCAATAGGTCTTCTTGGGTCATGGTGATAACATCAGGGCCATTAGGGAATCCTAACATATTGGCAAACTCCCTATGATTGTAGCGGTAGTCCATATTAAACATTTTGAAGGTGATCAGCCCGCGGTTGAAACCTAACCCATGGTTTGGCAGATAGCTTAGTATGCTAAAAAACTCAAGGGTCAACTTACGGTAGGTACAATAGCGTCTCCGAATTGGAGAAACGTCCCAACCTATTTGGTTAAGCAGATACATAACGCTCTCACGAATTCCTAAGACAGTCATCGCATGGTCGTCAACATAAATGGTTGGACACATCTCTCGCTCAACTAGATCCTCAAAGCGCCTTCTCTGATGCCTACCTCTCAGGGTTATGTTCATGTAGTTCATACGTGCCATGGAGCTAAAAATTAAAGCTAATGAATTACCCTGAAAATATTTAATAAATGTATGAAAAACTAAGTTAGTATTTTCAGGTTAAAATGCCGAAGTTAATCAAAAGAAAAAGAAGTTCAAATAAAAAGAAATAAAGGATGCAACATAAAAATCGAAAGATTAAAACAAAATAAAAGGCATATCAAAACAACAAAAACAATTAAAAGAAAACATGGGTTGCCTCCCATGAAGCGCTTTTGTTTTATGTCGATGGCTCGACAGACAGTACCTATTCAGTTAGGTATCGGGGTAGGTGGCTCACTTAATTGCAGATAAGCTGAATAGTTTATATTTTCGACGTTAAAATAATGCTTTAAGCGCTGGCCATTGACTATAAAAGGTTCGATGGAATTTCCTTTAATTTCTATCGCACCACTAGGGAAAAATTTATTAATTTCGAATGGTCCTGACCACCTGGAACGTAATTTACCCGGAAAGAGTTTCAGCCTAGAGTTGAATAGGAGTACAATGTCTCCTTCCTTAAATTCTTTCCGGGAGATACGCTTATCATGCCATTTTTTGTTCTCTCCTTATAGATTCTAGCATTTTCATAAGCGTCTAAATGCAATTCTTCTAATTCATGGATATCTAATATTCGTTTCTCGCCAGCAGTCTTGTAGTTTAAGTTAAGAGTTTTAATGGCCCAATAAGCTTTATGTTCTAATTCTACTGGCAAATGACAAGAATTTCCATAAACTAATTTAAACGACATTGTTTCGATAGGGGTTTTAAAAGTTGTCCTATATGCCGAAAGAGCATCATTTAGCTTGGAGGACGAATCCTTTCTGGATGTGGCTACGGTTTTCTCAAGGATTTGTTTAATTTCCCTATTTGACACTTCCATTTGTCCACTTGTTTGAGGATGGTATGGTGTGGCTATGCGATGTTTAACGCCATATTTTGAAAGTAGTTTTTCGAAAATTCTAGAGATAAAATGGGAACCACCATCACTAATTACTAATCTTGGTATACCAAATCGTGGGAAGATAACATTCTTGAATAATTTAAGTACCACTCGCATATCGTTTGTGGGTGCAGCGACAGCTTCAATCCATTTTGGTACGTAGTCAATAACTACCAATATATACTTATTTCCAAAGGATGCGGGGAACGGTCCCATGAAATCAATTCCCCATACATCGAAAATTTTGACTTCGAGAATCCCTTTTTGCGGCATTTCGTCACGTCTAGATATATTTCCTGTACACTGACATCTATCGCAGTTCATAATTGCTACGTGGACGTCTTTCCATAAAGTAGGCCAAAAAAAACCAGCTTGAAGTATTTTTGCACAAGTTTTTGAAGTGCTAGCATGTCCACCATAAGGGGCGGAATGGCAATGAGCAATGACGTCTTCCACTTCATCGTTAGGAACATAGTGATGGTAGATACCATCGGCGCCTCTTTTAAAGAGTAGTGGTTCATCCCAAAATATTGTCTAAGATCATGGAAGAATTTCTTTCGCTGTTGGTACGTTAAATCGGGTGGTAGAACACCGGCGGCTAAGTAGTTAACAAAATCATCATACCATGGTAATGTGGTGTTGGTACAGATGGCTTCTACTACCGTAGTTGTTAAATGTTCATCGCAGTGTTCTAAACTGTCGGTAGGAGTTGTCTCTAGTTGAGCAATAAGGCGTTCATATGGGAAATCATCGTTGATGGGAACACTCTCGGTTCGGATTCCATTCAATCTTGATAAATGGTCTGCTACTACGTTTTCAGTTCCCCTTTTGTATTTTATTTCCAAGTCAAACTCTTGTAGGAGTAAGATCCATCTGAGTAGTCTTGGTTTGGCGTCTTTCTTACTTAGCAAGTATCGGATCGCAGCATGATCCGTGTAAATAACGATTTTGGCGCCTGCTAAGTAGGAACGAAATTTGTCCAACGCGAATACAATAGCTAAGAGTTCCTTCTCCGTAGTGGCGTAATTCTTTTGTGAGGGATCAAGTGTTCTACTTGCGTAGTAAATAGCGTGAATCTTTTTGCGTTGTCCTAGTACTGCGCCTACAGCATAATCGCTCGCATCGCACATTATTTCAAATGGTTGGTTCCAATCAGGAGGTTGCATTATAGGTGTTGAAATTAATGCTTCTTTAAGCGTCTCAAATGCGTTTAAGCATTTATCATCGAAAATAAACTCGGCGTCTTTCATCAATAGTTCAGTTAATGGCTTAGTGATTTTAGAGAAATCTTTTATAAAACATCGGTAAAAACCAGCGTGTCCTAGAAAACTTCTTATTTCTCTAACTGTTTTGGGTGGTTGAAGGTTTTTGATAATTTCGATTTTTGCTTTATCGACTTCAATCCCTCTGTTTGATACAATGTGACCCAACACAATTCCTTGTCTCACCATGAAGTGACATTTTTCCCAATTGAGCACTAGGTTGACATTGACACAGCGTTTTAGTACCAACTCAAGATTTGATAAACATCCGTCAAAACTTTCTCCGCATACAGAAAAATCATCCATGAATACTTCCATAATTCCGTCCAAAAAGTCTTCGAAAATCGCCATCATGCATCGTTGAAAAGTTGTAGGTGCGTTACATAGTCCAAATGGCATTCTTCGGTATGCAAAGGTACCATAGGGGCATGTGAACATAGTTTTCTCTTGATCATTAGGATGAATGGGAATTTGGAAGAATCCTGAGTATCCGTCAAGATAGCAGAAATGGGAATGTTTAGCTAAGCGCTCGAGCATTTGATCTATGAATGGTAATGGGAAATGGTCCTTACGTGTAGCTTTGTTTAGTTTTCTGTAATCAATACACATTCTCCATCCTGTTTAGGTAAATTGTGCTACCGATTCGCCTTTTGGCTTTGTTATAACCGTAACACCTCCTTTCTTAGGTACTACGTGAACTGAACTGACCCAGTTACTATCTGATATCGGGTATATGATGCCTGCCTCTAGTAGATTCTGCACTTCTCTCTTTACAACTTCACTTAAGATAGGATTTATTCGTCTTTGATGTTCTCTAGAAGTCTTGCAGTCCTTTTCTAGCATAATGCGGTGCATACAGACAGAAGGACTTATTCCTTTTAGATCTGATATGTTATATCCTAACACGGTTGGATACTTCCTTAACACATTAAGAAGTTTTTCGGTTTCGATCTTCCCTAAATTGGCATTGACTATAACTGGTCGTTCGAGTTTGTTATCTAAAAATTCATACCTTAGATCTTTAGGTAGCTTTTTAAGTTCTATACCAGTTTTCTTATCAATTGGGGTAGGATCGGGTGTTAAGGCGAAACATTCGCTTAGGTTGGCATCGTGATATTCCTGTCTCCAGTCATCATCCTCGAAAATAGTTGGTGTCGGAATTTTCAATATCCCAGAATAGGTGTCTTCTTGGCTTTCTAGTTCTTTGACGCATTCATCGATAATATCTAGGAAACAACATGAGTCATCTATAACAGGGGCTTTGAAGAATTGGGAAAGAATAAATTCTACTTTTTCTTCTCCTACCTTGAAGGTAAAATTTCCTTTCTTAACGTCGATAATGGCTCTTGCAGTGGCTAAAAATGGCCTTCCTAATATGATGAGAATATTTGAATCTTCCTTTATGTCCATTATTATAAAGTCAGTAGGTATGTAAAATTGTCCTATTCGGACAGGAATGTTTTCTAGCATACCAACAGGGAATTTGACTGATCTGTCGGCTAGTTGTAGGGACATCTTGGTAGGTCTCATGTCCCCTAGTTTGAGCTTCTCGCAAATAGATAAGGCATTAGACTAACACTTGCTCCTAAATCACATAGAGCTTTGTCTATGACAGATTTTCCAATTACACATGGTATGGAGAAACTACAGGGATCCTTTAGCTTTGGAGGCATGTTATTTTGAATTATGGTGCTACATTTGGCGATTAGCATAACGGTTTCGTTTTCAACAATTTTTTTCTTATTAGACAGTATTTCTTTTAGGAATTTAGCATATGACGGCATTTGAGTAATAGCTTCTGTAAACGGAATAGTGACGTTTAGTTGTTTCAGAAGTTCTACGAATTTCTTGAATTGTCCCTCGTTTTTGGATTTTGCAAGTCTTTGAGGGTATGGAATTGGTGGTTTATATGGCTGTGGAGGTACGTAAGGTTTATCTGAAACCTCTCCGCTCTCGTTTGCGTCTTCCTTTACATTCTCAAATTGTTCCTTCGATTTCTCTGCTTCCTTTTCAGTTTTTTGATACATGGTCGGGTTTTGGAGTCTAGGATCTACTGGTCCATCAAGTGTTGTCCTACTTCGTAATGTGATAGCATTAGCATGTCCTTTAGGATTGGGTTGTGGTTGTCCAGGAAACGTACCAGCAGGTGCGGCACAACTAGCTTGGTGTTGTGCTACTTGGGAGATTTGGGTTTCTAACATTTTATTGTGAGTTGCTAGGGCATCTATCTTACTTGCTAATTGCTTCAATTGTTCACCAGTGTGAATGTTTTGATTGAGGAATTCTTTGTTTTGTTGAGCTTGAGTAGCAATAAAGTTTTCCATTAGGATTTCAAGGTTAGACTTCCTAGGAATGTTAGGAACATTAGCAGCGGGTTTTTGATAGCCTGGAGGTACAACGAGTGCTTGGCCAGGGGCATATAAAGCGTTATTGTTCTTGTACGAGAAGTTAGGATGGTTTTTCCACCCAGGGTTATAGGTATTAGCATAAGGATTACCTTGAGCGTAATTCACCTGATCAACTAATATTCCTGCTAGGATTTGACATTCGGTTCCAACATGACCAGGAACTCCATAAACTTCGCAGTTTGGGGTTACGGCAGCCACGGTGGCTGCAGGAGGTAAGGTCAAGCTTTCAATATTTTGGGTAAGAACATCTACCTTAGCATTAACTTTATCTAGGCTACTAATCTCGTACATCCCACTTTTGGTTGGAGTTTTCTCCACGGGTGTTCTTTCTCCTCCCCACTGATAGTGGTTTTGAGCCATATTTTCAATGAGTTGGTTAGCTTCGTCATAAGGCTTGTCCATCAGTGTACCACCTGCGCCGGCATCTATAGAGAGTCTCGTGTTGTACAAGAGTCCATTGTAAAATGTGTGGATAATCATCCAGTTTTCCAATCCGTGATGTGGGCACATTCGCATCATACCTTTGTAGCGTTCCCATGCATCGAATAGCGATTCAGTATCCTTCTGCCTAAATCCGTTGATTTGAGCTCTTAATGCAGCAGTCTTGCTTGGGGGAAAGTATCGTGCTAAAAATACAGTCTTAAGTCCTTCCCACGTAGTGACGGAATTTGACGGCAAGGATTGCAACCAAGCCCAAGCTCTATCTCTTAGCGAAAAAGGAAAAAGACGTAATCTTATTGCATCTTTACTAACACCATTTGCTATAACTGTGTCGGCAAATTGAACGAATTTCGTAAGGTGTTCATTTGGATCCTCGGTAGGATTTCCAGAGAATTGGCGTTGTTGGATAGCTGATATCAATGACGGTTTCAACTCAAAATCGTTCTGATTAATTGCTGGAGCAGCAATGCTATTGTGAGGTTCTTGTTGTGATGGAGCTGCGTACTCCTTCAGTGGACGGGTCCTTCGTTCTTCGGCCATGTCTACTTCTGGATTGATTTCGGTTTCAGAGGAAGAATTAGATTCTGTCTCGGAATCAATCTTGATTTCGGGCTTCGGTAAAGGAATAGCGTGATTTAAACAATAATCCCTGACTGTTCGTCTTATGGAAAGGATGCGTTCAGGTTCGTCCGTCGATTTGTCAAGTGGTTCGCCTTGTGAACGATTCCTTGGCATACAAATCGAAAACGGGTTTCTGTTGCCTAGTCTAAACGCGCAACATAAGAATCGTACTTAATTGACTAATCAGTCCCCGCAACAGCGCCAAAAACTTGGTCGGGACTTTATGAGTCTGTCGGGATACTAACTGCAAGTATATAATTTAGCCGTTCTAGTTTTAAATGATTATCGAACCCACAGAGACTGAGGATCAATCTCATACGATCTAATGTTACAAATGTTTAACTAAGCGATGAATATTTGGTTCTTAGGGGAAAAAGATTTTAATTAAAAACAATAGTAATAGTTATACCGGTATATGATAGTCGGACTTCGGGAACTCGGTGAATCACTTGGCGTATAAAGTATTTTGGTAAAAATGAATTGTTTAAAAACCTGAGACATACACTCTCGTGTTCATGAAATAAGTTATGCTACTAAACCTAGTGGATGCACTTTAAATTTAATAACACTTTTTGAAAATGACTTGAGTTTAATTAATTTGTTAAAACACTCTCGTGTATTTAAAAATTAATGTTTTGTTACCACTATCTGGGTCGAACCCTAGCTCTCGCATGCAAGTTCTTGCCTTAATTAATTTCCTACTCTCGTGGCAAAATCGTGTTAAATATCTTTTCACTCTCGTGACAAGGGTAGTTAAATTAAATATGGAAATTGGAAACCAGAAATTATTTATAAAAGTTTTTAGCCAAATTATCACCAAATTCCTTCGGTGCTTAGGAGTCACATACCGATACAAACGAAATTAGCCAGACATAATGTATTTAGCAACCATGCAACGTAAAATGCAGTTCATAAAAATAATTAACATAGCTTATGAACAATAAAAACGAATTGCATAAAAAAAACTTGTAATTATGTTGTCGTGGTAATCTTGAATTCGTACAGTAGCCTTGCGATTAATTGAAATATAGGACTAAGTGTGTTAATCCTTCTATGTGAATAATTAACACTTTTGGAAACTGAACGTTACAGAGGCTATAATGGTTCAAAAGCAAGTAAACAAAATAATGTAGAAAGGAAAAAGTATGGTTCTGTAGCAAAATCTCCGACCCCTTCAAAGTGAATTCTTCAACATATATATAGGCTCTTGGTTGTAACTGTCTTCTTCCATTAATTTCGTACGTGCGCTAAATTCTTGGCTGGTGGAACAAGGTCGTGTGGACTTCGTGTGGCTGATTCGTGGTTACTGCATAGACTGAGTATTTAAAGTGTTACGTTCGTAATGGCATTCATTACGTTCGTAATAGCTGGGATTTTTGGTACCTCTGTAACACGTTATGTTACGTTCGTAACGGTGTTTTCTAGGTGTTGCGTTCGTAACTCTAGGCGTTGCGCTCGTAACGCCCTTCTGGTGTGAGCTTCTTAGCAGACTGCCCCTTTTTTTCTTTCTTCTTGCCATTTCCTAGCTTGTTTTGCTCCTTTTAGCTAATTTGCCATCTTATGCCTTGGAAAATATAGTTTACCTGAAACAAATAAAATAACTTTGTGATGCATATTATTCGATAAAAAACATACAAATAACTCGTGTAAATTAGGCCTAAAAAGTGACACGTTTTTGTGTTATCAGGAGTATTTATGGAATATATGAATCGTATCTTTCATACTTATTTGGATCGGTTTGTAATGGTGTTCATTGATGATATTTTGATTTACTCTAAGTCAGAAGATGAGCATGCTGAACACTTAAGAGTAGTATTGCAAGTTTTGAAAGAGAAGAAGTTGTATGCAAAGTTGTCCAAGTGTGAATTTTGGTTAAAAGAGGTTAGTTTTCTTGGTCATGTGATTTCAGGTAGTGGCATTGTTGTAGATCCGTCGAAGGTTGATGCTGTGTTGCAATGGGAAACTCCAAAGTCAGCTACTGAGATTAGAAGCTTCTTGGGATTAGTTAGTTATTATAGGAGGTTTATCGAAGGGTTTTCTAAGTTGTCACTTCCGTTGACTAAGTTGACTTGTAAAGGTAGGGCGTTTGTATGGGATGTTCAATGCGAAGAAAGTTTTACGGAATTGAAGAAGAGGTTGACGTCGGCTCTGATTTTGACGTTGCCTAATCCAGAAGAGCCTATTGTGGTGTATTGTGATGCTTCTAAGATGGGTTTGGGAGGTGTGCTTATGCAAAATGGTAAGGTAGTTGCTTATGCGTCGAGGCATTTAAGGACTCATGAGAAGAACTATCCTACGCATGATTTAGAGCTTGCTGCAGTTGTTTTTGTGTTGAAGATTTGGAGGCATTATCTTTATGGTTCTAGATTTGAAGTATTTAGTGACCATAAGAGCTTAAAGTATTTATTTGATTAGAAGGAGTTGAATATGAGGCAACGAAGATGGTTAGAATTGTTAAAGAATTATGATTTTGGTTTGAATTATCATCCAGGAAAGGCGAATGTGGTAGCTGATGCGTTGAGTCGAAAGACTTTACATATGTCAGCAATGATGATTAAAGAGTTGGAATTGATTGATCAATTCAGAGATATGAGCATATTTTGCGAGGTTACTCCGCAGAGTGTTATGTTGGGTATGTTGAAGATTAATAATGAATTTTTAGGCAGTATCAGAGAAGCTCAGAAGTTGGATGTGAAACTGGTAGATTTGATGGTTGGGATTGATCAATCTGAGAATAGTGATTTCAAGTTAGATGAGCAAGGTGTGTTTAGGTTTCGTAACCGGATTTGTATTCTTGATGATGCTGAGATGAAGAAAGTGATACTTGAAGAGAGTCATAGAAGTAAGTTGAGTATTCATCCAGGAGCTACAAAGATGTATCAATATTTGAAAGGTTTGTTTTGGTGGCCTGGGATGAAGAGTGATGTGGCTCGGTTTGTGTATGCATGTTTGACTTGTCAGAAGTCGAAAGTTGAACATCAGAAGCCTGCAGGGTTGATGCAACCGTTGGAAGTTCCAGAATGGAAATGGGATAGAATTTCAATGGACTTTGTGACGGGGTTGCCTAGTACTTAAAGAGGACATGATTCAATTTGGGTGATTGTTGATAGGCTTATGAAGTCAGCTCATTTTATTCCTATTAACATCAGTTTTCCAGTGTCGAAGTTGGATGAGATTTATATCAGTGTGATTGTGAAGCTGCATGGTGTTCCTTTGTGCATTGTGTCAGATAGAGATCCAAGATTTACTTCTGATTTTTGGAAGAGGTTACAAGAAGCGTTGGGTTCTAAGTTGAGGTTGAGTTCAACGTATCATCCTCAGACAGATGGTCAGACTGAACAGACGATTCAATCGTTGGAAGACTTATTGAGGGCATGTGTTCTCGAGCAGAGAGGTTCGTGGGATACTTATAACAGTTACCATTCTAGTATTGGGATGACACCTTTTGAAGCATTGTATGGTCGAAGATGTAGAACACCATTATGTTGGCATGAATATGGTGAAAGTGTAGTGCTTGGACCTGAACTTGTTCGTGAAACTACCGAGAAGGTGAAGTTGATTCGAGAAAAGATGAAAGCTTCACAAAGTAGACAGAAGAGTTATCATGACAAGCAAAGGAAAGATTTAGAATTTCAAGCTGGTGATCATGTGTTTTTGAGAGTTACACATGTGACTAGTGTTGAGCGAGCATTGAAGTATAAGATGCTCACTTCTCGTTTTATTGGACCGTATCAGATTTCGGAGAGAGTGGGAAATGTTTCCTATAGAGTGGCTTTACCGCCTAATCTTTCGAATTTGCATGATGTGTTTCATGTGTCGCAACTTCGGAAGTATATTTCAGATCCATCTCATGTGATTCATATGGACGATGTGCAAGTACGGGATAATCTTACGGTGGAGACGATGCCTGTACGAATCGCAGATCGTGAAATGAAGACTCTGAGGGGCAAAGAGATTGCCTTGGTTAAAGTGGTTTGGTTAGGAGCTGCAGGAGAGAGCATGACTTGGGAATTGGAGGGCAAGATGCGAGACTCCTATCCTGAATTGTTTGATTGAGGTAAATTTTCAAGGACGAAAATATTCTAAGTGGGGGAGAGTTGTAACGCCCGTAATTTAATTAATTATTTAATAAAATTTTTTTTGTAATATTTATGGAGATATGTTATTATTAAATTGGATTTCATTTATTAAATGGAGAAATAATAATATATTTGAGGTATTATATTATTATGTGAAATAATGTTAGAAGCTAATATTACTTAATGTGGGCCTTTATGGTGTGAGTGGAAGTAATAAGGGGGTGTAGGTTTTGAGCCCAATAAGGAATAATATAATAATATTAGGTTATTTTATTATTTGTTGTTAGAATAGAAGGAGGCAGTAGTAAGAAGAGAAATAAGGATTGTAAAGAACGTGAAGTTGCTGGAAAAAGTGGAAAATGGCAAGAACGAAGATTCAACCCAGAAATTGTAGAGCGACCTTCAATCCAAGGTAAGGGTGGGGTTCCGGCTTTATAATTGGGTTCATGATGTTTGATATATGGGGTTAGATGTATTTGCTGTTTGTTCTTGAATTGAATGCATTATGAATGATGTATGTTGAAAATTGATGAATTTTGATGAATAAGAATGTTATTATGTTGTTTGATCAATGGAGTAATAAAGTATAATGATTAGGTGATGAATTACCATGATCATGATAAGGTTTTTAGCGCTGTAGTATGATTCCCGTAGCAAAATACAGTAGAAAACGCAAAAAATTATGCTGACTGTCGAAGGATGTGTCGACCCCAAGCTGGATGTGTCGATACATGAAGGATATTCGACTCAGGATGAGTCGATGCATGCAGGGATTGCGTCGATGCATGTTAAGTATAACACTCAGGATGAGTCGACACGAAGAGAGGATGTGTCGATGCATGATGAGTACAAGACTCAAGATGAGTCGAAACGAAGATTGCATGTGTCGATTTATGCTGTATTGAATGCCAGAATGAGTCGATCCAAAGGAGGATGTGTCGACTCATAGTACACATATGAAGCAGGATGAGTCGATGCATAGTGTTTTGAGTCAATTCATACTGATAGTTTTGGCAGAATCAGTTTTTAAATTGTTGTAACTTGAGTTGTAAGATGCTGTTTGAGATGTCGTTCGAAGCGTTGATTAGCTAACGCGATGAACTTTATTCTAGATGATTTAAATGATGATTAAGAGGTGTAATCCCAATAACCAATTTAGGATTTAGGATTAATTCCCGTAGATGATCGTTATGCTGGATTTTGGACAGAATGATAAAAATAAGATGTTAGAGACTGCTGTTAGGAATTATGACTGCAGGATTAGTATCAATAATGATGTACAGTAGTAGAATAACAGTATGGATCACTGTAGTATTAATATACAATTGAGTTATTAGTGAGATGTGGTTATTAAAGTGGTGTTTGATAATTTATAATGAACAAATGATGTTTTATAAATAAGTAATGTTTAATAAATTATTTTGAGATGTTTACGAGATGCTGTAATTGAGATGTTATGAGATGTTGTTGTTCTGAGATGTTTATGAAATGTTGCTCTGAGATGTTTATGAGATGTTGTTCCAAGATGATTGAGATGTTGTTGTTTGAGATGACTGAGATGTTGTCGTTTTGAGATGATTGAGATGTTGCTGTTTTGAGATGTGTTTTTAGATGTTGTTAACTGAGTGTGTTATTACATTCATGTTGAGTCTCATACATTGCATTTTTTTGAGGTGGAGCTTATGCTCGTTGAGATGGCCTGGATTAGCAAATTTTGAGATGAATGCTATGCCTTGTTGATGCCTCTATTAATTGGCAGATTAGATTTTTTAGATGGGAGTTTTGCTCCAATGGTACCACATGCATTTGCATAGTTTTGAGTCGCATCATATGAATGAATAAGGAGATGTATTTGATGTTGATGAATGAGTATATATGCTGTAATTGTTGTTGATGATGAGATGATAAGTGGTGATATTATTGATCTAATTTAATGTATTAATTATCATGCGCTTTATTATATTGTTAGATATCTCACCCCTTCTGTTTGAATGTTGCCCATATGTTGGTAACGTGCAGGTAATCGAGAGTGAAGGCCGTATACCTTCAATAGATCGAGTCGGTGTCATTGCTCTAATATGTAACACTCGGGGGGATGAACGCTTGCTGATTTTTAGTTGTTGAACCTTATATTGTTTATTTACTAAGTATGAGATGTTTCGAAGTTGTTGTTTTATTTAAAGATGTTATAGAAGAATTCCGTTGCGTAGTTGTTGAACTATTTTATGAAAGATTCTATATTGATGGTTCATCCGATGTTTTGAAAACGTGTTATATATCCATGATGAATGCAATGAATTTGTTAGATGAATTTGTGACGTCCCGATTCGTCTGTATGATTGAAATTTTATAACTCTGATTTATCTCGCATAATTTGCTTGGGGTAGAATTGGGGTGTTACAAAGTTGGTATCAGAGCAAAAGGTTGGTCCGACCTTGTCGTTGAGTCTTAGTTGTCTAACAATCGAGTATTGTTATTTTGAGTTCTAACAGTTTTTTGTGTTGTAGTAAGAAGTTGAGATGGCTGGAAGGATTGATGCTGCTCTTGCTGCTGCTCTAGAAGCAATGGCCCGTGCGATGGAAAATCATCTGAATGCTGACGGGAATGCTGGATCTCATAGCTTGACGACTTTCCAGAGAGAGAATCCACCTACGTTCAAGGGAAAGTATGATCCTGACGGAGCATTGGAATGGTTGAAAGAGATTGAGAGGATCTTTCGCGTGATGGACTGCACTCCAGCGCAGAAGGTTCGTTATGGGACTCATATGCTAGCAGTCGAGGCTGATGACTGGTGGCTAGAGACTTGCCAGAAGTTAGAAGCTGCAGGTGAGAATGTCACTTGAGCTATGTTCCATAGGGAATTCCTGAGAAAGTATTTTCCTGAAGTTGTCCGTGGTAAGAAGGAAATTGAATTCCTTAAGATGAAGCAAGGAAGTATGTCTGTTGTTGAGTATGCTGCCAAGTTTGCTGAGTTGGCTAAGTTTTATCCGCATTACGCTGAGAAAAATGTTGAGTTTTCGAAGTGTATTAAGTTTGAGAATGGGTTGCGCTCGGAAATTAAGAAGGCAGTTGGATACCAGAAGATCTGTGTCTTTGCGGATCTGGTTGATATCTGCAGGATTTTTGAGGAAGATAATAATGCACATTACAAGATTATTAGTGAGAAGAGGGGTAAGCACCCGTAGAATCGTGGTAAACCTTATGATGCCCCAGCTGGTAAGGGTAAGCAAAGAGTTTCTCATGGTCAGAGGACTAGTGGGGGAGATGCTCCTGCTGGTGTGATTTGTTTTAAGTGTGGGAAACCTGAACACAATAGTAATGTGTGCACTGCTGAAGTGAAGAGATGTCACCGTTGTGGTAAGAACAGACATATTGTATCTGAGTGCGAGCACAAGAATGTGGTTTGTTTCAATTGTAAGGAAGAAGGGAACATTGGTAGCCAATGTCTGAAGCCGAAGAGGGCTGAGTCTAGTGGTAAAGTGTTTGCTTTGGTGGAGGATCAGACAGCTTCCGAGGACAGACTTATTAGAGGTACATGTTTCATTAATAGTACTCCTTTAATTACTATTATTGATACTGGTGCTACGCATTGTTTTATTGCTGCTGATTGTGTTGAAAGATTGGGTCTTGTGTTGTCTTCTTTGAATGGAGAAATGGTCGTCGATACTCCAGCCAAGGGATCAGTGACTACTTCTTTTGTGTGTGCTAAGTGTCCCTTGTCGATCTTCGACAGAGACTTTGTTGTTGATTTGATTTGTTTGCCGTTAAGAGGTTTGGATGTGATTTTGGGTATGAACTGGTTAGAGCATAACTGTGTTCATATTAACTGTTATGACAAGTCGATGAAGTTTTCTACTCCTGAAGAAGAGGAAGATGGTCTGTTGTCTTCTAGACAGTTGAGAAAGTTGATGCAAGAGGAAGCACAAATGTTTTCATTGATGGCGTCGCTATCTGTAGAGACTCAAGCTATAATTGAGGAATTGTCGGTGGTATGTGAATTTCCTGATGTTTTCCCTGATGAGATTCCTGATGTACCGCCAGAGAGGGAAGTTGAATTTGCGATTGATCTTCTACCTAGTACCAGACCTGTGTCTATGGCACCATACAGGATGTCTACGTCTGAGTTGTCAGAGTTGAAGAAGCAATTGGAAGAGTTACTTGAGAAGAGGTTTGTAAGACCAAGTGTATCACCGTGGGGAGCCCCAGTGTTGTTAGTGAACAAGAAACATGGAAGCATGAGGCTTTGTGTTGATTATAGACAGTTGAACAATGTGACGATTAAGAACAAGTATCCGCTTCCAAGAATAGATGACTTGATGGACCAATTAGTGGATGCCCGTGTGTTTATTAAGATTGATTTGAGGTCGGGTTACCATCAGATTAAAGTGAAGGATGAAGATATTCAGAAGACGGCTTTCAGAACACGTTATGGACATTACGAGTATTCTGTGATGCCCTTCGGTGTTACTAATGTGCGGGGAGTATTCATGGAATATATGAATCATATTTTCATACTTATTTGGATCGGTTTGTAGTGGTGTTCATTGATAATATTTTGATTTACTCTAAGTCCGAACAAGAGCGTGCTGAACACTTAAGAGTAGTATTGCAATATTTGAAAGAGAAGAAGTTGTATGCAAAGCTGTCCAAGTGTGAATTTTGGTTAAAAGAGGTTAGTTTTCTTGGTCATGTGATTTCAGGTAGTGGCATTGCTGTAGATCCGTCGAAAGTTGATGATGTGTTGCAATGGGAAACTCCAAAGTCAGCTACGGAGATTAGAAGCTTCTTGGGATTAACTGGTTATTATAGGAGGTTTATCGAAGGGTTTTCTAAGTTGTCACTTCTGTTGACTAAGTTGACTTGTAAAGGTAGGGCGTTTGTATGGGATGTTCAATGCGAAGAAAGTTTTACGGAATTGAAGAAGAGGTTGACGTCGGCTCTGATTTTAACGTTGCCTAATCCAGAAGAGACTTTTGTGGTGTATTGTGATGCTTCTAAGATGGGTTTGGTAGGTGTGCTTATGCAAAATGGTAAGGTAGTTGCTTATGCGTCGAGGCAGTTAAGGACTCATGAGAAGAACTATCCTACGCATGATTTAGAGCTTGCTGCAGTTGTTTTTATGTTGAAGATTTGGAGGCATTATCTTTATGGTTCTAGATTTGAAGTATTTAGTGACCATAAGAGCTTAAAGTATTTATTTGATCAGAAGGAGTTGAATATGAGGCAGCGAAGATGGTTAGAATTGTTAAAGGATTATGATTTTGGTTTGAATTATCATCCAAGAAAGGCGAATGTGGTAGCTGATGCGTTGAGTCGAAAGACTTTACATATGTCAGCAATGATGATTAAAGAGTTGGAATTGATTGAGCAGTTCATAGATATGAGCTTAGCTTGCGAGGTTACTCCGCAGAGTGTTATGGTGGGTATGTTGAAGATTAATAATGAATTTCTAGGTAGTATCAGAGAAGCTCAGAAGTTGGATGTGAAACTAGTAGATTTGATGGTTGGGATTGATCAATCTGAGAATAGTGATTTCAAGTTAGATAAGCAAGGTGTGTTGAGGTTTCAGAACCAGATTTGTATTCCTGATGATGCTGAGATGAAGAAAGTGATACTTGAAGAGAGTCATAGAAGTAAGTTGAGTATTCATCCAGGAGCTACAAAGATGTATCAAGATTTGAAAGGTTTGTTTTGGTGGCCTAGGATGAAGAGTGACGTGGCTCGATTTGTGTATGTATGTTTGAGTTGTCAGAAGTCGAAAGTTGAACATCAGAAGCCTGCAGGGTTGATGACCCCGTTGGAAGTTCCAGAATGGAAATGGGAAAGCATTTCAATGTACTTTGTGACGGGGTTGCCTAGTACTTCAAGAGGACATGATTCGATTTGGGTGATTGTTGATAGGCTTACGAAGTCAACTCGTTTTATTCCTATTAACATCAGTTTTCCAGTGTAGAAGTTGGATGAGATTTATATCAGTGTGATTGTGAAGCTGCATGGTGTTCCTTTATGCGTTGTGTTAAATAGAGATCCAAGATTTACTTCTGATTTTTGGAAGAGTTTGCAAGAAGCGTTGGGTTCTAGGTTGAGGTTGAGTTCAGCGTATCATCCTCAGACAGATGGTCAGATTGAACGGACGATTTAATCGTTGGAAGACTTGTTGAGGGCATGTGTTCTCGAGCAGGGAGGTTGGTGGGATACTTATCTTCCGTTGATAGAGTTCACGTATAATAACAGTTACCATTCTAGACCTAAACTTGTTCGTGAAACTATCGAGAAGGTGAAGTTAATTCGAGAAAAGATGAAAGCTTCACAAATTAGACAAAAGAGTTATCATGACAAGCGAAGGAAAGATTTAGAATTTCAAGCTGGTGATCATGTGTTTTTGAAAGTTACACCTGTGACTGGTGTTGGGCGAGCATTGAAGTCTAAGAAGTTCACTTCTCGTTTTATTGGACCGTATCAGATTTCGGAGAGAGTGGGAAATATTTCCTATAGAGTGGCTTTACGGCCTAATCTTTCGAATTTGCATGATGTGTTTCATGTGTCGCAACTTTGGAAGTATATTTCAGATCCATCTCATGTGATTCATTGGACGATGTGCAAGTACGAGATAATCTTACGGTGGAGACGATGCCTGTACGGATCGCAGATCGTGAAATGAAGACTCTGAGGGGCAAAGAGATTGCCTTGGTTAAAGTGGTTTGGTTAGGAGCTGCAGGAGAAAGCATGACTTGGGAATTGGAGAGCAAGATGCGAGACTCCTATCCTGAATTGTTTGATTGAGTTAAACTTTCGAGGATGAATATATTCTAAGTGGGGGAGAGTTGTAACGCCCGTAATTTAATTAATTACTTAATTAAATTATTTTTGGAATATTTATGGATATATGTTATTATTAAATTGGATTTCATTTATTAAATGGAGAAATAATAATATATTTGAGGTATTATATTATTATGTGAAATAATGTTAGAAGCTAATATTATTTAATGTGGGTCTTTATGGTGTGAGTGGAAGTAATAAGGGGGTGTAGGTTTTGAGCCCAATAAGGAATAATATAATAATATTAGGTTATTTTATTATTTGTTGTTAGAATAGAAGGAGGCAGTAGTAAGAAGAGAAATAAGGATTGTGAAGAACGTGAAGTTGCTGGAAAAAGTGAAAAATGACAAGAACGAAGATTCAACCCGAAAATTGTAGAGCGACCTTCAATCCAAGGTAAGGGTGAGGTTCTGGGTTTATAATTGGGTTCATGATGTTTGATATATGGGGTTAGATGTATTTGCTGTTTGTCTTGAATTGAATGCATTATGAATGATGTATGGTGAAAATTAATGAATTTTGATGAATAAGAATGTTATTATGTTGTTTGATCAATGGAGTAATAAAGTATGATGATTAGGTGATGAATTACCATGATCATGATAAGGTTTTTAGGGCTGTAGTATGATTCCCGTAGCAAAATATAGTAGAAAACACAGAAAAATTATGCTGACTGTCGAAGGATGTGTCGACCCCAAGCTGGATGTGTCGATACATGAAGCATATTCGACTCAGGATGAGTCGATGCATGCAGGGCTTGCGTCGATGCATGTTAAGTATAAGACTCAGGATGAGTCGACGCGAAGAGAGGATGTGTCGATGCATGATGAGTACAAGACTCGGGATGAGTCGACACGAAGAGTGCATGTGTCGATACATGCTGTATTGAAAGCCAGAATGAGTCAATCCAAAGGAGGATGTGTCGACTCATAGTACATATATAAAGCAGGATGAGTCGATGCATATTGTTTTGTGTCGTTGCATACTGAATAATTTTGGTAGAATCAATTTTTAAATTGTTGCAACTTGAGTTGTAAGATGTTGTTTGAGATGCCGCTCGAAGCATTGATTAGATAACGCGATGAACTTTATTCTAGATGATTTAAATGATGATTAAGAGGTGTAATCCCAGTAACCAATTTAGAATTTAGGATTAATTCCCGTAGATGACCTTTATGCTGGATTTTGGACAGAATGATAAAAATGAGATGTTAGAGACTGTTGTTAGGAATTATGACAACAGGATTAGTATCAATAATGATGTACAGTAGTAGAATAACAGTATGGATCACTGTAGTATTAATATACAACTGAGTTATTAGTGATATGTGGTTATTAAAGTGGTGTTTGTTAATTTATAATGAACAAATGATGTTTTATAAATAAGTAATGTTTAATAAATTATTTTGAGATGTTTACGAGATGCTGTAATTGAGATGTTATGAGATGTTGTTGTTATGACATGTTTATGAAATGTTGCTCTGAGATGTTTATGAGATGTTGTTCGGAGATGATTGAGATGTTGTTGTTTGAGATGACTGAGATGTTGTCGTTTTGAGATGATTGAGATGTTGCTGTTTTAAGATGTGTTTTGAGATGTTGTTAACTGAGTGTGTTATTACATTCATGTTGAGTCGCATACATTGAATTTTTTTGAGATGGAGCTTATGCTCGTTGAGATGGCCTGGATTGGTAAATTTTGAGATGAAGGCTATGCCTTGTTGATGCCTCTATTAATTGATAGCTTAGATTTTTAAGATGGGAGTTCTGCTCCAATGGTACCACATGCATTTGCAGAGTTTTAGGTCGCATCATATGAATGAATAATGAGATGTATTTGATGTTGATGAATGAGTATATATGCTGTAATTGTTGTTGATGATGAGATGAGAAGTTGTGATATTATTGATCTAATTTAATGTATTAATTATCATGCGCTTTATTATATTGTTAGATATCTCACCCCTTCTGTTTGAATGTTGCCCCTATGTTGGTAACGTGTAGGTAATCGAGAGTGAAGGCCGTATACCTTCAATAGATCAAGTCGGTGTCATTGCTCTGATATGTAACACTCGGGGGGATGAACGCTTGCTGATTTTGATTACTGGTTTTTAGTTGTTGAACCTTAAATTGTTTATTTACTAAATATGAGATGTTTCGAAGTTGCTGTTTTATTTAAAGATGTTCTTGAACTATTCCGCTGCGTAGTTGTTGAACTATTTTATTAAAGATGCTATATTGATGGTTCATCCGATGTTTTAAAAACGTGTTATATATCCATGATGAATTCAATGAATTTGTTAGAAGAATTTGTAACGTCCCGATTCGTCTGTATGATTGAAATTTTATAACTCTGATTTATCTCGCATAATTTGTTTGGGGTAGAATTGGGGTGTTACACTTTGCCTATGTATCCCTTTTAAGGAATCAGAGCAGCCGTAGTTCGGCTTACATATTTTGGTTGGTTTGTGTTTTTTAGTTAAGACAACAAAAACAATCAAGATGGTAAAACATCGAATGAAACAACAAACAAATGAGATGGAAAACATCGGTCAAATAATAACAAAGTAACATGTCAAAAATGGCGAAACATTAAATGATAAAACATCACACCTAACAATGACATTGAGAGTCAAAGTAGGATAACCAACATGTGCGATGGAGAAACATCGGCCTCAAACAAATGTGCGATGGCGAAACATCGGCTAAAAGATAGCACAAAATCATGGTAAGGATGACAAAACATCAATAAAACGGATGGCGAAACACCACATGTATCAATGATATTGAGAATCAAAGTAGGTTAACAAACATGTGCGATGGCGAAACATCGGCTTCAAGATAACAAGATATCATGGCAAAGATGGCGAAACATCAATAAAACGGATGACAAAACATCACACCTAACAATGATATTGAGAATCAAAGTAGGATAACAAACATGTGCGATGGCGAAACATCGGCTTCAAGATAACAAGATATCATGGCAAAGATGGCGAAACATCAATAAAATGAATGACAAAACAACACACCTAAAAATGATATTGAGAATCAAAGTAGGATAACAAACATGTGCGATGGCGAAACATCGACTTCAAGATAACAAGATATCATGGCAAAGATGGCGAAACATCAATAAAACGGATGACAAAACATCACACCTAACAATGATATTGAGAATCAAAGTAGGATAACAAACATGTGCGATGGCGAAACATTGGCTTCAAACAAATGTGTGATGGAGAAGCATCGTCTAAAAGATAACAAGGTAGAATGGCATGGTAAGGATGGAGAAACATCAATAAAAAGGATGGCGAAACATCACACCTATCAATGATATTGAGAATCAAAGTAGGATAACAAACATGTGCGATGGCGAAACATCGGCTAAAAGGTAACACAGACAAAGTAAGATTGGTTTGTATCTTTTACTTTGAAGAAGGGTTTGAGTTCATTAGAAATGTCTTATGATTTGCCAAGAAAACAATTTTTTTTTTGTTTTAAGATGCAGAATGCAAAGGAGATAAAAACAACTAAGGGAAACTAGCCTAGCACTATCCCTAGTGTTATCATATAATGGTTGACCCTAAGGTTGAGGATAAAGGAAAACCCCACCTTAATTAACATGCTAAAGGAAGCTTAACAAAACTATCCTATAGGGAACATGCAATGAGAGCGAAGTCATGATCTCAATTTCTAAATCGAGTGACTCATCGATCAACAAATAAAGAAGAAAAGCAATAAGCATCCTATAGGGAACATGCAATGAGAGCGAAGTCGTGATCTCAATTTCTAAATTGAGTGACTCATCGATCAACAGCAAACACAACACATGTATTAGGCAAAAACCAGAGGGCCTCTTGACATATATCAGCAACAGAGGTCCCATCATGCAATTAGAGAACTATGCAAAATGAAAATGGAAGAAAGGAGATAGTGCAATACCAAACGGATAACTATCCGTAGCAACTGAGCAAGAATAAAAGAAATCCACAAAACTTCAAGCAAGCTGGCATCAGTAGATAAATCAAGTCAGAAATTACGCCATAAGGATGTAAGTAATGAGATTATCAGATATGAACAGATCCCATGGGCAATGTGTAACATTCACAATCAAATGTATATATCCTGCATGGAATATCAAACATGCCAAACACGATAGCAGTGCCAATATAATAAGTTGTGTTTCACAAATAAAGTGAAACACAAAAGCCTCAAGCCAAAAGTGGAAACTTTCTCAAAGTACCTCGCACATTTAACAACCAAGTTAGTATTCCATAAGGTGAATGATGACTCACATAAGGGATGGATTCAACATGATGAAGTGAGAACAACATGATAACAATTATCAAAGATTAGACATGATATACAAGAGGAAACAAGCATATGCACAATTTGGCCGAAAGAATCAGAGGGATGTTGCTCCTTTCTATCACCATATTGAATTGACAATTGAGTATCAATCAAGGATCATGAGAGATTGGAAATAATACAATTAAAGATCATGGAGGTCAGGGGCAAACACATTTCAACCATATACAATTAATTCAATCACAACTTCACAAACACAATAGAAGATGAAACCTACATAATGCATCAAGAAGGCTCAAAACTTTTAAACAAAGGAGGACTAAGTGAAAAGAATTGAGTTATCATGGATAATCAGAATCAAGATGATCATTAGGTTCCCAATTATAGGCCTCACTCAAGTTCATTGGCCATCAAACAAATTGCAACAAGATATGCAACATTAATTGGGTACCTTCACTTCAAAAATACATCAAAAATAGAAACAAGGATCCATAATTCAAACCAAAAATATATTAATATCTTTGAAGTGTTTAGAAGTCAGAAAGCCAATCTTATGTTCATGAATGATTAAGGAGAAGATCAAATAAGGCCCAAAGTCCAAGACTAGTTGGCAAAACTACCAAACTAGACAAGTTTTCAAAATAATTTGTGGAACAAATGTCAAGCCAAGTTAAATAATTCAAGAAAGATGGTTTTCAGATCCTCAATACATTCATGAACCCTAATCAAGACAGGAATTCTATTGAAAATCCAGGGCATAATGGTTTTGAAAATGATACTTGCACCATAAGCAACAAAACCCTAAATTTTGACTTTTAATCTTAAATATTGATTAAGTAAGATCAAAATTCAAACAATTTAAACCAAGATCATACAAATTACCAAGAAACCCTAAATGTCAGAAAATATATTTTTTTCACATTTTTTGAATTGAAGAAAAGTCAAAAATGAAATTAAATTCAAACAAATAGACAATTAAACAAATAATCACATCTCAAAATAGAATTGTAATCAAAAAGTCAGAAAAATGTCCAACCAAAATTATATTCAAATATTAGAATTAAAAACACACATCCCTGATTTTTTGTGGAATTTTTGAATTAAAGGAAATATTAATATAAAAATTAAACAAACAATTAACAATTACAATATTATTTAAGAGCAAAAATGCAAACCCTATCCAAAAATCACAAAAAAGGTCAAAAATGAAATTATATTCAGACTCCATGATTAAAAACAAGCTTACATGATTTTTTTATGAATTTTGTTGATTAAAGGAAGTATTAAAATAAAAATTATAAAGCAAAAATTCAAAATAAACCTCTCAAACTAAAATTCTAATAAAAAATAGAAAATATGCTAAACCAATTTCAGAATCAATTTCTACATTATTTTATGAGTTCAAAACATTTTTTATGGAATTTTTAGATCAAAGGAACTATTAAAATAAAAATAATCTTTGAACAATTAAATAATTAAACCTATGAAATTTTAAACCAATCAAATAATTTTAAAAAAATTCAAAGAAAAAAATGACAAATACTAGAAAATATTATTGGCCTATGGTAATTTTTTATGATTTTTGAAAATGTTTTGATCACAAAATAAAATCAAACAAAATTCCTAATAAAACAAATAATTCAAATAAAACAAATATTCAAATGGACCAATCAGAATGTGCCACCACATCATCTTCAACCTCCGGACCAACTCAAAAAAACGCACGCAAGACTTGTTCTAGGGCTCATGTTCAGATCTATCATACATACTCATTTCTACACCATTTTTCATGAAATCAAGCGCAAATTAAAGCCAGTATTTCATACTTCATTATGCAATTTGAATCAAATCGAAACATCAACCATATTGTTCACAATCAAGCCGGGAATATGAGCAAAATCATTCTGAATCGAAAATTTCAGGGTACTCAAACATGCATAATTCACCAAATCAAACACTATAAAGCTTCAGAAACATTCCACCAACATCAATGAACACTAATCCAAGCTCAAACACCTCAATAAACAAGTACATCTCGAAAATCGAAGTTTAGGATTATTACCTCAAGGCAAAAAGTGTTCTACTGTCTCCTTCACTCCAGATGCAAACAAATGGTGCTAACTCGATCTACTCCCTTCACTAAAGCTGAATCTACAAGAATTTTGAAGAAAACACTAAGGAATTGAGAGAATCGAAGCAAGTTGTAGAAGAAGGGTAGAAATCTCAGATCTAAAATTCTTGTAATGGGAGCCTCCTCTCTCTCAAACCCGACTTGCCTCTTCTTATATAGAGTTTATAGAGGAGCATAGAAGTGGAAATGTGACCTCAAAGCAGTTGGAGGGCAGGATTGGAAATTTATGCAGAAAATGAAGTGTGCATAAGATCAGGTCATTTGCTCGTACATTCTTTAGCCTCTTATGCATTTTGTGGGCCAAATTACTTCAGAGAATCATCCTTAAAATCTTGGCCCTTAATTCCACATGATCAGAAAGTGTTGGAGTTTTTGCAGTTTTGGGCAAGTTTGTGATTTTTTCAATCCAACAAGTGCAAAACCAAATGTGGCACGAAATGGTGAGTGTGATGGGCCTAAGCATGTCACAAATTTCTCATGGGCTTGATTAGAAGCAAAAGGAATTGCTAAAACTTGAGTTTGCAAGAAATGGCCATTTTGCATGTTTGTCAAGTTTCAATGAAATGCCTTAAAATTCCAACGCTCATAACTTGCTCATACTTTTGAATTTTGACACAAATGAGCACAATTTGGAAAGGTATTTAAAAGATCTAAAATCCCTTAGTTTTGAGTTTTCGCAATTGAGTCCATTAAGTTTCTCAAAATTGAGCTTGAAATTCACTAATTTTGGAAAATGGCTTATAATTTTGTGATTTCAAAAGACCATAATTCTTGATTCCTTGCAAATTTGGACATGAGACCAAAAGGAGATGAAAGATAATCCTCTTATATTTCCAAGCATATTTCATTTGCATTTTCTTGATCAAAGGTGAATAAAATATGAATTTTTGAAATTAAGTCCTCATTTTCCAAAATTAGAAACTTTTAGGGTTTCTTCAAGAACAAGTTTCAACCCAAACCTCAATCTCTTTGATCCAATGACCAAAATGGACTTGAGATATGAAAAGTGCATCCTTGAATTGATGGTTGGCCAAAAATTCACTTGTTCAACCTTGACTTTGACTGATTTTGACCAAAATGACCATTTTGCCCCTCTGAATCAATTGATCCACTTTCTTTCAAAATTGATGGTCAAAACTTCAAGCATATGATCTTCCAAACATATAGAGGCCATGTGAAAAGTTCCATTTCAAAATTCTCAAGAAACCTTGATGAAATCCCAAACCCTAGTTTTAGTCAACACCTTAGGAGACTGATGAATCATCTTCAAAACTTCAAATCCTCTGGGTATCTTGACCAATTTCTTGTACAAAGTCCTTTCAAATACCAATGAGATGTTGTAACTTCCAAATCAAGACTTATACATTGATCAATAGCCTTGATCAAGCAAAACCCTAATTTGACTGGTGAATTAAAAGAGAGATTCCTTCTTATAATCAAACACAAACTTCAATCCTTTGATGATCCAAAGAGATGGATGGAACATCTTGAGATATGCAATAACTTTTGAGCTTGAAAGATCCAGAGGTTTAGATGACAAGATTCTTCTTGAGCAACTTGCCAATGCAATAAACCTTCAAAGCTTGAGGGAGACTTGATAACCAAAGAACTTTGGTTCCATCACAATGTATGAATGTAATGCAATATGATATTCATGATGAAACATAAGCCTAAATAAAGAGGGTAAATTTTAGGGTGCAAAAAAGGCCTCCGGCAGTGAAGACGACAGTGAATTCGTCGAAGTTTTGTGAGAAGAAGAGAGAGTTTGTAAAGTTGAACGGTCACATTCTGGACCTAATCTACAAAATGCATGCGTTTCTTCTCTTTTTACTTTTGATTGTTCCAATTTGGTAATAGAAAATATGATAAATCAAGTATAATTAATGAGAAAATTGGGAATTGAAATATGCTGAATTGGGATTTGTATGGGTTATTGGATCAACGAAAGGGAAATTGAACCGAGTTCTCCCATGCTTTGGCCCACTGAGTTTTTGATAATATGAGATGCTCACAAAAAATGTTGTTTGTGGACTAATTGGTTGGGCCTATGCGCTGCTAGTGCTTGTCTTGTACCCCAAAATTTACCCTCCCACTATTCAACACGTTCTCCTAGGGTTTTCGATTGCTCAAGATAGCTCAAGAATTGATCAGACAAATTCTCCTCCTAAGCAATGGACCTACCAACTAGGGTTTCACTTTTATCAATGAATGTTAGGTTTCTAATGACTCAAATGGGTTTCATGGTTTCTAACATGTCCCAAGGAATATTCATACCCAATTTCAAGCCTTGCATCACAAGTTTGCTCAATCAATTGCTCAGATGACTAAAAAGTAACTATATTGGACAAAAAGTCAACTGTAGTCAACATACAGTCAAACCTCAATATTTTTGGTTAACATCAAGATTTTGAAGTCATATTCATCATTTGATCAAGGGTTGATCATGATTCATAAAGAAAACTCAAGATTCATCAAAAGTCAAAAGTTACCAAATTAGGGTTTTCTTAAGGAGAAGTCAACTGAACTTTGACCAAACATAACATCCACATGCTTCATCATATTTTCCTCAACCAAAGCTCATTTTGAAGGAAATTCAATTCTCTACGACTTTTTCACTCTAATCTCAAGTCCAAAAAGTGAATCATTTGAGAGATATAAGCCAATACATTACAGGTCATTTCAACAAACAATAAAAGACACTTTTTGTCAAGGAAACTTACATCAAGATAAATTCTTCAAAAGCAAAAATTATCAAAATATAGGTTATAGAGGACATCTTGAGATTTCCAAAAAGCCCAAGTTCACTTTCAAAAGATGAAAACTGAGAGAGTTATGACCATTGCAAGTTGGGAAATTTTGAGCAAATGCATGAAACCTAAAGTGACCAAACTTGAATTTTTTGGCTAATGGGCTATTGTTTCAAGGTCCATGTGTGTTATATACTTCATAGTGAACCTCAGGACTTACTCATGCACCCCTTGGATTTTTATTTTATTTATTTTTTATTTTTAATAATTTAAATTCAAAATTAAATAAGATAAAGTCAAGGCTTTTCTTACAAGGTCCAAGCCCAACATGTTTGACCTAATTCTTCATTATATATTCCATACATTTCAGATAAACATAACAAAAAATCCTTGCACAAGATGCCATTCCAAAAAACTCCAAAATTCTTTAAAAAAACTAGGGCAAAGTGAAACCCTATTTTGCAGACACTTTCACAACAAACCAGCCTTTCCATTTACTTCGAAAATAAAACTTCCATTAAGATTGCAAGGCTTGATTTAGAGGGGTAGGGTCCCTGCGAATCACTAACTTCTTCTGTTTTACAGGAACAAAAAAAAGAGTCACCGGAGAAGACGACCAGAGCTAGGGCTCCAACACTTCTCTGGTCCATGCAATATTGTTTATTTTATATTTAAATCATTTCAGGAATATTACCGGATGTATAACCACCCCAATGGAAAGCGCATGCGAGATAAGGTCTTACTATGCCAGGGAACGGGTTCGATCCCTTCCTTTTGGCGTTTTGGATTTATTTTTCATATTTTTCATGTTTTTGCAGGTATAACCTATAGTGCGTTGCTTCCATTCTACTAACACCAAAGCATGATTGGCGTAGTGGTAAAACATGTAGCATGGAAGGTTAAGGGTGTGGGTTCAACACCCACGCCTGCCATTTTGTGTGATTTTGCTTCTAACTTGATCTCTTTCCCTAATTCTTTTCCCTTAACCCTAATTTCATCTAATCATAAAACCACAGACCTTTTTCACAAACCCTAAATATAAGTAGGTTTTAGGTTTTTTTTATCATTAATTTTTTTAAAATTAATTTAATTAATCAATTTTTAAAAAATTAAAATCAATTAGTTTTTTTAGATTTCTTTAATCATCATCAAAAATCCCTTTTTTCATAAAAAACATCAAAAAAACGCTTCTTTTCCCTTCGATTCTATTTTCATTTTACATCTTTAGATCAAATGTATAGGTTTCGTGATTGTAATTATTTCTCTCTTTCCTTTTTAATTATTATGTAACTGTTTTTCGGGATGTAATGGTTAGGTTTACTTTTCACACTTTTCTATTATGTAGTTGCCCTGAAGTGGTGTAATAGGTTTAAGTTTATCTTTTCTGCTTTTACTTTCCGCACCTTTACTATTTTATATATTTATCATATTACTGCTAGTAACTAGGGTTGTATGGAAAGACTAAAACAAATTTTTAGAAAACCCTAACTACAAAGATAAAATAACTGAATATGAATCACTCGCACACTTGCACCTCTAGGATAACCTCCCTTGTTGCCTTCAAAAAATGGTCATGTCCCTCGAACATGGGGACACTTTAGCAAAGTCCCTCGAAATTAAAGATTATAGTCCCTCGATGACCTTCTATGTTTCCTTTCAATAAATGATCTAGTCCCTTACGAAATTGCTAAAGCGTCTTTACGAGTTGCCTTCAATGACCGTACGATGACCCTCGCTTGTCCCTTCACATCCAATATATAGGGCTACCTACCAACTAATGGTATGGATGGCACTATCTCTAAAGGAGAAGGAAAAGAATAAGAATTACCTTTTATGGGTAAGGAACTCCTAATCGCTTTCTCACAATCTTTTCTAAAAGACATTTTTTACACATCACACTTTCAAAATGAAATATTTTCTAAAAACACTTTGTACGCATTCTTGAGGACTAATACAAGAATCATTACAAAGTCAGCCTTACATTGGCAATTTCAAAATATTTTCAAACAAATCACACATGCAAAGCAAGTTTTTAAAAGTGAGCTAAGCAATTAAGAGCCTGTGGATAACTACGGATGAAAAGGGTGATACCACATTCCCTTTTCATAATCTAACCCCCAAACTCAAAATCTATCAAGGTCTTTCCTGTTATTTTCACCCTTTCCTTATTGGATAAAAGAAAAGTCGGTGACGACTCTTACTATCTGCAACATTTGTAATAAAACACAAAACTAAGTCAGTTCTCTCACCGTATTACAGAACTGGCGACTTTGCTGGAGAATTGAAACTTCAAAAGAGGGGTTACCTTAGAGTCAAATCACTTTTACTTAAAATTGTTTTCCTTGTTTGCATTATATTTGAGGGTTGTTCGGGTTTATTTCTTGAAAAGATCCTACATCCAGATCTGGGGATACCTTAGGTAAGTAGCAATAGATCATGGAAATTGTACGGCATAGACCAATATGGTTGAAGTGATGGCTACGTTAGTGTGACACTGTGGTTTGTACTGGTGTCCCTTGAGTCAGTTGAGGAGAACACTAGGCTGCCGTGTGGTTTCATAAGCACTAACTGACTTTTAGAACCTTAATTGACCCAACTTGGTCGATAGAAGGTAGTGAGATGGCCGACTTTGGTGCAGTCCAAAGTTGGTTAATACTCGGTGCTACACTCATTGAGATTCAACTCCAAGAATATTTTGGTGACAAGTCAGTTGCTCTGCTGAAATAAAACCTGCGAGAAAGATTGATGATATGAGACTCCTAGAACCCGATTACTATTCTTAGGACAAGTTGGGCCAACTGAACTTCAAGAGGGTACTTACCTACGAACCTCATGCAAGCCTTTAAACCTAAGGCTATTGTGTGCTTTATTTGTGTTTACTATCTATTCAACTATGATATCATGACATCATAATATCATACCATAACATTTTTACTGACCATTTCAAGGATCTTAGGGACATGTGATGCAGGTCTATTATAAACCAGACGTCTAGCAAGGGGAAAGAGGATTTATTTTCCTCTAACCAGATGCCGTCAAAGACCGAAGTGCATTTTTTTAGTCAAAGGCTAGGACCCACTTGACATGGTGAGCTTGATTTTCATAGATGGACGTTCAAAGACACAAAGTTCTTCAGTCAAAGTTGTAGTCAGACTCAACTTCTAACATTTCATTTTTGTTTATCCTGCGAGATCCCTGAAAACATTGTATATGCATTCATATGCCATACACATCATATCATAGCAGATATTCCCAAGACATGTTTTCTTATCTTCTTGTTGTTTATTTTAGTAAAATATGGCTCTCGAACAAACCGTGAAAGAACTTCAAGCTCAAAATTCTCAATTCCAAGAGACGCTCTTGAACTTAGCCAAGGGGCAGAAAGAACTGATGGCGCTCATCGCAAGGAAGAAAAATACTAAGAAGCCAACTGTCATCCTTAATATGGGTAGAAGATTCAAAGGTCCGGTCAAGAGGGCTCTAGATTTTGAGGTCCCATCAAATGAAGATGATAACCAAGAGGAAGATGATAAGAGTGTGAAAGTTGAGGAGAATAATGACCAGGGATCTGATGAAGAAGAAGCAGACTATTTAGACAAACAATACCCTCTTGCTGATGACAAATACAAACAGCTGGAAGATCTTCTCAATGCCATGGAGATCTAGAGAGTGCCTGGGTTGGATTTTGAAGAGCTAAGATTAGTCTCAGGGGTTGTTATACCTCACAAGTTTGAGGTCCCTACTTTTGCAAAGTATGATGGTGTTTCTTGTCCTTAGCTGCATCTGAGGTCTTATGTCCGAAAGATCCAACCCCATACTGCTGATAGGAAGTTATGGGTACACTTTTATCCAGAGAGATTTTCGGGGACACAATTAGAATGGTTCTATCAACTGGAAGGAACCAACATCCATACTTGGGAAGACTTGGCTGCTGCCTTTTACAAGCAATACCAATACAATGCTGATCTTGCACCAACCCGTGTGCAATTACAAAGTATGACTATGGGCTCGAACAAAGGCTTTAAGGAATATGCCCAGAAATAGAGGGATCTAGCCGAAACAGTTTAACCTCCTCTATCTGATAGGTATATGGTTGATATGTTTATGGGAACTTTGACATGACCTTTCTTTAATCATCTGATCAGAAGCTCTTCATCTGGATTCACTGAGCTGATATTAACTGGGGAACATGTTAAAGGTGTAATTAGAAGTGGAAAGATCCAGGTAGCTACGTCTTCAAGTGTTATGAAGAAGACGTTCAACAGAAAGAAGGAAAATAATGTTGTGTATGGCCAAAAGGGTCGTGCTAGAAGTGATTATAACCAATATGTAGAGGCAGTGCTAATTTCTAATCCTGCGCCTGTGAAACAACAACAACATGGAAATTAGAATAGGTCAGACGCACCCAAGAGACAGTTTAAAAAGATCAACATACCGTTGTCTCAGGCATTAAAACATCTATTGAAGGCAAATCTGATAACATTAAGGGATCCTCCTCAGAATCCCAACACCTACTCTCCTTGGTACAATCCAAATGTAAGATGTGCTTATCATTCTAATAGTCCCATACACGACGCCAATAGTTGCTGGGCTTTGAAGAATAAAATTTAGGACATGATTGACAATAAAGAAATTGAGTTTGATCCTCCCGAGACCCCCAACGTGATTACTTCACATATTCCTAAGCACGACAAAGGCATAAGTGCTATTGATGATGTTCTTTATGTTTCTGCTATAAGTGACTTGCTTATTCCACTGACAATTATTAAGAAGAATTTGTTGCAAGCCAGTTTATTTTTGGGTTGTATTGAGAGATGCTATTGCTGTGTAGCCCAACCCAATGGCTGTCAACTGCTGAACAAAGTTATTCAGCGTCTGATGGATAACCATATGATTCTAGTTGAGAAAACTCCCTCTGTGGAGAATTTATTTCAAGAATAGGAGCTGGAAGAGGTATCTTTAATTTCCAGCACTCCTATCAGGATTACTTCCAAAGGTCCTGTAAAGATTACTGCCAAATCCAGTATTCCTCCTCTAATAATCACCGCACCCGGACCAATTCTATATTCCTCGGACAAAGCTATCCCTTGGAACTATGGAGCCAATGTCTACTACCATGGAGTCAAGAAAGAACCATTGATTTATAAAAATGAAGGTACTGAAGTTACTGATCACATTGTTGATAATATTGCTTGGACCAGTAAATTTACTAGAAGCAAAAGGGCTTTCTCTCCATAAATCTCTCTGAAGACTGTTGCCACACCAGTTTGTGTTATCACCACTGAGTCAATTACTGAGACTCGAGGAAAATAACAAATGACAGAGCCTTTCCAGACGGAGGCACCTAAAGCAGTTATAGCTAAAGATACCTCTAGGAAGGATTTGGAGGAGGTATTAAAAATTATTCGAAAAAGTGATTACAAGATTGTTGAACAGCTGGGACATACTCCCTCAAAGATCTCCATGTTATCCCTCTTATTATTCTCTGAAGCCCATGCCCGGGCTTCGGTGAAGTTCTTGAAATCTGCGCATGTGCCATAAGAAATCTATGTTGATCAATTTGAAAGTGATGTTGCTAGCCCGACGATTGATAATGGGCTAGGCTTTTCTGATGTCGACCTGACCCTTGAAGGAAGAAACCATAACAAGGCCCTGTATGTCTCTATTGAATACAGGGGCACTACTTTAGCTCATGTGTTGGTTGATACGGGTTCCTCGTTGAAAATTCTACCGAAGGGTACTCTAGACAGACTTGACTGTAAAGGGGTTGTGCTGAAACTCAATGACATTATGGTCAGGGACTTTGATGGTTCAAAAATGATGGTACACGGAGAGGTGGATCTTTCGATCAGAGTAGATTCACTAGTATTCGATTCTACCTTCTATGTGATGGAAAATTGTAATACGGTGAGAGAACTGACTTGGTTGTTTTGCATTTTATCATAATTTTTGCGGATAGCAAGAGTCGCCACCGACTTTTCTTTTATCCAACAAGGAAAGGGTGAAAAGAACAGGAAATACCTTTGAGATATTTTCTTGAGTTTGGGGGGGGGGGGGGGTAGGTTATGAAAAGGGAAGGTGTTAACACCCTTTTCATCCATAGTTATCTATGGGATCTTAGTTGCTTGCTAGATCACTTTTGAAATTGCTTTGTTTGAAATGTGTTTGTGGTGGGTTTTGAAAGTATTTTTGAAAAGTGCCTTCGTTTAGGCAAACTTTGTAATGATTCTCATCTCTATAAGAATTCATACAAAGTGTTGGACTTTTTGAAAATATTTCATATTTTGAAAGTGTTTGGTGTGTTTGAAAAGATGTTAGTTTTTTGAAGATGGATTGTGAGCAAGCAACTAAGAACTTTCTACCTACTCAAAAGTCTTTTGTTTACTTCTTCCTTCCTTTGATATAACTATCTTACCATTGATTGTTAAGAAGCCTTATCTTTGGATGTGAAGGAACGGGCGTGGGTCATCGTATAGTCATGAATAGAAATATTGTGAGATATCTTAGCATTTTTTCCTTAAGGGACTAAGATCATTTGTAAGGCAACATTCGAAGCGTCATCGAGGGACTATGATCTTGTATTTTTGATTGTTTTCGCTAAGATGTCTCACATGCATATCATGACCATTTTCTCAAGGCAACAAGTGGAGTTAATCCTAGAGGTGTAAGTGTGAAAGTTTTTATTTTTTCATGCTTGGTTTATCTTGAATTAGGGTTCTCTAAGCATTGATTTTTTCTTTCCATATAAACCCTAATTACTAGCATTTATATGAAAGCGGTAAATTATGGAAAATAAATGCCCTACGCTATTACAACCATTTTGGGGATGGGTGTATAAATTTACAAATGGGGATTGCAAGAATTTAAACCTAATTATCTATTACAACCATATTGAAACTTGAATAATGTACAAGAATTGAAAGGAATATAATGTACAAGACATGAATGAAAAGGAAATGAATTTGTTTTGACTTTGTTAAAGAAAGATTTTGGCCTATTTAACTAAAAGGAAATTTAATAAAACTAAAGAAAAATTAAGATTAAGTTAAAGAAAAGAAAATAAATAGGAAAATATTTGTGGTCTTTTTCATTGTAAGAAGTTAAATAAAAATAAACTAAATAATTTAAATATATTTTTTGTGTTTTTGATTAATAAAAATAATTATAATAATAGCAATAATAAAGTAAAGAAAATGAGATAAAGATATAACATTAACGTCAGGGGGGTTCAAAAAATAGAAATGTCAAGGCCCAGCCAATGGAGGCCCAGGCGCGCTTCCTGCAAACAAACAAAAAGTGAGAAAATTTGGAAAAATGACAAATAGTCTCGCTGGGGCTCGAACCCAAGACCTTCTACATGGCAAGGCTTTAGCGCACGCTGTTTGTACCAATGGGGTAGTCTGTTTCATCCGTTCATAAGATAACTTCAATTAAATATAAAATGAACTCGTTTCTGAATGTTTGAAATGCCTAGCTTCTTCTTCCTTGCGCGCGCAGGCCATGATAACTCCATTGTCAAGGTTCTAAAAGCTTCATTTCTCATCCAAATCGAAAAATGTAAATATCAAACCTGCCTAAAATTTAAATACGAATCTAACCACATAATTTACAAATGTTATGGGTCGAAGGTTAGCATGAATTTTTTTCAATACTAAAACTAAAACCTAACTTATCAGAGAAGAAATTCTAAATGTACAAGCAAAGATAATAAAAAATATGGACATTGTCAGCTTCCTAGACATGATATCTACATTTTTTCTTCACAATGTATGTACAAATGATGCTTGAATGAAGAGTTCCCAAGTTTGAAAAACTTACCTCTTGGAGTGAAATTCGAATGACTTATACACGACTTCCAGAAATGGTTAATGATGGATTAAGCTTGCACGGGATTCCCTGAAGCTATTCCAATTGTTAGAATGTCTTGTAGTTTGCCCAACTGTTCTGGACAAGTCAAGTTGTAATGGTGGATTTTTGAAAATGGTGGATGAGGGAGGAGGAGTTACAGAAGTGGTTTAAGGGTTGGGGTAGTTCCTATGTGGTGTATGGAAGCTTATTGAATCGAAAGGCCAAAAAACACACAAAGGGCTTTGAGATTTTGTGTGTAAAGTTAGAATGTGCCAAGTTTTATGCTTGTGTGCAGGTTCTGAATTTTTGAGAGTTTTGGGAGTGTTCTAAGGCTGGTAATCTCCTCCTTTATGTTGCAAATAATGTCTCTATTTACAGGGAAGAGGTTTGAAATCTTGTAGTATCCAGAATCTTGAGATAACATGTTATGGTTTAGTTGAAAATGATAGAATCAAGTTGAATGGATTTTCATGGTTCCAAAGTTCAAGTACAAGCATGGCCTGATATTTGTTGGGTGCAAGAGACTTGATTCATGCTTTTGATATTGCTTACAATCAGAGATAAAGGTCACAAGGCTCAATGCATTGACAATTTGCATAAAGCTTGCTTTTCTAAAATGGCAATGGTAACTTTGTGCCATTAAGGGAAAATTGGCTTGGACAATACTTTGAACACTTGGGTAAGAAATTATTAATTGTGTTAACAATTAATTATGGAGTGAAACACAAGTTTGATGCCTGCAAAGCAAGATCATGTAGCATGGCCTATGGATTTGATCAATGTTCTTCAATATTCTAGCTTCAACTTGATTCCTTCTAAAAAGATCTTGAATCTCTAAAGAACTTTGATCTTTTTCTTTACTCTGGTTTTTGACAAGCATCTTGAATCTCTTAAAGATGTCGAATAATCCTTCCTTTCGTTTTGATCACATAGATCCACAACTTTCTACCAAACTCATCAATAGACAAAACAATATTTGTTTCCACCAATTGTATGTTCTTTGAATGGACCACATTCATCTGAATGTACCACTTTGAGTATGCAAGATGATCTCATTGGTATAGTCGAAATGAAATAATTTCTGGATTGCTTTCCTACTAAATAAACTTCATAAAGTTTTTTCAGGAATCTCAAGACTTTGAATACCAATAACTATATCCCGAGTAATCATATCTTGAGTAATCAGTTGATTAAGTGGCCGAAAGTTCAAATGTCCAAACTTCAAATGCCACAACCAACTATCCTTGTGGTCGAATAGTTTTCAAACATTGAACTTCTGTCGAATTGATCATTGTCTTGAATGTCCTATTTTTTGACAATGGAGATTGTAAGACCAAATTGTTCTTGGTGTCGAACAATCTCACAACTCCATCTTTCATGACAACTGAGAAACTCTTTTCGACTAGTTGTCCAACACTTAGCAAGTTGCACTTTATTCAAGGTACATATAGGACATCTTTAATCATAACTTTTCCTCCATTACTCATTTTAAAGACTATGTTTCCAATACCTTCTTCTTGCAATCAAGTTTTTTTGTTAAATTGTAATTCATAGTGTCGAAACTAGGTGTGTCGAAGGGTTTAGAAGTGGATCGAAGCAGGTTGCTCAAAGGAAGCCATTGCCCAGTCAAAGCTTGTGGATCGAAGCAAGCATGAAGATAGACAACATGCCAGCTATCAATCTGGAGAAGAACCCAATAGTACATGGTCGAAGCAAGCACATCGAAATAAGGTTCCATTATCTCCGAGAGCAGGTAGCCGATGGGAAGATAAATTTGGAACACTGCAAAACTGAGAATCAGATTGCAGACATCATGACAAAGGGAGTGTAGGTCGAAGTATTCATAAGACTAAAAAACATGATGAATAATGAATTAGGGGGTGTGTTGAATTGTAATTCATAGTGTCGAAACTATGTGTGTTGAAGGGTTTAGTATGTGCGTCGAAGGGTTTAGAGGTGGATCGAAGCAGGTTGCTCGAAGGAAGCCATTTCCCAGTCGAAGCTTGGGGATCGAAGCAAGCTTGCTCTTCTTCGACTTGTCAAAATATTCCCACCACTCCTTTCGATCAGTCATGTGGTTCGAACAGCCTGAACCAAATTTTGAATTCGACATGGTTATCTGCAGCTGCACACCTTTTTTTATCTGCTTCGCCCTTTCGACAGTTTCCTTTCCTCCTTTTGAGAATTCAGAAGTTACATCTTTGACCTGATTCTTGAGAGCCCAGTATGATCCATGGACACTATATGGGGCATTAAAAGTCCATTTGTACTTGTCTAAACCCAAACCTTAATTTGAGCCATCAATGTTGAGGAAGTGTCTTGAGCTGATAAAACCTTATACAATTTTGAGCAATGGAGATTTTGTGAGAGAATCTTTGAGAAATTGAGAGGGAAAATATATGAGAAGGAACCCATGTAATATTGCTTCGGGATGGGCCCGTGTGAAGCTGCATTTGGAAATTAGAAGAAACCCGTGTAAGATTGTTTTAGATGGTTGTGTAGATAGTTGCTCTGTCTTGTTTCAGGAGCTAATCTTGGACATGTTGATAATTGTTGATGATAATTATCTATTGATTGATCTTTCCTGAAAATGTAAAGAGTTAGTTGTACGCAATGTTATAATGTATGGAATGCATTACATAATGATGCTCTCAAAAATGAGGTTGTGCTATATGCGCTTCGTATGCATATGCTATGATGTATGAAATGTGAAATGTTATTGAAGTGCATCTTTGTCCTGGAAAATAAATCCTTGACAAATGTTGGGGAGTTTTTGGAAGTTAAATCCCGGATCGCTGAAGAGTATGTGCATCTTTAAATCTTGTTTAGAGTGTTTCCACTGGGGATTCCTGCTTTGTTATTTGAGGAAAACTCCGCTTGGGGACATTGACTTTTCCTGAGGGGGACTCTATGGAGAGTGTTGGATTCTGTTTGGGAACTAGAGTTCAGGAGTTTTAGTTGTCCATTTCTCTACTGGGGAATTATCTCTTGATCGGAGAAGAAGTTCAGTTGTTATCTGGTCGAATTCCAGGTTTCACACCAACTTGCTGGGGATAGGGAAGTTAACTGTTATCTGGTCGGTTTCCAGGCTTTACAGCAACTCCTTGGGGATAGTGGCAAGATCTACCGGGGAAGAGGAAATTAACTGTTATCTGGTCGGATTCCAGGTCTCACAGAAAATTAAAGAAGTTAAATTGTTATCTGGTCGGATTCCAAGTGTTGTACCCCAGTTTTTTCCCCTAAGATCCCTTCATCACACCATGTTGATTCAATCACAACAAGATCACATTAGAGCTTTTGGTTCTCCTCCCTATCTTTATCTTTTCTCTTTGAGAGACCACCAAGCACCTTGAATTGTTTTTCTTTTGTGATCATTCATATTTTGTTTTGACTTTCCTTTTAATTAATAAAATGCAATGTTGGTTTGTCTTGCTTGTTAATAATGTAGGTAAAGGAAAGGTGGCTTAGCAAGTTGATCCATGAGTTCATGAGTTTATTTCCATGCCCTAGTCAATAAAGCTTGAGAAGTTCAAACCTCGCCATTGAAGTTATTTTGGAAGAAATGGCATGGAAAGGTTCATTTTGGTTCACCACATTTCTAAGTTATCAAGATTGATTCAAAAGTACAAGGGGTTGATTGAAGAAGTTGTCATGGTTGGACAAGGCCTTGTTCCCATTGGCCACAAGCGCACATTTCTATCAACTCTCAAGATATGGAAGTGATTTTGGTTGCTATGAGTTCTCATTATCATCCTCAACAACTTTTATCTACAAAGCAAAAGTGCTAGTACAAGAAGTTTGTTCAAAATTGTCAAAGTTCCTCAAAGCATTTTCTTGATCTAGGAGCTAGGGTTTTAAACTTCAAAGAAGTATATATTTCTCATCTTTTGGTATTTTTTAGTGATTCTAAAGACATACTTCTCTTCAAATGGTTATCAACAAATCACTTCAAAAGTTTTAAGGAGTTTTCATGTGGAAGAAACTTGATGTTGAAGAAAGATTACAAGTCTTCTAGATGAACCCCCAATTACTCATGTGTGACCTCAAATGATCATAACTTGGTCAATTTTTATCACCTTGAGCCCACTAATTTTACACATTGATCTTGAGGATGTGAACTTTATTCCTTCTTTTATGTGCAAAGTGAGAAAATGGATGGAAGATTCCCTAAGGATACAAAAGATTATAGGTCATTTCATGATTATTTTCCAACTTCAACAATTCATAACTCTCTCAATTTTTGGAGATTTTTAATGGTTCAAGTCTCAAAATGTCATTCAAGAGGTCTATTTCATTGCATATTTTTTGGTTAATAGAAAATTCCAAGTGGAAGGCCATGTTTGGATGCAAAACATTATATGTCACTTTTGAAGAAAAATTTGAAATATTTCTAGTATGGATCATGCCATTTGATTCATTGCAACTTTCAGCTAAAACATTCATTTGATTCCATTTTTTTCCATTTCAAAGCTTGTAATATCATATTTCTAAAGCATCATGAATCATGCCTTAAGACCCCTTAAGCTGAGAATGCCATTGGATTGAACTTGGTAACTTGGAACTAAAGTTTCTTCATAAGTCAGAATTTAAAATTCGTGTTTTGGCTTCTAAACATCAAATTAGCACATGTTTATGATCTAAATATGTTTAACCAAGTTTCCAAAGTCGATTAGAGCCTTAAAACACAAGGATTGGATGAGTTTTGATGCAAAAAAGATCACATCTTGCTCGTGTATCAGGTTCACACGATTTCCCTCCAAACTTCATAATTTCACACGCTTGAACATTCCATTTAATTCCCTATAAATAGAGGGTCATCCCTCATTCATTTCCTCAAGATTTGAGAGCCAAATACACTCTGTCAAAACCTCACACGAACTTCAAATTTTTTAAATCAGTTTATGTGATTCAAGCATTTTCTTCCAAAATTCTTTTCACATTCACCATCCTTCAGCATCATACAAACTCTCCAGCACTTAAACCAAGCAAAACAAGCCATACTTCAAGCTACATAAGTCCAGTTTCAGAGCTTCTTTCTTGAACTAAAAAAAGGTAGAATTCTCCACCATTTGGATCCAAATAAAGCACTAACCTATTCTACTCCTTCTCCTGATTCTTGTGCTTCTTACAAATTTTAAATCCATTGAGAATTGAGGGAGAAATCTCAAATTGAAGGTGCTCGCTATTATTTGGGTTTTTGATTCATATCTCTATGCATACTGTGATATGGTGGGAGAACTGACTAGGGTTTTGCGTTTGTTTTCGCAAATGTTTCGGTTGAGCAAGAGTCGCCACCGACTTTTTATTTTATCCTAACGAAAGGTTTAAAAAGCACAGCAAAAACCTTTGAAATTTTTTCTTGGGTTCGGAGAATAGATTATAGAAGGGGAAGGTATTAGCACCCCTTCTATCCATGGTTATCCATGGGCTCTTAGGTACTTGCTTAGATCAACTTTCCTTGGTTTTCAATTGTTTGAAATGGTGCTTTGTGTGTGGTTTTGAAAAGGTTTTGAAAAAGATGCCTTGCATAGGCTACCCTTGTAACAATTCTTTACTCGAATGTTTTACAAAAGGTGTTTGTCTTTTTGAAAAGATGTTTCAAGGTTTTTTTTGAAAGTTGGTTTTGAAAGTGTTGGTGAAGTGGGTTTTGAAATTAGGCAAGTGTTTTCTTTGCAAATTGACAAGTACTTAAGAGTTTATCTACCCTAAAGTTTTCTCAAAGATTCTTGTTATGTTTTGAACCTTTTGACAATTTTGTTCCACCATTGCATTTGGTGGACAATCTTGTCTTTAGGAGGTGAAAGGGATGGGCGCGGGTCATCGTTTAGACCATAGTTGCAATAGTGTTAAATGTCTTTGGGCAATTTCTCTTTGAAAGGGACTTGATCATTTTAGGCAACTTTTCGAAAGCGTCATCGAGGGACTTATGATCATTTGATTGTCTTTTGTTTTACCCAAAGAAATTCAACATGCAATATGGCCCAATTTTATTTGAAGGCAACAAAGTGGAATACCCTAGGGGTGCAAGTGTGAAATGTGTTATCCATTTTCATGCTCATTTTCTTGTATTAGGTCCAACTATTTTGTTCATTTTTATTCGCATACAAAACCCTAATTCTAGCATAGTATATTAGAAAGCGTAAAAAGTGCGAAATTTAAATTCCTACACTATTACAACACAATAATATGGGGAGGGGGGTACAATGTTTCAAATGGGGATATTTAGACAAGAAATTGAATCTAAGCTATTACATCATTTTCTATGAATATTTACAAGATAAATAAATGTATAATTAAATGGTAAATAAAACAAATATGCAAGAATGCAAAAGGAATTTTTATATGTATGAAAAAAAAGTATTATTTATATAAAATAAAAGAAAAATAAAAAGGCATTATTTTTGGAGTATTTTCATGTTTTAGGGCAAAACCCTAATTTTTAATCAAAAGGGACATTAATTAATTAATTCATATAATATTTATTATTTACATACAAAAAATAAAATAAAATATGGTATATTTGTAAAAAAGGCATTTTTTAGTATTAAATATTAAAAAATAAAATATGTACATTTTTTGGTATTTTTATCCTAAGTATATTAATGTATACCTATATGTTTATATTATTTACAAATCATGTATTTAATATTTAAATAAAAAGTATTTTTTCTATAAAATATTTTCAGGAAGTAAAAATAAGATAAAAATATGTATAAAAATATACTTTGTATTATCTTAATATTTTAAACAAAAAAAAGTATATATATATATGTTTATTTATTTATGTACAAACAAAAGAAATAATCAAATAAATACTCAATAAATTCAAAAAATGATGAGAAAAATATTTTTATGTTTTTAATATGCTGAGAAAAAATAAATGAACCAATCAAAAAAAGGCAAAAGTCAAAAATATTAAAAATGAAGCAAATGGGCTCAGGGGTGCAAAACAGAAAAAGTGGTGTGAATAAGAAAATTGCTCAGGCCCAGCCCAAGAAGACACCTTCTTCAACCTCTGAACAAAGTTTGTTCAAAAAGCGCGCGCAAGCAAGCTTCCTTTGAATATCCTGATTCTTTGATTTTTTGAACAAACTTCCAACACAAAAGATGTTAAGCATGAAACCACGATTTCAAATATATAAAGAACATCTCCTAACTCTCAGAAATGAGAGAGAATTTTAACAATCCCAAATCCTAACCTAAGTTTTTTGCCATTTTCAAACCTTAAATTCTCTCAACTCAGGCAAAAGAAATGAAAAGTAAAAGAATGTACATGTTCAGTGGTATGAGTAGGACATTGTTTATTCACAAACTTAAAGCTAATGATGCCTAATAAGAGAGATACGAGTTCAGCAAGATACCTGTTCAGCTGAAGTTCTATCTTGCAATGGGGGAGCTTTCAGTGCAAGGTGATGATTGGAAAAGCTTCCTTGAGGTCCAGGGATGCTATTCCAATGTTTACTTTGTCTTGAAAGCTTCTGAATCGTGCTAGAGCACTTCACCTGCAAAACAAAAAACTGAAAATGGTGGAAGTGGTTAGAGGGATTACAGGTCGTGTTTCAGGTCATGGTTAGCTTGCATAGATGCTAGGGGATGTGTATGAACTGGTTTGGGCAAGAAAGCTTGAGAGAAATGGGAGATAGCACTCAAACTGCAGGCTTTGCCCTGTTTGTGCAGTTTGAGAGTGATTATGGCAATGGGAGTGTTTGAGAGGTGCAAGGGTCGTGCAAAAGCTTGGTTCTGATCTTTGGAATGTGTTTACAATATTTGCTTCAGGGTTTCTTGACTGATATGAGAGAGGTGTTATGTTATGGCACTTTTCTTCACTCTTAAGCAAACAAAGGCAACTTGGTGTTTTAGGCCAGTAGGGGATCTCTAATGAGCTGCATAAACTCTCCTTGATCAGAGTGATTTGTCCATAATCTTGTGCCCATTAGATCTTGCTTGTACTGCTTGGATTTGTAATTGGACATAAAGTGAACTTTTGCAAAAATAGGAAGAATGCTTTATCTACTTTGGGATTAATCCATCATACAATGCCTTAGCTCATGAAACAAGGCCTTGGCACAATGAACATGCATTAAATTATTGAGTGTCAAAGGGTTTTAGGACCTGTAATTTAGCATAAACTATGCTGACTTGAAAATGGCTTAAGTTATGAACATGTTCATGCTCAAATCAAAAGTGAGTTTTTGCCATATTGTGAAATTCGATTCTCTCAAGTTATGAGGTTGTTTGAGAAGTTCTTGGACATTTTGGAAAGCTTGGAATGTGTACTACAATCCATCTTTGAAATGCAAATTGAAATTCCAAGTGGAAGTGTATGGAAAATGGCCTTGAAGTGGGGTAGAAAACCTTGTCAAAATAGGTTAAAATTTCACTAAGTTAAAAATGGTTTAGTGCCCTTATTCAAAAATTTGTAACTTGAGATACAAGCCTCAAATGGGAAAACTTTGTGAATCAAAGTTGTAGATTATGCAACAAGCTACAACTTTCATGTTTTGACTTTTGCTTGAATCCAAATGGATCATGGTGAGAAAGTGGGGCAAAGTTGGGAAAAAATTAGGGTTTTCCATAACTTAGAAAAATTCTAAGTTATGAAAAATTCTAATTTCTAACCCTAATTTGCATTTTGTGATTTCTTGGTGAACAAGTTTCATGATTTGGCATGTTTTGATGAAAAATGAATCTTGACTCTTGATTTTGACCAAAAAGTCAAAGTTTGACTTTTCAGTATACAGTCAAAATTGATCAATTGACTGGGAAATTCAACTGTCAATCTTGTGTACTTGGGATCTTTTGAGTTTGTTGAGCATGTCAAGATAATTCCATGGGGTCCTTGAGTCCATATGTGAGCTTGGTTTGCCATTGGTTAGGTCAAACAGTAAAAAATTGCCTTTATGCAGTCAAAACCCTAAAAATGACCATTTTACCCTTTTGGTGATCTAATCAAATTTCTTGTGGAATTGTGATCCAAACTTGATCAAGTGGTTCATATGAGTTCATAATGTTGATGTGGGTCAAATTTCATGAGGTTTGATTGTCAATTGGCCATAGTTGACTTTTTCTCCAATACAGTTGATTTCTAGGTCAACTGTCCAATTGACTGGGCAAAACTTGGAATCAAGACTTGAAACTTGATATGGGTAAACTTGGGAGTCCAACATGAAGCATGAAAGTCATCTTGGGCATTTTAGGTCAAAACATCTTTGTGCAAATACAAACCCTAATTTGGGTCCATAGTGCAAGGAGAAGTCTTGAGCAGATGAAAACCCTAACTGGACCTTGATCTCCAAGGGCTTTGTGATGGGAAATCAATGAGAAATGGGAGGGAAAATTTTGGGGTACAACAGTTGCCCCTGTTCAATCTTCTTGAATCCGAAGAGTTAGATTGGTAAACCTGCCTTTCGCGACTCGAGGGTAAAAGGAGATTGGACACTAGAGTGCCCTTAAATTTGCACTCGTCAAAGCAATGGATGCGGGAATGGGCTTAGAGATGCCATTTGGAGATGGGCTTAACGATGCCATCGGGAGGAGTGACAGAAACCTGTCGGGGATGGGCTTAAAGATGCCATCTGGAAGGGAATATCAGGAAGGTGTCCAAGCTTTGGACCATCTCTGAACTGGGGGTCTGAACAAACAATAGATTGACATCCGTTGCTGGGAGGAATCCGTAAGCTGTTTTCAGAAGGTCGCATCCGAACAAGTTGATAGATTAACATCCGTTGTTGGGAAAAATCCATGAACTGTTTTCAGGAGGTCGTGTCTGAACAAGTGATAGATTAGCATCCGTTGTTGGGAAGAATCCATAGACTGTTTTCAGAAGTCTGGAGAAGGAGCTGAATAAGCGATAGGTTAATATCCGTTACTTGGAGAACCCGTAAACTGTTTTCAGAAATCTTGAAGTTGAATAAGCAATAGAGCAGCATCCGTTGTTGGGAAGCGTCCGTAAACTGTTTTCAAAGGTTGCATCTGAACAAGTTGATAGATTAACGTCCGTTGTTGGGAAGAATCCATAAACTATTTTCAGAAGTCTTGGGAAGAATCTGAACAAGCGATAGGTTAACATCCGTTACTTGGAGAACCCGTAAACTGTTTTCAGAAGTCTTGAGATTGAATAAGCAATAGAGCAGCATCCGTTGTTGGGAAGCGTCCGTAAACTGTTTTCAATGGTTGAGGAGAGTCTGAATAGGTGATAGATTAACATCCGTTGTTGGGAAGAATCTGTACACTATTTTCAGAAGTCTTGGATTTGAATAAGAACCGGTGTAGGGTTGCTTGATGATGAGTCCGTGTAAAACTGCATCTGAAACTGTTAAGGATAGCTTTTTATTCTTATCCTGAAAAGGACAAAATGTTAGCTAAACACAGAATTATGTTGCATGAAATGTATGATGCAATATATGTTATATCAATGTTTATGGTATGAATGCAATGAATGCGCATGTAAGCTGATGAGCTTTCTTGCTGGGGATAGATGAATCCTGGATGGCTGAAGATAAAAGCATCCTGACTGCTGCCGGGAAGAATAATTCCTTGGCTGTTACTGGGGGATAAGGAGCTTGGGTTGTATACCACACCTCTGGGGAATTCCTGATGACTTCTACTGGGGAGTACCAATCTAGTAGACTCATGCTGGGGAGGCAAGACTGAGAATCTTCAGTTTGGAGGGAAGCATTTCTGGCGATCTCACTGGGGAACTCAAGATTTTCCTTCCTAAAACTCTGTGGGGAGAAAGTTCATTAGTCTGGCTCCGCTGGAGATTGATAATTCTGAAGCTTTAGCTCAGCTGGGGATACTGAAAATTTGAACTCTGAGGGACATTGAGCTCTGGAAGATTCTCTGGCTGGTGATAGCAAAGATAAACTCTTCTGGGGATTGTATTGATAAGTTGTGCTGGGAGACTTTTGATGAACTCCGCTGGGGATAGGAAGAATTTTGGCGAGCGCGATCTTCTTTGATTGTTAGCTGAGGATAACCCAGTTATAAGCCTTTGTGAGGAATAACTTTGAATAAAACTCGGGAGAGACGTCCGTACTCTGCGGGGAAATATCTTCCAGAACCTTACTGGGGATAAGCTTCGAGAATCTGCTGGAGATAGACCTCGGGGTTTGCTAGGGATGTGGATTCCAAATCTCTTGGGGGGTTTCCTTCGAAAGGGTGTCAAGATATCCATCTGTACCTTCATCCTATCAGTAATCCTCTTTCTTAGGTTCATTTAGGAAGTGATTATGTTTCAAATGCATATGCCTATTTAACAAAACATTGGATGTTTCTCAAAATAAAACAAATAGTGCAAGAGAAAAAGAAAAGGGAAATGACACAAATTTTTGGGAAGAGTATTTGTATTGATTTTCTTTGAGTATATTTGTACAAAGGAGATAACCATCCTAGTAAGAGGATTTTGTCGTAAATATTGAAAAATTTATACAAAATAAAGATGGCTATGTGAAATAATTCCATGGGATCCCATTCTGCTATAGCCTTCACAACTCTGAATATCTGTCCATTCAATGCTTCGTTTGACGATGACTGGATTGATCAGAAGTCTGGAACTGGTTGATGAAGAGATTGTCTTTGAAGTGATCCGACGAGACATTGTCATACGCTTTAATTCCCTAATTTTTGCCTGAATCGCCCTTTCGGCTTTTCGATCCACCGGGAAACCCCTTTTTGCCCAAGCCGCCCTTTCGGGTTTTCGACTTGCCGGGTGTACAGATTTTTTTGTTTTTATCCCTAATTTTTTCCTGAACCGCCCTTTCGGGTTTTCGGTTCACCGGGATGCCCATTTTTGCCCAAGCCGCCCTTTCGGGTTTTCGACTTGTCGGGTTATTTTATGCGTAGTATCTTTTGACTATGTCTGCGTTCGCAGGGTGTGGCAAATCGTCGCCGTCCATGGTGGTCAGAATCATCGCACCACCAGAAAATATGCTCTTGATCACAAATGGTCCTTCATATGTAGGAGTCCATTTGCCCCTGGGATCACTTTGCGGCAAGATAATCCGCTTGACTACTAGATCTCCGACTTGGTATACTTGACGTCTGACTTTCTTATTGAAGGCCTTGATCATCCGTTTTTGATACGTCTGACCATGGCATATGGCAGTGAGTCACTTTTCGTCGATCAGATTGAGTTGATCAAGTCGGGTCTGCATCCAATCATCTTCATTAAAACCTGCATCCTTCATAATCCTTAGAGAAGGAATCTGGACCTCCATAGGCAAGACAGCTTCCATGCCATAAACCAAAGAAAATGGGGTTTCCCCAGTTGAAGTACGTGTCGTCGTACGGTATCCATGCAGAGCAAACGGTAACATTTCATGCCAGTCTTTGTAAGTGACTGTCATTTTCTGAATAATCTTTTTAATGTTTTTGTTCGCAGCTTCAACAGCACCGTTCATCTTCGGCCGATAGGGAGATGAATTGTGATGATAAATCTTGAACTGTTCGCACAATGCCGTGATCATCATGTTATTCAGATTCGTACCGTTGTCTGTGATGATCCTGTCTGGAACACCATACCGACATATGAGATTTTGCTTGATAAAGCGGGCAACCACATTTTTAGTAACAGAGGCGAAGGAAGCTGCTTCGACCCATTTGGTGAAATAGTCAATGGCAACCAGGATGAAGCGATGTCCGTTGGAAGCCGTGGGCTTGATTTCTCCAATCATATCAATGCCCCACATTGCAAAGGGCCACGGAGCAGTCAGGACGTTGAGAGGAACCACAGGGATATGAACTTTGTCAGCGTAGACTTGACATTTGTGGAAAGTGCGGGAATGTTGATGGCAGTCGGCTTCCATGGTAGACCAGTAATAGCCTGCCCTTAGGATCTTCTTAGCCATTGTATGCCCGCTCAAGTGAGTGCCGAATGGGCCGCTGTGTATATCAGTCATGATCAACTCTGCTTCAGCTTTGTCTACGCATCGGAGTAATACACAATCATGGCTTCGTTTGTAAAGGATGCCGTTGCTCAGGAAGAACTTAGCAGCAAATTTCCTTAAGAACTTCTTGTCATTCACGGAAGCTCCTTCAGGGTAATCTTGGGTCTCGAGATACCTTTTGATTTCATGGAACCAAGGTTGTTCCACTACTTCTTCGGTATTAATCTCGTGACAATGCGCAGGTTCATCCATTCGCTCGATGGTGATTTGGGGAGCCTCTTTATCCCAGTTGAGTTTAAACATGGAGGACATTGTGGCTAGAGCATCTGCTAGCTGATTTTCTTCTCGCGGGAAATGCTCGAAGGTAATTTGCTCGAAATGCGGCAACAATGTCAGGAAATGTTCTTTGTATGGGATAAGATTAGGATGCTTGGTATCCCATTCTCCTTTGATCTGACTGATGACCAAAGCCGAGTCCCCAAATACGATCAAAGATTTGATCCCCAAGTCTACAGCAGCCTTGAGACCAAAGATGCAGGCTTCATACTCAGCCATGATGTTTGTGCAGCTGAAGCAAAGTCGGGCCGTGAAAGGCGTGTGACAACCTTCCGGAGAAATGAGTACTGCGCCAATGCCGTTTCCAAGTGCATTTGAAGCACCATCAAAGTACAGGGTCCATCGGGATCCCTTTTCAGGTCCGTCATACGGTCCGTTACCTTCAATGTTGTCCAAATTCATGATGTCCTCGTCCGGGAAATCAAATCTCATGGGTTGATAATCTTCGATAGCCTGATGAGCCAGATGGTCAGCTAGTACACTCCCTTTTATAGCTTTTTGGGTGGTGTACTGGATGTCATACTCAGTTAGAATCATCTGCCATCTGGCTATCCTTCCAGATAAAGCGGGCTTTTCGAAGATATATTTGATAGGATCCATTTTGGAAATCAACAAGGTAGTATGAGTCAACATATACTGCCTTAGTCGACGAGCAGCCCATACCAAAGCGCAGCAAGTTTTCTCGAGCAGTGAGTAGCGAGTCTCACAGTCGGTAAACTTTTTGCTAAGGTAATAAATAGCATGCTCTTTTCGACCAGACTCGTCATGCTGGCCCAAAACACACCCCATTGAGTTATCCAAGACGGTAAAATACATGATCAATGGTCTTCCTTCGACGGGTGGCATCAGAATAGGAGGTTCTAGTAAATACTCCTTGATTCTATCAAAAGCAGCTTGGCAGTCGTCGTTCCATTCAACTACCTGATCTTTCTTCAAGAGTTTGAAAATTGGCTCACAGGTAGAAGTCAGATGTGAGATGAATCTGGAAATATAGTTTAAGCGCCCCAAGAATCCTCTAACCTCCTTTTCAGTACGGGGAGCAGGCATCTCTTGTGTTGCTTTTACTTTTGCTGGATCGACTTCGATGCCTTTGTTGCTTACAATGAATCCCAGGAGTTTACCAGATCTAACTCCAAAAGTGCATTTACTTGGATTCAGCCTGAGCTTGTATTCTTTTAATCTGGCAAACAGCTTTTCTAAATGTTCAAGGTGCTCTTCCTCTGTTTGTGACCGAGCTATCATATCGTCTACGTAAACTTCAATATCATGATGTATCATGTCATGAAATAAAGCTACCATGGCGCGTTGATAAGTTGCCCCTGCGTTCTTCAACCCAAACGGCATCACCTTGTAACAGAAAGTGCCCCACTGTGTGACAAAAGTTGTTTTCTCCATATCTTCGGGGGCCATTTTGATTTGATTATAGCCCGAGAATCCATCCATGAAGGAAAACACTTTGTGCTGAGCTGTATTGTCGATCAAAATGTCGATGTGAGGTAGCGGGAAATCGTCTTTGGGGCTGGCCCTATTCAAATCCCGGTAGTCCACACACATCCTGACTTTGCCATCTTTCTTAGGTACCGGCACAATGTTAGCGACCCATTGAGGATAGGACGTAACAGCCAGAAAGCCAGCGTCGAACTGCTTCATTACTTCTGCCTTGATCTTTTCGGACATGTCGGGCCTCAGTCGGCGAACTTTTTGCTTGATTGGTGGACAATCTTCTCTTGTGGGGAGACGGTGAACCACGATGTCTGTGTCTAAACCCGGCATATCTTCATAAGACCAAGCGAAGATTTCAACATACTCATTCAACAACTGTATCAGACGTTCCTTGACATCCGGTTTTAAATTGGCACCCACTTGCACTTCCTTCCGGTCTTCCTCGGTTCCCAAGTTAACAGTTTCCAATGGCTCTTCATGCGGTAAGATGGCCCTTTCCTCTTGTTGCAAAAGTCTGGCTAGTTCCCCTGGTACTTCACAACCTTCGTCATCTTCATACTCGGCTAGATTGACCAGATCTTCAGAGTTATTGAAAGATATAGCAGAATAGTCACCCATGGAATCCAGAGTGGATGGGTACCTGCATTGGTGAGTGTGGGTGTGTGTAAGGGATAGCCATCCTTAAACAAAAAAATGAAAAAGGAAAGAAAATGAACACAAGCAGTTTATCAAATGAAAAACGTCCAATGAATCATTAAACATGGCATATGGATATGAAAAATAATCAAAACCCTTACAAGTGGACCTACATGCCCCGGGCAAGGCATGAGGTGAAAAGATAGTGTACGGATTGTTTGAAAACAAATATTACAGACCAAATAGGAAATGTTTAACAGATAAATTACTGATGAATAAAAGTGATGGGGACAAAGTCCCTAGCTTCCCAATTGCTCAATCCTCCTTTGACAGTTGGATAAACCCACTCTTCAATGCTGCTCTCTCTGTCCTCATCTTCCAAGGCGTTGATTCCATAGGGAGAAATTTTGACTGGCGCCCTTTCAATCTTCGAACGGCGCATAGCTTTCTGGCCGGCGGCTGTGAACCCTAATCCAAACTTGTCAGTCTTATGCGGAATGTCAGGTAACTGCCCCCATGCTGAATTCTTCCCTTCCTTGATTGCGGCTCTTGCATCCTCCAGAGATGCCATCCTGGCCATCTGCCTCGGGGTCTCGGCTGTCAACTTCGCTACTGCTATTTCAGGAAAGACTTCTTCGAAATGTTGAAAAGGCGTCACAATGAACTCTCCTTCAACCTCCACATACCGGAAAGAATTTAAGTGGCTAATCATGTACTCTTCTTCGCCATGGACAGTAATGATCTTTCCCTTGACAGGATATTTCAACATCTGATGTAATGAGGAGGTGACTGCCCCAGCATGGTGTATCCAAGGTCTACCCAGCAGGCAAGAGTATGACGGACGGATGTCCATCACATAGAAAGTGGATTTAAACACCTCAGTGCCTATCTTGATAGGAATTTCAACCTCTCCATGGACCATTCTCTTCGAACCATCGAAAGCTCTGACAACAATATCACTCGGCTTCAATTCCAACCCTTCACAATCTAGTCGGTCCAAGGCCTTTTTAGGCAAAACATTCAGCGATGAACAGGTATCAACCAAAACATGTGCAAGAGTGGTTCCGCGACACTCGATTGAAATATGCAAAGCATCATTGTGGTTTCTGCCTTTAGGGGTTAGGTCGGCATCAGAAAAACCCAGTCCATTGTCCGCAGTCAGGCTAGCCACGCAATTTTGAAATTGATTCGCAGAAGTTTCCTGGGGCACATGAGCTGCCTTCAGAAACTTAATCAAAGCTTTAGCGTGCGCTTCTGAGCAAAGTAGTAGTGCCAGCATGGAGATCTTGGAGGGGGTTTGCCCCAACTGTTCCACCACATCGTAATCACTTCTCTTGATTATCCTCAAAATCTCGTACATTTCCTTCTTGGAGGTTTCCGGGACGACCAAGGAATGAGCCCTCGTCCTGACGAGCTCATCTTGGACTCCCTTACCTTTGTCAGCAGCAGTAGGAGAGACAGTACTAGGAACAACAACGTCTTCAATCAAAGGAGTTCTAGCAGAAAGTTTTATTGGTGCGGGGACGACCTTGTCAGCTGATGAGGGTCCAAAGACTGCTCTTGGAGGGGCAATCTCTGGAGAAAATATTCTCCCGCTCCTGGTGATTTTGCTGGTGCCCGCAATGTTACTAATGCTGGCTTCATCATCATCCGAACTTTCTTCAATTACCTCGATTTGCTTGATACCATGGTAGTAGATGTCACCGCCATAGTTCCAAGGTATCGACTTCTCAGAAACATAGGGAACAGGCCCTGGCATTGTTATCTTCAAAGGAACAGATTTTGCAGCTGGTGTAATCTTAACAGGCTTTTTGACGGCCTTGGAAAGATTGGCGTGAATGGTTATGATTGAGACATCTTCAGTATGAACTGGAACAGCAAAAACTTTTTCAAATAAAATTTGTCGACTATCCATAAGGCCTTGGATGCCTTTCTTCAGTAGTGGACAATCAAACGGCAGAGAGTAACAACAATAGCAGTCTTCCTTACATCCCGGGAAGATTCCGGCCCTTAACAAATTCAACTTAATGGTTAGCAGTGGAGTAGTCAGATCACTGAAATCAGCAATATACAAATCTTCTTCAATGACATTGACATTTCGGCCGTGTTTTGGCATGGGTGCAGATATCACATTAGGCTTCTCTGGAGCGTCAAACTCTACCTCCTTAGCCTCTATCAGGTCTTGGATCTTATGCTTGAGTGCCCAACAATCATTGGTGTCGTGTCCAACACTGTCTGAATGGTAGGCGCATTTAGCATTGGCATGATAATGTGGAGAGGACGTGTTCACATTCTTTGGCGCCTCCTTGATGGTGGCGAGATTCAACTTCAACAGATGGGGAAGCACTTGCGCTGGAGTCATATTAATACGGGTGAACTGCCGTTGTGGCCGTTCCACTCGTTGCTGATTTGGTCTGGACTGGTTATAGCGAGGCTGCTCACTCGGAGTGTTTTGAATCATTACGGCCCCCACAGTTGGCCGACGCTCCATCTTCCCTTCTCTTCTCTGAGAATAGACCATAGATGTCTCCTTCTTAAAAGGCTTCTTCTCAACACTTGCAGCAACACCCTTCTGAATCTTTCCTGATTTGATGCCAGCCTCTATTCTTTCGCCCGTTAAGATCAAATCGGTAAACCCCGCGGAAGAGTTACCAATTAAATGATTGAAAAATGGCCCAGATAGGGTCCCAAGAAACATATCAACGAGCTCACGATCGGTTAAAGGAGGCTGCACCCGGCCAGCCAAATCCCTCCATTTTTGTGCATATTCTTTGAATCCCTCACTTGTTCCTAGTGACATACCCTGAAGTTGGGTACGAGTATGAGCAAGATCAGAATTATACTGGTATTGTTTGTAGAAAGCGGTGGCCAAATCTTCCCAATTTATGACACTGGTTCCTTCTAGTTGATAAAACCATTCCAACTGAGCTCCCGAAAGGCTGTCTTGAAAGAAATGAATCCAGAGATTTTTATCTGCCGTATAGGGTTGAATCTTTCTCACATAGGACCTGAGATGCATTTTGGGGAAGGACAACCCATCATACCTTACAAACACTGGCACTTTGAATTTTGGGGGAATCACAATCCCGGCAACCAAACCCAAGTCTTCAAAATCCAAGCTCGGTACTCTTTGTAACTCCATGGCGGCCAATCTGTCCTCTAGCCCTTTGTATTTGTCATCAGCTGGAGGGTATTGCTGATCAGAATAATCTTCATCCTCTTCAACCTCTTCTTCCTCCGCCTCAGACTCGGAAGGCACGGCAACTCCATCTCTTTTGCTAGTCCCTTCATCAGAAGTAGGAGGAAATTCAAGCACTCTCCGAGCTTCTCCGTTAAATCTTCTCCCCAAAGTAGCCACCCCGACCCTCTTTTTCTTCTTCTTCACTGGGTCCTTATTTCCTAATTGAGTCTTGATATCCTCCTGACCCTTAGCCAAGGTCATCAGGAGTTGCTGGAACTGTGCATTCTGAGCTTGTAGGTCTTTGACTGTTTGCTCGAGATCCATCCTACTGAAATAAACAGCAGACAGATAAGGAAACCTGGAGTGAGACCTGCTTATGCACATGATGAATGGTATGCTTATGTATGCAATGCATTCAAGGATTCAGGACATTCAAAATTGTTTCAGACAAAGAAGAACGCACGTCATATTGATAAGAAGAAAGTTGTTAGTACATAAATGCCCCATGGGCCAAATATTACAAAATAAACTTCTTAAGGCAGAAAGACATTGCGCATCCTCTTTGGTGCGATGTAGGTGTTGAGGGCCTCTTGCTCGTGGAGTCGGCGGGTAAGCTCTAGAACCTTCTTTTCACTGGCGTAGTAGCTAGCTTCAAAAGTATTTCGTTCCTCCTTGAGCTGAATCCAACTTTTCTGCATTTCCTCCCACGATGTAGGCATGTCTGGATGCAGGATGGTGTAGGGAACCTCTCCTTCATTAACAGGCTCTTTAATCACTGGGAGTATATGAGGATAAGGCATCATTAGACTTTGGGCTCGGGCTCGTACCCACTTGAGATAGGGCTCAAGAGGGATGGAGTTCTTGTGTCCCAGAGTCTTGCTATCAACCTTGTTGAGTTTTCCCCAAGCTCTGATGAATCTTTGGCGAAGTCCTTGCGCATCATTGTCGAAGTCAAAAACTAGGTTAGGAATCAACATGTCATGAGGGCCATCCCTCCGTGCATATCCAAATTGCCTCAAAGCTAGGCAAGGGTTGTAGGTGATACCTCCTCTAATTCCAAGTAAAGGAACATTAGGAAATTCTCCGCAACGATCGACGATGATGACATTTTCTCTGGACCGAGAACACCAATGCACATCAGAATGAGTAAGTGTCATCAATCGTTGAGACTACCTTAAGCCTTGGTCATTCTTCAAGACAGATTGTGGAAGGTGCGAAATAAACCACCTTGCAAGGAGAGGAGTACAACACATGAGAACACCCCTCTTTCTCATTGTTCGTGTGTAAAATGAGTGAAGGATGTCCCCAAGCAATGTTGGTATTGGATTTCTGGACAAGAAGATTTTGACAGCGTTGACATCTACCAATTGGTCAGGATTTGGGAACAAGACCAACCCGTAGATAAGGAGTGCCACTATTTCTTCAAAGGCTTGAAGGTCCAATGAATTCCAACATTCTTGTGCCTTCTCAAACAAGAATTTTGCTAAGAATCCCTTGACGCCGCTTCTGGTTTCCCAATGCCCCTTGATTTCTGATGGTTGTAGATGTAATGCTCGAGCAACATCTTCCGGCTTTGGTTCCTTTTCCATACCGTTGAATGGTAGTTGATTAAGGATAGGGATTCTTAGGAGTTGAGAAAACTCCTCCAAAGTGGGCACCAACTGGTAATCAGGGAAGGTGAAACAATGGTGAAGAGGGTCAAAGAACTGGAATAGCACTTTCATCATGTCTTCTTCAATGTTGGTGTTGACTAGGTTGAGCAGTCTACCATGTCTTTCACTGAAGGATGAATTTTCCGGAATTCTTGAGGTGAGCTCCTTGAGTTGAGGAGAGATTCTCACAAGGTTGACTTGAATGGTATTTCTGCGAGGCATTTCCATGACCTACAAAACAGGAACAAAGATGAAGATCCAAACCCTTGAAATGGTTAGTAAATGCATATGATGCTTCATGATGTTTATGATGTATGCACAAGACATATGTACAAGCAAATCACACAAAACCCTAGTTTCAGGCTTGCATGGGTTTTAATAGGTAAGTACCCTCTTGAGTGTAGTTGGCTTAAAAACCTGTCCTATAAATAGTAACCGGGTTCTAAGGAGCTCAATATCATTGGATTGTTTTCATTGTTCATTGTTTTGGTTTAGCCACTTAACTAGCGACCAAAATATTCCAAGAGAACAACCCTCAATGAGTGTAGTATCGAGTATCTACCAACTTCGGACTGCACCAAATCCGGTCATCTCACTACCCCTAACAAAAGGCCAAGATGGTCAAGTAAGGTTCTAGGTCATTAGTGCTTAGTGACATCATTCAGCGGCCCCGTACTCTCCTTGATTGAACTCAAGGGTTACCGATACTCACAAATATGTCGCACTAATATAGCTATTGCTTCGACCGTGTCGGTATACCCCGCACAGTTTCCACAACGTATTGCTATCTATGAATGTTTCCCAAAATCCGGGTGTAGGATTTGCAAACCCAAACAATAGAGCCAAAGTATAAAGCAAGCAAATCAAACAATTAGTCATGCAAGAGGGTGATCTAAGCCCTAAGGTTACTCCACTTTAAAAATTGTCCCCAGCAGAGTCGCCGGTTCTGTGATACGGTGGGAGAACTGACTAGGGTTTTGCGTTTGTTTTCGCAAATGTTTCGGTTGAGCAAGAGTCGCCACCGACTTTTTATTTCATCCTAAGGAAAGGTTTAAAAAGCACAGCAAAAACCTTTGATATTTTTTCTTGGGTTCGGGGAATAGATTATAGAAGGGGAAGGTATTAGCACCCCTTCTATCCATGGTTATCCATGGGCTCTTAGGTACTTGCTTAGATCAACTTGCCTTGGTTTTCAATTGTTTGAAATGGTGCTTTGTGTGTGGTTTTGAAAAGGTTTTGAAAAAGATGCCTTGCATAGGCTACCCTTGTAACAATTCTTTACTCGAATGTTTTACAAAAGGTGTTTGTCTTTTTGAAAAGATGTTTCAAGGTTTTTTTTGAAAGTTGGTTTTGAAAGTGTTGGTGAAGTGGGTTTTGAAATTAGGCAAGTGTTTTCTTTGCAAATTGACAAGTACTTAAGAGTTTATCTACCCTAAAGTTTTCTCAAAGATTCTTGTTATGTTTTGAACCTTTTGACAATTTTGTTCCACCATTGCATTTGGTGGACAATCTTGTCTTTAGGAGGTGAAAGGGACGGGCGCCGGTCATCGTTTAGACCATAGTTGCAATAGTGTTAAATGTCTTTGGGCAATTTATCTTTGAAAGGGACTTGATCATTTTAGGCAACTCTTCGAAAGCGTCATCGAGGGACTTATGATCATTTGATTGTCTTTTGTTTTACCCAAAGAAATTCAACATGCAATATGGCCCAATTTTATTTGAAGGCAACAAAGTGGAATACCCTAGGGGTGCAAGTGTGAAATGTGTTGTCCATTTTCATGCTCATTTATCTTGTATTAGGTCCAACTATTTTGTTCATTTTTATTCGCATACAAAACCCTAATTCTAGCATAGTATATTAGAAAGCGTATAAAGTGCAAAATTTAAATTCCTACACTATTACAACACAATAATATGGGGAGGGGGGTACAATGTTTCAAATGGGGATATTTAGACAAGAAATTGAATCTAAGCTATTACATCATTTTCTATGAATATTTACAAGATAAATAAATGTATAATTAAATGGTAAATAAAACAAATATGCAAGAATGCAAAAGGAATTTTTATATGTATGAAAAAAAAGTATTATTTATATAAAATAAAAGAAAAATAAAAAGGCATTATTTTTGGAGTATTTTCATGTTTTAGGGCAAAACCCTAATTTTTAATCAAAAGGGACATTAATTAATTAATTCATATAATATTTATTATTTACATACAAAAATAAAATAAAATATGGTATATTTGTAAAAAAGGCATTTTTTAGTATTAAATATTAAAAAATAAAATATGTACATTTTTTGGTATTTTTATCCTAAGTATATTAATGTATACCTATATGTTTATATTATTTACAAATCATGTATTTAATATTTAAATAAAAAGTATTTTTTCTATAAAATATTTTCAGGAAGTAAAAATAAGATAAAAATATGTATAAAAATATACTTTGTATTATCTTAATATTTTAAACAAAAAAAAGTATATATATATGTTTATTTATTTATGTACAAACAAAAGAAATAATCAAATAAATACTCAATAAATTCAAAAAATGATGAGAAAAATATTTTTATGTTTTTAATATGCTGAGAAAAAATAAATGAACCAATCAAAAAAAGGCAAAAGTCAAAAATATTAAAAATGAAGCAAATGGGCTCAGGGGTGCAAAATAGAAAAAGTGGTGTGAATAAGAAAATTGCTCAGGCCCAGCCCAAGAAGACACCTTCTTCAACCTCTGAACAAAGTTTGTTCAAAAAGCGCGCGCAAGCAAGCTTCCTTTGAATATCCTGATTCTTTGATTTTTTGAACAAACTTCCAACACAAAAGATGTTAAGCATGAAACCACGATTCCAAATATATAAAGAACATCTCCTAACTCTCAGAAATGAGAGAGAATTTTAACAATCCCAAATCCTAACCTAAGTTTTCTGCCATTTTCAAACCTTAAATTCTCTCAACTCAGGCAAAAGAAATGAAAAGTAAAAGAATGTACATGTTCAGTGGTATGAGTAGGACATTATTTATTCACAAACTTAAAGCTAATGATGCCTAATAAGAGAGATACGAGTTCAGCAAGATACCTGTTCAGCTGAAGTTCTATCTTGCAATGGGGGAGCTTTCAGTGCAAGGTGATGATTGGAAAAGCTTCCTTGAGGTCCAGGGATGCTATTCCAATGTTTACTTTGTCTTGAAAGCTTCTGAATCGTGCTAGAGCACTTCACCTGCAAAACAAAAAACTGAAAATGGTGGAAGTGGTTAGAGGGATTACAGGTCGTGTTTCAGGTCATGGTTAGCTTGCATAGATGCTAGGGGATATGTATGAACTGGTTTGGGCAAGAAAGCTTGAGAGAAATGGGAGATAGCACTCAAACTGCAGACTTTGCCCTGTTTGTGCAGTTTGAGAGTGATTATGGCAATGGGAGTGTTTGAGAGGTGCAAGGGACGTGCAAAAGCTTGGTTCTGATCTTTGGAATGTGTTTACAATATTTGCTTCAGGGTTTCTTGACTGATATGAGAGAGGTGTTATGTTATGGCACTTTTCTTCACTCTTAAGCAAACAAAGGCAACTTGGTGTTTTAGGCCAGTAGGGGACCTCTAATGAGCTGCATAAACTCTCCTTGATCAGAGTGATTTGTCCATAATCTTGTGCCCATTAGATCTTGCTTGTACTGCTTGGATTTGTAATTGGACATAAAGTGAACTTTTGCAAAAATAGGAAGAATGCTTTATCTACTTTGGGATTAATCCATCATACAATGCCTTAGCTCATGAAACAAGGCCTTGGCACAATGAACATGCATTAAATTATTGAGTGTCAAAGGGTTTTAGGACCTGTAATTTAGCATAAACTATGCTGACTTGAAAATGGCTTAAGTTATGAACATGTTCATGCTCAAATCAAAAGTGAGTTTTTGCCATATTGTGAAATTCGATTCTCTCAAGTTATGAGGTTGTTTGAGAAGTTCTTGGACATTTTGGAAAGCTTGGAATGTGTACTACAATCCATCTTTGAAATGCAAATTGAAATTCCAAGTGGAAGTGTATGGAAAATGGCCTTGAAGTGGGGTAGAAAACCTTGTCAAAATAGGTTAAAATTTCACTAAGTTAAAAATGGTTTAGTGCCCTTATTCAAAAATTTGTAACTTGAGATACAAGCCTCAAATGGGAAAACTTTGTGAATCAAAGTTGTAGATTATGCAACAAGCTACAACTTTCATGTTTTGACTTTTGCTTGAATCCAAATGGATCATGGTGAGAAAGTGGGGCAAAGTTGGGAAAAAATTAGGGTTTTCCATAACTTAGAAAAATTCTAAGTTATGAAAAATTCTAATTTCTAACCCTAATTTGCATTTTGTGATTTCTTGGTGAACAAGTTTCATGATTTGGCATGTTTTGATGAAAAATGAATCTTGACTCTTGATTTTGACCAAAAAGTCAAAGTTTGACTTTTCAGTATACAGTCAAAATTGATCAATTGACTGGGAAATTCAACTGTCAATCTTGTGTACTTGGGATCTTTTGAGTTTGTTGAGCATGTCAAGATAATTCCATGGGGTCCTTGAGTCCATATGTGAGCTTGGTTTGCCATTGGTTAGGTCAAACAGTAAAAAATTGCCTTTATGCAGTCAAAACCCTAAAAATGACCATTTTACCCTTTTGGTGATCTAATCAAATTTCTTGTGGAATTGTGATCCAAACTTGATCAAGTGGTTCATATGAGTTCATAATGTTGATGTGGGTCAAATTTCATGAGGTTTGATTGTCAATTGGCCATAGTTGACTTTTTCTCCAATACAGTTGATTTCTAGGTCAACTGTCCAATTGACTGGGCAAAACTTGGAATCAAGACTTGAAACTTGATATGGGTAAACTTGGGAGTCCAACATGAAGCATGAAAGTCATCTTGGGCATTTTAAGTCAAAACATCTTTGTGCAAATACAAACCCTAATTTGGGTCCATAGTGCAAGGAGAAGTCTTGAGCAGATGAAAACCCTAACTGGACCTTGATCTCCAAGGGCTTTGTGATGGGAAATCAATGAGAAATGGGAGGGCAAATTTTGGGGTACAACACATACCTTATATAAATTTGGCGCGATGGTGGTGTTAGGATCGTCTTGAAGAGACGAATCCAATGATACTAGTCTAGGATCCTAATTTTTCCATTTGAAGGATCTCACAAAATCTTCATTGCAGGGTGTCTGGAGGTTGAAGACGATGACATGTCTCGTCTCATCCAATGATAGCGTGCCAAACATTTTAATTTCATTGGTTGCCCTTTTCCTGATCCTATGCGTATCTCACTAAGGTCCATATCAAGCATGACGCGTTTGGTTAATTGGATAAGCTTACTAATGCGTTTTGACTATGATCTGATGGCCCACATCTTTTTGGTTTTATTTTATTTTCTGATTTTATATTTTAATTGATTTAATTTTCAAAAATTCATAACTCTTATTTTTTATCCAAAAATTATGAAAAAATTCAAAAAAATACTTTGAATTATTTCTGATATCATGACTATTTTTTCACATTTTTATTTTGATATTAAATATTTTTTATATTTTTTTCATTATTTGCTTCCTTTTAATTACTTTAAAAATATTTTTTGACATTTTTTAATTCTAAAAAAATTCTTAAATATCATTTTACATATTTCTGACTTTTTAAGAATTTTATGGAATTTTATATTGATGTTTTCTATTTTTGATCTATTTTCTATTTGTTTGAGTAATTTTAATTAGTTTAAAAATTAGTTTCTGACTTTAAAAAATTACCAAAAATTTTACAAAAATATTTGAATTCATCTCTGATTTTTCTATGGTCTCACTTATTATTTCTTGATTAATTTAAACATGGTTGATATTTTTCTCTTTTATTTTCTATTTTAAAGCATTTTAAAACCCTTTTTAATGTATATAATAAATGTATTAGTATTTTGTGATTATTTTCTGGCTAATCTTGGGTTGAATCTTTGATCATGAACTTTGTTAACATCATTGGATCCATGGTGTCGAGTTTAACTCCATAAAAATGGATGAATGATTTTAATAATAGTTTGATTAAAATTTAATTTAAATGTGGTTTGTATATTTTCCCCCACCTTTCTTCATCTCATCCCTTTCTTATTGCACTAAGTGTTATTGGAACATGATCTCTATATCATGTCTCAAAACAAAATGGTGCATAGATTGCTATTGACCGGCCTCAAAATAGGTGAGACTTCTATATAAGTCCACTTACGATTGCTTAACATAGCGCTAAATTTTATCCCGATTCGAATAAATGATCATTCGTGGCCCAAACCTATATTTGCAAGCCCAAGTATGTTAATTTGATCTCTTTGATCCAATAACCTTGAGATTCATTATGTGGAGGCTTTGGTTCTACAAATCCTCTAATGGATCTACATCACTTTTGGTCAATGCATATCACTTAAACATCGTTGATCATTTAACGGTACTTGTGTGAATTCCAAATGGATGATATACTTGACAAAAAGAAAATGCAACTTGTTGCGTGGAGGCTTTGGTTCTACCAATCCTCTAATGAGTTCCAAATGCAAGTTTCAAGATGGTCGTCCAACTAACCACTAATTACTAATAATTGTCTTTATCTTGTACTTTTATTATATGCCCTTTTATTTTATGCACCATTTACTTTTATCATTTACATTTCATGCTATTTTCATCTTTGCTCATTTGAGCATTTACTTTCTTTTTATTTTTTATTTTTTCTCACTTGTGCTTGTCTTTCCTTTTTGAAGATACCTAATAATCAACATAAACCAAAAAAAAACTTTAATGATACTTAGACTATTTGGTTACTATCCTTGGCATTATGGAGTATTGGACTTCTTGGACTTAGGATTAGAAACCTTGGCCTATGTTGGGAGACCTTGTGATCTTAATTGATATTTTGTCTGGAGTTTTTGAGGTTTACCTCAAGACATTGGGTTGTTTATTTGTTTTGTGTGCAGGTTATTGTGATTACATACTTTGTTTGTAATTTGGAATTCACCCGTATACAGCCGTTACTCTGCCCAATTTTTGTGAAAACTTAATACATTTCAAGTTTGGTTCTCTCAAGAGGTCTAGTATCTCTGCTTGCTGGGTTTCAATCCAAAGAATGGGATCTCTATCTTGACTCATAATATCAAGTATTGGCTTCTTGTTGATTAGATAGTTCTTATCCCTAGCTTTTACCTTATGCTTTAGAATAGTCCTTTCTTCTCATCCCATCTTCTTTAATTTCAAAAATCCTCTCCCTCCTTTTGAAAACTCTTCTTGTTTTTTTAAACTTGAACCACTTTCCTAAACTTGGACTTATGTCCATGAATTTTTAAAACCTTTTCATAAATAAACTTCAATTAACTTAATAATACCTTGACATTTTTTTTGAGAAGACTAAAATTCAATCAATCTCATTTCAAACCATTTTTTCCACTTTGGCTTTTTATTTCAAAAAATTTCTCAAAAGATTAGACTCTTGTCAATCCTTGTAGTGATGCAAATAACTATACTTCTACAATATGTAGTGAATAGAGATATTTTCCACTTGGGTGTTAAGTGAGGCATTGTAGATTTTAAAATCCAAGCCATATCCTCCACTTTGAGATGATGTAAATTCTCCTTTCTCATTATTGTGGGTAGTAAGTATGTTTTCCACACGGACAATGATGATGATGTCTTATCTCATAAAATCAACCAACACACTTGTGTTTTAATTTTTTTAAAGGTGAACTACATGTACCCTGATCCTCTATTGCAAGAAAGGTGGTACGTAGGTACTAAAGGTTCGCAACCGCGGTGGGTGAAAAAATCATAAAAATACTTCTTTTCTCACCTCCACCATCTATTTTTTATACAACATTTTATAGCCAAAATATACAAATTTTTCAAAGAAGTTCCTGCGGAGTACCGTAGATGTTTAGGGTGCTAATACCTTCCCTTTTCATAACCAACCCCCTTACCTAGAATCTTCCCCCCTATTTTTTGGGTTATTCGCTCTTTTCCCATTCCTTTTGAAACAATAAAGCGCGGTGGCGATTTTTATTTTGATTTGTATAAGCTTAGTCAATCCAATGGCTTAGTCTTAAACATTTCTACCGCTACAGAAAAAATGGCGACTTCACTGGGGAAAGATTGACCTCTTTCTGGTCCATACCTAAGTGGGTTGAGCTTATCTTTGTTTATATCTGTATATATGCTATTGTTGTTCATGTGTTATATGTTGTATATATGTTTGTCTGGATTTTCCTGGTTTTCAGGGGCTTGGTGATTACTTATAAGTCCTATACCCGGACTTGGGAAAACTTTAAGATAGGATGTGCGGTATAGTCATGTTAACTTTGAGGGAGTGATCCCAAAAAAAAGAGGCATGAGATCCCCCACTCGGTGGAGGCCCCTTTGACTGTAGTGTCGTTTACCGAGTAATCCAGAAGACATGCTGCTTTCGACCTGGAAGCCTGCTGAAGCTAAGGACCGTAGAATACCTAACCCATCTCGGCCTTTTAGGTGTAGTGCAGAAGCTATGATGGAGTAATCCAGAAATAGTTCTCACGCGATACTACGCTCGGACGAGTTTTTCTTGAGAATATTACTAATTACCGAGTTAATCGGGAAGTTGGTAATATCCGAAGGAAGGATGTAGACTCTGGTAAGCTTTAGAACCTTGTTCGGCAGGTGATATCTTTTAGACCATACCTTATGGGTAGTACCTTCGACCTCATACTCGTGACGTTGAACCTATGAACCCTATGTTTGTGATCTTGTGTGTGATTGTTGCATCATGCATCCGTGCACTCATAAGCATCTTTTGAATAAATTTCATTTTAAAGGACTTGAAAGTTGACCATTTGTAAATATCTCAGGTACCTTTTGACCATGGATTCTGGAAAAAGAAAGACCGAGAAATACAGTTTCAAAGATCCCAAGATAGATGAGTTGATCAGTCCAATTCCCGAGATTGGGTGTTCTGCAGATTTTCGGAAGAAGTATGGATCCATTATTCCTTTCATGAAGCTTAGGATGAAAGAGGGTATTCTCTCGACCTTGGTCCAGTTCTATGATCCGATGTATCATTGCTTTACTTTCCCTGACTATCAGTTGATGCCTACACTAGAGGAGTATTCTTATCTATTGGATTTACCTGTTACCGATCGTGTTCCTTTTACTGGTTTGGAGGGTGAGCCAAAATCACACGAGATTGTTGCTTTGATCCATCTGGGGAAGTCTGAGGTTAAAGCCCATACGAATACTAAAGGAGGGATTAGAGGATTACCAGCTCAGTTCTTATTGGAGAAAGCTCCTTACTTTTCCAGGATGAAGAGTACAATCGCTTTTGAGGCCATCTCCGCTCTACTTGCTTACAGGTTATTCTTATTTCCTAATGTGGACAAGTTTGTTGACATTAATGCTATCAGGATCTTCATGATTGGAAACCTAGTTCCTACATTGTTGGGTGATGCTTACTACTCTATTCATCTTTGGAATTCTTATCACGGGGGGATGATTATCTATTGCACGCCTCTGTTATACCGATGGTTTGTTTCTCATATGCTTCAGTCTGATGCTTTTTGGGATGTCAGGAAGGAACCCCGTTGGGCTTCTAAGATCATGGCACTTACTCACTCGGATATTGATTGGTACCATCGATCTTACCAGGATGTAGAGATTGTCGATAATTATGATAGTTTCCCCAATGTACCTCTTCTTGGTACAAAGGGAGGAATTAACTATAACCTTGTTATTGCACGAAGACAACTTGGTTATCCGATGAGGGATAAACCAAATAGTATTCATTTGAGAAGTTTCTTCATGAAGGAGGGAGAAGACCATAAGGAAGCTAAGGAACATATTGCGAAGGCCTGTCGTCACATTTATAGGAAGAGTAGGACAGACTTGGGACCTAGGGGGGTTGTTTCTTTGGAGCCTTATCTTCAGTGAGTCCAAATGAGAGCTATTCAGTTGAAGATGCTGTATTCCTGGGAAGCACCTATGCCTGATTTGTTTGTGAAGACCACTCCTTCCTTATTGGACGATATAGAAGAGCTACAACTTGCTTTGGTCAGGATGCAGCAGAAAAGGATGCTTAGAAGAATAAGTGCCAAACTTTAGAGATTTCCTATAGAGCAGACTTGAAGAAGAAAGACAACTTGATTTAGATTCTTGAGAGTCAGGCTGTAGAGATGATGGAGAGGCAAGGGGATTTATTTTCTCCTAAGCCTCAGTTAGATGCTATTTGCTCACTTCCTAATTCAGGTGATTGGAAGGAGGTTTACACCAGATATGCGGAAGAAAACCAGAGGTTGAAGGCTCAGATTGCCAGGCTTACAGGGAAGCGCCAGTGTATAGAGTGATCTCCATCAGCTTTGCTTCATAGGGTTTTAGACTTTATTTTCATCTTGTACTTGGGATTATTGAAACTTGTAATCCATTTTGAAGTTATTATAATAAAATTTTTCAGTATTTCAAATATGCTATTACTTTGATATTTGCAATGTGTCTATAAATCTTCAAGTCCATCGAAATATTAATAATAAAATAAATCATGTGCATTGCACATCATGCATCATATTGCACATATTTCTTACATTTCTTTGCATATCCAGGTGTCTTACCAAGCTTCTTTACTTCGTTCAGCAAGCTGTCTCGCCACTACAACACTCGAGCTAATTTCAGAAGGAAGATGGGCAACTTAGAACAAGAGAATCGCGAGATGCACGAGGAAGTTTCTGCTTTGAAGGCCGGCATGGCCAATCTTACTGCTCTGATGGAATCTCTGGTGGCTGCTCAGAATCAGCCACTGAGTGTTCAACCTCAACAAGCAAGGGTTACTACTGAAGTTGCGACTGTTGCTGTGTCTGCTACTCCAGTTGTTGTTCAGAATCGCATGCCTCAAGGTTATCCATGGGGAATGCCAGAGAACTTTGCACCTGAAGGATTCAATCTTGGTCCTCAAGATGCTCCAATTGTTCAGACTATTGTTACTCCTGCACCTCCTGTGGTGCATGTTGCTCTTGCTGCACCTCTTTCGGTGAATATTGTTCCATTTTCTAATGATGATATGTGTCGTCCTTTTCCTACACCAAGTGAAGACTTGGGTCTCTATGATAGAATGGATGATTTTCAAGAATATTTTGACAAAATGCAGAGGGAGATGAAGGCCATCAGGGGAAAGGAATTGTTCAGGCAGAATGTGAATGATTTGTGCTTGGTCCCGAATGTTAAGATACCTGTGAAGTTTAAGGTCCCAAAATTCGAGAGGTACAAGGGAAACACTTGTCCCCGTGCTCATCTTGTGATGTATGTAAGAAGAATGTCTACCCATACTGATGATTAGCATCTGCTGATTTACTTTTTTCAGGATGGTTTGACTGGTGCTGCGTTGAAATGGTACATGAGTTTGGACAATGTCAATATCCATACTTTCAACGACTTGGGAGAAGCCTTTATCAGACAGTACAAATACAACATGGACATGGCTCCTGACTATGATCAACTCAGGGCCATGGTCCATAAAGACAGGGAATCATTCAAAGAATATGCACATAGATAGCGTGAGGTAGCCGCCCAAGTGATTCCTCCTATGGAAGAGAAGGAGATGACTAATATTTTCTTGAAGACTCAGGGTGCTTTCTACTATGAGAGGATTGGTAGCGAGTGCACCAAGTGACTTTACTAAAATGATAGGCATGGGTATCCGCTTAGAAGAGGCTGTGAGAGAGGGCCATTTAACAAAAAGTGAAAGTTCTGGAAGTGCAAAGAAGCCATCCTATGGGTTTGCAAATAAGAAGGAAGGAGATACGAATGTTGTTATGCAAGAGAGGAGGGTTAATCCTTCTAGAAGAAATTATCAGCGTCATCTGCAAGTTGCCTCAGTTACTCCAGTTGTTGGTGTAGCTCCAACTACCGTTTCTTATCAGAGGCCAACCCATCAGAGGAATCAAGGGTATAATCATAGAAGGGAGAGTTATGATCCTATCCCTATAAGTTATATAGAATTACTCCCAACATTAATTCAGAAGAAGTTGGTTCAGACCCGACCACCTCCCACTGTACCATCACCATTGCCTTGGTTTTATAAAGCAGACCAAACATGTGCTTTTCATCAGGGAGCACCAGGGCATAATTTTGAGAACTGTTATCCTTTAAAGACTGAAGTATAAAACTTGGTGAAGTCTGGTATCTTATCTTTCAAGGATGTTGGCCCTAATGTGAAAGACAATCCTCTGCCCAAGCATGGAGGAGCAAATGCTGTGAATATGGTGGCCAGTTGTCGAGGCGACTTCTGGATTTTTGATATTAATCTGGTTAGAGGAGATTTGGTGAAAATGAATGCAGACCTCTGAATTTAGCTACTATACGCATGACCATGCTGGTTGTGCTATTTGTAGTACAGATATACAGGGTTGTGACAAGATAAAGGATGATTTGCCGGAGATGATGGATGAAGGCCTCATCCACATAATCAGGCCTAGGGAAGAGTATGAAGAGGAAGTAAACATGGTTTCTGGATGTCCTGGAGAGTTCAGAATTTTTGATGTGGAACATATGAATGAGGATTTTGTACAATTGCATGCTACTTTCTGCCACATGGCTGGTCAGGTAGAACGTCAGTATGGATCTTGTCGAATTTGCTGCCGGGATTCTTGAGGATGTTCAATTGTAAGGAAAGGTATTCAGTTTTATTATATAATGAAACTATCAAGGTTACAGGCCAAAGGGATGTTTACCATGAGGTTAATATGATTGAGGTTTGTTTGGCTGAAGAAGAGTCAGATGATGAGTATGCCTCAACGGATGAGTTCTTCTTCTCGGATGAAGATTTGTTTTCCATGGATGACTCTGTAATGACTGATTGTGTTGAAGAGGGAGTAAATGTTATTGTGCCTTGTTTTGGTGCACCCGCCTATTTTTGAAGTTGAATATCATAGCAAGCCAATTGCTACTTCATTGGTGATTAGTTTATCGGATCCTATTCCCTACAAGTCAGATAAGGCTTTACCCTACAGATATAATGCTACAATCTTAGAGGATGGTATGGAAGTTCTCATCCATCCAATGCCTAATGTTGGAAATAATTCTGAGACTGGTAGAGTGACCCGCAACGGTCGTGTATTTACACCAGTTGTTCGTGAAGATGTTAATACTGGAAAGAAAACTGTTGAAGATGTTGAACCCAAGAAGGCTGCAGGTGAATCTAGTGGAGCTTCGCTATAAAAGGAGGTGGACGATATTTTGAAGATAATCAAGATGAGCGACTACAGAATTGTAGATCAGCTACTGATGACTCCTTCAAAAATAACTATCTTGGCTTTATTAATGAACTCCTCTGCTCATAGAGAATCTTTAATGAGGGTATTGGACCAAGCTTTTGTGGAAAGTGATATGCCTGTAGACCAATTCAGCAATGTAGTAGGGAACATTACGTCATGTAATAATCCGAGTTTCTGCGATGATGAATTACCCGACGAAGGAAGGAATCACAATTTGGCCATCCACATCTCTATGAACTGCAAGAATGATTCATTATCCAATGTGCTGATTAATAATGGATATGCATTGAACGTTATACCGAGGAGCACTCTTATGAAGTTGAAATATCAAGGAACACCCATGCGCCCAAGTGGAATTATTGTGAATGTGTTTGACGGATCAACGAAGTCTGTTATTGGTGAAGTGGACTTGCCTATTCATATAGGCCCATATTTGTTTCAGATTACTTTCCAGTTCATGGATATTGTACCCGCTTATAGCTGCTTTCTGGGACGACCGTGGATACATGAGGCAGGGGCTGTCACTTTGACTTTACACCAGAAGCTGAAGTTTGTACATGAAGGAAAAGTGGTAATTATAAATGGAGAACATGAATTATTGATATCTCATTTGTCCTCTTTCAGCATTGTGGAGGCGGATGAAGCTGCTGTTGGAACCCAGTTCCAAGCTTTATCTATTGATAACATAAGAGGAAATGAGAATTCTATCTTTCGTTTAGGGATGCACAACAGGTTATGCGTAAAGGCCATAGTGACGTATGGGGACAAATTGTTGATCCACTTGTAAACAAGAATAGAGCTGGCTTGGGGTTCTCCGTGAAGAATGATAAAGGTAAGAGCATAAAGGAGAAGTCTACTGCAGGCATGTATCAAGGCATCTTCTGTAGGGTGGGTTATATTCATCCAACTGTTTCGGGATTAATGCCATCGTGGAAGATGAAGCTGAGCAAGAAATGCCGAATTATGTGACGCACGGAGTTAGGGTTCAGAACTGGATCACCATTGATGTTCCCTCTTGCATACATGTTTCAAAGTAATTTTTTTTTTGTTAATAATTTTGAAAAACTTTCACTCTGCCCAAGGTGAAATTATTGATATTGTATGGGCTTATCGTTTTCTTTGATTTTTAAAATCAATAATAAAAGTTATCTTTGTTTCCCAAATTGTGTTTTTATTTTTTGCTTTTTTTCTTGGAAAATGGTAATCAGAAAAAACCTTTCAAAATAAATAATAACTGAAATTCAATCTGCATGATCACTTGTTATATGTGTCAGTTTCTAAAAGCAATCATAAATCATATGTGCAGATTAATTAAAAAACATGTTGAATACAATGACCCTGCACCCTCTCCCAACTTTGAATGTCTTGTGTATGGGGCCGAAAAAGAAGACTATGATGATATTCCAGAAGAGGTCTCACGGTTGCTTGAGCGTGAGGAGAATGCCATTCAGCCGTATAAAGAGCCATTGGAAGTAATCAATTTGGGTTCAGAAGAAGATCTGAAGGAAGTCAAGATTGGAGCATTACTGCATCCTGATGTGAAGAGCGGGTTGATTGAGATGTTGAAAGATTATGTGGATATTTTTGCTTGGTCTTACCAAGATATGCCTGGTCTAGATACAGATATTGTAGAGCACCGTTTGCCGCTAAAGCCAGAGTGTTCGCCAATCAAACAGAAGTTGCGAAGAACTCACCCTGATATGGCAGTGAAGATCAAGGAGGAAGTGCTAAAGAAGATTAATGCCGGTTTTCTTGTGACATCAGTGTACCCTCAGTGGACCAATATTGTCCCAGTACCGAAGAAAGACGGAAAAGTTCACATGTGCGTAGATTACAGAGATCTAAATAAAGCTAGTCCAAAAGATGATTTTCCATTGCCACACATTGATATGTTAGTAGATAGAACAGAAAAATTCAAAGTTTTCTCGTTCATGGACGGATTTTTCCCAGGTATAATCAAATAAGGATGGCTCCTAAGGACATGGAAAAAACAACATTTATCACACCCTAGGGAATATTCTGTTAGAGTGATGCTCTTCGGGTTGAAGAACGCTGGTGCAACGTACTAGAGGGCTATTACAATCCTATTCCATGATCTGATGCACAAGGAAATTGAAGTATATGTTGATGATATGATTGCTAAATCCCAGAGTGAAGAAGGGCATGCAGAAGATTTGTTGAAGTTGTTTCAGCGTTTGAGGAAGTATCGTCTCCGCTTGAATCCAAATAAATGTACCTTCAGTGTTCGGTTAGGGAAATTGTTAGTTTTCATTGTTAGCCAGAAAGGGATTGAAGTTGACACTGATAAAGTTAAAGCAATTCAAGAAATTCCAGCACCGAGAACTGAAAAGCAAGTCAGAGGGTTCCTCGGGTGTTTGAATTATATTTCCAGATTCATTTCCCACATGACTGCAACGTGTGAACCGATCTTTAAGTTGTTAAAGAAAGATCAAGGTTGTGTGTGGACGAATGACTTCCAAAGGGAATTTGAAAGTATTAAAGAATATCTGCTTGAACCTCTTATCTTTCTCCCTCCTGTTGAAGGAATACCATTGATTATGTATCTGACAGTGTTAGATAATTCCATGGGATGTATTCTGGGACAACAAGATGAAACAAGGAAGAAAGAGTATGCCATTTATTATCTTAGTAAAAAGTTTACTGATTGTGAGTTGCGGTATTCCACGCTGGAAAAGACATGTTATGCTCTGGCCTGGGTGGAAAAACGTTTGCGGCAGTATATGTTGAATCACACTACTTGGTTGATCTCCAAAATGGATCCAATCAAGAATTTTTTTGAAAAGCCTGCTCTTACTGGGAGGATTGCTTGCTGGAAGATGCTGTTATCTGAATATGACATCGAATACCGCACTCAAAAATCTATTAAAAGTAGCATGTTGGCAGACTACCTTTCTCACCAACCAGTTGATGATTATCAGTTTGTGAAGTATGATTTCCTCGATGAGGATGTGATGTTTCTGAAAGTGAAAGACTGCGATGAACCATTTCCTGAGGAAGGCCCTGATCCTGAATCTCACTGGAGTATGATATTTGATGGAGTTGTGAATGCTTATGGTAAAGGAATCGGTATTATGATTGTCAGTCTACATGGATCACACATTCCTTTTACTGCAAGGTTGATATTTGACTATACTATTAATATTTCATAATATGTGGCTTGCATCATGGGTCTCGAGGAAGCTATTGATCTCAAAATTAAAATTTTAGATGTGTATGGCGATTCAACTTTGGTAATAAATCAGATTAAAGGAGGATGGGATACTCGTCACCCTGGCTTGATCCCTTACGAAGATTATGCTAGAAGATTATTACCCTTATTTAATAAAGTTGAATTCCATCACATCCCTAGAGATGAAAATCAAATGGAGGATGCTCTGGCAACTCTGACTTCTATGTATCAAGTGAATACTTGGAATGATATACCTCGAATTATAGTTCGGCGACTGGATAGGCCCGCTCACGTGTTTACAACGGAAGAGGTAGCAAATGAGAAACCTTGGTATTATGATATCAAGCATTTTCTCCAGACTCAAGAATATCCGATTGGTGCATCGAATAAAGATAGAAAGACATTGAGAAGATTTGCTAGCAGCTTCTTCCTCAGTGAAAATGTGTTGTACAAGAGAAATTATGACATGTTCTTGCTCAGATGCGTGGATAGATACGAAGCAGACATGTTGATGCATGAGATTCATGAAGGTTCATTTGGCACTCATGTTGTGATACGGTGAGAGAAATGACTTGGGTGTTTTGCATTTTATCGCAAATGTTACGGTTAGCAAGAGTTGCCACCGAATTTTCTTTTATGCAAAAGGAAAGGCTGAAAAGAACAGGAAAGACCTTTGGGATTGTTTCTTGAGTTCGAGGGGATAGATCATGAAAAAGGAAGGTGTTAGCACCATTTTCATCCATAGTTATCTATGGGCTCTTAGTTGCTTTCTAGATCACTTGCTTTTGTTTGAAAATGTGCTTTGTGTGGTTTTTGAAAGTATTTTGAAAAGGCGCCATCGTTTAGGCAAACTTTGTAATAGTTCTCGTTCGTAAGAACGTATACAAAGTGTTGATCTTTTGAAAATGTTTCATGTTTGCAAAATGTTTTGAAAGTGTTTTAGAAAGTGTTGGTGGTAGTTTTGAAAATAAGCAAGGAGTGTTTGATTTGAAATTGAGAAAGCAACTAAGAATAATCTACCTACTCAAAAATCTTAGTTTATTTCTTCCTTTCCTTTGATATTGCTATCTTACCATTGATTTGGTAAGAAGCCTTATCTTTGTATGTAAAGGGACGGGCATGGGTCATCGTATAGCCATGATAGCAATGTTATGGAACACCTTAGCAATTTTCTTTAAGGGACTAAGATCATTTTTGAAAGGCAACATTGATAGTGTCATCGAGGGACTATGATCTTGTATTTTTTTTATTTCTTTGCTAAGATATCACACATGCATAACATGGCCATTTTGGTAAGGCAACAAAGTGGAATTACCCTAAGGGTGCAAGTGTGTAAATGTGCTGATTTACATGCATTATTTTGTCTTGAATTAGGGTTTGCAAACTTATTGATTTTATTCTTTCCATACAAACCATAATTACTAGCATTTATATATAAAGCGATAAATTGCGGAAAGTAAAAATACTAAGCTATTAAATCATTAGGGGAGGAGTATACAAATTTAAAAATGGGGGATTTTGCAAGAAAATTAAACCTAATTATCTATTAAAACCATATTGAATAAATATACAAGAATTGAAAAAACAATGTACAAATGCAAATGGATAAAGAAATGATCTTTGTTTGATTTTATGAAAGGGTTTTAATTTTGACCTAATTAAAAAAATGATTAGTTAAAAATTAAATAAAAGTAACTTAAACTAATTAAGAAAGAAATTAAATTAAAAAAAGAAGTATTTTTAAGGGTTTTTTATGAAAAGGTTTTATCTTAAAAAATAGTGTGAAAATTAATAATTAAAATAAACCTAAATTCTAAGTTGATTTTAATTTAAAAGAAAACAATATAATAAATAAACCTAAGTCTAAATATTAATTATTAAAAAAAGGTTAAATTTATTAAGAAAATATTTTTAGTCTTTTTGTTTTTTACAAATAAAAAATAAATAAATGTAAAAAATAATAATAATAATATTTTTGGGTTTTTTTATTACTAATAAAAATAATAGTAATAATAATAAAATAATGAAATGTAAATAAAATAAAATAAGAAAATAAATAAATGAAATAAATAAAAGTTGGACCAGTAGTGTATGAGCAAACAGGGGGTTAGAGTCTGGTAAAAAAGGCAAAAGCCCAATGGTTTGTGGCCCAGGCGCCTGTTTCAAACAAAAAAAGAAGAAAAATGTGAAAAATGCACAAAAGGGTACCACTGGGGCTCGAACCTAGGTCCCATAGGTAACAGGCGCACGCTTTATCCACTGGGGTGGTGATACATCCGTTAACTTAAACAAAACAATAAATATGTAACATAAGTTTTGCCCTGAATGTAACATCATCTTCAACCTCCAGCCAAAGAACTTGTAACTCATTCATTTCTCATCCATTCACAAAACTTCCAACATCAAACTTGTTAGAAATTTCCTCACGATTCTGAATATGTAAATAACTTAAGCTAACTCTCAAAGATGAGCATGAATTTCTAACAGTACCAAATTCTGACCTAAATATTTTTCAGATGTTCAAACTCAAAATTCTCCCTACTCAAGCAATATAAATGAAATCTATAGATATGTATAGTTTCAGGGTAATGATGTCTACATTTTATCTTCACAAATGCAAGCCTAACAATGCCTAAATATGAAGATAGAAGTTCAAGAAAAATACCTCAAAACTGGAAATCATTAAATGAGTTTGAGCATGATTCAAGGTGCTGCAATGGTCAGGTTAGCTTCCTTGAGTCTCTAGGAAGCTAATGCAATGATTATTTGAGTTGAGAATGGCTGGAATGGTCTGGAAAAGTGCAACTGCAATGCTCTATTTTTGGCTATGGGAGTTGATAAAGATGGAGTTATAGTTTTAGAACAGGGATTGAGATGAGTTGTATTTGAAGTAAGAAAGCTTTTGAGATGATTTGGAGAAGAAACACACGAGTGGTTTGAGAGATGGGAGTTTGTGGTCAGGTTCTGCACAACAATGTAGTTTTTTGTGCAATCTGAGTTTTCAGGGAGTTTGGAAGTGTTTCTAATCGTGCTTTAGCTTGCAAATAACTTGTATAATTATATGAAAAAGGTTAGAGGGCTTGAGGTTCACAGAACTGTGAGATATAGAGTTATGACTATGTTACTTGATTTTGAAGAAAAGTGGAAAACATGGTTTCAAGGTGTAGTACAAGCATGGCCTGAGTTTATGGGAGGCTCTAGACATGTTGCTTTTGCCTTTGACATTGCTTGTGTTCAGATGAAACAAGTTAGGAGCTCTATGCATTGACTTTGTGATTGAAGTCACTTTTCCAAAATGGAAGTGTGAACTTTGTCTCATTAATGGAATAATCACTTGGACAATGACTCAAACACTTAGATCATAGCTCAAATAGTCGTGTAATCTTCTGATTATGGATAGATTTAGAGGTTATAAGCCTTTAAAGTAAGAATCGTGCAGTATGGGTGTGGATTGGATCAAATGTTCATCATGAAAATGACTTGAAAAACAAGTTTGAAACCCTAACTTCTTGCCTTTGATTATTTTAGCTCAAGAATGATCTCAATTAGTTCTTGGACATTTTGGAAATCTTGTAACATCCTCTACAACCTCTATGTTAGACATTTTTGAAAATTCCTCTTGGAACTCTGTGAAAAATTGCTATGAAGTTAGGTCAAAATCCTGTTAAACTAGGGCAAAATTTCCCTAAGTTTCCAAGTTTCATGAACATGTATTCACAAAATCATAACTTCAAATCCATTCATTTCTAGGAGAAGTTGTGTTCTACAATGTTTTATATCTCATTGAGATCTATAACTTTCATGTTGGAAGTTTCCTTTGAATCATCTTGCATCATGGTGGAAAATTGGCTCAAAGTTGTGAAAAAATATGAAGTTTTCAACACTTAGAAAAATTTCTAAGTTTAGAAATTTTGAATTTTCAAAATGAAATCTTGACTTCTTGATATCCTGATGAACAAGTTTCATATTTTGACATGTTTTGATGAATGGTGGTATCTTGAGTTGATCAACCCTTGTGCAGTCTTAAACCAAAGGAGATATTGTGAGAGATTATTTGAGAAATGAGAGGGCAAATTTTGGCGTACAACAACTTCCCCTGTTCAATCTTCTTAAACTGAAGAGTTAGATTGGCGGATCCGCCATTCGTGACTTGAAGGTGGAAGATGATTGAACACTAGAGTGCCCAAAAATTTGCACTCGAAGATGGATTGTGAATGGGTTTATAGATGCCATTTGGAGGAATGTTGGTAAACACTAGAAGAAGTATCAGCACAAATCTTTGGTCGATTTATACTAAAACTTGATGTTTTACCTGTGAGAAAAAAGAGTTAGTAAAATGCAGATGTATGCATGATGTTCACCAGATGTGGTATTATGCTAAATGTAATTTGTATGTACATGCTATGATATATGAATGTGAGATGTATGTTTTTGTACGGGAAAATAAATCCCTGACTGTTGTTGAGGAGATTCTGGGGAGTTGAATCACTGATCGTTGTTGGGGAATATCTCTTGAATGTCAGCTGTTATCTGGTCGGGTCCAGGCTTCACAATTTGTTGAGGATGAGGAAGTCAACTGCTATCTGGTCGGATCCAGGCTTCATGGTAACTTAACTGGGGAAGCATAAATTAACTGTTATCTGGTCGGATCCAGGCTTTGCAGAAAATTTCTTGAAGTTGAATAGTTATCTGGTCGGATCCAGGCTTCACGACAACTGACTAGGGATAAGGAAGTTAACTATTATCTGGTTGGATTCCAGGCTTTGTAGTGACTTGAAATAGTAACTACTATCTGGTCGGGTCCAGGTTTCACAGTTTTTGGAAAGTTGTATTATTATTTGGTTCAGTCCATGCTTCACAGTGTCTCTCTGGAGATCATAGTTAATTGTTATATGGCCAGGCTCTAGGCTTCATAATAACTTACTTGAATAGACAAAATTTAACTGATATCTGGTCGGGTCCAAGCTTTACAGTAACTTAATGACATTGAACCGCTATCTGGTCGGATTCCAGGCTTTGCAGATTTCTGAGGTGGTCAAGGTTAATTGTTATCTGGTCGGGTCCAAGCTTCACAATAAACTGCTTGGGGGTTTAATTGTTATCTCGTCGGATTCTAGGTTTCACAACAAACTTCTGAGAGGAATTGCTATCTGGTCGGATCCAGGCTTCAGAATAACTTGTTAGGGTAGGGGAAAACTCTACTGGGGAAAAGAAATTAAACCTTGGTCTTGGTTGAATCCAGGTTTTTCTATATCTTTGAAGAGTTAAACTACTATCTGGTCGGGTCTAGGTTTCATAGTATCTTGCGAAGTTAACTTTTATCTGGTCGGACCCAGTCTTCATAGTTAGTTTGAAAATTGTACTAATATCTGGTTGGGTTCTTTTGGAGATAGTAAAGGTTTTGTTGATGACTTTATTGGGGATTAGGGGTTGTGGCCCTAAGATTTGCCATAGTCTGAAAGGAAAACTCAAGCTGGAGAGTGTAGACTCAGTCGGAGAGGACAGACTCAGCTTGGGGAGATATACTCATCTCGGGGAGGATATACTCGGCTGGGGATACCAGGCTTAGCTGGGGGAGATAGACTATGCCGAGGAAATACAGACTTGGCTGGAAAGGATAGACTAAGCTGGGGAATTTTGTGGTTCCTTGATTGTTATATGTTGGGGAAATAAACCCTTTTTGGGAAATAAACCATGTTGATGAATACTCGATGAACTGCTGATGGAGTGAGTTCTTTGAAGAAGAGATCCACAAGGCTTCTACTTGTAGGATCAACTTAGCTGGAGAGAGAGCTGCCAAGAGATTGAGACTCTGGCTGGAGATCAACCTATGCAAAGAGACTTCGTGGGTAACTCTGTTGAGAATTGGTTTATGGTAGCCGTCTTGTGGGGATAATGCTAATGAAATAACTCTGTGGGGATATTCCACATACATTAAAGAGATGTTTGTTACTGCTTAGCAGGGCACATGTTCCAAATAGTTTTAATTATGTTCATATGCATATGTTCGTTCAATTTTAGTCATTGGACAATTTTGCATTCAAAATTAAAATAGAAAGTTTGCACTTCAAAGTATATTTGTATTGATATTTTTCCCATGAATAAGCATTTTTTATACAAAGAGACGGAGATCCTAGTAAGAGGAAATCGTCAAAAGGAAAACAGAGATTGAAAACAAAAATAAATAGCCATGTGAAATGATCTCATTGCATTCCAACTCTACTATTGCCCCAATGTCTTAGAATGCTCCTTGCCATTGACAAAAGTTGATTTGATTGATCTTGGACCGTTTGAACTCGGACCTTGGCGACAAAGTTGACTGTGGTGATTCCACGCGACATAGTCATACGCTTTCAATCCTTAATTTTTTCCCAGACCTCCCTTTCGGGTTTTCATCCCACCAGGATACCCATTTTTTTGCAAGTCGCCCTTTCGGGTTTTCAACTTGCCGGGTGTACAATCTTTCGCATATATCCCTAATTTTTACCCAAACCTTTTGGTTTGCCGAGATGCCCTTATTTTTCCTAGGTTTGTCAACCTAGCGGGTCTCTTATGCGTAGTATTTTTTAACTATGTCCGCGTTTATAGGATGCGGGAAGTCTTCGCCATCCATGGTAGTCAGCATCATGGCACCACCAGAGAAAACTCTCTTGAACACAAATGACCCTTCATAGGTGGGAGTCCATTTTCCTCTGGGGTCGCCTTGTGGCAGTATGATGTGCTTTATCACCAAGTCACCAACTTGATATACTCGAGGCTTCATATTTTTATCGAAAGCCTTGATCATACGTTTTTGGTACGTCTGACCATGACAAACAACAACCAGTCGCTTCTCGTTGATCAAATTCAACTAATCCAATCTCATCTGAATCCACTCGTCTTTGCATAAGCTTGCTTCATTCATAATCCTCAGTGAGGAAATCTGAACTTCCACTAGAAAACAACTTTCATGCCATAGACTAAGGAAAAGGGAGTTTCCCCAGTTGATGTTCTTGCTAACGTACGATAGCCATGTAGAGCAAATGGAAACATCTCATGCTAATCCTTATAGGTTACTACCATTTTCTGCACAATCTTCTTAATGTTTTTGTTGCCCGCTTCGACTGCGCCACTCATTTTAGGTCTATAGGGAGAAGAATTGTGATGCTTGATCTTAAACTGAGTGCAAAGCTCAATAATCATAGAATTGTTGAGGTTAGTCCCATTATCGGTGATGACCCTTTTGGGGATACCATAACGGAAGATGAGGTTGTGTTTGATGAATCTGGCTACCACATTCTTGGTGACTGAGGCAAAAGAGGCGGCTTCGACCCATTTGGTGAAATAATCAATAGCAACTAGAATGAAGCGATGCCCATTGGAAGTTGTGGGTTTGATTTCTCCAATCATATTAATTCCCCACATTGCAAATGGCCACAGAGCGGTCATGACGTTTAAAGGGATAGGAGGCACATGGACCTTGTCAGCATAGATTTGGCATTTGTGACAAGTTCTAGAGTGTTGGTGGCAATCAGTCTCCATTGTTGACCAATAGTAGCCAACTCTCAAGATTTTCTTATCCATCGTATGTTTTCTTAAGTGAGTGCCAAAGAGGCCATCGTGCAGGTCCTCCATAATTTCCTCTACCTACTTCTTGTCCATACATCAGAGTAGAGTAGAATCATGGTTGCGCTTGTACAATATTTTGTTACTTAGGAAGAATTTAGCTGAAAGTCTTTGTAAGAACTTTCTGTCATTGATGGATGCTCCCTCGGGATACTCTTGTGCTTCAAGGTATCTCATCACCTCATGGTACCATGGATTTTCCGTATCAGTGTAAAGCTCACAGCAATGTGCAGGTTCATCGAATCTTTCAATTGTAATTATAGGGGCTTCGTTGTCCCATCTGACCTTGAACATTGAAGACATGGTTACCAAGGCGTCAGCCAACTGATTTTCTTCCCTAGGGAAGTGCTCAAAGGTGATCTCTTCGAAGTAGGGAATCAAGGATAGCACAAGTTCCTTGTAAGGTATGAGATTAGGATGCTTAGTGTCCCAATCCCCTTTTACTTAGATAATCACTAGAGCGGAATCCCCAAACACATTCAAATGCTTGATCCTCAAATCAATGGCAGCCTTCAGACCTAAAATACATGCTTCGTACTCAGCCATATTGTTCGTGCAATCGAAGCATAGTCTGGCAGTGAAAGGAGTGTCGCAACCTTTAGGAGATATGATCACTTCACCAATTTCATTTCCTAAGGCATTGGAAGCCCCATCGAAGACCATAGTCCATCGGGATCCTTGTTCAGGTCCGTCATGTAACAGCCCGAGCCTTCAGCGTTCCCAACACTATTACCTCACGATCTTCTATACCCCCCCCCCCCCCCCTCACTAGTAGAGTTTTTGACTTCCGTGGGAATCGAACGCTGTACCTTGGGGTTCAAGTACATGCTCAATGCATTCCCACTACCAATTGAGCTACGTAGCTCAATTGGTAGTGGGAATGCATTGAGCATGTACTTCAACCCCAGGGTACAGGGTTCGATTCCCACGGAAGGCAAAAACTCTACTAGTGAGGGGGGGGGGGGAGAGAAGATCGTGAGGTAATAGTGTCGGGAACGCTGAAGGCTCGGGCTGTTACACGTCATACGGTCCAGGTTTCGCACAGTCAGTCACCAACATGATGTTCTCATCCGAGAAGTCAAAGTTCATGGTTTAATAACCATCAACAGCTTGATGGGCCAAATGATCTGCTAGTACACTTCCTTTGATAGCCTTTTGTGTAGTGTATTGAATGTCGTGCTCAGCGAAGATCATTTTCCATCTGGCTATCCGTCCGGAGAGGGCAGGTTTCTCGAAGATGTACTTGATTGGGTCCATCTTAGAAATCAACAAAGTGGTATGAGTCAACATATACTGTCTTAGCCGGCGAGCAGCCCATGCCAGAGCGCAACAAGTTTTTTCGAGCAGTGAATATCTGGTTTCACAGTCGGTAAACTTTTTGCTCAGGTAATAAATAGCAGGCTCTTTTCGGCCAGACTCGTCATGTTGGTCCAAAACACACCCCATAGTGTTCTCTAGTATTGTTAAGTACATGATCAAGGGTCTTGCTTCAACTGGAGGCATGAGAATAGGAGGCTCTTGTAGATATTCTTTGATTTTGTCAAAGGCGGCTTGGCATTCATCATTCCATCTGACTACCTCATCTTTCTTCAAGAGTTTGAAGATTGGTTCACAAGTAGCAGTCAAGTGAGATATGAAGCGGCCGATGTAATTGAGACGACCCAAGAATCCTCTAACTTCTTTTTTAGAATAAGGGACTGGTGATCAGTGCATTTTGATGCACATTCTTTCATGATTGTACTTATGCATTTTCATGGTTTGTTTAGCTTATTTTTGTATTTTACAATGTTTTTTATTTTAGTTTATTTCTACTCTTATTTGATTTTCGCACTTTATTTTCAGCATTAGCAGTCTGCACGAATAAATTTATAACTTGAGCTACGGGAGTCAGAACGAGGCATACTACCAGTCGTTGGAAAGTTAAGAGAAAGAGCTACGATTTTCATTCAGAAGTCAGGAGCTGAATCGGAATGTAGAAGGGCCATAAAATTCGTTGAAGTTGCAGCATTTTATATTTAAGTTTTGGGTCATTTGTTTTGGGCCTGTGTTATGTTTTCGACCCAGTTGGGTTATGGACCGAATCCTTATCCTTGCTATACCTAGCAGCCGCTACAATAATTTCATTTCTACCTTTTTCATTATAGAGAAAAAATACATTTTGCTTTTACGATTGTGATGAGGAACTAAACATCCAGAGTTGATCTACTGTAATCGCGTTCTGATGCTTTGAGGTTTTTAATTTATCAATTCAATTTCGTTTCTCTTTCAATTTTATTTTATGAAATTGTATTTTCTTAATATATTATTTCATGGAATGTCTTGATTAAATTCGTATGATTGTATTCCTAATCTTTAATCGTTGTTTACATTGCTTAGTCGTTAAATCGCGTTCTATATCGTGTTTTCTTAATTCATGATTACATTAATCCGTTTGCTTAATTCGGAATGGGAATTCAATCTATTTTATATCTATTGCGCTTGTCAATTGGTATTGAAATCGAATAGAGGTCGAAGCCGCTTAGGGAATTGATAAGGTAAAAACCAATGATTAGCAGGAACCTGAAAACAGTATATCGACTTATTTTTATAATCATTTATTTCGTGTTATGAATCGATCCTAAAACCAACCCCCCATTCAATTTCTATTAGTTAATAATAAAATTAAGAATCTTTGCAATACGACTCGAGCCATTGTCGCTATACTGCATTTTACAAAATACTCGTTTTTGATCCGTGTGCGACAGCGGATCAACTGGCATTTCTTGGTTGGCCTTCACCTTTGCAGGATCAACTTTAATGCCTTTATTGCTGACAACAAAACCTAGAAGCTTTCCAGATTGTACTCCAAATGTGCACTTATTAGGGTTTAACCTCAACTTGTACTTTTTCAGCCTCTCGAATAGTTTATATAGGTGATTGAGATGTTCCTCTTCAGTGTGTGATCTGGAAATCATATCATCCACATATACCTCTATTTCATGATGAATCATGTCGTGAAAAAAAGCTACCATAGCCCTTTGATATGTTGCCCCTGAATTCTTCAACCCGAACGACATGACCTTGTATCAAAAGGTGCCCCATTGCGTAACGAAAGTTGTCTTCTCCATGTCTTCGGGAGCCATCCTTATTAGATTATAGCTAGAGAAACCGTCCATGAAAGAGAAGACTTTATGATGAGCAGTATTATCGACCAAGACGCCAATGTTTGGTAGAGGGAAGTCATCCTTGTGGCTTGCCCTACTCAGATCCCTATAATCTACGCACATGCGAACCTTTACGTCTTTCTTCGGCACTGGCACCACATTGGCAACCCATTGGGGATAGGATGTCACAACCAAGAATCCTGCATCAAATTGTTTCATCACTTCAACTTTGATCTTCTCAGACATATCAGGCCTCATGCGACGAGCTTTTGTTTGACAAGAGGAAAATCTTCTTTTGTTGGAAGATGATGAACTATGACGTCGGTATCCAACCCTTGCATATCTTCATACGACCAAGCAAATACTTCCACATAATCATGAAACATATGAACCAACCTGCTCTTGACACTGCTTTCCAAGTTAGCACCGATCCTGATTTCCTCCTTATCAGCCTTAGTACCCAAATTGATGACTTTAACTGACTCTTTGTGCAGATGAATAACTTTTTCCTCTTGTAATAGAAGTCTGGCTAGTTCTCCCGGTATTTCACAATCTTCCTCGCCTTCGTCTTCGACTTGGTTAATTGGACACTCAAAGTCATATTCCGCAATAGTAGAGTCATTGCAATAGGATCCATAGTGGATGAAGACCTGCAAGAGCGTGTGTGTGTGCATGTAAGATACATGGCTATTTGGAAAAATGTATTTAAAGGAAAGACAATGAACACAAAGATTTGAATACAAAAGAGTCCAATGATTTGTATTGAATGATCATATGATTAGATGAGAATAAATAAAACCCTTGAAAAATGGACCAAAGTGCCTCGGGCCAGGCACATGGCTTAAAAGTCATTGTTAAATATTACAGACAAAATGTTCTTGAATTGAAAGAAAAGAAATAACAAGTGGATTACTCCTCAATGAAGGAGATGGGAACGAAGTCCTTTGCATGCCAATTCTTCAGCTCCGTTGTAGTTGGATACACCCAATCTTCAAATGCAGCTTCTTCATCAGAGTCACCTACAACGTTAACTTCATGGCTTCCTGCGGAGAGGTGGCTTTCCTGCACGGGCATGCCTTACTTTCTTCTAGGCCTTGACGGTGAAACCTAAACCAAACTTGTCCACTTTGAATGGGATATCAAGGAGTTTCCCCCAAGTATCACAGCTTCCTTCTTCAATTGTAGCACGAGCGTCTTTGACTGAAACCATCTTTGGTGTGGCCTTAATAGCTTTGGATTCATCAGAGGAACATTTGGTAGCATCAACCATAGGTGGCACGACTTCAAAGGCTTGACAAGGGGTCTCAATGAATTCTCCATCCATCTCTACGTACTTGAACGAGTTAAGGTGACTTACCATAAACTCTTCTTTTCCACAGACAGTGACAATCCTTCCCTTGACCGGATATTTGAGTTTCTGATGGAGAGTTGAGGTTACTGGCCCAGCTTTATGGATCCAAGGGCGACCCAGTAGACAAGAATAAGCAGGACGAATATCCATAATGTAGAAGGTGGAGTTGAAGATTTGGGAGCCCACTTTAATTGGAAGATCTACTTCCCCATGAACTGTTCTTTTTTATCCTTCGAACGCCCTTACAATGATATCACTTGGCTTCAAGACTAAACCTTCACAGTCTAGATGGTCTAACGCCCCCTTTGGTAGCACGTTTAGAGAAGAACCAGTCTCGACCAACACATGTGCTAAGGTGGTCCCCTTGCACTCGACAGAAACATGTAGAGATTTATTGTGATTCTTCCCAAGCAGTGTTAGGTCAGCATTTGAAAATCCCAAGCCATTATCAGCCGTCAGGCTCGCCACGTAATTCTCAAATTGGTTTATTGTTGACTCATGGGGGACATGAGATTTTTTCAAGAATTTGATTAATGTCCGAGCCTGGGCATCGGAACAGAGTAGTAATGACAATATTGAAATATTAGAAGGGGTTTGCCCCAACTGTTCCACAATCTTGAAGTTTCTCCTTTTTATTATCTTCAAGATCTCGCCCATCTCAAGAGCGGAGGGTTCTCCATCAGCAACGTCCTTTGCAGGTATTTCTGTCATGACCGGCTCAATAACCATCTCCTTCCCTCTTGTATCAGTACTTGGTTTGGCAGCAGTAATGCGGATGGGCGCCTTTGTAACAACTGGTGGTGAGATATTGGGTGAAAATATTATTCCTGTTCTGGTTACTTTGCTTGAACCAGTTATGTTATCAACATCATCATCTTTTTCTCCTTCGATCCAAGCGTCTTTTTTAATCCCATGATAGAACACCTCAGCACCATAGTTCCATGGTACTGCCTTGTTTGAAGAGTAGGGAATTGGTCCAGGATTGGTAATTATTAAGGGAGAAAAAATTGATTCATTTGCAATCCTAATAGGAACTTTGGAGGTGATCCTAAGAGGCTTGTTTAAGATGGTAATAATGGAGAGGTCTTCACATTTGTTAGTCAAACTTTTGGTAAGAAGAGTCTTTTCAAATAGAATTTCGTGGCTATCCATCAGGCGTTGAATGCCTTTCTTCAGCCTTTCACATCCATTGAGTTGTTGGGTACAACAAACATTATCTTTTACACAGCTAGGGAAAATCTCAGCTTTCAATAGATTCTTTTTGATGATATTCAGCGGAGTAGTCAATTCTTCAACAGAGGCAACAAAAATTGTATCTTCAATAACATTAACACCCTTGTCATGCTTTGGCATAGGCGTGGTGATTACATTCGGAGGAGGAGGAGGATCAAACTCAATAGTCTTGTTATCGATCAAATCCTGAATTTTATTTTTCAAGGCCCAACACTGGTCAGTCTCATGCCCGGGGCTGCTTGAGTGGTAAGCACATTTGGCGTTCGGATTATACTTTGGCGAAGAGGTATTTGGGTTGGTAGGTGGATCGCGCAATGTCACTAAATTATCCTTTAGCAAATGTTGAAGGGCTTGATATAGTGACATGCCTAATCTCGTGAATTGTCTTCTCGGAGTTTCAAAACATTGATGATTTGCAGATTGTCTTGGAGTAGGAGTTGGGTTGGAGATTCAGACAGCGTTAACAGGCAAGTGATCATTCTGCTTGGTACGGGCCCTTTCCCCGTACACATAATTGATTTCCTTCTTTGCAGCAAAAGGTTTCTTTATAGGATTTGAAGTGGATTCAAATGCCATAGAGATCTTCCCACTTTTGATGCCGCTTTCAACTCTTTCACCAGTTAAGATTAACTCGGTGAATCCGGAGGAGCAACAGCCTACCAACAAGTTAAAGAAAGGACTGGATAAGGTGCCCATAAACATATCAATGTTCTCTCTATCAGTCAAAGGTTGTTGAACCCTACCTGCAAGGTCTCTCCACTTTTGTGCATATTCCTTAAATCCTTCATTCTTCCCCATAGTCATATCTTGCAACTGAACCCTCGTTGGCGCCAAGTCGGTGTTATACTGGTACTGATGGTAAAATTCGGTAGCTAAATCTTCCCACGTATTGATACGGGAACCATCTAACTGATAAAACCATTCAAGTTGCGTTCCGGCCAAGTTCTCTTGGAAAAGTGAACCTAGAGTTTCTTATCAGCAGTATGTGGTTGTATCTTACACACATGAGGTTTCAGGTGGAGTTTTGGGCAAGAAACCCCATCGTACTTTGCAAAGATTGGTATTTTGAATTTATGGGGAATCACGACCCCGGAGATCAAACCTAAATCATCAAAATTTAAACCGGGGACAACTTGGATTTCAACAGCTTTCAATCTGTCTTCTAACTGTTATACTTGACATCGGTGGGTGGATACTACTCGTCAAAATAATCATCAGCAGACACTTGATCATTAACACAGTCAGCCTGGGTACTTTTAACTTCACCAATCTGATTCTCGTCTTCTTCAGATGAGTCTTCTCTTATCGGGATCTGATGAATTGTCTCCTTGAACCTTCTACCCATGTTAAGTAGAGCTTTCTTCTTGGGCTTCTTCTTAACTGCCAACAATGCTATCATATCTTTCTGCCCCTTGGCTAGGGCCAGTAGAGTCTCTTGGAATTGAGAGTTTTGTGCCTAAAGAGCCTTCACAGTTTTCTCTAGATCCATCTTGCTGAAATAAACAACAGAAAGATAAGGAAACATGTTATGTGAAAACCTGTCATGTTATGATGCATGAAAGATGTATATGCAAATGATTTCAAGGATTTATGGAATTTAAATTTGCATAGACAAAGGAATGAACAAAATTCAATTTTCATTAATTAGTTCAAAAGGATTACAACATGCCTCTTGGGCTTACAAAATAACTTTCTAAGATAAAAAGACTGAACGCATCCTCTTCGGTGCAAGGTAGGCGTTCACACTTTGTTCTTCTTGTAGATGCTTCGTAAGCTCCAAGACCCTCTTCTCGCTAGCACAGAATTGAGCTTCGAAAGTATCTCGTTCTTCCTTCAGCTGAATCTAACCTTTTTGCAAGTCTTCGAGAGAAGATGGCATGTCGGGGTGGAGGATAGTGTAGGGGCATCTCCTTCAACCACATGTTCCATGATAACTGGTAAGATGGAGGGATAAGGCATCACAAGTTTCTGAGCACGATCTCGTACCCACTTAAGGTAAGGCTCTAGGGGAATGGAATCCTTGTGTCCCAATATTTTACCGTCCACTTTGCTCACCATCCTGTTGGACTAAAATATCCAGCGTCAACCTTAGGGATTCGAAGGGCTTAACATCCCACCATGGGCGCTTAGTAATCTAGGTGCAACCATTGAAAATGCTTGTACTATATGGAAATAAAGTTGCACCTTGGCTACAAGCAATTTCTTTTAGCTCAGTGGTAAGCGCTTGATCCTACAAGTGGTATCAGAGCACATGGATCTGGGTGCAAACACTTAACCATGTCAGATAAAGATCCAAGGGGGAAAACACTATGATGGGAACAAGTCAGAACATCAGCAGCAACCCTCCAATATTTGACGGTGAAAATTTTGACTACTGGAAGGATACGATCAGAAGCTTCTTCCTAGCCTATGATGTTGACCTCTGGGATGTGGTAACTGATGGATACATACATCCTGTTGATGAAAGCGGTCAGAAGATTGACAAAAAAAGGATGACAGGTCATCAAAAGCAAGACTTCAGAAATCATCACAAGGCCAGAATGATTCTCTTGAGTGCCATCTCATATTCAGAGTATGAGAAGATCACAAACAAAGAAACAGTTAAGAACATGTTTGATTCTATGAGAATGATGCATGAAGGCAACATGCAAGCAAAAGAAACCAAAGCCCTTGTGCTCATTCAGAAGTATGAAGCCTTCAGAATGGAAGAAGATGAAACCATTGAAACAATGTTCTCTAGATTCCAAACTCTGGTGGCAGGGCTAAAGGTGCTGGACAAAGGGTACTTAACTGCTGATCATGTAAAAAAGATCATCAGAAGTTTACCAAAACAATGGAGACCAATGGTCACGACTCTCAAACTGGCAAAAGATCTGAACATAATATCTCTAGAAGAACTTGTCAGCTCCCTCAGAAGCCATGAGATAGAGCTAGAAGATGATAAGCCTCATAAGCAATGTAAGTCTCTTGCTCTGAAATCTAACAAATATGAAACCAAAATTTTGCAGGCAGAAGCAGAAGCAGAAAACTTTGGAGAATCCTCATCAGAAGAAGACGAACTGTTATTTCTATCTAGAAGTATCAATCAGCTATGGAAGCACAGGCAGAAGAATTTCAGAAACTCCAGAAGAACAGGAAATGAATCTGAACAATCCTCTGGATACAGAAAATCAAGTAACTGAATCATTACCTGCTATGAATGCAATAAACAAGGTCACTACAAAAGTGAGTGTCCAAGGATTCAGAAGGAGAAACATAAAAGGAAGTTCACTAAGGGGAAGAAGAAAAGTCTTAAGGCAACATGGTATGACTCTGAATCTTCTGAAGACAGAATAGAATCAGAAGACGATCAAGCCAATATATCTCAAACGGATAACTTATTAGATGTCTCTAAATCTTCTGAATCAGAATTAGGGTCAGACTCAGAACCAGACACAGAAGAGGTATTCCCTGATTTCACTGTTAATTTTACTAAGGCTGAACTTGCAAAAAGTCTGAATAAAATTCTGGAAAGGTATCAACAAATCAGAGTCAAATTCAAGAACCTGAAAAGGGATCTTGTCTCTGACTCTGAAAAGACTGAGAGTCTCAGATTAGAGAATTCTGAGTTAAAAGAAAAGATTTCAAAATCAGAAAATGATTTACAAAACTCTCAGAAGGAAATAATCTCAGAGGATCCCAGTAATGCTGATAAGATCATAAAGGAATATGATCAAAGCTTTCAGAAGTTTCTGGCTAAAAACATAGATAGAAGCAAAATGGCTTCAATAATCTATGGAGTTAGCAGGAACGGTAGAATAGGTATATGATACAAAGGCAAAGTATCCCAACCTAAGAAAGTTAAGGACCTGGTTATCAAACGCACTCCTCTCTATTCTCACTTCACCACTGGGAAAACACATGATATAAAACATGTTGGTAAGGCGTTTTATACTAAACCAAAATTCAAACAGAATTTTGGAAACTCTAACAGTCATGGACCCATAAAGATATGGGTACCAAAATACAAAATCATCTATGTTGTAGATATTTTTAACAGCAAGGTTGAAACTCTAGTATTAACACCTGGACTCTGGATGCTCTCAACACATGGAGGAAAGAAAGCATATGTTCCAAAACCTGGAATTTACAGGATTCGCAAATTTCAGAGGCAATCAGAACAGAAGATTACTGGCTCTGAAACTATTTGAAACAAGAATGGAAATACAACATCGTAAGCTCTCTAAAGAATCTCAGATGTATCCAGAAGAGGATGTCACACTGTTTCAAGAACTTCTGTCAGAGCAATCCAATCAGAGTCTTTACCACTTTTTGATTCTTGACAAAAAGGGGGGAGAATGGAGAATATTTTGACTCATTATTAGAATATCGTCAGGGAAGTATTTTATTTAGTATTTTATTTTCTCGTTAGCTGAGTATTCTACTCAGGGGGAGCCTTTTAATTATTGTTCTTTATATTCCATCAAAATATACTAGTTTTTGTCATCATCAAAAAGGGGGAGATTGTTAGAACATAATTGGTTCTACATCCCAGCAAGAGTTTTGATGATAACAAACACATGATATAAAGAAAAAATATGCTCGATATTAAAAATTATCTTTACATGCAGGATGTTCTGATGTCAAAAATATATTCTGATGCAACTGGAAGTTATGCCTGAACATCACCAGAAGTTCTGATTATGCAAGCACAGAAGTTGAGAGGACAATGAAAGATTCAGACGCATCAAATATGCATGACACACTTATATGAAGAAGTTCTAATTGAACTTCTGAATGCACCAGCGTTATGAAATAGAATCTTTGATACTCTGATGTGCAAAATTCTGTTTCGTAGCACTGGTGCATTCAGAAGTTCAATCAGAACTTCTTCATATAAGTGTGTCATGCATATTTGATGAGTCTAAATCTTTCATTGTCCTCTCAACTTCTGTGCTCTCATAATCAGAACTTCTGGTGATGTTCTGGATGAACTTCCAGTTGCATCAGAATATCTTTTTGACATCAGAACATCCTGCATGTAAAGATAATTTTTAATAGCGAGCATATTTGTTCTTTATATCACGTGTTTGTTATCATCAAAAATCTTACTGGGATGTAGAACCAAATTATGTTCTAACACATCCTCCAAGCTCGGATAAACCTCTAGCGGTAGCTTTGATCGTTGCTCTCGTAGTCGAATACCACTCCTTGAATGAGCATCTCATGTGGACCATCCCTTTGGGCGTAACCAAACTGTCGTAAAGTTAAGCAGGGGTTGTAAGTGATACCTCCCCTAATGCCAAGTAAAGGGACATTAGGGAATTCACCACAATGGTCGATGATAGTAACATTCTCCAAGGATCGGGAACACCAAGGAACATCTGAATGTCTGAGCGTCATCAACCTATGGGACCATCTTGAACCAAGCTCGTTCTTCAACACATATCGGGGAAGATGTGAAATAAACCATCTTGACAAAAGAGGAGTGCAACACATGAGGATTCCTCTCTTCCTCATAGTGTGAGAGTGAAAAGAATGTAGGATATCTCCCAATAAGGTAGGCACCGGGTTGCGAGACATGAAGGTTTTGACAGCGTTTACATTTATGAGTTGGTCAGGGTTTGGAAACAAAACCATCCCATAGCTGAGAAGGGCCAGTATTTCTTCAAAAGCTTGTAAGTCTAAGGAGTTCCAACAATATTTAGCTTTCTCAAACAAGAACTTGGCTAAGAAACCTTTGACACCACTCCTTGTTTCCCAATTAGTTGTGATATCAGATTGTGGCAAGTGTAGTGCTTGGGCAATCTCTTCAGGTTTTGGATCTCTTTCTGTACCATTGAAGGGTAGTTGATTGAGAATGGGAATCCTCAAGAGTTATGAAAATTCTTCTAGAGTAGGCACAAGTTGATAATCGAGAAAAGTGAAACAATGGTGTAGAGGGTCAAAGAATTGGAACAACACCTTCATAATATCTTCATCAGTGTTAGAAGTAACCAAGTTTAGGAGGCGACCATGTCTTTCGGTGAATGGAGAATTATCAGGAACCCTTGATGCTAACTCTTTGAGTTAAGGAGGAATTCTTATGAGATTGACTTGAATAGTATTTCTACGGATAGAGGCCATGTCCTACAAAACAGAACAAAGATAAATCCCAATAATCCTTGAAATGGTTAGTGAAAATGAGTATGATGTTATGATGTTTATGATGTTATGTACAAGTAAATACATACAAACAAGGAAAACAAGTCCTTAGGTTTAGGCTTGCATGGAGTCTCATAGGTAAGTACCCTCTTGAAGTTTAATTGGCTCAAACCTGTCCTATAAATAGTAACCGAGTTCTAAGGGATCTCAATATCACTGATTTGTCTTCTCGGGCATTGTTTCAGCGCAAGCCTCTTTCACGGCGACCGAAATATCCCGAAAATCAAACCTCAATAAGTGTAGTATCGAGTATCTACCAACTTTGGACCGCACCAAAGTCAGTCATCTCACTACGTCCTAATGGCCAAGTTGGTCAAGTAAAGTTCTAAAAGTTAGTTAGTGCTTCATGACATCACTCAGTGGCCCCGTATTCTCCTTGACTACTCAAGGGCTACCGGTACCCACAAATATGTCAAACTAACGTAGCTATTGCTTAGACCATGTCAGTATACCCCGCAGAGTTTCCACAATGTATTGCTACTTACCTATAAGGTATCCCAAATCCGGGTAAAGGATTAGAACAAGCCCAAACAAAGAACTAAAATGTAAAGCAAACAAATCAAACAAATGAAAGCAAATAAAGGTGATCTAGCCCTAAGGTAACCCCACTTTTAAGTTTCTCCCCAGTAGAGTCGCCAGTTCTGTGATACGGTGGGAGAACTGACTTGGGTGTTTTACATTTTATCGCAAATGTTGCGGTTAGCAAGAGTCGCCACCGACTTTTCTTTTATCTAAAAGGAAAGGCTGAAAAGAACAGGAAAGACCTTTAGGATTGTTTCTTGAGTTCGAGGAATAGATTATGAAAAGGGAAGGTGTTAGCACCCTTTTCATCCATACTTATCTATAGGCTCTTAGTTTCTTGCTAGATCACTTGCTTTTGTTTGAAAATATGCTTTATGTGGTTTTTGAAAGTATTTTGAAAAGGCGCCATCGTTTAGGAAAACTTTGTAATAGTTCTCGTTCGTAAGAACATATACAAAGTGTTGATCTTTTGAAAATGTTTCATGTTTGGAAAATGTTTTGAAAGTGTTTTAAAAAGTGTTGGTGTTTGTTTTAAAAATAAGCAAGGAGTGTTTGATTTGAAATTGAGCAAGCAACTAAGAACAATCTACCTACTCAAAAGTATTAGTTCATTTCTTCCTTTCCTTTGATATTTCTATCTTACCATTGATTTAGTAAGAAGCTTTATCTTTGGATGTAAAGGGACGGACAAGGGTCATCGTATAGCCATGATAGCAATATTGTGGAACATCTTAGCAATTTTCGTTGAGGGACTAAGATCATTTTTGAAAGGCAACATTGATAGCGTCATCGAGGGACAATGATCTTGTATTTTTTTTATTGCTTTGTTAAGATATCCCACAAGCATAACATGGCCATTTTGGTAAGGCAACAAAGCGGGATTACCCTAAGGGTGAAAATGTGCAAATGTGCTGATTTACATGCTTTATTTTGTCTTGAATTAGGATTTGCTAACTTGTTAATTTTAATCTTTCCATACAAACCCTAATTACTAGCATTTATATATAAAGTAACAAATTGTGGAAAGTAAAAATACTAAGCTATTACATCATTAGGGGAGGGGGTGTACAAATTTACTAATGGGGATTTTGTAAGAAAATTAAACCTAATTATCTATTACAACCATATTGAATAAATATACAAGAATTGAAAAAACAATGTACAAATGCAAATGGATAAAGAAATGATCTTTGTTTGACTTTATGAAAGGGTTTTAATCTTGACCTAATTAAAAAAATGATTAGTTAAAAATTAAATAAAAGTAGCTTAAACTAATTAAGAAAGAAATTAATATAAAAAATGTATTTTTTAGGGTTTTTTATGAAAAGGTTTTATCTTAAAAAATAGTGTGAAAACTAATAATTAAAAGAAACCTAAATTTTAAGTTGATTTTAATTTAAAAGAAAATAATATAATAAATAAACCTAAGTCTAATTAATTATTAAAAAAGGTTAAATTTATTAAGAAAATATTTTTTTTTACAAATAAAAAATAAATAAATGTAAATAATAATAATAATAATATTTTTGGATTTTTTTATCACTAATAATAATAATAATAATAATAATAATAATGAAATGTAAATAAAATAAAATAAGAAAATAAATAAATGAAATAAATAAAAGTTGGGTCAGGAGTGTATTAGCAAACAGGGGGCTAGAGTCTGGCAAAAAAGGCAAAAACCCAATGGTTTAGGGCCCAGGCGCCTGTTTCAAACAAAAAAAAAGAAGAAAAATGTGAAAAATGCACAAAAGGATACCACTGGGGCTCGAATCCAGGTCCCATAAGTAACAGGCGCGCGTTTTAACCACTGGGGTGGTGATACATCCGTTAACTTAAACAAATCAATAAATATGTAACATAAGTTTTGCCCTGAATGTAACTTCATCTTCAACCTCCAGCCAAAGAACTTGTAACTCATTTATTTCTCATCCATTCACAAAACTTCCAACATCAAACTTGTTAGAAATTTCCTAACGATTCTGAATATGTAAATATCTTAAGCTAAGTCTCAAAGATGAGCATGAATTTCTAACAGTATCAAATTCTGACCTAAATATTTTCAGAGGTTCAAACTCAAAATTCTCCCTACTCAAGCAATATAAATGAAATCTATGGACATGTATAGTTTCCGGGCAATGATGTCTACATTTTATCTTCACAAATGCAAGCCTAACAATGCCTAAATATGAAGATAGAAGTTCAAGAAAAATACCTCAAAACTGGAAATCGTGAAATGAGTTTGAGCTTGATTTAAGGTGCTGTAATGGTCAGGTTGGCTTCCTTGAGTCTCTAGGAATCTAATGCAATGCTTAGCTTGAGTTGAGAGTGGTTGGAATCGTCTGGAGAAGTCCAAGTGCAATGCTCTGTTTTTGGCTATGGAAGTTGATGAAGATGGAGTTACAGTTTTAGAACAGGGATTGGGATGAGTTGTATTTGAAGTAAGGAAGCTTTTGATATGATTTGGAGAAGAAACACACTAGTGGTTTGAGAGATGGGAGTTTGTGGTCAGGTTCTACACAACAATGGAGTTTTTTGTGCAATCTGAGTTTTCAGGGAGTTTGGAAGTTTTTCCAATCGTGCCTTAGCTTGCAAATAACTTGTATAGTTATAGGAAAAAGGTTAGAGGGATTGAGGTTGAAAGAACTGTGAGATATAGAGTTATGGCTATGTTACTTGATTTTGAAGAAAAGTGGAAAACATGGTTTCAAGGCATAGTACAAGCATGGCCCGAGTTTATGGGAGGCTCTAGACATGTTGCTTTTGCCTTTGACATTGCTTGTGTTCAGATGAAACAAGTTAGGAGCTTTATGCATTGACTTTGTGATTAAAGTCACTTTTCCAAAATGGAAGTGTGAACTTTGTTCCATTAATGGAATAATCACTTGGACAATGACTCAAACACTTGGATCATAGCTCAAATAGTTGTGTAATCTTCTGATTATGGATAGATTTAGAGGTTAGAAGCCTGTAAAGTAAGATTCATGCAACATGGGTGTGGATTGGATCAAATGTTCATCATGAAAATGACTTGAAAAACAAGTTTAAAACCCTAACTTCTTGCCTTCGATTCTCTTAGCTCAAGCATGACCTCAATGAGTTCTTTGATATTTTGGAAATCTTGTAACATCCTCTACAACCTCTATGTTGGAAATTTTTGAAAATTCCTCTTGGAACTATGTGAAAAATTACCGTGATGTTAGGTCAAAATCCTGCCTAAACTAGGGCAAAATTTTCCTAAGTTTCCAAGTTTCATGAACATGTATTCACAAAATCATAACTTGAAATCTATGCATTCTAGTAGAAGTTTTTTTATACAATGTTTTAGATCTCATTGAGATATACAAATTTCATGTTGGAAGTTTCCTTTGAATTATCTTGCATCATGGTGGAAAATTAACTCAAAGTTATGAAAAAATATGAAGTTTTCAACACTTAGAAAAATTTCTAAGTTTAGAAATTTTGACTTTTCAAAATGAAATCTTGACTTTTTGATTTCTTGATGAACAAGTTTCATATTTTGACATGTTTTGATGAATTGTGATCTTTGACACTGGATTTTGACTAAAAAGTCAAACTTTGACTTTTTAGTGTACAATTGACTTTTGATCAGTTGACTGAAAATTTATCTGTCAATCAATTGATCTTGAGGAATGTTTTGATCCTTTTCATTAGGTAAAAATGATGCATTTGAGTCCTTGAGATCATGCCTTGAATCAATCAATCATTTTCTAGGTCAAAAATCAGAAATTTCCCCTTCTCAGTCAAAACCCTAATTTTGATCATATTGCCCTTTTGATGATCTGATCAAATTTTTAGAGGAATTATGGTCCAAACTTGATCAAATGATATATATGAGTTCATAATGTTGATATGGATAAAAAATTATGAAGTTTGACCGTAAATTTATCGCAGTTGACTTTTTCCCCAATATAGTTGATTTGGTCAACTGATCAATTGACTGAGCAAAAATGTGATCCAAGACTTGAAACTTGATATGAGAAATCTTGAGAGTAAAAAATGATCCATGAAAGTCATATGAGGCATTAAAAGTCTAATTGTCCTTGTGCAATCTCAAACCCTAATTTTCAGTCATCAATGCTTGAGGGGTATCTTGAGTTGATCAACCCTTGTGCAGTCTTGAACCAAAGGAGATCTTGTGAGAGATTATTTGAGAAATGAGAGGGCAAATTTTGGGGTACAACACATGCCAACAGACATTCGATGGCTAAAAAGATGCTAAGGTAGGTTACTATTGGCTGACAATGGAATCTGACTGTTACAAATTTGCGAAGAAGTGCCATAAATGCCAGATTTATGCGGACAAGATTCATGTGTCTCTGACACTTCTCAATGTTATTTCTTCCCCGTGGCCTTTCTCTATGTGGGGTATTGACATGATTGGGATGATAGAACCCAAATCTTCTAATGGACGCCGTTTTATCTTGGTAGCAATTAATTACTTCACCAAATGGGTGGAAGCTTCTTCATATGCTAATGTTACTAAGCAAGTGGTAGTGCGATTCATTAAGAATAATATTATATGTAGGTATGGTGTGCCGAGCAGAATTATCACCGACAATGGCTCGAATCTGAATAACAATATAATGACAAAACTTTGTGAAGAATTCAAGATTGTCCATCATAATTCATCTTCGTACAGGCCGGAGATGAATGGGGATGTTGAAGCTGCTTCATATCTCGATGATGAAACACTATCTCCCCTAGTGAAGTCTGTATGATATTTCTCCATTAAAGTCAGCTTGAATTCCTCAGTGGATGTTTTGACAATATAGCTTCTATCTGCCTTATTCAAAATCAGTACTGCAATCCCTAGTAGAAGTGCTACGCATGAAAAAATTTGTTTCCTCATTGAAGTCTGAGTGCTATTCCCCGGTGAAGCTTGAAGAAAGATGTTATATCTCTGTATCTGTACTGTTTTATCGCTATGATTTGTTTACTTCCAGATTATGTTTCTCCCCAGTGAAGTTAAGCCATGCAGTAGGACTTTGTTTCCTCAGTTGGTGCTTATTTTCTTATGGAATGATCGTCTTGGATGTGATATAGCCGAGTGTTGATTGTGCCCGAGTTGGTTTTGTTTGTTTACCCCCAGTATTATATGTTTGTTTTGTCAGTATATACATGATGACACTCATACATTCATACATACATCATGCATAGTTAAATCATTGCTCATTTGTATTCATCAATATCTTGTTGACATATTACCTTGTTTTGCAGAGTTGTCTTGTCTTCTCTCCAATAGAGTGTTAGCCTTAAGCAGAAAGTGTATATTCTTTCAATTTCCCTACTGAGTTATCCCTCGTGGAAGATTTTTTGCTTTAGCCTTCCTGTACAGCTCTTGGTCTAGATGATTTGGGTTTCCCCCTCGAGTTTATTTCTCAAAGGATGTGTTTTGGTTGACTGTTTTACTCCAGTTTATTTCTGGTTTTAATCTTTGCTTCCCTGCAATATTATTACTTTTGATCTCTGCAAGCTTCGAGCCTTGGTTTGAGTGTGCATTTTACTTTGCACGAGAAGACTTTATCTTCTCAGCAGGAATACGTTGGCATTTCCCCAGGAAGCCATTTTGTTTTCCCCAGGAAGCTATATTTCCTTCCCTGTGAAGTCATGATTTATTCCCCAGGAAGTCATGACATCTTCCCCAGGAAGTCACTTTACAATCCTCCATAACAGCAAGTAACCGGTCTCTTTATTTGAGCAACTTGTATTTCCCCGTAAAAGTCGACGTTACTTTTTTTGCTATCTTCTCTATGAGTGGATAGTTTGCAGTTCATTATCAAATTACTCTAGTGGATGGCTAGTCTCTTCAATATCGCAGAGACAATTCATCTTGAAATATTTACAAGTGGTAGTCTCTTTATTTGAGACAACTTATGTATTATCCTTTCGAGGCAGAATACCCCGGTTAAAGAAGAAGTTGAAACCCGTTCTAGGCGAAACGCCAAAATTTTGGGAAAAGACTTGTTATCTTTTTGCTACCCTCAGTGAACGTTTGTATTTCATATTCAGTGAACGGCGATGCTATGATATATTTTCTCTCTACCTTCAGTGAAAGTTGGTAGGTCACCTTCATTAAAAGTTGGTGATTGTTATCTTTTTGCTACCTTCAGTGAACGTTGGTAGTTCATCGTCAGTGAGCGGAGGTGCTATGATATATTTTCTCTCTACGTTCAGTGAAACTTGATAGGTCACCTTCAGTGAAAGTTTGTGATTATTATCTTTTTGCTACCCTCAGTCAACATTGGTAGTTCATCGTCAGTGAACGACGATGCTATGATATATTTTCTCTCTACCTTCAGTGAAAGTTGGTAGGTCACATTCAGTGAAAGTTGGTGATTGTCATCTTTTTTCTACCTTCAGTGAACGTTGGTAGTTCATCATCAGTGAACAGCGATGCTATGTTATATTTTATCTCTACCTTCAGTGAAAGTTGGTAGGTCACCTTCAGTGAAAGTTGGTGATTGTTATCTTTTTGCTACCTTCAGTGAACGTTGGTAGTTCATCGTCAGTGAACGGCGGTGCTATGATATATTTTATCTCTACCTTCAATGAAAGTTGGTAGGTCACCTTCAGTGAAAGTTGGTGATGGTTAAATTTTTTCTACCCTCAGTGAATGTTGGTAGTTCATCGTCAGTGAACGGCGGTGCTATGATATTTTCCTTCTACCTTCAGTGAAAGTTGGTAGTTCATCGTCAGTGAACGTCAGTGTTGTTATTTCTTTTCTCTTTCATAGTCAGTGAGCGTTGGTAGTTTTTCCTTCGATAAAAGTTGGTGTAACCCTTGACATTTTACCATCCTCTATGATTCAGGACTTTTTGATTCACCAGTGATTTACTTTCCTGGTCGGGTTTCTCTTTTGATCCTTATTTCCTTTGCTACATCCCCAATGGTGTTTTGCATCTCTTTGAATTTGTTCATATGCATTCATGCTCATAAGTATTTCATGGCATCTTAGGGCCAAAAATAGGGTTTGTTTTATATTTAAGTATCTTCGATCGCGTCGGCATAAATTTTTTTAACCTTCGTATCTCTGGATAGAAGAAACATAAATAAGGGCAGCTGTTGCACCCCAATTTTTCCCCCTAAGATCCCTTCATCATACCATGTTGATTCAATCACAACAAGATCACATTAGGGCTTTTGGTTCTCCTCCCTATCTTTAGCTTTGCTCTTTGAGATATCACCAAGCACATTGAATTGTTTTTCTTTTGTGATCATTCATATTTTGTTTTTACTTTCCTTTTAATTAATAAAATGCAATGTTGGTTTGTGTTGCTTGTTAATAATGTAGGTAAAGGCAAGGTGGCTTAGCAAGTTGATCCATGGGTTCATGAGTTTATTTCCATGCCCTAGTAAATAAAACATGGGAAGTTCAAACCTCACCATTGAAGTTATTTTGGAAGAAATGGCATGGAAAGGTTCATTTTCGTTCACCACATTTCAAAGTTATCAAGATTGATTCAAAAGTACAAGGGGTTGATTGAAGAAGTTGTCATGGTTAGACAAGGCCTTGTTCTCATTGGTCACAAGTGCACATTTCTCTCAATTATCAATATATGGAAGTGGTTTTGGTTGCTATGAGTTCTCATTATCATCCTCAACAACTTCTATCTACAAAAAAAAGTGTTGGTATAAGAAGTTTGTTCAAAATTGTCAAAGTTCCTCAAAACATTTTCTTGATCTAGGAGCTAGGGTTTTGAACTTCAAAGAAGTATATCTTGCTCATATTTTGGTATTTTTGAGTGATTCCAAATACATACTTCTCTTTAAAGGGTTATCAACAAAAAACTTCAAAAGTTTCAAGGAGTTTTCATGTGGAAGAAACTTGATGTTGAAGAAAGATTACAAGTCCTCTAGATGAACCCCCAATTTCTCATGTGTGACTTCAAATGATTATAACTTGGTCAATTTTTATCACCTTGAGCCGACTCTTTTTCCATATTGATCTTGAGGATGTGAACTTTATGCCTTCTTTTATGTGCAAAGTTAGAAAATGGATGTAAGATTCCCTAAGAATACAAAAGATTATAGGTCATTTCACGATTTTTTGCCAACTTCAATAGTGGAAGGCCATGTTTTTGGAGATTTGCCAACTTCAATAGGTAATAAATCTCTCAATTTTTGGATATTTTGAATGGTTCATGTCTCAAAATGTCATTCAAGAGGTCTATTTCATGCCATCTTTTTTGGTCAAGAGAAAATTCCAAGTGGAAGGCCATGTTTGGATGCAAAACATTATAGGTCACTTTTGAAGAAAAATTTGAAATATTTCTAAGTATGGAAAGTCAACCATTTTCCCCCAACTTTGACTTATTGAAACTTTTAGATCAAACATCCATTTTATTCCATTCTTTTTCCATTGCAAATCTTGTAATCTCAACTTTCTAAAGTATCAAGAATCATTCCTTAAGACTCCTTGAGCTGAGAATGCCATTGGATTGAACTTGGTTACTTAGAACTGAAGTTTCTTCATAAGTCAGAATTTGAAATTCATGTTTTGGCTTCTAAACATCAAATTAGCACGCGTTTGTGACCTAAACATGTTTAACCAAGTTTCCAAAGTGGATTAGAGCCTTAAAATGCAAGGATTGGATGAGTTTTAATGTAAAACAGATCACACCTTTCTCGTGTATCAGGTTCACACTATTTCCTTCCAAACTACACCATTTCACACGCTTGAACATTCCATTTGATTCCCTATAAATAGAGGGTCATCCCCAATTCATTTCCTCAAGCTTTGAGAGCCAAATACACTCTGTTAAAACCTCACACAAACTTCAAATTTTTGAAATCAGTTTCTGAGATTCAAGCCTTTTCTTCCAAAATTCTTTTCACATTCACCATCCTTCAGCATCATACAAACTCTCCAGCACTTAAACCAAGCAAAACGAGCCATAATTCAAGCTACATAAGTCCAGTTTCAGAGCTTCTTTCTTGAACTTAGAAAAGGTAGAATTCTCCACCATTTGGATCCAAATAAAGCACTAACCTATTCTACTCCTTCTCCCGATTCTTGTGCTTCTTACAATTTTTAAATCCATTGAGAATTGAGGGAGAAATCTCAATTTGAAGGTGCTCGCTATTATATGGGGTTTTGATTCATATCTCTGTGCATACCTTATATAAATTTGGCGTGATGGTGGTGTTAGGATCGTCTTGAAGAAACGAATCCAATGATACTAGTCTGGGATCCTAATTTTTCCATTTAAAGGGTCTCACAAAATCTCCATTGAAGGGTGTATGGAGGTTGAAGACGATGACATGTCTCGTCTCAACCAATGATAGCGTGCCAAACGTTTTAATTTCATTGGTTGCCCTTTTTCTAATCTCATGCTTATCTCACTAAGGTCCATATAAAGCATGACGCGTCTGGTCCATTGGATCAGCTTACTAACGCGTTTTGACTATGATCTGATGGCCCACATCTTTTTGGTTTATTTTATTTTCTAATTTTATATTTTAATTCATTTAATTTTCAAAAATTCATAACTCTTTTATGTTTTATCCAAAAATTATGAAAAAATTCACAAAAATACTTTGAATTATTTCTGATCTCATGACTATTTTTTTACATTTTTATTTTGAAATTTAATATTTTTTATATTTTTTGCATTATTTGCTTCCTTTTAATTACTTTAAAAATATTTTCTGACATTTTTTAATTCTAAAAATATTCATAAATATCATTTTACATATTTCCGACTTTTTGAAAATTTTATGGAATTTTATATTGATGTTTACTATTTTTGATCTATTTTCTATTTATTTGAGAAATTTTAATTAGTTTAAAAAATAATTTCTGACTTTAAAAAATTACCAAAAATTTTACAAAAATATTTGAATTTATCTCTAATTTTTCTATGGTATCACTTATTATTTCTTGATTAATTTGAACATGGTTGATATTTTTCTCTTTTATTTTCTATTTTAAAGCATTTTAAAACCCTTTTAATGTATATAATAAATGTATTAGTATATTGTGATTATTTTCTGGCTGATCTTGGGTTGAATCTTTGATTATGAACTTTGTTAACATCATTGGATCCATGGTGTTGTGTTTAAATCCATAAAAATGGATGAATGATTTTAATAATAGTTTGATTAAAATTTTATTCAAATGTGGTTTGTATATTTTCCCCCACCCTTCTTCATCCTATCCCTTTCTTATTGCACTAAGTGTTATTGGAGCATGATCTCTATATCATGTCTCAAAACAAATGGTGCATAGATTTCTATTGACCGGCCTCAAAATAGGTGTGACTTCTATATAAGTCCACTTAAGATTTCTTAACATAGCGCTAAATTTTGTCCCAATAAGAATAAATAATCATTTGTGGCCCAAACCTATGTTTGCAAGCCCAAGTATGTTAATTTGATCTCTTTGGTCCAATAACCTTGAGATTCATTGTGTGGAGGCTTTGGTTCTACCAATTCTCTAATGGATCTACATCACTTTTGGTCAATGCGGATCACTTAAACATCATTGATCATTAAATGGTACTTGTGAGAATTCCAAATGGATTATATACTTGACAAAAAGCAAATGCAACTTACTGTGTGGAGGCTTTGGTTCTACCAATCCTCTAATGAGTTCCAAATGCAAGTTTCAAGATGGTCATCCAACTAACCACTAATTACTAATAATTGAATTTATCTTGTGATTTTATTATATGCCCTTTTATTTTATGCACCATTTACTTTTAGCATTTACATTTCATGCTATTTTCATCTTTGCTCATTTGAGCATTTACTTTCTTGTCATTTTTTTTTGCTCACTTGAGCTTATCTTTCCTTTTTGAAGATACCTAATAATCAACATAAACCAAAAAAAAAACTTTAATGATACTTGGACTATTTGGTTACTATGCTTGGCATTATGGAGTATTGGACTTCTTGGACTTAGGATTAGAAACCTTGGCCTATGTTGGGAGATCTTGTGACCTTAATTGATATTTTGTCTGGAGTTCTTGAGGTTTACCTCAAGACATTGGGTTGTTTGTTTGTTTTGTGTGCAGGTTATTGTGATTACATACTTTGTTTGTAATCTGGAATTCACCCGTATACAGTCGTTACTCTGCCCAATTTTTGTGAAGACTTAATACATTTGAAGTTTGGTTCTCTCAAGAGGTCTAGTATCTCTACTTGCTTGGTTTCAATACAAATAATATGAATTCTATCTTGACTCACAATGTCAAGTATTGGCTTCTTGTTGGTTAGATATTTCTTATCCCTAGCTTTTACCTTTTGCTTTAGGGTAGTCCCTTCTTATCCTCCCATCTTCTTTAATTTCAAAAATCCTCTCCCTCCTTTTGAAAACTCTTCTTGTTTTTTTAAACTTGAACCACTTTCATAATAAACTTGGACTTATGTCCATGCATTTTCAAAACCTTTTCATAAATAAATTTCAATCAACTTAATAATACGTTGACATTTTTTGTGAGAAGACTAAAAGTCAATCAATCTCATTTCAAACCAGTTTTGCCACTTTGGCTTTTTATTTCAAATTTTTCTCAAAAGATTAGACTCTTGTCAATCCTTGTAGTGATGCAAATAACTATACTTCTACAATATGTACTGAAGAGAGATATTTTCCACTTGGCTGTTGAGTGAGGCATTGTAGATTTTAAAATCCAAGCCATATCCTCCACTTTGAGATGATGCAAATTCTCCTTTCTCATGATTGTGGGTAGCAAGCATGTTTTCCACACGGACAATGACGATGATGTCTTATCTCATAAAATCAACCAACACATTTGTGTTTTAAAATTTTTTAAAGGTGAACTACATGTACCCTGATTCCCTATTTCACGAAAGGTGGTACATAGGCACTAAAGGTTCGTAACCGCATCGGGTGCAAAAATCATAAAAATACTTCTTTTCTCACCTCTACCATATATTTTTTATACAACATTTTATAGCCAAAATATACAGATTTTTCAAAGAGGTTCCTACGGAGTACTGTAGATGTTTAGGGTGCTAATACCTTCCCTTTGCATAACCAACCCCATTACCTAGAATCTTTCCCCCTCTTTTTTGGGTTATTCGCTCTTTTCCCATTCCTTTGGAAATAATAAAGCGTGGTGGAGATTTTTATTTTGATTTGTATAAGCTTAGTCAATCCAATGGCTTAGTCTTAAACATTTCTACCACTACACCAGGTTTAGTAGCTTAAAATTGAGGTTAACTGTTATCTGGTTGGGTCCATGTTTCAGCAACTCAAACTGTTATCTGGTCGGGTCTAGGTTTCAGCACTGAGGATAGGATGAAGTTGAACTAATATCTAGTCAGATCCAGGCTTGCACTGTTGACTGGTCGGGTCCAGGCTTAAACAATTTTGATGGAGTTAAACTGGTATCTGGTCGGGTCTAGGCTTCATAGTAACTGTTGGCGACTTTACCGGGGATTAGGGGCTGGGGTCCCTTAATTTGTAATAGTCTGAGAGACAAACTTAATCTGGGGAACCTATAGCTTGTTAGGGAAATAAACCCTGTTGAAGAGGATATTTGACGAACTGCTGGCGAGGATATTCTTTAGGAAGAATTCCATAAGGCTTCTTCTTAAGACCGAATCTGTTGGGGAGAGGTTTTTTAGAGATTGAAATTCTGGCTTGGGATTGCATGGATCCAACTTTGTGGGGATATCCATGAACTTGGCCTTGTAGGTTTTGTACCCTTATCCGTGAAGATTATTCTGTGGGGATAACCTTATAGAGGTGGCTCTGGTGATTTCACTGGGGATCATCTTATGAAAAGGACTTTGGGGATTTGTCACTGTTAATAGTGCTGCCATAAAATGTGTGCTTGGTCATACGTGACTGTGATACGGTGGGAGAACTGACTTGAGGTTTTGCGTTTGTATTCGCAAATGTTTCGGTTTAGCAAGAGTCGCCACCGACTTTTTATTTTATCCAAAGGAAAGGTCAAAAAGCACAGGAAAGACCTTTGAGATGTTTTCTTGGGTTCAGGGGGTAGATTATGAAAAGGGAAGGTGCAAGCACCCTTTTCGTCCATGGTTATCCATGGGCTCTTAGTTACTTGTTTAGATCACTTGCTTTGCTTTTCCAATTGTTTAAAATGGTGCTTTGTGTGTGGTTTTAAAAATGTTTTGACAAGAGGCCATCGTTGTGGCAACCTTTGTAATGATTCTTGTTTGAATGTGTACAAAGGTGTATTGTCTTTTGGAAAGATGTTTCAATGTTTTAAAAGTTTTGAAAGTTTGTTTTGAGAAATGTTTTAAAATTGTGTTGTAAGGTGTGTTTGAAAATAGCAAGGATGTTTTTTGCAAGTTTTGATCAAGTAACCAAGAGTTGTCTACCCTATCTACTGAAAGATCTTTCCTACACATTTTTAACCCTTTTGACAGTGTTGTTTTACCATTGCATTTGGTAAACAACCTTGTATTAAGATGTTAAACGGGACAGGCGCGAGTCATCGTATTGACCATGATAGCAATTGTGCTAAGTATCTTTAGCAATTTTTTTGAGGGACTAGATCATTTTTGTATAGGCAACCAAGATAGCGTCATCGAGGGGCTATGATCTTTTGTTTTTTTTTGCCAAGATACTCAACATGCCTAACATGGCCATTTTTAAAGGCAACAAGTGGATGGAACCCTAGGGGGTGCATGTATGCATTGTGTTGTCATTTTCATGCATTTATGTCTTGCATTAGGTCAAACTATTTGTTTTGATTTTGGACATTGCATACAAACCCTAATCTCTATCATGGCATATTTGGAAGTTATAAATGCGCAAAATAAATCTACGACTATTACAACATTGATATGGGGAGGGGGATACAACTTTGAATGGGGATTATTTTGCAAGAAATTAAAACCCTAATATTTACTATTACATCCAAATTGAATTCTTTGCATTAAATAATAAATAAAAAATATTTAAATAAGCAAATTAAATATGAATATGCAAAATATTATAAATATGCAAAAAATGTTTTTGTTTATTTTTATGTATGTAAAAATAAAATATTTAATGTATTAAGAAAATAGAAATAAAAGATTATTTTTTTATTAAGGGTAAAAAACCCTAATTTTCTTTAAGAAAAGTATATATATTAATTATATTGTTTATATACAATAAAATAAAAATAATGAAATATGCACAAATGTCAAAAAAATGAAAATATATTAGAAAAATATTATTTAAGTATGTAAAATAATAATAATAAAAATATAATATTTTTTTATGTATTATCTTCAAGTTTTTATTAAAGAAAAATAAAAGTATATACTAATTAATAATTATTTTCATGTTAGAAAAATAAAATAAAATATAAAAATAAATGTGAAAATTTATAAAAATATTTGTGGTATTTTTTTATTCATAGAAAATATAAAATAAAATCAGAAATGAAAAATAAATAGAAAAATAAACAAATATAAAGAAATGGGCCAGGGGGGTGCAGTCAGCAAAGGGGGAGGTGTCAAAAGCAAGCCAATTCAACTCCCAGCTCAGATCAGCTTCATCTTCAACCTTTGTCAACCAAAATACGCGCGCCTGATTCAAATATCCAACTCCTGCATACGTGCTCTAATGCAAAAACTCATAACACAAAAGTTATAGCATTTTTTAAGACGATTCCAACCATGTAAAGAACTCAATCTAACTCTCAAAGACCAGAGAGAATTTCTATGGCCCTTAATTCTAACCTAACTTTTTCAGGAAGTTCATGAATCAAATTCTCTTAACACGATTAACTTAAATGAAATCTAAGCATATGTACAGCTTCAGGGCTATGAGTACTACATTTTTTATTCACAAACCTAAGCCTAATGATTCCTAAATAGAGAGATAGAAAGTTGCCAAATACCTGTTTCAGATGAACTCGTGTATGGAAATGGGGAGATTTTTAATGAGGCCTGAGATGCTTGGGAGCTTGCTTGAACTTCCTCTGATCTTCCTCAATGCTTAGTTTGCTTTGGATGTGCTTGAACAAGCTTGTAGAAGTCAACCTGCACAAGCTGAAAACAGAAATGGTGAAGCTTGCAAATGGAGTTATAGTCAATGGCCAATGGTTGGGATAGTTCAGGTGGGTAATATGGAAGGTATTGGAACAGGTTTGGGGCAAAACACACGAGTGGTTTGTGAGATAGAACTAAAAGTGCAGAAGTTGTCCTGTTTTGCAAGAGGAAGGTGATTTTGTGTTTTGGAAGGTTTGAGGGCTCAATAACTCGTGTTTCTGGCTCAAGGCAAAGTGTAAAACTTGTTTGGAATGTTGGCAAGAGTTGATTATATCAGATGCTCAAGTTGTGTAGACTTTTGCACATTTCTTGGTTTTGAAGTAAGAAATGAGAATTGACAATGCTATGGCTGTACTGGCTTGTACTCTAGCTGCTCAAAGTGGTTGAACTTTGCCTGACATTAGGGAGCTTTGTTTGCAGCAAAAGGCTTGGTGTATGGCTCAAGAAATACAATTTGACATAAAGCATGCTTTATGTAAATGGTATTGCTCACTTTTTGCCAAAAATGGATTAAACTTTTGTGTAATCCTCTAATGATCAGAAAAAATCTTCAAACAAATGGATTTGCATTTAATTATTGAGTATAAAAGGGTTTAGGGACCTGTAATCAAGTACAAACAATGCTGGATGGAAGTTGCAACTTGTATCAACATGAAAATGCCATGGATCAAAAGTGAGTTTTTGCCAAATTCAAACCTTCGATTCTCCCTAACCATAAATGATTTTGGAGAGTTCTTAAACATTTTGGAAATCTTGTAACATGCTATACAATCCATCTTTGAAATGCATTTTGAGATTCCAAGTGGAACTATGTAAAAAATGGTCATGAAGATAGGTCAAAATCCTGCCTAAACTAGGGCAAAATTTCACTAAGTTAAAAGTTTCATGGACCCTTGTTCCAAAAATCATAACTTGAGATCCAAGCTTCTTTTGGGAAAACTTTGTGAACAAAAGTTGTAGAATTTGTGGAGGAATACAACTTTCATGTTGGAAGTTTTGTTTGAATCCAATTGCATCATGGTGAAAATGTTGGGCAAAGTTGGGAAAAAATAAGAAAATTTCATAACTTAGAAAAATTCTAAGTTATGAAATTTTTCAATCTTAAACCCTAATTTGCAAAATTAGGTTTCTTAATGAACAAGTTTCATGTTTTGACACATCTTGATGAAAAATAACCCTTGGCACTTGATTTTGACCAAAAAGTCAAAGTTTGACTTTTCAGTGTACAGTCAAATTTTGATCAATTGACTGAAAAATTCATCTGTGAATCCAATGCAATTGAGATCTTTTGAACCTTGTGAATAGGTCAAGATGATTCCATTGAGTCCTTGAATCCATGGTTGAACCCAATTTTCCATTGGCTAGGTGAAAAATCAGAAATTGCCCTGATACAGTCAAAACCCTAAAAATGACCATTTTGCCCTTTTGATGATCTGATCAAATGTCTTGAGGAGTTGTGGTCCAAACTTGATAAAATGGTCCATAGGAGTCTATAATGTTGATGTGGATAAAAAATTATGAGGTTTGACTGTAAATTGGCCACAGTTGACTTTTTCCCTAATACAACTGATTTCTAGGTCAACTGTCCAATTGACTGGGCAAAAATTTGATTCAAAGCTTGAAACTTGGTAGAGGCAATCTTGTAAGTCCAACATGAAGTATGAAAGTCACATTGAGCATTAGAAGTCCAAAATTCCTTGTGCAAACTCAAACCCTAATTTAGGTCAACAGTGCAAGGAGATGTCTTGAGCAGAGTAAACCCTAGCTTGATCTTGAGTTCAGGGAGTCTGGTGAGGGGAAATCTTGATAAAATGAGAGGGAAAATTTTGGGGTACAACAGCTTCCCCTGTTCAATCTTCTTGAACCTGAAGAGTTAGATTGGCGAGTTTTCCTTTCGTTACTCGAAGGTAAAAGAGGTTTGGACAATAAAGTGCCCGTAAATTTGCACTCGTCAAAATGTAAATGAGGGAATGGGCTTAAAGATGCCATTTGGAGATGGTAGAATCTTGCTGGAGATGGGCTTAAAGATGTCATCCAAGACTGTTTGTCGAAAATCAGGAGAATGAACACTAGAATGGTATCCGTATCTGGAACGTATCTGAGTGGTATCTGGAGACTGGGTTCGTATGAGCAAAGGAATGGCGTTCGTGTCTGGAGTGTATCCGAGCTGTAACTGTATTTGATTCTTGAATGAATATCAGAATGACTGCCGTGTCTGGAGTGTATCTGTATTGTATCTGAATTCTGAATGGGCGACAGAAAAGCATCCGTGTGTAGAGCATCTCTGGGCTGGGGATAAATTCTGAATGAGTGACAAAATGGCAACCGTGTCTGGACTGTATCTGAAGTTGAGATCTGTATGAGTAGCAGAATGACTTCCGTGTCTAGAGCGTATTTGTACTGTTACTGGGATCTGGACAAGTGACAGAATGACTTCCGTGTCTGGAGTGTATCTGAACTTGAAGTTGATAGTTGAATTTGAATGAGAAATAGAATGGCTTCCGTGTCTGGAGCGTATCTAATCTGTATCTGATTGCTGAAGTCTGAATGAATAGTAGAATGACGGCCGTGTCTGGGGTGTATCTATACTGTATCTTGACTTAAAATTCTGAATGTGTAGTAGAATGACCTCTATGTCTGGGGTGTATCCGTACTGTATCTGAAATCCTTGAACATTTGTTAAAGATAACTTTTAATCTCATCCTGAAAAGGGTAAAATGTTAGCTGAAACACAAAGTTATGTTGCATGACATGTATGATGCAATAAAATGTGTTCTATCAATGTTTATGATATATGAATGTAATGGATGTGCATGTAAGCTGATTAGTCGTCTTGCTGAGGAAAATAAATCCTTGATAGCTGGAGATAATGAAATCTTTGACTGCTTCCGGGGATAATAAACCCTTGACTGCTGTTGGAGATTCAAGATCTTTGATTGCTGAGAATGAGAAATCCTTGGACCACAGTTGAAGATAGAAAAACCTGGGCAACTTGTGGGGATGTGAGAATCCTTCATAACTTTCCTGGGGAATAAAGAAAACTCTGACGATCTTTACTGGGGAATTTAAACCTTGGAGGCTTCCACTGGAGAAATGATAATGAGAATCTTTGATCTGCTGGGAAATAACTCTGCGGGGAGAATGTTTATTCTGTTGAAGAGTTCTCAAAGGCTTGGGTTGTTTGCCAATCTATTGAGGAATTATTCGAAGCTGTTGTCTGGTTTCTAAGATAACTTGTAGGGGAATCTTCTGATTTTAAGACAAATCTCTGGGGAATTGGAGGAAACTGAATGGTCTTCCACCGGGGTTTAAGGGTTGAAGTTTTGGACTCCGTTGAGGAAGAAAGTTTTATCTTCACTAAGGGTTTGCAGTTCAAAGTTTTCTGGCTCCGCTGGGGATTGGGAGTTTGGAAACTTAGTTCTGATGGGGATTTTGAAAATTAACTCCACTGGGGATATGTATTTCAAGGCTATAGCTCGGCTGAGGATTTCTCCTGGAATAGCCCAAAGACGTTTTCTCATACTTTCAATCTGTCAGTAATTATTCTCTCTCATTCTGTTTTATTTGTAAGCAGTGATTACATTTAAATGCATATGCTCATTTAATAAATCATTGGACGTTTTCAAAATAAAACATAAGCGTAAAAAGAAAAGGCAAACAAATTTCTGCACTTTGAAGTATCTTTGTATTAACTTTGTGTAAGTACTTTGTACAAAGGAGACAGACATCCTAGTAAGAGAATGTTGTCATAAAATTGATAAAGATTTATACAAAGAAAGATGGCTATGTGTAATAATTCCATGGGGTTCCCATTCTGCTATAGCCTTCGTAACTCTGAGTATCTTGTCCATTCGTTGCTTCGTCCGCAGATGATTGGATTGATCAGAAGCTTGGAGCTTGGAGCTTGTTCGTGAAGAGATTGTCCTTAAAGTGATCCGATGAGACATAGTCATACGCTTTAATTCCCTAACTTTGTTCTGGATCGCCCTTTCGGGTTTTCGATCCACCGGGAAATCCTTTTTTGCTCAAGTCGCCCTTTCGGGTTTTCAAATTGCCGGGCGTACAAATTTTTTTATTTATCCCTAACTTTTGCCTGAACCGCCCTTTCAGGTTTTCGATTCACCGGGATTACAATTTTTGCCCAAGTCGCCCTTTCGGGTTTTCAACTTGTCGGGTCGTTTATGCGTAGTATCTTTTGACTATGTCTGCGTTCGCAGGGTGCGGTAGGTCATCGCCGTCCATGGTGGTCAGGATCATTGCCCCACCAGAAAAGATGTTTTTGATCACAAATGGTCCTTTGTAGGTAGGAGTCTGTTTTCCCCTGGGATCACTTTGCGGCAAGATGATCCGCTTTGAAATTCTGGCTACAGATACTCAATGTCACGTTCAATGTTATGACACCGTATCTGACTTACTATATGACAGTAAATACAAAAACAATAAAGAACACAGTCAATTGTTTACCCAGTTCAGTGTGCAACAACACCTACTCTGGGGGCTACCAAGCCAGGGAGGAAATCCACTATAAGAGATGTTAATTCAGGAATAAACCAACCAGTTTATCTCCTTCACTTAAGACCTACCCAATGCAATTTCAATCTAAGTACAACTTAAACCTGAGTTCCTACTCACTCCCCCTCAATCACAGCAGTGATACATAAAACAATTTGACTAATGAATTGATGAAGACACTCTTCAAAAACCTACACTTGATTAAGCTTCACAGCTTTTTAATCAAGCAACACAACCACTCTTGCTTCACAGCTTTGAGTGATACACAAACTTAACTTGACTCTGCTTCACAGCTTTAGTCAAGAAACATTCAAACACTCTTGCTTCAAAGCTTTGAGTGCTACACAACCCTTACAATTAAAAACCTATTCCAAGTCACTTATCACAATGATAATTGCTTGGAGTACAATAATTAAACCTATACAGTTTACAAATGATCTTCTGATCAAAAAGGGATTCTTGCAAAACAGCAGCTCTGTTGAATATATAGCAGCTGCAACTTCAGTTAGGGTTTCCATAAAAACCTAGGGTTAATTCCGTTTGACCTTAAGACTAGGTCATAGGACTTTATTAACCAGGTTAGGGTTGAGCTAGGTTACCCCTCAGAAAACGCAGGATTCTGTTCTGGAAAGACTGAGTTATTTTCCTGAAAAAACTCAGAATTAACCAACCTGCAAACCTGTTAGATCAGAACAGGATGTCTTAACATCTGTTATGACATCTGAGAAACATGTCAACTGATTTATGAAAATGTGATCATTTTGCAAAATGCTCAGATACACACTTATAAACATCAGTACCTGAATGACAATATTTTTCTGCAAAGGTACCTAATGAATCAGTACAAACTAAACTAGAATGTTATGACATCAGTCATGACATTCACACATACACTTGGGTTTTACCAAAAATGCAAGCCAATAACTAAACACCTACAAACTCACCCTTTGGCAGATTTTTGGCTAAAGACCCTAAGCAATCAGAGATAGATAGCAGCAGAAAGAATTGACTGGAGAAAAATAGAATGTCAAATAAAGTAAGTACCAAAATATTCTCCCCCTCTTTAGCCACAAATGGGCCAAAGATACATGTTCATAAAATTATACAGTTATCCAGAAAAAATAGAATAGCAACAGCAGAAACAAACTGAACACACTTCCAAAACTCCACCAGATATCAGCACCAACCAGCACACCACCAACCAACAACCATCCTTTAAGTACTGTCATCAGACTCAGAGGAGCTAGTTTCTTCAATGTTGAGATGACCTTCAGCTTCTACACCTTCTTTTTCTAACCTGGCAATTAGGATTTCTAGGGTCTTTTTCCTAGCATCCAGCTCTTTGCAAGTCTCCTTTAAAACAGCTATGACATCAGATGTCTTGGACTGGGTCTTCACAGACGATGTCTCAGCTGATGTTATGACAATATCTAGAGCATGCGATCCCTGAAACAGTTTGTAGTGCAACCCAAGGGCAGGAGCTCTTTTGCAGGCTGTATCTCTTGCCACCAGGATATCAGGGTATTATGCAAGGATAATTCCACAAAGGAGGGAGGGAAAGGCGATTGGTCCTTTGACAGCATAACTACCAGCATGCTTTAAAGTTTGTTCAAAGATGTACCTGCCATAGTCAAAAGCAGTCTTGGTTCCCACAGCATAAATAAATCTCCCCAATCCTGTGGAGATTGTTGATTTATGATTTGTAGGCACCCAGTTGGCTGCACCTATCTTATGCAGGATGGCAAATTTCATGCTGAGTTTGCTGGCATTCAGCTTGCCTTTCAAGGGCCAGCACTTCACTTGCCTGGCTGTGATGGTTTGACAAACTTCATTGTCAGTAGCCTCCAGATCAGGACAATCCTCATTTGTTCTTCCAAGAAACTTGTTAATTTCTGATGGAGAGAACTTGACCCTTCTTCCTCTAACAAAAACACTTTCAAAGTCAGCTGACCTTCCATCAGAACAATCATTAGACAAGTTCACTACAAACTCCTTGACCAGATTTTCATAACATTTGTTAAATTTTATCACTGTCTTCATCAGTCCAGCATTCTTGATCAGGTCCATGATGTCTTTGCATTCCAAGGCATCATTGTTGAGTTCTCTTTCTAAAGCTATTCTCTTTAGGCAAACATACTTCCATCTGTTTGCATTGTCAGGAAGATGAAAAGAGATGTTGTCTGTTGGGACTTCAGGGACTCTATCAATTTTGCTGGAGGGGAGCTTCCTTCTGATAGGAATTTCTTCAGCATCAATCTCAAATTCTGATTCCTCATCAGAATCAGAAGATTCAGGTTCTTTTCTTTTCTTTGAGATTGGTTTTCTAGCAGTATGCACCTGGGCCTTCTTCCATTTGGTCTGAATAATTTTCACAGATTCTACCTCAGCTATGCCTTCAGCCTTGGATTTCTTAACAGCAGGTTTATCCTTGGACACACATTTTGCATCATTCTTTCTTTTCATCAATCTCCTAGCTATGCTAGGGTTTACATTGGCAATCAGTTCATTATCTGAGTAGTCCTCATCCACATCAATGATAGGTGGTTCAGCAGTCTTTTCTGAGGAGTTCTGAATGTTGTCTTTTTGTGTCACAACATTCTCAGAGACATCTACATTCTCAAAGATGTCCACATTTGGGCTTTCTGATTGATTTAAAGGGACAGAAATCCCCGGTACAGGTTTGTTTCCGCTTAGAATACTAGTAACAAGCCTAGCAATGGCTTGATGAACTTGAACTGATCCTTCTCTATTTTGTACAGAAGAGGAAGGATGAGAAGGATTACCAGAGACTGTAGCTTGAGCTCTTCCTGCATGTCTAGTTCTTAGCTTTTTGACTTTGGCTGGGTCAGTTGCCATCTCTCTGAGAGGAGTGACCTCAAGAACTTCAGACTCTATGCATGTGGTGATTGCTCTGGAGTCTTGGTCAGATGATGAGGATGATGAGGATGATGAAGTCGCCTTGGTTGAAGATGATGTTTGAGACATTCTGATTGACTTTGAGTACCAGTGGCAATTTGAGAAAAATCTTTGATTGAGAGGAGGGAACAGGTTGCAAAGATGAGAGAGGTAGGAGGCAAAAGAGAGTCTTTTCAACTTCTTAAGGATTTTGAAAGAATTGGGAAAGCATATGATTAACCCACTAAAAATAGACTTAATAAAATTAACTCCTTCAACCCTTGTTTTAAGCAAAATTAATTGCTATAATTTCTCATGTTGGTAAATACCCAACCTGCCCCTCAAGTTTTCAAGTTTATTTCCAACAAGAGCCTTGGTAGAAGAATCAGTCAGCTGAAGCTTAAAGATACCATGTTCCAGTTTAAATGACTTCTTCTCTACAAAGTCAATGTGCTTGGTCCTGTTATGCTGAATAGGGTTCAGGGAAATATTGAGTGTATTCAGATTGTCACAACACAATGTCACAACATCTTGTGAGACATTATACTCAGTGAGCATCTGTTTTGACCAGATATTTTGAGAACAGTTATTCCTAGCAGCAACTATTTCCTCAGAGTTGTGAAGGCATTCTTTTGACATGAATCATAGTTCTGGTTGATTCTTGAATGATTTTCCTTTTGCCCACTCCATTTTGATGGAGAGTTATAGGAGAGGAGACTTCACCCCTTCTTTCTTCAGGGAAACAGAATTTATTAGACTTGTTATTTCTAACATTCTTGTCATGATAACTTATGGTTCTGACAGCACATCCTTCTTCAAGTGTATTTGCCACATCACAGACATTATCAACCTGTGGTTTTGGAGTCTTTCTGACTGCTTCCATAAAGATAGCTCTTTTCATTCTTCTTAGATGAGGATGACCAAGCTTATGATGCCACAGTTTCATCTCTTTGGTAATTGGACACATAGTGGAGTTATCAGTGTTCTCAGGCTGCCACAAGTAGCAGTTATCTTTGGATCTGATTCCTCTCATTACAACTTCTAGTTTTTCATTAATTACTAGACATTCAGATTTTGAGAAGTTGACCTTGAATCCTAGATCACATAATTGACTGATACTAATGAGATTAGCAGTCAGCCCTTTTACCAGCAGTACTTTATTCAGACTTGGAACTCCAGGGCAGTCCAAATTACCAACTCCTTTGACTTCACCTTTAGCACCATCTCCAAAGGTCACAAAACTGGTGGTGTGAGGCTTAACATTATTGAGGAGATTTTTGATTCCAGTCATGTGTCTGGAACATCCACTATCAAAGTACCAGCCTTCCTTTGCAGACACTCTCAGGGAAGTGTGGGCTATCAGGGCAGTAGCCTTTTTCTTCCAATGAGGTGTATGAGGTACCCTTTTTGGCTTAGGTTTAGCACCTGAGTTTTGATTAGGGTATCCATGCAATTTGAAGCAGAAGGGCTTTATGTTTCCATACCTCCCACAATGATGACATCTCCATCTTTGGTATTTTTTCTTCATGTATTTCTGATGTTGAGAGTTGTGTTGAGACATCTGCTTTGACAATTGTTTAACAAGCCTGATCTTCTTGTCTGCACCAGATGTCTTAGCTTCCACAAATACTAGAACAGATTTGTTTCCCACATTTTGTCCAACTTGAAGAATCTCTTCCAATTTATCTGATCCATTGGTCAACATCTTGACAGATTTTGTCATTTGGTTCAGTTGTGAGTTCAGTAATTGAACTTCCCCTTCTAGGTGACTTATAGTTTCAAGATCTGCCTTTTTTTCAGCCTCCAGCTTTATAATGAGTTTTGATTGTTTCTCATTCTGCACACAGACTTCAGCACTTCTGATACACAATTTCTTGTAGGTATCAGCCAGTTCTTCAAATGTCACTTCTTCATCACTAGTGTCACTGTCAGAGGTACAAACACTAGTTAGAGCAGTAACTAGTTTGGCAGATTCTTCTTCAGAATTACTTTCTGAATCATAGTCAGACCATGTAACAGTCATTCCTTTCTTTTGTTTCTTAAGAAAGGTAGGACATTCAGCTCGAATATGACCATATCCTTCACATCCATGGCATTGAATACCTCTGCCTTGGTTTCCCTTTTCTTCTGACCTTGGTCTTCTGCTGGAACTGTCAATGTCAGAGGGAATGTTATGAACATTAGACCTTGACTTTGGATCAATTCTTTTGACGAGTTTGTTGAACTGTCTTCCAAGCATGGCTATAGCTTCTGAAATATTTTCTTCTTCATCCTCCTTGTTGTCAACATCAGTGTTGGTTACAAGTGCTATGCTCTTGTTCTTCTTGTCACTATTTTCAGTGATCCCCATCTCATAGGTCTGAAGAGACCCAATAAGTTCATCCATTTTCAACTTGCTGATGTCCTGGGCTTCTTCTATGGCAGTTACCTTCATTGCAAATCTTTTGGGCAATGATCTGAGAATCTTTCTCACCAATTTTTCTTCTGCCATTTTTTCTCCCAGTGCTCCTGAGGTGTTGGCAATCTCCAAGATGTTCATGTGAAACTCATGAATGGTTTCATCTTCCATCATCTTTAGATTCTCAAATTTGGTGGTCAACATCTGAAGTCTTGACATTTTCACTTTGGAAGTGCCCTCATGAGTAGTTTTGAGAGCGTCCCAAACTTCCTTGGCCAGTTCATATTGATGTACTAGTCTGAAAATGTTTCTATCAATTCCATTGAATAGTGCATTTAAGGCTTTGGAATTTCCCAGAGCTAACTCATCTTCTTCTTTACTCCAATCTTCCTCAGGCTTCAGACTGATTGTCCCATCTTTCTCAGTTATGGTGGGATGGATCCATCCTTTGTCAGCAACTCTCCAAGCCTTTTTGTCCAGAGATTTTAAGAAGGCAATCATACGAGGTTTCCAGTAGTCATAATTAGTTCCATCCAGAATGGGTGGTCTATTTCCAAAGACTCCTTCTTTGTCCATAGTGCCAGAAAGTGATATCCCTAGATCTCACCCAGTAATACAGGCAGGGTGCCTGCTCTGATACCAAATGAAATTCTGGCTACAGATACTCAATGTCACGTTCAATGTTATGACACCGTATCTGACTTACTATATGACAGTAAATACAAAAACAATAAAGAGCACAGTCAATTGTTTACCCAGTTCAGTGTGCAACAACACCTACTCTGAGGGCTACCAAGCCAGGGAGGAAATCCACTATAAGAGATGTTAATTCAGGAATAAACCAACCAGTTTATCTCCTTCACTTAAGACCTACCCAATGCAATTTCAATCTAAGTACAACTTAAACCTGAGTTCCTACTCACTCCCCCTCAATCACAGCAGTGATACATAAAACAATTTGACTAATGAATTGATGAAGACACTCTTCAAAAACCTACACTTGATTAAGCTTCACAGCTTTTTAATCAAGCAACACAACCACTCTTGCTTCACAGCTTTGAGTGATACACAAACTTAACTTGACTCTGCTTCACAGCTTTAGTCAAGAAACATTCAAACACTCTTGCTTCAAAGCTTTGAGTGCTACACAACCCTTACAATTAAAAACCTATTCCAAGTCACTTATCACAATGATAATTGCTTGGAGTACAATAATTAAACCTATACAGTTTACAAATGATCTTCTGATCAAAAAGGGATTCTTGCAAAACAGCAGCTCTGTTGAATATATAGCAGCTGCAACTTCAGTTAGGGTTTCCACAAAAACCTAGGGTTAATTCCGTTTGACCTTAAGACTAGGTCATAGGACTTTATTAACCAGGTTAGGGTTGAGCTAGGTTACCCCTCAGAAAACGCAGGATTCTGTTCTGGAAAGACTGAGTTATTTTCCTGAAAAAACTCAGAATTAACCAACCTGCAAACCTGTTAGATCAGAACAGGATGTCTTAACATCTGTTATGACATCTGAGAAACCTGTCAACTGATTTATGAAAATGTGATCATTTTGCAAAATGCTCAGATACACACTTATAAACATCAGTACCTGAATGACAATATTTTTCTACAAAGGTACCTAATGAATCAGTACAAACTAAACTAGAATGTTATGACATCAGTCATGACATTCACACATACACTTGGGTTTTACCAAAAATGCAAGCCAATAACTAAACACCTACACGCTTGATTACCAAATCCCCAACTTGATATACCTGGCGTCTGACTTTCTTGTTGAATGCCTTGATCATACGTTTTTGATACGCCTGACCATGGCAAACAGCAGTAAGTCGCTTCTCGTCAATCAAATTAAGTTGATCAAGCCGGGTCTGAATCCAATCGTCTTCACTCAACCCGGCATCCTTCATGATTCTCAGGGATATGAACCTCGATAGGTAAAACAGCTTCCATGCCGTATACCAAAGAAAAGGGTGTTTCCCCAGTTGAAGTGTGTGTCGTGGTACGGTACCCGTGCAGAGCAAACGGTAACATCTCGTGCAAGTCCTTGTAGGTGACTGTCATCTTTTGAATGATCTTCTTGATATTTTTGTTCGCGGCTTCGACAACACCGTTCATCTTAGGCCGATAGGGAGATGAATTATGATGTTGAATCTTGAACTGCTCGCACAGAGCGGTGATCATAGTATTGTTCAAATTTGTACCGTTGTCAGTGATGATCCTGTCGGGGATACCATACCGGCATATGAGGTTATGCTTGATGAAGCGGGCAACCACATTCTTTGGAACTGAGGCGAAGGAAGGTTCTTCGACCCACTTGGTAAAGTAATCAATGGCCACCAGGATTAAACGGTGTCCATTGGATGCTGTAGGCTTGATCTCTCCAATCATGTCGATTCCCCACATCGCGAATGGCCAAGGAGCTGTTAAGACATTGAGAGGAACTAGAGGTATATGTACCCTGTCCACGTAGATTTGGAATTTGTGAAAAGTATGGGAGTGTTGATGACAATCAGCTTCCATGGTAGACCAGTAGTAGCCTGCCCGTAGAATCTTTTTAGCCATCGTATGACCGCTTGAGTGGGTGCCAAAGGTACCATTATGTAGTTCATCCATGATCTGCTCAGCTTCAACCTTGTCGACACAACGGAGTAGGACACAATCAAGATTGCGCTTGTATAGGATACCATTGCTCAGAAAGAACTTGTCCGCGAACCTCCTTAAGAACTTTTTGTTGTTGACTGAAGCTCCTTCAGGGTATTCTTGTGCTTCGAGATACCTTTTGACGTCATGAAACTAAGGTCGGCCCACTACTTCTTCGGTATTAATCTCGTGACAATGTGTAGGTTCATCCATTCGTTCGATGGTGATTTGAGGTGCCTCATTATCCCAGTTAAGTTTAAACATGGATGACATTGTAGCTAGTGCATCTGCCAACTGATTCTCTTATCGCGGGAAGTGCTCGAAGGTAATCTTCTCGAAATGTGGTAACAATGTCAAGACATGTTCTTTGTAAGGGATGAGGTTAGGGTGTTTAGTATCCCACTATCCTTTGATTTGACTGATAACCAAAGCTGAGTCCCCAAATACAATCAAAGATTTGATTCCCAAGTCAATAGCAGCCTTGAGACCAAAGATACAAGCTTCATATTCGGCCATGTTATTGGTGCAGCTGAAGCAGAGTCTAGCGGTGAAAGGTGTATGGCCACCTTCTGGAGAGATAAGTACCGCGCCGATACCGTTCCCAAGTGCGTTGGAGGCACCATCAAAGTACAGAGTCCATCGGGATCCTTGTTCAGGTCCGTCATACGGTCTGTTTTCTTCAATGTTACTCAAAGTCATGATATCCTCGTTGGGAAAGTCGAACCTCATGGATTGGTAATCTTCGACAGCTTGATGGGCCAGATGATCGGCTAGCACACTCCCCTTTATGGCTTTTGGGTTGTGTACTGTATATCATATTCAGTGAGGATCATCTGCCATCTAGCGATTCTTCCGGATAAAGCAGTCTTTTCGAAGATGTGCTTGATCGGATCCATTTTAGAAATCAGCAGAGTGGTATGTGTCAACATATACTGCCTTAGCCGGCGAGCAGCCCATACCAAAGCGCATCAAGTTTTCTCGAGAAATGAGTAGCGAGTCTCACAGTCAGTAAATTTTTTGCTAAGGTAATAAATGACATGCTCTTTTCAGCCAAACTCGTCATGTTGACCCAGTACGCACCCCATTGAATTCTCCAGGACAGACAGATACATGATTAAAGGCCTTCCTTCGATGGGTGGAATCAAGATAGGAGGTTCCAGCAAATACTCCTTGATTTTATCGAAAGCAACTTGACAGTCATCATTCCATTTAACCACCTGATCTTTCTTCAACAACTTGAAGATTGGCTCACAGGTAGATGTTAGGTGAGAAATGAACCTGGCAATGTAGTTTAGGCGTCCCAAGAAACCTCTGAACTCCTTCTCAGTGCGAGGGGTAGGCATTTCTTGTATAGCTTTGACCTTGGCAGGATCAACCTCAATGCCTTTGTTACTGACGATGAATCCTAAGAGTTTACCGGACCTGACTCCGAAAGTGCACTTGTTAGGGTTCAGTCTGAGCTTATATTCTTTTAACCTGACAAACAGCTTTTGCATATGGTTGATGTGTTCTTCTTCTGTTTGTGAACGGGCTATCATGTCGTCTACGTAGACTTCAATCTCATGATGTATCATGTCATGAAACAAAGCTACAATGGCTCACTGATAGGTTGCCTCGACATTCTTCAGTCCAAATGGCATCACTTTATAGCAGAAGGTACCCCACTGCATAACAAAAGTAGTCTTCTCCATGTATTCGGGGGCCATTTTAATCTGGTTATACCCTGAAAATCCATCCATAAAAGAAAATACCTTATGTTGAGCTGTATTATCGACCAAGATGTCAATGTGCGGTAGTGGAAAGTCATCTTTAGGGCTAGCCCTGTTTAAGTCTCTGTAATCCACGCACATTTTGACTTTGCCGTCCTTCTTAGGCACGGGCACAATGTAAGCAACCCATTATGGATAGGAAGTAACAGCAAGAAAGCCAGCATTGAACTGCTTCATTACTTCAGCCTTGATTTTTTTGGACATGTCGGGCCTCATTCGGCGGGCTTTCTGTTTGATCGGTGGATAGTCTTCTCTTGTAGGGAGACGATGAACCACAATATATGTATCCAGTCCCGGCATGTCTTCGTAGGACCAGGCGAAGATCTTAACATATTCATTCAACAGCTGAACTAAGCGCTCTTTGACACTTGGCTCCAAGTTGGCACCCACTTTAACCTCTTTTCTGTCTTCCTCTGTTCCCAAGTTGATAGTCTCTAACAACTCCTCATGAGGTAGAATAGCCCTTTCTTCCTGTTGCAAAAGTCTGGCCAACTCTCCAGGCACTTCACAGTCTTCATCACCTTCGTATTCGGCATGATTGACCAGATCTTCAGAGTCATTGAAGGCCATAGCAGAATTGTTACCCATGGAATCCGGAGTGGATGGGTATCTGCATTTTATGATTGTGGGTGTGTGTAAGGGATAGCCACCTTTAAACAAAATAAAATGTAAAAAGAAAGAAAATGAACACAAAAGTTTATATATGAAAACGTCCATGATTCATTAAAAATGGCATATGAAAATGAAGAATCAAAACCCTTACAAATGGACCTATATGCCCCGGGTAAGGCACAAGGCAAAAAGTGTACGAATTGTTTTAAAAATTAATACAGACCAACAGAAAATGTTCAAAAGATAAATTATTGATTGATGAAAGTAATGGGAACAAAGTCTTTCGCCTCCCAGTTGTTCAGTCCTCCTTCAATAGTTGGAAAGATCCAGTCTTCAAAATTGCTTTCTTCTTCATCATCCTCTAAAGCATGAACTCCATGATGAGTGATCTGTCTTGTAAGGAAAATCTGGCAGTTGACCCCATACTGTGCTTCCTCCTTCCTTGATCACAGCCTCCGTATCTTTAAGGGATGACATCCGGGACACAGGTTTGGTAATGATGGGCACATAAGTCATTGTCTTGGCTACCACAACTTCAGGAGAAACCTCTTCAAAGTGCTGAAAGGGAGTCTCAATGAATTCACCATCTAATTCAACATAGCAGAATGAATTCAGATGGCTTATCATATACTCCTCCTCGCCGCAAACTATCACAATTTTCCCCTGGACTGGGTACTTAAGCTTCTGATGCAGAGTTGACGTAACGGCCCCAGCATGATGAATCCATGGTCTTCCTAACAAGAAAGAGTAGGAGGGACGGATATCCATGACATAAAAAGTGGAGTGGAAAGTTTCAGTACCCACTTTAATTGGGATGTCCACTTCCCCGTGGACCATCCGCTTAGAACCGTCAAAGGCTCTTACGATGATGTTGATGGGCTTTAGGGTCAAACCTTCACAGTCTAATCTATCCAACGCTTTCTTAGGCAAGACATTTAAAGACGGTCTGGTATCAACCAGAACGTGAGCAAGTGTGGTCCCCCTGCATTCCACCGAGACATGCAACGCGTCATTATGCTTTCTTCCCTTAGATGTTAGATCGGTATCAGAGAAGCCAAGACCATTGTCGGCGGTTAGGCTGGTAACACACTCCTGGAACTGGTCCGCAGAGGTTTCTTGAGGCACATGGGCCGTCTTCAGGAATTTGATCAAGGCTTTGGCATGAGCCTCAGAACAGAGCAATAGGGCCAGCATAGATATTTTTGAAGGGGTTAGCCCCAGTTGTTCTACGACGTCATAGTCGCTTTTCTTAATTATTTTTAAAATCTCCTCCATTTCCTTTTGAGTGGTCTCGAGGATAACCAAAGGCTGAGCCCTCGTCCTGACGGGCGCTTCTTGGATCCCCTTACCTTTATCAGCAGTAACAGCAGAGGGTACAACTTCGGGAGTTATGATTTCTTCAATTATTGGAGTTCGTATGGATGCGTTGACGGGCACCGGAGTAACCTTAGGATCACTTGAGGGTCCGAAGACTGCCCTTGGAGGAGCAATCTCCGGAGAGAAGATTCTTCCGCTGCGGGTGATCTTACTTGTCCCCGCAATATTTCCTACGTCAGGAGTCTCTTCATCGGAGATTTCTTCAACTGATTCGATCTGCTTAACATCGTGGTAGAAGATCTCTCCTCCATAATTCTACGGTATTGTCTTGTTGGACTTGTATGGGATAGGCCCCAACATAGTTATCTTCAGAGGTACAAACTTTGGATCGGGTGTAATCTTAACAGGTCTTTTGGAGACCTTGGAAATATTGTCAGAAATGGTGATTATAGCAACATCATTGATTAGAGTAACAAGAGTTTTATTGAAGAGGATTTCTTGATTATCCATCAGGCGTTGGATGCCTGACTTCAATAGCGGACAGTCGGATTGCAAGGTCGAACAAAGGTAACAATCTTTTTCACAGCCCGGGAAAATCCTGGCTTTCAACAGATTTATCTTGATCATTGGCAATGGAGTCATTAAGTCATTAACAACAGTAACATAAAGATCTTCTACAATAGCATGGACATTATGACCATGTTTTGGAATTGGAGCGGATATCACATTAGGTTTTTCAGGTGCGTCAAACTCCACCTCCTTGGCATCTATTAAATCCTGGATCTTGTTTTTGAGGGCCCAATAGTTGTTGGTGTCGTGCCCCACACTGTCCGAATGATATGCACACTTTGTATTTGAATGATAATAGGGAGAAGAGGTGTTTGGGTTCTTCGGTGCCTCTTTCAAGTTTGTAAGGTTTAACTTTAACAGTTGAGGGAGGACCTGAGCAGGTGTCATATTGATCTGGGTGAATTGTCGTGCAGGCCTTTCCACCCTGGCTTGGTTAGCTCTGGGTTGACTGCTTCGAGGTTGATCGGCTGCTGAATTCTGAATCATCACAGCCCCCACCGCTGGTCGGCGCTCCATTCTTCCTTGATTTCTCTGGGTGTAAACAGCTGAAACTTCTTTCTTGGCTGGAAAGGTCTTCTTGATAGCAGCGGAAGCAGATGCATCCTTTTGAATTTTACCGCTCTTAATGCCAACTTCGACTCTTTCACCGGTCAGAATTAGTTCAGTGAACCCTGCAGATGAGCTCTCGATCAAGTGATTAAAGAATGGACCTGACAGGGTCCTCAAAAACATATCCACAAGCTCTCTCTCAGAAAATGGTGGATGCACCCTTCCAGCCAAGTCCCGCCACTTCTGGGCATACTCCTTAAAGCCTTCATTAGAGACCATACCCATACTCTGTAATTGAGTACGAGTAGGCGCTAAATCTGCATTATATTGATATTGTCTGTAGAAGGCAGTAGCCAAATCTTCCCAGTTATGTACATCAGATCTCTCAAGCTGATAGAACCAATCCAATTGCGTACCCGACAAACTATCTTGAAAAAAGTGGACCCATAGATCCTTATCAGAAGAATGAGGTTGGATCTTTCTGACGTAAGACCACAAATGCATTTTCGGACAAGACAAACCATCGTATTTAGAAAATGTAGGCACCTTGAATTTAGGGGGAATCACAATCCCAACAACCAACCCTAGTTCTTCGAAATCCAGCCCAGGTACTCTTTGTACCTCCATGGCTGCCAGCCGATCTTCCAAATTCTCATACTTGTCATCTGTAGGAGGATACTGCTGCTCAGAGTAATCTTCATCCTCTTCTTCTTCTTCTTCAGCCTCAGATTCGGAGGGCACTGCAACTCCCTTTCCTTTGCCGACCCCTTCATCAGACGTCGAGGGGAAGTCCAGGACTCTTCTAGCTTGGTTCTCAAATCATCTTCCCATAGTGGCCACACCAACTCTTTTCTTTTTCTTTTTCTCCTTTTCTTTTTCCAGTAGACCTTTGAGCTCCTCCTGACCCTTTACCAAGGTCATGAGTAGCTGTTGGAACTGTGAATTCTGCGCCTGTAGATCTTTGACCGTCTGCTCTATATCCATCTTGCTAAAATAAATAATAGAGAGATAAGGAAACCTGGTGTGAAGACATGCTTATGCATATGATTAATGATATGTATTCATGTAATTCATTCAAGGATTCAGAAATTCAAATTTGTTGCAAACAAAAAAGAACACGCGTCATATTAATAAGATAGAATTTGTTAGTACATAAATGCCCCATGGGAAAAATAAATACAAAATTCTAATGTAAAAAGATGTTGTGCATCCTATTTTGTGCGATGTAGGTGTTGAGAGTCTTCTCTTCGTGGAGTCGACGAGTAAGTTCCAAAACCTTCTTCTCACTAGCGTAGAAGCTGACTTCAAAAGTGTTTTGTTCTTCCTTGAGCTGTATCCAACTCTTTTTCAAATCTTCCAATGATATTGGCATGTCAGGATGTAGGAGGGTGTATGGAACCTCTCCTTCCATAACAGGCTCTTTGATCATAGGCAGAATGTAAGGGTAAGGCATAATAAGACTCTGGGCGCGGGTTCGTACCCACTTGAGGTAAATCTCAAGGGGGATGGAATTCTTGTGCCCCAGTGTCTTACTGTCCACTTTGTTGGGCATCCTCTAAGCTCGGATAAACCTTTGTCGAAGTCCTTGAGCGTCATTGTCGAAGTCAAAAACCATGTCTGGAATCAGTATGTCATGAGGGCCATCCCGTCGGGCATACCCAAATTGTCTCAGAGCCAAACAGGGGTTGTAGGTAATGCCTCCCCTAATGCCAAGTAGTGGGACATTAGGGAATTCCCCACAACGATCAATGATGATGACATTTTCTCTGGACCGAGAACACCAATGAACATCAGAATGTGTAAGAGTCATCAATCATTGTGATCACCTCAAGCCTTGCTCATTCTTCAAGACTGATTGGGGAAGGTGAGAAATAAACCACCTTGCTAGAAGAGGAGTACAGCACATGAGAACACCTCTTTTCCTCATTGTTCGTGTGTGAAATGAGTGGAGGATATCCCCAAGCAATGTAGGCACAGGATTCCGAGATATGAAAATTTTGACAGCATTCACATCTATAAGCTGATCAAGGTTTGGGAACAAGACCAACCCATAGATGAGAAGTGCTACAATCTCCTCAAAAGCTTGCAGATCTAGAGAATTCCAACAGTCTTGTGCCTTCTCAAACACAAACTTTTCCAAGAAACCCTTGACACCACTTCTAGTTTCCCAATGACCTTTGATATCAGATGGTTGCAAGTGTAAGGCTTGGGGAACATCTTCAGGCTTTGGTTCTCTTTCTGTACCATTGTAGGATAGTTGATGGAGAATAGGAATCCTCAGGAGTTGAGAAAATTCCTCCAAAGTAGGCACTAGTTGGTAATCAGGAAATGTAAAGCAATTGTGTAGGGGGTCAAAGAACTGGAAGAGAACTTTCACCATGTCTTCTTAAATGTTGGAGTTGACCAAGTTGAGAAGTCTACCATGTCTTTCACTGAAGGGAGAATTATATGGAATCTTGGAAGTAAGCTCCTTGAGTTGAGATGGGATTCTCACAAGGTTGACCTGGATTGTTTTTCTGCGGAGTGATTCCATGACCTACAAAATAAGAACAAAGATGAAGATCCAAACCCTTGAAATGGTTAGTGGATGCATATGATGCTTTATGATGTTCATGATGTATGCACAAGTATATGTACAAACAAATCACACAAGATCCTAGTTTCAGACTTGCATGGGGTTTCATAGGTAAGTACCCTATTGAGGTTAGTTGGCTCAACCTGTCCTATAAATAGTAACCGGGTTCTAAGGAGCTCAATATCACTGGATTATTTTCTGTGTTCATTGTTTCAGTTTAGCCACTTAACTGGCGACTGAAATATTCCATGAAAACAACCCTTAATGAGTGTAGTATCGAGTATCTACCAACTTCGGACTGCACCAAAGCCGGTCATCTCACTACCCCTAATAAGGCCAAGATGGTCAAGTAAAGGTTCTAAAAGTCCATTAGTGCTTCATGACATCACTCAACGGCCCCGTATTCTCTTTGATTGACTCAAAGGCTACCGGTACCCATAAATATGTCGACTAATATAGCTATTGCTTCAACCATGTCGGTATACCCCGCACAGTTTCCAAAATGTATTGCTATTTACCTATGAATGTTTCCCAAATCCGCGTAGAGGATTTCAAACCCAAATAATAGAACCAAATGTAAAGCAATCAAAGCAAACAAAGTAAACATGATAAGCATGGTAAGCATGTAAAGGTGATCTAAACCCTAAGGTAACCCCACTTTTAGATTATTCCCCGACAGAGTCGCCAGTTCTGTGATACGGTGGGAAAACTGACTTGAGATTTTGTGTTTGTGTTTGCAAATGTTTCGGTTTAGCAAGAGTTGCCATCGACTTTTTATTTTATCCAAAGGAAAGGTCAAAAAGCACAGGAAAGACCTTTGAGATTTTTTCTTGGGTTCGGGGGGTAGATTATGAAAAGGGAAGGTGCAAGCACCCTTTTCATCCATGGTTATCCATGGGCTCTTAGTTACTTGTTTAGATCACTTGCTTTGCTTTTCCAATTGTTTGAAATGGTGCTTTGTGTATGGTTTTAAAAATGTTTTGACAAGAGTCCATCGTTGTGGTAACCTTTGTAATGATTCTTGTTTGAATGTGTACAAAGGTGTATTGTCTTTTGGAAAGATGTTTCGATGTTTTGAAAGTTTTGAAAGTTTGTTTTGGAAAATGTTTTGAAATTGTGTTGTAAGGTGTGTTTGAAAATATCAAGGATGTTTTTTGCAAGTTTTGATCAAGTAACTAAAAGTTGTCTACCCTATCTACTCAAAGATCTTTCCTACACATTTTTAACCCTTTTGACAGTGTTGTTTTACCATTGCATTTGGTAAAAAAACCTTGTATTAGGATGTTAAACGGGACAGGCGCGGGTCATCGTATTGACCATGATAGCAACTGTGCTAAGTATCTTTAGCAAATTTTTTGAGGGACTATATCATTTTTGTATAGGCAACCAAGATAGCGTCATCGAGGGGCTATGATCTTTTGTTTTGTTTTTGTTTTGCCAAGATACTCAACATGCCTAACATGGCCATTTTTAAAGGCAACAAGTGGATGGAACCCTAGGTGGTGGATGTATGCACTGTGTTGTCATTTTCATGCATTTATGTCTTGCATTAGGTCAAACTATTTGGTTTGATTTTGGACATTGCATACAAACCCTAATCACTATCATGGCATATTTGGAAGTTATAAATGCCTAAAATAAATCTACGACTATTACAACATTGATATGGGGAAGGGGATACAACTTTGAATGGGGATTATTTTGCAAGAAATTAAAACCTTAATATTTACTATTACATCCAAATTGAATTCTTTGCATTAAATAATAAATAAACAACATTTAAATAAGCAAATTAAATATGAAGATGCAAAATATTATAAATATGCAAAAAATGTTTTTGTTTATTTTTATGTATGTAAAAATAAAATATTTAATGTATTAAGAAAAATAGAAATAAAAGATTATTTTTTTATTAAGGGTAAAAAACCCTAATTTTCTTTAAGAAAAGTATATATATTAATTATATTGTTTATATACAATAAAATAAAAATAATGAAATATGCACAAATGTCAAAAAAATGAAAATATATTAGAAAAATATTATTTAAGTATGTAAAATAATAATAATAAAAATATAATATTTTTTATGTATTATCTTCAAGTTTTTATTAAAGAAAAATAAAAGTATATACTAATTAATAATTATTTTCATGTTAGAAAAATAAAATAAAATATAAAAATAAATGTGAAAATTTATAAAAATATTTTTGGTATTTTTTATGCTTAGAAAATATAAAATAAAATCAGAAATGAAAAATAAATAGAAAAATACACAAATATAAAGAAATGGGCCAGGGGGTGCAGTCAGCAAAGGGGGAGGTGTCAAAAGCAAGCCAATTCAAGGCCTAGCCCAGATCAGCTTCATCTTCAATCTTTGTCAACAAAAATACGCGCGCTTGATTCAAATATCCAACTCCTGCATACGTGCTCTAATGCAAAAACTCATAACACAAAAGTTATAGCATTTTTCAAGACGATTCCAACCATGTAAAGAACTCAATCTAACTCTCAAAGACCAGAGAGAATTTCTCTGGCCCTAAATTCTAATCTAACTTTTTCAGGAAGTTCATGAATCAAATTCTCTTAACACGATTAACTTAAATGAAATCTAAGCATATGTACAGCTTCAGGGCTATGAGTACTACATTTTTTATTCACAAACCTAAGCCTAATGATTCCTAAATAGAGAGATAGAAAGTTGCCAAATACCTGTTTCAGATGAACTCGTGTATGGCAATGGGGAGCTTTTCAATGAGGCCTGAGATGCTTGGGAGCTTGCTTGAAGTTCCTCTGATCTTCCTCAATGCTTAGTTTGCTTTGGATGTGCTTGAACAAGCTTGTAGAAGTCAACCTGCACAAGCTGAAAACAGAAATGGTAAAGCTTGCAAATGGAGTTACATTCAATCGCCAATGGTTGGGATAGTTCAGGTGGGTAATATAGAAGGTATTGGAACAGGTTTGGGGCAAAACGCACGAGTGGTTTGTGAGATAGAACTCAAAGTGCAGAAGCTGTCCTGTTTTGCAAGAGGAAGGTGATTTTGTGTTTTGGAAGGTTTGAGGGCTCAATAACTCGTGTTTCTGGATCAAGGAAAAGTGTAAAACTTGTTTGCAATGTTGGCAAGAGTTGATTATATCAGATGCTCAAGTTGTGTAGACTTTTGCACATTTCATGGTTTTGAAGTAAGAAATGAGAATTGACAATGCTATGGCTGTACTGGCTTGAACTCTAGCTGCTCAAAGTGGATGAACTTTGCCTGACATTAGGGAGCTTTGTTTTCAGCAAAAGGCTTGGTGTATGGCTCAAGAAATACAATTTGACATAAAGCATGCTTTATGTAAATTGTATTGCTCACTTTTTGCCAAAAATGGATTAAACTCTTGTGTAATCCTCTAATGATCAGAACAAAGCTTCAAACCAATGGACTTGCATTTAATTATTGAGTATGAAAGGGTTTAGGGACCTGTAATCAAGTACAAACAATGCTGGATGGAAGTTGCAACTTGTATCAACATGAAAATGCCATGGATCAAAAGTGAGTTTTTGCCAAATTCAAACCTTCGATTCTCCCTAACCATAAATGATTTTGGAGATTTCTTTGACATTTTGGAAAGATTGTAACATGATCTACAATCCATCTTTGAAATGCATTTTGATATTTCAAGTGGAACTATGTAAAAAATGGTCATGAAGATAGGTCAAAATCCTTCCTAAACTAGGGCAAAATTTCACTAAGTTAAAAGTTTCATGGACCCTTGTTCCAAAAATCATAACTTGAGATCCAAGCTTCTTTTGGGAAAACTTTGTGAATAAAAGTTGTAGACTTTGTTGAGGAATACAACTTTCATGTTGGAAGTTTTGTTTGAATCCAATTTCATCATAGTGAAAATGTTAGGCAAAGTTGGGAAAAAATAAGAAAATTTCATAACTTAGAAAAATTCTAAGTTATGAAATTTTTCAATCTTAAACCCTAATTTGAAAACTTAGGTTTCTTAATGAACAAGTTTCATGTTTTGACACATATTGATGAAAAATAACCCTTGGCACTTGATTTTGACCAAAAAGTCAAAGTTTGACTTTTCAATGTACAGTCAAATTTTGATCAATTGACTGAAAAATTCATCTGTGAATCCAATGCAATTGAGATCTTTTGAACCTTGTGAATAGGTCAAGATGATGCCATTGAGTCCTTGAATCCATGCTTGAACCCAATTTTCCATTGTCTAGGTGAAAAATCAGAAATTTCCCTGATACAGTCAAAACCCTAAAAATGACCATTTTGCCCTTTTGATGATCTGATCAAATTTCTTGAGGAGTTGTGGTCCAAACTTGATCAAATGGTCCATATGAGTCTATAATGTTGATGTGGATAAAAAATTATGAGGTTTGACTGTAAATTGGCCACAGTTGACTTTTTCCCTAATACAGTTGATTTCTAGGTCAAATGTCCAATTGACTGGGCAAAAATTTGATTCAAAGCTTGAAACTTGGTAGAGGAAATCTTGTAAGTCCAACATGAAGTATGAAAGTCACATTGAGCATTAGAAGTCCAAAATTCCTTGTGCAAACTCAAACCCTAATTTAGGTCAATAGTGCAAGGAGATGTCTTGAGCAGAGTAAACCCTAGCTTGATCTTGAGTTCAGGGAGTCTGGTGAGGGGAAATATTGATAAAATGAGAGGGAAAATTTTGGGGTACAACAGTGATCCTTTACTAGAATTCATGTTCCATGCCCCAAGTGATTCAGATGCAGACCTTCCCTTGGCTATTCAGGACTTTATGAGAGATTTCTTGGAACTTTGACTTGACTGCCACTGATGAGTTGGACAATAACATGTCATGCCCCCTTGGTTATAGAGAGTTTTTCATTAGAAGTGTTTTTCCTTTTAAAGTGATTCTATTTCTTTAGAGGATTTCCATTCATTGGATATTCGTCGTGTGAATTTCTCTGTTGTCAAACAAATAATTATATGCAAACACTGGTATTCAAAATAATGCAAAGTTTATGTTTGTCTTGAAGTTTTAAAAATGCATTTTTAGCAGATAATTTTTTTTGGTAAGAATATGAATTCAACTCGGGATTTACAATAAGCCTTATAGAAGTCAAGATACCTTTTGTAACAATATTCTTTCGAACTAACCCATGCTTTAATTAGGACTTTTAAAGGGTTGTAGCATGGCTTGGTTCACGATTTAAGAAACAAAGGATAAGGCTCAAAGTGTATTTGTACCCAACCCGCTCTCTGTGATGTTCTCCATTCCTATACTCAATTAATTGTGCATTTTAAATTCCAATTGAGTCTAGAATGGCGTTTTGGTGATGGTTCTGACAAGTTAAGTTTGTTGGTGAAGGCAGTCATTTTGCAACATTTTTCTATTGTTGAGGATTTGCAGCAACCTCCTTTTATGATTTATTGTCCCTAATTTTTGCCTGACTGTTTTGAGATTATAGTCAGCGAGATGCCCCAGTTTTTCTTAAGTCTCCTTCATAGGTTTTGACTCAGTGGGCTTTTCTTTTGAAAGATAACGAATACCTATTTTACAGGGAACCATTGCCATCTTTTGATTCAGAAGGAAGTTTTTTGATTTCATTCGTTGTGTATGAAGTGAAAGCTTGTGACTGAACACACATTTGAATTAACTAAGAAACTAACCCTGCCCCAGGTTTTGATTAAAGGTTTCAATTTGTGTGAAAAAGGAAACTCCTACTTCTTTGGCTCAAAGGGGTTGACTAGGGATCATCTTCCTTATAACTCTAGTGTTTAGGGAATTGAAAGAACACATGTACATCGTTAGCAAGGTCTGTCCAAAAGCATATTGTATAATGTTATGGTATTGTTTTCACCATCCTCCCTCTAAAGGCTTACAACTTTTAACGAGAGTCAAATATCACAAAAAGGGGATAAAAGCATAGTTTAAATATAGTGAAAACGAATGGATTAATTCAAGACAAACACATGCAATGCATTAATGAAAACAAAGTTTGACATAACAGATAAGTGTTCAAACAAAAGAAAGAAATTACAATTGAAAATTCAAAATGAACTAGACGCTCTCAATGATTTGGCATGGGAGAGATGATCACGTCGGGAATCTCAAGAGGGCTGAATTAAATTTCCTTGGTGTCAATCATGTTTTGAATCTTGTATTTCAGTGCCCAACAATCGTTAGTATCATGCCCAGGGCTGTCGGAATGATAGGCACATATTGCACCAGGATTGTAGTTACGAAGAGAAGTTTTGGGGTTTGGATGAGGTCATATCGATGTAATCAGATTCATATCCAATATGTAATGCAATGGTTGAGACAGTGGCATGTTGATTTTGGTAAACTATCTCTTGGGCTCGTCTTGCCTTTGTTGGTTTCCCCGTTGTTGTTGTCGCGCTGATGCAGGACTAGAGATCAGGACTGCCCCCACATACTGGTCATGGTTACTCTTGTTATGAACCTTTTAGCCGTACACAACATTGGACTCTTTCTTCCCAATATTCGTCTTCTTTTTGGTACTTGAAGATGCAGCCATCTGGATTTTTCTGCTTTTAATTCTGTTTTCGATTTGTTCCCCAGCTAGAATCAGCTCGATGAACCCAGTTGAGGAGCTTCCGATTAGGTGATTAAAGAAAGGTCCTGTCAAAGTTCCCATAAAGATATCAATCAACTCCCTGTCAGTTAAGGGTGGCTTCACCCTGCCAGTCAGGTCTCTCCATTTTTGGCGTATTCTTTGAAGCCCTCATTGGAACCCATGGTCATATTCTACAACTGCACACGAGTTGATGCAAGATCAGCGTTGTACTGGTACTGCTTGTAGAAAGAAGCAACCAGATCCTCCTAGGTGTGGATATTGGTCTCTTCCAATTGTTAAAACCACTCCAACTGCGTCCCAATTAGACTCTCTTGGAAAAAGTGAACCCGCAAATTCTGATTAGTGGTGTGTGGCTGAATCTTGCGGACATAAGATCTCAGATGCACTTAGGACAAGAGACCCCGTCATACTTGGTAAAGATAGGGATCTTGAATTTGTGGGGAATGACCACCCCAGGATTCAAACCCAATTCTCCAAAGTCCAAGCCAGGCACAATTTGGATCTCCATAGCCTTTAGTCTATCTTTAAGTTGTTTGTATTTTTCATCCGCCGGTGGATATTGCTCCTCAGAATAGTCTTCGTCCTCATTAGCTTGGTTATCCCTAGCTCTAGTGTTTCTAACTTCCTCTTTATGATTGTCTTCTTCAGAAGAAGCATCTTCTTTTTGAGCTAGTTGGGCAGGCCCCTTAAACCTTCTTCCTATGTTGAGGATGACAACCTTCTTCTTAGTCTTCTTCTTGCTCCCTTTGGTGAAGAGTTCTTTCAGATCTTCCTACCCCTTGGTTAAGTTCAGGAACATTTGTTGGAACTGGGCATTTTGAGCTTGGAGATCTTTAACTGTTTGCTCTAGAGCTATTTTCTTACTGAAATAAACAGCGAGAAAAATGAGAAACCTATCTTGAGAACACCTGTTATCTAATGACATGCATGATACGTAAAAATGCAATGTTTTCAAGGATCTTGTGGCGTAAACACAAAAAGATGTTAGAAGTTGAACTTTGATCACAACTTTGATTGGAGAACTTCGTATTGTTGAATGTCCTTCCACGAGAATCAATATCACCTTGTCAAGTGGGTCATAGCCCTTGACTCTTTTTATCGTGCTTTGGTCTTTGACAACATTTGGTTAGAGGAGAATAAATCCTCTTGCCCCTTGATAGACGTCTGGTTTATCATGAACCTGTATCATATGCCCTTGAGATCCTTGAAATGGTTATTGACAATGCTATGGTATGATGTCATGAAGTTATGTACAAGTAATCATACACAAGCAAAGCAAACAAGTCCTTAGGTTTAGGCTTGCATGGGGTTTGTAGGTAAGTACCCTCTTGAAGTTTAGTTGGTCCAACCTGTCCTAGAAAATAACTGGGTTTTAGGGAATATCAATATCATTGATCTTTCTTCACCGGGCATTGTTTCAGCGCAAGCCTCTTTATTGGCGACCAAAATATCGCGAAAGTCCGATCTCAATGAGCGTAGCATCGAGTATCAACCAACTTCGAACTACACCAAAGTATGCTATCTCACTACTTCCTAATGGCCAAGTTGTTCAATTAAAGGTTCTAAGGTCAGTTAGTGCTTCATGACACCACACATCGGCCCCATATTCTCCTTGACTAGACTCAAGGGCTATTGGTACCAACAAATGTGTCACACTAACATAGTCATTTCTTCAACCATGTCGATATACACCACACATTCCCCACGATCTATTGCTACTTACCTAATAATGTTCCCCGATCCGGGTAGAGGATCAAAACAAAACCCAAACAAGGACCCAAAAGTGTAAAGCAAGCAAGTCAAACAAGGAAAGCATTATAAAGGTGATCTAGCTCTAAGGTAACCCCACTTTTAAGTAACTATCCCCAGTAGAGTTGTCAGTTCTGTAATACGGTGGGAGAACTGACTTGGTTGTTTTGCGTTTTATCGCAATTGTTGCGGATAGCAAGAGTCGTCACCGACTTTTCTTTTATCCAATAAGGAAAGGGTGAAAAGAACAGGAAATACCTTTGAGATATTTTCTTGAGTTCGGGGGGTAGGTTATGAAAAAGGAAGGTGTTAGCACCCTTTTCATCCATAGTTATCTATGGTATCTTAGTTGCTTTCTAGATCACTTTTGAAATTGCTTTGTTTGAATGTGTTTGTGGTGGGTTTTGAAAGTATTTTTGAAAAGTGCCTTCGTTTAGGCAAACTTTGTAATGATTCTCGTCTCTATAAGAATGCATACAAAGTGTTGGACTTTTTGAAAATATTTCATGTTTTGAAAGTGTTTGGTGTGTTTGAAAAGATGTTTGTGTTTTTGAAGATGAATTGTAAGCAAGCAACTAAGAATGTTTTACCTATTCAAAAGTCTTTTGTTTATTTCTTCCTTCCTTTGATATTTCTATCTTACCATTGATTGGTGAGAAGCCTTATCTTTGGATGTGAATGAACGGGCGTGGGTCATCGTATAGTCATGGATAGCAATATTGTGAGACATCTTAGCATTTTTTCCTTAAGGGACTAAGATCATTTGTAAGGCAACATTCGAAGCGTCATCGAGGGACTATGATCTTGTATTTTTTATTGTTTTCCCTAAGATGTCTCACATGCATATCATGACCATTTTCTCAAGGCAACAAGTGGAGTTAACCCTAGAGGTATAAGTGTGCAAGTGTTTATTTTTTCATGCTTGGTTTATCTTGAATTAGGGTTCTCTAAGCATTGATTTTATCTTTCCATACAAACCCTAATTACTAGCATTTATAAGAAGCGGTAAATTGCGGAAAATGAATGTCCTACGCTATTACAACCATTTTAGGGATGGGGTGTACAAATTTACAAATGGGAATTGCAAGAATTTAAACCTAATTATCTATTGAAACCATATTAAAACTTGAATAATGTACAAGAATTGAAAGGAATATAACGTACAAGACATGAATGAAAAAAAATGAATTTGTTTTGATTTTGTTAGAGAAAGATTTTGGCCTATTTAACTAAAAGGAAATTTAATTAAACTAAAGAAAAATTAAGATTAAGTTAAAGAAAATAAAATAAATAGGAAAATGTTTTTGGTCTTTTTCATTGTAAGAAGTTAAATAAAAATAAACTAAATAATTTAAATATATTTTTGGTGTTTTTGATTAATAAAAATAATTATAATAATAGCAACAATAAAGTAAAGAAAATGAGATAAAGATATAACATTAACATCAGGGGGGTTCAAAAAATGGAAATGTCAAGGCCCAGCCAATGGAGGCCCAGGCGCGCTTCCTGCAAACAAAAAAAAAGTGAGAAAATTTGGAAAAATGACAAAAGGTCTCGTTGGGGCTCGAACCCAGGACCTTCTACATGGAAAGGCTTTAGCGCGCGCTATTTGTACCACTAGGGTGGATTGTTTCATCCGTTCATAAGATAACTTAAATTAAATATAAAATAAACTCGTTTCTGAATGTTTGAAATTCCCAGCTTCTTCTTCCTTGCGCGTGTAGCCCATGATAACTCCATTGTCAAGCTTCTAAAAGCTTCATTTCTCAGCCAAATCGAAAAATGTAAATATTAAACTTGCCTAAAATTTGAATATGAATCTAACCACATAATTTTCAAAAGTTATGGTTCGAAGGTTAGCATGAAATTTGTTCAATACTAAAACTAAAATCCAACTGATCAGAGAAGAAATTATCAATGTAAAAGCAAAGATAATCTAAACTATGGACATGGTCAGCTTCCTAGACATGATATCTACATCTTTTCTTCATAATGTATATACAAATGATGCTTGAATGAAGAGTTCCCAAGTTTGAAAAACTTACCTCTTGGAGTGAAATTCAAATGACTTCTACACGACTTCCAGAAATGGTTTGATGATGGATTAAGCTTGCCTAGACTTCCCTGAAGTTATTCCAATTGTTAGAATGTCTTGTAGCTTGCCTAACTGTTCTGGACAAGTCAAGCTGTAATGGTGGATTTTTTAAAATGGTGGATGAGGGCGGAGGAGTTACAGAAGTGGTTTAATGTCTGGGATAGTTCCTATGTGGTGTATGGAAGCTTAGTGAATCGAAAGGCCAAAAAACACACAAAGGGATTTGAGATTTTGTGTGTAAAGTTAGAATGTGCCAATTTTTGTGCTTGTGTGCAGGTTATGAATTTTTTAGAGTTTTGGGAGTGTTCTAAGGCTGGTAATCTCCTCCTTTATGTTGCAAATAATGTCTTTATTTATAGGGAACAGGTTTGACATCTTCTAGTAACCAGAATCTTGAGATAACATGTTATGGTTTAGTTGAAAATGAAAGAATCAAGTTGAATGGATTTTCATGGTTCCAAAGTTCAAGTACAAGTATGGTTTGATGTTTGTTGGGTGCAGAAGACATGATTCATGCTTTTGATATTGCTTGCAATCAGAAGTAAAGGTCACAAGGCTCAATGCATTGACAATTTTCCTAAAGCTTGCTTTTCTAAAATTGAAATGGTAACTTGGTGCCATTAAGGGAAAATTGGCTTGGACAATACTTTAAACACTTGGGTAAGAACTTAATTAATTGTGTGAACAATTAATTATGGAGTGAAACACATGTTTGAGGCCTGCAAAGCAAGATCATGTAGCATGGCCTATGGATTTGATCAATGTTCTTCAAAATTTTGTCTTGAACTTGATTCCTTCTACAAAGATCTTGAATCTCTGTAGAACTTTGATCTTTTTCTTTACTCTGGTTTTTGACAAGCATCTTGAATCTCTTAAAGATGTCGAATACTCCATCCTTTCGTTTTGATCACATAGATCCACAACTTTTGACCAAACTCATCAACAGACAAAACAATATTTGTTTCCACCAATTGTATGTTCTTCGAATGGACCACATTCATCTGAATGTACCACTTTGAGTATGTAAGATGATCTCATTGGTATAGTCGAAATGAAAGAATTTATGGATTTCTTTCCTACTAAACAAACTTCACAAAGTTTTTTCAAGCATCTCAAGACTTGGAATACCGGTAACCATATCTTAAGTAATCATATCTTGAGTAATCAGTTGATTAAGTGGTCAAAAGTTCAAATGTCCAAACTTCAAATGCCACAACCAACTATCCTTATGGTCGAACAGTTTTCAAACATTGAACTTCTGTCAAATTGACCATTGTCTTGAATGTCCTGTTTTTCGACAACGAAGATTTTAAGACCAAATTGTTCTTGGTGTCGAACAATCTCAAAACTCCATCTTTCATGACAACTGAGAAATTCTTTTTGACTAGTTTTCCAACACTTAGCAAGTTGCACTTTATTCCAGGTACATAGAGCACATCTTTAATCATAACTTTTCCTCCATTACTCATTTGAAAGACTATGTTTCCAGTACCTTCTTCTTGCAATCAAGTTTTTTTGTTAAATTGTAATTCATAGTGTTGAAACTATGTGTGTCGAAGGGTTTAGAGGTGGATCGAAGCAGGTTTCTCGAAGGAAGCCATTGCCTAGTCGAAGCTTGTGGATCGAAGAAAGCATGAAGATAGACAACATGTCAGCTATCAATCTGGTGAAGAACCCAATAGTACATGGTTGAAGCAAGAACATCGAAATGAGGTTCCGTTATCTCTGAGAGTAGGTAGCAGATGGGAAGATGAATTTGGAACACTGCAGAACTGAGAATCAGATTGCAGACATCATGACGAAGGAAGTGCAGGTCGAAGAATTCAAAAGACTAAAAACCATGATGAATAATGAATTAGGTGGTGTTGTAGCCCAATTTTTGCCCCTAAGATCCCTTCATCATACCATGTTGATTCATTCACAACAAGATCACACTAGGATTCTTGGTTCCCCTCCCTATATTTAGCTTTGCCCTTTTGAGGAATCACCAAGAACCTTGACTTATGTTCTTTTGTGATCATGAATATTGTTTTTGTCTTGATTTCTTATTTTAACTAAATAAAATGCAATTTTGTTTTGTCTTGCTTGTTATCCATGTAGGTAAAGGCAATGGGATTTAACAAGTTACCCCATGGGTTCATGAGTTTATTTCCATGCCCTAGTCAATAAAGCTTGAGAAGTTCAAACCTCACCATTGGATTGGTTTTGAAATAATTGGCATGGCAAGGTTTTTTTGGTTCATCACATTTCAAGGTTATCAAATTTGGTTGAAAAGCACAAGGGATTGATTGGAGAAGTTGTCATGGTTGGACAAGATTTTGTTCCATTTGGTCACAAGTGCCTATTTCTTTTAATATTCAAGATATGGAAGTGGTTTTGGTGGCTATGAGTTCTCATTATCATCCTCAACAACTTTTATTTACAAATAATGTGTGTTGGTACAAGAAGTTTGTTAAAAATTGTCAAAGTTCCTCAAAGCATTCTCTTGATCTAAGGAACTAGGGTTCTGAACTTCAATGGAATATATCTTGCTCATCTCTTGGTATTTTTGAGTGATTCCAAAGACATATTTCTCTTCAAAGTCTTATCAACAAATCACTTCAAAAGTTTCAAGGAGTTGTCATGAGGAAGAGACTTAATAAGGAAGAAAGATTACAAGTCCTCCAGATGAATCCCCAATTTTCCATGTGTGACTTCAAATGATCATAACTTGGTCAATGTTTATCACCTTGAACCATTATTTTTCCATAATGATCTTGAAGGTGTGAAATTTATGCCTTCTTTCATGTTCAAAGTGAGAAAATGTATGGAAGTTGCCTTAAGGATGCAAGACATTATAGGTCATTTCATGATTCTTTGCCAACTTCAACAATTCATAACTCTCTCAATTTTTGGAGATTTTTAATGGTTCAAGTTTCAAAATGTCATTCAAGAGATCTACTTCATGCCATATTCTTTGGTCAAGAGCAAATTCCAATTGGAAGGCTATGTTTGGATGTAAGACATTATAGGTCATTTTTGAAGAAGAACATGAAATATTTCTAAGTATGGAAAGTCAACTCTTTTTCTCCAAGTTTGACTCAACACAACTTTCAGCTCAAGCATCCACTTGATTCCATTCTTTTTCCATTGCAAAGCTTGTAACCTCATCATTCTAAAGCATCGAGAATCATGCCCTAAGACCCCTTGAGCTTTGAATGCCATGATTTTGAAATTGGTAACTTGGAACTGAAGTTTCCTCACAAGTCAGATTTTGAAATCTTTGTTTTGGCTTCTAATCACAAGTTTTCCACGTGTTTTTTCCTCTAAATATGTTTAGTGAACTTCCAAAATGGATTAGCACCACAAAACGCGCGTTTTAGATGAGTTTTGATCAATTTTGAAGTCACACATTTCTTGTTTGCAACTTCACACGATTTCCCTCCAAACTTCATCATTTCACACGCTTGAACATTCCATTTGATTCCCTATAAATAGAGGGTTATTCCCCATTCATTTTCTCAAACTTGGATAGCCAGAATCACCCTGCCAAACTTGTTCCACAACTCAGAATTCAATAACTTCAAAATCCATTCTCAAGCCCTTTTCAATCCAATTTTTCCATCAATTCGTCTTCCTTGATCTTCCCTGAAGCTAACCACATAATTACATTCAAGAATCGTGCCCTATACTACTCCATAGAAGTCTAGTTTCAGAGTTATGCAACTCAACTTCAATAGGTAGATTCCTTCATCAATTCTTCAAAACTCTGATATCATTGTGTTGCTCTCATTGTCCTGGTTCTAGTTGCAACACTTACCTTTTACTGGAAACACGTTTTGACCATGAAATTTCAAATCCCTTTTCAAAACTTTCCTTCCAAATTGCTTGAGCTACAATTTATATAAATTGGGCGTGGGGGTGTGGTTGTCTTCGTCTTGAAGAGACGAAGCGAACGACATAGGTCTGAGCTTTTGATTTTACAGTTTGAGGGACCTGCAAATCACGTTGGCTGGAGGTTGAAGATGACCTACGTGTCATCTTCCAACCAATGATGGCACGCCACTTGTTATTTTCTAAAATCTGATTTATATTTGATTATGTACTTTATTCACTAATGACCATGATATGCACAACGCGCCAGATCCCTTGGATTTGATTACTAACGCGTTTTGACTCTCATCCAATGGTCCACATATTTTTACTTTTATTTTCTTTTCTAATTTTTATATTTTAATTGTTTTAAATTTCAAAAAATCATAGAAAATTCATTTTAAGTCCAAAAAATCTGAAAAAATTATGAAAAAAATATTTTGATTATTCTCTTTCTGATTTTTATTTTTTCACAATTTAATTTTGTGTTTGGTATTTTTTATAAATTTACACTTTATTTGAATTGTATTAAATGTTTAAAAATACTTTTATACATTTTAAAATTCTGAAAAAATTATGGAGTTATCCAATAATATTGTGACAAATATTGGTGACCTTATTTTATTTTTGTTTCTGACTTTACTAGTTTTTTACCATTTTTGGTTTATTTTACCCATTTCTTTTAATTTTAAAAATAATTTCTGACTTTAAAAAATTACCAAAAAATTTGTAAAATTATTTGAGCCTTTTTCTGATTTTTCTATCGTCTTACTTTTTATTTCTTGATTAATTTTAACATAGTTGATATTTTTCTCTTTATTTTTCTATTTTTAAACATTATTTTTAAACCCTTTTGTATATATTAAAATGTAATATTATTTTGTGACTATTTTCTGGTTGATCTTGGGTTAAAGTTTGGATCATGAACTTTAATAACATCATTGGATCCATGGTGTTGAGTTTAACTCCATAAAAATGGATGAATGATTTTAATAATAGTTTGATTAAATTTAATTCAAAAGTGGTTTGTATATTCTCTTCCATCCCTCTTCATCTCATCCCCTTCTTATTGCACTAAATGTTGTTGAAGTATGATCTCTATATCATGTCTCAAAATAAATGGTGCATAGATTTCTATTGACCAGTCTCAAAATAGGTGCGACTTCTATATAAGTCCACTTACGATTGCTTAACATAGTGCTAAATTTTGTCCCGATTCGAATAAATGATCATTCGTGGCCCAAACTTATGTTTACAAGCCCAAGTATGTTAATTTGATCTCTTTAATCCAATAACCTTGAGATTCATTGTGTGGATGCTTTGGTTCTACCAATCCTCTAATGGATCTACAACACCTTTGATCAACGCGGATCACTTAAACATCGTTGATCATTAAATGACACTTGTGAGAATTTCAAATGGATGATATACTTGACAAAAAGAAAATGCAACTTGTTGTGTGGAGGCTTTGGTTCTACCAATCCTCTAATGAGTTCTAAATGCAAGCTTCAAGATGGTCATCCAACTAATCACTAATTATTTACTTGTTTTACTTTATGCTTTTTTATGCTTTATGTACCATTTACTTTTAGCATTTACATTTCATGCCATTTTCATCTTTGCTCATTTGAGCATTTACTTTCTTGTCATTTTTACTTTGCTCACTTGAGCTTTTTTTTTTTTTTAAGATACTTAATAATCAACATAAACCATAACAATCTTTAATGGTACTTGGACTATTTGGTTACTATCCTTGGCATTATGGAGCATGGGACTTTTATTTCTTGGACTTAGGATTAGAAACCTTGGCCTATCTTGGAGACCTTGTGATCTTATCTGATTATTTTGTCTGGAGTTCTTGAGGTTTACCTCAAGACATTAGGTTGCTTGTTTGTTTTTGTGTGCAGGTTTTTGTGATTACACCCTTTGTTTGTAATATGGAATTCACCCGTATATAGCCGTTACTCTACCTAATTTTTGTGAAGACTTAATACACTTGAAGTTTGGTTCTCTCAAGAGGTCTAGTATTTTTTTTTCTTGATTGGTTTCAATCCAAGGAATAGGAATTATATCTTGGCTCATAATGTCAGGTATTGGCTTCTTGTTGGTTAGATGGTTCTTATCCCTAGATTTCACCTTATGCTTTAGGATAGTCCCTTCTTCTCCTCCCATCTTCTTTAATTTCAAAAATCTTCTTCCTCCTTTTGAAAACTCTTCTTGTTTTTAAACTTGAACCACTTTCATAATAAACTTGGACTTATGTCCATGCATTTTCAAAACATTTTCATAAATAAACTCCAATCAACTTAATAATACCTTGAAATTTTTTGTGAGAAGACTAAAAGTCAATCAATATCATTTCAAACCATTTTGCCACTTTGTCTTTTATCTTTAAACTTTTCTCAAAAGATTGAACTCTTGTCAATCCTTGTAGTGATGCAAACAACTATACTTCTACAATATATAGTGAAGAGAGATATTTTCCACTTGGGTGTTGAGTGAGACATTATTGATTTTAAGATCCAGGCCATATCCTCCACTTTGAGATGATGCAAATTCTCCTTTCTCATAATTGTGGGTAGTAGGTATGTTTTCCACACGGACAGTGACGATGATGTTTTATCTCATAAAATTAACCAACTCATTTGTGTTTTAAATTTTTAAAAGAGGAACTACGTGTACCCTGATCCCCTATTGCACGAAAAAGTGGTACGTAGGCACTAAAGGTTCACAACCGCGGAGGGTGCAAAAATTATAAAATAAATATATTTTTTTTCTCACCTCCACCATCCATTTTTATACAACATTTTTTCATAGCCAAAATATACATATTTCACGAAGAGGTTCCTACGGAGTACCGTAGATGTTTAGGGTGCTAATACCTTCCCTTTGCATAACCAACCTCCTTACCTTGAATATTTCCCCTTCTTTTTGGGTTATTCGCTCTTTCCCCATTCCTTTGGAAACAATAAAGCATGGTGGCGATTTTTATTTTGATTTGTATAAAGTCTAGTCAACCCAATGACTTAGTCTTAAACATTTCTACCGCTATAGGTGGTGTGTTGAATTATAATTTATAGTGTTGAAACTATGTGTGTCGAAGGGTTTAGTATGTGTGTCAAAGGGTTTAGAGGTGGATCGAAGCAGGTTGCTCGAAGAAAGCCATTGCCTAGTCGAAGCTTGGGGATCCAAGCAAGCTTGCTCTTCTTCAACTTGTCAAAATCTGCCCACCACTCCTTTTCGATTAGTCATGTGGTTCGAACAACCTGAACCAAATTTTGAATTCGACATGGTTATCTGCAGCTGCACACCTTTTTTTATGTGCTTTGCCCTTTTGACAGTTTCCTCTTCCTCCTTTCGAGGATTCAGAAGTTCCATCTTCGACCTGATGCTTGAGATCCCATTATGATCCATGGAAACTATATGGGGCATTAAAAGTCTTATTGTACTTGTCCAAACCCAAACCTTAATTTGAGCTATCAGTGTTGAGGAAGTGTCTTGAGCTGATCAAACCTTATGCAATTTTGAGCAATGGAGATTTTATATGAGAATATTTGAGAAATTGGGAGGGAAAATTTTGGGGCACAACAACATTCATCCGACCTATTCTTGTTTACTTGGATGCCCCTGGATTCATAGGGCACGCGCTATTACGTCAACTCTTCATTAAAATCTGAAATATCCCGTGAAAGGAAAGGTTGTTACAGTTTGTGGTGAAGAAGAGTATATGGTGAGTCACTTGAACTCATTCAAGTATGTTAAGATGGACGACGAATTCATCAAAACTCCCTGCCAGAATTTTGAATTTATGCCTCAGATAACTACTGTTACTGAATATGTTTCTTCTATTCCCAAAGTTACTAAGGTCCCGCCCAGAATGGCTTCTTTGAAGGACGCTAGAGCTGTAGTGGAAGAAGGTGGTTGCACTACTTGGGGTCAGCTTCCTGACATTCCTTACAAGTCTGAAAAATTTTGTTTGGGTTTCATTGTAGAGGCTCAGAGGGATGTTTTTCGTGCTCATGCTGGAATACCACCATTCCAGGTCGGCAACAATAGAGTCAACACTATAGAAGATGGTGAAAGTGACTACGACCTAGACAACTTGATTTTTCCCACCACTGGCAACAGGCTCAGCAACTGGAAGACTGAAGATGTTATACCAATCTCCTTTAGTCAAGAGTAAATGACATTTTCTGTTTCTTTTTGCTTTCAAAGGTTTGGTTATGTAATTTTAAAACAATAACTTTAAGCCTTGTGTCTTACTCGGGGCACAACGGTTCATTTGTTAGGGTTGTCATTTCATTAACATATTTTCATTCAATAAAAAATTGGATGTTTTACATTCAAATTTTGCACTTTTTGTCTTTCTTTTATTTTATTACACTTTCAAAATAGCTATGTGTTCTTACACACACCCACACAACAAATTGCAGATCCACATCCACTATGGATCCCATTGATAACAATTCTGCTATTGCAACTTATGACTTTGAAAATCCGATCTACCAAGCCGAGGACGAAGGTGAGGATGATTGTGAAGTACCAGGAGAACTTACCAGACTATTAATGCAAGAGGAAAATGCTATACAACCACATGAAGAGCCAATCGAGGTTGTAAACTTGGGTGCTACAGAAGACAGGAAATAAGTCAAGATAGGGGCCAACCTAGAGGACAGTGTCAAGAACAGGTTAATTCAGATGTTGCATGATTATGTTGAGATCTTTGCTTGGTCGTACAAAGACGTGTCAGGGCTTAATACTGATATTGTGGTTCACTGTCTACCGGTAAAAAAAGGTTGTTCTCCAATAAAGCAAAAGGTTCGTTGGATGCATCCTGAGATGTTCGAAAAGATTAAGGCTGAGGTTATGAAGCAATTAAACGCATGTTTCTTAGTTGTTACATCCTATCCTCAGTGGGTTGCAAATGTGGTGCCAGTACCTAAGAAATACGGTAAAATGCATATGTGTGTGGACTATAGGGATCTGAACAGGGAAATCCCCAAAGGTGACTTTCCACTTCCACATATTGATGTTCTAGTTGACAACACTGTTTAACATAAAGTATTCTCCTTCATGGATGGTTTTTCAGGTCATAATCAGATCAAGATGGCACTCGAAGACATGGATAAAACTACCTTTGTCACACAGTGGGACACTTTCTGTTACAAGGTTATGAATTTCAGTTTGAAGAATGTTGGTGCAACATATCAGCGTGATATGGTAGTTTGTTCCATGACATGATCCATCACGAGATAGAGGTTTATGTTGATGACATGATAGCCAGATCTCAGAATGAAGAAGAACATCTCAACCACTTACACAAGTTGTTTGAGAGGCTGAAGAAGTACAAGATGCGGTTGAATCTGAACAAGTGCACCTTTGGGGTAAGATCCGGTAAACTCCTGGGTTTCGTTGTCAGTGGTAAAGGTATTGAAGTTGATCCTGCCAAGGTCAAAGCCATTCAAGAAATTCCAGCTCCCCGTACTAATACGGAAGTCAGAGGTTTTTTGGGACGACTAAATTATATTTCCAGATTTATTTCCCATCTGTCCGCTACTTGTGAGCCAATCTTCAAGTTGCTAAAGAAAGATTAAGTGTTGAAGTGGAACGACAATTTCCATGTAGCTTTTGACAAAATCAAGGAGTACCTCTAAGAACCTCTGATTCTGATGCCATCAGTTGAAGGAAGACCTCTGATCATGTACCTAACAGTCTTAGAGAACTCAATGGGGTGTGTACTGGGCCAACATGATGAGTTTGGTCGAAAAGAGCAGGAAATATACTACCTTAGAAAAATTTTACCGACTGTGAAACAAGATACTCACTGCTTAAGAAAACTTGTTGCGCTTTGGCATGGGCTGCTCGCCAACTAAGACAGTATATGTTGACCCATACTACTTTGTTGATCTCTAAAATGGATCCTATAAAGTACATATTCGAGAAGCCGACTCTCTCCGGAAGAATATCTCGACGGAAAATGGTATTGACAAAATACGACATTTAGTACACTACTCAGAAAGAAATCAAAGGAAGTGTGCTGGAAGATCATTTGGCTCACCAAGCCATAGACAAATACCAGTCTATGAATATTGAGTTCCCGAATGAGAATATCATGCTAGTTACTGATTGTGAAGAACCTGGACCATATGAAGGAGCTGAGCCAGGATCCTGATGGACTTTGGTTTTCGATGGAGCTTCTAACGCGCTGGGAAATGGAATTGGTGTGGTAATTATCTCTCCTAAAGGTTTCCATATGTCATTTACGGCTAGATTATGCTTTGATTGTACCAACAACATGGCCAAATACGAAGCATGCATCATGGGCATCAAAGCTGCTATCGATTTGAGAATCAAGTTCCTGAATGTATATGGGGACTCAATCCTGGTAATCAGCCAGATTAAGGGTTAATGGGATATGAAGCATCTAAATCTCATTCCTTATCGAGAGCATATATTGACACTAATTTTGTACTTCGAGGAAATCAATTTTGAACATATTCTGCGAGAAGAGAATCAATTGGAATATGCATTGGATACCATGTCATCTATGTTCAAAGTTAGATGGGACAATGAAGCTTCTCGAATTACCATTGAGAGACTAGACGAACCGACACACTGCTATGAAGTTGACACTGATGGAGTAGAGGAAAATCCTTGATTCCACGTAGTGAAAAGATACCTCGAGGCTCAAGAGTATCCCGAGGGAGCATCTATTAATGATAAGAAATTCCTACGGAGGTTCTCTACCAAGTTCTTTCTGAGTAATAGAATTTTATACAAGCGCAATCACGACTCAACTCTACTTAGTTGTGTAGACAAGAAGGAAGCTAAGAAGATTATGGAGGATATGCACGAAGGAATCTTAGTACTCACTTGAGTGGGCATATGATGGCTAAGAAGATTCTGAGAACAGGTTATTATTGGTCGACCATGGAAATTGATTGTCATCATCATTCCAGGACCTGTCACAAATGCCAGATTTATGCTGACAAAGTACATATGTCTTTGGTCCCTCTGAATGTCTTGACTGCTCCTTGGACGTTTGCAATGTGGGGTATTGATATGATTGGAGAGATTAAGCCTATCGCTTCCAATGGGCATCATTTCATCCTTGTCACTATTGATTATTTCACAAAGTGGGTTGAAGTAGCCTCATTTGCCTACATTACCAAGAATATTGTGGCCCGGTTCATTAAGCATAACCTTATTTGTTGGTATGGCATACCCGAAAGGATTATCACGGACAATGGTACCAATCCTAACAACACTATGATCACGGAACTTTGCACGCAGTTCAAGATCAAGCACCACAATTCTTCTCTGTATCGATCGAAGATGAATGATGCAGTGGAAGCTGCCAATAAGAACATCAAGAAGATTATACATAAGATGACAGTGACATATAAATATTGGCATGAGATGTTACCATTGCTCTTCATGGCTATCGCACTCCAGTACAGACATCAACTAGAGCAACCTCATTCTCTCTAGTCTATGGTATGGGAGTTGTATTTCTTGTCGAAGTCCAGATTCCTTCTCTGAGGATTATGAAAGATGCAGGTTTAGAAAAAGACGAGTGGATTCAGACTAGGCTAAACCAAATAAACTTGATCGACGAGAAGAGTCTAGCGGATATTTGTCATGGTCAGATGTATCAGAAGTATATGACCAAAGCCTTCAGCAAGAAAGTCAAGCACCGGGTATACCAAGCTGGTGACTTGGTAATGAAGCGTGTTATCCTACTACAAGGTGATCCCAGGGGAAAATGGACTCCCACCTACGAAGGGCCATTTGTAATAAACAAGATATTTTTTGGCGACGCTATGATACAGACCACCATGGATGGTGAAGATTTCCTGCACCATGTGAATGCGGACATAGTAAAAAATACTACATGTTGTACCCCAAAATTTTCCCTCCCATTTTACTCAAGACATGCTCATTGAGGTCTTAAAATGCTCAAGGTTGACCAAGAATTGATCAGACAAATTCTCCTCTTAAGCAATGAACCTCTAATTAGGGTTTCACTTTTGACCAAGATGTGTGAGCCCCAAAGGTCTCAAATATTCTCCATGGTCCTAATATGTCTTCAAGATTGTCAATGACAAATTTCATGCCTTACACTACAAAGTTTGCTCATTCAATTGCTCAAATGTTTGAAAATCAACTATACTAGGTCAAAGGTCAACTATGGCCTATATACAGTCAAACTTCAATATTTTTGGTCAACATAAACATTTTAAAGGGATATACATAATTTGATCAAGTTTTTATCATGATTCCTCAAGGAATGCTCTTAATTTATCAAAAGTTAAGAATTGCTAAATTAGGGTTTCTATAGGAAAAGTCAACAGAACTTTGACCAGGCATAACTTTGTCATACTTCATCCATTTTCCCCCAACCAAAGCTCATTTTGAAAAGAATTAAATTCCCTACAACTTCTCTTTTTCCCTCAAGTCCAAGAAATGCCCCATTTGAAAGATACAAACTCATACATTACAGGTCATTTTCAGAAAGTCAACAAAAGACACTTTTTGCCAAGACCATTTACATCAAGATAAATCTTCAAATGCAAAATTTATCAAAAGAGGGATAGAAGTAGACATATTAGGCTTTCCAAAAAGTCAAGGATCATCATCATGAGATCAAAATTGAGCAAGTTATGGATTGCCCAAGTTGGGAAAATATGAGAAAATTCAAAGATTGTGCATTGAGCAAATTTGAACTTTTAGGTTAATGACCTAACTTTTTGAGGTTCAAACACTCTCATGACCTTATAAAGGACCTCTAAATCCATTTTTGCATGCCTTTGATTTTATTTTCATTTATTTTGATTTTTATTTAATTTAAAATAAAATATATACAAAATAAATGCATAAAATAATAGGTTAAAGTTTTGGACATGTGGGCTAGTGTTTTGGGTCAGCCTTGAGGCCCATTTTTCGTGAAAAATATGTCCAGATACATTCAAGGATGGAAATGGCATGAAATCTCACATTTTGACAAATTTTCAAAAGGGAATCATGTTTTAAAAACAATGGTTATGGCGTGATTTCTTTCCATGTTGCCTTACCTCCTCAATCTCCTATAATATGTAACACTCTTGCAAGAATTGGACACGCATACATTGCCCCACAAGAGCTCCACAAAATTCGAAAATTTCAACAAAAGTTGCCAAAATCGAAACACGTTTTGCAGGCACCCTCAATTCAATCTAGTGATCATACATTGCTCCTGAAGTTCCCAGGGACCTGTTCCAACCATTCTCAAAGCTTGAAACTTCCTAGATCACCAGATCCAAGTCATCACCGTTTTGGTATATTCTCAAATTCAAATATTTATTTTTACGAATTGTTGAATGTTTTAACATGTGCATATAAGTTTTTGGGCATCCTTAGAGCAGGTTAAGAGCATTACATGGAATGCATGACTTCTAGATCGTGAGATATCATGTTCAAACCATGTTAGGGTTTTTGATTCGTAACTCAGGATATAGAAGTTTTTTGGCCAATCTAAGGCCAAATTCGTGACCAGGGAGGAATTTTAAGTGAGATATGGCCTTTGTTTTGTCTTAAAATTGTTGATTTTGCAGGATCTAAGATTTGGTGGATTGGAGAAGACGACCGGAGCTCTGCTCCAGTGTCTTTGACCGGTTGACTCTGTTTGGGAGCTAGCATGGCAATATTGCACATTATGATTAGCTCATTTAAATTTTATGATGCGCGTGTTTTGCTGACTAGGATCTAATGCTTGTTTTCTTTATTTTGTTTTTGTTTTAATATAATAATGATTGAATATCTAGCTCATATGGTAAATGAACGAATGTGTTGGAGACAAGACCTGCGTTCGAGTCCTAGGTCATGCATTTTCATTTTTTCTAACATATTATTTGCAGATCCAGTGCTGGCATGTCCCACGCGTGCATCATGAACCATCAATTTAAGCCATCAGATCACAACTGATCCAGATCCAATGTACCCAAATGCGCAAACCACCATGCACTCTCTAAAGCATTCCTCACTGGATCCACTGGAAACCTGGGCTTCAATAACTTGGGCCTAGCGTTTTTTGTTAACTTACACCCTCCCCAGTTTTTGTTTTTACTACCCAAGCCCATTTATTTTTTCTTTTTTTGTTTTATCTTTTATTTCTTTTCTTAATTTGTTTTAGTTTGTTTAATCAATATAAAATAGATAAATTCACAAAAAATATATTTTTAGTTTTTTTTAATCAAATTAATTTTGTAAATTAATTATTAATTATTTTAACCTTATTTATTAATTAAAATTAATTAGACCTAGCATTTAATTTATTTTCTTTTCTTTTTTTCATAATAAAAATACAAAAAAAAATAGAATTAACTCCTTTTAGTTAGTTTTAATTTTCTTTAATCATTTTTATTTAAGTCTAGATTTAGGTTAATTAATCCAATTTTTATTTAAACCATTTTCTTAAATAAAACAAAAACAAACGAAAAGATCTTTTTTCTTATACCTTAGGATTTTTAGACGTACTTTCAATTCGCACGCATTGTTTACCTTTCACATTTTTATTTTCATATTTTGTAACTGCATACTGGATGTAATAGACTATAATTAGGACTTTTATTTTACTATTTTCTTAATTTTCCCCAAAGTTTGGACATGTAATAATTCCCCTCCCCGAAGCCTTCTAATAGTTAGATTTACATTTCCTCACTTTTAATTACTGCAAATTATTAACGGCTTAGATGTATGCTAATTAGGATTGTATGGCAAGCATAACAAACAAATGCTAGCAAACGTAATATAAAGACAAAATAACTGAATACAACACAATTGCACATGTACACCTCTAGGGTATCCCACTTTGGTTGCCTTCAGAAAAACATTCACATCTCCCGAAAGGTGAGAGATTTTAGTGGCTACCCTCCAATTTAAAGATCATAAGTCCCTCGATGACTTTCTTGACGTTGCCTCGGTATGATCTTAAAACCCTAGGGTAGTTACTAAAGTTTCTTGCCCAGTTTCCTTTGTGACTGTATAAATATCCCTTCAAATGTCTCTCAGACATCCAACGACTAGGGTTACCTACTTACTAGTAGTAGGATAGCACTGTCTAAAGTAAAAAAGGAAAAGAACAACCTTTCGAGTAAAGTAGATAGTTGTTAGATGCTTGGTCAACAATTTTTACACTTACACAAAACTTCTTTCAAAAACATTTTCAAACACTTTGTATACGTTCTCTACCATTCCGAGAAACATTACAAAGTTTGCCACACTAAGGCGATTTCAAAAATACTTTTCAAAGACACAAAGAACAATGTATTTCAAAATGAGCTAAGCATCTAAGAGCCCGTAGATAACTACAGATGGAAAGGGTGCTAACACCTTCCCTTTCCATAATCTACCCCCTTACTCAGAAAAATCTCGAAAGGTCTTTTTCTGTTCTTTTCACTCTTTCCTTTGTTGGATAAAAGAAAAGTCGGTGGCGAATCTTGCTTAGCGCAACATTTGCAAACACAAACGCAAAACCAGTATAACAGTCGGTTCTGCCACCGTATCACAGAACTGGCAACTTTGCTGGGGATTTTAATAAAAAATGGGATTACCTTAGATTTTAGTTCATTCTTTATTTGCTTTACATTGTGTGTTTTGTGTGCTTTATCTTTAAGGGCTTGTTTGGGTTGTTACTAAAAGATCATACACCCAGATCTAGGGCACCTTTTAGGTAAGTAGCAATAGATTGTGGCGACAGTATAGGGTATACCGACATGGTTGAAGTGATAGCTACGTTAGTGTGACACATTTGTTGGTACTGGTAACCCTTGAGTTTTGTCAAGGAGAATACGGGGCCGCTGTGTGGTGTCATGAAGCACTAACTGACCTTAGAACCTTTAAATGAACAACTTGGCCATTAGGAAGTAGTGAGATAGCCGACTTTGGTGCAGTCTAAAGTTGGTTGATACTCGATACTACGCTTATTGAGATCATACTTTTGAGATATTTCGATCACCAATAAAGAGGCTTGGGCTGAAGCAACGCTGATGAAGAAAGATCAGTGATATTGAGATTCCCTAGAACCCGATTACTTTCTAGGACAGGTTAAACCAACTAAACTTCAAGAGGGTACTTACCTATGGAACCCATGCAAGCCTAAACCTAAGGACTTATTTGTGTGCCTGTATATATTTGTTTGTACATAACATCATGACATCATAACATGCCATGTTGCACTAACAATTTCAAGGATTTTTAAGACTTGTCTTTGTGTTGTTTTGTAGGACATGGCTTCCACTCACTGAAATACTATCCAAATTAACCTCGTAAGAGTGCTTCCTCAACTTAAAGAGTTGGCATCAAGGTTTCCAGAGAATTCTTCATTCACCAAGAGACATGGTCGACTCTTCAATTTTGTTACCTCAAGTCCAGTTGAAGACATAATGAAAGTACTCTTTCAATTCTTTGACCCTTTGCACCATTGCTTTACATTTCCCAATTACCAATTAGTACCTACCATGGAGGAATTTTCTCAGTTATTAGGAGTGCCCATTCTTAATCAATTACCGTTCAACGGTGTGGAAAGAGACCCAAAACCCGAGGAGATTGCTCGAGCTCTGTATTTACAACGGTCTGACGTTATGGCAAATTGTGAAACAAGAAGTGGCATCAAATGGTTTCTAGCTAAATTTTTGTTTGAGAAGGCTCACTATTTTTGGGATACTCTAGATTTACAAGCCTTTGAAGAAGTGCTGGCCCTTCTCATATATGGGATAGTACTATTTCCTAATTCGGACCAACTCATAGATGTGAATGCGGCCAAAGTTTTTCTGTCTCGTAACCTGGTGCCTACTTTACTTGGAGACATTTTGCACTCTCTTCACACCCTCACCATGAAAAGAAGAGGGACCCTTATGTGTTACACTCCTCTGTTGGCTAGGTGGTTTATTTTTCACCTACCTCGATCTATTTTGAAGAATGAGCAAGGCATAAGATAGTCTAATAGGTTGATGTGCCTCACGCATTCGGATATTCATTGGTGTCCTCGATCTTTGCAAGACGTTACCATCATTTAATCACTGTGGGGAATTACCTAATGTCCCTCTCCTAGGCATTAGGGGAGGGATCACCTATAACCCTTGTTTGGCGTTGCGACAGTTTGGGTATGCTAGGAGGGATGGTCCTCGTGATGCACTTGTCAGAGGAATTGCATTCGACTAAGAGAACGATGTCCAAGGTTACCGTAAGAGGTTCATACGAGCTTGGGGCATGGTGAACAAAGTTGATAGAAAGACATTGGGGCACAAGAACTCCATTCCTTTGGAGCTCTATCTTAAGTGGGTACGAGCACGCGCTCAAAATCTCATGATGCCTTATGAGGCCATCCTACCTATCATCATGGAGCCTATTGCCGAGAAAGATGGTCTTTACATTATTCTCTATCCTGACATGTCGACTACCCCCGAGGAGTTGCAAAGATCCTGGATTCAACTCAAAGAGGAATAAGACACCTTTGAAACCCAGTTCTACGCAAGCAAGAAGAAGGTTTTGGAGCTCATAAGACAACTTCATGAAGAGAAGAGTTTGAATGCCTACATTGCACCTAAGAGGATGCACTCATGGGAAGCTTGAGGCCTTTCTGTTTTAGGAATTTATTTTGTATTATCTCTATTTCTTCCATTGTAAGCCCAAGAGGCATCATTGTAACCGTTTAAACTTATTAATGCAATTAGTGTTTGTTCTATCTTTGTATAAAAAAAATTAAATCTTAAAAGTCCTTGAAAACATTGCATAAGCATATCATGCATATCACTACATAAGCAAGTATTCCAAAACAGGCTTCTTATCCTTTCCCTGTTTATTTCAGAAAAAAGAAATGGCTCTCGAATATAACATTAAGGACCTTCAAGCCAAAAATGCTCAATTCCAGCCAATGTTCCTGACTCTGGCTAAGGGATAAGAAGACCTGAAGGCTCTAATTCTCAAAGATAAGAAAAAGAAGACAAAGAAGCCAATGGGTGTACTGAATATGGGAAGGAGATTCAGACGACCTGCAAAGTGAGCTCTAGAATTTGCAACTCCATCAAACGAGGGGAACAATCAAGAGGAGAAGCCAAAAGAAGAAGATCACAGCCCAGAGTCCAACGAAGAAGAGGATGATTATACTGAAGAGCAGTATCCTCCTGCTGATGACAAATACAAACAGTTAGAGGATCGTTTTAATGCAATGGAAATTCAGAGGGTACATGGTCTGGATTTTGAAGAATTAGGGTTGGTCTTTGTAGTGTTCATTCCACAGAAGTTCAAGGTTCCCGTGTTTTCTAAGTATGATGAGGTTTCATGTCCTAAGTTACATCTGAGGTCTTATGTAAGGAAGATCCAACCTCACACTGCTGATAGGAATTTGTGGGTGCATTTTTTCCAGGAGAGCTTATCAGGGACTCAGTTGGAATGGTTCTATCAGTTGAGGGGAACCAACATCCGCAACTGGGAGGATCTGGCTACTGCTTTCTACAAGCGGTACCAATATAATGCTGACTCGCTCCAACCCGTACTCAATTTCAAAGCATGTTTATGGGTTCTAGCGAGGGCTTCAAAGATTATGCCTAAAAGTGGAGAGATCTTGCAGGAAGAGTCCAGCCTTCTCTATCTGATGCTGGTAGATATGTTCTTGGGTACTTTGTCTTGTCCATTTTTCAATCACTTGATTGGAAGATATTTAGCCGGGTTTACTGAGCTGATATTGACTGGTGAACGAGTAGAAGCTGGTATCAAGAGCACTAAGATTCAGAGAGATGCATCTTCAAGTACAGTGAAGAAACCATTCTCTGGGAAGAAGGAAGTAAGTGTTGCCTATGGTCATAGGAATCAAAGAAAAGCTGAACACCATCCAATGGTAGGAGCTGTGATGATCTCCAACCCTGCATCAAATCAACAACAAAATAATCAGCGTAAGCAAGATACACCCAGAAGGCAATTCACCCGGCTTAACATGTCTTTATCTCAGGTTTTTCCACACTTTTTGAAGTCCAATATGATCACTTTGAGGGAGGCTCCTAAAAATCCAAATGCCGCATATCCCCGTTATAATCCAAATGCTCGATGTGCCTTCCACTCCAACAATCTGGGGAACGATACAAATGACTGTTGGGCTTTGAAGAACAAAGTGCAAGATCTCATCGAGGCAAAGGAGATTGAATTTGACCCTCCGGAACCCCCAATGTGATAACAACACCAATGCCCAAGCATGGCCAGGGTGTTAATGTTGTTGATGATGACCTGTTTGTTTCTTCTGTTGATGAACTAATTACTCCTCTTCTGATTGTTAAGAAGAATCTTTTGCGAGCCGGTTTATTTTCGGGATGTGGTGAAGGTTTCCACTTGTGTACGTCTCTACCCAATGATTATTGTTGTTGAAGATAGGTATTCAACGCCTGATGAGTAATAAAGAAATTATGTTTGAGAAGACTCCATCTACAAGAAGTCTGTGTGAAGATATATCAATAATTACCATTTCCAACAATCCTCCCAGGGTCTCCTCCAAAAGACTCGCCAGGATTACATCCACTCCTATGGTTGCTCCTTTAATTATCACTTTTCCTGGGCCGATACCATATTCTTCCGATAAGGCTGTTCCTTGGAACTATGGAGCTGACGTATACTACCATGGCGTAAAGCAAGACCTATTGGCTAGTAAAGATGAAGATACTGAAGATATTGATCCTAACATCGACAACATTGTTAGAACCAGTAAAATCACCAAAAGCGGAAGGATTTTATTTCCTGAAATCTTTCCGAAGATTGTTGCCACTCCTTTGGTTATTCCTGTTGCCACTCCTATTGCTACTCTTGTTGCTACTCCTACTGTCACTCCTGTTGTCATTCCTGCTACTGAGTCAACTGAGACTCAGCGCAAATAAATACTGGTTGAGCCTGCCCTGACGGAGGCACCTAAAGAAGCCATTCCAAAAGCCTCCAAACGAGAAATGGAGGAAACTCTGAAGATTATACGGAAAAGTGATTACAATGTTGTGGAACAATTGGGGCAAACCCCTTCAAAAATTTCAATGTTGGCCTTACTGTTATGCTCTAAAGCCCATGCTAAGGCTTTGGTGAAGTTTCTGAAGTCTGCTCATGTGCCTCAAGAGACTTCTGCCGACCAATTCGAGAACTGCGTTGCTAGTCTGACTGCTAACAATGGTCTTTGTTTCTCTGATGATGATTTGACGTCCAAAGGAAGAAAGCATAATGATGCCCTACATGTCTCTATTGAGTGCAGAGGAACTACCCTAGCTCATGTTCTGGTGGATACATGTTCATCATTGAATGTCTTACCTAAGAATTATTTAGATAGATTGGGTTGTGAAGGACTGACTTTGAAACCCAGTAACATTGTGGTGATGGCCTTTGATGGTTCTAAAAGAATGGTACACTGGGAGGTGGAAATCCCTATTAAAGATGGTTCTCAGACTTTTGACTCCACTTTCTACCTGATGGACATCTGCCCATTTTACTCTTGTTTGTTGGGTCGCCCTTGGATCCATAGGGTCGACGCTGTTACTTCTACCTTGCATCAAACATTGAAATATCCAGTTAATGGGATGATTGTCACAGTCCATGGAAAGGAAGAGTATATGGTGTCCCACTGAATTCTTTCAGGTATATTGAGATGGACGACGAGTTCATTAAGACCCCCTGCCAAAATTTTGAAGAGGTTCCTCAGACAATTACTGCAACCAACACTGCTGCCAATGTTCCAAAGATCACCAGACCTCCGTTGAAGATGGCTTCTTTAGAGGATGCCAAAGTAGTAGTCGAAGAAGGTGGGTGTACCATTTGGGGCCAACTCCCTAATATCCCCTAAAATTTGACAAGTTTGGTTTGGGTTTTGCTTCAAGAGCTCAAAAAGCTATTCGTCGCGCTCGCGCCGAAGGACCACCACTACACATTAGCAACCATGGAATTAATGCTTTGGTGGACAGCGACAGTTACTGCGACATGGATAAATTGGATCTTTCCAACTATCAACGGTGGACTCAACAATTGGGAGGCCAAGGATTTTGTCCCTATTACTTTTATCCAGGAGTAATTGTCTTTGTTTTTGGGATATGTAATATTTGAACAATTTATACTCTAAAGCCTTGTGTCTTACCCGAGGCACAATGGTTTATTTGTGAGGGTTATTACTTCATATTCATATGTCATTAATAAATCATTGGACGTTTTGCATACAAATTTTTACGCTCTCTGTCTTTCTTTTCTGTTTTTACTTTATCAAAATAGCTATGCTCTCTTACACACACCCACATATCAAACTACAGATCCATATCCACTTTGGATCCCATTGATAATAGTTCTTATATTTCCAATTATGACTTTGAAAATCCTATCTACCAAGCCGAGGACGAAGGTGAGGAATATTGTGAAGTACCAGGAGAACTTGCTAGCCTGTTACAACAGGAGGAAAGAGCAATACAGCCTCACTAAGAGCCAGTAGAGACGGTAAACTTGAGTACCGAAGAGGATAAAATGGAAGTCAAGATAGGTGCCAACTTAGAGCATAGTGTCAAAGAGCGTTTAACCCAGATGCTATGTGACTATGTTGAGATCTTCGCCTGGTCATACGAAGACATGCCAGGGCTAGACACTGATACTGTGGTTCATCGTTTACAACCTGTTGTACCCCAAAATTTTCCCTCTCATTTTATCAAGATTTCCCCTCACCAGACTCCTTGAACTCAAGATTAAGCTAGGGTTTACTCTGCTCAAGACATCTCCTTGCACTGATGACCTAAATTAGGGTTTGAGTTTGCACAGGGATTTTTGGGCTTTCAATGCTCAAAGTGACTTTCATACTTCATGTTGGACTTATAAGATTGCATCTACCAATTTTCAAGCTTTGAATCAAATTTTTGACCAGTCAATTGGACAGTTGGCCTAGAAATCAGCTGTATGGGGAAAATGTCAACTGTGGCCAATTTACAGTCAAACCTCATAATTTTTGATCCACATCAACATTATAGACTCATATGAACCATTTGATCAAGTTTGTACCACAACTCCTCAAGAAATTTGATCAGATCATCAAAAGGGAAAAATGGTCATTTTTAGGGTTTTGACTGTATCAGGGCAATTTCTAATTTTTCACCTAGCCAATGGAAAATTGGGTTCAAGAATGGATTCAAGGACTCAATGGCATCATCTTGACCTATTCACAAGGTTCAAAAGATCTCAATTGCATTGGATTGACAGATGAATTTTTCAGTCAACTGATATTAATTTGACTGTACACTAAAAAGTCATACTTTGACTTTTTGGTCAAAATCAAGTGCCAAGGGTTATTTTTCATCAAGATGTGTCAAAACATGAAATTTGTTCATCAAGACACCTAATTTTGCAAATTAGGGTTTAAGATTGAAAATTTTCATAACTTAGAATTTTTCAAAGTTATGAAATTTTCTCCTTTTTTTCCCCCAACTTTACCCAACATTTTCACCATGATGCAATTGGATTCAAACAAAACCTCCAACATGAAAGTTGTAGTCCTCCACAAAATCTACAACTTTGATTCACAAAGTTTTCTCAAAAGAAGCTTGGATCTCAAATTATGATTTTTGGAACAAGGGTCCATGAAACTTTTAACTTAGTGAAAATTTGCCCTAGTTTAGGCAGGATTTTGACCTATCTTCATGACCATTTTTCACATAGTTCCACTTGGAATCTAAAAATGAATTTCAAATATGGATTGTATATCATGTTACAAGCTTTCCAAAATTTCCAAGAACACTCCAAAATCAATTGTGGTTAGAGAGAATCGAAGGTTTGAATTTGGCAAAAACTCACTTTGATCCATGGCATGTTTCATGTTGCTACAAGTTGCAAATCTGTCCAACCTTGATTTGTACTTGATTACAGGTCCCTAAACCCTTTCATACTCAATAATTAAATGAAAATCCATTGGTTTGAAGCTTTGTTCTGATCATTAGAGGATTACACAAGAGATTAATCCAAAAATAGCAAAAAGGCAACATTGCCATTTTTGTCAAATTTTGCTTTATGTCAAATTGCATCCTTGAGCCTTGAACCAAATATTGGACAGAAAATAATATCCACAAACTTTAGGGGCCAAGATCACAAAGTGCAAGCTGGAAGATAGCCTGTACAGGCCTGTCTTGTACCACTTGATACTTTTGCTTAAAATACAAGAAAGCTTTCAAAAATCACACAACTTGCATATCTGTTAGAACCAACTCTTGCAAGCATTAGAGGCCACTTTTTCACATTTCCTTGAGCCAGAAACACGAGTTATTGAACCCTCAAACCTTCCAAAACACAAAATCACCTTCCTCTTGCAAAACAGTGCAGCTTCTGCACTTTGAGTTCCATCTCACAAACCCCTCGTGCATTTTGCCCCAAACCTGTTCCAACACCTTCCATATAACCCACCTGAACTATCCCAACCATTAGCCATTGACTGCAACACCATTTGTAAGCTTCACCATTTCTGTTTTCAGCTTGTGCAGGTTGACTTCTATAAGCTTGTTCTATCACATCCAAAGCAAACAAAGCATTGAGGAAGGTCAGAGGAAGTTCAAGCAAGCTCCCAAGCACCTCAGGTCTCACTGAAAAGCTCCACATTGCCATACACAAGTTCATCTGAAACAGGTATTTGTCAACTTCCTATCTCTCTATTTAGGAATCATTAGGCTTAGGTTTTTGAATAAAAAATGTAGTACTCATAGCCCTGAAGTTGTACATATGCTTAGATTTCATTTAAGTTAATCGTGTTAAGAGAATTTGATTCATGAACTTCCTGAAAAAGTTAGGTTAAGATTTTGGGCCAGAGATATTCTCTCTGGTCTTTGAGAGTTAGATTAAGTTTCTTATATGGTTGGAATAGTCTTGAAAAATGCTATAACTTTTGTGTTATGAGTTTTTCCATTATAGCACGTATGCAGGATCTGGAAATTTGTACAGGGCGCGCGTTTTTGTTTGACAAAGGTTGAAGATGAGGTTCAGTGGGCTTGGCTTTGGCTTGGCTCACTTTTTGCACCCCCTGCCTTGCTGACTGCACCCCCTGGCCCATTTCTTTATATTTTTGCATTTTCCTATTTATTTTTCATTTCTGATTTTATTCTTTTTTTTCTAAACATAAAAACTTACCAAAAATATTTTTATAAATTTTCACATTTATTTTTATATTTTATTTTATTTTTCTAACATAAAAATAATTATTAATTAGTATATACTTTCATTTTCTTTAATAAAAACTTGAAAATAATACATAAAAAATATTATATTTTTATTATTATTATTTACATATTTAAATAATATTTTTCTAATATATTTTCATTTTTTGACATTTGTACATATTTCATTATTTTATTTCATTGTATATAAACAATCTAATTAATATATATATTTTTCTTAAACAAAATTAGGGTTATTACCCTTGACAAAAATAATCTTTTTAATACATTAAATATTTTATTTTTACATACATAAAAATAAACAAAAACATTCTCTTTGCATACTTATAATATTTTGCATATTTATACTTAATTTTTTTGTTTAAATATTGTTTATTTATTATTTAATGCAAAGAATTCTATTTGGATGTAATAGTAAATATTAGGGTTTTAATTTCTTACAAAATAATCCCCTATTCAAAAATTGTATCCCCCTCCCCATATCAATGTTGTAATAGTCGTAGATTTATTTTACACATTTATAGCTTTCAAGTATGCCATGTTAGAGATTAGGGTTTGTATGCAAATGTCCAAAATCAAAACAAATAGCTTGACTAATACAAAGACCTAAAAGCATGTAAATTGACAACACAATGCACACATGCACCCCTAGGGTTTCATCCACTTGTTGCCTTTAAAATGGCCATGGTATGCATGTTGAGTATCTTGGCAAAGCAAAAACAAAACAAAAAGATCATAGTCCCTCGATGACGCTATCTTGGTTGCCTATACAAAATGATCTAGTCCCTCAAAAAAAATTTGCTAAAGATACTTGGCACAATTGCTATCATGGTCAATACGATGACCCGCACATGTCTCGTTTAACATCCAAGTACAAGGTTGTTTACCAAATGCAATGGTAAAACAACACTGTCAAAAGGGTTAAAAATATGTAGGAAAGATCTTTGAGTAGATAGCGTAGACAACTCTTAGTTAGTTGATCAAAACTTGCAAACCATCCTTGCTATTTTCAAACACACCTCAAAACACAATTTCAAAACATTTCCCAAAACAAACTTTCAAACTTTCAAACATTGAAACATATTTTCAAAAGACAATACACCTTTGTATACATTCAAACAAGAATCATTACAAAGATTGCCACAACGATGGCCTCTTTTCAAAACATTTTCAAAACCACACACAAAGCACCATTTCAAACAATTGGAAAAACAAAGCAAGTGATCTAAACAAGTAACTAAGAGCCCATGGATAACCATGGATGAAAAGGGTACTTGCACCTTCCCTTTTCATAATCTACCCCCCGAACCCAAGAAAATATCTCAAAGGCCTTTCTTATGCTTTTTGACTTTTCCTTTGGATAAAATAAAAATTCGGTGGCGACTCTTGCTAAACCGAAACATTTGCGAACACAAACGTAAAACCTCAAGTCATTTCTCCCACCGTATCACAGAACTGGAGACTCTGCTGGGGAGAGTGATCTAAAAGTGGGGTTACCTTAGGGTTTAGATCACCTTTACAGGCTTACCTTGTTTGCTTTGATTACTTTACACTTGGTTATGTTGTTTGGGTTTGAAATTCTCTACCCGGATTTGGGAAACATTCATAGGTAAATAGCAATACATTGTGGAAATTGTGCAGGGTATACCGACATGGTTGAAGCAATAGCTATATTAGTGCGACATATTTGTGGGTACCGGTAGCCTTTGAGTCAATCAAAGAGAATACGGGGCCGCTGAGTGATGTCATGAAGCACTAATGGACTTTTAGAACCTTTACTTGACCATCTTGGCCTTATTAGGGGTAGTGAGATGACCGACTTTGGTGCAGTCCGAAGTTGGTAGATACTCAATACTACACTCATTGAGGGTTATTTTCTTGGAATATTTCGGTCTCCAGTTAAGTGGCTAAACTAAAACAATGAACACAGAAAATAATCCAGTGATATTGAGCTCCTTAGAACCCGGTTACTATTTATAGGACAAGTTTAGCCAACTAACTTCAAGAGGGTACTTACCTATGAAACCCCATGCAAGCCTGAAACTAGGATCTTGTGTGATTTGTTTGTACATATACTTGTGCATACATCATGAACATCATAAAGCATCATATGCATCCACTAACCATTTCAAGGGTTTGGATCTTCATCTTTGTTCTTGTTTTGTAGGTTATGGAATCTCTTCGCAGAAACACAATCCAGGTCAACCTTGTGAGAATTCCTCCTCTACTCAAGGAGCTTGCTTCCAAGATTCCAGAGAATTCCCCCTTCAGTGAAAGACATGGTAGACTTCTCAACTTGATCAACTCCAATATTGAAGAAGACATGGTGAAAGTTCTATTCCAGTTCTTTGAACCCCTACACCATTGCTTCACATTTCCTAATTACCAACTAGTGCCTACTTTGGAGGAATTTTCTCAACTCCTGAGGATTCCTATTCTCCATCAACTACCCTACAACGGTACGGAAAGAGAGCCAAAGCCTGAAGATGTTACTCAAGCCTTACACTTGCAACCATCTGATATCAAAGGTCATTGGGAAACCAGAAGTGGTGTCAAGGGTTTCTTGGGAAAGTTTCTGTTTGAGAAGGCACATGACTGCTGGAATTCTCTAGATCTGCAAGCTTTTGAGGAAATTGTAGCACTTCTCATCTATGGGTTGGTTTTGTTCCCAAACCCTGATCAACTTATAGATGTGAATGCTGTCAAAATTTTCATATCTCGGAATCATGTGCCTACATTTCTTGGGGATATCCTCCACTCATTTCACACACGAACAATGAGGAAAAGAGGTGCTCTCATGTGTTGTACTCCTCTTCTAGCAAGGTGGTTTATTTATCACCTTCCCCAATCAGTCTTGAAGAATGAGCAAGGTTTGAGGTGGTCACAACGATTGATGACTGTTGAACCCTAAAATTTTCCCTCTCATATCCCTCAAGACATTGCAAGAAAAATCTCCAAGTGGCTCAAGATTGCTCAAGAGTTGGACAATCAAGCTATCTCCTAAGGCAGTCAACCTCAAATTAGGGTTTTGTGTTGCATCAAGATCCTTGAATACAAATGACCTCAAGTGCTCCCCAATGTCCTAATATGATCTCAAGTTCATCCATGTCAAATTTCAAGCCTTGTAGAAGAAGTTTGCTCAGTCAATTGCTCAAAGGGTCCAAAAATCGACTGTGCTAGGGCAAAAGTCAACTGTGACATATAAACAGTCAAACTTGAAGATTTTTTGTCAACATTCTCATTTTGAAGGATGTTTCATAATTTTATCAAGGGTTGATCATGATTCATCAAGGATTGCTCAAAATTCATCAAGACTCAAAAGTTGCTAAATTAGGGTTTTATAGGAAAAGTCAACTCAACTTTGACCAAGCATAACTTTCTCATAATTTATGAGAAATGACCCATCCAAATCTCATTTTGAAGAGGATGAAATTTCCTACAATCCATATTCATACCCCAAGATCAGAAAATGTACTCACAAGAAGTTATAAATTTGGACATTATAGGTCATTTTTGAATGTCAACAAAAACACCTTTTTTGCCAAAGCTTATAACTTGGGCATGGAATATCAAAATGAGATGAGGCCAAAAGGGTTGGTTAGAGGACATATCAATATTTATAAAAAGTCCAAGAACACTTCCAAAAGTTCAAAATTGAAGAAGTTATGCATTGTTGAAGTTGGGCATTTTTACAAAATTGCCAAAAGTCAACTATCCCCAAAACTTCAAATTTTGTCAAATGGGCCCATTCTTTTCCACTTGATTTGATCTTGTCACACTACACACGTGTCCTAGCTTCAGCCTTGAGCCCATTTACCAATTTTATTTTTTATTTGATTTTTTAATGAATTATTTCATTTTTAATCAAATTATATCCAATAAAATCCCAAAACTTGATTACATGAGATCTTTTTCTATTTTCAGGACCTAATCATCATCAATGTCATGATCAAATTCGTATCAATCATTCCATGTGCAAAAAGATTGGATTTTTGGCAAATTAAGCAAGTTTTCAATGGAGGATCAAATCCAATCTCAAGGCATTAATGTACAAGGATTCAAGACCAATTTGTTGACCTAATACATTGCAGCATACATATACAATCCAAGGCACACGAATTTGAGATCTAGAGGCTGCAAGAACACCAAGAAAAAAACTTGAAAAATTGCCAAGAAAGTGTGAAACTGAAATCATTCTTAGAGGCAAATTCAGGGGCGAAACTCAACACTAATCCATTACTGGACAATCACTGAAGCAAAACCAATCCAAAACCAGTCTCCATACGCGCATAAAGGCTCTGTAAGTGTCTCAAAAAAATGCTTTTCGTTTGAATTCGTATATCCTTATTCTTGCACTTTTCTTACAAAATCTTTGCATATTCATGATTATCGTCCAATTTACAAGCATTCTGCATTAGCCAATTGCATTTATCTGTCCTGTAACCCCATAGCCAAATCTAGGGTTCGTGGTTTGTTTCTTTTGGGCATTTCTTTTTCAGGCAAAATTAGCTCCATTGATGGACATGGACGTAACCAGGGGAGATAGACGAGCATAACCATGTGCTTGGAATCAATTTCCATGGACTGGAATGGATTTTAGGATGCACATACGAATTTAGCTGCGAATATAAATCCGCAGGTAAATTTACAGGGTTGAAGGAAGAAGATGATGACGCGTCTCCCCCTGGTTGGACAGTTCAAATACTTGGCGCGTTTTTGTTTATTTCTGGCATATTAATGTGTTTTCACTTATAATTATTATTGTCCATTGTATTAACAATTGAAGCGTGATGGTTGAGTGGCAAAGGCGTGTATCCAATATCCAACAGGACCTGGGTTCGAATCCCAGGTCCCCCCATATGCTTTGTATTATTTTTCTTCAGGTATTCCAGTACAACTCCAAGCGCGCAGCCTACTATGGTCTCTCACTCAATCATCTTCCAGATGGCCCCAGGCCAGATCTGGTGGTCCAGATGGGATGCCTACCATACTCCCTAGTCAAAGTGCCACGCTGGATTCAAAAGGTCCACCAGGCCAGCATGCAAATGGGCCATGGAAATTGCTGAATAAACCTCCAAAATCAGGCCCAAACCCTAATTTTTTCTCTTTTCTTTTATTATTTCTTTAAATTATTTATTGTTATTATTTTTATTATCATTAACCAATTAAAACTTTTTCTTAATAAAATAAATTAAAAACCAAAAAATATTTTCTTATTTAAATTAAATTTCAGTAATCTATTTTTTGATAATAAGTATTAATTTAATTAATTTAGTTCTAATTAGGAATAACTTTAATATCTTTTTTGCAATAATTAAAATTAACTTAGACAATTAGGTTTTTATTAACATTGAATAAATGTATTTCTATTTCTTTAAATACCAAAAACCCAAAAAATATTTTTATTAATTTATTTATTTATTAATTTAATAATTAACTTAGTTTAATTCCTTTTTGATTCAAAATAAACAAAAATCCTTTCTTTAATAATAAAAGGGTCAAAACCCTAAATTTGCACCCGATTTAATTTCCGCACACGATTTACTTTTTTATTCAATATTGTATCTGTTTCCTAGGATGTAATAGTTTAATAAGACTTTAAATATTTTTATCGCTTTATTTATTTTCCGCATTTTAATTTCAAGGGTTGCTTTTGGCGATGTTAATACCCGACACCTTGTAATAGTTAGTTTAATTTCCGCAATTTATTTTCCGCAACTTATAAACTATTAGATGTTTGTTAATAGGGAATGCATGAAAAGATCGAATGTTTAACCTAAAATCAACATAGATAACCATTGACATGTACAAAGACAAAATTAACTGAAAACAACACACTCGCACATGCGCACTCTTAGGGTACACCCCACTTGGTTGCCTTCGTACGCGGTCATTAAGTATAGGAAGTTTTAGAGGTCGTCCTCTTGTCCAAAGATCATAGTTGCCTCGAAACGGTTGCCTTAGAAAAATGATCTAAGACATTAGGGTTACCGCTAAGGCGTCCTAACATTGCTTTAGTGACCGCACGTCCCTTAATCGAATTGACCCTTAAACTCCAACGACGATGCTACCTACTCATCAATAGTGGGATGGCATTGTCTAAAGGACATTAGCACAGATTGATTCTTTTTTCGAATAGGTAGATGGTTCTTAAGTACTTGCTCTTTCAAAATAAAACAAAATTTTCACACTTACACTCCTTTTCAAAACAAAAACTTTTTCAAACCCATAACCACAAAGAAAGCAAATTTTTGAAAACACTTTTGAGCAAGTACCTAAGAGCTCGTGGATAACCACGAATAGAAAGGGTGCTAACACCTTCCCTTTCTATAATCTACCTCCCGGACCCGAGAAACATCTCGAAAAAGGAATTTTTCTGTGCTTTTTTCCTTTCCTAGTTGGATAAAATAAAAGACGGTGGCGACCCTTGCTTACCGCAACATTTTGCAAACACAAACACAAAACGCAAACCAGCATTCCAAAAACAGTCAGTTCTTTCCCACCGTATCACAATGACTCTTAAACATTCTGATGTTCATTGGTGTTCTCGGTCCAGAGAAAATGTCATCATCATTAATCGTTTTGGGGAATTCCGTAATGTCCCACTACTTGGCATTAGAGGAGGCATTACCTACAACCCCTGCTTGGCTCTGAGACAATTTGGGTATGCCCAAAGGGATGGCCCTCATGACATGCTGATTTCAGACTTGGTTTTTGACTTCAACAAGATGCTCAAGGACTTCGACAAAGGTTTATCCGAGCTTGGAGGATGCCCAACAAAGTGGACAGTAAGACACTGGGGCACAAGAATTCCATCCCCCTTGAGCCTTACCTCAAGTGGGTACGAACCCGCGCCCAAAGTCTTATGATGCCTTACCCCTACATTCTGCCTATGATAAAAGAGCCTGTTAGGGAAGGAGAGGTTCCATACATCCTCCTACATCCTGACATGCCAACATCATTGGAAGATTTACAAAAAAGTTGGATACAGCTCAAGGAAGAACGGGACACTTTTGAAGCCAGCTTCTACGCCAGTGAGAAGAAGGTTTTGGAACTTACTCGTTGACTCCACGAAGAGAAGACTCTCAACACCTACATTGCACCAAAGAGGATGCGCAACGTCTTTTTACATTAGAGTTTTATATTTATTTTTCCCATGGGGCACTTATGTACTAACAAATTCTTCTTATTAATATGACGTGTGTTCTTTTTGTTTGCAACAACTTTGAATGTCTGAATCCTTGAATGCATTACATGAATACATATCATTCATCATATGCATAAACAGGTCTTCACACCAGGTTTCCTTATCTCTCTGCTGTTTATTTCAGCAAGATGGATATAGAGCAGACGGTCAAAGATCTACAGGTGCAGAATTCACAGTTCCAACAACTTCTCATGACCTTGGCAAATGGTCAGGAGGACCTTAAAGCACTGTTAGAGAAGGAAAAAGAAAAGGAGAAAAAGAAAAAGAAAAGATTTGGTGTAGCCATTATGGGAAGAAGATTTGAGAACCAAGCTAGAAGAGTCCTGGATTTCCCCTCGACGTCTGATGAAGGGGTTGGCAAAGGAAAGGGAGTTGCAGTGCCCTCCGAATCTGAGGCTGAAGAAGAAGAAGATGATGAAGATTACTCTGAGCAGCAGTATCCTCCTGCAGACGACAAGTATAAGAATCTGGAAGATCGGCTGGCAGCCATGGAGGTACAAAAAGTACCTGGGCTGGATTTCGAAGAACTAGGGTTGGTTGTTGGGATTGTGATTCCCCCTAAATTCAAGGGGCCTACATTTGCTAAATACGATGGTTTGTCTTGTCCGAAGATGTATCTGCGGTCTTACATCAGAAAGATCCAACCTCGCTCTTCTGATAAGGATCTGTGGGTCCATTTTTTTCAAGATAGTTTGTCGAGTACACAATTGGATTGGTTCTATCAGTTTGAGAGATCTGATGTACATAACTGGGAATATTTGGCTGCTGCCTTCTACAGACAATATCAATATAATGCAGACTTAGCACCTACTCGTACTCAATTACAGAGTATGGGTATGGTCTCTAATGAAGGTTTTAAGGAGTATGCCCAGAAGTGGCGGGACTTGGCTGGAAGGGTGCAGCCACCATTGTCTGAGAGAGAGCTTGTGGATATGTTTTTAGGGACCCTGTCAGGTCCATTCTTTAATCACTTGATCGGGAGCTCGTCTGCAGGGTTCACCGAGTTAATTCTGACTGGTGAAAGATTCGAAGCTGGCATTAAGAGCGGTAAAATTCAGAAGGATGCATATGCTTTCGCTGCTATCAAGAAGACCTTTCCAGCCAAGAAAGAAGTTTCTGCTGTTTACACCCATAGAAATCAAGGAAGAATTGAGCGCCGACCAGCAGTAGGGGCTGTGATGATTCAGAATTCCACAGTCGATCAACCTCGAAGCAGTCAACCCAGAGCTAACCAAGCCAGGGTGGAAAGGCCTGCACGGAAATTCACCCGGATCAATATGACACCTGCTCAGGTTCTCCCTCATCTGTTAATGTTAAACCTTACAAACTTAAAAGAGGCGTCGAAGAACCCAAATACCTCTTCTCCCTATTACCATTCAAATGCAAAGTGTGCCTATCATTCGGACAGTGTGGGGCACAACACCAACAACTGTTGGGCCCTCAAAAACAAGATCCAGGATTTAATAGATCCCAAGGAGGTGTAGTTGACGCACCTGAAAAACCTAATGTGATATCCGCTCCAATGCCTAAACATGGGCATAATGTCCATGCTGTTGTAGAAGATCTTTATGTTACTGTTGTTGATGACTTAATGACTCTGTTGCCAATGATCAAGATGAATCTGTAGAAAGTCGGGATTTTCTCGGACTGTGAAAAAGATTGTTACCTTTGTTCGACCTTGCAATCCGACTGTCCGCTATTGAAGTCAGGCATCCAACGCCTGATGGATAATCAAGAAATCCTCTTCAAGAAAACTCCTGTCACTCATGTCACTCTTGTTACTCATGTTACTCCAATCAGCGATGTTGCTATAATCACCATTTCTGACAATCTTTCCAAGGTCTCCAAAAGACCTGTTAAGATTACACCCGATCCAAAGTTTGTACCTCTGAAAATAAAAATGCCAGGGCCTATCCCATACAAGTCCAACAAGACAATACCGTGGAATTATGGAGGAGAGATATTCTACCACAGTGTTAAGCAGATCGAATCAGTTGAAGAGAATTTCGATGAAGAAACTCCTGACATAGGAAATATTGCGGGAACAAGTAAGATCACCCGCAGCGGAAGAATCTTCTCTCCGGAGATTGCTCCTCCAAGGGCAGTCTTCGGACCCTCAAGTGCTCCTAAGGTTACTCAGGTGCCCGTCAACACATTTGTACAAACTCCAGTAATTGAAGAAATTATAACTCCCGAAGATGTACCCTTTGCGTTTATTACTGATAAAGGTAAGGGGATCCAAGAAGCGCCCGTCAGGACGAGGGATCAGCCTTTGGTTATCCCCGAGACCACTCAAAAGGAAATGGAGGAGATTTTAAAAATAATTAAGAAAAGCGACTATGATGTCATAGAACAACTGGGGCAAACTGCTTCAAAAATCTCTATGCTGGCCCTATTGCTCTGTTCCGAAGCCCATACCAAAGCCTTGATCAAATTCATGAAGACGGCCCATGTGCCTCAAGAAACCTCTGCGGACCAGTTCCAGGAGTGTATAGCCAACCTTACAGCCGACAACAGTCTTGGTTTCTCCTATGCTGACTTAACATCTAAAGGGAGAAAGCATAACGACGCGCTGCATGTCTTGGTGGAATGCAGAGGGACTACCCTTGCTCACGTTCTGGTTGATACCGAGTCGTCTTTAAATGTCCTACCAAAGAAAGCGTTGGACAGATTGGACTATGAAGGTTTGACCTTAAAGCCCAGCAATATCATTGTAAGAGCCTTTGATGGTTCTAAGCGGATGGTCCACGGGGAGGTGGATATCCCAATTAAAGTGGGTACTGAAACTTTCCACTCCACATTTTATGTCATGGATATCCGTCCCTCCTACTCTTGCTTGTTAGGAAGACCATGGATTCATCATGCTGGGGCCGTTACGTCCACTCTGCATCAAAAGCTTAAGTACCCTGTCCAGGGGAAAATTGTGACAGTTCGTGGCGAGGAGGAGTATATGATAAGCCATCTGAATTCATTCTGCTATGTTGAATTAGATGGTGAATTCTTCGAGACCCCCTTTCAGCACTTTGAAGAGGTTTCTCCTGAAGTTGCGGTAGCCGAGACAATTACGTCTGTGCCCGTCATTACCAAACCTATGTCTCGGATGTCATCCCTTAAAGATGTGGAGGTTGTGATCAAGGAAGGAGGAAGCACAATATAGGGTCAACTTCCAGATTTTCCTTACAAGACAAATAAGTTTGACTTGGGTTTCATTGCTGCTAGTCAGAAGGCTGTGCGTTGCTCCCGGGCTGGAGGACCGCCATTGAAAATCATTCATCATGGAGTTCATGCTGTAGAGAATGATGAAGAAGAAAGCAATTTTGAAGACTGGATATTTCCAACTATTGAAGGAGGACTGAACAACTGGGAGGCGAAAGACTTTGTTCCCATTACTTTCATCAATCAGTAATTTATCTTTTGAACATTTTCTACTGGTCTGTAATAATTTATAAACAATTCGTACACTTTTTGCCTTATGCCTTACCCGGGGCATATAGGTCCATTTGTAAGGGCTTGATTTTTCATCTTCATATGCAATTTTTAATGAATCATGGACGTTTTCATATATAAACTTTTGTATTCACTTTCTTTATTTTTACATTTTTATTTGTTTAAAGGTGGATATCCCTTACACACACACACACTCACAAAATGCAGGTACCCATCCACTCCGGATTCCATGGGTAACAATTCTGCTATGGCCTTCAGTGAATCTGAAGATTTGGTCAATCATGCCGAATACGAAGGTGATGAAGACTGTGAAGTGCCTGGAGAGTTGGCCAGACTTTTGCAATAGGAAGAAAGGGCTATTCTACCTTACGAGGAGTTGTTAGAGACTATCAACTTGGGAACAGAGGAAGACAGAAAAGAGGTTAAAGTGGGTGCCAACCTGGAGCCAAGTGTCAAAAAGCGTCTAGTTCAGCTGTTGAATGAATATGTTGAGATCTCCGCCTAGTCCTATGAAGACATTCCGGGACTGGATACAGATATTGTGGTTCATCGTCTCCCTACAAGAGAAGATTGTCCACCAATCAAATAGAAAGTTCGCCGCATGAGGCCCGACATGTCTGAAAAGATCAAAGCTGAAGTAATGAAGCAGTTCAATGCTGGATTTCTTGTTGTTACTTCCTATCCACAATGGGTTGCTAACATTGTGCCCGTGCCTAAGAAAGACGGAAAAGTCAGAATGTGTGTGGATTACAGAGACTTAAACAGGGCTAGCCCTAAAGATGACTTTCCACTACCGCACATTGACATCTTGGTTGACAATACAACTCAGCACAAGGTATTCTCTTTCATGGACGGATTTTCAGGGTACAACCAGATCAAAATGGCCCCTGAAGGCATGGAGAAGACTACTTTTGTTACGCAGTGGGGTACCTTCTGCTATAAAGTGATGCCATTCGGACTGAAGAATTCTTGGGCAACCTATTAGCGAGCCATGGTAGCTTTGTTTCATGACATGATACATCATGAGATTGAGGTCTACGTAGACGATATGATAGCCCGTTAACAGACAGAAGAAGAACACCTCGACCATCTGCAAAAGCTGTTTGTCAGGTTGAAAGAGTACAAGCTCAAACTGAACCCTAACAAGTGCACTTTCAGAGTCAGGTCCGGTAAAATCTTGGGATTCATAGTCAGCAACAAAGGCATTGAGGTTGATCCTGCCAAAGTTAAAGCTATATAAGAAATGCCTACCCCTCGCACTGTGAAGGAGGTCATAGGTTTCTTGGGACGCCTAAACTACATTGCAAGGTTCATCTCTCACCTAACATCTACCTGTGAACCAATCTTCAAGCTGTTGAAGAAAGATCAGGTGGTTAAATGGAATGATGACTGTCAAGTTGCTTTCGATAAAATCAAGGAGTATTTGTGGGAACCTCCTATCTTGATGCCTCTCGTCGAAGGAAGACCTTTAATCATGTATCTGACTATCTTAGATAATTCAATGGGGTGCGTACTAGGCCAACATGAATAGTCTGGCCGAAAAGAGCATGCCATTTATTACCTTATAAAAAAGTTTACCGACTGTGAGACTCGTTACTCACTACTCGAGAAAACTTGTTGCGCTTTGGTATGGGCTGCTCGCCGACTAAGGCAGTGTATGTTGACACATACCACTTTACTGATCTCTAAGATGGATCCGATCAAGTACATCTTCGAGAAGCCTGCTCTATCCGGAAGAATCGCTAGATGGCAGATGATCCTCACCGAATATGATATACATTACACGACCCAAAAATCTATAAAGGGGAGTGTGCTAGCTGATCATCTGGCCCATCAAGCTGTCGAAGATTACCAATCCATGAGGTTCGACTTTCCCGATGAGGATATCATAACTTTGAGCAACATTGAAGAAAACAGACCGTATGACGGACCTAAACAAGGATCCCGATGGACTCTGTACTTTGATGGTGCCTCCAATGCACTTGGCAACGGTATCGGCGCGATACTTATTTCTCCAGAAGGTTTCCATACACCTTTCACTGCCAGACTCTGCTTCACCTGCACCAACAACATGGACGAGTATGAAGCTTGTATCTTTGGTCTCAAGGCCGCTATTGACTTGGGAATCAAATCTTTGATTGTATTTGGGGACTCAGCTTTGGTTATCAGTCAAATCAAAGGAGAATGGGATACTAAACACCCTAACCTCATCCCTTACAAAGAACATGTCTTGACATTGTTACCACACTTCGAGTAGATTACCTTCGAGCACTTCCCGCGAGAAGAGAATCAGCTAGCAGATGCGCTAGCTACAATGTCATCCATGTTTAAACTTAACTGGGATAATGAGGCACCTCAAATCACCATCGAATGAATGGACGAACCTGCACATTGTCACAAGATTAATACCGAAGAAGCAGTGGATCGATCGTGGTTTCATGACGTTAAAAGGTATCTCGAAGCATAAGAATACCCTGAAGGAGCTTCAGTCAACGACAAAAAGTTCTTAAGGAGGTTCGCTGCCAAGTTCTTTCTGAGAAATGGTATCCTATACAAGCGTAATCTTGATTATGTCCTACTCCGTTGTGTGGACAAGGTTGAAGTTGAGCAGATCATGGCTGAACTACATAATGGTACATTTGGCACGCACTCGAGCGGTCATACGATGGCTAAGAAGATTCTACGGGAAGGCTACTACTGGTTTACCATGGAAGCTGATTGTCATCAACATTCCCGTACTTGTCACAAATGCCAAATCTATGCTGACAAGGTACATATTCCTCCAGTTCCTCTCAATGTCTTAACGGCTCCTTGGCCATTCGCGATGTGGGGAATCGAAATGATTGGAGAGATCAAGCCTACAACATCCAATGGACACCGTTTCATCCTGGTGGTCATTGATTACTTTACCAAGTGGATCGAAGCAGCTTCCTTCGGCTCCGTTACAAAGAATGTGGTGGCCCGCTTCATCAAGCAGAACCTCATATGCCGGTATGGTATCCCCGACAGGATCATCACTGACAATGGTACAAATTTGAACAATACTATGATCACTGCTCTATGCGAGAAGTTCAAGATTCAACATCACAATTCATCTCCCTATCGGCCTAAGATGAATGGTGTTGTTGAAGCCGCGAACAAAAATATCAAGAAGATCATTTAAAAGATGACAGTCACCTACAAGGACTGGCACGAGATGTTACCGTTTGCTCTGCACGGGTACCGTACCATGGCACGTACTTCAACTGGGGCAACACCCTTTTCTTTGGTATACGGCATGGAGGCTATTTTACCTATCGAAGTTCAGATTCCCTCCTTGAGAATCATGAAAGATGCTGGTTTGAGTGAAGACGATTGGATTCAAACCCAGCTTGATCAACTTAACTTGATTGACGAAAAGCGACTTACTGTTGTTTGCCATGGTCAGGCATATCAAAAATGTATGATCAAGGCCTTCAACAAGAAAGTCAAGAGACAAGTATATCAAGTCGGGGACCTTGTAATCAAGCGGATCATCTTGCCGCAATGTGATCCTAGGGGCAAGTGGACTCCTACTTACGAAGGACCATTTGTGATCAAAAACATCTTTTTTGGTGGGGCAATGATCCTGACCACCATGGACGGCGATGACCTGCTGCACCCTGCGAACACAGACATAGTCAAAAGATACTACGCATAAACGACCCGATAAGTTGAAAACCCGAAAGGGCGACTTGGGCAAAAATGGGCATCCCGGTGAATCAAAAACCCGAAAGGGCGATTCAGGAAAAAATTAGGGATAAATAAAAAAATCTGTACACCCGGTAAGTTGAAAACCCGAAAGGGCGACTTGGGCAAAAAAGGGTTTCCCGGTGGATCGAAAACCCGAAAGGGCGATCGAGGCAAAAGTTAGGGAATTAAAGCGTATGACTATGTCTCGTCGGATCACTTTAAGGACAATCTCTTCACGAACAAGCTCCAAGCTTCTGATCATTCCAATCATCTGCGGACGAAGCAACAAATGGACAAGATACTCAGAGTTATGAAGGCTATAGCAGAATGGGAACCCCGTGGAATTGTTACACATAGCCATCTTTCTTTGTATAAATTTTTCTCAATTTTATGACAACATTCTCTTACTAGGATGTTTGTCTCCTTTGTACAAAATACTTACACAAAGTTAATACAAAGATACTTCAAAGTGCATAAATTTGTTTGCCTTTTCTTTCTTTTTACGCTTATGTTTTATTTTGAAAACTTCCAATGATTTATTAAATGAGCATATGCATTTGAATATAATCACTGCTTACAAATAAAACGAAATGAGAAAGAATAATTACTGACAGATTGAAAGTATGGGAAAACGTCTTTGGGCTATTCCAAGAGAAATCCTCAGCTGAGCTATAGCCTTGAAATACATATCCACCAGCGGAGTTAAGTTTCAAAATCCCCATCAAAACTAAGTTTCCAAACTCCCAATCCCCAGCGGAGCCAGAAAACTTTTAACTGCAAACCCTCAGTGGAGATAAAACTTTCTTCCCCAACGGAATCCAAAACTTCAACCCTTAAAACCACGGTGGAAGACCATCCAGTTTCCTCCAATTCCCCAGAGATTTGTCTTAAAATCAGAATATTCCCCTACAAGTTATCTTAGACACCGGACAACAGCTTCAGATAATTCCTCAGTAGATTGGCATACAACCCAAGCTCTTGAAAACTCTTCAATAGAATAAACACTCTCCCCACAGAGTTATTTCCCAGCGGATCGAAGATTCTCATTCTCTTTTCTCAAGTGGAAGCCTCTAAGGTTTCAATTCCCCAGTAGAAATCGTCAAAGTTTTCTTTATTCCCCAGGAAAGTCTTGAAGGATTCTCACATCCCCACAAGTTGCCCATGATTTTCTATCTTCAACAGTGGTCCAAGGATTTCTCTTTCTCAGCAATCAAAGATCTTGAATCTCCAACAGCGGTCAAGGGTTTATTATCCCCGACAGCAGTCAAAGATTTCATTATCTCCAGCTATCAAGGATTTATTTTCCTCAGCAAGACAACTAATCAGCTTACATGCACATCCATTACATTCATATATCATAAACATTGATAGAACACATTTTATTGCATCATACATGTCATGTAACATAACTTTGTGTTTTAGCTTACATTTTACCCTTTTCAGGATGAGATTAAAAGCTATCTTTAACAAATGTTCAAAGATTTCAGATACAGTACGGATACACTCCAAGACATGGAAGTCATTATGTCACTTATCCAGATCCCAGTTACAGTACGGATACACTCCAAACACGGAAGTCATTCTTCTACTCATACAAATCTCAACTTAAGATACAGTCTAGATACGCTCCAGACACGGTTTCCATTCTGTCACTCATTCGGAATTTATCACCAGCCAAGAGATGCTCCATACACGGATGCTTTTCTGTCGCCCATTCAGAATTCAGATACAATACATATACACTCCAGACATGGCAGTCATTCTGATATTCATTCAAGAATCAAATACAGTTACAACTCGGATACACTCCAGACACGGACGCCATTCCTTTGCTCATACGAACCCAGTCTCCAGATACAATACAGATACACTCCAGACACGACAGTCATTCTAATATTCATTCAAGAATCAAATACAGTTACAGCTCGGATACGCTCCAGACACGGACGCCATTCCTTTGCTCATACGAACCCAGTATCCAGATACAATACAGATACACTCCAGACACGACAGTCATTCTGATATTCATTCAAGAATCAAATATAGTTACAGCTCTGATACGTTCCAGACACGGACGCCATTCCTTTGCTCATATGAACCCAGAATTCAGATACAATACAGATACACTCTAGACTCGACAGTCATTCTGATATTCATTCAAGAATCAAATACAGTTACAGCTCGGATACGCTCCAGACATGGACGCCATTCCTTTGCTCATATGAACCCAGAATTCAGATACAATACAAATACACTCCAGACACGACATTCATTCTGATATTCATTCAAGAATCAAATACAGTTACAGCTCGGATACGCTCCAGACACGGACGCCATTCCTTTGCTCATACGAACCCAGAATTCAGATACAATACAGATACACTCTAGACACGACAGTCATTCTGATATTCATTCAAGAATCAAATACAGTTACAGCTCGGATACGCTCTAGACACGGACGCCATTCCTTTGCTCATACGAACCCAGAATTCAGATACAATACAAATACACTCCAGACACGGCAGTCATTCTTATATTCATTCAAGAATCAAATACAGTTACAGCTCGGATACGCTCCAGACACGGACGCCATTCCTTTGCTTATATGAACCCAGTCTCCAGATATGATTCAGATACGTTCCAGATACGGATACCATTCTTGTGTTCATTCTCCTGATTTTCAACAAACAGTCTTGGATGGAATCTTTAAGCCCATCTCCATCAAGATTCTACCATCTCCAAATGGCATCTTTAAGCCCATTCCCTCATTTACATTTTGACGAGTGCAAATTTACGGGCACTCTAGTGTCCAATCCTCTTTTACCTTTCAGTCACGAAAGGCAAACTCGCCATTCTAACTCTTCAGGTTCAAGAAGATTGAACAGGGGCAGCTGTTGTACCCCAAAATTTTCCCTCTCATTTTATCAAGATTTCCCCTCACCAGACTCCTTGAACTCAAGATCAAGCTAGGGTTTACTCTGCTCAAGACATCTCCTTGCACTGATGACCTAAATTAGGGTTTGAGTTTGCACAAGGATTTTTGGGCTTTCAATGCTCAAAGTGACTTTCATACTTCATGTTGGACTTATAAGATTGCCTCTACCAATTTTCAAGCTTTGAATCAAATTTTTGACCAGTCAATTGGATAGTTAACCTAAAAATCAGTTGTATGGGGAAAAAGTCAAATGTGGCCAATTTACAGTCAAACCTCATAATTTTTTATCCACATCAACATTATAGACTCATATGAACCATTTGATCAAGTTTGGACCAAAACTCATCAAGAAATTTGATCAGATCATCAAAAGGGCAAAATGATCATTTTTAGGGTTTTGACTATATCAGGGCAATTTCTGATTTTTCACCTAGCCAATGGCAAATTGGGTTCAATCATGGATTCAAGGACTCAATGGCATAATATTGACCTATTCACAAGGTTCAAAAGATCTCTATTGCATTGGATTGACAGATGAATTTTTCAGTCAACTGATCAAAATTTGACTGTGCACTAAAAAGTCAAACTTTGACTTTTTGGTCAAAATCAAGTGCCAAGGGTTATTTTTCATGAAGATGTGTCAAAACATGAAACTTGTTCATCAAGAAACCTAATTTTGCAAATTAGGGTTTAAGATTGAAAAATTTCATAACTTAGAATTTTTCAAAGTTATGAAATTTTCTCCTTTTTTCCCCCCAACTTTACCCAACATTTTCACCATGATGCAATTGGATTCAAACAAAACCTCCAACATGAAAGTTGTAGTCCTCCACAAAATCTACAACTTTGATTCATAAAGTTTTCTCAAAAGAAGCTTGGATCTCAAATTATGATTTTTGGAACAAGGGTCCATGAAACTTTTAACTTAGTGAAATTTTGCCCTAGTTTAGGCAGGATTTTAACCTATCTTCATAACCAATTTTCACATAGTTCCACTTGGAATCTCAAAATTCATTTCAAGGATGGATTGTAGAGCATTTTACAAGATTTCCAAAATGTCCAAGAAATCTCCAAAATCATTTGTGGTTAGGGAGAATCGAAGGTTTGAATTTGGCAAAAACTCACTTTGATCCATGGCATGTTTCATGTTGCTACAAGTTGCAAATCTGTCCAACCTTGCTTTGTACTTGATTACAGGTCCCTAAACCCTTTCATACTCAATAATTAAATGCAAATCCATTGGTTTGAAGCTTTGTTCTAATCATTAGAGTATTACACAAGAGATTAATCCAAAAATAGCAAAAAGGCAACATTGCCATTTTTGTCAAATTTTGCTTTATGTCAAATTGCATCCTTGAGCCTTGAACCGAATCTTGGACAGCAAACAATATCCACAAACTTGAGGGGCCAATATCACAAAGTGCAAGCTGGAAGATAGCCTGTACAGGTCTGTCTTGTACCACTTGATACTTTTGCTTAAAATACAAGAAAGCTTGCAAAAATCATACAACTTGCATATCTGTTAGAACCAACTCTTGCAAGCATTAGAGACAAGTTTTACACTTTGCCTTGAGCCAGAAACACGAGTTATTGAACCCTTAAACCTTCCAAAACACAAAATCACCTTCCTCTTGCAAAACAGGGCAGCTTCTGCACTTTGAGTTCCATCTCACAAACCCCTCGTGCGTTTTTCCCCAAACCTGTTCCAACACCTTTCATATAACCCACCTGAACTATCCCAACCATTAGCGATTAACTGCAACACCATTTGCAAGCTTCACCATTTCTGTTTTCAACTTGTGCAGGTTGACTTCTACAAGCTTGTTCAAGCACATCCAAAGCAAACTAAGCATTGAGGAAGGTCACAGGAAGTTCAAGCAAGCTCCCAAGCACCTCAGGTCTCACTGAAAATCTCCACATTGCCATACACGAGTTCATCTGAAACAGGTATTTGTCAACTTCCTATCTCTCTATTTAGGAATCATTAGGCTTAGGTTTGTGAATAAAAAATGTAGTACTCATAGCCCTGAAGTTGTACATATGCTTAGATTTCATTTAAGTTAATCGTGTTAAGAGAATTTGATTCATGAACTTCCTGAAAAAGTTAGGTTAAGATTTGGGGACAGAGAAATTCTCTCTGGCCTTTGAGAGTTTGATTAATTTTCTTATATGGTTGGAATCGTCTTGAAAAATGCTATAACTTTTGTGTTATGAGTTTTTGCATTAGAGCATGTATGCAGGATCTGGACATTTGTACAGGGCGCGCGTTTTTGTTTGACAAAGGTTGAAGATGAAGTTCAGTGGGCTGGGCTTTGGCTTGGCTCACTTTTTGCACCCCCTTCCTTGCTGACTGCACCCCCCTGGCCCATTCTTTATATTTTTGCATTTTTCTATTTATTTTTCATTTCTGATTTTATTCTTTTTTTTCTAAACATAAAAACTTACCAAAAATATTTTTATAAATTTTCACATTTATTTTTAGATTTTATTTTATTTTTCTAACATGAAAATAATTATTAATTAGTATATACTTTTATTTTCTTTAATAAAAACTTGAAAATAATACATAAAAATATTATATTTTTATTATTATTATTTACATATTTAAATAATATTTTTCTAATATATTTTCATTTTTTGACATTTGTACATATTTCATTATTTTATTTTATTGTATATAAACAATATAATTAATATATTTTTTTTCTTAAAGAAAATTAGGGTTATTACCCTTGACAAAAATAGTCTTTTTTAATACATTAAATATTTTATTTTTACATACATAAAAATTAACAAAAACATTCTCTTTGCATACTTATAATATTTTGCATATTTATACTCAATTTGTTTATTTAAATATTGTTTATTTATTATTTAATTCAAAGAATTCAATTTGGATGTAATAATAAATATTAGGGTTTTAATTTCTTACAAAATAATCCCCTATTCAAAAATTGTATCCCCCTCCCCATATCAATGTTGTAATAATCATAGATTTATTTTACGCATTTATAGCTTTCAAGTATGCCATGTTAGAGATTATGGTTTGTATGCAAATGTCCAAAATAAAAACAAATAGCTTGACTAATACAAAGACCTAAAAGCATGTAAATTGACAACACAATGCACACATGCACCCCTAGGGTTTCATCCACTTGTTGCCTTTAAAATGGCCATGGTATGCATGTTGAGTATCTTGGCAAAGAAAAAAAAAACAAAAAGATCATAGTCCCTCGATGACGCTATCTTGGTTGCCTATACAAAATGATCTAGTCCCTCAAAAAAAAATTGCTAAAGATACTTGGCACAATTGCTATCATGGTCAATACGATGACCCGCGCCTGTCCCATTTAACATCCAAGTACAAGGTTGTTTACCAAATGCAATGGTAAAACAACACTGTCAAAAGGGTTAAAAATATGTAGGAAAGATCTTTGAGTAGATAGGGTAGACAACTCTTAGTTACTTGATCAAAACTTGCAAACCATCCTTGCTATTTTCAAACACACCTCACAACACAATTTCAAAACATTTCCCAAAACAAACTTTCAAACTTTCAAACATTGAAACATCTTTTCAAAAGACAATACACCTTTGTATACATTCAAACAAGAATCATTACAAAGGTTGCCACAACGATGACCTCTTTTCAAAACATTTTCAAAACCACACACAAAGCACCATTTCAAACAATTGGAAAAGCAAAGCAAGTGATCTAAAAAAGTAACTAAGAGCCCATGGATAAACATGGATGAAAAGGGTGCTTGCACCTTCCCTTTTCATAATCTACCCACCGAACCCAAGAAAACATCTCAAAGGTCTTTCCTGTGCTTTTTGACCTTTCCTTTGGATAAAATAAAAAGTCGGTGGTGACTCTTGCTAAACCGAAACATTTGCGAACACAAACGCAAAACCTCAAGTCAGTTCTCCAACCGTATCACACCAACAAAAGAAGATTGCCCTCCAGTGAAGCAAAAGGTTTGTCGTATGCGTCCTAAGATGTCAGAAAAGATCAAGGCTGAAGTTATGAAAAAGTTTAACACCAGGTTCTTAGCTGTTACATCCTATCCACAATGGGTTGCTAATGTTGTTCCGGTACCTAAGAAGGACGGTAAGGTACGTATGTGTGTGGATTACAGAGACTTGAATAGGGCAATCCCCAAGGATGACTTTCCGCTTCCCCGTATTGACGTTCTGGTTGACAACACCATGCAACATAAGGTATTCTCTTTCATGGATGGTTTCTCCGGGTATAATCAGATTAAAATGGCACCTGCAGATATGGAGAAAACAACCTTCGTCACACAGTGGAGCACTTTCTACTACAAGGTTATGCCATTTGGGTTGAAGAACGCCGGGGCAACCTATCAGCGTGTTATGGTAGCTTTGTTTCATGATATGATCCATCACGAGATAGAGGTCTATGTTGACGATATGATAGCCAAGTCTCAGAATGAAGAAGGGCACCTTGATCACCTGCAAAAGTTGTTTGAAAGACTGAAGAAGTACAAGCTGAGACTGAACCCGAGAAAGTGCACCTTCAGAGTAAGATCTGGTAAACTCTTAGGCTTCGTTCTTAGAGGTAAAGGTATTGAAGTAGACTCTATGAAGGTTAAAGCTATACAAGAAATTCCAACTCCCCGCACTGAGAAGGAGGTTAGGGGATTCTTGGGACGTCTAAAATACATTTCCAGATTTATTTCCCATCTAACCGCTACTTGTGAGCATATCTTCAAATTGCTAAAGAAAGTTCAAGTGGTGAAGTGGAATGACGATTGTCAGACTTCCTTTGACAAAATCAAGGAATATCTTCAAGAGCCTCCAATTTTGATGCCTCCAGTTAAGTGAAGACCTTTGATCAGGTATTTAACAGTGTTGGAGAATTCAATGGGGTGTGTGCTGGAGCAGCATGACGAGTCTGGTCGAAAAGAGCATGCAATATACTACCTTAGCAAAAAATTTAACGACTGTGAAACAAGATACTTACTGCTCGAGAAAACTTGTTGCGCTTTGGAATGGGCTTCTCGCTGAATGAGACAGTATATGTTGACTCACACTACCTTGTTGATATCTAAAATGGATCCTATCAAATACATATTTGAGAAGCCCGCTCTCTCTGGAAGAATAGAAAAATGGAAGATCGTACTGACCGAATATGATATTCAGTACACAACCTAGAAAGAAATCAAGGGAAGTGTGTTAGCTAATCATTTGGCTCATCAGGCTGTGGACGACTACCATTCCATGAATTTTGAGTTCGCAGACGAGAACATCATGTCAGTAACTGATTGTGAAGAACATGGACTGGATGAAGGACCTGAAAAAAGGGTCCCGATGGACTATGGTTTTTGACAGAGCTTCTAATGCACTTGGCAATGGCATCGGTTCTATGATCATATCTCCCGAAGGCTGTCATACTCCTTTCACTCCTAGGCTATGTTTCAACTGTACCAATAATATGGCTGAATATGAAGCATGCATTATGGGTCTCAAAGCTACTATCTACTTGAGAATCAAATTCTTGAGTGTATTTGGAGATTCGGCCCTGGTAATCAGTCAAATCAAAGGAGAATGGGACACGAAGCATCCCAATCATATCCCTTACCGAGAGCATGTGTTGACACTGATTCCACACTTTGAAGAAGTTACCTTTGAGCATTTTCCATGAGAGGAAAATCAGTTAGCAGACACACTAGCTACTATGTCATCCATGTTCAAGTTCAGGTGGGACAATGAAGCTCCTCAGATCACTATTGAGAGATTGGACGAACCAGCATACTGTTATGAGGTTGATACTGAAGAAGTAGTGGACAAACCTTGGTTCCATGAAGTGAAAAGATACCTCGAAACCCAAGAGTATCCCGAGGGAGCTTCAGTCAATGATAAGAAGTTCCTAAGAAGATTCTCTGCCAAGTTTTTCCTCAGTAACATAATTCTCTACAAGCACAACCACGATTCTACTTTGCTTCGGTGTGTGGATAAGAGTGAAGTGGAGAAGATCATGGAGGACATACAGGAAGTTACCTTTAGCACCCATTCTAGTGGGCAGGATACCATTGGTCCACTATGGAAGCAGACTGTTATCAGCATTCTTGAACTTGTCACAAATTCCAAATCTATGCTGACAAAATACATGTGCCCCCAGTCCCCTTGAACGTCTTAACTGCTCCCTGGCCATTTGCAATGTGGGGCATTGATATGATTGGAGAGATTAGACCTACTGCTTCTAATGGGCACCACTTCATCCTGGTTGCCATTGGTTACTTCACAAAGTGGGTCGAGGAAACCTCATTTGCTTCTGTTACCAAGAACATCGTGGCACGATTCATCAAGCATAACCTTATCTGTCAGTATGGTATTCCAGAAAGAACCATTACAGATAATGGTACCAATCTCAATAATACTATGATCATTGAGCTCTACATGCAATTCAAGATTCAGCATCATAACTCTTCTCCTTACTGGCCGAAGATGAATGGCATTGTAGAGGCTGTCATAAAAACATCAAGAAGATCATACAGAAGATGACGGTGACATACAAAGACTAGCACGAGATGTTACCATTTTCTCTCCATGGTTACCGTACCTCAGCACACACGTCAATATGGGAAACTCCTTTCTCTATGGTATACGGTATGGAAGTTGTCCTACCCATCAAAGTCCAGATCCCTTCCTTGAGAATCATGAAGGACACAGGTTTAAACGAAGACGAATGGGTTCAGACTCGACTTGACCAATTAAACTTGATTGACGAGAAAAGGCTTGCGGCTGTTTGTCATGGTCAGATGTACCAGAAACATATGATCAATGCTTTTAACAAGAAGGTCAAACGTCAGATATATCAAGTTAGCAACCTAGTAACCAAGCGCATTATCCTACCACAAGGTGATCCCAGGGGTAAATGGACTCCCACATACGAAGGTCCTTTTGTGATCAAGAATATATTTTCTGGTGGAGCCATGATCTTAACCACTATGGATGGTGATGACCTTCCGCACCCTGTAAATGCAGACATGGTTAAAAGATACTACGCGTGAACAAAGACCCTCTAGATTGACTGGCCTAGGCAAAAATAAGGGCATCCCGCAAACCAAAAGGGTTCGGGAAAAAGTTAGTGATATATATATATATATATATATATATATATATATATATATATATATATATATATATATATATATATATATATATATATATATATATATATATATATATATATATATATATATACGAAAAACCCGTATACCCGATAGGTCGAAAACCTGAAAAGGAGGCTTGGGCAAAAAAGGGTATCTCGGTGGACTGAAAGCCCAAAAGGGAGGTCCAGGCAAAAGTTAGGAATTAAAAGCGTACAAATATGTCCCGTTGGATCACCTCATATAAGGACTTCGGTAACAAGTGGCAAGTTCAAATGGTACTAATTAATCCAGTCAACTTCGGCCAAGCAGCAAAGTGATGAGACGCTTAAAGATATAAAGGCAATAGCAGAATGGGAACCCAATGGGATCATTTCACATAGTTGTTTTTCTTTATATACTACTTTGTATAGTTTTCAATCTTACGACGACATTCTCTTACTAGGATGTCTGTTTCTTTGTATAAAGATGTATGTTATAGGCAAACTTCTTCAAATCAATACAAAAATATTCCTTTTTGAAGTTCAAAACTACTTTTTTTATTTTTCTACTTTGTTTGCAAAAACGTCCAGTGATTATTTTTGAACATATGCATTTGAATGTGATAACCGTTTACAAATACCCACATAAAAAAACAGAAAGACATTTATAATGGATTTAAGAAACGGGACAATGTCTAAAAATCCAACTGCAAGTCCCCACATATACTTTCTCCAGCAAGTACATAAACAGAGACGTCCTACTGCGAAGTCACTACCATATCTTCAGTATACAACCTAATGATGATAGAGGTTCTGATATCCCTTGCAGAGTAGGAATTTCCAATCATATCTCCAGCATCTTGAAGAACTCCTCAACATAGTTCATAAGTCTCTTGGGTTCCCCAACAAGGCTTCATAAAATCCACCGAGCAGTTTACGGAGTTTTCTTTCCCCAATAGAGTTTATTTCTCTAGCTACGGAAATCCATCTCCCAGCAAATTCAACTTCAACAAATAACGAAGAATTACTTTCTTCATCCCCAGCAGCGCTCAGGGATTTATTTTCCCTCAATTCAACGACAGTGCAACGAATAAATCAGTTCATATCTTGCATTCATACATCATTTTACAAACATGCATACAAAATACATATAACACAATCTCATTTATTTTGAGAACATTATCACCCAATGTGCATCATGCATCATGATATTGCATACAAATAATTCTTTATCTTTTTAGGAAAGATCAGCAAACAAACATCACCATCAATTTTCGATGAGTTCCAGATTAATTCCTGAAACAAGGCAGGGCAACTATCTGAAGCAACAGTTCATCAATCACTGCGAAGCCTAGAATACGACCGAATAGCAATTAACATCAAATACTACACTCTAAAGCCTAGAATCCGACCAGATAGTAGCTTACAACACTGTGAAGCTTGGAATTCGACCAGATAACAGTCAACATCATTGTTGAAGCCCGAAATCCGACCGGATAACAATCAATCTACAATTCGAGACACTGAAACCTGGACCCGACCAGATAATAGTATAAGTTGTTGCGAAGCTTGGAGTATGACCAGATAGTAGTTTACTCTGTCAAATTACTGTAAAGCCTGGAGTCTAACCAGATAGCAGTTTATTATGTCAATTACTATGAAGCTTGGACCCGACCAGATGATGGTGTAATCTACCACATTGTGAAGCCTGGACCCGACCAGATAGCAGTTAACATCATTGCTGAAGACCAGAATCCGACCGGATAACAATCCAAATTTGTCAATTACTATGAAGCCTAGACACGACCAGATAATAGTTCAAGTCACTAAAGCCTAGACACAACTAGATAATAATTCAAGTCACTGAGTTCTGGACACAACCAGATAACAGTTCAAGTCACTGAATCCTGGACACGACCAGATAACAGTTCAAGTCACTAAGGCCTGGACACGACTAGATAACAGTTCAAGTCATCGGAGCCTGGATACGACCAGATACCAGTTTAATCTTAAGAAAATCACTGCGAAGCCTGGAGATCGACCAGATAATAGTTAATTTCACATTCCCCAGTAAGTCATTGTGAAGCCTAGAATACGACCAGATAACAATCAACTTTATTATCTTCATCAAGTTAATGTGAAGCCTGAATTTTGACCAGATAACAACTAACTTTCATCCCTCTGGTCAAGAGATAATTCCCCAGTAGAGTAATGGACAACTAAAGCTCCTAGACTTTATTCCCCAAACAGAAACCAACATCCCCCAGTGGAGTCCTCCTTAAACAACAGGAACAGGAACCCCCACAAAGAGACCTCTTATGAAGTCAGCATCTACTTCAGATGGCATCTTTAGGCCCATCTCCGACAACTCTAAGTCATCCTCTCCGAATGGCATTTGTAAGCCTATTCCCGATATCATCAACCAATGATGTTACTTCATGTGAGTGCAAATTTTTGGGCACTCTAGTGTTCAATCATCTTCCGCCTTCAGATTACGAAAGGCAGACAAGCCAATCTAAATCCCCGGGTTTAAGAAGATTGAACAAGGGAAGCTGTTGTACCCCAAAATTTTCCGTTCCATTTTACTCAATACATGCTCATTGAGGTCTTAAATTACTCAAGGTTGACCAAGAATTGATCAGACAAATTCTCCTCATAAGTAATGAACCTCTAATTAGGGTTTCACTTTTCACCAAGATGTGTGAGCCCCAAATGTCTCAAATGTTTCCCATGGTCCTAAGATGTCTTCAAGATTGTCCATGACAAATTTCATGCCTTACACTACAAAGTTTGCTCAGTCAATTGCTCAAATGTTTGAAAATCAACTATACTAGGTCAAAGGTCAGATATGGCCTATATACAGTCAAACTTCAATATTTTTGGTCAACTTCAACATTTTGAAGTGGTATCCATCATTTGATCAAGGGTTGATCATGATTCCTCAAGGAATGCTCTTAATTTTTCAAAAGTCAAGAATTGCTAAATTAGGGTTTCTATAGGAAAAGTCAACTGAACTTTGACCAGACATAACTTTCTCATACTTCATCCATTTTTCCCCAACCAAAGCTCATTTTAAAAAGAATATGATCTTGTATTTGATCAGAACCTAGAGAGTGGCCGGAGGATGATCTTCAGTCAGGCTGATGAGAGAGGGGGTTGTACCTACAAGGTACTCCAACGATCAAGTAAGTGTGGGAGCAAGAAGGTACTAGCAAAATATTAGGTAGTGAGTAGTGAAAATGTGATACCTGGCCCTCACAGGTGTAAGGGTTTATATAATTCCCCTGGCGCATGGCCATTGGTTCCTGATTTCCCGCCTAGATATGCGGGTCTGAGAAATCAGGTAATTGCCAAGACTTGGTCAAACTGGGAAAATGTGCTCGTAACTAGCCGTTGGTTCCAAGGAGGGGGTTGGTTATGGGAATCTCTCTGGTTGGTCCGTGGTGGCCTGCACGATGCTGGTGTCGGGAAGGCTAAGAAGATGCTCGATGGGCAACTAGGATCGGCGCTGGACCAGAAGGGAAAGAGGGTGACATTGCCCGACAGGTGTGGGCAGTCTGGGTCACGGTCAGTGGGTGACACCTATGAGATGTCATAGACTGGGCCCACTCAAGCTTTCGGGCCAGTCCAGAATAGAATCCAATTCCCTACAACTTCTCTTTTTCCCTCAAGTCCAAGAAATGCACCATTTGAAAGATACAAACTCATATATTACAGGTCATTTTCAAAAAGTCAACAAAAGACACTTTTTTCCAAGACCATTTACATCAAGATAAAGTCTTCAAATGCAAAATTAATCAAAAGAGGGATTGAAGTAGAAATCTCAGGCTTTCCAAAAAGTCCAAGATCATCATCATGAGATGCAAATTGAGCAAGTTATGGATTTCCCAAGTTGGGAAAATTTGAGAAAATTCAAAGATTGTGCATTGAGCAAATTTGAACTTTTAGGTCAATGACTTAACCTTTTGAGGTTCAAACACTCTCATGACCTTATAAAGGACCTCTATATCCATTTTTGCATGCCTTTGATTTTATTTGCATTTATTTTGATTTTTGTTTAATTTAAAATTTAATATACAAAATAAATGCATAAAATAATAAGTTAATGTTTTGGACATGTGGGTTAGTGTTTTGGGTCAGCCTTGCGGCCCATTTTTCGTGCAAAATATGTCCAGATACATTCAAGTATGGAAATGGCATGAAATCTCACATTATTGGCAAAATTTCAAAAGGGAAACATGTTTTAAAAACAATGGTTATGGCATGATTTCTTTCCATGTTGCCTTACCTACTCAATCTCCTATAAATATGTAACACTCTTGCAAGCATTGGACACACATACATTTCCCCACGAGAGCTCCACAAAATTCCAAAATTTCAACAAAAGTTGCCAAAATTGAAACACGTTTTGCAGGCGTCCTCAACTCAAACTAGTGATCATACATTGCTCCTGAGTTTCTCAGGGACATGTTCCAACCATTCTCAAAGCTTAAAACATCCTAGATCACCAGATCCAAGTCACCACCGTTTTGGTATAATCTCAAATTCAAATCTTTATTTTTACAAATTGTTGAATGTTTTAACATGTCTGTATAAGTTTTTGGGAATCCTTTGAGCAGGTTAAGAGCATTACATGGAATACATGACGTCTAGATTGTGAGATGCCATGTTCAAACCGTGCTAGGGTTTTTGATTCGTAACTCATGATATAGGAGTTTTTTGGCCAATCTAAGACCAAATTCGTGATCAGGGCCGAATTTTAAGTGAGATAGAGCCTTTGTTTTGTCTTAAAACTATTGCTTTTGTAGGATCCAAGATTTGGTGGGTTGGAGAAGACGACCAGAGCTCTTCTCCGACGTCTTTGATCGGTTGACTCCGTTTGGGAGCAGGCGTGGCAATATCACGCGTTATTATTTACTCATTAAAGTTTTATGACGTGCGCATTTGGCTGACTAGGATCTAATGCTTGTTTCCTTTATTTTGTTTTTGTTTTAATATAATAACGATTGAATAACTAGCTTAGATGGTAAAGGGATGCGTGCATTGGAGAGAGGACCTAGGTTCGAGTCCGAGGTCATGCATTTTCATTTTTTCTAACATATTATTTGCAGATCCAGTGCTGGCATGTCCCACGCGTGCATCATGAACCATCAATCTAAGCCACCAGATCACAGCTGATCCAGATCCAATGTACCCAAACGCGCAGACCACCATGCACTCTCCAAAGCATTCCTCACTAGATCCACTGGAAACTTGGGCTTCAACAACTTGGGCCTAGCGTGTTTTGTTAACTTGCACCCCCTAGTTTTTGTTTTTACTACCCAGGCCCATTTACTTTTTCTTTTTTTTTTGTTTTATCTTTTATTTCTTTTCTTAATTTGTTTTAGTTTGTTTAATCAATATAAAATAGATAAAGTCACAAAAAATATAGTTTTAGTTTTTTTAATTAAATTAATTTTGTAAATTAATTATTAATTATTTTAATCTTATTTCTTAATTAAAATTAACTAGACCTAGGATTTAATTTATTTTAGCTTCTTTTTTTTTTAATAATAAAAATACAAAAAAAAAAAGAATTAACTCCTTTTAGTTAGTTTTAATTTTCTTTAATTATATTTCTTTAAGTATAGATTTAGGTTAATTAATCCAATTTTTATTTAAACCATTTTCTTAAATAAAACAAAAACAAACGAAAAGATCTTTTTTCTTATACCTTAGGATTTTTAGATGTACTTTTAATTCGCGCGTGTTGTTTATATTTTGCATTTTTATTTTCATATTTTGTAACTGCCTACTGGATGTAATCAACTATAATTAAGACTTTTATTTTACTGTTTTCTTAATTTTCCCCAAAGTTTGGACATGTAATAATTATCCTCTTTGAAGCCTTGTAATAGTTAGATTTACATTTCCCCACTTTTAATTACTGCAAATTATTAACTGCTTAGATGTATGCTAATTAGGATTGTATGGAAAGAATAACAAACAAAACGCTAGCAAACCTAATGCAAAGACAAAATAATTAAATACAACACAACTGCACATGTACACCTCTAGGGTACCCCATATTGGTTGCCTTCGGAAAAACAGTCACATCTCCCAAAACGTGAGAGATTTTAGTGGCTACCCTCCGGTCTAAAGATCATAAGTCCCTCGAGGACCCTCTCGATGTTGCCTCAGTATGATCTTAAAACCCTAGGGTAGTTACTAAATTTTCTTGCCCAGTTGCCTTTATTATTGTATAAACGTCCCTTTTAATGTCCCTCAAACGTCCAACGACTAGGGCTACCTACTCACTAATAGTAGGATAGCACCGTCTAAAGGAAAAGAGGAAAAGAACAACATTTCGAGTAAAGTAGATAGTTGTTAGATGCTTGCTCAACAATTTTTACACTTACACTAAACTTCTTTCAAAAACATTTTCAAACACTTTGTATATGTGCTCTACCATTCCGAAAAACATTACAAAGTTCGCCGCACTAAGGCGCTTTCAAAAATACTTTTCAAACACACAAAGCACAAGGTATTTCAAAATGAGCTAAGCATCTAAGAGCCAGTAGATAACTACGGATGGAAAGGGTACTAACACCTTTCCTTTCCATAATCTACCCCCCTTACTCAGAAAACTCTCGAAAGGTCTTTTTCTGTTCTTTTCACCCTTTCCTTTGTTGGATAAAATAAAATTCATCGGAGACTCTTGCTTACCGCAACATTTGCAAACACAAACGCAAAACTAGTATAACAGTCAGTTCTGCCACCATATCAAACTATGCATGAAAAAGAGACCCACTAGGTTGACTGGCCTAGGAAAAAATAAGGGCATCCTGACGGTCCAAAAGGGTTCGGGCAAAAATTAGGGATATATATATATATATATATATATATATATATATATATATATATATATATATATATATATATATATATATATATATATATATAAAGACGATTGTACACCCGACAAGTCGAAAACCTGAAAAGGTGGCTTGGGCAAAATAGGGTATCCCGTTGAACTGAAAACTCGGAAGGGCGGTTCAGGCAAAAGTTAGGGATTAAAGCGTACGACTATGTCCTGTTGGATCACCTACTTACAGAAAGCTTGGTTACCAACGTCAAGTTTGAATGGTACAGATCAATTCAGTCAACTTCTTCTGACAGCAAGGGATGAGATGCTTGAAGATATAAGGGCAATAGCAGAGTTGAAACTTGATGGGATCGTTTCCACATAGCTGTTTTTCTCTGTTTTACTTTGTACTCTTTTCATTTTATGAAGATTTCCTCTTACTTGAATTTATGTATCTTTGTACAAAAATGTCTGTTTATCGGAAAACTTTCAATAGAAAGTCAATTTCAAAATTCAAAATTGTTTTACTTTCTCTGTTTTGTTTGCAAAAATGTCCAATGACTAAATTGAATGAACATATGCATATGAATATGATTACTGTTAACAAATATGTGCATAAGAACAGGGGTTAGAATTTACTAAAGACTCTAGGAGTTGGGATAACGTTCAAGTCATCCTTAAATCCCCACAAAACTAACCCCACGGAACTATCTTCACAAGCTCATCTCCAAAAAAGATACATTTCCCCTGCAAGTCTAATATTCCTTCAGACAGGAATTGGGGTATCTTCCAGCAGTTCACATGATCATCTCCCCCAATAGGTCTCCTAGCGTACAAAGAAGTTTTATCATTTCCCCAACATACAATGAAAACTTCCTCCGCACAACCTATGAAATTCCAATTCCCATTAGAAATGATTCCCTCAACACAGTTTACAGGAATTTAATTCTCCAGCAGAGTTTACTTCTCCAACATTGTAAAATCCACTGTAGAATTATATTCTCCAACAAGGTTTATTTCCCCAACAGGGTTTATTTCTCCAAAAGGGTTTATTTCTCCAACAGGTTTATTTCCCCCGACAGGGTTTATTTCCCCAACAAAGTTCATTTCTCTGATTACTGCAAATCCCCTGCAAAATTCTCTTCTCCAGCAAAGTGTAGTCAAAGTTGTTATCCCTAAAGAGTTGCCATGGTATCTGAAACCTGGTCAGGTATCACGTCATAGGTTAATCATCTCTTTTATCCCCATTCATGACATATAAGAACTAAATTCCCCAATAGAGTGATGAACTACCAATTTTATGAACTCTTCTATCCCCAAGAAAAAGTCGAACGTCCCCAGCGAAATATCCTCAAACAAAAAGCAGGAATCCCCAGTGAATACATTCTAAACAAAATAGAAGATTCATATTCTTCATCCCCAGCAACGATCAGGGACTTATTTTCCCCAGTCAAAGATGTTATACAAAGCTACCGTTGACATCAAGCGACATCTTACATTCATACTTCATTTACAAAATATCATAGCATATGCATGCAAAACACATATGACACTCTCATTTATTTTGAGAACATCATTACGCAATGCATTACATACATCATGACATTGCATAAATCCAATTTATCTTTTCAGGTAAAGTTCAAAAACAAACAAACATTATCAGCTATTTTCAAACAGGTCAGAGATTGATTCCTGAAATAGGATGGAGCAACTATCTATACGACCAAGCGATATGAATTCCTAAAACAGGATGAGTTTACCAACAAAAGGCAGGTCCCAGATTAATTCCCGAAATAGGACGGGGAAACTATCTATAAGACCAAGCAAAGATTAATTCCCGAAACAGGATGGGGAAACTATTTGCATAACTAATCAAAGATTAATTCCCGAAATAGGACGGGGCAATTATCGATATGACCAGGTGGTATGAATTCCTGAAATAGGACGAGTTTACAAACAAAAATAGATTGTGGACCAATTCCCGAAACAGGATGAGGCGACTATCTATATGACAAGCATTTTCTCCAGAGCATCCTTCTGGAAAAGCATTCCCCTCAGAGACTAAATCTGACAAGCATCTCCCCCAGAGACTAAATCTGACAAGCAGTTCCTTCAGAGACTAAATCTGACAAGCATTTTTCCTCATAGATTCATTTTGAAAAGCATTCTTCAGATACAGTCGGACGTAGACTCATCCTGATACTCTTATCAACAGTAATTTAGATGGCATATATAATCCTATCTCTGACGGAAGTCCGTCACCTCTCCGAATGGCATCTTTAAGCCCACTCAAGCAGTACTATCAACCAACAGTGGTAGTTCGTGCACATGCGAGTGAAAATTTCTGGGCACTTAGGTGTTCAATCCTATTCCACCTTGAGACCAAGAATGACGGACATGCCAATCTAAGTCTTCAGGTTTACGAAAATTGAATAGGGGCAGATATTGTACCCCAAAATTTACCCTCCCACTATTCAAGACTTTCTCCTAGGGTTTTCAATTTCTCAAGGTAGCTCAAGAATTGATCAGAAAAATTCTCCTCCTAAGCAATGGACCTACCAACTAGGGTTTCACTTTTCTCAAGGAAGGATCGGTTCCTAATACCTCAAGTGGGTTCCATGGTTTCTCATATGTCCCAAGGAATATTCATACCATGTTTCAATCCTTGCATCACAAGTTTGCTCAGTCAATTGATCAGATGACAAAAAATCAATTGTATTGGACAAAAAGTCAAATGTTGTAAACATAAAATAAAACCTCTAAATTTTTGGTCAACATTAATAGTTTTAAGTCATATTCATCATTTGATTAAGGGTTTATCATGATTCATCAAAAAAAAAACTCAAGATTCATCAAAAGTCAAAGGTTACCAAATTAGGGTTTTCTTAAAGGGAAGTCAACTAAACTTTGACCAAGCATAACTTCCACATGATTCATCATATTTTCCTCGGCCAAAGCTCATTTTGAAGGAAATTCAATTATCTACAACTTTGTATCTCTAATCTCAAGTCCAAAATATGCTTCATTTGAGAGATATGGGCCAAAACATTATAGGTCATTTCAAAAGTCAACAAAAAGACATTTCTTGTCAAGACAACTTACATCAAGATAAATTCATCATATGCAAAAATGATCAAAATGGAGATTGTAGAGGACATATTAAGCTTTTCAAAAAGTCTAAGATCACCTTCATATGATAAAATATTGAGAGAGTTATGATTGGTGCAAGTTGAGAAATTTTGAGCAAATACATGAAACCTAAAGTGACCAAACTTAAATTTTTGGGCTAATGGGCTATTGTTTCAAGGTCCATGTGTGTTATATACTTCATAGTGAACCTTGGAACTTACTCATGCACCCCTTGAATTTTTATTAATTTAAATTCAAAATTAAATAAGATAAAGTCAAGACTTTTCTTACAAGGTCCAAGCCCAACATGTTTGACCTAATTATTCATTATATATTCCATACATTTCAGACAAACATAACAAAAAAACCTTGCACAAGAGTCCATTCTAAAAAGCTCCAAAATTATTTTAAAAAAACTAGGGCAAAGTGAAACCCTATTTTACAGCCACTTTCACAACAAACTAGTCGTTCCATTCACTTCCAGAAGCTCTGTAGGATAAGAATTGATCATCCTTGATGATCCAAAGGACTCGAAACGCACTACATGTTGCACCAGTTATCCATCATTGCATGAATTCATATTTTTGTTTTTATTTGTGTTTTTACGCCTACTAACCATGCTAATGTGTTTATGAGATATCAATATGTAGGAAAAACCCATCGTTAGAGCCTCATAATGGCTAAAGCAAAGGTTTCCATGTTTGCACCGTGCGATATTATTTTCATCGTATCTTCTTTTGCAGCATGTTTTAGCCGAAAATAACACTTCCATTGAGATAGCAAAGCTTGATTTAGGGGGGTAAGGTCTATGGGAATCACTAACTTCTTCTATTTTGCAAGAATAAAGAAAAGAGTCACCGGAGTTAGGGCTCCGACGCTTCTCCTGTCCATGCAATATTGTTTATTTTATATTTAAATAGTTTCAGGAATATTACTAGATGTACAGACACCCCAGTGGCAAGCACACGCGAGATAAGGTCTTACTATGCCAGGGCACAAATTCGATCCCTGCCTTTTGGCGTTTCGGATTTATTTTTCATATTTTTCATGTTTTTGTAGGTATAACCTATAGTGCGTTGCTTCCATTCTACTAACACCAAAGCATGGTTGGTGTAGTGGTAAACTATGCAGCATGGAAGGTTAAGGGCGTCGGTTCAACACTCGCCCTTGACATTTTGTGTAATTTTGCTTCTAACTTTTTCTTTTTCCCTAATTCTTTTCCCTTAACCCTAATTTCATCTAATCATAAAACCACAAACCTTTTTCACAAACCCTAAAAATAAGTAGGTTTTAGGTTTTTTTATCATTAACCTTTTTTTTAATTAATTTAATTAATCAATTTTTTTAAAATTAAAATCAATTAGTTTTTTAGGTTTCTTTAATCATCATAAAAAAACCTTTTTTTCATAAAAAAACATTAAAAAAACACTTCTTTTCCCTTCGATTCTATTTTCATTTTATATCTTTAGATCAAGAGCCTAGGTTTCGCGAATGTAATTATTTTTCGCGTTCCTTTTTCATTATTATGTAACTGTTTTCTGGGATGTAATAGTTAGGTTTACTTTCTGCACTTTTCTATTATGTATCTGCCACGAAGCGATGTAATAGGTTTAGGTTTATCTTTTCTGCTTTTACTTTCCGCACCTTTACTGTTTTCTATATTTATCATATTACTACTAATAATTAGGGTTGTATGGCAAGACTAAAATGAATCGTTAGAAAACCCTAACTGCAAAGATAAAATAACTAAATATGAATCACTAACACACTCGTACCTCTAAGGTAACCTCCCTTGTTGCCTTTGGAAAACGGTCATGTCCCTCGAACATGGGGACGTTTTAGCAAAGTCCCTCAAAATCAAAGATCACAGTCCATCGATGACCCTTCGATGTTACCTTTCGACAAATGATCTAGTCCCTTACGAAATTACTAAAGCGTCCTTATGAGTTGCCTTCGATGACCATACGATGACCTTCGCATGTCCCTTCACATCCAATAGATAGGGAGACCTACCAACTAATGGTATGGATGGAACTATCTCTAAAGGAGAAGGAAAAGAATAAGAACGACCTTTAGTGGGTAAGGAACTCTTAATAGCTTTCTCACAATATTTTCTAAAAACACTCTGTACGCATTCTTGAGGACTAATACAAGAATCATTACAAAGTAAGCCTTACATTGGCTATTTAAAATTATTTTCAAACAAATCACACACACAAAGGAAGTTTTTAAAAGTGATCTAAGAAATTAAGAGCCTGTGGATAACTATGGATGAAAAGGGTGCTAACACCTTCCCTTTTCATATTCTACCCCGAACTCAAAATCTATCAAAGTCTTTCCTATTCTTTTCACCCTTTCCTTATTGGATAAAAGAAAATTCGGTGGCGACTCTTGCTATCTGCAACATTTGCGATAAAACGCAAAACCAAGTCAGTTCTCCCACCGTATTACAACTTTCTATACAACACATGTTCTTTTGCTTGCACCCTCATAGCTTACTTTATTACATTTTGTATATTCTTTAATTGTTTCGATTTTATCTTTCCATTTCTTCACAAGATAAAAATTATAAAATCAATAAAACTTGTTAGATTTTTTATTTTATTTTGGGAATTAAATCAGGATTATCTGATTACTTGAAATTTGTAATTCACCTTTGCTTGTTGAGATCATAGTCTTATGCAGGTTTATTGTTCAATATGCGGATATACTTGAGATTCTGATTGTGATTTATTTTCACATCAAAGATGCTTCAACGCTTATTTTAAGCATTTGATTTCTTACTCTTCTCTGTTGCTTGGTGAAGCTTACTCGAACTTTTCCGTGTTTCTCCACATTATCTTCTATGCTACAAACTATTGTTTGTTTAGTATCATTCTGATTCTGGTTTATCATTTCTTATTTTACCACTTTTCTATATATCATGAGAAGTAGGAGCTTTACTACTTTATGATGCCATGAGAAGTAGGAATAGAGATGTATGATGGGGATTTTTGTTTCTTATCATGTCAATATCCCCTCTAGTTTATTTAAATACATGTTTAAGCAAATTCTACATTTACGTGCATTTGTATGCTACTTGTGTTTATGGTTTGTTTAAAATACTACCTTTGAAGTAGGTATTCTGCACGTGTATTTACATTTGTTCCCCCTTATTGAAGTCCTCAAAAGGAGGCGAGTGGAAAGGGTTCGCAATCAACCCCCACACATTGTAGTTTGTATCATCCTTAGCTCACGTTGTGTGTTGATGCTTCAGAGTTGTGCAGACCATGTGTATCGAGTCGGTCATGTGGAAAAGGGTTTCATAATCAAACCTCGATACTTTGTCGGGAGTTTGCAATGGCCATTGCTGATACTTTTCTACCTGCTTGTTTGCTTCGGGTGGTCTTGTCCCCTTAGATAAAGCATTTCTTTTATTTTTTATTTCATTTGTCTCCAGCTTGTTTGCTTCGAGTGATCCATTCTCCTTAGCTAAAACACTTCTCTTGTTTCCCCCATCCCTTTGAGTCAGTATGTGTTACTCATGTTTGTGTGCTTTTGCCAAAGCACTTGTTTGCTTATTTGTTTTCTATACCATGCTTCCCTTAGGATCGCTCGATTTTAGTAGCTTTTGAGCTAGACATTAGGATAGGTATCCATGCGTGCTAACATAGGGTAGAGATTTCCCTTTAAAAACTCAACCATAGGTCCATCACTGTATGCTAACAGTAGGGATTAGATTTAGGATAGTCTCGCTTAGATGTTTTTCTTTCTTTTGCATCCTTGCATTAAAATTAAAACCATTTTCTTGGCAAATGCATAAAACATCTAACAATTTTTAAATCCTTTTTCAAGGTAAAAAGCATCAACCAATGTAAACTTTTTCTTCCTTCGGGCCTTTCTTCGGAACTTTCAAAAGGATCTGTTAATTCTACTCTACGCAACACGAGGCATAAATCCCCAAATATCGGGTGACACAATGTCTAAATTGCTAGAACAAGAATGTAGGATTATCCTCCTTTGGGCATTTTTCTTTGCAAATACCTTGGTAGGTAGAACATGTTAACTCACTTTTGTGCTGACACGTGAGTTTCCAAAGATCGAGCTGTGGCAGAAGGAAAAATTAATATTGTTCATTAAAAAACACAAAACAAATCAAACATGTGAGTCGAACTACGGTAACTCTGATTCCTCAAAAAGGATACTTAGGCATTAGGGTAGGGTCCAAGGGAGCACAAATTTATTTTCCATACATTATTTTATGTTTTCTTTTGCATGCATTCCCTCTTTGCATTTTCTTTTTAGCTCTTAAGCATTAGATTTGAAACACGCCCTTAATTAGAATAACAAAAGTGGATACCATAGAGTACTACGGGCGTGTGGGGTGCTAATACCTTCCTCTCGTGTAACAGACACCCTTACCCTATCTCTCGGTCGTTTGATCGTGATTTCACCCTTCTCAGGTTTACTCGATGTTTACCTTTCCCTTCCTGTGGGATAAAAAACGTTCGATGGAGACTTCATTGATTTCATCTCGATGATTTGTTCAGCCGGTTGTTTCAAAAGTCATGTTCCTTAACCATGAGATTTTTCTCTCGCTCGCCCATTTCAATTAAGGAACATATTTTGAAAAGTGAACATGTCCTAATCGATCCTAAAATGCTCTCACTCTCTTTAGGTTCAATGTCCAGTTCCTACTATCCGGTTCTACCCCATGCTCTCGAAGTGTCAGTTCGAACAATTAATTTTCACTCTTGTGACAAATCGTTTTGAATAAACAAAGACCAAAACAGAAATTTTAATTAAAGATTAATCCAACTTAATTACTAAGTCCCGTCAGAAACGACGATCCTCACATACCAGACTCAAGACTGTTTAGCTAGACATACTACTAATTAAAGTTGCATAAAACTTGAAGGTTGCGATAAAGAAAGGCATGAAAATTAAATTAACAAAAGAAATAATTATAATACGATAAAGTAAACCTGTCAAGAAAGAAATAAAGAAACTGGGATGCTTTCACTAATGGCGGCAAGATTATGATTCAATGCAAACGATCAAATAATAGCTTTTCAATTTGGAATAGGTTCACATACAATCCTTGATAACTAAAAACAAATAAGTGGGCCCTATATATAGTGTTACAAGTTGTGGAGAGGGTCTTGAACGTGCACAATATTGGTTGAGAGAATGTAGGAAGTGGTGAAGAATGAGCCTGGCTCTGTTTCCAAGTTTTTTCCTTCTGTAGTCAAATGGAGATCGTCGTTGGGCTCATGGCGTCCGCCATGAGCTATATTTCATTAATTGATGTAGCAGGAAGCCATGCCAAGCGTCATGATTCTGGTGGCATCCGCCATGCACCAGGAAACAACATTTTCTGCATTTTTCCTGCTCTTTTTCGTTCTTTCCCTATTTTGACGTGCATTCCTTCATGGATAACATACTACGACACATATAAAGCAACATAAAAATACGATAAAGGCAAGAAATGAAACTAATTAGCATGTGAAACAAGTCGGGAAATATGATGCGTTTTCAAGTTATCAATAAACCTTACACCATATAACAACTTGGAGGAAACCAAACACGTGATCGACTATTGTAGGGGAAACCAAGCATTCATCTGCAAGACCATCCAGAAGAGGCTCTTCTGTAGAAATTTTCAAACCTGAGTTCTTCCATCCTTGGTACAATTTCTTTTATTCCTTTGATTCATAAAACCGAAGTAAAAATATTTTTTGCAAATTTTTCAAAAACTTGTTTTAATTATTTAATTCTTTTTTTTTTACATTTACTATCAATAATAAATGAAATTTTTGTAAGCAGAACAAAATAAGAATTCCAAAGAATTTGATAAAGGATCAAACTTTATTAATAGAATGGTAGTCCACAAATGGCGTAAATCCATAGATGATTACAAAGTTTGGAAATTGGTAAATACATGGATATGGTATATTGAAATATAATGACCACTATTCTCCCTAACAACTCTGAACTACTGTGCTTAAGCTTCAGCCGAAGAGCGATGAACATCCAAGAACATTTTTGCCTTAACAACCAAGTCTTGTCTGATGCATTTACTTGCCAAGTATCCCTAACTTTTTCCTAGATTTCCCTTGAGGGTTTTCAACCTACCGGGATGGTTTATTTTGCTTATGTCTCTAACTTTTTCTTGAACAACCCTTTCGGGTTTTCAGCCCATCGAGACACTCATTTTTCCTAATTCTCCCTTTCTAGTTTTCAACTTAGCGAGTTATTCTTTTATTTATTTAGGCGAAGCATTTCTTGACTACATTAGCATTTACGGAACGTGGGAACTTCTCACCATCCATAGTTTTAAGAATCAGTGCACCGCTAGAGAAGGATTTCTTGATAACACACGAGCCTTCATAATTAGGAGTCCACTTTCCCCTAGAATCAGTTTTGAAAGACATGATATTTCTGAGCACGAGGTCTCCTTCTCTGAATTTACGAGGTCTGACCTTCTTATCAAATTCTTTCTTCATTATTTTATGGTATAAATGACCATGACATAAGGAAGTCATTCTTTTTTCTTCAATTAAACTCAACTGGTCAAACATGTTCTGGACCCATTCAGCCTCTGACAATTTGGTTTCAATGATTACACGCAAGGAGGGAATCTCAACCTCGACAGGGAACAATACTTCCATTCCATAAACAAGATAGAAAGGGGTTACCCATGTTGAAGTGCGGACGGATGTACGATACCCATGCAAAGCAAAAGGGAGCATCTTATGTCAGTCCTTATATGTAACAACCATCTTTTGAAGTATCTTCTTAATGTTCTTATTATCCGCTTCAACAACCCCATTCATCTTAGGTATGTAACGAGAAGAATTATGATGAACAATCTTGAAATATTCACAACTCTCTTTCATCATTTTGTTATTCAAATTTGAGTCATTATCAGTGATAATATTGCTTGGAATACCATACTAACAAATAATATGGTTCTTAATAAACCGTACCACCACTTGCTTGGTTTCATTAGCATAAGAAATTGCTTTTATCCACTTGGGGAAGTAATCAATTACCACTAAGATGAAACAATGTCCATTTAAGGCCTTGGGCTCAATCATCCCGATCATATCAATACTCCACATAGAGAAAGGCCATGGGGAAGAAATAACATTGAGAAGAGTTAGAGGCACATGAATCTTGTCAGCATAAATCTAACACTTTTTGCATTTCTTCGTAAATTTGTAACTGTTATATTCCATTGTCATCTAATAGTAACCTTCTCTGAGCATCTTATTTGCCATTGAATGTCCATTGGCATGGATACCAAATGAACCTTCATAGATCTCCTGCATTAACATGCCTACTTTGTGTCTATCCACGCATCTGAGTAAGACCATGTCATAATTTCTTTTGTATAACACATCTTCATTGAGGAAGAAGCTACCTGCCAGCTTTCTCAATGCCTTCATGTCTTTTCTTGATGACCCAAGTGGGTAATCTTGAGTTTGGAGAAACTTTTTGATATCATAATTGTTTTAAACCAAAATTTTCCCTCCCTTTTCTTCTAGATAACTCTCACAAAAGTTCTCAAATGCTCAAAGATTCTCAAGAGTTGATCAAACAAGCTCACCTCCTAAGCACTGGGTCCACAATTAGGGTTTTGGTCTTATAAAGGAAAATTAGAATTCTAATGCCCCAAGTGACTTTAATGTTTCATCATAAGACTCCAAGAATGCTCATACCAAGTTTCAAGTCTTGCATCACATATTTGCTCAGTCAATTGCTTAGATGACTGAAAATCAACTATATTGGGTAAAAGTCAACCGTGGTCAACACACAGTCAAACTTCAAGATTTTTTTGCCAACATCAACATTTTGATGTGATATTCATCATTTAATCAAGTCTTGATCATAATTCCTCAAGGAAAGCACTCAAATCATCAAAGGGGCAAAATTGTCAAAATTAGGATTTTGATTGAGAATGACTGATCATTGACTTTTGACCTAGTACATGACCCAATGTCTTGAAGAATGATCTCAAGGACTCAAACACAACATCTTGAACTAATTTCATGGCTCAAATCATTTCTAAAGATCAAGTGATTGATAGTTGAAAATTTTAATCAACTGATGAAAAATCAACAGTCACACAAAAAGTCAAACTTTAACTTTTTGGTGAACGTTGAATTTCAAAGATCAAGAATCATCAAGACGTTCAAAAATATAAAAATTGATCAACAAGGATTAACAAATTCAAGAAAATTCAAGAAAATTCAACAAAAATTCAAGATTTCCAATACTTAGAAAAATGCTAAGTGTGTTTGGCCTTAATAAAATCACTACTTCATGAGTATTTTTCACTAAGATGCAAGATGATTCAAAGAAAATTTTCAACATGAAAGTTGTAGAGCATGATGAATTATACAACTTTTTCCTTGAGGGTTTATGTCCAAAAAATGCTTGGATTATGAGATATAGGCCCATGAAGTAATGCCATTTTTATCAAAACACTTAGTGAAATTTTCAACAAGTTTGGTCAGGTTTTTGTCCCAACTTCTTGGAAATTGTTCACCAAGTTCCAAGTTGATTTAGCTAAAGTGGTCAACATGAAAGTTGAAGAAAATGTTTCAAGCTTTCCAAAATGTCCAAGAACACATTTTTATCATGCTTGAGCTAAGATATTCGAAGAGATGAAGTTGGGCATCCATTTTTGAATTATAGGTCATTTTGTGATGAACATGAGATCCAATCTTCATGCTATGCTGCATAATCTTGCTTTGAAGGCCTTCTAACTTGAAAATCACTCCATAATTTAATGTTTACACATTTGATTGAGCCATTATCCAAGTGTTTGAGTCATTGTTCAAGACACGTTGCCATTTTTGGAAGAAAGGCACCATTGCCATTCTTGAAAAGCAAGCTTTATACATAATTTCAACTCCTTGAGCCTCTAACTTATTCCCTATGATCACACTCCATCTAAAAATTCAGAAGCATTGTGTTTAAATCCTCTAACCACTCTAGATTAGCTTGTACTTAACATTGGAACTATGATCTTCAAGCTTGCTTCATTTACAATCCAACATAGCCACAACATGTGATCTTGCAAAAATGATCAGCTCCTTCCCTTCAACCTTTCTCTATAAATAGAGGCACTATTTTTCAAGCCAAACACGAGTTCAATAGCCCTGAAACACCCTCATACTCCCTCAAACCAGAATTTGCATCAAAACTCCATTTTGTGGAAACTTCTGACCTTGAACATCAAATTCATAATCTACTCGTGTGTTTTCCATTTCAATCATTCAAACATCATCTATACACCATATAAAAGTGATCCAAACACTTGAACCACTTCTGTAATCTCTCCATCACCATCCACCATTTTCAAAACTCAACTCTGCAACTTGACTTCTCTAGAAGAATCCAGGCACTCTCAATCCAAAGTAAGCATTGCAATAGCTTCCTGGGAGTTCAGTGAAGCTATCCAGATCATCACAACATCTCCATGGGTGCTCCAACTTCAAACACGATTCACTTTTGAGGTAAGTGTTCTAAACTTTGAACTTTCTGTACAAGCATCATTGATGTTTACTTTGTAAATAAAAAATGCAGACATCTTTGCCCTGAAGCTAACCATGTGCTTACATTTCATTTATCTTGCCTGAGTGATGAGAATTTTGAAGTTGAAGTTTCTAAAAAAATTAGGTTTCAGTTTGGTACTAAACAAAATTCATTTTAGTCTTTGATCTTTAGCTTTTAAAAGTTATATGGTTGAATTCGTGGTGAAAAATCAAGCAACTTTCATGTTTACATTTTTAAAAATGGTTGAGAAATAAAGGAGTTACAGAATTAAAATGGAGTTGTTGTTCTTGGCGCACACGAGGAAGAAGAAGATGACTTGTTCAAATATTCAGGAATGAGTTTGTAATATATTTATTGGTTTATGCTTTAATTACCGGATGTATCACCACCCTAGTGGTTAAAGCGCGCGCCTGTGACTATAGGTACCTGGGTTCGAGCCCAGTGGTACCCTTTTATTTGTTTCATATTTTCTTATTTAAGATTCAATGCAAGCAAGTCCAATAAGCGCACGCTGCACCCATCTCCATCACCATCTGATCATTACATGATTGAATTCAACGTGCCAGAGCTAGCAAGCCCATATATTCAATGCAAGAAAGTCCAATAAGCGCACGCTGCACCCATCTACACCCCCTTTTTACTAACTCGCAGGCCCATTTTTTTATTTTTTATTTTTTCTAATTCAAACAAAAACTATTTTGGACCTAACAAAAATGTTTTCTCACACCCCCTTTTTTACTTCTGACTCATGGCCCAATTATTTTTATTTATTTTTATATTTTATTTTTTCTACTTTTATTTATTTATTTTATTTAATAAAATACATTAAATCATAAAAATCATAAAAATTTAGATTTAGGTTTTAATAAATTAACTTAATTTTCATAAATACAAATTAATTTAATCATTTTTGCTAACTAATTGGAAGAATAATTAGAATTAGGTTTTCTTTTATTATTATTTCACAATTTTTCTAAACATTAATATCCAAATTCTTTTCTAAACAAATCATTAAACTTATGTTTTATTTTCTATTTAATTTCAATTAACTTAGATTTTTAGGTTTTGTTGAAAATAATTATTTAATTTCTCTTTCCAAGTTAATTAGTTTAATTAGGTTAATTATCAAACCTTTTCCATCAAAAATCATCAAAACAATTCCTCTTTCTTTCCTCTACTTAACATCTTTGTATATTTTATTATTTCACATTATCATTTATGTACATGATCTGTAATAGATAATTAGGGTTTTATTGTTTCCCTCTTCATTTCACAAATTTGTACCCCCCCCCATTCCCAAAGCGTTGTAATGGCGTAGGATATTTAAATTCCGCAATTTACTGTTTTCATTATTACTATTAGTAATTAGGGTTTGTATGACAAGATTAAAATCGAACATAACAAAACCCTAATTCAAGATAAAATAAATCAAACACACTTTGCACACATGCACATATAGAGTAACCTCACTTGTTGCCTCGGATATATACAGTCATGTCCCTCAAACGTGAGTTGCTTTAGCAAATACCCTCGATAAAAAAAAGATCATAATCCTTCGATGACCCTTGGATGTTTCCTTCGGTAAACGATCTTAGCCCCTTACGACAAATGCTAAAGTATCTTACAAGTTTCCTTCTATGACTGTACGATGACCCACGCCTGTCCCTAACATCCAACGATGGGGCTTGTTGTACCCCAAAATTTTCCCTCTCATTTTATTCAAAACATACTCCTGGAGATCCTCAAATGCTCAAGGTTGACCAAGAATTAACCAGACAAATCCTCCTTCTAAGCAATGGATCTCCAACTAGGTTTTTCACTTTTCACAAAGAAGTTTGGGTTTAAAATGCCTCAAGTGATTCCATGGATCCTAATATATCCTCAAGAATTCTCATGCCAAGTTTTATGCCTTGCATCATAAGTTTGCTCAGTCAATTGCTCAGATGACTGAAAATCAACTATATTAGGTCACAAGTTAATTGTGGCCAATATACAGCCAAACTTCAAGATTTTTGGTCAACATCAACATTTTGAAGTAATATTCATTATTTGATCAAGGTTTGATCATGATTCCTCAAGGAAAGTCCTCAGATCATCAAAAGTCAAGATTTTCTAAATTAGGGTTTCCTAGGAAAAGTCAACTGAACTTTGACCAGGCATAATTTTCACATGCTTCATCCATTTTCCCCCAACCAAAGCTCATTTTGAAGAGAATCCAATCCTCTACAACATTGTTTTTATTCTCAAATCCAAAAAATTCATCATTGGAAAGATATGAGCCAATACAATACAAAGGTCCTTTTATAAGTCAACAAAAAGGCATTTTTTGTCAAGGCAAATTACATCAAGATAAAATCTCCAAATACAAAAATGATTAAATGAGAGATTGTACGGGACATCTTGAGCTTCCCAAAAAGTCCAAGATCATCTACAAAGGATGAAAATTAAGGAAGATATGACCAGTGCAAATTGGGCAAATTGGTGAAAATGCAAGAAGTCAACTTTGAAGCAAAAATGCATCTTTGAGTTAATTGACCTATTTTTTGGGGTTAAAGTATGTTTATGATCTACTCAAGGACCTCAAAACTTATCCATGCACTATTGTGATTCTTTAATTTATTTTCTTGAATTTTATTTATTTAAATTAAATTAAATGAAAACAAAGTGCAAGATGGGGGTGCAAGGCATGCAAGCTATTGTTTCCATCAAGATTGAGGCCCAAATAGCTCATAGCAAGCTGTCAAATTCGTGACAACCAAGCAAGTACCAGATTTGGACAAAAATCTTCAAAATTGGAAAGTTTTTCAAGTGAATCTTTGAAATAAATCATTAACTCAATTCCATGGATTCTTGCTCCTTTTGTTGACCTAATGGGATATACTATATAAGCATAACAATATCAGACCCTAAGGGCACGTGCAGCCAGCCTCAAACATAACCATAAAAGCTTTTAAATTTTCAAGGAATATTGCAAGCACAGATCACGTGTTCATCCATTCTCAGACCCTTTCAAGCGTTCAATCCTACATTTGAGGCCTCCAAGAGTCCTGCCCAGTCGTCACTCAGGCCCGAAGCGTCCCAAAACTCACCCAGTCAACTCACTGATTCTTTGGTAAAATTTTAAAATCCAAACTTTCAATTTATACATTGTTGAATGCTTTGATGCGTGTGCATGTGTTCATATGCATCCTTAGAACATGTATGATGCATTGTTGGTAAGTTTGAACATCCAAATAAGGATCCACCATTTTTATGCTGTGCTATTTTATTTTGACCATATCTCGTTATACAGGTTGTGTTAGCCAAAAAAAAAGATCACTATTGAACTCGCAATGGTAGATTTAGAAGGATAACCCCTTTCTTTAGTATTAATTTGGCTTCTTATACAGGTGTGATACAGTGGGAGAATTGACTTGGGTGTTTTGTGTTTTATCGCAAATGTTGCGGTTAGCAAGAGTCGCCACCGACTTTTCTTTTATCCAAAAGGAAAGGCTGAAAAGAACAGGAAAGACCTTTGAGATTATTTCTTGAGTTCGGGAGGTAGATTATGAAAAGGGAAGGTGTTAACACCCCTTTCATCTATAGTTATCTATGGGCTCTTAGTTGCTTGCTAGATCACTTTCTTTTGTTTGAAAATGTGCTTTGTGGTGGTTTTTTTTAAGTATTTTGAAAAGGCGCCATCGTTTAGGCAAACTTTGTAATAGTTCTCGTTCGTAAGAACGTATACAAAGTGTTGAGATTTTGAAAATGTTTCAAGTTTGGAAGATGTTTTGAAAGTGTTTTTTGAAAGTGTTGGTGTTTGTTTTGAAAATAAGCAAGAGTGTTTGATTTGAAATTGAGCAAGCAACTAGGAACAATCTACCTACTCAAAAGTCTTAGTTCATTTCTTCCTTTCCTTTGATATTGATATCTTACCATTGATTTGGTAAGAAGCCTTATCTTTGGATATAAAGGGACGGGCGTGGGTCATCGTATAGCCATGATAGCAATGTTGTGAAATATCTTAGCAATTCTCTTTGAGGGACTAATATCATTTTGAAAGGAAACTTTGATAGCGTCATCAAGGGACTATGATCTTATATTTTTTGATTGCTTTTGCTAAGATACCTGTTGTACCCCAAAATTTACCCTCTTATTTCGACCTTTTGGCTTACATTTCATTATTACATACACGCATATCATTAGTTTTATGGTTATGGAATCAAGTTATATTTAGAAAGCTTCTTAAGGTTACAAGTGACGTTTATTTCGCCAATGGATGTTCTCAGAGTATTTTCCGTGCTGAAAATCGGTTCATCATTTTGCAATAATTCGGGGTTCAAAGATTCACAAGTCCAACCCGGCGCGTCATGTTCAGGTTTTCTTTCGCCAAGATATCTCTAATAACATATTCTCAAATTCAGGTTTGGCTCAAGAGTCAATTCTTTAAAGAAGGTCTCCGAATGTGTGAGTTTTCTCGAAGAAATATGGTGAAAAATTGTGTTGAAAGTGCAGTTTTTACGCACTAAAAAATTCATAACTTGAAGACCGTGGCTTGTTTTGAACCCGTTCTGGTGGCCAAAGTTCCGTCTTTACGTCATCTACGTTTTCATCTTTCACGGATGGAACCCAATTTCGATCAGAAGGTCTTCAAAAATGTGGATTTATCAAGTATTTTCATACAGAAAATTTGTGACAGAAGTTTATTTGCGTCATGTTCAGAAAATCATAACTTGGTCGATTTTCATTGTATCGAGCTGGTTCCGGCGCCAAAATTTAAAAAATTGAGTTGGCTAAGTTTTCACAGGAGGTATCCAAAAGGCCTTCGTTTTTTGCTCAGAGGGCGCGTGACGCGCCGAAAATCCTGAATGCTGAATATTATTTCATCTGGGTTAAAACTTCGAAAATTAATAACTCGGTCAATTTTTATCGGATAGGGCCCATCTTTTTATGCAAGGTCACTGACTAAGAGATCTACAACTTTTCTTCCAATGTCGATACCGGGTTATGCTCCGATCAATACCAGTTTTTTATTGAAGAACGTGTTAGAGTTGACATTGGAGTCCAAAATAAGTTTGTCTGAGCCAAAACATCAAAAATTTATAACTAATTCACCGTTTATCCGATTGAGCCTATTTTCGGACAGAAGTTATTTCTCGATGTCAGCTATATTTTGTTTTCACATTTCAACTTCAAAAATTGCACTTAAGCCCCTGCGGTTTAGCCTAGAACGTGACAGACTCAAGTGAATAAAAATCTGCACTATTGCTTGTGGTTATTGGAGGCCCAACATTCAAAGCCCATATTTTTTCTCTAATTTCCATTATATAATCTCACTTTTTTCACACAAACAGGACACGACAAAACGAAAAAAACATTTGCCACAACCCTGTCAAAATATCAAATTCTTTCAAGAACTCTAAAAACCTTGAAATCCTTATTACAAATCCCCATCTCACTACAAACAAGTCATCCTTGTTACAAACCCACATCTCACTACTTCTCCAGTAAGGGTAAGGCTGGTTTGATCTTCATGATCAAAAGGGTGTAGAAACACTCATACATGCCATATCACTTTTAACATTAAAAAATTTTCATATATTTATTTTCTTTGTATTTCATGATATAGTAACTTATTTAATGTGTTCATGAGATTCAACACTGCAGATTTAGACAGGGTCTCATGCAGGGTTATTATAAAACACTGAGGCCAAAATAGAACAACCACCAATACATGGCGAGGCAGACGTCCTAAGAAGGTTAAGGGCATGGATTCAACACCCACCCCTATTGGTTTTGGTTTTCTTCCGTTCCTTTTATCTATTTTACCTATTTTCCTTCTTTCTATTTAAAACATTTTTCATAAAACTTAAAGTTTTTCCCAAATCTTTGATTTTTCATAATAAACTCGAATAATTAATTTTAAGGTTTTTTAATCTAATTTTAGGTTTTAAATTAATTTTTGGTTCAACACCCACCCCTGACAATATGTATAATTTTGCTTAAAAACCCTAAATTCATATAAACTCTAATTTTATTAAAATTAAAAACCCTATTAATTGGTAAACTTAACTTTTTTTACAAACCCTAATTAATTTAGGTTTTAAATTTTTTATATTATTATTAACTCTTTTTTTTATTAACTCTGTAATTTAATTGATTAACTTTTTTTTCTGCAAATTAGGAAAACAATTAGGTTTTAGGTTTTCTTTGTAATTAACCCTTTAATTAACCATTTTTTTAACAAATTAGGATTAGGTTTTTGTTTTAGTTAGTAACTGTATTTTTGGATTTTTTTCATTATTTGTTAATAAATTAAGTTAATTAACTTTTTTTAATTAAAATTAGTTAGAATTAGGTTTTTTAATTAACTTAAAATTATTTTCTACAAAAAACACCAAAAACATTAACTTAGAATTTTAGGGTTTAATTTTTCCTTAATTTCTTTTTATTTATTCTTTTACATTTTAATTTCTAAGAAAATTGTATAGGTCGCATTATCAATGTAATAGCGTAGATTTATCTTTTCTCGCATTTTTACTAATTATGTAATTGCTTCCGGGATATAATAGTTTTAGGATTTCTTTTCCGCCCTATTCAATATTATGTAACTGCCCCAAAACTCTGTAATAGCTTAGGTTTACATTTCCGCCTTTATCTCCTGCTACTATATTTTATGCAATGCTTAGATTAATAGGATTGTATGAAAAGATAAAAATAAACGATAGAAAATCCTAATTTCAAGATAAATAACTGAACTGAATTATTTGCACACTCACACCTCTAGGGTACTCCCCACTTGGTTGCCTCAGAAAACAATGGTCATGTCCCTTGAACGTAGGGATATCTTAGCAAAAGACCCTCAATCTAAAAGTCATCATAAAGATCATAGTCCCTCAATGTCCCTCGAGTTGCCTACGAGAAATGATCTTGTCCCACGATGTTGCCTACGAATATATGATGACAGTCCCTTCGAACTGCTAAGGTATCTTTACGTGTTGCCTTCAATGACCATTACGTCCCTTTCGATTGTCCCTTAAACTCCAACGATGGAGCTACCTACTCCTTAATAGTAGGATAGTGTTGTCTAAAGGAAATAAGAAAATGAACGGACTTCTTTTTTTCCGAGTAGGTAGAAACTTTTAGGTACTTGCTCAAAACAACAATTTTTACATATAGACTTTCAAACAAGCTTTTCAAAAACATTTTATCACACCCTTGAGGACTGACACAAGGGTTACCATAAAGTGAAACGCCGCACTAAGGCAGATTTCAATTTTTTTTTCAAAACAAGCACACACAAGCAGTTTTCAAAATGAGCAATTACCTAAGAGCCCGTGGAAAACCACAGATAGAAAGGGTGCTAACACCTTCCCTTTCTATAACCTACCCCCCCCCCCCCCCCCCCCCCGTACTCAGAAACATCTCGAAAAAGGTTTTTTCTGTTCTTTTTCCTTTTCCTGATTGGATAAAATAAAAGTCGGTGGCGACTCTTGCTTACCGCAACATTTGCGAACAAAAAACGCAAACCAGTATTAACAGTCGGTTCTGCCACCGTATCACAGAACTGGCGACTCTGTTGGGGAATATAAAGTGGGGTTTACCTTAGGATCTAGGTCATTTTAAAATTTCTTTCTTGTTTTGCCTTGCCAGCTTTAAATTCAAGGGTTTTGTTTGTGTATTATTAAAGAACCTACACCTGAATCTGGGGACACTTTTTAGGTAAACAGCAATAGATCATGGAGATTGTACGGTGTAGACCAATATGGTTTAAGCGATGGCTGTGTTGGTGTGACACTTTGGTTGGTACTGGTATCCTTCATGGGGAAACGAGGAGAATACGGGGCCGCTGCATGGTGTCGTAAATCACTAACGGACCTTAGAACCTTAGTTGAACAAACTTGGCCATTAGAAAATAGTGAGATCGTCGGCCTCAGTATAAAACTGAGGATTGGTTGATACTCGATGCTACACTCATTGAGATCAGACTTTCAGGATATTTGGGCCGCAAGAAAAGATTGCTTGAGCTGAAACAATGTCTGATAAAGGATGATCAGTGATATTGAGAATCTTGAGATCCCGGTTACTTTTCTAAGACAGGTTTGAAACCAACTAAACTTCAAGAGGGTATGACCTTAAAACCCATGCAAGCCTAAACCTATGGTTGTTTGCGTGACTTGTGTGCTTTCAACTTGAACTACTTGTAAAGTTTTATTACCTGACAACATGAGTTCCTTGCAAGTTTTGTTTACAGTTATTATCCAATAACTTGGATTTCTTGTAGGTCTTACTTGCTTACATCACTTCACACCTTTGCTTAAACGCATAGCATACACATCATAACATCATAGCATAGTATTTCCTTAACCATTTCAAGGATCTCAAGGGCCTGTGGTGCAGGTTATGATGAACCAAACGTCTAGCAAGGGGCAAGGGGATTTATTTTCCTCTAGCCAATGTCATCAGAAGATCAAAACTCAACAACTTGAGTCAGGGGCTATGACCCGCTTGATATGGTGAGCTTGATTCTTGTAGAAGGACTCTCAATGATACAAAGTTCTTCAATCAAAGCTGCAAAATTCAACTTCTGACATTTTCTTGTTTACCCCGTGAGTTCCTTGAAAACATTGCATACATATATAATACATATAATTGCATAAGCAGGTTTCAAAGCAGGTCTCTCATGTTCTCGCTGTTTATTTCAGAAATGGCTCTCCAACAAGACAACAGAGATCTCCGAGCTCAAGATGCACAGTTCAAGGAATTTCTCCTGAATCTATCCAAGGGGCAAGAAGACCTGAAAACACTCTTCGCCGGGAATCTGACCAAGGAACGTCCTGGCAACAACAAGGATGGACAATTGGAACAACTGCAAGCTCAGGTAGAAGCAATGAGAATCTAGATGCTGGGGTAGATAACTGTTATCCAAAACTTATCTCGAGGACAAGAAGGGCTAAGAGCTTTCCTCAATAAGCTTCACCAAGAAGGATGCAGATCCATGAAACAAACAGTTAAAATTATGGATCAAGGCATTAATCAGCCCCTAGTGAGAGAAGAGGTTGGTTTGATCAGGAACGAACCTTTCCATATTGCTACTGCATCACAAGCCCAACCATAACCTCGCCAACGACAAAGGAGAAATCGGCATAAGAAGAATACATCTTAAAGATGCTTCACCTAAATCAACATGCCATTGGCTCAAGCATTGCAGCGCATGTTGAAGGCCAAGTTGGTTATGTTAAGGGACCCTCCTCAGAATCCCAACATAGCCTCCCCAATGTACAATCCAAAGATAAGATGTGCATACCACTCCAACAGTCCTGGACATGACACCAACAGTTGTTGGCTGTTGAGAAATAAAATTCAAGACCTGATTGATGAAGGAGCGCTATAATTCGCACAAGACGGTCAGGCTGAGTTCTTCTGCCATCCCTCCAAGGCATACCATCTGAAGTGACAAGTTCTCACAAGAAGACTTTTTGTTCATTAGAATTTTCAATGTGTAATTTTCTTTTGATTTGTTTGAACATTTATTCATATCAAACCTAGTTATTTCATCAATGTATTGAACATGTTTGTCTTGAATCAATTCATTCATATTCACTATTTCAAAAATGCATTCTTATTTCCTTTTGTGATATTCAACTCTCGATTAAAAACTCTAAGCCTTAGAGGGAGGATGACGAAAATGATACCACAATCTCTACAGTATGCTTTTGAACAGGCCCTGCTGACGATGTACAAGCGTTGTTTCAAATCCTAAACAATGGAGTTATAAGAAATATAATCCCTAGTCAACCCCTTCGAGCTAAAGAAGTAGGAGTTTTTCTTTTCTCACAAATTAAAACACTTAATCATAACCTGGGGCAGGGTTAGTTTTCTCAGGTAATTCAGAGACGCATTCAGTCACAATCTGTCGCTTTATACACAATGAATGGCATCGAAGACGTCCTTCAAAAACAAAATACGATGATGGTTCCGTATAATCGTCAAGACAGGCAGTCATTATCTCTCGAAATAAAATCCCATTAAGTCAAAACCCATGAAGGAGACTTAAGAGAAAAATTGGGGCATCCCGCTGACGGTAATCACAAAAGAAACAGTTCAGGCAAAATAAGGGATAACGAAAACCAAAAAAAGAGGTTACTATAAATCCTCGACAAAAAGAAGATTACAAAAATGACTGTCTTTTCAAAACAAATGTTCAATTTCTGAATCATCACCAAGTATCAGAGCAAAGATTCCCGACTCAATCGGGATCTAAACGCGCAATTAATTGAGCATAGGACTGAAGAACATCACGAAGAGCGGGTTGAGTACAAATAAATTTGAGCCTTTATCCTTTGTTTCTTGAACCGTGAACCAGGCTACGTTATAACCCTTAAAAGTCCTAGCTGAAGCATGGGTTAGTTTGGGAGCATACTGATACAAAGGTATCCTGACTCCTGTAGGCTTTGTTAAGAATCCTGAGTTGATATCACATTCTTGTAAATTTCGTTTTACTACACAAAACACATTTTCAAAAAATTTCAAGACAGACATGAGTTTTGCATTCTTTAAATGACATTGTTTGCATATGACTAATTGTTTGACAGCAGAGAAATCCGCATAATGGATATTCAATGAACAGACATCCTCTCAATGGACAGAATCACCTCAGCGGGAAAGACACTTCCAATAACAGGTCTTCCATAAGCAAGGGGCATGACATGATGTCTAAACACACCTGGGGCAGTCTCTCCAAAAGTGCCAAAGAACCAGGGGCAGATCTCCATCTGAATCGCTTGGGGCATTACGCACGCATTCAAGCAACGAATCATGTGCCATCAAGAAAAAAAATTTGACAGTACAACTCTCTACATCCTGAAAGCGTGGACATAATCAGAAAATACTACGCATGAAAAAAAGACCCGCTAGGTTGACACACCTAGGCAAAAATAAGGGAATCTCGGCGAACCAAAAGGGTTCGGGAAAAAGTTAGGGATATACATAAAAAAAAATTTGTACACCCGACAAGTCGAAAACCTGAAAAGGCAGCTTGGGCAAAAAGGTATCCCGGTGGACTGAAAACCTGAAAAGGTGGTCCAGGAAAAAGTTAGGGATTTAAAACGTACGACTATGTCCCATCACCTGTCTATCAGTGGAAGACTTATACCTTGATTAGCATTCACCAAGAGCACCAGAATCGAGAAACAGTTTAGATATGCTCCAGATACGGATGCCATTCTGATACTCATTCAGATTCATCTCTCCGATATAGTTCAGATACGCTCCAGATACGGATGCCATTCTGATACTCATTCAGATTCAGCTTTCAGATACAGTACAGATACGCTCCAGATACGGATGCCATTCTGATACTCATTCAGATTCAGATTTCAGATACAGTTCAGATACACTCCAGATACAGATGCCATTTTTGTGATACGGTGGGAAGAACTGACTGTTTTTTGGAATGCTGGTTTGCGTTTTGCGTTTGTATTTGCAAAATGTCGCGGTAAGCAAGAGTCACCACCGACTTTTATTTTATCCAACAAGGAAAGGAAAAAAGCACAGAAAAATTCCTTTTTCGAGATATTTCTCGGGTTCGGGGGGTAGATTATATAAAGGGAAGGTGTTAGCACCCTTTCTATCTGTGGTTATCCACGGGCTCTTAGGTACTTGCTCATATGTTTTTCAAAATTGCTTTCTTTGTACTTGTGGGTTTGAAAAAGTTTTTGTTTTGAAAACTTCTATTTAACTCTTGCTTCTGTCCTCAAGAGTGTATGAAGTGTTTTTGAAAACTTTGTTCGAAAAGTGTAAGTGTGAAAAAGATTTCGTTTTTTGAAAGAGCAAGTACCTAAGAACCATATACCTACTCGAAAAAGGAATTTTTCTATGTTTATGTCCTTTAGACAATGCTATCCCACTATGGATGAGTAGGTAGCACCGTCGTTGGAGTTTTAAGGGTCAATTCGAATGCGAGACTTACGGTCACTAAAGAAATGTTAGGACGCCTTAGCGGTAACTCTAATGTCTTAGATCATTTGTTTGAGGCAATCATATCCGAGGCAACCGTTTCGAGGCGACTATGATCTTTAGACAAGAGGGCAACCTATAAAGTGACCTATACTCAATGACCGTTTACGAAGGCAACCAAGCGGGGTGTACCCTAAGAGTGCGCATGTGCGAGTGTGTCGTTTTCAGTTAATTTTATCTTTGTACATGTTAGGGGTGATCTAAGTTGAGTTTAGGTTAAAACATTCAGCCTTGTCATGCATCCCTATTATCAAACATCTAACAATTATATTTTACGGAAAATAAAATGCGGAAATTAAATTACAAGGCGTCGGGTATTTACATCGCCAAAGACAAACCCTTTAAAAATAAATAAAGCGATAAAAAATAATAAAAGTCCTATTAAGCTATTACAATCCGGGAGCAAGTACAATATTGAATAAATAAATCATGTGCGGGAAATTAAATTGGGCGCAAGATTAGGGTTTTGACCCTTTTTGTTAAAGAAAAGATTTTTTGTTATTTTTATTTTAAGAAAGAAATTAACCTAAATTAATTACTAAATTGCATTAAATAAATTAATTATTGAAAATAAATTATTTTTGGGTTTTTGGTATTTTAAGAAAGAAATAAAAATTAATTGAATTAGTAAAACCCTAATCAAGTCTAATTTAATTTTAATTATTTACAAAAATATGTTAAAGTTATTCTAATTAAACTCTACATCAATTAATTAGTATTTATTAATAAAATAAAAAATTAAGATTTGATTTGATAAAGAAAATATTTTGGTGGTTTTTATTTTATAAAGAAAAAAAATTTGATTGGTTAATTAATTAAGCAAAAAAAAAGATAAAACAAATAATTAAAATAAAATAAATGAGAGAGAAGGGGGGTTTGGGCCTAATTTTGGTGGTTTGAGAAGCAAATTTGTGGCCCAATTGAGCTGGCCTCGTTTGACTCTTGGAATTTTGTGTGCACGCGTTGACTTGGCTCCATGGTAGACCCTCAGATCTTGGACACCAGATCGGGCCAATGGCCATCTGGCTACTGAATGCTTGATGGTGCACGGTGAGCTGCAAGCCTGGATATGCACACAATTACCTGAAAAAGAAAAATAACAAAGAAAGTGGGGGACCTGGGATTCGAACCCAGGTCCTGATGGTGACTGGAACGCCTGCCTTGCCACTACGATGTTTTGTTTCATTTGTTAATAATATGAAAAGAATACATTATGTAATAAAGCAAGTCAATGGTCAGAACAAAACAAAAATGCGCGCGTGGTTTTGAAAGGACCAACAATGGCGTGACACGCCTTCATCTTCTTTGTTGAACCGTGGCTAAAACAATTCAGACCTATACCAACGGACAGAATTCCGTAGCTATAAGCCAGGCCATCTCCAAAATCCTATAGGCGCCATGGAAATGCATTATGAACCCATGGTTGAGTTCGTCTCGGCCAACTAGTCACAACCATAGCCATTATTATGGCCAATTGTACCTGAAAATAAAAGCCCCAAAAACAAGGACGAAACCCTAGCAATGACAGATCTTCATATTGGTCATATAAATGAAATTGGTTAATGTCAAAAGCTTGCAAATGGCACGGTGATTACAAATATGCAATTATTTCATTGTAACAATGCATAATTTTTTAGATACGAAACCAAGTACATAGGGAAATCGCGTTACACTTACAGCGCTTTGTGGTGTGTGAGAACACTTTCTTTTGATCCAGGAAGATTGAGTGAGCGCCCAGGAAGCAATTGGGATAGGTTTTGGCTTCTGAAAATGCCTCTAGCTATGATTTCGAATTCAAGCTTTTGGTTACTTTTTTCAAACATTGTTCTGCCTATTCTTGCAGCCTCTGACCCTTGTCTCGATTCCTCTGGCTTCTTTATGTATGGTACAATGTGCTAGGTTAACAAACTTGGCTCAAATCTTCCCCCATCAATGCTTGCCAATTTGATTTGATTCACTCTTTAAACCTTTCCAATTTTGCCAAATCTCCATATTTTTGTACATGATATGGTGTGATCTGAATTTGAGGATGTTAATGATGATGATTAAAGCCTGAAACAACAAAAGAATCTCATGTAATCAAAGTTTTGGATTTTGTATGATTTAATTTGATTTAAAATGAATAAATTCAAATAAAAATCAAATAAAATAATAAAAATAGATTATGGTCTCATGGCTGAAGCTAGGACACGTGGGAAACTATGCAAGCTAAAATCAAGTGGAAAAGAATGGGCCCATTTGACAACATTTGATGTTTTGGGGATAGTTGACTTTTGGCAATTTTGCAAAAATGTCCAACTTCAATAATGCATAACTTCTTCAATTTTGAACTTTTGGAGGTGTTATTTGACTTTTTAGAAAGCTTGAGATGTCCTATAACCAACCCTTTTGGTCTCATTTCATTTTGATATTCCATGCTCAAGTTATAAGCTTTGGAAAAAAAGGTGTTTTTGTTGACTTTCAAAAATGACCTATAATGTCCAAATTTATAACTTCTTGTGAGTGCATTTTTTGATCTTGGGGTATGAATCTGGATTCTAGGAAATTGCATCCTATTCAAAATGAGCTTTGGATGGGTCATTTCTCATAAAGTATGAGAAAGTTATGCTTGGTCAAAGTTGAGTTGACTTTTCCTACAAAACCCTAATTTAGCAACTTTTGAGTCTTGATGAATTTTGAGCAATCCTTGATGAATCATGATCAACTCTTGATCAAATGATGAAATATCCTTCAAAATGAGAATGTTGACAAAAAATCTTGAAGTTTGACTGTATTTGGGTCACAGTTGACTTTTGCCCTAACACAGTCGATTTTTGGGCCCTTTGAGCAATTGACTGAGCAAACTTCCTCTGCAAGGCTTGAAACTTGACATGGATGACCTTGAGAACATATTAGGACATTGGGGAGAACTTTAGGTCATTTGGATTTAAGGATCTTGATGCAACACAAAACCCTAATTTGGGGTTGCCTGCCTTAGGAGATAACTTGTCTGACCAACTCTTGAGCAACCTTGAGCCACTTGGAGAGTTTTCTTGCAATATCTTGAGAAATATGGGAGGGCAAATTTTGGGGTACAACATCTGCCCCTGTTCAATCTTCTTAAACCTGAGGATGTAGATTGGCTTTCGTGCCTTTCGTGATCCGAAGGTGGAAGATGATTGAACACTAGAGTGCCCAGAAATTTGCACTCGCATGAAGTGGTATCAGCCTTCTGATGTCGGGAATGGGCTTATAGATGCCATTTGGAGATTTCTAGTTGGAGGATGGGCTTAAAGATGCCATTTGCAGGAGTGTCAATCGCATAAGAGATTCCTTAGCGAAAACTTGCATACTTGTTGTTATGGAAGATTCCGCTGGGGAAGCCTGATCTTTGTTGAGATTTATGAGCTTGCCTGTACCTCAGCTGAGAGAACATCTCTGCCGAGTTTTAAGAACTTGTCCATAATTCAACTGGGGGAAATCTGTCGAGATTTAGAACCTTATCTGTAATTCATCCGAGAATAATTCAGTTGAGATTTAAGAACTGGTCGGTACTTCGACTGAGGAGGATTGCAGAGATTTAGAACCTTATCTGTAATTCAACCGAGACTAATTCAGTAGAGATTTAAGAACCGGTCAGTACTTCGACTGAGGGAAACATCTTCATCGAAATCTAAGAACTGTCTGTACTTCAACGAAGGATAATTCTGTTGAGATTTAAGAACTCGTCCACACTTCGACGGAGAAGAATTGTCGAGATTTAGAACCTTATCTGTAATTCAACCGAGACTAATTCAGTTGAGATTTAAGAACCGGTCAGTACTTCAACTAAGGGAAACATCTTCATCGAGATCTAGGAACTGTCTGTACTTCAACGGAGAATAATTCTGTTGAGATTTAAGAACTTGTCCACACTACGACGGAGGAAAATTGTCGAGATTTAGAACCTTATCTGTAATTCAAACGAGACTAATTCAGTTGAGATTTAAGAACCGGTCAGTACTTCGACTGAGGGAAACATCTTCATCGAGATCTAGGAACTGTCTGTACTTCAACGAAGAATAATTCTGTTGAGATTTAAGAACTTGTCCACGCTACAACGGAGGAAAATTGTCGAGATTTAGAACCTTATCTATAATTCAACCGAGAATAATTCAGTTGAGATTTAAGAACCGGTCAGTACTTCGACTGAGGGAAACATCTCCGTCGAGATCTAGGAACTGTCTGTACTTCAACAAAGGATAATTCTGTTGAGATTTAAGAACTCGTCCACACTTCGAAGAAGGAGAATTGTCGAGATTTAGAACCTTATTAGTAATTCAACCGAGAATAATTCAGTTGAGATTTAAGAACCGGTCAGTACTTCGACTGAGGGAAACATCTTCATCGAGATCTAGGAACTGTCTGTACTTCAACAGAGGATAATTCTGTTGAGATTTAAGAACTCGTCCACACTTCGACGGAGGAGAATTTTCGAGATTTAGAACCTTATCTATAATTCAACCGAGACTAATTCAGTTGAGATTTAAGAATCGGTCAGTACTTCGACTGAGCTGAGAACATCTTCATCAAGATCTAGGAACTGTCTGTACTTCAACGGAGAATAATTCTATTGAGACTTAAGAACTTTTCCACGCTTCAAAGGAGGAAAATTGTCGAGATTTAGAACCTTATCTGTAATTCAACCGAGAATAATTCAGTTGAGATTTAAGAACCGGTCAGTACCTCGACTGAGGGAAACATCTTCATCGAGATCTAGGAACTGTTTGTACTTCAACGGAGGATAATTCTGTTGAGATTTAAGAACTCGTCCATACTTCGACGGAGGAGAATTGTCGAGATTTAGAACCTTATCTGTAATTCAACCGAGAATAATTCAGTTGAGATTTAAGAACCGGTCAGTACTTCGACTGAGGGAAACATCTTCATCAAGATCTAGGAACTGTCTGTACTTCAACGGAGGATAATTCTGTTGAGATTTAAGAACTCGTCCACACTTCAACGGAGGAGAATTGTCGAGATTTAGAACCTTATCTGTAATTCAACCGAGACTAATTGAGTTGAGATTTAAGAATCGGTAAGTACTTCGACTGAGCTGAGAACTTAACTGCATCTTTCCTGAAAGGTAAAGGTCAGTCGTATGCAATGCATAATATATATCAAGCAATGATGTTCTCAAAATAAATGAGATTGTGTTGTATGATGCGTATATGCATGTATCATGATGTATGGAAATGTAATGCTTTAGCTGGGGAAAATAAATCCCGGATAGCTGCTGGAGGAAGAGGGGAATTCTTCATTTCCGCTGGAGATGGCGAACAAAGATGATTGCGAGAATAAACCTGCAGGAGAGGATAACTCCGTTGAGGAATAAACTGATGAGGAGATTACTCTGTGGGGAAGAGATGCTCTGTAGTGGATTCCACTGATAAATTCCAATGAGGATGAATTACCATTTCTGGGGATACTGAATCCTGTCGGGGATTGACTTCTTGTTTGTGAAAGGAAAGAACTCCACTGTGGATGATCTTTCAGTTGCGGCTTCACTAGGGATAACCTTTAGAATCTTATGGGGATGATCCTTTGAACTTGCTGGGGACAATCTTCTAAAGTCTACTGGGGATGATTCTCCATACTCCACTCGGGGAAGCTTCTTCAGACTGCGCTGGGAAAATTTCAGACTCCACTGGGGACATCTTGTATTCTGCCGGGGAATGTTCTTATACTCTGCTGGGGAATATTAAGACTGCCGGGGATATTAAGCCTTTTCAGTGTTGATGGTAGACAAACTCTGCTTGGGGAGAATATTGTCGATTCATTTAGTTGCAAGTCTCAGTTGGGAGAGCCATTATTACTGTCTTACTCTGCGGGGAGTGAATGCACCTTAGCCATATTCTTCAGTTGAATCTACCTTGTACCTGGTGGACATAGAAACTGTATAGTTTGGACCATTCTTATTTGCCCCTGTTCCTGATATTACGGGTAATGGTCTTTTGTTTCGCATGTAAATATTCATGAGCAACAATAAATGTCAAATGCATATATCAAAAATGAACATTGGACGTTCTTTGCAAAACAAAACAGATAAGGGAAAACAGTTTGAAGTTTCTTTGAAGATGAATCGTATTGATTTTGAAGTTTGGTCTATAAATAAGCATTTTTGTACAAGAGGCTGACGTCCTAGTAAGAGAACGCTGCCGAAATAGAATTTACACAATTTTGTGAAAAACTAAACAAAACAGCTATGTGAATAATCCCACTGGGTTCCAACTCTGCTATTGCCCTTATGTCCTCGAGCATCTCATCACTTTGCTACTTGGTTGAAGGTAGATCAGATTGATCAGTGTTGTGCGAGCTTGATAGTTGATACCGAAGTCTGGTTGCAAGGTGATCCAATGAGACATAGTGTTATGCTTTGATCCCTAATTTTTGCCTGGACCTCCCTTTCGGGTTTTCAGTCCACCGGGATACCCTTTTTTTCCCAAGCCGCCTTTTCAGGTTTTCGACTTGCCGGGTGTACAGTTTTTTTTCATTTTCATCCCTTATTTTTGCCCGAACCCTTTTGGTTAGCTGGGAAGCCCTTATTTTTGCCTAGGCCAGTCCACCTAGAGGGTCTTTGATTAAGCGTAGTATCTTTTCACTATGTCTGCATTGACGGGGTGAGGAAGGTCGTCACCATCCATGGTAGTTAGAATCATGGCTCCTCATGAGAAAATGTTCTTAACCAAAAATGGCCCTTCGTAAGTAGGGGTCCATTTTCCCCTGGGATCACCTTGTGGCAGTATGATGCACTTGATAACCAGGTCTCCAACTTGACACTCTTGTCGTCTAACTTTCTTGTTAAATGCCTTGATCATCCGTTTTTGATACGTCTGACCATGACAAATAGCAGTAAGTCTCTTCTCATCGATTAAATTCAATTGATTAAGCCGGGTCTGAATCCAGTCATCTTCGCTTAAACCTGCATCCTTCATAATCCGAAGAGATGTTATCTGAACTTCAATGGGCAAAACTGCCTCCATGCCATAAACCAAGGAATAGGGTGTTGCCCCTGTTGACGTCCGTGCCGAGGTACGGTACCCATGAAGAGAAAACGGTAGCATCTTGTGCCAGTCTTTGTATGTCACCGTCATCTTCTGCACGATCTTCTTAATGTTCTTATTAGCCGCTTCAACAGCCCCATTCATCTTCGGCCGGTAGGGAGAAGAGTTGTGTTGTTGTATCTTGAACTGTTTGCAGAGTTCGATGATCATCTTATTGTTGAGATTTGTACCATTATCCGTAATGATCCTATCTGGTACACCATATCGACAGATCAGGTTGTGCCAAATGAACCGTGCCACAATGTTCTTGTTTACAGTAGCAAAGGAAGTTGCTTCAACCTACTTTGTAAAGTAATCAATAGCTACCAGGATGAAACGATGCCCGTTAGATGTCGTAGGTCTGATCTCGCCGATCATATCAATGCCCCACATTGCAAAAGGCCACGGAGCTGTCAAGACATTCAGAGGAACTGGAGGTATGTGCACTTTATCAGCATAGACTTGGCACTTGTGACAGGTCCGAGAATGCTGATAACAGTCAGCTTCCATTGTGGACCAAAAATATCCTGCCCGAGGATTTTCTTTGCCATGGTGTGTCCACTGGAATGAGTCCCGAAAGTACCTTCATGTAAATCTACCATGATCCTTTCTGCCTCGTTCTTATCCACACAACGCAGTAAGGTCGAATCATGGTTACGCTTGTAGAGAATGCCATTGCTGATGAAGAACTTCGCCGCGAACCTCCTCAAAAACTTCTTGTCATTAACAGATGCACCCTTGGGGTACTCTTGAGTTTCAAGATACCTCTTCACCTCATGAAACCAGGGTTTATCTGTCACCTTTTCAGTCTCAATGTCGCAGCAATGTGTAGGTTCGTCCAATCTTTCAATGATAATCTGGGGAGCTTCGTTGTCCCAATTGACTTTGAACATAGAAGACATCGTAGCCAGCGCGTCCGCCAACAGATTCTCCTCTCTAGGGAAGTGTTCAAATGTTATCTCCTCAAAATGAAGAAGCAAAGTCAACACATACTCCTTGTAAGGAATAAGATTTTGGTGTTTCGTATCCCACTCGCCTTTGATCTGACTGATCACGAGAGCGGAATCTCCGAAGACACTCAAGAACTTAATCCTTAGGTCAATTGTTGCTCGAAGACCCATAATGCACGCTTTATACTCCGCCATGTTGTTGGTGCAGTTGAAACATAGTCGGGCGGTAAACGGAGTATGAGAGCCTTTAGGAGATATGATCACGGCGCCAATGCCATTACCCAAAGCATTTGAAGCTCCATCAAAGTACATAGACCATCGGGATCCTTCCTCAGGTCCTTCATTCGGTCCATGTGTCTCACAATCAGTTACTAACATGATATTCTCATCCGGAAATTCAAAGTTCATAGACTGGTAATCATCCACTGCCTGATGTGCCAAATGATCTTCCAACACACTTCCCTTGATTTCCTTTTGGGTCGTATACTGGATGTTATACTCGGTCAAGATCATCTGCCATCTTGTTATTCTTCCGGACAAGGAAGGCTTTTCGAAGATATACTTGATTGGATCCATCTTTGATATCAATAAAGTGGTGTGAGTCAGCATATACTGTCTCAGCCGGCGAGCAGCCCATGCCAAAGCGCAGCAAGTTTTCTTGAGCAGTGAGTATCGGGTCTCACAGTCGGTAAACTTTTTGCTAAGGTAATAAATAGCATGCTCTTTTCGGCCAGACTCGTCATGCTGTCCCAACACGTACCCCATTGAATTATCAAGTACTGTTAAGTATAGGATCAGGGGTCTCCCTTCAACTGGCAGCATCATAATAGGTGGCTCTTGGAGATATTCTTTGATCCTTTCGAAAGCAGCCTGACATTCATCGTTCCATCTTACCACTTGATCTTTCTTCAGTAACTTGAAGATTGGCTCACAAGTAGCAGTCAGGTGTGAGATGAATCGGGCAATATAGTTCAAACGTCCCAGAAAACCTCTGACTTCTTTTTCTGTTCGGGGAGCTGGCATTTCCTATATAGCCTTCACCTTTGCAGGATCCACTTGAATACCTTTATCGCTTACGACGAAACCCAACAGCTTACCAGATCTCACCCCGAAGGTGCACTTGTTCAGGTTTAACCTCAGCTTGTACAACTTCAATCTGTCAAATAACTTCTGAAGGTGGTCAAGATGTTATTCCTCAGTCTGGGATCTTGCTATCATATCATCGACGTATACCTCAATCTCATGATGGATCATGTCATGGAACAAAGCGACTATGGCACGCTGATACGTTGCCCCAACATTTTTCAATCCGAAAGGCATGACCTTGTAGCAAAAGGTACCCCATTGAGTAACAAAGGTTGTCTTCTCCATGTCTTCGGGAGCCATCTTAATCTGATTATAACCGGAGAAACCATCCATAAAGGAGAAGACCTTATGTTGTGCAGTGTTGTCAACCAGAACGTCGATATGAGGTAGAGGGAAATCATCCTTGGGGCTCGCCCTGTTTAGATCCCTATAGTCAACACACATTCGAACTTTACCATCCTTCTTCAGCACAGGAACCACGTCGGCAACCCACTGCGGGTAAGAAGTAACTGCTAGAAAACCGGCGTCAAGCTGTTTCATAACTTCGGCCTTGATTTTCTCAGACATATCCGGGCGCATTCGGCAAACTTTCTGTTTCACTGGAGGACAGTCTTCCTTGGTAGGAAATCGGTGAACCACAATATCGGTATCCAACCCAGGCATATCTTCATAAGACCAGGCAAAGATCTCAACATAGTCACGCAGCATCTGACTCAACCGTTGCTTAACACTAACTTCCAGATTTGCACCAATCTTGACCTCTTTCTTGTCTTCCTCTGTACCCAGATTCACTGATTCCAATGGCTCTTCATGTGGCTGTATAGCCCTCTCTTCCTGGAGTAACAGTCTAACAAGTTCACCAGGCACTTCGCAATCATCTTCACCTTCGTCTTCGGCTAAGTTGATCGGACTTTCGAAGTCATAACTGGCAGTAGCAGAGTCGTTATCAGTGGGATCCAGAGTGGATGTAGACCTGTATATGTGAGTGTGTGTAAAATGGATGTTTTGCAATATGTAATAAAAGAAAAACAAGGAGCGCAAAATTTGAAATGCAAGAAACGTCCAATGCTTTTATTAATGATATATGTAGATGACACACATAAAGCCCTCACAAATGAAGCCACAGTGTCCCGGGTAAGACATCGGGCCGTAAAGTTTAAAACATTGTCTGTTACAAATACAAAACAAAAGTTTCATTACTGGGTAACAAAAGAAATTGGGATGAAGTCCTTTGCTGTCCAGTTGCTTAGTCCACCATCAGTAGTTGGGTAGATCCAACTGTCGAACTCAGATTCTTCAATGTCGTCTTCAATGGCATTTCCTCTCGAATTGCTGATAAGCAGGGGAGGTCTTCCGATCCATGCACTCCGAACAGCCCTTTGAGCCTCTGCAGTGAAACCCAAACCAAAATTGTTAGTCTTATGTGCAAAATCAGGGAGTTGGCCCCACTTTGCACACCCACCTTTCTCAACAACCGCCCGGGCATCCTTGAAGGAAGCCATCTTCATGGGAGGATCTTCGGTGACAGTTTCAGTTGATGCCAATGTCCGGGGTACCTCTTCAAAATGTTGAAACGGGGTCTCAATGAACTCCCCATCCATATCTACATATCGGAAAGAGTTGAGGTGGCTCACCATGTACTCCTCCTCTCCTCGTACCGTCACAATTTTCCCTTTGACTGGGTATTTCAGCATCTGGTGGAGCGTGGAAGTGACTGCCCCAGCTTTATGGATCCATGGGCGACCCAGCAAACAAGAATAGGATGGCCGAATGTCCATCACATAAAAAGTAGACGCAAAGACCTGAGAACCAACCTTCACTAGAATATCAACTTCTCCATGTACCATTCTCTTTGACCCATCAAAGGCCCTAACAACAATGTCACTTGGCTTCAACTCTAAACCCTCACAGTCCAACCGGTCTAGAGCTTTCTTAGGCAAAATGTTCAATGAGGAACCAGTATCCAGCAATACATGAGCAAGAGTAGTGCCCCTGCATTCAATGGAGACATGCAGGGCATCATTGTGATTCCTCCCCTTAGCAGGCAGGTCGGCGTCAGATAAACCCAACCCATTATCAGCAGTCAAACTAGCCACGCAATCTTTAAATTGATCAGTTGATGTTTCTTGCGGTACATGTGCAGTCTTCAGGAAAGCAATCAGAGCCCTGGCATGGGCCTCTGAGCAAAGTAACAGAGACAACATAGAGATTTTGGATGGGGTTTGCCCTAGCTTCTCGACTACATTGTAGTCGCTCTTTTTGATAATCTTCAAAATCTCCTCCATCTCTTGCCTAGAGGCTTCAACAGTAATTGTCTTTGGCGCCTCCGTCCGGGTAGGCTCATCAGTGGTTCCTTTGCCCCGAGTGTCAGATGAATCCGCATCAGGGGTAAGAATGGGAACTTGAACAGGAATAACAGTAGGTACACTCGCAGGTGTAATAATAACTGGTTTCCGAACAACTGGTGGAGAGATCTCAGGGGAGAAAAGCCTTCCGCTGCGGGTGACTTTAGCAGGTCCAACAATATTGCTGACGTCAGTATCAGACTCTTCAGCACTCAATTCTTGCTTAACTCCGTGATAATATACGTCAGCCCCATAATGCCATGGGACAACTTTATTGGATGTGTAGGGGATAGGCCCAGGAATGGTGATGATCAATGGTGCGATTCTTGGAACATATGTAATTCTAACAGGCTTTCTCAAGGAAGCCTTGGAAGAATTGTCGAAAATGGTGATGATAGCAACTTCTTCAGTAGGAACCAAAGGAACTAGAGTCTTTTCAAATAGAATTTCTTTATTATCCATCAGGCGTTGGACACCTGATTTCAAAAGATGGAAACCGGTAGGTAGGACAGAACACATACGACAACCTTCGTCACAACCCGGAAATAAGCTGGCTAACAAAAGGTTCTTCTTTACAGTCATCAAAGGGGTAACAATATCATTCACAAAAACCACAAACGAGTCTTCATCTATAGCATTCACTCCATGCTTGGGCATAGGAGCAGTCACAACATTAGGTCTTTCAGGTGCTTCGAACTCAATCTCCTTTGCATCAATCAAGTCCTGTACTTTGTTCTTTAAGACCCAACAGTTATCCGTGTCATGCCCCGGGCTACCAGAGTGAAAAGCACAATGGGCATTCGGATCATACATGGGTGATGCAGTGTTGGGAGTCTTTGGTGCCTCCTTCAGAATCACCAAGTTGGTCTTTAATAACTGCGGAAGAATTTGGGATAAAGTCATGTTGAGCTGAGTGAACTGTCTTCGTGGTCTGTCGGCCCTTGGCTGATTGTTGCGCTGAGGAGCACCAGCAGGTCTTGATATAACCACTGCATTAACAACTTGGCGGCGTTCAGGTCTATTGTGGCTTTTTGAACTGTAAACAGCACTGGACTCCTTCTTAAAAGGCTTCTTCTCGGCACTAGACGAAGCACCCTTCTGTATTTTACCAGATTTGATACCAGCCTCAATCCTTTCTCCGGTCATAATCAGCTCTGTAAACCCGGACGATGAACTTCCAATCAGATGGTTGAAATACGGACCAAACAAGGTCCCCAGAAACATATCCACTAGCTCCCTATCAGCCAAGGGAGGTTGCACTCTGCCAGAGAGGTCCCTCCACTTCTGAGCATAATCTTTGAAACCTTCACCCGCGCCCATAGACATACCCTGGAGTTGGGTACACGTGGGAGCGAGGTAGGCATGGTACTGGTACTGCTTGTAGAAAGCAGCAGCCAAGTCCTCCCAATTACGGATACTGGCTCCTTCTAGCTGGTAAAACCATTCAAGCTGAGTCCCTGAAAGACTGTCTTGAAAGAAGTGGATCCATAGGTTCTTGTCAGCGGCGTACGGCTGAATCTTCCTCACATACGAACGGAGGTGCAGCTTTGGGCAAGAAACCCCGTCGTACTTAGCAAAGGCTGGTGCTTTGAACTTGTGGGGGATCACCACCTCAGACGAAAAACCTATATCACCAAAGTCCAACCTAGGGACTTTTTGGATCTCCATGGAACTTAACCGGTCTTCAAGCTGTTTATATTTATCCTCAGCCGGAGGATACTGGTCTTCGTCAAAGTCGGTTTCGTTGTCTGAAACCACAGGGCTAGGAGCCCTCCTTTCTTCCTGATTATCTCCCCCTCCAGATGAGTGGGTCAAATAAACCTCTTCTCACAAATCGTTTCTGAATCTGTGACCCATATTAAATAGGACCGTTTTCTTCTTCTTCTTCTTCTTCTTAACCTTTAAGATAAGGGTCTTCAGATCTTGCTGACCCTTAGCCAAACTCATGAACAATTCTTGGAACTGGGAGTTTTGAGCCTGTAGAGCCTTGATTGCTTGTTCAGTTGATGTTTCAGAAGACATGATGCTGAAATAAACAGCGAAGCAGATGAGAAAAACCTGTAAGTGTACCTGTTATGAGGTGCATGAGAATGATATGCACATGATATGATTTCAAAGATGTCGAGAGATTCAAATTCGTAAATAAAATGAAACACACTTTTATTAGATAAACTTCAAAATCAATTGTTCAACAGATTCCTTTAAGGCGTTATAAGAAAGAAAAACTGAAAAGTAAATCAAAAACTAGAAATAATCAAAATGAACAATCAGTGCTCCCATGGTCGTTTCTTGTCGGTGCGGACATAGTCATTGAGGATCCGCTCGTTCTCCAGCTGTCTTGTCAACTTCTGGATCTTCTGCTCTTGCTCATGATAATTTTCTCGGTAAGTATCTCGTTCTTCCCTCAGCTGCATCCAGGACCTCTTCAATGCCCCAATGTCAGTAGGCATGTAAGGGTGTAGGATGGTAGAAGGAACCCCCTCTTCATCAGCAACTTCAACAATGATAGGCAAGACGACTTCGTAGGGCATTCCCAGCTTTTGGGCACGTATGCGAACCCATCAGAGATATGGTTCCATTGGTAGAGAAGTCTCTGCACCCAGCTCGTATGGATCAAACCTGTGTACCCTATCCCAAGCTCTTATGAATCTGCGGCATTGCTCATCACTATCTCCTTGGAAATCAAAGACAATACTAGGCATTAGTAACTCATGAGGTCCTTCCCTCCTAGCTCGCCCAAACTGACGAAAGGCCAAGCACAAATTATAAGTGATCCCTCCATTGGTTCCTATCAGTGGGACATTGGGGTACTCCCCACAGCGATCAATAATAGCCACATCTTCCATGCCTTTGATAGTACAAATGATATCATTATGAGAGAGACATAATCCTATAGGCCCAGCCCATGCCTTCTTTGTTCTTCAAAACTGATTTGGGGAGGTGAGAAATAAACCACCTCGCTAGCAATGGAGCACAGGACATCAGGGTTCCCCGTTTCCGAGAAGTATGAGCATAAAGAGAATGAAGGATGTCACCCAAGAGAGTGGGCACAGGATTACCAGAGATGAATATTTTTACCGTATTCACGTCAACAAAGGAATCGGAGTTAGGAAACAACACCAAACCATATATCAGAAGAGCCATAATGTCTTCAAATGCCTGGAAGTCTAGACTGTCCCAGAACTGATTAGCCTTACCAACCAAGAATTTAGTCAAAAAGCCCTTTGCTCCACTACGAGTTTCCCAATTAGACATTACCTCAACCTTTGTTAGATGAAGGGCTGAAGCAATCTCTTCCGGCCTAAGGATCTTCTCCCATCCAGTAGATCAGAGAACTCTTCCAAGGTAGGGACCAGATGGTAGTCCAGAAAAGTAAAGCAATGGTACAGAGGATCAAAGTACTGGACTAATACACTCATCATCTGTTTGTCCAATTTGGAAGTGACCAAACCAAGAAGGTGCCCATGTCTTCTGATGAAGGAGGTAGTATCTGGCATCTTTGCAACCAATTCTTTAAGCAGAGCGGGAACCTGGACAAAGTTGATCCGGATAGTGTTTCTACGCATGGGTGCCATGACCTACAAAACAAAACAAAGATGAATCCCTCCTGTCTTTGAAATAGGTTAGTCCAATGCAAGATGCATGCAATGTCATGATGTCATGATAGAAAGCACACCACAAGTATTCACAAAGATCAAACATGGTAAAGGCACACAAGTCACACAAAGAGCCCTTAGATTTCAGGCTGGCAAGGAGTCTAGGTACTACCCTCTTTCAGTTTAGTTGGTTTAAACCTGTCCTAAAAAATAGTAACCGGGTTCTAGAGGATCTCAATATCACTGACTACCCTCGATCGGTCATAATTCCAGTTTAGCAACCCTTTCTTGCGGCCGGAATCATCGCGAGAGTTTTGTCTCAATGAGTGTAGCATACTGCTACTGTTCTATGGCCAAGTTGGTCAATTTAAAGGTTCTAAGGTCAGTTGGTGCTTAATGACCCCTGAGCAGACCCATATTCTCCTCGTTGCGCCACAAGGGATATCGGTACATACTAAAGTGCCACACCAACGTAGCTACTGCTTCAACCGTATCGGTCTACGCCGTACAGTTCCCTCACAGTTTATTGCTACTTACCTAAAGGGTATCCCCCAAATCCGGGTTAAGATCTATAGTAACTCCGATACAAGCCCACAAATATAAAGCCTACAAGTCAAGTAATTGAAAACAATATGAATTATTCCAAAGGTACACCCCACTTATTAACTCTCCCCAGTAGAGTCGCCAGTTCTGTGATACGGTGGGAAGAACTGACTGTTTTTTGGAATGCTGGTTTGCGTTTTGCGTTTGTATTCGCAAAATGTCACGGTAAGCAAGAGTCGCCACCAACTTTTATTTTATCCAACAAGGAAAGGAAAAAAGCACCAAAAAAAATCCTTTTTCGAGATATTTCTCGGGTTCGGGGGGTAGATTATAAAAAGGGAAGGTGTTAGCACCCTTTCTATCTGTGGTTATCCACGGGCTCTTAGGTACTTGCTCATATGTTTTTCAAAATTGCTTTCTTTGTACTTGTGGGTTTGAAAAAGTTTTTGTTTTGAAAACTTCTATTTAACTCTTGCTTCTGTCCTCAAGAGTGTATGAAGTGTTTTTGAAAAATTTGTTCGAAAAGTGTAAGTGTGAAAAATATTTCATTTTTTGAAAGAGCAAGTACCTAAGAACCATCTACCTACTCGAAAAAGGAATCGTTCTATGCTGATGTCCTTTAGACAATGCTATCCCACTATGGATTAGTAGGTAGCACCGTCGTTGGAGTTTTAAGGGTCAATTCGAATGCGGGACTTACGGTCACTAAAGCAATGTTAGGATGCCTTAGCGGTAACCCTAATGTCTTAGATAATTTGTTTGAGGCAATCATATCTGAGGCAACCGTTTCGAGGCGACTATGATCTTTAGACAAGAGGGCGACCTCTAAAGTGACCTATACTCAATGACCGTTTATGAAGGCAACCAAGCGGGGTGTACCCTAAGAGTGCGCATGTGCGAGTATGTCATTTTCAGTTAATTTTATCTTTGTACATGTTAGGGGTGATCTAAGTTGAGTTTAGGTTAAAACATTTAGTCTTTTCATGCATCCCTATTATCAAACATCTAACAATTATATTTTGCGGAAAATAAAATGCGGAAATTAAATTACAAGGCGTCGGGTATTTACATCGCCAAAGACACCCCCTTTAAAAATAAATAAAGCGATAAAAAATAATAAAAGTCCTATTAAAATATTACAGTCAGGGTGCAAGTACAATATTGAATAAATAAATCGTGTGCGGGAAATTAAATTGGGCGCAAGATTAGGGTTTTGACCCTTTTTGTTAAAGAAAAGGTTTTTTGTTATTTTTATTTTAAGAAAGAAATTAACCTAAATTAATTACTAAATTGCATTAAATAAATTAATTAGTGAAAATAAATTATTTTGGGTTTTTGGTATTTTAAGAAAGAAATAAAAATTAATTTAATTAGTAAAAACCTAATTAAGTCTAATTTAATTTTAATTATTTACAGAAATATGTTAAAGTTATTCTAATTAAACTTTACATCAATTAATTAGTATTTATTAATAAAATAAAAAATTAATATTTGATTTGATAAAGAAAATATTTTGGTGGTTTTTATTTTATAAAGAAAAAAAAATTGATTGGTTAATTAATTAAGCAAAAAAAATGATAAAACAAATAATTAAAATAAAAAAAAATGAGAGAGAAGGGGGGGTTTGGGGTTGATTTTGGTGGTTTGAGAAGCAAATCTGTGGCCCAATTGAGCTGGCCTCGTTTGACTCCTGGAATTTGGTGTGCACGCGTTGACTTGGCTCCATGGTAGACCCTCAGATCTTGGCCACCAGATTTAGCCAATGGCCATCTGGCTACTGAATGCTTGATGGTGCACGGTGAGCTGCAAGCCTGGATATGCACACAATTGCCTGAAAAAGAAAAATAACAAAGAAAGTAGGGGACCTAGGATTCGAACCCAGGTCCTGATGGTGACTGGAACGCCTGCCTTGCCACTACGTTGTTTTGTTTCAATTGTTAATAATATGAAAAGAATACATTATGTAATAAAGCAAGTCAATGGTCAGAACAAAACAAAAATGCACGCGTGGTTTTGTAAGGACCAACGATGGCGTGACACGCCTTCATCTTCTTTGTTGAACCGTGGCTAAAACAATTCAGACCTATACCAACGGACAGAAGTCCGTAGCTATAAGCCAGGCCATCTCAAAAATCCTATAGGCGCCATGGAAATGCATTCTGAACCCATGGTTGAGTTCGTCTCACCCAGCTAGTCACAACCATAGCCATTATTATGGCCAATTGTACCTGAAAATAAAAGCCCCAAAAATAAGGACGAAACCCTAGCAATGGCAGATCTTCATATTGGTCATATAAATGAAATTGGTTAATGTCAAAAGCTTGCAAATGGCATGGTGATTACAAATATGCAATTATTTCATTGTAACAATGCGTAACTTTTGAGATACGAAACCAAGTACAGAGGGAAATCGCGTGACACTTACAACGCTTTGTGGTGTGTGAGAACACTTGCTTTAGATCCAGGAAGATTGAGTGAGCGCCCAGAAAGCGATTGGGATAGGTTTTGGCTTTTGAAAACGCCTCTAGCTATGATTTCGAATTCAAGCTTTTGGTGACATTTTTCAAACTTTGTTCTGCCTATTCTTGCAGCCTCTGACCCTTGTCTCGATTCCTCTGGCTTCTTTATGTATGGTACAATGTGCTAGGGTAACAAACTTGGCTCAAATCTTCCCCCATCAGTGCTTGCCAATTTGATTTGATTCACTCTTTAAACCTTTCCAATTTTGCCAAATCTCCATCTTTTTGTACATGATATGGTGTGATCCGAATTTGATGATGTTAATGTGATGATTAAAGCCTGAAACAACAAAAGAATCTCATGTAATCAAAGTTTTGGATTTTGTACGATTTAATTTGATTTAAAATGAATAAATTCAAACAAAAATCAAATAAAATAATAAAAATAGATTATGGGCTCATGGATGAAGCTAGGACACGTGGGAAACAATGCAAGCTCAAATCAAGTGGAAAAGAATGGGCCCATTTGACAACATTTGAAGTTTTGGGGATAACTGACTTTTGGCAATTTTGCAAAAATGTCAAACTTCAACAATGCATAACTTCTTCAATTTTGAACTTTTGGAGGTGTTCTGTGACTTTTTAAAAATCTTGAGATGTCCTCTAACCAACCCTTTTGGTCTCATGGAATTTTGATATTCCATGCTGAATTTATAAGCTTTGTCAAAAAAGGTGTTTTTGTTGACTTTCAAAAATGACCTATAATGTCCAAATTTATAACTTCTTGTGAGTGCATTTTTTGATCTTGGGGTATGAAGATGGATTGTAGTAAATTGCATCATATTAAAAATTAGCTTTGGATGGGTCATTTCTCATAAAGTATTAGAAAGTTATGCTTCGTCAAAGTTGAGTTGACTTTTCCTACAAAACCCTAATTTAGCAACTTTTGAGTCTTGATGAATTTTGAGCAATCCTTGATGAATCATGATCAAATCTTGATCAAATGATGAAATATCCTTCAAAATGAGAATGTTGACAAAAAATCTTGAAGTTTGACTGTATTTGGGTCACAGTTGACTTTTGCTCTAGCATAGTCGATCTTTGGGCCCTTTGAGCAATTGACTGAGCAAACTTCCTCTGCAAGGCTTGAAAATTGACATGGATGACCTTGAGAACATATTAGGACATTGGGGAGCACTTGAGGTCATTTGGATTCAAGGATATTGATGCAACACAAAACCCTAATTTGGGGTTGCCAGCCTTAGGAGATAGCTTGTTTGACCAACTCTTGAGCAACCTTGAGCCACTTGGAGAGTTTTCTTGAAATATATTGAGAAATATGGGAGGGAAAATTTTGGGGTACAACACATTCTGATAATCTTTCAGATTCAGCTTTCAGATAAAGTTCAGATACGATCCAGATACGGATGCCATTCTGATACTCATTCAGATTCAGCTTTCAGATATGGTTCAGATACGATCCAGATGCAGATGTGATTCTGCTACTTATTCAAGATTTTCATACATCGAGAAACGGTTCAGATACGATCCAGAGACGGATGTTATTCTGACACTCATTCAACACATGTTTCAAGTACAGTTCAGATACGATCCAGAGATGGATGTCATTCTGACACTCATTCAACACATGTTTCAAGTACAATTTAGATACGATCCAAAGACGGATGTCATCCTGACACTCATTAAATACATGTTCAAGTACAATCACGACATAGATCCATCCACAAAATCTCTGCATGTACTTTTTCCATCATGGTACTAGGGGCAGAGACAGTTGGAAGTAAAGTCATTATCACATACAAGCCAGTGATACCTATATTCCCCACAGAGCCGAGACAACCAAGGTATGACCTCTGTATCCCCAAGCAGGAATTCCTTCCCCAGCGGTTCCTATAGAAAGCTGATATCTGCATTGTCCAGCCGAGCTTTATAATCATAAATAGTTTATAAAGTTTTTCTCCCGAGTAGAGTTTATTTCTCTGATAGCAGAAGCTCAATCTCCAACAAAGCTCTTCTCTCCAGCAATGGAAGTTCATCCCCAGCTGAGTTTATTTCTCCAAATCAACAGATCTTCCAACAGAGTATCTCCCTTCCCTACAGAGTCATTCCCCCACAGGATTATTCTCAGACAAAGTCTCTCCCGGCAGAATATTCTCAGGCAGAATGGATGTAAATCTCCAGCTCATCATCTTCGGTCACTATCCCCAGCGGAAACGAAGAACTCAACTCCCCATACTCTCCAGCAGCAGTCCATGATTTATTTTCCCCAGTTAGAGAATATCACAATAGCATTGCATATCCATACATCATGGCATATGCATACATGTTATACAGCACAATCTCATTTATTTTGAGAACATCATTACTTAATAAATTTCATACATCATGACATTACATACGACTAACTCTTTACCTTTAAGGGAAAGACGCAAACAAGTTCTCACGAGTTTTCTCTAGTTCAGTCAAACTGACACCAAGATTTCTATTCCAGTTGCAGATATTCCAACATTTTCTCTGGTTCAGTCAAACCGACACTAAGGTTTCTATTCTGGTTGAAGATGCTCTAATACTTTCGTCTGGGTCAGCCGAATCGCTGTTAAGATTCCCATGATTTCTATGCCAGACAAAGTTAATCCGAGACCTCTCCCGGGATCAGTCAAATCGATACTAAGATTTCTCTCCTAGTTGAAGTTCTCACAAGTTTTCCCTGGTTCAGTCAAATCGATACTAAAATTTCTATTCCAGTTCAAGCTATGAAGCCCGGAAACCAACCAGATATTATCTTGATTTCTCCAAAATACTACGAAGCCTGGAATCTACCAGATAGTGGTATATCTCAAATTCAAGCTCTGAAGCCCAGAAATCGACCGGATAACAGCTTAATTTCCCCATCATACTCTAAAGCCTGGAAATCGACCGGATAACAGTACAAGATACTATGAAGCCTGGAATCGACCAGATAGTGGTATATCCCAGATTCAAGCTATGAAGCCCAAAAATCGACCGGATAATATCTTGATTTCTCCAAAATACTACGAATCCCGGAGTCGACCAGATAGTGGTATAAGACACGTGAAGCCTGGAGCACAACCAGATAATAGTATAAGACACTGTGAAGACTGGAGCACGACCGGATAGCGGAAAGAGACACTGTGAAACCTGGAGCACGACCAGATAACAATATGAGGTACTACGAAGCTTGGAATTCGACCAAATAACAGTTTACTCGGCCAATTACTATGAAGCACAGAAATCGACCGGATATTAGTATGCCTTAAATTCAAGTTGAAACCCGGATGCAACCGGATAACCACTTAATTCCTTCTGAAGCCTGGAGCACGACCAGATAACAGTTTTTGAGATTGCAAAGCCTGGAGCACGACCCGCTAGCAAGTTTAATCTCATTTCCCAGTAAGTCACTGTAAAACCTAGAGCACGACCAGATAGTAACCAGTCTTATTATCCTCAGCAAATCACTGTAAGGCCTAGAGCACGACTAGATAACAGTTCATTTTCACCTCCTCGACTAAGAGATGATTCCCCAGTAGAGTAACGTACAACTGAAGCTCCTAAAATTCTATTTCTCCCAAGACAAAGACCAACATTCCTCAGCAGATTCCTCCTCAATGACAGGAACAGGAATTCTCATCGAAGGAATATCTCGCAAAATCAATATCATCCTGGATGGCATCTTTAAGCCCATCTCCGACGATTCTCCATCATATCTTCTGGATGGCATCTTTAAGCCCATCTCCGGTGACCTTCCGTCGTCTCCTCCAAATGGCATCTGTAAGCCCATTCCCGATACTACCTACATAGTCTAGCACCATCTTAGACTAGTGCAAATTTTTGGCCACTCTAGTGTTCAATCATCTTCCACCTCCAGATTACGAAAGGCAGACATCCAATCCACATCCTCAGGTTTAAGAAGATTGAACAGAGGCAGCTGTTGTACCCCAAAATTTACCCTCTTTATTTCGACCTTTTGGCTTACATTTCATTATTACATACACGCATATCATTGGTTTTATGGTTATGGAATCAAGTTATATTTAGCAAGCTTCTTCAGGTTACAAGTGACATTTATTTCGCCAATGGATGTTCTTAGAGTATTTTCCGTGCTGAAGTTCAGTTCGCCGTTTTGCAATGATTCGGGGTTCAAAGATTCACAAGTCCAACTCGGCGCGTCATATTCAGGTGTTCTTTTGCCAAGATATCTCTGATTTCGTATTCTAAAATTCAGGTTTGGCTCAAGAGTCAATTCTTTAAAGAATGTCTTCGAATGTGTGAGTTTTCTTGAAGAAATATGGTGAAAAAGTGTGTTGAAAGTGCAGTTTTTACGCACTAAAAAATTCATAACTTGAAGATCGTGGCTTGTTTTGAACCCATTCAGGTGGCCAAAATTCCGTCTCTACATCATATACGTTTTCATCTCTCACGGATGGAAGCCAATTTCGATCAGAAGGTCTTCAAAAATGTGGATTTATAAAGTATTTACATACAGAAAATTTGTGACAGAAGTTTATTTGCGTCATGTTCAGAAAATCATAACTTGGTCGATTTTCATTGTATCGAGCTGGTTCCGGCACCAAAATTTAAAAAATTGAGTTGTCTAAGTTTTCACAGGAGGTATCGAGTTCGAACGGTATCCAAAAGGCCTTCGTTTTTTGCTCAGAGGGTGCATGACGCGCCGAAAATCCTGAATGCTGAATATTATTTCATCTGGGTTGAAACTTCGAAAATTAATAACTCGGTCAATTTTTATCGGATAGGGCCCATCTTTTTACACAAGGTCACTGACTCAGAGATCTACAACTTTTCTTCCAAAGTCGATATCGGGTTATGCTCCGATCAATACCAGTTTTTTTATTGAAGAACATGTCAGAGTTGACACTGGAGTCCAAAATAAGTTTGTCTGAGCCAAAACATCAAATACTTATAACTAATTCACCGTTTATCCGATTGAGCCAATTTTCGGACAGAAGTTAGTTCTCGATGTTGGCTATATTTTGTTTTCACATTTCAACTTCAAAAATTGCACTTAAGCCCCTGCGGTTTAGCCTAGAACATGATGGACTCAAGTGAATAAAAATCTGCACTATTGCTTGTGGTTATTGGAGGCTCAATTGCACATTCAAAGCCCATATCTTTTCTCTAATTTCCATTATATAATCTCACTTTTTTCACACAAACAGGACACGACAAAACGAAAAAAAACATTTGCCACAACCCTGTCAAAATATCAAATTCTTTTAAGAACCCTAAAAACCTTGAAATCCTTATTACAAACCCCCATCTCACTACAAACAAGTCATCCTTGTTACAAACCCACATCTCACTGCTTCTCCAGTAAGGGTAAGGCTGGTTTAATCTTCATGATCAAAAGGGTGTAGAAACACTCATCGATTTTAACATTAAAAAAAAATTCATATATTTATTTTCTTTGTATTTCATGATATAGTAACTTATTTAATGTGTTCATGAGATTCAACACTGTAGATTTAGACAGGGTCCCATGCAAGGTTATTACAAAACACTGAGGCCAAAATAGAACAACCACCAATACATGGCGAGGCAGACATCCTGAGAAGGTTAAGGGCGTGGGTTCAACACCCACCCCTATTGGTTTTGGTTTTCTTCCGTTCCTTTAATCTATTTTACCTATTTTCCTTCTTTCTGTTTAAAACATTTTTCATAAAACTTAACATTTTTCACAAATCTTTGATTTTTCATAATAAACTCGAATAATTAATTTTAAGGTTTTTTAATCTAATTTTAGGTTTTAAATTAATTTTTGGTTCAACACCCACCCCTGGCAATATGTATAATTTTGCTTATTTTTAACCCTTTTTTCCTCATTTCTTTCTCTTAAATATCTTCCTTAAAAACCCTAAATTCATATAAACTCTAATTTTATTTAAATCAAAAACCCTATTAATTGGCAAACTTAACTTTTTTTACAAACCCTAATTAATTTAGGTTTTAAATTTTTTATATTATTATTAACTCTTTTTTTTATTAACTCTTTAATTTAATTGATTATCATTTTTTTCTGCAAATTAGGAAAACAATTAGGTTTTCGGTTTTCTTTGTAATTAACCCTTTAATTAACCATTTTTTTAACAAATTAGGTTTAGGTTTTTGTTTTAGTTAGTAACTGTATTTTTGGATTTTTTTCATTTATTAATAAATTAAGTTAATTAACATTTTTTTTATTAAAATTAGTTAGAATTAGGTTTTTTAATTAACTTAAAATTATTTTCTACAAAAAACACCAAAAACATTAACTTAGAATTTTAGGTTTTAATTTTTCCTTAATTTCTTTTTATTTATTCTTTTACATTTTAATTTCTAGGAAAATTGTATAGGTCGCATTATCAATGTAATACCGTAGATTTATCTTTTCTCACATTTTTTCTAATTATGTAATTGCTTCTGGGATGTAATAGTTTTAGGATTTCTTTTCCGCCCTCTTCAATATTATGTAACTGCCCCAAAACTCAGTAATAGCTTAGGTTTACATTTACGCCTTTATCTCCTGCTACTATATTTTATGCAATGCTTAGATTAATAGGATTGTATGAAAAGATAAAAATGAACGATAGAAAATCCTAATTTCAAGATAAATAACCGAACTGAATTACTTGCACACTCACACCTCTAGGGTACTCCCCACTTGGTTGCCTCGGAAAAAAATGGTCATGTCCCTCGAACGTAGGGATATCTTAGCAAAAGACCTTCAATCTAAAAGTCATCATAAAGATCATAGTCCCTCAATGTCTCTCGAGTTGCCTATAAGAAATGATCTTGTCCCTCGATGTTGCCTACGAATATATGATGACAGTCCCTTCGAACTGCTAAGGTATCTTTACATGTTGCCTTCAATGACCATTACATCCCTTTCGATTGTCCCTTAAACTCCAACGATGGAGCTACCTACTCCTTAATAGTAGGATAGCACCGTCTAAAGGAAATAAGAAAATGAACGGACTTCTTTTTTTCCGAGTAGGTAGAAACTTTTAGGTACTTGCTCAAAACAACAATTTTTACACATACACTTTCAAACAAGCTTTTCAAAAACATTTTATCACACCCTTGAGGACTGACACAAGGGTTACCATAAAGTGAAACGCCGCATAAGGCAGATTTCAATTTTTTTCTTCAAAACAAGCACACACAAGCAGTTTTCAAAATGAGCAAGTACCTAAGAGCCCGTGGAAAACCACAGATAGAAAGGGTGCTAACACCTTCCCTTTCTATAACCTACCCCCGTACTCAGAAACATCTCGAAAAAGGTTTTTTCTGTTCTTTTTCCTTTTCCTGATTGGATAAAATAATATTCGGTGGCGACTCTTGCTTACCGCGACATTTGCAAACAAAAAACGCAAACAAGTATTAACAGTCGGTTCTGCCACCGTATCACAGAACTGGCGACTCTGCTGGGGAATATAAAGTGGGGTTTACCTTAGGATCTAGGTCATTTTAAAATTTCTTTCTTGTTTTGCCTTGCCTGCTTTAAATTCAAGGGTTTTTTTTGGGTATTATTAAAGATCCTACACCCGGATCTGGGGACACTTTTTAGGTAAACAGCAATAGATCGTGGAGACTGTACGGCGTAGACCAATATGGTTTAAGCGATGGATGTGTTGGTGTGACACTTTGGTTGGTACCGGTATCCTTCATGGGGAAACGAGGAGAATACAGGGCCGCCGCATGGTGTCGTGAAGCACTGACGGACCTTAGAACCTTAGTTGAACAAACTTGGCCATTAGAAAGTAGTGAGATAGTCGGCCTCGGTATAAAACTGAGGATTGGTTGATACTCGATGCTACACTCATTGAGATCAGACTTTCGGGATATTTCGGCGGCAAGAAAAGATTGCTTGAGCTGAAACAATGCCTGATAAAGGATGATCGGTGATATTGAGAATCTTTAGATCCCGGTTACTTTTCTAAGACATGTTTGAAACCAACTAAACTTCAAGAGGGTATGACCTTAAAACCCATGCAAGCCTAAACCTAAGGTTGTTTGCGTGACTTGTGTGCTTTCAACTTGAACTACTTGCAGAGTTTTATTACCTGACAATGTGAGTTCCTTGCAGGTTTTGTTTATAGTTATTATCCAATAACTTGGATTTCTTGCAGGGCTTACTTGCTTACATCACTTTGCACCTTTGCTTAAACGCATAGCATACACATCATAACATCATACCATAGCATTTCCTTAACCATTTCAAGGATCTCAAGGGCTTGTGGTGCAGGTTATGATGAACCAAACGTCTAGCAAGGGGTAAGGGGATTTATTTTCCTCTAGCCAATGTCATCAGAAGATCAAAACTCAACAACTTGAGTCAGAGGCTATGACCCACTTGATATGGTGAGCTTGACTCTTGTAGAAGGACTCTCAATAATACAAAGTTCTTCAATCAAAGCTGTAAAATTCAACTTCTGACACTTTCTTGTTTACCCCGCGAGATCCTTGAAAACATTGCATACATATATAATATATATCATTGCATAAGCAAGTTTCAAAGCAGGTCTCTCATGTTCTCGTTGTTTATTTCAGCAATGGCTCTCCAACAAGACAACAGAGATCTCCGAGCTCAAGATGCCCAGTTCAAGGAATTTCTCCTAAATCTATCCAAGGGGCAACAAGACCTGAAAACACTCTTCGCCGAGAATTTGACCAAGGAACATCCTGGCGACAACAAGGATGGACAATTGGAACAACTGCAAGCTCAGGTAGAAGCAATGAGAATCCAGATGCTGGGGCAGATGGTTGTTATCCAAAACTTAGCTCGAGGACAAGAAGGGCTAAGAGCTTTCCTCAACAAGCTTTACCAAGATGGATGCAGATCCATGAAACAAACAGTTAAAATTATGGATCAAGGAATTAATCATCCCCTAGTGAGAGAAGAGGTTGGTTTGGTCAGGAACGGACCTTTCCAAATTGCTACTACATCACAAGTCCAACCACAACCTCGCCAACGAAAATGGAGCAATCAGCATAAGAAGAATACATCTGAAAGATGCTTCTCCGAAATCAACATGTCATTGGCTCAAGCATTGCAGCGCATGTTGAAGGCCAAGTTGGTTATGTTAAGGGACCCTCTTCAGAATCCCAACATAGCCTCCCCAAGGTACAATCCAAAGACAAGATGTGCGTACCACTCCAACAGTCCTGGACATGACACAACCAGTTGTTGGGCGTTGAGAAATAAAATTCAAGACCTAATTGATGAAGGAGCGCTAGAATTTGCACAAGACGGTCAGGCTGAGTTCTTCTGCCATACCTCCAAGGCATACCATCTGAAGTGACAAGTTATCACAAGAATACTTTTTGTTCATTAGAATTTTCAATGTGTAATTTTCTTTTGATTTGTTTGAACATTTATTCATATCAAACCTAGTTATTTTATCAATGCATTGCACATGTTTGTCTTGAATCAATTCATTTGTATTCACTATTTCAAAAATGCATTCTTATTTCCTTTTGTGATATTCAACTCTCGATTAAAAACTCTAAGCCTTAGAGGGAGGATGAAGAAAATGATACCACAATCTCTACAGTATGCTTTTGAACAGACCCTGCTGACGATGTACATGCGTTGTTTCAAATCCTAAACAGTGGAGTTATAAGGAAGATAATCCCTAGTCAACCCCTTCGAGCCAAAGAAGCAGGAGTTTTTCTTTTCGCACAAATTAAAACCCTTAATCATAACCTGGGGTAGGGTTAGTTTTCTCAGTTAACTCAGAGACGCATTCAGTCACAATCTGTCGCTTCATACACAATGAATGGCATCGAAGACGTCCTTCCAAAACAAAAGAAGGTGATGGTTCCGTGTAATAGTTAAGACAGGCAGTCATTATCTCTCAAAATAAAATCCCATTAAGTCAAAACCTATGAAGGAGACTTAAGAGAAAAATTGGGGCATCCCGCTGACGGTAATCACAAAAGAAACAGTTCAGGCAAAAGAAGGGATAACGAAAACAAAAAAAAAAGAGGTTACTACAAATCCTCGACAAAAAGAAGATTACAAAAATGACTACCTTTTCAAAACAAATGTTCAATTTCTGAATCATCACCAAGTATCAGAGCAAATATTCCCGACTCAATCTGGATCTAAATGCGCAATTAACCGAGCATAGGACTGAAGAACATCACGAAGAGCGGGTTGAGTACAAATAAATTTGAGCCTTTATCCTTTGTTTCTTGAACCGTTAACCAGGCCACGTTATAACCCTTAAAAGTCCTAGCTGAAGCATGGGTTAGTTTGAGAGCATACTGATACAAAGGTATCCTGACTCCTGTAGGCTTTGTTACGAATCCTGAGTTGATATCACATTCTTGTAAATTTCGTTTTACTACACAAAACACATTTTCAAAAAATTTCAAGACAGACATGAGTTTTGCATTCTTTAAATGACATTGTTTGCATATGACTAATTGTTTGACAGCAGAGAAATCCGCATAATGAATATTCAATGAACATACATCCTCTCAATGGACAGAATCACCTCAGCGGGAAAGACACTTCCAATAACAGGTCTTCCATAAGCAAGGGGCATGACATGATGTCTAAACACACTTGGGGCAGTCTCTCCAAAAGTGCCAAAGAACCAAGGGCAGATCTCCATCTGAATCGCTTGGGGCATTACGCACGCATTCCATCAACGAATCATGTGCCATCAAGAAAACATTTTTGACAGTACTACAACACAACACTATGGATAGTACAACTCTCTACAACCTGAAAGCATGAACATAGTCAGAAAATACTACGCATGAAAAAAAGACCCGCTAGGTTGACAGACCTAGGAAAAAATAAGGGAATCCCGGCGAACCAAAAGGGTTCGGGCAAAAGTTAGGGATATACATAAAAAAAATTTGTACACCCGACAAATTGAAAACCTTAAAAGGCGGCTTGGGCAAAAAGGTATCCCGGTGGACTGAAAACCCGAAAAGGCGGTCCAGGAAAAAGTTAGGGATTTAAAATGTACGACTATGTCCCATCACCTATCTATCAGTGGAAGACTTATACCTTGATTAGCATTCACCAAGAGCACCAAAATCGAGAAACAGTTCATATACGCTCTAGATACAGATGCCATTCTGATACTCATTCTGATTCAGCTATTCGATATAGTTCAGATACGCTCCAGATACGGATGCCATTCTGATACTCATTCAGATTCAGCTTTCAGATACACTACAAATATGCTTCAGATACAGATGCCATTCTGATACTCATACAGATTCATATTTCAGATACAGTTCAGATACGCTCCAGATACAGATGCCATTCTGATACTCATTCAGATTCAGCTTTCAGATACAGTTCAGATACGATCCATATACGGATGCCATTCTGATACTCATTCAGATACAACTTTCAGATACAGTTCAGATACGATCCAGATATGGATGTCATTCTGATACTCATTCAGATTCAGCTTTCAGATACAGTTCAGATACGCTCCAAATATGGATGCCATTCTGATACTCATTCAACACATCTTTCAGATACGCACCAGATACGGATGCCATTCTGATACTTATTCAGATTCAGCTTTCAGATACAGTTCAGATACAGTTCAGATACACTCCAGATATGGATGCCATTCTGATACTCATTCAGATTCAGCTTTCAGATACAGTTCAGATACGCTTCAGATACGGATGCCATTTTGATGCTCCTTCAGATACAATTCATATACAGTTCAGATACGCCCCAGATACGGATGGCATTCTGATACTCATTTAGATTCAGCTTTCAGATACAGTTCAGATACGCTCCAAATACGGATGCCATACTGATACTCATTCAGATTCATCATTCAAATACAATTCAAATATGCTCCAGATACGGATGCCATTATGATAGTCATTCAGATTCATCTTTCAGATACAGTTCAGATACGCTCCAGATACGGATGCCATTTTGATACTCATTCAGATTCAGATTTCAAATACAGTTAAGATACGATCCAGATATGGATTTCATTCTGATACTCATTCAGATTCAGCTTTCAGATACAGTTCAGATACGCTCCAGATACGGATGCCATTCTGATACTCATTCAGATTTCAGATAAAGTTCAGATACGCTCTAGATGCGAATGCCATTCTGATACTCATTCAGATTCATCTTTTAGATATAGTTCAGATACGCTCCAGATACGGATTCCATTATGATACTCATTCAGATTCATCTTTCAGATATAGTTCAGATACGCTCTAGATACAGATGCCATTCTAATACTCATTCAGATTCAACTTTCAGATATGGTTCAGATACGATCGAGATGCAAATGTCATTTTGCTACTTATTCAAGATTTTCATACATCGAGAAATGGTTCAGATACGATCCAGAGACGGATGTCATTCTGACACTCATTCAACACATGTTTCAAGTACAACTCATATACGATCCAGAGACGGATGTCATTCTGACACTCATTCAACACATGTTTCAAGTACAGCTCAGATACGATCCAGAGACGGATGTCATCCTGACACTCATTAAATACATGTTCAAGTACAATCACGACAAAGATCCATCCACAAAATCTCCACATGTACTTTTTCCATCATGGTACTAGGGGCAGAGACAGTTGGAAGCAAAGTCACTATCACATACAAGCCAGTGATACCTATATTCCCCACAGAGCCGAGACAACCAAGGTCCGACCTCCGTATCCCCAAGCATGAATTCCTTCCCCAGTAGGTTCCTTTAGAAAGCTGATATCTGCATTGCCCAGCCAAGCTTTATAATCATAAACAGTTTATAAAGTTTTTCTCCCAAGCAGAGTTTATTTCTCTGATAGCGGAAGCTCAATCTCCAACAAAGCTCTTCTCTCCAGCAATGGAAGTTCATCCCCAGCTGAGTTTATTTCTCCAAATCAGCAGATCTTCCAACAGAGTATCTCCCTTCCCTACAGAGTCATTCCCCCGCAGGATTATTCACAGACAGAGTCTCTCCCGGCAGAATATTCTCAGGCAGAATGGATGTAAATCTCCAGCTCATCATCTTTGGTCATTATCCCCAGCGGAAACAAAGAACTCAACTCCTCATACTCTCCAGCATCACTCCATGATTTATTTTCCCAAATTAGAGAATATCACAATAGCATTTCATATCCATACATCATGGCATGTGCATACATGTTATACAGCACAATCTCATTTATTTTGAGAACATCATTACTTAATACATTTCATACATCATAACATTACATACGACTAACTCTTTACCTTTCAGGGAAAGACACAATCAAGTTCTCACGAGTTTTCTCTAGTTCAGTCAAACCGATACCAAGGTTTATATTCCAGTTGCAGATATTCCAATATTTTCTGTGGTTCAGTCAAACCGACACTAAGGTTTCTATTCTGGTTGAAGATGCTCTAAGACTTTCGTCTGGGTCAGCCGAATCACCGTTAAGATTCCCATGATTTCTATGCCAGACAAAGTTAATCCGAGACCTCTCCCGGGATCAGTCAAATTAATACTAAGATTTCTCTCCTAGTTGAAGTTCTCACAAGTTTTCCCTGGTTCATTCAAATCGATACTAAGATTTCTATTCCAGTTCAAGCTATGAAGCCCGAAAATTGACCAGATAATATCTTGATTTCTCCAAAATACTAGGAAGCCTGGAATCAACCAGATAGTAATATATCTCAAATTCAAGCTATGAAGCCCAGAAATCAACCGGATAACAGCTTAATTTCACCATCATACCGTGAAGCCTGGAAATCGACCGGATAACAGTACAATATACTATGAAGCCTGGAATCGACCATATAGGGGTATATCCCAGATTCAAGCTATGAAGCCCGAAAATCGACCGGATAATATCTTGATTTCTCCAAAATACTACGAATCCTGGAGTCGACCAGATATTGGTATAAGACACGTGAAGCCTCGAGCACGACCAGATAACAGTATAAGACGCTGTAAAGACTGGAGCATGACCAGATAGCGGCAAGAGACATTATGATACCTGGAGCGCGACCAGATAACAATATGAGGTACTACGAAGCTTGGAATTCGACCAAATAGCAGTTTACTCGGCCAATTACTATGAAGCCCGGAAATCGACCGGATATTATTATGCCTTAAATTCAAGTTGAAACCCGAATACGACCGGATAACCACTTAATTCCTTTTGAAGCCTGGAGCATGACCAGATAACAGTTTTTGAGATTGCAAAGCCTGGAGCACGACCAAATAGCAAGTTTAATCTCATCTCCCCAGTAAGTTACTGTAAAACCTAGAGCACGACCAGATATCAATCAGTCTTATTATCCTCAGCAAATTACTGTAAGGCCTGGAGCACGACCAGATAGCAGTTCATTTTCACCTCCTCGACTAAGAGATGATTCCCCAGTAGAGTAACGGACAACTGAAGCTCTTAAAATTCTATTTCTCCCAAGACAAAGACCAACATTCCTCAGCAGATTCCTCCTCAACGACAGGAACATGAATTCTCATTGAAGGAATATCTCACAAAATCAACATCATCCTAGATGGCATCTTTAAGCCCATCTCCGACGATTCTATGTCATATCTTCTGGATGGCATCTTTAAGGCCATCTCCAGTGACCTTCCGTCGTCTCCTCCAAATGGCATTTGTAAGCCCATTCCCAATACTACCTACATAGTCTAGCACCATCTCAGACTAGTGCAAATTTCTAGGCATTCTATTGTTCAATCATCTTCCACCTTCAGATTATGAAAGGCAGACAGCCAATCCATATCCTCAGGTTTAAGAAGATTGAACAGGAGCAACTATTGTACCCCAAAATTTACCCTCTTTATTTCGACCTTTTGGCTTACATTTCATTATTACATACACACATATAATTGGTTTTATGGTTATGTAATCAAGGTATATTTAGCAAGCTTCTTCAGGTTATAAGTGACGTTTATTTCACAAATAGATGTTCTCAGAGTATTTTCCGTGTTGAAGTTCGGTTCGCTGTTTTGCAATGATTCGGGGTTCAAAGATTCACAAGTCCAACCCGGCGTGTCATATTCAGGTGTTCTTTCGCCAAGATAACTCTGATAACGTATTCTCAAATTTAGGTTTGGCTCAAGAGTCAATTCTTTAAAGAAGGTCTCTGAATGTATGAGTTTTCTCGAAGAAATATGGTGAAAACGTGTGTTGAAAGTGCAATTTTTGCGCACTAAAAAATTCTTAACTTGAAGATCGTGGCTTATTTTGAACCCGTTCTGGTGGCCAAAATTCCGTCTTTAAGTCATCTACATTTTCATCTCTCACGGCTAGATACCAATTTCAATCACAAGGTCTTCAAAAATGTGGATTTATCAAGTATTTTCATACAGAAAATTTGTGACAGAAGTTTATTTGTGTCATGTTCAGAAAATCATAACTTGGTCGATTTTCATTGTATCGAGCTGGTTCTGGCGCCAAAATTTCAAAAATTGAGTTGGATAAGTTTTCATAGGAGGTATCGAGTTCGAATAGTATCCAAAAGGCCTTCTTTTTTTTCTCAGAGTGCGCGTGACGCGCCGAAAATCTTGAATGCTGAATATTATTTCATCTTGGTTGAAACTTTGAAAATTAATAACTCAGTCAATTTTTATCGGATAAGGCCCATCTTTTTACACAAGGTCACTGACTCAGAGATCTACAACTTTTCTTCCAAAGTCGAGACCTGGTTATGCTCCGATCAATACCAGTTATTTATTGAAGAACGTGTCAGAGTTGACACTGTAGTCCAAAATAAGTTTGTCTAAGCCAAAACTTCAAAAATTTATAACTAATTCACCGTTTACCCGATTGAGCCTATTTTCGGACATAAGTTAGTTCTTGATGTCGGCTATATTTTGTTTTCACATTTCAACTTCAAAACTTGCACTTAAGCCCCTGCGGTTTAGCCTAGAACGTGAGGGACTCAAGTGAATAAAAATCTGCATTATTGCTTGTGGTAATTGGAGGCCCAATTGCACATTCAAAGCCCATATCTTTTCTCTAATTTCAATTATATAATCTCACTTTTTTCACACAAACAGGACATGACAAAACAAAAAAAAACATTTGCCACAACCCTGTCAAAATATCAAATTCTTTCAAGAATCCTAAAAACCTTGAAATCCTTATTACAAACCCCCATCTCACTACAAACAAGTCATCCTTGTTACAAACCCACATCTCACTACTTCTCCAGTAAGGGTAAGGCTGATTTGATCTTCATGATCAAAAGGGTGTAGAAACACTCATACATGCCATATCAGTTTTAACATTAAAAAAATTTCATATATTTATTTTCTTTGTATTTCATGATATAGTAACTTATTTAATGTGTTCATGAGATTCAACACTGCAGATTTAGATAGGGTCCCATGCAGGGTTATTACAAAACACTGAGGCTAAAATAGAACAACCACCAATACATGGCGAGGCAGACATCCTGAGAAGGTTAAGGGCGTGGGTTCAACACCCACCCCTATTGGTTTTGGTTTTCTTCCGTTCCTTTTATCTATTTTACCTATTTTCCTTCTTTTTGTTTAAAACATTTTTCATAAAACTTAACATTTTTCACAAATCTTTGATTTTTCATAATAAACTCGAATAATTAATTTTAAGGTTTTTTAATCTAATTTTAGGTTTTAAATTAATTTTTGGTTCAACACCCACCCGTGGCAATATGTATAATTTTTCTTATTTTTAACCCTTTTTTCCTCATTTCTTTCTTTTTAATATCTTCCTTAAAAACCCTAAATTCATTCAAACTCTAATTTTATTTAAATCAAAAACTCTATTAATTGGCAAACTTAACTTTTTTTACAAACCCTAATTAATTTAGGTTTTAAATTTTTTATATTATTATTAACTCTTTTTTTTATTAACTCTTTAATTTAATTGATTAACTTTTTTTCCGGCAAATTAGGAAAACAATTAGGTTTTAGGTTTTCTTTGTAATTAACCCTTTAATTAACTATTTTTTTAACAAATTAGGATTAGGTTTTTGTTTTAGTTAGTAACTGTATTTTTGGATTTTTTTTCATTTATTAATAAATTAAGTTAATTAACTTTTTTTTAATTAAAATTAGTTAGAATTAGGTTTTTTAATTAACTTAAAATTATTTTCTACAAAAAACACCAAAAACATTAACTTAGAATTTTAGGTTTTAATATTTCCTTAATTTCTTTTTATTTATACTTTTACATTTTAATTTCTAGGAAAATTGTATAGGTCGCATTATCAATGTAATAGCGTAGATTTATCTTTTCTCGCATATTTTCTAATTATGTAATTGCTTCCGGGATGTAATAGTTTTAGGATTTCTTTTCCGCCCTCTTCACTATTATGTAACTACCCCAAAGCTATGTAATAGCTTAGGTTTACATTTTCTCCTTTATCTCCTGCTATTATATTTAATGCAATGCTTAAATTAATAGGATTGTATGAAAAGATAAAAATGAACGATAGAAAATCCTAATTTCAAGATAAATAACCGAACTGAATTATTTATACACTCACACCTCTAGGGTACTCCCCACTTGGTTGCCTCGGAAAAAAATGGTCATGTCCCTCGAACGTAGGGATATCATAGCCAAAGACCCTCAATCTAAAAGTCATCATAAAGATCATAGTCCCTCAATGTCCCTCGAGTTGCCTACGAGAAATGATCTTGTCCCTCGATGTTGCCTACGAATATATGATGATAGTCCCTTCGAACTGCTAAGGTATCTTTACATGTTGCCTTCAATGACCATTACATCCCTTTCGATTGTCCCTTAAACTCCAACGATGGAGCTACCTACTCCTTAATAGTAGGATAGCGCTGTCTAAAGGAAATAAGAAAATGAACGAACTTCTTTTTTTCGAGTAGGTAGAAACTTTTAGGTACTTGCTCAAGACAATAATTTTTACACATACACTTCCAAACAAGCTTTTCAAAAACATTTTATCACACCCTTTAGGACTGACACAAGGGTTACCATAAAGTGAAACGCCGCACTAAGGCAGATTTCAATTTTTTTTTCAAAACAAGCACACACAAGCAGTTTTCAAAATGAGCAAGTACCTAAGAGCCCGTGGAAAACCACGGATAGAAAGGGTGATAACACCTTCCCTTTCTATAACCTACCCCCCGTACTCAGAAACATCTCGAAAAAGGTTTTTTCAGTTCTTTTTCCTTTTCCTGATTGGATAAAATAAAAGTCGGTGGCGACTCTTGCTTACCGTGACATTTGCGAACAAAAAATACAAACCAGTATTAACAGTCGGTTCTGCCACCGTATCACAATACCCCACATGCATAACATGGCCATTTTTATAAGGAAACAAAATGGATTTACCCTAAGGGTGTAAGTATGCAAGTGTGTTGATTTACAGGCATTGTTTTGTCTTGAATTAGGGTTTGCTAACTTGTTGGTTTTATCTTTCCATGCAAACCCTAATTTACTAGCATTTATATGTAAAGCATTAAATTGCGGAAAATAAAAATACTAAGCTATTACATCATTAGGGGAGGGGGTATACAAATTTACAAATGGGGATTTTGCAAAAAAAATAAATCTAATTAACTATTACAACCATATTAAATAAATATACAAAATTGAAGATAAAATGTAAGAATGCAAAATGAAAAAAGAAATGATTTTGTTTAATTTTAAGAAAGGTTTTAACCTAAACCTAATTGAGAAAATAATTAATAAAACAAATTAACTAAAATGAACTTAAACTAATTAAGAAAAAAAATTAATTTAAAAATGATTTTTTTAGGTTTTTTATGAAAATGTTTTAAATAATGAAAATAACATGAGAATTGATTAATTAAAAAAGAAACCTAAGTTCTAAATTAATTTTTAATTTACAAGAATAATGTGATAATTAACCTAAGTCTAAACATTAATTATTATTAAAAAAGAATTAATTTGTTAAAAAGAAAATATTTTGGTCTTTTTGTTTTTTGGTGAAAAATAAAATATTAATGAACATTTTTTAAATATGTAAATAAATAAATAAAAATATATTTTTGGATTTTTATTAATAAAAATGATAATAATAATAATAATAATAATAATAATAATAAGTAATATGAAAAATAAAAATAAAATAAAGAAAAATAAAATGAAATAATAAAAATAAAAAGGGCCAGGGTGTATGAAACATAATCAGGAGGAAAGTCAGCAAAAATAAAGGCCCAAAGGAGGAAAGCCCAGCACCTGTTGTAAACAAAAAAAGAGAGAAAAAAGAAAATATGAAGAAAAAATGGTAAAACGGACGTTGGGGCTCGAACCCAGGTCCTAAGGGTGACAGGTGCGCGCTTTAATCATTGGGGTGGTGATACATCCGTTAACTTGTACACAACAATAAATATATAACACAAGTCTTTCCCTGACTGTACTTCATCTTCAACCTCCAGCCAAAGGATCTGTAACTTGTTTATTTCACATCCATTTTCAAAAGTGTAAACATGAAACTTGTGCACTTTTCCACCACGAATCCAACCATGTAACTAACTTAAGCTAACATTCAAAGATAAGGATGAATTTATGAAAGTGCCCAATTCTGACCTAAATGATTCAGCAAGTTCAAACTCAAAATTCTCCATGCTCAAGCAACATAAATGAAATTTATGGACATGTATAGTTTCAGGGCAATGATATCTACATTTTATCTTCACAAATGCAAGCCTAACAATGCCTAAATAATGAGATAGAAGTTCAAGAAAAATACCTCAACACTGGAAATCGTGAAATGAGTTTAAGCTTATTTTAAGTGATGGTGATGATCAGGTTAGCTTCCTTGAACCTCTAGGAAACTAATGCAATGGTTGGCTTGAACTCAGAATGGCTAGAATGTTCTGGAGAAGTCCAACTGCAGTGCTCTATTTTTAAACTTGGAAGTTGGTGAAGATGGGGTTACAGTCTGCAAACAGGGATAGGGATGGTTTGTATTTGATATGAGGAAGCTTTTGAAACTAAAAGGCCAAGAAACGAACGAGGGAAATGGAAGTTTCAAGTTCTTGGTCAGAATGTGCAACAATGGTGGTTTGTGATGTAGTTCTGAGTTTTGGGGAGTTTGGGAGCTTGTGTCTTCGTTTCTTAGCTTGCAAACAACTTGTATAATTATATGGAAAAGGTTGGTGCACTTGAGAGGGTCATAAGCACAAGATATAGACTTATCGCTATGTTACTTGATTTTGAAGAAAAGTGGAAATATGGTTTCAAGGCATAGTACAAGCATGGCATGAGTTTATGGGAGGCTCTAGACATTTTGCTTTTGCCTTTGAAATTTCTTGTGATCAGAAGGAAACAAGTACAAATCTCTATGCATTGACTTTGTGATTAAAGCCTCTTTACAAGAATGGAATGGTAACTTTGTGCCATAAATGGAAATGCAACTTGGATAATGGCTCAAGTGCTTGATTCAAAGCTCTAACAGCTGTGTAAACATTTAATTATGGAGTGACAAACAAGTTTGAGGCCTGCAAAGCAAATATTATGCAGCCTAGTTATGAATTGGTCAAGTGTTCATCACAAATTCTGCCTTGTAAATCAAAAAGGAAACCCTAACTTCATCTCTTCAATTCTCTTAGCTAAAACATGATATGAATGAGTTCTTGGACATTTTGGAAAGCTTGTAACATGCTATACAACCTCTATGTCGGACATTTTTGAAATTTCCTTTTGGAACTATGTGAAAAATTTCCATGAAGTTAGGTCAAAATCCTGCCTAAACTAGGGTAAAATTTCACTAAGTTTCTAAGTTTCATGAACATGTATTCTCAAAATCATAACTTGAAATACATACATTTCTAGGAAAAGTTATGTTCTAAAACGTTTTAGATATCATTTAGATCTACAACTTTCATGTTGAAAGTTTCCTTTGAATCATCTTGCATCATGGTGAAAAATTGGCTCAAAGTTATGGGAAAAAATGAAGTTTCCAACACTTAGAAAAATTTCTAAGTTTAGAAATTTTGACTTTTCAAAATGAAATCTCGATTTTTTTGATTTCTTAATGAACAAGTTTCATATTATTACAATTTTTGATGAATTATGATCTTTGACACTTGATTTTGACCAAAAAGTCAAAGTTTGACTTTTCAGTGTGCAGTTGACTTTTGATCAATTGACTGAAAATCAACTATCAATCAATTGATCTTGAGAAATGTTTTGAGTCATGCCATTAGGTCAAAATGATGAAATTGAAACCTTGAGATCATTTCTCCAACCAATCAACCATTTGCTAGGTCAAAAGTCAGAAATTGCCCTTTCTCAATCAAAACCTTAATTTTGACCATTTTGCCCTTTTGATGATTTGATCAAATTTCTTGAGGAATTATGGTCCAAACTTGATCAAATGACATATATTTGTTTATAATGTTGATATGGATAAAAAATTATGATGTTTGACTGTAATTTGACCATAATTGACTTTTTCCCCAATACAGTTGATTTTTAGGTCAACTGGTCAATTGACTGAGCAAAAATGTGATCCAAGACTTGAAATTTGACATGAACAATATTGAGGGTACAAAATGATCCATGAAATTCATATGAGGCATTAAAATTTCAGTTATCCTTGTGCAATCTCAAACCCTAATTTTCAGTCATTAGTGCTTGAGGAGGTGTCTTGAGCTGATCAACCCTAGTGCAGTCTTGAGTCAAAAGAGATATTGTAAGAGATTACTTGATAAATGTGAGGGAAAGTTTTGGAGTACAACAACAGGTTTTGGGATTTAGGGATGCCGGAGAAGGCGACCGGAGCTTGGGCTCCGGCGCTTCTCCGATGAGTCAAGGTTTTAGGTTTGTGTTGGCTGCAGGCGTGGCATTGCGAAGGCTTCCAACTGGTTCATTCATAATAAAAGGAACCACCTGACCCACCTGGATTTGTTTTGTTTGAATTAAAAGAACTAAAACTTGTTATGTTATTTAATCAATTGATTATGGTTATGTTACCGGATGTATGGTCGTCCCAACGATTGAGACAACGCGTTTAAGGCTTTGTATATGTACAAGGGAAGGGGTTCGATCCCTGCCTCTTGCATATTATTTTTCTAATTTATTCTTGCAGATCCAGGACTTCAAACCCAGGCGCGCCTACCATACGCTCTACCATCATCACCATTGGATCCATACAATAGTAGATCCAACGCTTCAAACCTAAACGCTCATGATAGACCTTCAACGGAACAACACCCCTAAATCATACGCATGAGTCTGGGCTTGTTTTGGTTGGGCCTAGAAAATTTCTAGCACGCACCACCCAGTCTACTTCACAACATCAGGTCCATTTTCTATTTTCTTTATTTTAATCTTATTTATTTATTTGTTTTATATTAGTTTTAAAATCAATTTTATTTTTATAATATAAAAAAACAAAAATGATAGACTTAGGTTTTTCTAATTAATTTAATTTTTGGTGAATTAAAATTAATTAATTTGATTATTTTTGGCTTTATTTCATTAGTTAAAATTAATTAGAACTAGGTTTAAATTTCAAATCTTTTTCTTAATAAAATACCAAAAAAGTATTTTATTAAATAATTAGATTCTTTAGGGTTTCAACTTTATTCCCGTTTCAGTCTTCGCACATTCATTATTTACTGTATTATTTTCCCAAATATTGTATCCGCCCATGGTTTGTAATAGCTGTTAAATTAGGGTTTATTTACTGTATTTATCCCCCAATTTTTTATGGTTTGTAATTCTCCCTTCCCAAAGCAATGTAATAGTGTAGGTTTTAAATTCTTCACTTTATTTTTGCACTGATATTAAGTGTTAGATATATGCTAATAGGCTTGTATGATAAGATTAAAAGCAAACTCTAGCAAACTTAACATCAAGATAAATAACTGAAAAACAACACACTCGAACACGCGCACCTCTAGGATATCTCCACTTGTTTCCTTTGGAATAAACAGTCACGACTCTCGAATGTAAGAGGTTTTAGTGATGACCCTTTTGGTTTAAAGATCATAATTCCCTAGATGACCCTCTCGACGTTGCCTCGGTATATGATCTTCAAATCTTAGGGTAGTTACTAAAGTATCTTACTAAGTTGATTTCGTGACTGTACGATGGCCCTCGCCCGTCCCTCAAACATCCAAAGATAGAGCTACCTACTGACTAATAGTAGGATAGCACTGTCTAAAGGAAAAGAGGAAAAGAACAAACCTTTCGAGTAGGTAGATAGCTCCTAGTTGCTTGCTCATAAAAACAATCAAAAAACATTTTTTTTCACACATACACAAACTATTTTATAAATACTCGCCGAAATGAGAAACATTACAAATTTCACCGTACTAAGGCGTCTTTTCAAAATATCTTCAAAATACACTTACACCAAAAGCATTTTCAAAATGAGCTAGCAACTAAGAGCCCGTAGATAACTGCGGATGGAAAGGGTTCTAGCACCTTCCCTTTCCATAACCTACCCCCTTTAGTCAGAAAATAAATCTCGAAAGGTCTTTCCTACTCTTTTCACTCTTTACTTTGTTGGATAAAAGAAAAGTCGGCAGCGACTCTTTCTAACCGCAACATTGCGAATGAAAATGCAAAACCAGTAAAAGTCAGTTCTCCCACCGTATTACAGAACTGGCGACTCTGCTAGGGAAATGATAATTCTTAAAGTGGGGTTACCTTAGAGCTAGATCATATTTAAATTTCTTTACATGTTTGATTTGTGTGCTTTATCTTTTGGGTTATGTTTGGGTTACTGTTAAAGATCCTATACCCGGATCTGGGGCACCTTTTAGGTAAGTAGCAATAAATCATAGAAGTTGTATGGCGTAGACCGATATGGATGATATGATAGCTACGTTAGCGTGATACTCTGGCTTGTACTAATGTTCCTTGAGTCAGTCAAGGATAACATTAGGCTTCCACATAGTGTCATTAAGCGCTAACTGACCTTTAGAACCTTAAATTGACTAACCTTAGCCATTAGAAAGTAGTGAGATGGCCGACTTTGGTGAAGACTGAAGTTGGTTGATACTCGATGCTACACTCATTGAGATTAGACTTTTGAGATATTTAGGCTGCAATTAAGATTCTTGAGCTAAAACAATGCCTGAGAGAAAGATCATTGATATGAGATCCCTAGAACCCAATTACTACTTCTAGTACAGGTTGAGCCAACTAAACTTCAAAAGGGTACTTACCCATAAACCTCATGCAAGCCTTTAAACCTAAGGTCTTTGTGTGACTTGTTTGTGTTTTCTATTTTGTTTTGAGCATAAAAATAACATCATGAACATCATAACATATCATTTGCACTAACCATTTCAAGGACCTAGGGATTTATCTCTTCTCTATTTTGTAGGTTATGGATTCCGCTCGCAGAAATACCATTCGGGTCAACTTCGTAGGAATACCTTCCAAGCTTAGGGAATTGGTCTTAAAGGTTCCTGAAAGTTCCCAATTCAAAAAAAGACATGGTTACTTGCTCAGTTTGGTTACTACTGGTTTTGATGAGGGTATGATGAGCGTCATATTCCAGTTCTTTGATCCTAAACACCATTTCTCCACATTCCCCGATTATCAATTGGTGCCCATGTTGGAAGAATTCTCTAAACTACTTGGAGTGTCTATATTGGAGCAGATACCCTTCACAGGTTTAGAACAGGATCCAAAGTCTGAAGATGTTGCCAAAGCCTTGCACTTGAAGCCATCTAACATTGAATCTAAGTGGGAAAGGAGAAGTGGAGTTAAAGGTATTCTTGCAAAGTTTCTGATAGAGAAAGCTCAGGTATTCCTAGACGCCATGAGTTTCCATGCTTTAGAGGATATCTTGTCCCTCCTGATCTATGGGTTGGTATTGTTCTATAATCCGGACCAACTTATATATGTAAACGCCATCAATATTTTCCTTACTCACAATCCAGTGCCTACACTGCTCGGGGATATCCTACATTCTCTCAATACCCGTACTATGAAGAAGCGAGGAACTCTTATGTGTTGTATACCTTTTCTCTATAGGTGGTTTATTTCTCACCTTCCTTGATCAGTAATGAAGAATGAGCTAGGTTTAAAATGGTCTCAAAGGTTGATGTCTCTTTCTCACTCTGATATCTATTGGTCTTCTCGCTCTCAAGAAGACATCTCTATTATTGATTGTTGCAGAGAGTTTCCTAATGTCTCTTGGAATTAGAGGAGGCATCACTTACAAACCTTCTTTAGCCTTACATCAGTTTGGTTACGCGCGAAGATATGGTCCTTCTGATATGCTCATCCAGGTTATGGTGTTCGATTACAATAATGATCTACAAGCTTATCGTCAGAGGTTCATACGTGCTTGGGGCATGGTTAAGAAGACTGATGGTAAGACTTTATGGCACAGGAATTCCATCCCTTTGGAACCTTACCTCAAATTGGTGCGAACTCGTGCTCAAAGTCTTATGATGCCATATCCTTCCATCTTACCAGTGATATTAGAGCCTATTTCTCAAGGGGACGAGTCTTGCATTATTCTTCATCATGACATGCCAACAAACTTTGAAGAACTGCAAAGGTATTGGATCCAACTCAAGGAAGAACGGGACACCTTTGAGGCTCAATTCTATGCCAGTGAGAAGAAAGTGTTGTAATTAACGAAGCAACTTCACGAGGAACATAGCCTTAATGCTTATATCAACACAAAAAGGAAGCGTCCATGGGAAACCTATAAGTTGTAGAAGTTTTTAATTTTATTTCTTTGTAAACTTTTGTTTCATTTAAACTTACTAATAAAAAATCTTTGTTTCTGTTTTGAATAAAAGAGTTTAAATCCCACAAGGTCCTTGAAAACATCGCATAAACATGTCATGCATATCATTACATAAGCAGGTATTTCAAGACCGGTTTCTTATCTTTTCGCTGTTTATTTTAGCAAAAAGAAATGGCTCTTGAACAAAACATTAAGGATCTTCAAGCACAAAACTCTCAATTCCAGCAGATGTTCCTGGCTCTGGCTAAAGGACAGGAAGATCTGAAAGCTCTCATTGTTAAAGAGAAGACAAAGAAGGCAAAGAAACAAATTGGCATCCTGAACATGGGGAGAAGGTTTAGAGGACGAGCCAAGCGAGCTCTTGAATTCCCAACCCCATCAAATGAAGGGGATAATCAGGAAGAGGATAGAAAGAAAGTGAAAGAAGAAGATAACAGCCCAGAGTCTGATGAAGAGGAAGCAGATTATTCTGAGGAACAATGTCCTCCTGCCGATGACAAATGTAAACAACCGGGGGATCGTCTCAATGCTATGGAGATTTAGAGGGTACCCTGTTTGGACTTTGAAGAGCTAGGGTTGGTCTCAGGAGCGGTTATCCCACATAAATTCAAAGTTCCAACCTTTTCAAAATATGATGGTGTTTCATGTCCCAAACTTCATCTAAGGTCTTACGTCAGGAAGATTCAACCCCATACAGCTGATAGGAAGTTATGAGTTCATTTCTTTCATGAGAGTTTGTCAGGGACGCAGTTAGAGTGGTTCTATCAATTGGAAGGAACCAACATCCACAATTGGGAAGATTTGGCTGCTTCTTTTTACAAGCAGTATCAATACAATGCTGACCTCGCTCCAACCCGCATGAAACTCCAAAGCATGTCTATGGGTTCCAGTGAGGGTTTCAAAAATTATGCCCAAAAATGGATGGATCTTGCAGGTAGAGTCCAGCCTCCCCTGTCTGATAGGGAGTTGGTAGATATGTTTATGGGTACCCTGACAGACCCATTTTTCAACCATTTGATTGGATGCTCTTCAGCCGGATTCACCGAGCTGATATTGACAGGAGAACAAGTGGAAGTTGGTATCAAGAGTGGTAAAATCCAAGGGCCGCATATTCAAGTACTGCAAATAAGTCATTCAGTGGAAAGAGGGAGGTCAATGTTGCCTATGGTCAAAGAAATCATGGTAAAATTAAACACCGTCCAATGGTAGGAGTTGTAATGATCTCCAATCCTGCATCAGCTCAACGATAAAATAATTAGCACATGCAGGATGCGCTTAGAAGAAAATTGACCAGAATCAACATGCCTTTGTCTCAGGCATTGCAGCACTTGGTGAAGGCTGACCTGGTCACTCTGAAGGATCCTCCCCAAAACCCAAACACTTCCTCTCCCTGTTACAATCCAAATGCACGGTGTGCTTACCACTCCAACAGTCCGGGGCATGATACGAATGATTGTTGGGCTTTGAAGAATAAAGTTCAAGACCTTATTGATGCAAAGGAGATTGAATTTGACCCTCCTGAAACTCCAAATGTAATAACTGCACCAATTCCCAAGCATGACAACGATATCAATTTTGTTGATGATGTTTTGTTTGTTTCTTCTGATCAAGGGTATCAACGTCTAATAGACAACTAGGAGATCCTATTTGAGAAGGTTCCCTTTATAAAAAGCTTGTGCGAAGATGTATCAATTATTACCAATTCTAACAATCCTACATGGATCTCCTCTAAAGGTCCTGTGAGGATTACCACCAGTCCTAAAGTTGCTCCCCTGATCATCACCTCTCCAGGACCAATACCAAATTCCTCTGATAAGGCATTTCCTTGGAATTATGGAGCTGACGTCTATTACCATGGCGTCAAGCAAGACCCATTGGCTATCAAGAATGAAGTTACTGAAGATACTAATCCTTACATTGACAATAGTGTTGGGACCAGTAAGGTTACCAAAAGTGGAAGAAATTTATCTCCTGAAATCTCTCCAAAGACTATTGCTACTCTTGTTGATATTCCTGCTACTGAGTCAACGGAGACTCGGGGCAAAGAAGTATCGATTGAACCTGCCCGAAAGGAGGAACCGAAAGAAGCAATTACTGAGGCCTCCAAGCAAGAAATGGAGGAAATTTTGAAGATCATACGGAAAAGTGATTACAATGTTGTGGAACAATTGGGGAAGACCCACTCGAAGATTTCAATGCTAGCTTTATTTTTGTGCTCTGAGGCCCATGGTAAAGCCTTGGTGAAGTTTCTAAAGAATTCTCATGTGCCACAAGAGACTTCTGCCGACCAATTTGAGAACTCTGTTGCGTGTCTGATTGCTGATAATGGACTGGGATTATCCAATGCTGATTTGACTCTTAAAGGAAGAAAACATAATAATGCCCTGCATGTTTCTATTGAGTGTAGGGGCACTACTTTGGCTCACGTATTAGTTGATACGGGTTCGTCTCTGAATGTTCTACCCAAAAGTGCCTTAGACAGATTGGATTGTGAAGGACTTACATTTAAGCCCAGTAACATTATGGTGAGGGCTTTTGATGGTTCCAAAAGAATGGTACACGGGGAGGTAGACATTCCCATTAAAGTTGGTTCCCAAAATTTTGACTCCACTTTCTATGTGATGGACATTCGTCTGTCTTACTCCTGCTTACTAGGACACCCTTGGATTCATGGGGCTGGTGCTGTCACTTCCACTTTAAATCAAATGTTAAAATATTCGGTTAATGGAAATATTATTACACTCTGAGGTGAAGAAGAGTATATGGTAAGCCACCTTAATTCTTTTAGATATGTCGAAATGGACGGAGAGTTCATTGAAACCCCCTGTTAGAATTTTGAAGAGGTTCCCCAAACGATCGCTATCACCAAAGCTACTACTGTTGTTCTGAAGGTTACTAGGCCCCCACTGAAGATGGCTTCTCTGAAGGACGCCAAGGTTGTGATTGAAGAAGGTGGGTGTATTATTTGGGGCCAACTCCATGACATCTCCTATAAGTATGACAAATTTGGTTTGGGTTTCACTTCAGGAGCTCAAAAGGCTGTTCATCGTGCTCGTGCCAGAGGACCACCACTACGCATCAATAACCATGGAGTCAATGTTGTGGAGGACGTTGACATTGACTGTGACCTGGAGAATTGGATCTTCCCTACTATCAACGGTGTACTTAATAATTGGACGGCTAGAGACTTTGTTCCTATCTCTTTTATCCAGGAGTAATTGTTTTTTTCCGTTTTTTGGATATGTAATCTTTGAACAAATAAACTCTAAACCTTGTGTCTTACCTGAGACACAACGGTCTATTTGTGAGGGTTATCACACTTCATTTTCATATGTCATTAATAAACCGTTGGACGTTTTGCATTCAAATTTTATACTCTCTGTCTTTTCTTTTTACTTTATTTTGTCAAAATAGCCAATGTGCTCTTACACACACCTACATGTCAAATTGTAGATCCACATCCACCCTGGATCCCATTGATAACAGTTCTGCTATCGCCAGTTATGACTTTGAAAATCTGATCTACCAAGCTAAGGACGAAGATGAGGAAGATTGTGAAGTACCAGGAGAACTTGCTAGACTATTACAACAAAAGGAAAGAGCAATACAGCCTCATGAAGAGTCGATCAACGCCGTAAACTTGGGTATTGAGGAGAATAAAAAGGAAGTCAAGAAAGGTGCCCACTTGGAGAATGGTGTCAAAGAACGATTAATCAAAATGTTACGTGACTATGTTGAGATCTTTGCCTAGTCATGCGAAGACATGTCGGGGCTTGATACTGATATTGTGGTTCATCGTCTACCGAAAAAAGAAGACTGCCCTCCAGTGAAGCAGAAAGTTCGTCGTATGCATCCTGAAATGTCAGAAAAGATCAAGGTTGAAGTCATAAAACAGTTCAATGCTGGATTCTTAGTTGTTACTTCTTATCCACAATGGGTTACGAACGTGGTACCGGTACCTAAGAAGGACGGTAAAGTGTGTACGCGTGTGGATTACAGAGATTTGAATAGGGCGAGCCCAAAGGATGACTTTCCGCTTCCCCATATTGATGTTCTGGTTGACAACACCGTACAACATAAGATATTCTCCTTCATGGACAGTTTCTCCGGTTATAATTAGATCAAAATGGCGCCTGAAGACATGGAGAAAACAACTTTCGTCACACAGTGGGGCACTTTCTGCTACAAGGTTATGCCATTTGGGTTGAAAAAAGCTGGGACAACCTATCAGTGTGTTATGGTAGCTTTGTTCCATGATATGATCCATCACGAGATAGAGGTCTATGTTGACGATATAATAGCCAGGTCTCAGACTGAATAAGAACACCTTAACCATTTGCAATAACTATTTGAAAGGCTGAAGAAGTACAAGTTGAGACTGAACCCGAATAAGTGCACCTTTGGAGTAAGATTCTGTAAACTCCTAGGTTTCATTGTCAGTGGCAAATGTGTTGAGTTAGATCCTGCAAAAGTTAAATCTATACAAGAGATGCCAACTCCCTGCATCTATAAGGAAGTTAGAGGTTTCTTGGGACGTCTAAACTATATTGCCAGATTCATTTCCCACCTAACCGCCACTTGTGAACCAATATTCAAATTACTGAAGAAAGATAAAGTAGTGAAGTGAAACGATGATTTCCAGATGGCCTTTGACACAATCAAAGAATATCTTCAAGAACATATCATTTTAATTCCACCAGTTAAAGGAAGACCTTTGATCATGTACTTAACAATGGTGTTAGAAAATTCAATGGGGTGTGTGCTGGGGCAACATGACGAGTCTGGTTGAAACGAGAACACAATATACTACCTTAGCAAAAAGTTTACTGACTGTGAAACAAAATACTCACTGCTCGAGAAAACTTGTTGCGCTTTGGCATGGGCTGCTCGCCGACTAAGACAGTATATGTTGACTCACACTACCTTATTAATATCTAAAATGGATCCTATCAAATACATATTCGAGAAGTCCGCTCTCTCTGGAAGAATAGAAAGATGGAAAATGGTTCTGAACAAATTTGACATTCAATACACTACTCAAAAGGCAATTAAAGGAAGTGTGATAGTTGATCATTTGGCTCATCAGGTTGTAGACGACTACCAATCAATGAGTTTTGAGTTCCCGGACGAGAACATTATGCTAGTAACTGACTGTGAAGAACCTGGACAAGATGAAGGACCTGAAAAGGATCCCGGTTGACTGTGGTCTTTGACGGAGCTTCCAACGTGCTCGGTAATGGCACTAGTGATGTGATTATCTCTCCCGAAGGCTATCATACACCCTTCAATTCTAGACTACATTTTAACTGCACCAACAATATGGCCGAGTATGAAGCGTGCATTATGGGTATCAAGGCTGCTATTGATATGAGGATCAAGTTCTTACAAGTATACGGAGATTCAGCCTTGGTAATCAGCCGAGTTAAGGGAGAATGGGACACGAAGCATCCTAATATCATCCCTTATCGAGATCATATATTAACATTGATCCCATATTTTGAGGAGATTATCTTTGAACATGTTCTATGAGAAGAAAATCAGTTAGCGGACGCGTTAGCTACCATGTCATCCATGTTTAAGGTCAGATGGGATAACGAAGCCCCTCATATCACTATCGAAAGATTAGATGAACATGCATACTGTTATGAGATTGATACTGAGGGAGTAGAGGAAAAGCCTTGGTTCCACGAGGTGAAAAGGTATCTTGAAGCCCAAGAGTACCCTGAGGGGGCGTCCATCAATGACAAGAAGTTTCTGAGAAGGTTCTCTTCCAAGTTCTTCCTGAGTAACCAAATCTTATATAAGCGCAACCATGATTCCACTTTACTTTGATGTATGGATAAGAGAGAAGCTGAGAAGATCATGGAGGATATGCATGAAGGTATCTTTGGAACTCATTCTAGTGGGCACACAATGGCTAAAAAGATTTTGAGGGTAGGTTACTATTGGTCCACTATGGAAACATATTGTCATCATCACTCCCAAACTTGTCACAAAGGCCAAATTTATGTTGACAAAGTACATGTGCCTCTGGTTCCTTTAAACTTCTTGACTGCTCCTTGGCCATTCGCAATGTAGGGTATTGACATGATTGGAGAGATTAGACCTACCGCTTCCAATGGAAATTGCTTCATTGTCGTTGCCATTGATTACTTCACGAAGTGGGTAGAGGCAACCCCATTTGCTTTTGTTACCAAGAACATTATGGCTCAGTTCATCAGACATAATCTTATATGTCGGTATGGTATCCCAGAAATAATTATCACAGATAATGGTACCAACCTAAATAATAATATGATCACTGAGCTCTGTACGCAATTTAAGATCCAACGTCATAACTCGTCTCCTTATCAGCCGAAAATGAATAGCGCTGTGGAGGCCGCCAATAAGAATATAAAGAAGATTATACAGAAGATGACGGTAACATATAAATACTGGCACGAAATGTTACCATTTTCTTTTCATGGTTACCGTACCTCGGTGCGCATGTCAACAGGAGCAACCCCGTTTTCTCTCGTATACGGTATGAAAGTATTTTTACCCGTCGAAGTCCAGATCCCTTCCCTAAGAATCATGAAGGATGCAGGTTTAAACGAAGACGAATGGATTTAGACTCGACTGGACCAATTGAACCTGATTGACGAGAAGAGGCTCGCGGTTGTTTGTTATGGTCAGATGTACCAGAAACGTATGATCAAAGCTTTTAACAAGAAGGTCAAACGTTAGGTATATCAAGTTGGTGACCTAGTAATCAAGCGCATCATCCTGCCACAAGGTGATCCCAGGGGCAAGTGGACTCCTACATACGAATGACCATTTATGATCAAACATATATTTTCTGAAGGAGCTATGATATTAACCACCATGGACGGTGACGACCTTCTGCACCCTGTAAACACGGACATAGTTAAAAGATATTACGCATGAAAAAAGACCCGCTAGGTTGACTGGCCTAGGCAAAAATAAGGGTGTGATACGGTGGCAGAACCGACTATTAATACTGGTTTACGTTTTTTGTTCGCAAATGTCGCGGTAAGCAAGAGTCGCCACCGGCTTTTATTTCATCCAACAAAGGAAAAGGAAAAAGAACAGAAAAAACCTTTTTCAAGATGTTTCTGAGTACGGGGGTAGATTATAGAAAGGGAAGGTGTTAGCACCCTTTCTATCCATGGTTTTCCATGGGCTCTTAGGTACTTGCTCATTTTTTGAAATTGCTTTAATGTGTTTATGTTTTTGAAAAAAAGTTTTGAAATCTGCCTTAGTACGGCGTTTCACTTTATGGTAACCCTTGTATCATTCCTCAAGGGTGTGATAAAATGTTTTTGAAAACTTTGTTTGAAAAGCTTGTTTGAAAGTGTATGTGTAAAAATTGTTGTTTTGAGCAAGTACCTAACAGTTATCTACCTACTCGAAAAAAGGCGTTCTTTTCCTCCTATCCTTTAGACCTTGTTATCCTATTATTAATTAGTAGGTAACTCTAGTCTTTGGATGTTTGAGGGACTATCGAAAGGGACATAATGGTCATTGAAGGCAACATGTAAGGATACCTTAGTATTTCGAAGGGACTGTCATCATATAGGCAACATCGAGGAACAAGGTCATTTCTCGTAGGCAACTCGAGGGACATTAAGGGACTATGATCTTTTTGATGACATTAGAATTGAGGGTCTTTTTCTAAGATATCCCTACGTTCGAGGGACATGACCATTGTTTTCCGAGGCAACCAAGTGGGGAGTATCCTAGGGTTGCAAGTGTGCAACAATGTGTTTTTTCAGTTATATTTATCTTGCAATTAGGGTTTTCTATCGTTCATTTTTATCTTTCCATACAATTCTATTAATCTAAGCATTGCATAAAATATAGTAGCAGAAAGTAAAGGCAGAAATGTAAATCTAAGCTATTACAGAGCTTTGGGGCAGTTACATAATAGTGAAGAGTGCGGAAAAGAAATCCTAAAACTATTACATCCCGGAAGCAATTACATGATAATGATTAAAAAAATGAGGGGAAAATAAAGCTACGCTATTACAAGTGAACGCGCCCTATACACTTTATCTAGGAAAATTAAAATAAGATGACAATAGAAAAGAAAATGTTTTGGTGATTTTTTATGAAAAAATGATTTATGATAATTAATTAAATAAACCTAAAAAAATTAATTTATTTTAATTACTAAAAAAATGTTAATTTTGAAAAAAAAGGTTAATAAAAAAACCTAAAACCTAATTAATTTTAATTAATAAAAAAAGGTTAATTTTAGAAAAAGTTAATTAAATATCTAAATCCTAATTAGTTCGAATTAAAAAAAAAGGTTAATTTAAAAAAAAGGTTAATTAAAAAATAACCTAAAAAACCTAATTAATTTTAAGTAAAAAAGGTTAATTTTGAAAAAAGGAGAAAGAATTAAGTTTGCCAAAAAATAGATAGGGGAAGAAACATCAATGAAAATAGGGTTAGAAAATAAAAATAATGCAAATGTCAGGGGTGAGTGTTGACCCAAAAATTAATTTAAAACTTAAAATTAAATTAAAAAAAACCTAAAATTAATTATTCGAGTTTATTATGAAAAATTATGAAAAATCAAAGGTTTGTGACTAATGTTATGTTTTATGAAAAAAGTTTTAAACATAAAGAATGAAAATAGGTAAAAGGATAAATATAAAGGAAGAAAACCAAAACCAATAGGGGTGGTTATTGAACCCACGCCCTTAACCTTCTCAAGATGTCTGACTTTCCATGCATTGGTGGTTATTCTGTTTTGACCTCTACGTTTGGTAATAACCCTGCACGGGATCCCGTCTAAATCTGCAGTGTTGAATCTCATGAACACATTAAATAAATTACTATATCATGAAATACAAATAAAGCAAATATATGAAATTTTGTAATATTAAAATCGATATGGCATGTATGAATGCTTCTATACCCTTTTGATCATAGAGATCAAACCAGCCTTACCCTTACCGGAGAAGTAGTGAGATGTAGGTTTGTAACAAGGATGACTTGTTTGTAATGAGATGGGAGTTTGTAATAAGGATTTCAAGGTTTTTAGGGTTCTTGAAAGAATTTGATATTTTGACAGGATTGTGGTAAATGTTTTTTTCGTTTGTCGTGTCCTGTTTGTGTGAAAAGTGAGATTATATAATGAAAATTAGAGAAAAGATACGGGCTTTGAATGTGCAATTGGGCCTCCAATAACCACAAACAATAGTGCAGATTTTTATTCACTTGAGTCCGTCACGTTCTAGGCTAAATCGCAGGGGTTTAAGTGCAATTTTTGAAGTTCAAATTTGAAAACAAAATGTATCCTACATCGAGAACTAATTCCTGTCCAAAAATGGGCTCAATCGGTTAAACGGTGAATTAGTTATGAATTTTCGATGTTTCGCCGCAGACATACTTATTTTGGGCTCTAGTGTCAACTCTGACACGTTCTTCAATAAAAAACTGGTATTGATTGGAGCATAACCCAGTCCCGACTTTTGAAGCAAAGTTGTAGATCTCTGAGTCAGTGACCTTGTGTAAAAATATGGACCCGATCCGATAAAAATTGACCGAGTTATGAATTTTCGAAGTTTCAACCCAGATGAAATAATATTCAGCATTCAGGATTTTCGGCCCGTCACGCGCACTCTGGGAAAAAAATGAAGGTCTTTTGGATACCGTTCAAACTCGATATCTCTTGTGAAAATGTAGCCAACTAAATTTGTGAAATTATGGCGCCGGAACCAGCTCAATACAATGAAAATCAACCAAGTTACAATTTTATGAATATGACGCAAATAAACTTATGTCACAAATTTTCTGTATAAAAATACTTGATAAATCCGCATTTTTGAAGATCTTCTGATCAAAATTGGCTTCCAGCCGTGAGATATGAAATTGTAGATGACGTCAAGACGGAATTTTGGTCACCAGAACGGGTTCAAAACAAGCCACGATCTTCAAGTTATGAATTTTTTAGTGCGTAAAAACTGCACTTTCAGCACACTTTTTCACCATGTTTCTTCGGGAAAACTCACACATTCGGAGACCTTCTTTAAAAAATTGACTCTTGAGCCGAACCTGAATTTGAGAATACGTCATCAGAGATATCTTGGCGAAAGAACACCTGAATATGACGCGCCGGGTTGGACTTGTGAATCTTTGAACCCCGAATCATTGCAAAACAGCGAACCGATCTTCAACACGGAAAATACTCTGAGAACATCCATTGGCGAAATAAATGTCACTTGTAACCTGAAGAAGCTTGCTAAATATACCTTGATTCCATAACCATAAAACCAATGGTATGCGTCTATGTAATAATGAAATGTAAGCCAAAAGGTCGAAATAAAGAGGGTAAATTTTGGGGTACAACAGCTGCCCCTGTTCAATCTTCTTAAACATGAGGATGTAGATTGGCTGTCTGCCTTTCGTAATCTGAAGGTGGAAGATGATTGAACACTAGAGTGCCCAGAAATTTTCACTCGTATGAGATGGTGCTAGAATATGTAGGTAGTATCGGGAATGGGCTTAAAGATGCCATTTGGAGGAGATGACGGAAGGTCACCGAAGATGGACTTAAAGATGCCATCTGGAAGATATGACAGAGAATCGTCAGAGATGGGCTTAAAGATTCCACCTAGAGGATGTTTATTTCCCGAGATATTCCTTTGATGAGAATTCATGTTCTTGTCGTTGAGGAGGAATCTGTTGAGGAATGTTGGTCTCTGTCTTGGGAGAAATAGAATTTTAGGAGCTTCAGTTGTCTGTTACTCTACTAGGGAATCATATCTTAGTCGAGGAGGTGAAAGTGAACCGCTATCTGGTCGTGCTCCAGGCTTTACAATGACTTTCTGAGGATAATAAGATTAACTGTTATCTGGTTGTGCTCCAGGTTTCGCAGTGGCTTACTGGGGAGATGAGATTAAACTTGTTATTTGGTCATGCTCCAGGCTTTGCAATCTCAAAAACTGTTATTTGGTCGTGCTCCAGGTTTCAGAAGGAATTAAGTGGTTGTCCGGTCGCATCCGTGTTTCAACTTGAATTTAAGGCATACTAATATCCGGTCGTTTCCAGGCTTCATAGTAATTGGCCGAGTAAACTGCTATCTGGTCGAATTCCAAGCTTTGCAGTACCTCATGCTGTTATCTGGTCGTGTCCTAGGCTTCAGTAATTAAGATATTATCCAGTTGATTTCCGGGCTTCATAGCTTGTGTGATGCGGTGGGAGAACTGACTTGAGGTTTTGCGTTTTTTTGTTTGCAATTGTTTCGGTTTAGCAAGAGTCGCCACCGACTTTTATTTTATCCAAAAGGAAAGGTAAAAAAGCACAGGAAAGACCTTTGAGATTGTTTTTGGGTTCGGGGGGTAGATTATGAAAAGGGAAGGTGCTAGCACCCTTTTCATCCATGGTTTTCCATGGGATCTTAGTTATTTGTTTTAGATCACTTGCTTTTGCTTTTCAATTGTTTGAAATGGTGCTTTTGTGTGTGGTTTTGAAAATATTTTAAAAAGAGGCCTTTGTCTAGGAAACCTTTGTAATTATTCTTGTTTCAATGTATACAAAGGTGTTTGTCTTTTGAAAAATGTTTCAATGTTTGAAAGTTTGTTTTGGGAAATGTTTTGAAATTGTGTTGTGTGTTTTTGAAATTAGCAAGGATGGTTTGCAAGTTTGATCAAGTAACTAGGAGTTGTCTACCCTACTCAAAGATCTTTCCTACACATTTTTAACCCTTTGACATTGTTGTTTTACCATTGCATTTGGTAAACAACCTTGTCTTTGGATGTTAAACGGGACTGGCGTGGGTCATCGTATGGCCATGATAACAATGTTGCCAAGTATCTTAGCAAGTTTTTTGAGGGACTAGATCATTTTTGTATAGGAAACCAAGATAGCGTCATCGAGGGACTATGATCTTTTGTTTTGATTTTGTTTTGCCAAGATACCTAGAATGCATACCATGGCCATTTTTAAGGCAACAAGTGGATGAAACCCTAGGGGTGCTTGTGTGCATTGTGTTGTCATTTTTCATGCTTTTTGTCTTGTGTTTAGTCATGCTATTTGCTTGATTTTGGTCTTTGCATATAAACCCTAATCTTACTATCATGGCATTTGAAAGCGATAAAATGCGTAAAAGTAAATCTAAGACTATTACAACATGATTATGGGGAGGGGGATACAAGTTTGAATAGGGGAATATTTACACAAAAATAAAACCCTAATTCAACTATTACAACCAAATTGAATTCATTGTACCAATAATAAATTGACAAATATTTAAATATGCAAATAAATATAAATATGCAAAATGTTTTTGGTATTTATTTTATGTATGTAAAATAAATTATTTAATGCCTCAAAAATAAGAAAAATATTAATGATTATTTTTGGAAGGGGTGGAAACCCTAATTTTTGTTTTAAGAAGAAAATGCATTATATTATTTATTTATTCATTTTTATGTACAAAAATAAATAAATAAAAATATATACAAAAATGTTAAAAATAAATATTTGTGAGAAAATAATATTTTAAGTGTATAATATAAAAAAAAAAATATGTAAGTATTTTAATTTTATTTACAAATTTATTTAAGAAAATAAAAGTATTTAACCTAATAAACTATTTTTGTCATAAAAAATAATAAAAATAATAAAATAAAAATGTAAAAATTAAGAAAATATTTTTGATGTTTTTTAATGTTCAAGAAAAATAAATAAAGTCAGAAAATGAAAATAGAAATGGAAAATATGAAAAAATAAAAACAATGGGCCAATGGGGTGTAGGAAGTAAACAGGGGGTGTCAATAGCCAGCAAGAGCCAGGCCCAGCCCAACTCACTTCATCCCTAACCTCTGAAACAGAAAACGCGCGTATCCTTGTTCAAATCTGGAACTCCTGCATACGTGCTCAAAAACAAAAACTTGCAACATGAAAGTTATAGCTCTTGATCACACGATTCTAACCATGTAAAAAACTTGATCTAACTCTCAAAGACCAAAGAGAATTTCATTGGCCCTAAATCTTGACCTAGTTTTTTCAAAAAGTTCAACTATCAAATACTCCTAGCTCATTTAACATAAATGAATTCTATGCATATGTACAACTCAAGGACAATGGGGACTACATTTTTGCTTCACAAACCTAAGCCTAATGATTCCTAAATAGAGAGATAAAAGTTTGAGAAATACCTGTTTCATTCAAGTTCGAATATGGCAATGCAGCAACTTTCAGTGAGGCCTGAGGTTCTTTTGAGCTTGCTTGATGTTCCCTTGATCTTTCCCAATGCTTGGCTTGCTTTGATGGACTGAATATGCTTGTAGAACTCAACCTGCAAAGCTTCAAAGCAAAAATGGTGAAGTGTGAAAATGGAGTTACAGTGGCTTGAGAATGGTTGGGATAGTTTAGGTATGTTGTATGGAGTGTGTTGGAACTGGTTTCAAGCAAAACGCACGAGTGGATTTTGATTTGGAAGTGAATCTGCAGAACCTGCCCCGTTTTTGCAAGAACTTGTGATTTTTGTGTTGAAGGGTATTTGAGAGGCTTAGAGCTCGTGTTTTGGACTTGGTATATTGTTTTAAACTTGTTTGAAATGTTCACAAGCTTTGGTTTTATAAGATTGAAGAGTTGTGTTGCTTTTGCAAGTTGACTTGTTTTTTGAAGAAAAGGTGGGAAGTGACAAAGGCAAGGCCTGTACAGGCTAGCTCCAGGCCTGCACATAGTTGGTAAACCTTTTCTGATCTTTGTGGATGTGGTTTGCTGTAAAGATTAAGTTCAATGCTCAAGACAAACAAAATTGCATAAAGTGTGCTTTATGTAAATGGCATTGTTATCTTTTTGCCAAAAAAGGATTAAACCTTTGTATAATGCTCCATAGATCAGAACAATGCCCTAATCCAATGTTTTTGCATTTAATTTATGAGTGTGGAAAGGTTTAAGGCCTGTAAAACAAGTACAAGCATGCTTTTGACAGAATTGCAAGTTGTAGCAATGGTGCAAAATGCTTTGGTCAAAAGTGATATTTTTCCATTTTCAATCCTTCGATTCTCCCTAACCACAAATGATCTTGGAGAGTTCTTGGACATTTTGGAAATCTTGTAACATGCTCTACAATCCATCTTTGAAATGAATTTTGAGATTCCACTTGGAACTATGTGAAAAATTGCCATGAAGATAGGTCAAAATCCTGCCTAAACTAGGGCAAAATTTCACTAAGTTAGAAAGTTTTTGGACCCCTATTCACAAAATCATAACTTGAGATCCAAGCATCCTTTGAGAAGACTTTGTGAATCACTGTTGTAGATTTTGTGGAGGACTACAACTTTCATTTTGGAAGTTTTCTTTGAATCCAATTTCATCATGGTGAAAAAGTTGGGAAAAGTTGGGAAAAAATAAGAAATTTTCATAACTTAGAAAATTTCTAAGTTATGAAAATTTTCCATTTTAAACCCTAATTTTGAAATTTGAGTTTCTTGGTGAACAAGTTTCATGTTTTGACACATCTTGATGAAAAATGACCCTTGGCACTTGATTTTGACCAAAAAGTCAAAGTTTGACTTTTCAGTGTACAATTGATTTTTGATCAGTTGATTGGAAAATTCATTTGTCAATCAAATGCATTTGAGATCTTTTGAACCTTGTGATTAGGTAAATAGGATGCCATTGAGTCCTTGAATCCATGCTTGAACCCAATTTTTCATTGGCTAGGATAAAAATCAGAAATTGCCCTTCTACAGTCAAAACCCTAAAAATGACCATTTTGCCCTTTTAATGATCTGATCAAATTTCTCGAGGAGTTGTGGTCCAAACTTGATCAAATGGTTCATATGAGTTTATAATGTTGATATGGATAAACAATTATGAGGTTTGACTGTAAATTGGCCACAGTTGACTTTTTCCCCAATACAGCTGATTTTTAGGTCAACTGTCCAATTGACTGGGCAAAAATTTGATTCAAAGCTTGAAACTTGGTATGAGCCATCTTATAAGTCAAACATGAAGTATGAAAGTCACATTGAGCATTGGAAGTCCAAAAATCCCTGTGCAAACTCAAACCCTAATTTTAGGTCAATAGTGTAAGGAGATGTCTTGAGTTGAACAAACCCTAATCCAGTCTTGAGTCCAAAGAGTCTTGTGATGAAAATCTTGATAAAATGAGAGGGCAAATTTTGGGGTACAACAGCTGCCCCTGTTCAATCTTCTTGAACCTGAAGAGTTAGATTGGCGATTTTGTCGTTCGTGACTCGAAGGTAAAAGATGATTGGACACTAGAGTGCCTGTAAATTTGCACTCGTCAAAAATGTAGTTGAGGGAATGGGCTTAAAGATGCCATTTGGAGATGTGATAGAATCTTGTTGGAGATGGGCTTAAAGATGCCATCCAAGGATATTTGTTAAATTGAACATTGTAAGTCAGAAGAATAAGTATCAGAATGATATCCATGTCTGGAACGCATCTGAACTGTATCTGGGGACTGAATCTATATGAGCAAGGGTATAGCTTCCGTGTCTGGAGCGTATATGAGCTGTAACTGCATCTGAATCTATACGAGCAAGGGTATAACTGCCGTGTCTGGAGCGTATCCGAGCTGTAACTGTATCTGAATCTATACGAGCAAGGGTATAGCTGCCGTGTCTGGAGCGTATCCGAGCTGTAACTGCATCTGAATCTATACGAGCAAGGGTATATCTTCCGTGTCTGGAGCGTATCCAAGCTGTAACTGTATATGAATCTATACGAGCAAGGGTATATCTGCCGTGTCTGGAGCGTATCTGAGCTATAACTGCATCTGAATCTATACGAGCAAGGGTATAGTTGTCGTGTCAGGAGCGTATCCGAGCTATAACTGTATCTGAATCTATACGAGCAAGGGTATAGCTTCCATGTCTGGAGTGTATCCGAGCTGTAACCGTACATGATCATGAATGAATAGCAGGATGACTTCCGTGTCTTGAGCATCTTTGGGCTGGGAAAAAAGTCAGAATAAGTGACAGAATGGCAACCGTGTCTGGGGCGTATCTGGACTATATCTGAAGTTGAGATCTGTATGAATAGAAGAATAACTTCTGTGTCTGGAGTGTATCCTTACTGTATCTTGACTTTGAAATTCTGAATGAGTAACAGAATTACCTCCGTGTCTGGGGTGTATCCATATTGTATCTGAAAGCTTGAATCAAATTTTTGCCCAGTCAATTGGACAGTTGACCTAGAAATCAGCTGTATTGGGAAAAAAGTCAACTGTGGCCAATTTACAGTCAAACCTCATGAATTTTGACCCACATCAACATTATAAACTCACATGAACCATTTGATCAAGTTCGTACCACAACTCCACAAGAAATTTGATCAAATCATCAAAAGGGTAAAATGGTCATTTTTATGGTTTTGACTGTACAAAGGCAATTTCTGACTTTTGACCTAGCCGATGGCCAATTGGGCTCAAACATGGACTCAAGGACTCAATGGCACCATCTTGACCTATTCAACAAGTTCAAAAGATCTCAATTGCATTGATTGACAGATGAATTTTTCAGTCAACTGATCAAAATTTGACTGTACACTGAAAAGTCAAACTTTGACTTTTTGGTCAAAATCAAGTGCCAAGGGTCATTTTTCATCAAGATGTGTCAAAATATGAAACTTGTTCATCAAGAAACCCAATTTTGCAAATTAGGGTTTAAAGTTGAAAATTTTCATAACTTAGAATTTTTCTAAGTTATGAAATTTTCTTAATTTTTCCTAACTTTGCCCAACATTTTCACCATGATGCAATTGGATTCAAACAAAACTTCCAACATGAAAGTTGTATTCCTCCACAAAGTCTACAACTTTTATTCACAAAGTTTTCTCAAAAGAAGCTTGGATCTCAAGTTATGAGTTTTGGAACAAGGGTCCCTAAAACTTTTAACTTAATGAAATTTTGCCCTAGTTTAGGCTGGATTTTGACCTATCTTCATGGCAATTTTTCACATAGTTCCACTTGTAATATCAAGTTGCATTTCAAAGATGGATTGTATAGCATGTTGCAAGATTTCCAAAATGTCCAAGAACTCTCCAAACACATTTGTGGTTAGGGAGAATCGAAGGCTTGAAGTTGGCAAAAACTCACTTTTCATCCTTGGCATGTTCATGTTCATACAAATTGCAATTTCAAGTCAGCTTGCTTTTCACTAGATTACAGGCCTCAAAACCATTTCACACTAAATAATTAAGTGCAAAACCATTGGTCTAAGGCATTATTTTGGTCATTAGGGCATTATACACAAGATTAAGCCCTAAATGGTAAAAGATACATTACCATTTTTGCAAAAATGTGCTTTATGTCAAAACTGAATCCCTTGAGCATTGGTCCTTATCTGATGCAGCAAATCAAATCCACAAGTTGGAGGGGCCAAGGGCAAAGTGTGAAAGGTGGTGGATATCCTGTACAGGCCTGCTACACATCATTTCTCATGTTGGCTTAAAATACAAGAAAGATATCAAAAACACTAGAACTTGAAGATCAGCAAAAACCAACTTGTGCAAACATTTTAGCCATCTTTCTCATACCTCTCTGAGCCAGAAACACGATCTCTTGAGCCTTCAAACATCCCATAGCAAGAAATCACCTTCCATTGGCAAAACAGGGCAGAACCTGTAGCTTGATTTCCATAGCACAATTTGCTCGTGCGTTTTGCCCCAAGTTGGTTCAAACATCTTCCACATAACTCATCCAAGCTATCCCAAACCTTAAACACCAACTGTAACTCCATTTACAGGGTTTGCCATTTTCACTTTGAGCTTGTGCAGGTTGAGTTTTGTAGGCTTGTTCAAGTACATTCAAGGCAAGCTAGACATTGGAGAAGGTCAAGTGAAATTCAAGAAAGCTCCAAGACATCTCAAGCCTTGTTGAAAAGCTCCACATTGCCCTACACGAAGTTAGCTGAAACAGGTTTTTTTCAACTTCATATCTCTCTATTTAGGAACATTTAGACTTAGGTTTGTGAATAAGAAATGTAGTATTCATTTCCATGAAGTTGTACATATGCTCAGTTTTCATTTTTATTAAGCATGCTAAGAGAATTTGATCCATGAACATACTGAAAAAATTAGGTTAGATTTTAGGGCCAGAGAAATTCTCTCTTGTCTTTGAGAGTTAAGACAAGTTGTTTATATGGTTGGATTCGTCTTGAAATGCTCTACAACTTTGATGTTATGTGTTTTTGCAATAGAGCTCGTATATAGGATCTGGCAATTGTACCGGGCGCGCGCGTTTTTTTGAAAGTCAGAGGTTGAAGATGAAGTGGTGGGCTGGGCTTGGTCCTGGCTCACTATTGGCACCCCCTTTTACTTTTTGCACCCCCCTGGCCCAATTTCTATATATTTTATATTTTTGTATTTTTATTTTCATTTCTGATTTTTATTTTATTATTTCCAAATATAAAAAATACTCAAAAATATTTTTATAAATTTTTCATATTTATTTTGTATTTTATTTTCATTTTTCTAAAATTAATTTATTGATTATATACTTTTATTTTATTTATTGAAAACTTAAAAATAAATTATTTTTTTATCTTATCCTTGATTTTATTCACACCAAAAAATATCATTCTAAATATGTTTTTATTTTTGTATATATTTCATTTTGTTTTTATACATATTTAATATAATTAATATATATATACACACTTTTATTTTATTTAATAAATACTTGGGAATAAAAAACATGTAAAATATACTTTTTTTTATTATTATTATTTATATTTAAAATAATACCTTTTCCTAAATATATTTAATTTTTGTATATATATTATTTTATATTGTATACAAATAATGTAATTAATATATTTATTTTCTTAAAGAAAAATTAGGGTTTACCCTTAATAAAAAAAAATAATAATCCTTTTTATTATTCCTTTCTTTAAATATTTTTTTACATACATAAATAAACAAAAACCTTTTTTGCATAATTCATATTATTTGGTATATTTATTTATTTTGTTTATTTAAATATTGTCCATTTATTATTTACGCCATTATTCAATTGGGATGTAATAGTAAAACTAGGGTTTTTATTTTTTGTCAAATACACCCCCATTCAAAGATTGTACCCCCTTCCCCATAATCATGTTGTAATAGCTTAGACTTTTAATTCTGGCACTTTATGCTTTAAATTATACCATGATTAGAGATTAGGGTTTGTATGCAAAAATCCAAATCAACAAGTAGCTTGACTAATACAAAGACAAAAATGCATGAAAATCAAACACAAATGCACACTTGCACCCTTAGGGTTACATCCACTTGTTGCCTTAAAAATGGGCCATGTTATGCATGTTGAGTACTTTGGCAAAATAAAAACAAAGCAAAAGATCATAGTCCGTCGATGACGCTATTTTGGTTGCCTAAACAAAATGATCAAGTCCGTCAAAAAATTGCCAAAAATACTTGACACAATTGCTATCATGGTCTATACGATGACCCGCGCCTGTCCCGTTTAACATCCTTATACAAGTTTGTTTACCAAATGCAATGGTAAAAGCACATTGTCAAAAGGGTTAAAAACATATAAGAAAGATCTTTGAGTAAAGTAGGATAGATAACTCTTAGTTATTTGATCAAAGCTTGCAAAAACATCCTTGCTATTTTCAAACACACTTCACAACACAATTTCAAAACATTCCCCAAATCAAACTTTCAAACATTGAAATCTTTTCAAAAGACAAAACACCTTTGTATACATTCAAACAAGAATCATTACAAAGATTGCCACAATGATGGCCTCTTTTCCAAACATCTTTTAAAACCACACACGAAGAACCATTTCAAACAATTGGAAAAGTAAAGCAAGTGATCTAAACAAGTAACTAAGAGCCCATGGATAACCATGGATGAAAAGGGTGCTTGCACCTTCCCTTTTCATAATCTACTCCCCGAACCCAAGAAAACATCTCAAAGGTCTTTCCTGTGCTTTTTGGCCTTTCCTTAGGATAAAATAAAAAGTCGGTGGCGACTCTTGCTAAACCGAAACATTTGCGAACACAAAACGCAAAACCTTAAGTCAGTTCTCCCACCGTATCACAGAACTGGCGACTCTGCTGGGGAATTGTTTAAAAGTGGAGTAACCTTAGGGTTTAGATCACCTTTGCATGCTTATCTTGTTTGCTTTGATTGCTTTACAGTTGGTTCTCTTGTTTGGGTTTAAATCCTCCACCCGGATTTTTGGGAAACATTCATAGGTAAATAGCAATACATTATGGAAACTGTGCGGGGTATACCGACATGGTTGAAGCAATAGCTATATTAGTGCAACATATTTGTGGGTACCGGTAGCCTTTGAGTCAATCAAAGAGAATACGGGGCCGTTGAGTGATGTCATGCAGCACTAATGAACTCTTAGAACCTTACTTGACCATCTTGGCCTTATTAGGGGTAGTGAGATGACCGGCTTTGGTGCAGTCTGAAGTTGGTAGATACTCGACACTACACTCATTGAGGTTTTTTTTCTTGGAATATTTCGGTCGCCAGTTAAGTGGCCAAACTGAAACAATGAACACAGAAAATGATCCAGTGATATTGAGCTCCTTAGAACCCGGTTACTATTTATAGGAGAGGTTGAGCCAACTAACATCAAGAGGGTATTTACCCATGATACCTCATGCAAGCCTGAAACTAGGATCTTGTTTGACTTGTTTGTACATATGCTTGTGCATACATCATGAACATCATAAAGCATCATATGCATCCACTAACCATTTCAAGGGTATGGATCTTCATCTTTGTTCCTGTTTTGTAGGTCATGGAATCACTCCGCAGAAAAGCAATTCAGGTTAACCTTGTGAGAATCCCTCCTCAACTCAAGGAGCTTACTTCCAAGATTCCAGAGAATTCTCTCTTCAGGGAAAGACATGGTAGACTTCTCAACTTGGTCAACTCCAACATTGAAGAAGACATGGTAAAAGTCCTCTTCCAGTTCTTTGACCCTCTACACCACTGTTTCACATTCCCTTATTACCAACTAGTACCTACTTTGGAGGAATTTTCTCAACTCCCGAGGATTCCTATTCTTCATCAACTACCCTACAACGGTACGGAAAGAGAACAAAAGCTTGAAGATGTTGCTCAAGCCTTGCACTTGCAACCATCTGATATCAAAGGTCATTGGGAAACCGGAAGTGGTGTCAAGGGTTTATTGGAAAAGTTTCAGTTTGAGAAGGCACAAGACTGTTGGAATTCTCTAGATCTGCAAGCTTTTGAGGAGATTGTAGAACTTCTCATCTATGGGTTGGTCTTGTTCCCAAACCCTGACCAGCTTATAGATGTGAATGCTGTCAAGATTTTCATGTCTCGGAATCCTGTGCCTACATTGCTCGGGGACATCCTACACTCATTTTACATACGAACAATAAGGAAAAGAGGTGTTCTCATGTGTTGTACTCCTCTTTTGGAAAGGTGGTTTATTTCTCACCTTCCCTAATCAGTTTTGAAGAATTAGCAGGGTTTAAGGTGGTCACAACGGTTGATGACCCTCACACATTCTGACGTTCATTGGTGTTCTCGGTCCAGAGAAAATGTCATCATCATTGATCGTTGTGGAGAATTTCCTAATGTCCCACTACTTGGCATTAGGGGAGGCATTACCTACAACCTCTGTTTAGCTCTGAGACAATTTGGGTATGCCCGAAGGGATGGCCCTCATGACATGCTGATTCCTGACTTGGTTTTTGACTTTGACAACGACGCTCAAGGACTTCGACAAAGGTTTATCCGAGCTTGGAGGATGCCCAACAAAGTGGATAGTAAGACAATGGGACACAAGAATTCCATCCCCCTTGAGCCTTATCTCAAGTGGGTACGAACCCGCGCCCAGAGTCTTATGATGCCTTACCCCCACATTCTCCCCGTGATCAAAGAGCCTGTTATGGAAGGAGAGGTTCCAAACACCCTCCTACATCCTGACATGCCAACATCATTGGAAGAATTGCAAAAGAGTTGGATACAACTCAAGGAAGAGCGGAACACTTTTGAAGCCAGCTTCTATGCCAGTGAGAAGAAGTTTTTGGAACTTACCCGCCGACTTCACAAAGAGGAGACTCTCAACACTTACATCGCGCCAAAGAGGATGCGCAACGTCTTTTTACATTAAGAATTTTGTAATATTTTGCCCATGGGGAATTTATGTACTAACAAATTTCTTCTTATTAATATGACGTGTGTTCTTTTTTGATTACAACAAATTTGAATTTCTGAATCCTTGAATGCATTACATGAATAACATATCATTCATCATATGCATAAACAGGTCTTCACACCAGGTTTCCTTATCTTTCTGCTGTTTATTTCAGCAAGATGGATATAGAGCAGACGGTTAAAGATCTGTAAACACAGAATTCGCAATTCCAACAACTCCTCATGACCTTGGAAAAGGGTCAAGAGGACCTTAAAGCACTGTTAGAGAAAGAGAAGGAACCAGAAAAGAAGAAAAAGAAAAGAATTGGTGTGGCCACTATGGGAAGGAGATTTGAGCATCAGGCTAGGAGAGTTCTGGATTTCCCCTCAACGTCTGACGAAGGGGTTGGTAAAGTAAAGGGAGTTGCAATACCCTCCGAATCTGAGGCCGAAGAAGAAGAAGAGGAAGAGTATGAAGATTACTCCGAACAGCAGTACCCTCCGGCGGATGATAAGTATAAGAATCTTGAGGACCGGCTAGCAGCCATGGAAGTGCAAAGGGTACCTGGGCTAGATTTCGAAGAACTAGGGTTGGTTGCGGGGATCGTCATTCCTCCCAAGTTCAAAGTACCTACATTTGCTAAATACGACGGTTTGTCTTGTCCGAAGATGCATCTGAGGTCCTACGTCAGAAAGATCTAACCTCACTCTTCTGATAAGGATCTTTGGGTCCACTTTTTTCAAGATAGTTTGTCGGGTACGCAATTGGACTGCTTCTATCAACTTGAGAGATCTGATGTTCATAACTGGGAAGATTTGGCTGCTGCTTTCTACCGATAATACCAATATAACGCAGATTTAGCGCCTACTCGTACTCAACTACAGAGTATGAGTATGGCCTCTAATGAGGGATTTAAGGAGTATGCCCAGAAGTGGCGGGATTTGGCTAGAAGGGTGCAGCCACCATTGTCGGATAAAGAGCTGGTTGACATGTTTTTAGGGACCCTGTCAGGTCCATTCTTCAATCACTTGATCGGGAGCTCATCTGCAGGGTTCACCGAATTAATTCTGATCGGTGAAAGGGTCGAAGCTGGCATTAAGAGTGGTAAAATTCAGAAGGATGCCTCCGTTTCCACTGCTATCAAGAAGACCTTCCCATCCAAGAAGGAAGTTTTTGCTGTTCACACCCAGAGAAATCAAGGGAGAATGGAGCACCGACCAGCGGTAGGGGCTGTGATGACCCAGAACTCCTCAGTCGATCAACCTCGAAGAAATCAACCTAGAGCTAACCAGCAAAGGGTAGAAAGGCCACAACGACAATTCACCCAGATCAATATGACACCAGCTCAGGTCCTCCCTCATCTGTTAAAGTTAAACCTTACCAACTTGAAAGAAGCGCCGAAAAACCCAAATACCTCTTCTCCTTATTATCATTCCAATGCAAAATGTGCATACCATTCGGACAGTATAGGGCATGACACCAACAACAGTTGGGCCCTTAAAAACAAGATCCAAGATTTAATAGATGCCAAGGAGGTAGAGTTTGATGCTCCCGAAAAACCTAATGTGATATCCGCTCCTATGCCAAAACATGGTCATAATGTCCATGCAATTGTGGAAGATCTTCATGTTACCACTGTTGTTGACTTAATGACTCTGTTGCCAATGATTAAGATGAATCTGTTGAAAGCCGGATTTTCCCGGGCTGTGAAAAAGATTGTTACTTCTGTTCAACCTTGCAATCCGACTGTCCGCTATTGAAGTCAGGCATCCATCGCTTGATGGATACTCAAGAGATCCTCTTTCAGAAAACTCCTGTTGATACTATTAATCATGTTACTCCTGTTATTCCTGTTACTCCAATCAATGACATTGCTATAATCACCATTTCCGACAATCTTTCCAAGACCTGCAAAAGGCCTGTTAAGATTACACCAGATCCAAAGTTTGTACCGCTAAAGATTACCATGTCGGGGCCTATCCCATATAAGTCCAACAAGACGATACCGTGGAATTATGGAGGAGAGATTTTCTACCACTGTGTTAAGCATATCGAATCAGTCGAAGAGAATTCCGATGAAGAAACTCCTGATGTAGGGAATATTGCAGGGACAATTAAGATCACTCGTAGCGGAAGAATCTTCTCTCTGGAGATTGCTCCTCCACGGGCAGTCTTCGGACCCTCGAGTGCTCCTGTGCCTCTCAAGATATCTGTGCAAAGTCCAGCGATTGAAGAAATTGATGCTCCCGAAGATATACCCTCTGATGTTACTGCTGATAAAGGTAAAGGGATCCAGGAAGCGCCCGTCAGGACGAGGGCTCAGACTTTGGTTATCCCCGAGACCACCCAAAAGGAGATGGAGGAGATTTTAAAGATAATTAAGAAGAGCGACTATGATGTCGTAGAGCAGCTGGGGCAAACCCCTTCAAAAATCTCTATGTGGCTCTATTACTCTACTCCGAGGCTCATGCCAAAGCCTTGATCAAATTTTTAAATACGGCACACGTGCCTCAAGAAACTTCTGCAGATCAATTTCAAGAGTGTGTGGCTAGCCTTACAGCCGACAATGGTCTTGGCTTCTCTGATACTGATTTGACGTCTAAGGGAAGGAAGCATAATGATGTGCTGCATGTCTCGGTGGAGTGCAAAGGGACCACACTTGCTCATGTTCTGGTTGATACCGGTTCATCTTTAAATGTTCTACCAAAGAAAGCATTGGACAGGCTGGACTGTGAAGGTTTGACCCTAAAGCCCAGTAATATCATTGTTAGAGCCTTCGACGGTTCTAAGCGGATGGTTCAGGGAGAAGTGAACATCCCAATTAAGGTGGGAATGGAAATTTTTAACTCTATATTTTATGTGATGGACATCCGTCCTTCATATTCATGCTTGTTGGGAAGGCCATGGATCCACAAAGCTGGGGCAATCACTTCTTCTCTACACCAGATGCTCAAGTACCCAGTCCAGGGTAAAATCATAATAGTTCATGATGAGGAGGAGTATATGATAAGTCACCTTAACTCTTTCCGCTACGTGGAGTTAGATGGCGAATTCATAGAAACACCTTTCCAACACTTTGAAGAGGTTTCTCCTGAAGTTGCGGTAGCCAAGGCAATGACTGATGTGCCCAACATTACAAAGCCTGTGTCCCGGATGTCATCCCTTAAAGATGCGGAGGCTGTAATCAAGGAAGGAGGAAGTACAGTGTAGGGTCAACTGCCAGATTTTCCTCACAAGACAGACAAGTTCGGATTGGGTTTCACTACTGCTAGCCAGAAAGCTGTGCGTCGCTCCCGGGCTGGAGGACCACCCTTAAAAATCACTCACCATGGAGTTCATGCTTTAGAAGATGATGATGAAGAAGGCAACTTTGAAGATTGGATCTTTCCAACCATTGAAGGGGGACTGAACAACTGAGAGGCGAAAGACTTCGTTCCCATTACTTTCATCAATCAGTAATTTATCTTTTGAACATTTCCTGTTTGGTCTGTAATAATTATTAAACAATTTGTACACTCTTTTCGCCTCATGCCTTACCCGGGGCATATAGGTCCATTTGTAAGGGTTTTGATTCTTCATTTCATATGCCATTTTTAATGAATCATGGACGTTTTCATCTATAAACTTTTGTGTTCATTTTCTTTCTTTTTACATTTCATTTTGTTTAAGGATGGCTATCCCTTACACACACCCACACTCACAAAATGAAGGTACCCATCCACTCTAGATTCCATGGGTGACTATTCTGCTTTGGCCTTCAGTGACTCTGAATATTTGGTCAATCATGTTGAGTATGAAGGTGATGAAGACTGTGAAGTGCCTGGAGAGTTAGCTAGACTTTTGCAACAAGAAGAAAGGGCTATTCTGCCCCATGAAGAGTTGTTAGAGACTATCAATTTGGGAACAGAGGAAGACAGAAAAGAGGTTAAAGTGGGTGCCAACCTGGAGCCAAATGTCAAAGAGCGCTTAGTTCAGTTGTTGAATGAATATGTTGAGATCTTTGTCTGGTCCTATGAAGACATGCCAGGACTGGATATAGATATTGTGGTTCACCGTCTCCCTACAAGAGAAGACTGTCCACCAATCAAACAGAAAGTCCACTGAATGAGGCCCGATATGTCTGAGAAGATCAAAGCTGAGGTGATGAAGCAGTTCAATGCTGGCTTTCTGGCTGTTACTTCCTATCCATAATGGGTTGCTAACATTGTGCCCGTGCCTAAGAAGGACGGCAAAGTCAGAATGTGTGTGGACTACAGAGACCTAAACAGGGCTAGCCCTAAAGATGATTTTCCACTACCACACATTGACATTTTGGTCGACAATACAGCTCAACATAAGGTGTTTTCTTTCATGGATGGATTTTTAGGGTACAACCAGATCAAGATGGCCCCCGAAGACATGGAGAAGACTACTTTTGTTACGCAGTGGGGTACCTTCTACTATAAAGTGATGCCATTCGGACTAAAGAATGCCGGAGAAACCTATCAGCGAGCCATGGTAGCTTTGTTTCATGACATGATACATAATGAGATTGAGGTCTACGTAGACGACATGATAGCCTGTTCACAGACAGAAGAAGAACACCTCGACCATCTGCAAAAGCTGTTTGTCAGGTTAAAGGAATATAAGCTCACACTGAACCCTAGCAAGTGCACTTTCGGAGTCAGATCCGGTAAACTTTTGGGATTTATCGTCAGTAACAAAGGAATCGAAGTTGATCCTTCCAAAGTCAAAGCTATACAAGAAATTCCAGCCCCCCGCACTGAGAAGGAGGTCAGAGGTTTCTTGGGACGCTTAAACTACATTGCAAGGTTCATCTCTCACCTAACATCTACCTGTGAGCCAATCTTCAAACTGTTGAAGAAAGATCAGGTGGTTGAATGGAACAATGATTGTCAAGTTGCTTTTGATAAGATCAAGGAGTATTTGCTGGAGCCTCCTATCTTGATGCCACCCGTCGAAGGAAGACCTTTAATCATGTATCTGACTGTTTTGGATAATTCAATGGGGTGCGTACTGGGCCAACATGACGAGTCTGGTCGAAAAGAGAATGCTATTTATTACCTTAACAAAAAGTTTACCGACTGTGAGACTCACTACTCACTGCTCGAGAAAACTTGTTGCGCTTTGGTATGGGCTGCTCGCCGGCTAAGGCAGTATATGTTGACACATACCACTTTGCTGATTTCTAAAATGGATCTGATTAAGTACATCTTTGAGAAGCCTGCTTTATCCGGAAGAATCGCTAGATGGCAGATGATCCTGACTGAGTATGATATCCAGTACACAACCCAAAAAGCTATAAAGGGGAGTGTACTAGCTGACCATCTAGCTCATCAAGCCGTCGAAGATTACCAATCTATGAGGTTCGACTTCCCTGACGAGGATATTATGACTTTGGACAACATTGAAGATAACAGACCGTATGACAGACCTGAACAAGGATCCCGATGGACCCTGTACTTTGATGGTGTTTCAAATGCACTTGGCAACGGTATCGGCGCGATACTTATCTCTCCAAAAGGTTGCCATATACCTTTCACTGCTATACTCTGCTTCAGCTGCACCAATAACATGGTCGAATATGAAGCTTGTATCTTTGGTCTCAAGTCTGCTATTGACTTGGGAATCAAATCTTTGATTGTATTTGGGGACTCAGCTTTAGTTATCAGTCAAATCAAAGGAGAGTGGGATACTAAACACCCTAACCTCATCTTTTACAAAGAACATGTCCTGACATTGTTACCACATTTCGAGCAGATTACCTTCGAGCACTTCCCGCGAGAAGAGAATCAATTGGCAGATGCGTTAGCTACAATGTCATCCATGTTTAAACTTAACTGGGATAATGAGGCACCTCAAATCACCATTGAACGAATGGACGAACCAGCACATTGTCACGAGATTAATACCAAAGAAGTGATGGACCGACCTTGGTTTCATGACGTCAAAAGGTATCTCGAAGCACAAGAGTACCCTGAAGGAGCTTCAGTCAACGACAAAAAGTTCTTAAGGAGATTCGCAGCCAAGTTCTTTCTGAGCAATGGTATCTTATACAAGCGCAATCTTGATTGTGTCCTACTCTGTTGTGTGGACAAGGTTGAAGCTGAGCAGATCATGGATGAACTACATAATGGCACCTTTGGCACCCACTCGAGCGGTCATACGATAGCTAAACTCCCTTACAGTAGGTCATTCATGTCCCCAGCGGAGTTAAGATTCAAAATTCCCATCAAAATTAAGTTTCTAAACTCCCGATCCCCAGCGGAGCCAGAATACTTTAAACTACAGATCCCCAACAAAGATAAAGCTTCCTTCCTCAACGGAGTCCAAAACTTCAGATCTTAAACCCCGGTGGAATACTATCCAACTTCCTTCAATTCCCCAATAGATTGGCATACAACCCAAGTTTTCAAAAATTCTCCAACAGGATAAACAATTCCCCACAGAGTTATTTCCCAGCAGAACGAAGATTCTTGTTCTCATTTCTCCAGTTGAAGCCTCCCGGGTTTTAATTCCCCAGTAGAGATCGTCGGATTTATCCTTATTTCCCCAGGAAAGTCATAAAGGATTCTCAATTCCCCACAAGTTACCAAGGATTTTCAATCCTCAGCAGTAGTCCAAAGGACATTCTCAGTCTCAACAATCAAAGGTTTTTGAATCTCCAACAGCAGTCAAGGGTTTATTTTCCCCAGTAGCAGTCAAAGAGTTCATTATCCCCAGTTATCAAGGATTTTTTTTCCTCAGCAAGACAGCTAATCAGCTTACATGCGTATACATTACATTCATATATCATAAACATTGATAAAACACATTTATTGCATCATACATTTCATGCAACATAACTTTGTGTCTTCAACTAACATTTTACCCTTTTCAGGATAAGATTAAGAGCTATCTTTAACAAATACTCAAAAATCTCAAATACAGTATGGATACATCCCAGACACAACGGTCATTCTATTACTCATTCAGACTTCAACAATCAGATACAGACTAGATACACTCTAGACATGGAAGCCATTCTATCTCTCATTCAGATTCAACTATCAACTTCAAGTTCAGATACACTCCAGACACGGAAGTCATTCTGTCACTTATCCGGATCCTATTTACAGTACGGATACACTCCAGACACGAAATTTGTTCTTCTACTCATACATATCTCAACTTCATATACAATCCAGATACGCTCCAGACACGGTTGCCATTATGTCACTCATTCGAACCTATTCCCCAGCCCAGAGACACTCCAGACACGGATGTCTTTCTATCGCTTATTCAGATTTCAGATTTAGGATACAATACAGATACACTCCAGGCACGGCAGTCATTCTAGTATTCGTTAAAGAATCAAATACAGTTACAGCTTAGATATGCTCTAGACACGTACGCCATTCCTTTGCTTATACAGATCCAATCTCCAGATACAACTCAGATACGTTCTAGATACGGATACCATTCTGATGTTCATTCTACTGATATTCAACAAACAATTTTCATGGTATCTCTAAGCCCATCTCCAGAAAGATTCTATTATCTCCAAATGGCATCTTTAAGCCCATTTCCTCAACCTGCATTTTGACGAGTGCAAATTTACGGGCACTCTAGTGTCCAATCATCTTTTACCTTCGAGTTACGAAAGGAAAACTCGTCAATCTAACTCTTCAGGTTCAAGAAAATTGAACAGGGGCAGCTATTGTACCCAAAAAATTTCCCTCTCATTTTATCAAGATTTCCCATCACAAGGCTCCTTGAACTCCAGACATGATTATGGTTTTGCACTGCCCAAGACATCTCCTTGCACTGATGACCTAAATTAGGGTTTGAGTTTGCACAAAGAATTTTGGACCTCCAATGCTCAAAGTGACTTTCATACTTCATGTTTGACTCATAAGTTTGTCCATACCAAGTTTCAAGCCTTGAATCAAATTTTTGCCCAGTCAATTGGACAGTTGACCTAGAAATCAGCTGTATTGGGAAAAAAAGTCAATTGTGGCCAATTTACATTCAAACCTCATGAATTTTGACCCACATAAACATTATAAACTCACATGAACCATTTGATCAAGTTTGGACCACAACTCTACAAGAAATTTGATCAGATCATCAAAAGGGCAAAATGGTCATTTTTAGGGTTTTGAATATACAAAGGCAATTTCTGACTTTTGACCTAGCCAATGGCAAATTGGGCTCAAACATGGACTCAAGGACTCAATCTCACCATCTTGACCTATTCAACAAGTTCAAAAGATCTTAATTGCATTGGATTGACAGATGAATTTTTCAATCAACTGATCAAAATTTGATTGTACACTGAAAAGTCAAACTTTGACTTTTTGGTCAAAATCAAGTGCCAAGGGTCATTTTTCATCAAGATGTGTCAAAACATGAAACTTGTTCATCAAGAAACCCAATTTTGCAAATTAGGGTTTAAAGTTGAAAAATTTCATAACTTAGAATTTTTCTAAGTTATGAAATTTTCTTAATTTTTCCTAACTTTGCCCATCATTTTCACCATGATGAAATTGGATTCAAACAAAACTTCCAACATGAAAGTTGTAGTCCTCCACAAAGTCTACAACTTTTATTCATAAAGTTTTCTCAAAAGAAGCTTAGATCTCAAGTTATGATTTTTGGAACAAGGGTCCCTAAAACTTTTAACTTAATGAAATTTTGCCCTAGTTTAGGCTGGATTTTGACCTATCTTCATGGCCATTTTCACATAGTTCCACTTGGAATCTCAAGTTGCATTTCAAAGATGGATTGTAAAGCATGTTGCAAGCTTTCCAAAATGTCCAGGATCTCTCCAAACACATTTGTGGTTATGGATAATCGAAGGCTTGAAGTTGGAAAAAACTCACTTTTCATCCTTGGCATGTTCATGTTCATACAAATTGAAATTTCAAGTCAGCTTGCTTTGCACTAGATTACTGGCCTCAAAACCATTTCACACTCAATAATTAAGTGCAAAACCATTGGTCTAAGGCATTATTTTGGTCATTACGGCATTGTACACAAGATTAATCCCTAAATGGTAAAAGGTACATTACCATTTTTGCAAAAATGTGCTTTATGTCAAAATTGAATCCCTTGAGCATTGGTCCTTATCTGATGCAGCAAATAAAATCCACAAGTTGGAGGGGCCAAGGGAAAAGTGTGCAAGGTGGTGGATAGCCTATACAGGCCTGCTACACATCATTTCTCATGTTGGCTTAAAATACAAGAAAGATATCAAAAACACTAGAACTTGAAGATCAGCAAAAACCATCTTGTGCAAACATTTGAGCCATCTTTCTCACACCTCTCTGAGCCAGAAATACGATCTCTTGAGCCTTCAAACATCCCATAGCAAGAAATCACCTTCCATTGGCAAAACAGGGCAGAACCTGCAGCTTGATTTCCATAGCACAATTTGCTCGTGCGTTTTGCCCCATGTTGGTTCAAACATCTTCCACATAACTCATCCAAGTTATCCCAAACCTTAAACACCAACTGTAACTCCATTTACAGGGTTTTCCATTTTCACTTTGAGCTTGTGCAGGTTGAGTTCTGTAGGCTTGTTCAAGTACATTCAAGGAAAGCTAGACATTGGAGAAGGTCAAGTGAAGTTCAAGCAAGCTCCCAGACATCTCAAGCCTAGTTGAAAAGCTCCACATTGCCCTACACGAAGTCAGCTGAAACAGGTTTTTTTCAACTTCATGTCTCTCTATTTAGGAACATTTAGACTTAGGTTTATGAATAAGAAATGTAGTATTCATTGCCATGAAGTTGTACATATGCTCAATTTTCATTTTTATTAAGCATGCTAAGAGAATTTGATCCATGAACATATTGAAAAAATTAAGTTAGATTTTAGGGCCAGAGAAATTCTCTCTTGTCTTTGAGAGTTAAGACAAGTTATTTATATGGTTGGATTCGTCTTGAAATGCTCTACAACTTTGATGTTATGTGTTTTTGCAATAGAGCTCGTATACAGGATCTGACAATTGTACAGGGCGCGCGCGCTTTTTTGAAAGTCAGAGGTTGAAGATTAAGTGGTGGGCTGGGCTTGGTTCTGGCTCACTATTGGCACCCCACTTTTACTTTTTGCACCCCCTGGCCCAATTTCTATATATTTTATATTTTTGTATTTTTATTTTCATTTCTGATTTTTATTTTATTATTTCCAAATATAAAAAATACTCAAAAATATTTTTATAAATTTTTCATATTTATTTTGTATTTTATTTTCATTTTTCTAAAATTAATTTATTGATTATATACTTTTATTTTATTTATTGAAAACTTAAAAATAAATTATATTTTTATCTTATCCTTTATTTTATTCACACCAAAAAATATCATTCTAAATATGTTTTTATTTTTGTATATATTTCATTTTGTTTTTATACATATTTAATATAATTAATATATATACACACTTTTATTTTATTTAATAAATACTTGGGAATAAAAAACATGAAAAATATACTTTATTATTATTATTATTATTTATATTTAAAATAATACCTTTTCCTAAATATATTTAATTTTTGTATATATATTATTTTATATTGTATACAAATATTGTAATTAATATATTTATTTTCTTAAAGAAAAATTAGGGTTTACTCTTAATAAAAAAAATAATAATCCTTTTTATTATTCCTTTCTTTAAATATTTTTTTACATACATAAATAAACAAAAACCTTTTTTTGCATAATTCATATTATTTGGTATATTTGTTTATTTTGTTTATTTAAATATTGTCCATTTATTATTTACGCCATTATTCAATTGGGATGTAATAGTAAAACTAGGGTTTTTATTTTTTGTCAAATACACCCACATTCAAAGATTGTACCCCTTCCCCATAATCATGTTGTAATAGCTTAGACTTTTAATTCTCGCACTTTATGCTTTCAATTATACCATGATTAGAGATTAGGGTTTGTATGCAAAAATCCAAATCAACAAGTAGCTTGACTAATACAAAGACAAAAATGCATGAAAATCAAACACAAATGCACACTTGCACCCTTAGGGTTACATCCACTTGTTGCCTTAAAAATGGGCCATGTTATGCATGTTGAGTACTATGGCAAAACAAAAACAAAGTAAAAGATCATAGTCCCTCGATGACGCTATTTTGGTTGCCTAAACAAAATGATCAAGTCCCTCAAAAATTTGCCAAAAATACTTGACACAATTGCTATCATGGTCTATACGATGACTCGCGCCTGTCCCGTTTAACATCCTAATACAAGTTTGTTTATCAAATGCAATGGTAAAACAACATTGTCAAAAGGGTTAAAAACATATAGGAAAGATCTTTGAGTAAAGTAGGGTAGATAACTCTTAGTTATTTGATCAAAGCTTGCAAAAACATCCTTGCTATTTTCAAACACACTTCACAACACAATTTCAAAATATTCCCCAAATCAAACTTTCAAACATTGAAATCTTTTCAAAAGACAAAACACCTTTGTATACATTCAAACAAGAATCATTACAAAGATTGCCACAACGGTGGCCTCTTTTCCAAACATCTTTTAAAACCACACACAAAGCACCATTTCAAACAATTGGAAAAGCAAAGCAAGTGATCTAAACAAGTAACTAAGAGCCCATGGATAACCATGGATGAAAAGGGTGCTTGCACCTTCCCTTTTCATAATCTACTCCCCGAACCCAAGAAAACATCTCAAAGGTCTTTCCTGTGCTTTTTGGCCTTTCCTTAAGATAAAATAAAAAGTCGGTGGCGACTCTTGCTAAACCTAAACATTTGTGAACACAAAACGCAAAACCTCAAGTCAGTTCTCCCACTGTATCACATCCATGATGGGTGATCTTCACTGGTGGCCCTCCAGCCCGGGAGCGGCGCACAACCTTTTGAGCAGAAGCAGTGAAACCCAAGCGGAATTTATCAGATTTAAAGGGAAAGTCGGAAAGCTGCCCCCAGATTATGCTTCCTCCTTCTTCAATCACAACCTTTGCGTCTTTGAGAGACGACATCCGAGGCGGAGGTCTGGTAATCATGGGTGCAGTAGGCACTGTCTTGGTTGCCGCAATCTCTTGAGCTACCTCTTCAAAATGCTGAAAGGGGGTTTCGATGAATTCACCATCCAATTCAACATAGCCGAAAGAATTTAGATGGCTTATCATGTATTCCTCTTCGCCGTGAACGGTTACAATTTTCCCCTGGACAGGGTACTTGAGCTTTTGATGCAGAGTAGAACTGACGGCCCCAGCATGGTGAATCCAGGGTCTTCCCAACAAGCAAGAATAGGAGGGACGGATGTCCATGACATAGAATGTGGAGTTAAAGGTTTCAGTTCCCACTTTAATCGTGATGTCCACCTCCTCGTGGACCATCCTTTTAGAACCATCAAAGGCTCTGACAATGATGTTGCTGGGTTTCAAGGTTAAACCTTCACAATCTAGCCTATCCAATGCCTTCTTTGGAAAGACATTCAACGATGAACCAGTGTCTACCAGAACGTGTGCTAGAGTAGTCCCTCAGCATTCCACCAAGACATGCAAAGCGTCATTATGTTTTCTCCCTTTGATTGTTAGATCGGCATCGGAGAATCCTAGACCATTGTCGGCTGTTAGGCTAGCTAAATATTCCTGGAACTGATCCGCGGAGGTCTCCTGGGGCACATGGGCCATCTTCAAGAATTTGATCAAAGCTTTAGCATGCGCTTGAACAAAGCAACAAGGCCAACATAGAGATCTTTGAGGGGGTTTGCCCCAGTTTCTCAACAACATTATAATTGCTTTTCTTGATTATTTTCAAAATCTCTTCCATTTATTTTTGAGAGGTTTCAGGGATGATCAACGGCTGAGCCCTCGTCCTGACGGGCTCTTCTTGGATCCCTTTCCCTCTATCATTAGCAGCAGCATAGGGGACAACCACAGGAGTTACAACTTCTTCAATGACTGGAGTTCTCGCAGATATGTTGACCGGTGCAGGAGTAACCTTAGGAGCGGCTGAGGGTCCAAAGATTGCCTTTGGAGGCGCAATCTCCGGAGAGAAAATTCTTCCACTGCGGGTGATTTTACTCGTTCCATCAATGTTTCCAATGTCGGAAGTCTCTTCATCAGAGCTCTCTTCATTTAATTCAATTTGTTTAACACCGTGGTAAAAGATCTCTCCCCATAGTTCCACGATATTGATTTGTTGGACTTGTACGAGATAGGCCCCGACATGGTTATCTTCAAAGGTGCAATCTTCGGATCGGATGTAATCTTAACAGGTCTTTTGGAGACCTTGGAAAGATTGGCGGATATGGTAATTATCGAAACATCATTGACAGGAGTTGGTGTAACAGGAGTCTTTTTAAAAAGGATCTCTTGGTTATCCATTAGGCGTTGGATGCCTAACTTCAACAACGGACAGTTGGTCGGTAAGGATGAACAAAGGTAGCAATCTTCTTCACAACCTGGGAAAATCCCAACCTTCAGCAAATTCAACTTGGTTATCGGCAGCAGAGTCATCAAATCATCAACAGTAACAACAAATAGATCTTCTTCAATAGCATGGGCATTATGACCATGCTTTGGCATCGGAGCAGAGATCACATTCGGCTTTTCCGGGGTGTCGAATTCAACTTCTTTAGCGTCTATAAAATCTTGGATCTTATTCCTGAGGGCCCAACAATTGTTGGTGTCGTGCCCCAGGCTGTCTGAATGATAAGCACACTTGGCGTTCGCATGGTAGAAAAGAGAAGTTGTATTCGGATTCTTCGGGGCCTCTTTCAGACTAACAAGGTTTAACTTCAAGAGATGGGGTAGAACCTGAGCAGGGGTCATGTTTATCCGGGTGTATTGTCGTGCAGGCCTTTCCACTCTTGCTTGGTTGGTTCTGGGTTGATTGTTTCTAGGCTGATCAGCTGCAGACCTCTGAATCATTACAGCCCCCACCGCTGGCCGGCGCTCAACTCTTCCTTGACTTCTTTGGGAGTAGACAGCTGAGACTTCTTTATTTGCTGGAAAAGTCTTCTTGATGGCAGCTGAAGCAGATGTATCCTTTTGAATTTTCCCACTCTTTATGTCGGCTTCAACTCTCTCACCAGTCATAATTAACTCATTGAACCCCGCAGACGAACTTCCGATCGAGTGATTGAAAAAGGGGCCTGTCAGTGTACCCAAGAACATATCTACCAACTCCCTCTCAGATAGAGGTGGTTGTACTTGTCCCTCCAAGTCTCTCCATTTCTTGGCATACTCTTTGAAACCTTCATTTGAGACCATGCCCATACTCTGTAATTGAGTACGGGTTGGTGCTAAATCCGTATTATATTGATATTGTCTGTAGAAGGCGGCCACCAAATCCTCCCAATTATGCACATCAGACCTCTCTAGTTGGTAGAACCAATCTAACTGCGTCCCCGAAAGACTGTCTTGGAAGAAATGGACCCACAAATCCTTGTCAGAAGAATGCGGTTGGATTTTTTTGATATAAGACCGCAGATACATCTTTGGACAACACAAACCATCATACTTATCAAATATAGGAAACTTAAACTTAGGGGGAATCACAATTCCAGAGACCAGCCCTAGATCTTCAAAGTCCAACCCAGGAACTCTCTGTACCTCCATGGCTACCAGACGTTCTTCCAGATTCTTGTATTTGTCATCTGCGGGAGGTACTGCTGCTCAGAATAGTCTTCATCCTCCTCCTCTTCTTCTTCTTCCTCAAACTCAATTGGTACTGCAACTCCCTTTCCTTTTCCTACCCCTTCATCAGATGTTGAGGGGAAATCCAGGACCCTTCTAGCTTTACCTTCAAATCTTCTACCCAAGGTAGCCACAAACTCTCTTCTTTTTCTTTTTCTCTTTTTCCTTTTCCAGCAAGGTTTTGAGCTCCTTCTGCCCCTTTGCCAAGGTCAGAAGTAGCTGTTAAAACTGAGAATTCTGCGCTTGTAAGTCTTTAACCGTCTGCTCAATATCCATCTTGCTGAAATAAACAGCAGAGAGATAAGGAAACCTGGTGTGAAGACCTATTTATGCATATGATGAATGATATGTATTCATGTAATGCATTCAAGGATTCAGAAATTCAAATTTGTTTTAAACCAAAAAAGAACACACATCATATTAATAAGATAGAATTTGTTAGTACATCAATGCCCCATGGGCAAAATAATACAAAATTCTAATGTAAAAAGACGTTGCGCATCCTCTTTGGTGCTATGTAGGTGTTGAGAGTATGCTCTTCGTGAAGTTGAAGAGTAAGTTCCAAAACCTTCTTCTCGCTGGCGTAGAATTGGGCTTCAAAAGTATCGCGTTCTCCCTTGAGCTGTATCCAACTCCTTTGCAAATATTTAAGTGATGTTGGCATGTCAGGATGTAGGAGGGTGTATGGAACCTCTACTTCCATAACAGGCTCTTTGATCATAGGTAGAATGTAGGGGTAAGGCATCATAAGACTTTGGGTGCGGGTTCGTACCCACTTGAGGTAAGGCTCAAGGGGGATGGAATTCTTGTGTCCCAAGGTCTTAGTGTCCACTTTGTTGGGCATCCTCCAAGCTCGGATAAACCTTTGTCGGAGTCCTTGATCGTCGTTGTCAAAGTCAAAAACCAAGTCTGGAATCAGCATGTCATGTGGGCCATCCCTTCGGGCATACCCAAACTGTCTCAGAGCCAAGCAAGGGTTGTAGGTAATACCTCCCCTAATGCCAAATAGAGGGACATTAGGTAATTCCCCACAACGATCAATGATGATAACATTTTCTCTAGATCGAGAGCACCAATCAACATCTGAATGTGTAAGAGTCATCAATCGTTGTGACCACCTCAAACCTTGCTCATTCTTCAAAACTGATTGGGGAAGATGAGAAATAAACCATCTTGCCATTAGAGGAGTACAACACATGAGAACACCTCTTTTCCTCATTGTTTGAGTGTGAAATTAGTGGAGGTTATCCCCAAGCAATGTAGGCACCGGGTTGCGAGCCATAAAGATTTTGACAGCACTTATATATATAAGCTGGTCAGGGTTTGGGAACAAGACCAACCCATAGATGAGAAGAGCTACAATCTCCTCAAAAGCTTGTAAGTCCAATGAATTCCAGCAACTTTGGGCCTTCTCAAACAGAAACTCTGACAAGAAACCCTTGACAGCACTTCTAGTTTCCCAATGGCCTATGATATCAGATGGTTGCAATTGTAGGGCTTGAGCAACATCTTCAGGCTTTGGATCTTTTTCCGTACCGTTGTAGGATAGTTGATGGAGAATAGGAATCCTCAGGAGTTGAGAAAATTCCTCCAAAGTAGGCACTAGCTGGTAATCAGGAAATGTGAAGCAGTGGAGTAGGGGGTCAAAGAACTGGAAGAGAATTTCCACCATGTCTTCCTCAGTGTTGGTGTTCACTAAGTTGAGAAGACGACCATGCCTCTCGGTGAATGGAGAATTCTCAGGAATCCTTGAAGCTAGCTCCTTGAGTTGAGGAGGAATTCTTACAAGGTTGACTTGGATTGTGTTCCTGCGAAGTGAATCCATTACCTACAAAACAGGAACAAAGATGAAGATCCAAATCCTTGAAATGGTTAGTGGATGCATATGATGTTTCATGATGTCCATGATGTTATGCATAAGTATATATGTACAAACAAATCACACAAGTTCCTAGTTTCAGGCTTGCATGGGGTTTCATAGGTAAGTACCCTCTTGAAGTTTAGTTGGCTCAACCTGTCCTATAAATAGTAACCGGGTTCTAAGGAGCTCAATATCACTGAATCATTTTCTGTGTTCATTGTTTCAGTTTATCCACTTTACTGGCGATCGAAATATTCCAAGAAAACAACCCTCAATGAATGTAGTATCGAGTATCTACCAACTTCGGACTGCACCAAAGCCGGTCATCTCACTACCCCTAAAAAAGGCCAAGTTGGTCAAGTAAAGGTTCTAAAAGTCCATTAGTGCTTCATGACATCACTCAGCGGCCCCGTATTCTCTTTAATTAACTCAAAGGCTACCGGTACCACAAATATGTCTCACTAACATAGCTATTGCTTCAACCATGTCGGTATACCCCGCACAGTTTCCACAATGTATTTCTATTTACCTATGAATGTTTCCCAAATCCGGGTAGAAGATTTCAAACCCAAACAATAGAACCAAAGTGTAAAGCAATCAAGTCAAACAAGATAAGCATGTAAAAGTGATCTAAAACCCTAAGGTAACCCCACTTTTAGATTATTCCCCAGCAGAGTCGCCAGTTCTGTGATGCGGTGGGAGAACTGACTTGAGGTTTTGCGTTTTTTTTTTCTGCAAATGTTTCGGTTTAGCAAGAGTCGCCACCGACTTTTATTTTATCCAAAAGGAAAGGTAAAAAAGCACAGGAAAGACCTTTGAGATTGTTTTTGGGTTCGGGGGGTAGATTATGAAAAGGGAAGGTTCTAGCACCCTTTTCATCCATGGTTTTCCATGGGCTCTTAGTTACTTGTTTTAGATCACTTGCTTTTGCTTTTCAATTATTTGAAATGGTGATTTTGTGTGTGGTTTTGAAAATATTTTAAAAAGAGGCCTTTGTCTAGGCAACCTTTGTAATGATTCTTGTTTTAATGTATACAAAGTTGTTTGTCTTTTGAAAAATGTTTCAATGTTTGAAAGTTTGTTTTGGGAAATGTTTTGAAATTGTGTTGTGTGTTTTTGAACTTAGCAAGGATGGTTTGCAAGTTTGATCAAGTAACTAGGAGTTGTCTACCCTACTCAAAGATCTTTCCTACACATTTTTAACCCTTTGACATTGTTGTTTTACCATTGCATTTGGTAAACAACCTTGTCTCTGGATGTTAAACCGGACAGGCGTGGGTCATCGTATGGCCATGATAACAATGTTGCCAAGTATCTTAGCAAGTTTTTTGAGGGACTAGATCATTTTTGTATAGGCAGATAGCGTCATCGAGGGACTATGATCTTTTGTTTTGATTTTGTTTTGCCAAGATACCTAGCATGCATACCATGGCCATTTTTAAGGCAACAAGTGGATGAAACCCTAGGGTGCTTGTGTGTATTGTGTTGTCATTTTTCATGCTTTTTGTCTTGTGTTTAGTCAAGTTATTTGCTTGATTTTGGTCTTTGCATACAAACCCTAATCTTACTATCATGGCATTTGAAAGCGATAAAATGCGTAAAAGTAAATCTAAGACTATTACAACATGATTATGGGGAGGGGGATACAAGTTTGAATAGGGGAATATTTGCACAAAAATAAAACCCTAATTCAACTATTACAACCAAATTGAATTCATTGTACAAATAATAAATTGACAAATATTTAAATATGCAAATAAATATAAATATGCAAAATGTTTTTGGTATTTATTTTATGTATGTAAAATAAATTATTTAATGCCTCAAAAATAAGAAAAATATTAATGATTATTTTTGGAAGGGGTGGAAACCCTAATTTTTGTTTTAAGAAGAAAATGCATTATATTATTTATTTATTAATTTTTATGTACAAAATAAATAAATATATATATACAAAAATGTTAAAAATTAATATTTGTGAGAAAATAATATTTTATGTTTATAATATAATAAAATAAAAAATATGTAAGTATTTTAATTTTATTTACAAATTTATTTAAGAAAATAAAAGTATTTAACCTAATAAACTATTTTTGTCATAAAAAATAATAAAATTAATAAAATAAAAATGTAAAAATTAAGAAAATATTTTTGATGTTTTTTAATGTTCAAGAAAAATAAATAAAGTCAGAAAATGAAAATAGAAATGGAAAATATGAAAAAAATAAAAACAATGAGCCAAGGGGGTGTAGGAAGTAAACAGGGGGTGTCAATAGCCAGCAAGAGCCAGGCCCAGCCCAACTCACTTCATCCCTAACCTCTGAAACAGAAAACGCGCGTATCCTTGTTCAAATCTGGAACTCCTCATACGTGCTCAAAAACAAAAACTTGCAACATGAAAGTTATAGCTCTTGATCACACGATTCTAACCATGTAAAAAACTTGATCTAACTCTCAAAGACCAGAGAGAATTTGATTGGCCCTAAATCTTGACCTAGTTTTTTCAGAAAGTTCAACTATCAAATACTCCTAGCTCAGTTAACATAAATGAATTTTATGCATATGTATAGCTCAAGGACAATGAGGACTACATTTTTGCTTCACAAACCTAAGCCTAATGATTCCTAAATAGAGAGATAGAAGTTTGAGAAATACCTGTTTCAGTCAAGTTCGAATATGGCAATGCAACAACTTTCAGTGAGGCCTGAGGTTCTTTTGAGCTTGCTTGATGTTCCCTTGATCTTTCCCAATACTTGGCTTGCTTTAAAATGGCCGGAATATGCTTGTAGAACTCAACTTGCAAAGCTTCAAAGCAAAAATGGTAAAGTGTGAAAATGGAGTTACAGTGGCTTGAGAATGGTTGGGATAGTTTAGGTATGTTGTATGGAGTGTGTTGGAACTGGTTTCAAGCAAAACGCACGAGTGGATTTTGATTTGGAAGTGAATCTGAAGAACCTGCCCTATTTTTGCAAGAACTTGTGATTTTTGTGTTTAAGGGTGTTTGAGAGGCTTAGAGCTCGTGTTTTGGACTTGGTATATTGTGTTAAACTTTTTTGAAATGTTCACAAGCTTTGATTTTATCAGACTGAAGAGTTGTGTAGCTTTTGCAAGTTGACTTGTTTTTTGAAGAAAAGGTGGGAAGTGACAAAGGCAAGGCCTGTATAGGCTAGCTCCAGGCCTGCACATAGTTGGTAAACCTTTTCTGATCTTTGTGGATGTGGTTTGCTGCAAAAGATTAAGTTCAATGCTCAAGGCAAACAAAATTGCATAAAGTGTGCTTTATGTAAATGGCATTGTTATCTTTTTGCCAAAAATGGATTAAACCTTTGTATAATGCTCCATTGATCAGAACAATGCCCTAATCCAATGTGTTTGTATTTAATTTATGAGTGTGGAAAGGTTTAAGGCCTGTAAAACAAGTACAAGCATGCTTTGGACAGAATTGCAAGTTGTAGCAATGGTGCAAAATGCCTTGGCCAAAAGTGATATTTTGCCATTTTCAATCCTTCGATTCTCCCTAACCATAAATGATCTTGGAGAGTTCTTGGACATTTTGGAAATCTTATAACATTCCATACAATCCATCTTTGAAATGCATTTTGAGATTCCACTTGGAACTATGTGAAAAATTGCCATGAAGATAGGTCAAAATCCTGCCTAAACTAGGGCAAAATTTCACTAAGTTAGAAAGTTTTTGGACCCCTATTCACAAAATCATAACTTGAGATCCAAACATCATTTGGGAAAACTTTATGAATCAAAGTTGTAGATTTTGTGGAGGACTACAACTTTCATGTTGGAAGTTTTCTTTGAATCCAATTGCATCATGGTGAAAAAGTTGGGAAAAGTTGGGAAAAAATAAGAAATTTTCATAACTTAGAAAATTTCTAAGTTATGAAAATTTTCCATTTTAAACCCTAATTTTGAAATTTGACTTTCTTGGTGAACAAGTTTCATGTTTTGACACATCTTGATGAAAAATGACCCTTGGAACTTGATTTTGACCAAAAAGTCAAAGTTTGACTTTTCAGTGTACAGTTGATTTTTGATCAGTTGACTGGAAAATTCATCTATCAATCCAATGCATTTGAGATCTTTTGAACCTTGTGATTAGGTCAAGATGATGCCATTGAGTCCTTGAATCAATGCTTGAACCCAATTTTCCATTGGCTAGGTTAAAAATCAGAAATTTCCCTTCTACAGTCAAAACCCTAAAAATGACCATTTTGCCCTTTTAATGATCTGATCAAATTTCTTGAGGAGTTGTGGTCCAAACTTGATCAAATGGTTAATATGAGTTTATAATGTTGATATGGATAAAAAATTATGAGGTTTGACTATAAATTGGCCACAATTGACTTTTTCCCCAATACAACTGATTTTTAGGTCAACTGTCCAATTGACTGGGCAAAAATTTGATTCAAAGCTTGAAACTTGGTATGAGCCATCTTATAAGTCCAACATGAAGTATTAAAGTCACATTGAGCATTGGAAGTCCAAAAATCCCTGTGCAAACTCAATCCCTAATTTTAGGTCAATAGTGCAAGGAGATGTCTTGAGCTGAACAAACCCTAATCTGGTCTTGAGTCCAAAGAGTCTTGTGATGAAAATCTTGATAAAATGAGAGGGCAAATTTTGGGGTACAACAACTTGAATTTGAGATATACCACTATCTGGTCGAATCTAGGCTTCATAATATTTTGTACTGTTATCCGGTCGTGTCCCAGGCTTCCGTAATTAAGATATTATTCAGTCGATTTCTGGGCTTCATAGCTTGAATTTGAGATATACCACTATCTGGTCGATTCCAGGCTTCCTACTATTTTTGAGAAATTAAGATATTATCCGGTCGATTTCCGGGCTTCATAGCTTGAATTTGAGATATACCATTATCTGGTCGATTCTAAGCTATATAATATTTTGTACTGTTATTCGGTCGTGTCCCAGGCTTCATTAATTTGGTTGACTATTATCCGGTCAGTTTCCGAGCTTCATAGCCTTTGAACTAGAATAGAAATCTTGGTGTTGATTTGACTGAACCAGAGAGAACTTGAGTTGTCTTCAACTGGGAGAGAAATCTTAGTATCGATTTGACTGAACCCGAGAGAGGTCTTGGATTAACTTTGACTGACATAGAAATCAGGAGAATCTTAGCGGCGATTCGGCTGACCCAGGCGAAAGTCTTAAAACATATTCAACTAGAATAGAAACCTTAGTGTCGGTTTGACTGAACCAGAGTAAATCTTGAAAAGTGTTGGAATATCTTCAATTGGAATAGAAACCTTGGTGTCGGTTTGACTGAACCAGAGAGAACTTGTGAGAACTTGATTGCATCTTTCCCTGAAAGGTAAAGAGTTAGTCGTATGTAATGTCATTATGTATGAAATGTATTGAGTAATGATGTTCTCAAAATAAATGAGATTGTGTTGTATAATATGTATGCACATGCCATGATGTATGGATATGTAATGTTATTGTGATATTCTCTAGTTGGGGAAAATAAATCCTGGACTGCTACTGGAGGGTATAAGGAGTTGAGTTCTTTGTTTTCACTGGGGATAGTGGCCGAAGATGATTAGTTGGGGATTTACATCGATTCTTCTTGAGAACACTCTGCCGGAGGAGACTGTGTCTGAGAATGACTCTGCAGGGGAATGATTCTATCGGGAAGAGACTTACTTTGTTGGAAGATATGCTGATTTGGAGAAATAAACTCAGTTGGAGATGAACTTCCATTGCTGGAGAGAAGAGCTCTGTTGGAGATTGAGCTTCCGCTGTCAGAGAAATAAACTCTGCTCGGGAGATGGCTTTATAAACTGCTCATGGTTATAAAACTCGGCTGGGGAATGCAGATATCAGCTTTCTGAAGGAACCTACTGGGGAAGGAATTCCTGCTTGGGGATACGGAGGTCGGACCTTGGTTGTCTCGGCTCTGTAGGGAATATAGGTATCACTGGCTTGTATGTGATAGTGACTTCGCTTCCAATTGTCTCTGCCCCTTGTACCATGCTGGAAAAAGTACATGCGGAGATTTTGTGGATGGATCTATGTCGTGATTGTACTTGAACATCTATTTAATGAGTGTCAGGATGACATATGTCTCTGGATCGTATCTAAATTGTACTTGAAACATGTGTTGAATGAGTGTCAGAATGACATCCGTCTCTGGATCGTATCTGAACTGTACTTGAAACATGTGTCGAATGAGTGTCAGAATGACATCCGTCTTTGGATCGTATCTAAACTGTATTTGGAGGAGAATCTGGAGTAAGTATCAGGATAACATCCGTCTCTGGATCGTACCTGAACTATTTCTAGAAGAGAAATCTGGAATAAATACCAGGATAACATCCGTCTCTGGATCGTACCTGAACTGTTTCAAGAAGAGAAATCAGGAATAAGTACCAGGATAACATCCATCTCTGGATCATACATGAACTGTTTCTCAATGTATGAAAATCTTGAATAAGTAGCAGAATGACATCCGTATCTGGATCGTATCTGAACCGTTTCTCGATGTATGAAAATATTGAATAAGTAGCAGAATGACATTCGTATCTGGATCGTATCTGAACCGTTTCTCGATGTATGAAAATCTTGAATAAGTAGCAGAATGACATCCATATCTGGATCGTATCTGAACCGTTTCTCGATGTATGAAAATCTTGAATAAGTAGCAGAATGACATCCGTATCTGGATCGTATCTGAACCATTTCTCGATGAATGATGATCAAGGTATAAGTCTTCCATTAATAGACAGGTGACGGGACATAGTCGTACATTTTAAATCCCTAACTTTTTCCTGGACCGCCCTTTCGGGTTTTCAGTCCACCGGGATATCCTATTTTGCCCAAGCCGCCTTTTCAGGTTTTCGACTTGTCGGGTGTACAGATTTTTTATGTATATCCCTAACTTTTGCCTGAACCATTTTGGTTCGACGGGATTCCCTTATTTTTGCCTAGGTGTGTCAAACTAGCGGGTCTTTTTTTTCATGCGTAGTATTTTCCGACTATGTCCATGCTTTCAGGATGTAGAGAGTTGTCACTGTCCATAGTGTTGTGTTGTAGTACTATCAAAAATGTTTTCTTGATGGCACATGATTCGTTGCTGGAATGCGTGAGTAATTCCCCAAGCGATTCAGATGGAGATTTTCCCCTGGTTATTTGGCACTTTTGGAGAGACTGCCCCAGGTGTGTTTAGACATCATGTCATGCCCCTTGCTTATGGAAGACCTATTATTGGAAGTGTCTTTCCCGCTGAGGTGATTCTGTCTATTGAGAGAATGTATGTTCATTGAATATCCATTATGCGGATTTCTCTACTGTCAAACAATTAGTCATATGCAAACAATGTCATTTAAAGAATGCAAAACTCATGTCTGTCTTAAATTTTTTTTGGAAATGTGTTTTGTGTAGTAAAATGAAATTTGCAAGAATGTGATATCAACTCTGGATCCGTAACAAAGCCTACAGGAGTCAGGATACCTTTGTAACAGTATGCTCTCAAACTAACCCATGCTTCAGCTAGGACTTTTAAGGGTTATAACGTGGCCTGGTTCACGGTTCAAGAAACAAAGGATAAAGGATCAAATTTTATTTGTACCCAACCCTCTCTTCGTGATGTTCTTCAGTCCTATGCTCAGTTAATTGTGCATTTAGATTCCGATTGAGTCTGGAATCTTTGCTCTGATACTTTGTGATGATTTGTTTTGAAAAGGCAGTCATTTTTATAATCTTCTTTTTGTCGAGGATTTGTAGTAACCTATTTTTTTTTGGTTTTCGTTATCCCTTCTTTTTGCCTGAACTGTTTCTTTTGTGATTACAGTCAGCGGAATGCCCCAATTTTTCTCTTAAGTCTCCTTCATAGGTTTTGACTTAATGGGCTTTTATTTCGAGAAATAATGACTGTCTGTCTTTACGATTATACGGAACCATCATCGTATTTTGTTTTGGAAGGGCGTCTTCGATGCCATTCATTGTGTACGAAGCGACAGATTGTGACTGAATGCGCCTCTGAATTAACTGAGAAAACTACCCTGCCCCAGGTTATGATTACGAGTTTTAATTTGTGTGAAAAGAAAAACTCCCGCTTCTTTGGCTCAAAGGGGTTGACTAGGGATTATCTTCCTTATAACTCCACTGTTTAGGGTTTGAAACAACGCCTGTACATCGTCAGCGGGGTCTGTTCAAAAGCATACTGTAGAGATTGTGGTATCATTTTCGTCATCCTCCCTCTAAGGCTTAGAGTTTTTAATCGAGAGTTGAATATCACAAAAGGAAATAAGAACACATTTTTGAAATAGTGAATACGAATGAATTTATTCAAGACAAACATGTTCAATGCATTGATGAAATAACGAGGTTTGATATGAATAAATGTTCAAACAAATCAAAAGAAAATTACACATTGAAAATTCTAATGAACGAAAAGTCTTCTTGTGAGAACTTGTCACTTCAGATGGTATGCCTTCGAGGGATGGAAGAAGAACTCAGCCTGACCGTCTTGTGAGAATTCTAGCGCTCCTTCATCAATCAGGTCTTGAATTTTATTTCTAAACGCCCAACAACTTTTGGTGTCATGTCCAGGACTGTTGGAGTGGTACGCACATCTTGCATTTGGATTGTACCTTGGGGAGGCTATGTTGGGATTCTGAGGAGGGTCCCTTAACATAACCAACTTAGCCTTCAACATGCACTGCAATTCTTGAGCCAATGACATGTTGATTTTGGTGAAGCGTCTTTCAGATGTATTCTTCTTATGCTGATTGCCCCGTTGTCGTTGGAGAGGTTGTGGTTGGGCTTGTGATGTAGTAGCAATCTAGAAAGGTATGTTCCTGACCAAACCAACCTCTTCTCTCACTGGGGGCTGATTAATGCCTTGATCCATAATTTTAACTGTTTGTTTCATGGATCTGCATCCATCTTGGTGAAGCTTGTTGAGGAAGGCTCTTAGCCCTTCTTGTCCTCGAGCTAAGTTTTGGATAAGAGCCATCTGCCCCAGCATCTGGATTCTCATTGCTTCTACCTCAGCTTGCAGTTGTTCCAATTGTTCATCCTTGTTTTTGTCAGGACGTTCCTTGGTCAGATTCCCGACGAAGAGTGTTTTCAGGTCTTCTTGCCCCTTGGATGGATTCAGGAGAATTTCCTTGAATTGGGCATCTTGAGCTTGGAGATCTCTGTTGTCTTGTTGGAGATCCATTGCTGAAATAAACAGCGAGAACATGAGAGACCTGCTTTAAAACCTGCTTATGCAATGATATGTATTATATATGTATGTGATGTTTTCAAGGATCTCGCGGGGTAAACAAGAAAATGTCAAAAGTTGAAATTTGCATCTTTGATTGAAAAACTTTGTATCATCGAATGTCCTTCTACGAGAGTCAAGCTCACCATATCAAGTGGGTCATAGCCCCTGACTCAAGTTATCGTGTTTTGATCTTTTGATGGCATTGGCTAGAGGAAAATAAATCCCCTTGCTAGACGTCTGATTTATCATAACCTGCATCACATGCCCTCGAGATCCTTGAAATGGTTAAGGAAATGTAAGGCATGATGTTATGATGTGTATGATATGCTTTTAAGCAAAGGTGTAAAGTGGTGTAAGAAAGTAAACCCTGCAAGAAATACAAGTTATTGGATAATAACTGTAAACAAAACCTGCAAGGAACTCATGTTGTCAGGTAATAAAACTATGCACGTAGTTTAAGTTGAAAGCACACAAGTCACGCAAACAACCTTAGGTTTAGGCTTTCATGGGTTTTAAGGTCATACCCTCTTGAAGCTGGACTGGTTCAACCTGTCCTATAAATATGTAACCGGGTTCTAAAGGGATCTCAATATCACCGATCTTTCTCCCAAGCCTTGTTCAATCGACGATTGACTCGTAATCAAACAAAACTCAGAAGTCAAACCTCAATGAGTATAGCATCGAGTATCTGTCGACCTTGGGCATACACCAAAGTCTACCATCTCGCTACGTCCTACTGGCCATGTTGTGCAATTAAAGGTTCTAAGGTCAGTTGATGCTTTATGACACCATGTGACGGCCCCGTACATCTCCCTGATTGAGTCAAGGGTTACGGATACCAACCAAAGTGCCACATCAATGTAGCTACTGCTTCAACCGTGTCGGTATACCCTAGCACATCTCCCTCACAGTTTATTGCTACTTACCTAAAAGGTGTTTCCCAATCCGGGTGTAGGATAAAATAACCCAAATAGTTCCCATAAATATAAAGCAAGCAAGACAATCAAGAGAAAGCAATTAAATATGACCTAGATCCTAAGGTTTACCCCACTTTATATTTTAGTCCCCAGCAGAGTCTCCAGTTCTGTGATACGGGGGCAGAACCGACTGTTAATACTAGTTTGCGTTTTTTGTTTGCAAATGTCGCGGTAAGCAAGAGTCGCCACCGGCTTTTATTTCATCTAACAAAGGAAAAGGAAAAAGAACCGAAAAAACCTTTTTCGAGATGTTTCTAAGTACGGGGGGTAGATTAAAGAAAGAGAAGGTGTTAGCATCCTTTCTATCCATGGTTTTCCATGGGCTCTTAGGTACTTGCTTATTTTTTGAAATTGCTTTCGTGTGTTTATGTTTTTGAAAAAAAGTTTTGAAATCATCCTTAGTGCGGCGTTTCACTTTATGGTAACCCTTGTATCAGTCCTCAAGGGTGTGATAAAATGTTTTTGAAAACTTTGTTTGAAAGCTTGTTTGAAAGTGTATGTGTAAAAATTGTTGTTTTGAGCAAGTACCTAGCAGTTATCTACCTACTCGAAAAAAGGATTTCTTTTCCTCCTATCCTTTAGACTGTGTTATCCTACTATTAGTGAGTAGGTAACCCTAGTTGTTGAATGTTTGAGGGACTATCGAAAGGGACGTAATGGTCATTGAAGGCAACATGTAAGGATACCTTAGCATTTCAAAGGTACTGTCATCATATAGCCAACATCGAGGGACAAGATCATTTCTCGTAGGCAACTCGAGGGACATTAAGGGACTATGATCTTTTTGATTACTTTAGAATTGAGGGTCTTTTGCTAAGATATTCCTACGTTCGAGGGACATGACCATTATTTTCCGAGGCAACCAAGTGGGGAGTACCCTAGGGGTGCAAGTGTGCAACAGTGTATTTTTTCAGTTATATTTATCTTGCAATTAGGGTTTTCTATCGTTCATTTTTATCTTTCCATACAATCCTATTAATCTAAGCACTGCATAAAATATAGTAGCAGAAGATAAAGGCGGAAAAGAAATCCTAAAACTATTACATCCCGGAAGCAATAACATGATAATGATTAAAAAAATGCGGGAAAAATAAAGCTACTCTATTACAGTTGAACGTGACCTATACACTTTATCTAGGAAAATAAAAATAAGATGAAAATAGAAAAGAAAATGTTTTGGTGATTTTTTATGAAAAAAATGATTTATGATAATTAATTAAATAAACCTAAAAAACTTAATTAATTTTAATAACTAAAAAAATGTTAATTTTGAAAGAAAAATAGGTTAATAAAAAAACCTAAAACCTAATTAATTTTAATTAATAAAAAAATGTTAATTTTGGAAAAACTTAATTAAAATACCTAAATCCTAATTAGTTCGAATTAAAAAAAGGTTAATTTAAAAAAAGGATAATTAAAAAAAAACCTAAAAAACCTAATTAATTATAATTAAAAAGGATAATTTTGAAAAAAAGGATAAAGAATTAAGTTTACCAAAAAATAGATAGGGGAAGAAACATCAATGAAAATAGGGTTAGAAAATAAAAATAATGCAAATGCCAGGGGTGGGTGTTCACCCAAAAATTAATTTAAAACTTAAAATTAAATTTAAAAAAAAACTAAAATTAATTATTCGAGTTTATTTTGAAAAATTATGAAAAATCAAAGGTTTGTGAAAAATGTTAGGTTTTATGAAAAAGGTTTTAAACAGAAAGAATGAAAATAGGTAAAAGGATAAATAGAAAGGAAGAAAACCAAAACCAATAGGGGTGGTTGTTGAACTCACACCCTTAACCTTCTCAGGATGTCTGCCTCGCCATGCATTGGTAGTTATTCTGTTTTGGCCTCAGCGTTTTGTAATAACCCTGCACGAGATCCTGTCTAAATCTGCAGTGTTGAATCTCATGAACACATTAAATAAATTACTATATCATGAAATACAAATAAAGCAAATATATGAAATTTTGTAATATTAAAACCGACATGGCATGTATGAATGCTTTTATACCCTTTTGATTATGGAGATCAAACCAGCCTTACCCTTACTGGAGAAGTAGTGAGATGTGGGTTTGTAACAAGGATGACTTGTTTGTAGTGAGATGAGGGTTTGTAATAAGGATTTCAAGGTTTTTAGGGTTCTTGAAAGAATTTGATATTTTGACAGGGTTGTGGAAAATGTTTTTTTTCGTTTGTCGTGTCCTATTTGTGTGAAAAAATGAGATTATATAATGGAAATTAGAGAAAAGATATGGGCTTTGAATGTGCAATTGGGCCTCCAATAACCACAAGCAATAGTGCAGATTTTTATTCAGTTGAGTCCGTCACGTTCTAGGCTAAATCACAGCGGCTTAAGTGCAATTTTTGAAGTTGAAATTTGAAAACAAAATGTGGCCTACATCGAGAACTAACTCTTGTCTGGAAATTGGCTCAATCAGATAAACGGTGAATTATTTATGAATTTTTGAAGTTTCGCCTCAGACATACTTATTTCGGGCTCTAGTGTCAACTCTGACACGTTCTTCAATAAAAAACTGGTACTGATCAGAGCATAACCCGGTCCCGACTTTAGAAGCAAAGTTGTAGATTTCTGAGTCAGTGACCTTGTGTAAAAAGATGGGTCCGATCCAATAAAAATTGACCGAGTTATGAATTTTCGAAGTTTCGACCTAGATGAAATAATATTCAGCATTCAGGATTTTCGGCTCGTCACGCGCACTTTGAGTAAAAACGATGGCCTTTTGGATACCGTTCGAACTCGATACCTCTTGTGAAAACTTAACCAACTCAAATTTTCAAAATTTTGGCTCCGGAACCAGCTCGATACGATGAAAATCGACCAAGTTATGCTTTTCTGAACATGACGCAAATAAACTTGTCATAAATTTTCTGTATGAAAATACTTGATAAATCCGCATTTTTGAAGACATTCATATCGAAATTGGCTTCCAGCTGTGAGAGATGAAAATATAGATGATGTCAAGACAGAATTTTTGCCACCGGACTGAGTTCAAAACAAGCCACGATCTTCAAGTTATGAATTTTTTAGTGCATAAAAACTGCACTTTCAATACACTTTTTCACCATATTTCTTCGAGCAAACACACACATTCGTAGACCTTCTTTAAAGAATTAACTCTTGAGCCAAACCTGAATTTCAGAATACGTTATCAGAGATATCTTGGCGAAAGAACACTTGAATATGACGCGCCGGGTTGGACTTGTGAATCTTTGAACCCCGAATCATTGCAAAACGGCGAACCGATCTTCAGCACGGAAAATACTCTGAGAACATCCATTGGCGAAATAAACGTCACTTGTAACCTGAAGAAGCTTTCTAAATATACCTTGATTCCATAACCATAAAACCAATGATATGCGTGTATGTAATAATGAAATGTAAGCCCAAAGGTCGAAATAAAGAGGGTAAATTTTAGGGTATAACAAAGGGCATCCCGGCGAACCAAAAGGGGTTTGGGCAAAAATCAGGGATATATATTTGTGGAGAAAATCTATGCACCCGGAAAATCGAAAACCTGAAAAGGCGGCTTGGGAAAAAAAAGGTATCCCGGTGGACTGAAAACCCGAAAGGGAGGTCCAGGCAAAAATTAGGGATTTAAAAGCATACGACTATGTCCCGTTGGATCACCTTACAACCAGATGTCATTAGCAAGTTAGAACGGTACAGATCAATCCAATCAACTTCTTCCAAAAAGCAAAGTGATGAGACGCTAAAAGATATGAAGGCAATAGTAGAATTAGAACCCAATGGGATTATTTCACATAGTTGTTTTTCTTTGGGTACCACTTTGAATATTTTTCATTTTACGATGACATTTCTCTTATTATGATGTCTGTCTCCTTGTACAAATATGCCTGTTATAGGCATGTTTTCAAAATTAATACAAAACTTATCTTTTAAAGTTCAAAACTATTTGTTTTTTATTTCTCTATTTTGTTTGCAAAAACATCCAGTGATTATTTTAAATGAACATATGCATTTGAATGTGATTACTGTTTACAAATGTATGCATAAAAACGGGAAAAACAGTTACTAAAGGCACTAAGAGTTGGGACAATGTCGAAAGTCGTCCATGAATCCTCACATAACAACCACCCCTAGAGAACCATATTCATATAATTCATCATCAACAAGAATACATTCCTCAATAAAAAGGTTCAATTGTCCCCCTAGCATCTTGGAGAATTCCCCGGCATGGTTTATGGATTTGTTAGATTCCCCAACAGGGTTTCATAAAATCCCCCAAGCAGTTTACGAAGCTTCATTTCCCAATAGAGTTTATTTCTCTAGCTACGGAAGATCATCCCCCAGTGGAGTTTATTTCTCTGAAAATTGGCAACTTCTTCCCAACAAAACCCTTTTCTCCAGCAGGATGAATCAAAATAACTATCTCCAAAAGAGTAGCCACTCGCATCAAAGGAATATTCGTTCTTCCATCCCTAGTCAGAGTTCATGTAATCCATGACAGGTTATCAACCCCTTGAAGGCTTCTATCCTCAAGCATAAATCAAAATCTCCAGTGGAATATCCTCAGACAAAAAATGGGAATCCCCGGTAAATTTAACTTTAACAAATAGTGAAGAATTACATTCTTCATCTCCGACAGTAGTCAAGGATTTATTTTCCCCCAAGTCTAACGACACTATAAAAAGCAACTGATACGCTTGCATATTACATTCATACATCATTTACAAGCATCATAGAATATGCATACAAAATACATATAACACAGTCTCATTTATTTTGAGAATATTATTCCGCAATACATTTCATACATCATGACATTGCATACAGCTAACTCCTTACCTTTTCAGGAAAAGATCAATCAACAGACCAACATCATCAACTACTGATATAACCAGACAGTCTTATCAAAGACAACGTCTTCTGGCTTAGAATAAATCAACCAAAGGTTTTATTCTGATACTTCTTCCAGTGGACATTCTTCTGGCTCAGCTTAGATCAGGTGTAGATCTATTCTGATACTTCTTCCAGTTGAAGACATTTTCTGGCTCAGATTAAATCAACCAAAGATTTATTCTGATACTTATTCCAGATAAAAACAAGCATAAATTTCTGCTGGCCCAGATTAAATTGACCAAGATTTACTCTGATACTTCTTCCAGTAGACCTTTTCTGACTCAGATTAAATCGACCAATGATTTATTATGATATTTCTTCCAATTAAAGACAACAGAGACCTCTTTTAGCTCAGATTAAATTAACCAGAGATTTATTCTAATACTTTTCTAGTTGAAGACGGTCGTAGATAGTCATTGGATGGGATTAAATCAACCAATGATTTATTCTGATACTCCTTCTAGTGGACATTCTTCTGGCTCAACTTAGATCAGGTGTAGATCTATTCTGATACTTCTTCCATTTGAAGACATATTATGGCTCAAATTAAATTAACCAAAGATTTATTTTGATACTTCTTCCAGTTGAAGACAGTCGTAGATAGTCGCTGGCTCGGAATAAATCAACCAAAGGTTTATTCTGATACTTCTTCCAGTAGATATTCTTCTGGCTCAGCTTAGATCAAGTGTAGATCTATTATGATACTCCTCCCAGTTGAAGACATTTTATGGCTCAAATTAAATCAACCAAAGATTTATTCTGATACTTCTTCTAGATAAAAATAAGCATATAGCCGCTGGCTCAAATTAAATCGATCAATGATTTATTCTGATACTTCTTCCAGTAGACCTTTTTCTGGCTCGGATTAAATCAACCAAATATTATTCTGATACTTCTTGCAGTTAAAGACAACAGAGACCTCTTCTGGCTCAAATTAAATCAACCAAAGATTTATTCTGATACTTCTTCCAGTTGAAGACGGTCATAGATGGTTGTTGGCTCAGATTAAATCGACCAAATATTTATTCTAATACTTCTTCCAGTAGACCCTTTCTGACTCAGATTAAATCGACCAAAGATTTATCCTGATACTTTTTCCATTTAAAGACAAAAGAAACATTTTCTGGCTCAGATTAAACCAACCGTAGGTTTATTCTGATACTTCTTCTAGTTTCAAGTCAACATTTACTTTGGATGGCATCTATAAGCCCATCTTCGACGACCCTCAGTCATCTCTCTGAATGGCATCTTTTAAGCCTAATTCAAGCATACCATCAACCGACAACGTTACTCCATGCACCGGTGAGCGCAAATTTTCGGGCACTCTAGTGTTCAATCATCTTCCACCTTCAGATCACGAAAGGCAGACAAGCCAATTTAAATCCTCAGGTTAAGAATATTGAACAGGGGAAGCTGTTGTACCCCAAAATTTTCCCTCTCATTTTATTCAAAACATACTCCTTGAGATCCTAAAATGCCCAAGGTTGACCAAGAATTGACCAAACAAATCCTCCTCCTAAGAAATGGATCTCCAACTAGGGTTTTCACTTTTCACAAAGAAGTTTGGGTTTCAAAGGCATCAAGGGATTTCCATGGGTCCTAATATATCTTCAAGAATTATCATGCCAAGTTTCATGCCTTGCATCACAAGTTTGCTCAGTCAATTGCTCATATGACTGAAAATCAACTATTAGGTCAAAAGTCAATTGTGGCCAATATACAATCAAACTTTAAGATTTTTGGTCAACATCAACATTTTTAAGTGATATTCATCATTTGATAAAGGGTTGATCATGATTCCTCAAGGAAAGTCCCCAGATCATCAAAAGTCAAGATTTGCTAAATTAGGGTTTCCTAGGAAAAGTCAACTGAACTTTGACCAGACATAACTTTCACATGCTTCATCCATTTTGCCCCAACCAAAGCTCATTTTGAAGAGAATCCAATCCTATATAAATTTTTTTTATTCTCAAATCTAAAAAATGCATCATTGGAAAGATATGAGCCAATACATTACATGTCCTTTTAAAAGTCAACAAAAAGACATTTTTTGTCAAGACAAATTATATCAAGATAAAATATCCAAATACAAAAATGATCAAAAGAGAGATTGTATGGGACATATTGATATTTCCAAAGAGCCAAATATTATCTACAAAGGATGACAATTGAGCAAGATATGACCAGTGCAAATTGGTGAAAATGCAAAAAGTTAACTTTGAAGCAAAAATGCATCTTTGAGTTAAGGGACCTATTTTTTTGGGTTCAAGCATGTTTATGATCTAATCAAGGACCTCAAAACTTATCCATGCACTATTGTGATTATTTTATTTATTTTCTTGATTTTTATTTATTTAAATTAAATTAAATCAAAATAAAGTGCAAGAATGGGGGTGCAAGGCATGCAAGTTATTGTTTCCATCAAGATTGAGGTCCAAATAGCTCATAGCAAGCTGTCAAATTCGCGACAACCAAGCAAGTACCAGATTTGGACAAAAATATTCAAAATTGGAAAGTTTTTCAAGTGAATCATTGAAACAAATCATGTACTCAATGCCATGGATTCTTGCTCCTTTTGTTGACCTAATGGGATATGCTATATAAGCCTAACAATATCAGACCCTAAGGGCACGCGCAAGCAGCCTCAAACATAACCCTAAATCTTTCAAATTTTCAAGGAATATTGCAAGCACGAATCATGTGTTCCAGCCATTCTCAAAACCTTTCAAGCATTCAATCCTACTCCTGAGGCCTCCATGAGTCGTGCCCAGCCGCCACTCAGGCCTGAAGCGTCCCAGAACTCACCTAGTCAACTCACCGGTTCTTTGGTAAAATTTTAAAATCCAAACTCTCAATTTATACGTTGTTGAATGCTTTGATGTATGTGCATGTGCTCATATGCATCCTTAGAACAGTTGTGACGTATCGTTGGCAAGCTTGAACGTCCAAATAAGGATCCACCATTTTTATGCCGTGCTGTTTTGTTTTGACCATATCTCGTTATACAAGTTACGTTAGCCAAAAAAGAGATCACCAATAAACTCGCAATGGTTGATTTAGGAGGATAGCCCATTTCTTTTGTATTAATTTGGCTTCTTATGCATGTTTTGGGATTTAGGGCTGCCAGAGAAGGCGACCGGAGCTAGGGCTCCGGCGCTTCTCAGGTGAGTCAAGGTTTTAGGTTTGTGTTGACTGCAGGTGTGGCACTGCGAAGGCTTCCAATTGGTTCATTCATAATAAAAGGGACCCACCTGACCCACCTGGATTTGTTTTGTTTGAATTAAAAGAACCAAAACTTGTTTTTTTATTTAATCAATTGATTGTGGTTATGTTACCGGATGTATGGTCATCCCAACAGTAGAGACAACGAGCTTAAGGCTTTGTGTATGTCCAAGGGCAAGGGTTCGATCCCTTCCTCTTGCATATTATTTTTCTAATTTATTCTTGCAGATCCAGCACTTCAAACCCAGTCGCGCCTAACATACGCTCTACCATCATCACCATTGGATCCATACAATAGCAGATCCAACACTCCAAACCTGAGCGCTCATGATAACCTTCAAGGGAACAACACCACCGAATCATATGCAGGAGTCTGGGCTTATTTTGGTTGGGCCTAGCAAATTTCTAGCGCGCACCCCCCAGTCTACTTCACAACATGAGGCCCATTTTCTATTTTTCTTTATTTTATTCTTATTTATTTATTTGTTTTATATTACTTTTAAAATCAATTTTATTTTCACATTAAAATAAAAAAAAATAAAAAATGATAGACTTAGGTTTTTTCTAATTAATTTAATTTTTGGTGAATTAAAATTAATTAATTTGATTATTTTTGGCTTTATTTCATTAGTTAAAATTAATTAGAACTAGGTTTAAATTTCAAATCTTTTTCTCAATAAAGTACCAAAAAAGTATTTTATTAAATAATTAGATTCTTTAGGGTTTCAACTTTATTCCCATTTCAATCTTCGCGCACTCAACATTTTCAGTATTATTTTCCAAAATATTGTATCCGCTCATGGTTTGTAATAGCTGTTAAATTAGGATTTATTTAATGTATTTATCCCCCAATTTTTTATGGTTTATAATTCCCCCTCCCCGAAGCCATGTAATAGTGTAGCTTTTAAATTCTGCACATTATTTTTGCACTGATTTTAACTGTTAGATATATGATAATAGGCTTGTATGATAAGATTAAAAGCAAACGCTAGAAAACTTAACATCAAGATAAATAACTAAAACACAACGCACTCACACATGCGCACCTCTAGGGTATCTCTACTTGTTGCCTTTGAAATAAACAGTCGTGACTCTCGAATGTAAGAGGTTTTAGTGATGACCATTTGGTTTAAAGATCATAAGTCCCTCGATGACCCTCTCGATGTTGCCTCGGTATATGATCTTAAAATCTTAGGGTATTTACTAAAGTATCTTACTATGTTGCTTTCGTGATTGTACGATAACCCTCGCCCGTCCCTCAAAAATCCAATGATAGAGCTACCTACTGAATAATAGTAGGATATCACCGTCTAAAGGAAAAGAGGGAAAGAACAAACCTTTCGAGTAGGTAGATATCTCCTAGTTGCTTGCTCATAAAAACAATCAAAAAACAAATTTTTTTACACATACACAAAATATTTTCTAAATATTTTCAAAGACAAAAAACACTTTGTATACGTTCTCGCCGAAACAAGAAACATTACAAAGTTCGCCGCTCTAAGGTGTCTTTTAAAAATATCTTCAAAATACACTTACACCAAAATCATTTTCAAAATGAGCTAGGAACTAAGAGCCCGTAAATAACTACGGATGAAAATGGTTCTAACACCTCCCCTTTCCATAATCTACACCCCCTTACTCAGAAAATAAATCTTGAAAGGTCCTTTCTTTTCTTTTCACCATTTCCTTTGTTGGAGAAAATAAAAGTCAGTGGTGACTCTTGCTAACCGCAATATTGCGAATGAAAATGAAAAACCAGTAAAAGTCAATTCTCCAACCGTATTACAGGGCTTCTTACTAACAAATAGTAGGGTAGAACTATCTAAAGGAGTAAGAAAAGAACATATACTTTTTGAATAGGTAGGTCACTCATAATCGCTTCCTCACAAACTAAAACAATTTTCACTCTTCACAATTTCAAAACAACCATTTTTAAAACACTTTTCAAAATAAACATTTTGTATACATTCTCAACGATACTAGAATTATTGAAAAGTTTCCTTACATTGGCATATTCAAAACATCTTTCCATACACTGCTTTTCAACAAATATTTTCAAAACAACCATTTTGTATACATTCTCAACGATACGAGAATCATTATAAAATTTCCTCACTTAGGCGTTTTCAAAATGTTCTCAAACATTCACAAACGTAAAGCATTTTCAAACCAAATGAGATAGCAATTAAGAGCCCGTAGATAACTACGGATGAAAAGTGTGCTAACACCTTTCCTTTTCATAACCTACCCCCGAACTCAGGAAAATTCTCAAAAGGTCTTTCCTGCTCCTTTCACCCTTTTCTTTATTGGATAAAATAAAAGTCGGTGATGACTCTTGCTATCCGTAACATTTACGATAAAACGCAAATGTGGGGTTACAGAACTGGAGAGTCTGCTGGGGACTAACTAAAAGTGGGTTACCTTAAGAGATAGATCACCTTTATTTATTTACTTGTTTACCTTGTTTGCTTTACATTTTTTGGGTTATGCTTGGGTTTATTTCTTGTATAGATCTTATACCCAGATCTGGGGAATTTTATGAAAGTAGCAATAGATCGTGGAGACTGTACGGCATAGACCGATATGGTTAAAGTGATGGCTATGTTAGTGTGACAAATTTGTTGGTACCGGTGTCTCTTGAGTTGAACCAAGGAGAATACGGGGCCGTTGTGTGGTGTCATAAAGCACTAATTGACCATAGAACCTTTAGTTGAACAACTTAGCCATTAGAAAGTAGTGAGATAGTTGGCTTTGGTGCAGACTAAAGTTGGTTAATACTCGATACTACACTCATTGATATCATACTTTCGGGATGTTTCAATCGCAGTTTCGATGCTTGTGCTGAAATAATTCTCGATGAAGAAAGATTAATGATATTGAGATTCCTAGAACCCGATTACTTCTTTTAGGATAGGTTACGCAAACTAAAACTTCAAGACGGTACTTACCTATAAACCCCATGCAAGCCTAAACCTAAGGCCTTTGGTGTTTTGTTTGTGATTATTTGTTCATAACATCATCACATCATGCCATATCATTTTTACTAACCATTTCAAGGACCTAGGGATTTATCTTTGTTTTGTTTTGTAGGTTATGGCCTTCGCTCTCAGAAACACTATCTGAATCAGCTTCATAAATGTTCCTTCTCAACTCAAGGATTTAGTCTCAAGGATTCCTGAAAGCTCTCCCTTCACCAAAAGGCATGGTCGTCTACTCAGTTTGGTTACTTTCGGTTTTGAAGAAGACATGATTTAAGTGTTTTTTCAGTTCTTTGACCCTGTACATCATTGTTTCACCTTTCTCTATTATCAATTGGTGCCAACAATGGAAGAGTTCTCTCAACTATTGGGAGTACATGTTCTTGAACAAATTCCCTTCACTAGTTTAGAGAAAGATCCGCAACCTAGAGAAACTGCATCAGCCTTGCGTTTGAAGCAGTTCGACATTGTAGCTAATTGGGAAACAAGAAGTGGAGTTAAGGGTTTTCTAGTTAAATTTCTGTTAGAGAAGCCTTGACTTTTTTGGGATGCTATGGATTTTCAAGCTTTCGAAGAAGTTTTGGCTCTTCTAATATATGGTTGGGTACTATTCCCTAATCCGGACCAACTCATAGATGTAAATGCTGTCAAGATTTTCCTTTCTCGTAATCTTGTGCCTACTTTGGTTGGAGATATTCTGCATCCTCGTCACACTCGCACCATGAGGAAGAGAGGGGCTCTTATTGTTGTATATTGTTTCTATCTAGGTGGTTTATCTTGCACCTTCCCCGATCAGTATTGAGGAATGAACAAGGTTTGAGGTGGTCTCGAAGGATGATGTCGCTCTCTCATTCAGATATCTATTGATGTTCCCGATCTCTAGAAAATGTTACTCTCATTAACCGCTATGGGGATTTCCCTAATGTTCCGCTCCTTGGCATTAGAGGAGGTGTTATGTAACGCCCACTAATTTAATTAATTATTTATTTAATTAGATTATTTTTGGATTATTTGTTGAAGTTGTGAGATGTTGTGAATTATTGGTATAAGTTGTTAGATTATTATTAATTAATTAAGTAGTTGATTAATAATGATAATAATTTTGGAATTAATATAACAATTATGTTGGGCTCATGTTATTGGTTGGAAGTAGTAAAGTGGGGATGTGTATGATAGGCCCAATAGAATTGGTGATATAAGGTTAAGTTGACACAAGGATTTGATTTAGTTGGTGATTAAGGGTTTTATGTGTTGGCCTTGTGAAGCCGCGCGAAAAGAGGAGCAATTTGCCCGGTGTCGAGCAGAACAAAGTAAGGTTGTTGGCTGGGATTTTTGTAGAGCGACCATCAATCCAGGTAAGGGTGGGGTTATGACCATATAATGGGATTGATGATGTGTATTATGTGGGATTTGGTCGTTTGTATGACTGTTGTGCGTTGATGTTTCTGAATCTGTTATTGAAATTTCCTGTTTCCTCATGCTGTGGTCATTTAGGGAGTTACCATATGACTGTTTAATGAACCTGTTGTTATGTTGTGGGCGTTTTAAGTTGTCTGTATAATCGCCCGGTATAATTGATGATTAGGTTAATGTAGATTTTACCTGTTGATGTGTTCGTTAGGACGTTGTGATATTCCGAGCGGTTGGAAGGAAAATTAGTAAATTATTGTTGTGGTCGTTATAGGAAGGGTTCAGCGTGATTGTCTTATACAATTAGTGAATATTTTGAAAGTAGATATAGTTGTATGTTGTTGTGTTATTCCGAGCAGTTGGCCAAAAATCATGGATTATATTGTGGTTGTCGTTATGCTTCTGTATTGTTCTATGTTGTTGGCCGAAATTAGTGGTCGAGGAGGATATTGATGGTGTTATGTGTCGAGCGGCATGTAGGATGCAAGGTGTGTCAGAGAATATATGTGTTGGATGTCGAGCGGTATTAGGCTGCAAGGCGTGTTAAGGAGCACAATATTGATGTCGAGTTGCACGAAGCTGCATTATGTCAAGGGGTATTGAGTTAGTTGTTATTTGTCTTGTTGTTGTGCAAGCCGAGGGGCGCGTAGTTCTTCCTATCCCTTTTGCCCGTACATGTTGGTTTGGTCGATACCAGTGTTGTATAAGTTATTCTGAATTGAGAATTTGTAGGTTGATGAATTATGTTGAGATGCCTCTAATTTTGGAAGATATTATGTTGTAGGCTTATCGCCAAAGTTGAATTATGTTGAGTTGATGTTGAATTGTTGTTGATGTTGTAGGCTTATGGCCAATGTTGATTTATGTTGAGTTGCTGTTTGTTGTTGTTGTTGCTACATTCATGATTGTGTCGCATACGTCGCATATCAAGTTAGAGCCGATGCTCGTTAAGTTGGTCTGGATTGGCAAAATATTAAGTTGAAGGCTTATGCCTTTTTGATGCATCTATTTATTGGCAGATTTTTAAGTTGAGAGTTCTGCTCCATTGGTACCACATGCATTTGCATAAAGACAAGTTGCATTTTGTGTTGCATTATGTGTCGTGGTGTGGTTGATTTGATTATGCTTATGTTGTTATTTATTATGAAGTAGTGATTTTTGCATAAACTGATTCTAATATAATGTTTATCATACATCCGATTATATTTTTTGATATCTCACCCCTTTTGTTTGAATGTTACCCATATGTTGGTAACGTGTAGGTAATCCAGAGTGAAGGCGGTTTACCTTCAGTAGTTCGAGTCGGTGTCATTGCTCTGATACATAACACTCGGGGGGTGAACGCTTGTTGTTTTATTGTTGTCATTATTTCAGTTGATTGAACCTTAAGTTGTTGTTCATTAAATACTTGTTATTTTAAGTTGTTTTAGTTGGACAAAGATGTTATATTATTACAAGTTGAATATTATGATTTCACTGCCTAGTTATGAAATTTGTTGGATTTAAAACATTAATCTATGTTGCTGTTGGATCATCGGAGTTTAAAGTGTTATGTATCTGTGATGAATGTCGTTGTCTTAAGTGGAATTTGTAGCATCCTAATTTAGTTTTCTGAAATTTTATAACTCTAATTTCATATATATTGTCGGGTAGAATCGGGGTGTTATAAAGTTGGTATCGGAGTAAGTCGGTTCGTCCGACCAACTTGTCGAGTCATAATTTTGTCTAACAATCAAGTATTGTTAACTTGAGTTTTAACCGTTGTTTATGTTGTAGAAATAAGTTGAGATGGCTGGAAGGAATGATGTTGCACTTGTTGCTGCTTTAGAAGCAATGGCGCATGCAATGGAGAATCAGCCGAACACTAACAGGAATGCTGGATATCGTAGTTTGGAGACCTTCAAGAGGGAGAATCTGCCTACCTTCAAGGGTAAGTATGATCCTGACAGAGTATTGGATTGGTTGAAAGAGATTGAGGGAATATTCCGTGTGATGGACTGCACTCTAGCACATAAGGTTCGATATGGAACTCATGTGCTAGCAGTCAAGCTGATGACTGGTGGCTTGAGACGTGTCAGAGGTTGGAAGCTGCAGGTGAAAATATCACTTGGGTTGTGTTCCGTAGGGAATTTATGAGGAAGTATTTCCCTGAAGATGTTCGTGATAAGAAGGAAATTAAATTTTTTAAGCTGAAGCAAGGGAGTATGTCGGTTGTTGAGTATGCTGCAAAGTTTGCTGAGTTGGCCAAGTTTTATCAACACTATAGTGAGGAAAATGCTGAGTTTTCAAAGAGCATCAAGTTTGAGAATGGGTTGCGCCCATAGATCAAGAAGGCAGTTGGATACCAGAAGATTCGTGTCTTTGCTGATTTGATTGATAGTTGCGGGATTTATGAAGAGGATAATAATGCTCATTATAAGATTATTAGTGAGAAGAGGGGTAAGCACCAATAGAATCGTGGTAAGCCTTATGATGCCCCAGATGGTAAAGGTAAACAGAAAGTTGCTCAGGGTCAGAGGAGTAGTGAGGGAGATGCCCCTGCTGGTGTGGTTTTTTTCAAATGTGGAAAACCTGGTCATAAGAGAAATGTGTGTACTGCTGAGGTGAAGAGGTGTTTCCGTTATGGTAAGACTGGACATGTTGCATCTGAGTGAAAGCATAAGGAGATGATTTGCTTCAATTATGGTGAATAAGGACACATTGGTAGTCAGTGTCAGAAACCAAAGAAGACACAAACCAGTGGAAAGGTGTTTGCTTTGGCTGAGAATCAGACGACTAATGAGGACAGACTCATCAGAGGTACATGTTTCATTAATAGTACTTCTTTAATTACTATTATTGATACTGTTGCTACTCATTGCTTTATTGTTGTTGATTGTGTTGAAAGGTTGGGTATTATGTTGTCTTCTATGAATGGAGAGATGGTCGTCGATACTCCAGCCAAGGGATCAGTGACTACTTCTCTTATGTGTTTAAAGTGTCCTTTGTCGATCTTTGACAGAGACTTTTCTATTCATTTGGTTTGTCTGCCTTTAAGTAGGTTGAATGTGATCTTAGGTATGAACTGATTAGAGCATAACTATGTTCATATTAACTGTTATAACAAGTCTGTGAGGTTTTCTACTCCTGAAGAAGAAGAAGCTGGTATGTTGTCTGCTAGAGAGTTAAGGCAGTTGATATAAGAAGAGGCTCATATGTTCTCGTTGATGACGTTGCTATCTGTCGAGAATCAAGCTGTAATTTAGGAGTTGCAAGTGGTGCATGAATTTCTTGAAGTTTTCTCTGATGAAATTCTTGATGTACCGCTAGAGAGAGAATTTGAATTTGCTATTGATTTTGTACCTGGTACCAGACCTGTTTCTATGGCACCATACAGGATGTCTGCATCTGAATTGTCAGAATTAAAGAAGCAATTGAAAGAGTTACTTGAAAAGAAATTTGTAAGACCAAGTGTATCACCGTGGGGAGCTCCAGTGTTGCTAGTAAAGAAAAAAGATAGAAGTATGAGGCTTTGTGTTGATTATAGGCAGTTGAATAAGGTGACAATTAAGAATAAGTATCCACTTCCGAGGATATATGACTTGATGGATCAATTGGTGGGTGCTCGAGGGTTTAGTAAGATTGATTTGAGGTCGGGCTACCATCAAATTAAAGTGAAGGATAAAGATATCCAGAAGACGACTTTCAGAACATGTTACATACATTATGAGCATTCGGTGATATCTTTCAGTGTTACTAATGCGCCGGGAGTATTCATGGAATACATGAACCATATCTTTCAAACTTATTTGGATCGGTTTGTAGTGGTGCTCATTGATGACATTTTGATTTACTCTAAATCGGAGGAAGAACATGCATAACACTTAAGAATAGTATTGCAAGTTTTGAAAGAGAAGAAGTTGTATGCAAAGCTGTCTAAGTGTGAATTTTGGTTAAAGGAGGTTAGTTTTCTTGGTCATGTGATCTCAGGTAGTGGCATTGTTGTAGATTCATCTAAAGTAGATTATATGTTGAAATGGGAAACGCCAAAATCGACTACCGAGATTAGAAGCTTTTTGGGATTAGCTGGTTATTGAAGGTTTATCAAAGGTTTCTCTAAGTTGGCACTTTCGTTGACTAAGTTGACTTGTAAGGGTAGAGCTTTTGTGTGGGATGTTCAATGTGAAGAAAGTTTTACAGAATTGAAGAAAAGATCGGCTTTGATTTTTACATTACCTAATCCAGGAGAGCCTTTTATGGTATATTGTGATGCTTCCAAGATGGGTTTAGGAGGTGTGCTTATGCAGAATGGAAATGTAGTTGCTTATGCGTCAAGGCAGTTGAAGACTCATGAGAAGAACTATCCTACGCGTGATTTAGAGCTTGTTGCAGTTGTTTTTGTGTTGAAGATTTGGAGGCATTATCTTTATGGTTCTAGATTTGAAGAATTTAGCAACCATAATAGTTTAAAGTATTTATTTGATCATAAAGAATTGAACATGAGACAACGAAGATGGTTGGAGTTGTTAAAGGATTACGATTTCGGCTTGAATTATCATCCAGGAAAAGCGAATGTGGTAGCTGATGCGTTAAGCCGAAAGACTTTACATATGTCGGCAATGATGGTTAAAGAGTTGGAATTAATTGAACAGTTCAGAGATATGAGCTTAGTTTGCGAGGTGACACCGCAGAGTGTTATGTTGGGGATGTTGAAAATTAATAATGATTTTCTGGATAATATCAAAGAAGCTCAGAAGTTGGATGTAAAACTGGTATATTTGATGGTTGGGATCGATCAGTCTGAGAATAGTGATTTTAAGTTAGATGCGCAAGGTGTGTTAAGATTTCGTAATCGAATTTGTATTCCTAATGATGCGGAGATGAAGAAAGTGATTCTCGAGGAAAGTCATAGAAGAAATTTGAGTATTCATTCGGGAGCTACAAAAGTGTATCAAGATTTGAAGGATTTGTTTTGGTGGCCTGGAATGAAGCGTGATGTGGCTTGGTTTGTGTATGCATGTTTAACTTGTCAGAAGTCAAAAGTTGAACATCAGAATCTTGCAAGGTTGATGCAACCGTTGGATGTTCCAGAATTGAAATGGGATAGCATTTCGGTGGACTTTGTGATGGGATTACCTAATACTTCAAGAGGGCATGATACAATTTGGGTGATTGTTGATAGGCTTACGAAGTCGGCTCATTTTATTCCTATTAACATCACTTTTCCAATATCAAAGTGGAATGAGATTTACAGTAGTGTAATTGTGAAGTTGCACAGTGTTCCTTTGTGTATTGTTTCGTATAGAGATTTGAGGTTTACTTTAGACTTTTGGAAGAGTTTGCAAGAGACGTTGGGTTCTAAGTTGAGGTTGAGTTCGGCGTATCATCCTCAGACGGATGGTCAGACGGAGAATACTATTCAGTCGTTATAAGATTTATCGAGAGCATGTGTTCTTGAGCAGGGTGGTTCGTGGGATACTTATCTTCCATTGATAAAGTTTCCTTATAATAACAATTACCATTCTAGTATTGGAATGGCACCTTTTGAAGCATTGTAGGGTCGGAGATGTAGAACTCCTTTATGTTGGCATGAGTCTGGAGAAAGTGTAGTGCTTGGACCTGAAATTGTTCGTGAGACTACTGAGAAGGTGAAGTTGATTCAAGAAAATATGAAAGCTTCCCAAAGTAACAAAAAAGTTATCATGAAAAATGAAGTAAAGATTTGGAATTTCAAGTAGGTGACCATGTGTTTATGAGAGTTACACTTGTGACTGGTTTTGGGCGAGCGTTGAAGCCTAAGAAGCTCACTTCTCATTTTATTAGTTCATATCATATTTTGGACAGAGTTGGAAATGTTGTTTATAGAGTGGCTTTACCGCCTAATATTTCGAATTTGCATGATGTGTTTCATGTGTCACAACTCTGAAAGTATATTTCAGATCCATCTCATGTGATTCATATGGATGATGTGCAAGTATGAGATAATCTTACTATGGAGACGATGCTTGTACGAATTGCGGATCGTGAGACGAAGACTCTAAGAGGCAAAGAGATTGCTTTGGTGAAAGTAGTATGGCTAGGAGCTTCCGGAGAAAGCATGACTTGGGAGTTGGAAAGTAAGATACGGGACTCTTATCCTGAGTTATTCGAATAAGGTAAATTTTCGAGGACGAAAATATTCTAAGTGAGGGATAATTGTGACGCCCGTTAATTTAATTAATTATTTATTTAATTAAATTATTTTTGGATTATTTGATGAAGTTATGAGATATTGAGAATTATTGGTATAAGTTGTTAGATTATTATTAATTAATTAAGTAGTTGATTAATAATGATAATAATGTTGGAATTAATAGAACAATTGTGTTGGGCTCATGTTAGTGGTTGGAAGTAGAAAAGTGGGGGTGTGTATGTTAGGCCCAATAGAATTGGTGATATAAGGTTAAGCTGACACGAGGATTTGATTTAGTTGGTGATTAAGGGTTTTGTGCGCTGACGTGTGAAGCCGCGCGAAAAGAGGAGCTAGCTACCCAGTGTCAAGCAGAACAAAGCAAGGCTGTCGGCTGGGATTTTGGTAGAGCAGCCTTCAATCCAGGTAAGGGTGGGGTTCTGACCGTATAATGGGATTGATGATGTGTATTATATGGGATTTGGTCGTTTGTATGACTGTTATGCGTTGATGTTTCTGAATCTGTTATTGAAGTTGACCGTTTCCTCGTGTTGTGGTCGTTTAGGGAGTTACCATACAACTGTTTAATGAACCTGTTATAAGAAGTTTCCCGGTTGTTATGTTGTGGGCGTTTTGAGTTATCTGTATAATCGCCTGGTATAATCGATGATTACGTTAGTTTAGATTTTACCTATTGATCTGGTCGTTAAGATGTTGTGATATTCCGAGTGGTTGGTGTTGTACCTCAAAGTTTTCCCTCTCACTTATCAAGAATTTGCTCACAAGATCTCCTTGGGCTCAAGACTGCAGTAGGGTTTGATCAAGCTCAAGACATCTCCTTAAACACTGATGACTAAAATTAGGGTTTGAGTTTGCACAAGGATTTTTGAGCTTTCAATGTCCCATGTGACTTTCATGGATCATCATGTACCCCAAAGATTACTCATGTCAAGTTTCAAGCCTTGGATCACATTTTTACTCAGTCAATTGAGCAGTTGACCTAAAAATCAATTGTATTGGGGAAAAGTCAACTGTGGCCAATTTACAGTCAAACTTCATAATTTTTTATACATATCAACATTTTTGACTCATATGAATCATTTGATCAAGTTTGGACCACAACTCCTCAAGAAATTTGATCAAATCCCCAAAAGGGCAAAATGGTCAAAATTAGGGTTTTGATTGGGAAATGGAAATTTCTGGTTTTTAACCTAGCAAATGGTCAATTGGTTTAAGGCATGATCTCAAGAGTCCAATTGCATCATTTTTACCTAATGACATGGTTCAAAACATTGCAAGTCCATTGGATTGACAAATGAATTTTCCAGTCAACTGATCAAAAGTCAATTGTATACTGAAAAGTCAAACTTTGACTTTTTGGTCAAATTCAAGTGCCAAAGATCATAATTCATCAAAACATGTTAAAATATGAAACTTATTCATCAAGGAATCAAAAAGTCAAGATTTCATTTTGAAAATTCAAAATTTCTAAAACTTAGAAATTTTTCTAAGTGTTGGAAATTTCATGTTTTTTTCATAACTTTGGACAAAATTTTCACCATGATGCAATATGATTCAAGAGAAACTTCCAACATGAAAGTTGTAGATATCCATGAAATCTACAACATTGTTTTACACAACTTCTTCTAAAAATGCATGGATCTCAAGTTATAATTTTATGAACATGGGGTCATGAAACAAAACACTTAGTGAAATTTTGCCCTAATTTGGTAAGGATTTTGACCCAACTTCATGGCACTTTTTCATATAGTTCCAAGGGGAATATTCAAAATAAATTCAAAGATGGGTTGTATAGCACATTGCAAGCTTTCCAAAATGTCAAAGAACTCCTTGAGATCATTCTTGAGTAGGGAGAATCGAAGAGATGAAGTTAGGGTTTTGTCACTTGAATTACAAGTCATTTTTGATGAACACTTGAACTAAATCCATGCTAGGCTGCATAATCCTTGCTTTGAAGGCCTCAAACTTGTTTGTTAGTCCATAATTAAATGTTTACACAGCTGTTAGGGCTTTGATCCAAGCAATTGAGCTATTGTCCATCTTGCATTTCCATTTATGGCACAAAGTTAACAATGCCATTCTTGTTAAGCAAGCTTTTTGCATAAAGTTCACATTGAGCCTATAACTTGTTCCCTCTAATCACACTCCATCCAAAAAGTCAGAAGCAAGCTTGTTTAAAGCATAACCACTCTATCTTAGCAAGTCCACAAGGCATGGAAACTTGTTTTGTCAAAAAATCACATGTTTAACTTAAACATGTAAATTTGAATTCTGGTCAACTAGAAGATTCCAAACTTGTTGCGTATAAATAGAGTCACTATTTATGAGCTAGAGTACGAGCTTGAGCACCCTGAAATACACCAAAACTCTCTCAAATCAGAAATTGCCCAAAAACTCCATTGTTGTACAGTTTCTGACCTTGAACCTCAAACTCACATTTCCCTCGTGAGTTTCTTGGCCTTTTAGTTTCTAAAGCTTCCTTACATCAAGTGTAACTTATCCCTGTACATGTTTCATTTCTGTAACATCACTTACCCTATCTTCCATAACCCAAAACAGATCATTGCACATTGACTTCTCCAAGTCATATCAGCCACTCTCAACTCAAGCAAACCATTGCACTAGCTTCCTAGGACCTCAAGGAAACTAACCTGATCATCACCATCACTTGAAACAAGCTCAAACTCCAAACACGATTTCCAGTTTTGAGGTAAGTTTTCTCAACTTGGAACTCTTCATATAGGCATCATCAATAGTTTATTTATGAATAAAACATGTAGATAGCATTGCCCTGAAGCTAACCATGTCCTTAGTTTCCATTAATTTTGCTTGAGCTTAAAGAATTTTGAAATTGAAACTTCTGAAATTTTTAGGGTTCAGATTAGGGCCATTAAAATTCTTGCTTATCTTTGATCTATAGTTTTAATACTTTATATTTCTGGAATCGTGAGAAAATTTGCTACAAGTTTCATGTTTACAGTTTTCATTTTTTATGAGAAATGAGCAAGTTACAGTTGGTCTGGCTGGAGGTTGAAGATGAAGTTTTCAGAACATGTTTTTCCTTACATATTTATTGTTTCATTTGTATTAAAAGATGTATAGCCACCTTAGTGGTAGAAGCGCGCGCCTGTAACCTATGGGACCTAGGTTCGAGCCCTAGTGGTACCCTTTTTCATCTTTTCACATTTTTCTGACTTTGTTTGTTTTTTTGCCAGGCGCTGGGCCCCTTTGGGCCTGGCTTATTTTTTTGTTTGTTTTTGCTCACTAACCTCCCTATTTCCTCTTAGCACCCCCTGGCCTAAGTTATTTATTTATTTCATTTATCTTTTCTTAAATATATATTTTCTAAATACTAAAAAATCATAAAATACAAAAAAATGATATATTTATATTTTGACTTATTTTATTCTATTTTTCCACAAAAAATTATTTTTATATATTATACTTTATTTATTTTATTAAGTAAATCTTATAGACTTAATTAATTTTTTTTTCATACCATTTAAAATACATTATTTTAATATAAAAAAGACTAAAAATATTTTATAATACTATAAATATTTTCAAGATAAAAAAATACTAAAAAAATACTTTTCTTAAACTTATTTTCTTTTGATTAATAGAATTAGGGTTTTCATTTAAAATATTTTCTTAATAAAATCAAACTTAATTAACTATTCTCTTTATTTAATTAGGTTAAGACAAAAATCTTCTTTTCATGAAAACCAAACAAATTCATTTTCTTCATATTTTGCATCCTTGTACATTTATTTTTATACTTTGTATTTATTTAAATTCCTTGTATATTCATACCCATTCAATTTGGTTGTAATAGATTAAATAGGTTTAATTCATGCAATCCCCATTTAACTTGTACACCCCCTCCCCACAAATGTTGTAATAGCGTAGTAACTTTAAATTTTGCAATTTATCGCTTTTATATAACATGCTAGTAATTAGGGTTTGTATGGAAAGACTAAAACCAATGCTTAGAAAACCCTAATTCAAGACAAAATCAAGCATGAAAATAATTCACTTGCACACTAGCACCCCTAGGGTAAAATCCACTTGGTTGCCTTATATAAAATGGCCATATTACGCATGTGAGATATCTTAGCAAAAATACAAGATCATGGTCCCTCGATGGCGCTATCTAAGTTGCCTTACAAATGATCTTAGTCCCTTAAAAATAATGCTAAGATACCTTGTAATATTGCTAATCTTGGTTATATGATGACCCACGCCCGTCCCGTTTACATCCAAAGATAGGGTTGCTTACCAAATCAATGGTAAGACAACAATGTCAAAGGAAAAGAAAATGAACAAGAAATACATTAGAGTAGGTAGATTGCTCCTAATTACTTTCTCTATTTCAAAACAAACATCCTTGCTATTTTCAAAACAATCACCTACACTTTCAAAACATCTTACAAAACTTGAAAACATTTTCAAAAGATCAACATCTTTGTATACATTTGATAACGAGAAATCGTATCATATATTTACCATGAAATTAAACCGCTTTATATCATATTGACCCGATTAACTCCCGAATACTCCAAGTTTTTGTATGATTTTATGCAGGTACAATATATCTCAGCTCAAACTAGAAAGAAACGTGAAATGTGCGAGATTGCGGCCAATACCAGAAGAGAAAAGATAAATCTGTCAAAAATCCAAAATTGCTGCTATTACGATCGTCACGCCCTTGCCACGTCCGTAAGACACTTCAGAAGCGTGTTACGACCGTCATGCATTGGCCACGACCGTAACGCGCTATTTCATAGAAACTGCACGTAACGCATCAGCCACGACCGTAATAGGCATATTATTAGCTATTTTGAACGTGGTCAAGTAACAACATGCATGTGTGCCTTATTTTTCTCCAATAACCAAGACCACCTTCTCCTTATTTTTCTCAGCAAGCCAAGAATCTAGCAACGTGAATTATAATTCCAACTGCAATTTATTCTCTATATATAGCTTGGACTTGGAAAGAAAAAGGAGGGGAGTTCAGTTCAGAAAATTTTTGCGGAAGCTCTGCCGATTTTAAAACCCGATTCTATTTTCGCATTTCGTTCATTTTAATTTCCATTCCGATGTTCCAATGTTGTCGGCTTGTGGAAGAAAGATCTAGGATATTATTGCTTTTCAGGTTTTTATTGTATTCAATATAATTGCAAATTTATTTATGTTAAATTTCTATTCTTTAATTATAATGCATGTGTTATTGTTTTCTGATTTTATTTCCAGCATTTTAATTCCGAGCATTATGAGTAGCTAAATACCCGTAGTCGGGGTGTGATGAAATAACGGAATGAATTAATGTATTTCTAAGCTAAAACCTTCATTAACTTAATTTCTGGCCGTGACTTTTTATAATTAAAAATTAAGCTTTTTGTTACGAGAGTAAGTAAAGTAAAATAGGGAGAAATCAAGACCACGAGAGTGTGAGGTTTTAACCAGATAGCTAAAGTTAGGCATTCGATTTAAATACAGCGAGAGCGCTTTAAAACAAATTAGATTTATTTAGTTTTCAAAAAGATGCTTTCTAAACACTTATGGGCTAGCGAGAGCAGACATTTGGCTTTAGGAGTATGATCCGAGGTAAGACCACGAGAGTGTGAATCGAGGGTTTTTAAACTGATAAGTACTACAGAATAATTTAAGTTAAATATTTTTATATACTTAGGTACAATTTAATTCGCATAGGTTCAAAACATTACACTCCGACCACTTTAATATTATAATTCTTTTAATTGAATTTAGATTCTTCTTTAGTTTTAAACTTCTAAAAAAACCAAACGTGACAATTTCCGCCTTAGCTAAACTAACCTGTTTTATAACACTAGAGTGATTACGAAGTCCCTGTGGGTTCGACATCTTTTTATTACTACCGTGATAGACTGTGCACTTGCAGTTAAGATACTGTTAGACACATTAGGTCAATCGCGACACATCAAGTTTTTGGCGCCGTTGCCGGGGACTTTAGTTTAGTCACTAGTGTATTCTGAAAACAACGTTGTCTAGACTAAGGCAACTTTTTATATTTCCCTCTGTTGTATGCCAAACACACGTTCTCAAAACGAGCTTTTGCATCTACAAATTAACGATATCGAGCGTTACTTAAGATTAAGACGCCGAATTCAAGAATACCGATCTCTCAACAATCTTCCTCCGACTAAAATTCCTGATATCTCGTTATCAGAATTTATCGAAGAATCGACAATGGCTGACATACCAAATCCGCCTCGCGCTCTTAAGGACTACGCAGTTCCTTCGTAAGCGGAACCTCAAAACAGCATTGCCGCTCCTGCTATTGCTCGAAACGATTTCGAGCTGAAACCTTCGCTTTTATCCGCCGTTCAGCAGAACCAATTTTCTGGATCTCCTACTGACGACCCTAACCTACATCTGTCAGTGTTTGTACAGTACGCAGACACTGTAAAAGCGAATGGTGTAAACCCTGAGGCGATTTGATTGCGCCTATTTCCTTTTTCTTTTAGAGACAGAGCCCGAGCCTGGCTCCAATCTCTTCCTTCAAATTCAATCACCACATGGGATGAATTGAAGAAAGTCTTCTTGGCTAGATATTTCCCACCAAGCAAAACTGATATGCTTAGAGATAACATCAATGGTTTTAGACAAAAAGATAACGAATCACTTTTCGAAGCATGGGAACGTTACAAGGATATGATCAGACTCTGTCCTCATCATGGTTTAGAAGAATGGCTAATCATTCATACGTTTTATAACGGTCTCTTGTATAACACAAGAATGACTATAGACGCCGCTACTGGTGGCGCACTGATGGATAAACCATATGCCGAAGCAAATCAACTTATCGAAAGTATGGCCCAGAACCCATATCAATGGGGAAGCGAAAGAGCTAATGTGGAGAAATCCCAAACCAAAGGTGGAATGTCTGAAGTGAATATTCTGGACCAAGTCAATGCTAAAGTGGAAGCTCTTACCCAAAAGTTAGAAAACCTTACCACTACTCCTGCAGCTACCGTAGCTGCAGTTGTCCAAACTTGCGATCTATGTGGTCTTCAATCACATCCTGCTCCAGACTGCCCACTTCTAACGGGAGTTCGAGCTGAACAAGCAAATTACGTACAAGGGAACCCTTATAGCAATACCTATAACCCTGGTTGGAAAAATCATCCAAATGTTTCATACAAAAGTAACAACGCGTTATACGCGCATGGACAAGCTCCTGCCACACCACCCGGTTATCCAAAAGCTATCCCAAATCATCCTGGTAATAGACCTAATGCTCCTAGGAAATCTAACCTAGAAATCATGATAAAACACTTCATTGCTTCCCAAGCTCAGACTAATAAAGACGTTATAAATCAGAATTTGCATACTAATGAGCAGATAAAACAATTAGCTAGCAAAGTTGATGCTTTAGCCACCCATAACAAGATGCTTGAGACACAAATTTCGCAGGTAGCTCAACAACAAGCACCTACTGCAGCACCGGCTGGAATTTTTACTAGTCAACCACAGCCCAACCCAAAAGGACATGCTAATGTTGTGATACTGAGAAGTGGAAAAGAACTCGACAGACCTGTTGACCCAAGACTAGAAAATCCAGCCATGTACCAAAAACAGAGCAAGCCGACTGACAAAGCTAATGAACCTAAAGAAAAAGAAAAGGAAAACGAAACTCAAGAGGCAATGGAGCAAGAGAAGCCTTATGTACCTCCACCACCTTATAAACCACCAATTTTGTATCCTCAGAGACTTACAAATTCCAAAACGATGGGCCAATTCAAGAAATTCGTTGAACTTCTGAAACAACTCAATATCACAATACCTTTTACAGAAGCCATCACTAAGATGCCCTCGTATGCTAAAATTCTCAAGGAAATTCTATCTAACAAGAAAAAGATAGAGGATAACGGAACAGTTACACTCACTGCCGAGTGTAGCGCGATCATTCAAAACAATATGCCTCCTAAGTTAAAAGACCCAGGTAGTTTCTCTATACCTTGTAATATTGCAAAATTTGTCATAGACAAAGCTCTATGTGACTTAGGAGCAAGTATTAGCGTCATGCCCCTATCTATCTGCAAAAAGCTAGAGATGGGAGAACTCAGACCCACTAAAATGTCAGTCCAATTAGCTGACCGATCAGTTAAATACCCTGTAGGTATACTGGAAAACGTTCCAGTTAGGATAGGTCAATTCTATATCCCGACCGATTTCATCATCATGGACATAACCGAGGACTCAGTTACCCCTATCATACTAGGAAGACCCTTCCTAGCCACCGCCGGAGCTAAAATTGATGTAAAGAAGGGCAGACTAACATTCGAAGTTGGAGAAGAAAAAGTGGAATTCATCCTTACTCAATTCTTACAAGCACCAGCCATGAACGACACATGTTATCTTATAGATGTCATAGACGAGTGCGTAAGAGAAATGGAAGCAGAACAGACAAAATATTCTGAGATAATGGAAATCCAAACCCCTCCAATATTCAAAAACGATGATAGTATAAACAAAAGCTTAGCACTCACGCCCGATCATATGCCATGCCCGAAGAACCCTAGTGTAGAATTGAAAATCTTACCTAAGAATCTAAGATACGAATTCCTTGATGCCGAACACACGTGACCAGTAATAGTAAACTCGATCTTAGGAAAGCTCGAAACTGAAAAACTTTTAGACGTCCTAAGGAGGTACCCAACCGCACTAGGTTATAACATATCTGATTTGAAAGGAATATGTCCTTCAATTTGTATGCACCATATTATGCTAGAAGAGAATTGTAAAACCTCTAGAGAACCTCAAAGAAGGATTAACCCGATTCTTAGCACTGTAGTCAGAGATGAAATTACAAAGCTTATGGAAGCTGGAATCATATACCCGATCTCTGATAGTAAGTGGGTAAGCCCAGTACACGTGGTGCCCAAGAAAGGAGGTATCACCGTTGTTAAGAACGCAAAAGGCGAACCAATAACGCAAAGAGTAGTCAATGGACATAGAGTGTGTATAGATTATAGAAAATTAAACAAAGCCACTCGTAAAGACCATTTCCCTCTACCCTTCATAGACCAAATGCTAGAATGGTTAGCCAAACATTCCTATTTCTGCTATCTAGACGGTTACTCCGGATTCTTTCAAATTCCCATTCACCCTGACGATCAAGAAAAGACTACTTTCACCTGTCCGTATGGAACGTTCGCATATAGACGAATGCCTTTCGGATTGTGTAATGCCCCAGCTACCTTCCAACAATGTATGATGTTAATCTTTGCAGATTTTATAGACAACATCATGGAAGTGTTCATGGATGATTTCTCAGTGTGTGGGGGAAGTTTCGAAAGATGTCTATCAAACCTAGAGAAAGTCTTAGAAAGATGTGTAAAAGTAAACCTCGTGCTCAATTGGGAAAAATGTCATTTCATGGTCAGAGAAGGAATCGTACTAGGACATCTCATATCCAATAAAGGGATTGAAGTTGACAAAGCCAAAATAGAAGTTATAAAAGAACTTCGACCACCTAAAACAGTTAGAGAAATACGAAGTTTCTTAGGACACGCCGATTTTTACCGGCGATTCATTAAAGATTTCTCAAAAATTACTAAACCACTTACCAGTCTGTTAATGAAAGACGCTGAGTTCGTATTTGACGATTATTGTCATAAAGCGTTTGAAACTCTAAAATCAGCCCTTATCACCGCACCAATCATGCAACCTCCCGATTGGAATTTACCCTTCGAAATCATGTGCGACGCGAGTGATTACGCCGTAGGCGCAGTTCTTGGACAAAGGAAGGACAAGAAACTACATGCCATTTACTACGCTAGTAGAACGCTAGACCCAGCCCAAATGAACTACGCCACGACTGAGAAAGAGCTGTTAGCAGTCGTCTTCGCGCTTGACAAATTCCGTTCCTATCTAGTAGGAGCAAAAATCATCATCTACACGGACCATGCTGCTATAAGATATCTATTAAATAAGAAAGATGCAAAACCAAGGCTCCTCAGATGGATCCTACTTTTGCAAGAATTTTACTTAGAGATTAAGGATAAAAAAGGGACTGAAAACGTCGTAGCGGATCACTTGTCAAGATTGGAAGATATAAAACCCGAACAAGTGTCGATTAACGACGATTTTCCATATGAACAATTGATAACCCAAATAAGGAGCGACCTGGCTCAGTTAAACCTAAACGAACCAAAACCCAAGGAAGTCGTAAAAGCAATCCATGCAACCATGGGATTGCCATGGTATGTCGACATAGTTAACTATCTAGCTGCAAACGCGCTCCCACCAGACCTTACCTACCAACAGAAAAAGAAATTCTTCCACGATCTCAAACACTACTATTGGGACGAACCCTTACTGTTTAAAAGAGGACCAGACGGAATCTTCCGTCGATGCATACTCGAAGAAGAGATAGAAGATGTCATTCATCTCCTTACGGGGGACACGCAAGCACTTCCAAAACTTGTGCAAAGATCTTACAAGTCGGCCTATTCTGGCCTAATCTATGGAAAGATGTCCACGTCGCTGTTAGAAATTGTGATCGGTGTCAACGCACCGGTAATATTTCAAGACGCGATGAAATGCCTCAAAGAGGAATCCTAGAGGTAGAAATCTTCGACGTATGGGGAATCGATTTCATGGGACCCTTCCCATCTTCTTTTGGAAACAAATATATACTCGTCGCGGTCGATTATGTTTCAAAATGGATCGAGGCCATAGCCTCTCCTACAAATGACACACGAGTGGTAATCAAACTCTTTAGAAACATAATCTTTCCAAGATTCGGTGTACCGAGACTCGTAATCAGTGACGGTGGCTCCCATTTCATCTCAAAGATATTCGACAAATTACTAATTAAGTATGGAGTGAAACATCGTATAGCGACACCATACCACCCATAAACCAGTGGACAAGTCGAAGTCTCAAACAGAGAAATCAAGCAGATCTTAGAAAAAACTGTAGCCACAACCAGGAAAGATTGGTCATCAAAGCTCAACGAAGCTTTATGGGCCTATAGGACGGCCTACAAGACCCCTATAGGAACTACACCCTTCAAGCTCGTATACGGAAAATCCTGTCACCTCCCAGTAGAATTAGAACACAAAGCGTATTGGGCAATTAAAACGCTCAACATGAACTACACTGCTGCGAGAGAAAAACGAGTCCTGGATTTAAATGAATTAGAAGAATTAAGATTAGATGCTTATGAGAATGCTAAAATATACAAAGAAAGAACTAAAAAATGGCATGATAAGCGTTTATCTAGGAAAGAATTTAGTGTGGGAGATGTCGTACTATTATTTAACTCAAGACTTAGGCTTTTCCCTGGTAAATTAAAATCTAGATGGTCAGGTCCATATGAAATTACAAAAGTGTTCCCTAGTGGAGCAATAGAAATTAAGGGTAGAAATACTGACCCGTTTACAGTAAACGGGCAGCGGTTAAAAATATACAATAACATTGAAGATAGAGACTATACGAATAGTCTAAGACTTTTAAAATTGCCCAATATTTCACCCGAATAATCTGCTGCTAGGCACTATGTCAGGCTTTTGACGTTAAAAACAGCGCTAAGTGGGAGGCAACCCACCTATTTGTTAATTGTTATTTGTTTCTATTTGTTATACTTTTCGTTTTTGCATTTATTCCTATTTAAGTTTTATTTTTCATTTTCTTTCTTTTGCTATAATTTTCATAAAACTGCTGCTGATTTCAAAAATAATTTTACTTGCCACAGGATTTATGAAAAGTTTTTGTTTCTCTTCTACCTTCTCTCCTGACTCGTTTCCTTGACTAACAATAACCATGGAACCAAAACCACATAATTTCTTGGAAACCACCTTTAGGGGTAGAAACCAAAAGAGAAAATTCAAGGAATTATCAAAAAGAAACCTTGGTATAACACTTTATTATGATGAACCCACTATGAATGCTCTAGGTATATTGGATAGTATTTTGTACTTGTTTAACCAGCTGGGGTGGGAAAAAGCCCACATTAAGACTAGGTTTACCACCTACCGTGAGCTCACCTTTGAATTTCTAAGCTCACTAGTCCATATACCCGAACATGGAAAAGGGACCCGAAAAGGATTTATAAGTTTCAGTCTCTTTGGCATTGAGTTTATTTACACTCATAAGGAACTAGCTGACTTGTTAGGCTTCCCTAGCGACCCTTTTGCTTACTCTACTACCCAGGTTGAACTGATGGATATTGAGCTAGACTACTTTTGGGGTACTTTAACTGGTAATTATCACCCCGATGCGGATAACATGGATAATGATGAGATACATAACCCTGCTATCCGCTACTTCCATAAGATCCTAGCCCCACTGTATTCGGGAAAGAGGATAATCGTACTGCAGTGTCTAAGGACGAGATATTTTTACTATATTGTATGCACCAACGCCACCCCGTTAATGCCGTGCCATTCCTAATGCAAACCTTTTACCGCATTATCGATAACCCCGATGAACCAATCATCATAGGTGGCCTGGTCACAATGATTGCACATGCCCTCGGCCTCAGACACCAGCTGAATAGGTGCCCACATTTTGGTACGATTCGTCCCATGAATATTGCTTTTTGCTTTGACCGCCGTATAATAGCAAACCATGATTACCCACCTTATGAGTATTTGATAAGAGAGGAAGTTGTAAACCTATTCACCCTTCCAAACCATAACAAAGTAAGTGTCCATAACCGTGATAACTGGCTTTATGAGCTAAACCCACCCGACCACCCTCCTACACCTGAGACACCACAAGATTATCAAATTTATGATGATGTTATGTCCGACATTGGTGACCCCGAGACTCCTCCTGGTTACTACGAAAACTTCAACATGGCAGAGGCCCATGAAGCCTCTGAAACAACCAAGAAGGATTACACTGATAATCTTAATAAAATTGTTACCACACTTGATACCTACCAGACTAACATTAATGGAATAAAAGATGAAATAAAAAGCATGCGTCTGGAGATAATGGGATTAACTGACATAACCGTGGAGCAATTTTATGACATTCATAATTCACTCGAAGACATAAAAGCAAAGCTTGGATGAACTCACAAACAGCAGCTCTAGTTTTATATTTCCTTTTGTTTTGTTTCTAGGAAGTTTCCCATTTTCGCATATTTTCAGTTTCGTTTTAATTTGGAACAAATTTACTTTTATGTAGTTTTTGAGTTTCTGGTGTTGAACAAGCAAATTTATGGAATCAAAGTTTCAGTTATTTAGTATTCATTTGCTAGTTTCCTCTTTGCCAATTATAATGCTTTACATAAAATTGCGAGCTTCGCTCTGATCGATGGATGTTTTGATGTTTTGGAATATATATATTTACATTTTCTTGGTATGACACTGAATGTATACTGCTATTGAAATGCCTCTGTGTAAAGATAGGATGTTGCAGAACTGGTACAGAACCGTTTGCTAAAAATTGCATATTTTGCTGCTGTTACGACCGTCACAACTCCCTTATGATCGTCACACGCCTTTTAGTGTGTTACGAACGTCATGCCTATGTTACGACCGTAACACGGGTTATATCAGTAACCCCTATAGCAGACAGAAGATCTTCTTCTACAACCTTTCCCTCTTCTTCCACTATTTCAAAACCGCTCCACTACCTCCATCAATCCCCATTCACACCACTTAACCCACCATTATTTTCCACTAATTTTCAAACTTCCCATTACTTTCCCTCATCATATATACATCTCATAAACCAATCCCTCACCAATTCCAACCCACAACCCAAACCCACTCTCTCTAACACTTGTGCATTCAAAATGGCAAACGTAAACCAGCACATTCCAGGCATCCACTTATGCGATGGTGAACAAGGTGAAACACAACGCACGGAGTTCTTGAAGTTTCAACGCCGAGGCCTCCATCTCACTAGGTACGTCGACATTGACTGCCTCAGAGACCTCGGATTACTTCAAAGTGTCCAACATCTCCTCCAGAATGTCAACCTTTGGACCCTCTGTAGCCAGCCCCAACCCACGTATGAGAATCTCACCCTCGAGTTCCTCAGTTCCTTCTGCTACATCACTCCTAATGGTCCGACAAATCAACTTACCGGTGCGGTAAGGTTTCTCATTTTCGGAACCTAATACGACTTCTATCAGAATGCATTCGGTCGATTACTTGACTTCTGTACTGATGAAGGCGCTCACCTCCGTGTACCTGACACCTTCCATGCAGAATCCTTTAATCTATGGCATATCCTGACCAACAACCGTGCTAACTCCTACGATCACCTCAATGCCACACAAATCCATAACCCCGCCATTCGCTACTTCCATCGCATCCTGTGCAACACCATTTTCGCAAGGGATAGTAACCATAATCTCAACTCCAAAGAGCTATTCTTCATGCACTGCGCGTTCACCGATCAGAAAATCAACGTTGCACCCTTCCTCTTGGCCCATATTCATTCCATTTGCACTCGAGGCGGCAAACCTTTCTACTTCGGAGGGCTTATCACTTCTATTGCCTTGGCTTTGAATCATGGCGACACCCTTGCCCATCTGCCCTCCAGAGCTCCGGTGTTGCTCACCTTAGACCATTGCAAATCTGCTCATCTCATTCACGAGCGGGACGACGGCAGGTTCAATCTAGTGATCCGTAACGTTGTTTATTCTAACATTGTTCTGCCTTGCAGGGACCGTATCGATCCGCATAACCGAGCCAATTGGCTATTTGATGCCCTTGACGGCCATGCTCCCGTGCACGATGCCCAGCCAGATGCTCCAACTGACGAGATCCAGGAGGAATTGGACCGCGAAGCTCCTGCTCTTGACATTCCTGAGTCCTCTTCTGCACCACCTCCTTTCACTATAGAGGACGTCCTCAGAGCCCTCCATCAGCAAAATTAGATGGCTGTAGCTCTTGAAAGGAAGCATCAGGAGCAGTATGACACTCTACATGCACAGAACGTCCAAATTCTGAGCGGCCAGCGCAACGTCAATGAGAAGATGGACGAGGTTTTCTCTGAGCTTAACGCCTTACGGATGGACGTAACCGCTCTTGGCTCGCATGATACCGACCTCGAAGCCACACCTACCCGACGCTCCCGCACCCGAAGCAGAGGCAGAGGCCACCAATAGTTTTCTTTTGTTTTTGTTTCTGTATTACATTCATTTCCCTTTCCGTACATTTTTTCTATTTGTAATCCTTCCTACCATATATCATGACATTGAGACAATGTCTGATATAGTGTGGGGGAGGCACTATATTTTCTTCATGTTGCAAAAATCTAGTAAATTTATGGTAATTCTATGATATTTTCAAGTTTTTCAAGTTTTCCCCGTATTATAAGCCATACCAAAAAAAAAAAATTCTCTGCTCGCATAGCTCGACATACCTACCTTAAACGGAAACCTAGTTAGGAAGACGAGAACGAGTAAACAAAATCAATACGACTATGACACCGCAAACATCCTGCTTATGCAACCCGTCTAAACAAAACGTTATACGTACACCTCAATTTTTAAGTTCTGAAGTAACCCCTAGTAGTTTATACTAGCAGTCAGCACCGTCTAGACACAAACCACGTGGGGAGCCGATGAATATAAGTGTTTGATGACTAATCAATGAAACACCCTTCTCATCTCGATGCTAAGCAAAGAAAATCTTGTGCCAAAAGACAAAGATCGCATACGAGACATAAGTATAAGAGAAGAAGTCCATTGTTGGTTGGTTCAGAGGTATCTGGTTCTGAACTTGGTAGGGCGTGCTACGGCTCGATCCCCCGCAACCTCCGATTTGGAAAAATATAGGGTAACCACATCCGTGTACCAGACCCCGTGACAAAAATAGGATCAAAGTCACTAACCGGCTACTCCACTACGTGCGTGCAAAGACAAAGGGCTTAATGTGATTGCGCCAGAACGAAACCGGGCGAAAAAGCACGAGAGGATCGAGGTTGAAATGTGACGAAACGATTAAGCGGTTTGTTAAAGTGGAAATACGCGACTCAATTGTGTCATTGGCGTATCATTGACGTTTTACTCAAGTACCGGCCGACTGACGATTGGTTCATGTGTTTTATCTCGAAAATAAAAGGTATGTCGTGCATGTGCGCCTGACGAACACTTGTCCGATTTTTACGATTATTTGCTTGAGGACAAGCAAAGGTTTAAGTATGGGAGGATTTGATAACGAGAAATCGTATCATATATTTACCATGAAATTAAACCTCTTTATATCATATTGACCCGATTAACTCCCGAATACTCCGAGTTTTTGTATGATTTTATGCAGGTACAACATATCTCAGCTCAAACTAGAAAGAAACGTGAAATGTGCGAGATTACGGCCAAGACCGGAAGAGAAAATATAAATCTGTCAAAAATCCAAAATTGTTGCTATTACGGTCGTCACGCCCTTGCCACGACCGTAAGACACTTCAGAAGCGTGTTACGACCATCATGCATTGGCCACGACCGTAACGCGCTATTTCATAGAAACTGCACGTAACGCATCAGCCACGACCGTAATAGGCATATTATTAGCTATTTTGAACGTGGTCAAGTAACAGGACGTGGTCAAGTAACAGCATGCATGTGTGCCTTATTTTTCTCCAACAACCAAGACCACCTTCTCCTTATTTTTCTCAGCAAGCCAAGAATCTAGCAACGTGAATTATAATTCCAACTGTAATTTATTCTCTATATATAGCTTGGACTTGGAAAGAAAAAGGAGGGGAGTTCAGTTCAGAAAATTCTTGCGGAAGCTCTGCCGATTTTAAAACCCGATTCTATTTTCGCATTTCGTTCATTTTAATTTCCATTCCGACGTTCCAATCTTGCCGGCTTGTGGAAGAAGGATCTAGGATATTATTGCTTTTCAGGTTTTTATTGTATTCAATATAATTGCAAATTTATTTATGTTAAATTTCTATTCTTTAATTATAATGCATGTGTTATTGTTTTCTGATTTTATTTCCAGCATTTTAATTTCGAGCATTATGAGTAGCTAAAAACCCGTAGTCGGGGTGTGATGAAATAACCGAATGAATTCATGTATTTCTAAGCTAAAACCTTCATTAACTTAATTTCTGGCCGTGACTTTTTATAATTAAAAATTAAGCTTTTTGTTACGAGAGTAAGGAAAGTAAAATAGGGAGAAATCAAGACCACGAGAGTGTGAGGTTTTAACCGGATAGCTAAAGTTAGGCATTCGATTTAAATACAGCGAGAGTGCTTTAAAACGAATTAGATTTATTTAGTTTTCAAAAAGATGCTTTCTAAAAACTTATGGGCTAGCGAGAGCAGACATTTGGCTTTAGGAGTATGATCCGAGGTAAGACCACGAGAGTGTGAATCGAGGGTTTTTAAACTGATAAGTACTACAGAATAATTTAGGTTAAATATTTTTATATGCTTAGGTACAATTTAATTCGCATAGGTTCAAAATATTACACTCCGACCACTTTAATATTATAATTCTTTTAATTGAATTTAGATTCTTCTTTAGTTTTAAACTTCTAAAAAAACCAAACGTGACAATTTCCGCCTTAGCTAAACTAACCTGTTTTATAACACTAGAGTGATTACGAAGTCCCTGTGGGTTCGACATCTTTTTATTACTACCGCGATAGACTGGGCACTTGCAGTTAAGATACCGTTAGACACATTAGGTCAATCGCGACACATCAACATTCTTACGAACGAGAATCATTACAAAGATTGCCTAAACAATGGCCTCTTTACAAATTACTTTCAAAAAACCACACAAAGCACAATTTCAAACAAAAGCAAGTGATCTAGCAAGTAACTAAGAGCCCATGGAAAACCATGGATGAAAAGGGTGCTAATACCTTCCCTTTTCATAATCTACCCCCCGAACTCAAGAAACAATCTCAAAGGTCTTTCCTGTGCTTTTTCACCTTTCCTTTTGGATAAAAGAAAAGTTGGTGGCGACTCTTGCCAACCGCAACATTTGCGATCAAACGCAAAACCCTCAATTCAGTTCTCCCACCGTATCACAGAACTGGCGACTCTGTTGGGGAAATTTTTAAAAGTGGGGTTACCTTAGGGTTAGATCACATTTACTTGCTTTCATTGTTTGATTTGTATGCTTTACATTATGGTTTTTTGTTTGGGTTTGAATCCTCTTCACGGATTTGGGATACCTTATAGGTAAGTAGCAATACATTGTGGAAACTGTGTGGGGTATACCGACATGGTCTAAGCAATAACTACGTTAGTGCGACATATTTGTGGGTACCGGTAGCCTTTGAGTTAATCAAAGAGAATATGGGGCCACCGAGTGATGTCATAAAGCACTAATGAACTTTTAGAACCTTTACTTGACCAACATGGCCTTTAGGATGTAGTGAGATGATCGACTTTGGTGTAGTCCGAAGTTGGTAGATACTCGATACTACACTCATTGAGGTTTGGTTTCTTGGGATATTTTGGTCGCCATTAAAGAGGCTTGTGCTAAAACAATAACCAAGGAAACAAACCAGTGATATTGAGCTCCTTAGAACCCGGTTACTATTACTAGGACAGATTGAGCAAACTAAACTTCAAGAGGGTACTTACCTATGAAACTCCATGCAAGCCTAAACCTAAGGACTTGTTTGCTTTGTTTGTATATACATGCTTGTACATAAAATCATGAACATCATAACATCATACACATTCACTAACCATTTCAAGGATTTTTGGATTCATCTTTGTTCTTGTTTTGTAGGATATGGATTCTCTTCGCAGGAAAACCATTCAAGTCAATCTTGTAAAGATCCCTCCACAACTTAAAGAGCTAGCTTCAAGGATTCCAGAAAACTCTCCATTCACCGAGAGACATGGTCTCCTACTCAACTTGGTCACCTCCAACACAGATGAGGACATGATGAAGGTTCTCTTTCAGTTCTTTGATCCATTACACCATTGCTTCACATTTCCCGACTATCAACTTGTGCCTACTTTGGAAGAATTCTCCCGAATCTTGAGGATTACTATTCTCAACCAACTACCTTTCAACGGTATGGAAAGAGACTCGAAGCCATAAGAGATTGCTCGAGCTCTACACTTGCACTCATCTGATGTCACAACTCATTGGGAAACAAGGAGTGGTATCAAAGGTTTCCTAGCAAAGTTCTTGTATGATAAAGCCCAAAACTGTTGGAAATATTTGGACCTACAAGCTTTTGGGGAAATTGTAGCTCTCCTCATCTATGGGATGGTTTTATTTCCAAATCTTGACCAACTCATAGATGTGAACACCGTCAAAATCTTCATATCACGCAACCCGGTGCCTACTTTGCTAGGAGACATCTTACACTCTTTTCACACTCGCACAATAAGGAAAAGAGGTGTCCTTATGTGTTTCACTCCTCTCTTGGCAAGATGGTTTATTTTGAATCTTCCCCAATATTTATTAAAGAACGAGCAAGGTTCAAGGTGGTCACAAAGGTTGATGACGCTCAAACATTCAGACATTCATTGGTGCTCCCGATCCATAGAGAATGTTACTATTGTCGACCGTTATGGAGAATTTATTAATGTCCCTTTACTTGGCATTAGGGGAGGTATCACCTACAACCCCTGCTTAGCCTTAAGACAGTTTGGTTACACCCGAAGGGATGGCCCTCACGAGATGTTGATTCATGGTTTGGTATTTGACTACGACAATGACGATCAAGGTCTTCGCCAAATATTTATCCGAGCTTGGAGGATATTGAACAAGGTAGATAGCAAGACATTGGGGCACAAGAATTCCATCCCTCTTGAGCCTTACCTCAAATGGGTACGAACTCGTGCTCAAAGTCTTATGATGCCTTATCCTTCCATTCTCCCGGTAATCATTGAGCCTGTCATGGAAGGAGATGTTCCATACACTATCCTACATCCTAACATGCCCCACCTCTCTCGAAGACTTACAAAGAGATTAGATACAACTCAAGTGGGAGCGAGATACTTTCAAAGCCCAATTCTACGCAAGCGAGAAGAAGGTTCTGGAACTCACTAGGCTACTTCATGAGAAGCAGACTCTGAATGCCTACACTGCACCAAAGAGGATGCGAACTACCTTTTTATCTTATAGTTTCTTGTATTTGTTTTGCCCAAGAAGGCAATGATGTACTCAAGCTTTAATCTATTAATATAACATGTGTTTACTTTTTTTCTAAAACAAATTTGAATCTTAAGATCCTTGAAATCATTGCATACGCATTTATCATTCATCATAACACAAGCAAGGTTGTCGGCTGGGATTTTGGTAGAGCAGCCTTCAATCCAGGTAAGGGTGGGGTTCTGACCGTATAATGGGATTGATGATGTGTATTATATGGGATTTGGTCGTTTGTATGACTGTTATGCGTTGATGTTTCTGAATCTGTTATTGAAGTTGACCGTTTCCTCGTGTTGTGGTCGTTTAGGGAGTTACCATACAACTGTTTAATGAACCTGTTATAGGAAGTTTCCCGGTTGTTATGTTGTGGGCGTTTTGAGTTGTCTGTATAATCGCCTGGTATAATCGATGATTAGGTTAGTTTAGATTTTACCTATTGATCTGGTCGTTAAGATGTTGTGATATTCCGAGTGGTTGGTGTTGTACCCCAAAGTTTTCCCTCTCACTTATCAAGAATTTGCTCACAAGATCTCCTTGGGCTCAAGACTGCAGTAGGGTTTGATCAAGCTCAAGACATCTCCTTAGACACTGATGACTAAAATTAGGGTTTGAGTTTGCACAAGGATTTTTGAGCTTTCAATGTCCCATGTGACTTTCATGGATCATCATGTACCCTCAAGATTACTCATGTCAAGTTTCAAGCCTTGGATCACATTTTTGCTCAGTCAATTGAGCAGTTGACCTAAAAATCAGTTGTATTGGGGAAAAAGTCAATTATGGCCAATTTACAGTCAAACTTCATAATTTTTTATACATATCAACATTTTTGACTCATATGAATCATTTGATCAAGTTTGGACCACAACTCCTCAAGAAATTTGATCAAATTCCCAAAAGGGCAAAATGGTCAAAATTAGGGTTTTGATTGGGAAAGGGCAATTTCTGGTTTTTGACCTAGCAAATGGTCAATTGGTTTAAGGCATGATCTCAAGAGTCCAATTGCATCATTTTTACCTAATGACATGGTTCAAAACATTGCAAGTCCATTGGATTGACAGATGAATTTTCCAGTCAACTGATCAAAAGTCAATTGTATACTGAAAATTCAAACTTTGACTTTTTGGTCAAATTCAAGTGCCAAAGATCATAATTCATCAAAACATGTTAAAATATGAAACTTATTCATCAAGGAATCAAAAAGTCAAGATTTCATGTTTTTTTCATAACTTTGGACAAAATTTTCACCATGATGCAATATGATTCAAGAGAAACTTACAACATGAAAGTTGTAGATATCCATGAAATCTACAACTTTGTTTTACACAACTTCTTCTAAAAATGCATGGATCTCAAGTTATAATTTTATGAACATGGGGTCATGAAACAAAACACTTAGTGAAATTTTGCCCTAATTTGGTAAGGATTTTGACCCAACTTCATGGCACTTTTTCATATAGTTCCAAGGGGAATATTCAAAATAAATTCAAAGATGGGTTGTATAGCACATTGCAAGCTTTCCAAAATGTCAAAGAACTCCTTGAGATCATTCTTGAGTAGGGAGAATCGAAGAGATGAAGTTAGGGTTTTGTCACTTGAATTACAAGTCATTTTTGATGAACACTTGAACTAAATCCATGCTAGGCTGCATAATCCTTGCTTTGAAGGCCTCAAACTTGTTTGTTAGTCCATAATTAAATGTTTACACAGCTGTTAGGGCTTTGATCCAAGCAATTGAGCTATTGTCCATCTTGCATTTCCATTTATGGCACAAAGTTAACAATGCCATTCTTGTTAAGCAAGCTTTTTGCATAAAGTTCACATTGAGCCTATAATGTGTTCCCTCTAATCACACTCCATACAAAAAGTCAGAAGCAAGCTTGTTTAAAGCATAACCACTCTATCTTAGCAAGTCCACAAGGCATGGAAACTTGTTTTGTCAAAAAATCACATGTTTAACTTAAACATGTAAATTTTAATTCTGATCAACTAGAGGATTCCAAACTTGTTGCGTATAAATAGAGTCACTATTTATGAGCTAGAGTACGAGCTTGAGCACCCTGAAATACACCAAAACTCTCTCAAATCAGAAATTTCCCAAAAACTCCATTGTTGCACAGTTTCTGACCTTGAACCTCAAACTCACATTTCCCTCATGAGTTTCTTGGCCTTTTAGTTTCTAAAGCTTCCTTACATCAAGTGTAACTTATCCCTGTACATGTTTCATTTCTGTAACATCACTTACCCTATCTTCCATAACCCAAAACAGATCATTGCACATTGACTTCTCCAAGTCATTTCAGCCACTCTCAACTCAAGCAAACCATTGCACTAGCTTCTTAGGACCTCAAGGAAACTAACCTGATCATCACCATCACTTGAAACAAGCTCAAACTCCAAACACGATTTCCAGTTTTGAGGTAAGTTTTCTCAACTTGGAACTCTTCATACAGGCATCATCAATAGTTTATTTATGAATAAAACATGTAGATAGCATTGCCCTGAAGCTAACCATGTCCTTAGTTTCCATTAATTTTGCTTGAGCTTAGAGAATTTTGAAATTGAAACTTCTGAAATTTTTAGGGTTCAGATTAGGGCCATTAAAATTCTTGCTTATCTTTGATCTATATTTTTAATACTTTATATTTCTGGAATCGTGAGAAAATTTGCTACAAGTTTCATGTTTACAGTTTTCATTTTTTATGAGAAATGAGCAAGTTACAGTTGGTCTGGCTGGAGGTTGAAGATGAAGTTTTCAGAACATGTTTTTCCTTACATATTTATTGTTTCATTTGTATTAAAAGATGTATAGCCACCTTAGTGGTAGAAGCGCGCGCCTGTAACCTATGGGGCCTAGGTTCGAGCCCTAGTGGTACCCTTTTTCATTTTTTCACATTTTTCCTGACTTTGTTTGTTTTTTTGCCAGGCGCTGGGCCCCTTTGGGCCTGGCTTATTTTTTTGTTTGTTTTTGCTCACTAACCTCCCTATTTCCTCTTAGCACCCCCTGGCCTAAGTTATTTATTTATTTCATTTATCTTTTCTTAAATATATATTTTCTAAATACTAAAAAATCATAAAATACAAAAAAATGATATATTTATATTTTGACTTATTTTATTCTATTTTTCCACAAAAAATTATTTTTATATATTATACTTTATTTATTTTATTAAGTAAATCTTATAGACTTAATTAATTTTTTTTTCATACCATTTAAAATACATTATTTTAATATAAAAAAGACTAAAAATATTTTATAATACTATAAATATTTTCAAGATAAAAAAATACTAAAAAAATACTTTTCTTAAACTTATTTTCTTTTGATTAATAGAATTAGGGTTTTCATTTAAAATATTTTCTTAATAAATTCAAACTTAATTAACTATTCTCTTTATTTAATTAGGTTAAGACAAAAATCTTCTTTTCATGAAAACCAAACAAATTCATTTTCTTCATATTTTGCATCCTTGTACATTTATTTTTATACTTTGTATTTATTTAAATTCCTTGTATATTCATACCCATTCAATTTGGTTGTAATAGATTAAATAGGTTTAATTCATGCAATCCCCATTCAACTTGTACACCCCCTCCCCACAAATGTTGTAATAGCGTAGTAACTTTAAATTTTGCAATTTATCGCTTTTATATAACATGCTAGTAATTAGGGTTTGTATGGAAAAACTAAAACCAATGCTTAGAAAACCCTAATTCAAGACAAAATCAAGCATGAAAATAATACACTTGCACACTAGCACCCCTAGGGTAAAATCCACTTGGTTGCCTTATATAAAATGGCCATATTACGCATGTGAGATATCTTAGCAAAAATACAAGATCATGGTCCCTCGATGGCCCTATCTAGGTTGCCTTACAAATGATCTTAGTCCCTCAAAAAGAATGCTAAGATACCTTGCAATATTTCTAATCATGGTTATACGATGAACCACGCCCGTCCCATTTACATCCAAAGATAGGGTTTCTTACTAAATCAATGGTAAGACAGCAATGTCAAAGGAAAAGAAAATGAACAAGAAAGACATTTGAGTAGGTGATTGCTCCTAATTACTTGCTCTATTTCAAAAAAAAACATCCTTGCTATTTTCAAAACAATCACCTACACTTTCAAAACATCTTACAAAACTTGAAAACATTTTCAAAAGATCAACATCTTTGTATACATTCTTACGAACGAGAATCATTACAAAGATTGCCTAAACAATGGCCTCTTTACAAAATACTTTCAAAAAACCACACAAAGCACAATTTCAAACAAAAGCAAGTGATCTAGCAAGTAACTAAGAGGCCATGGAAAACCATGGATGAAAAGGGTGCTAATACCTTCCCTTTTCATAATCTACCCCTCGAACTCAAGAAACAATCTCAAAGGTCTTTCCTGTGCTTTTTCACCTTTCCTTTTGTATAAAATAAAAGTCGGTGGCGACTCTTGCTAATCGCAACATTTGCGATCAAATGCAAAACCCTCAAGTCAGAATTAAAAATAATTAGACTTAGGTTTTATTTTTACTTTGCTTTATTTATTTCTAATTCTATAATATAAAATCTCTTTCTAGAATTAAAAATAATTAGACTTAGGTTTTATTTATTTAATTTCCTTTTTAATTAAATTAGACTATAGGTTTTGTTAAATAATTATTAACTTCTCTTGTAAATTAATTAGTTTAATTAGGTTAAATAAAACCTTTTCCATAAAAAGCCATGAAAACAATCTCCTTTCTCTTTACATTGTTCTTGCGCATTTTATTATTTCGCACTATTATTCATATTCAATGGTTTGTAATAGTAATTAGGGTTTATTTTACTTGACATCCCTATTTATAAATTTGTACCCCCCGTTCCCAAAGCATTGTAATAGCGTAGGACCTTTAATTTCTGTGATTTAGCGATTTTCATATTATTTTAGTAATTAGGGTTTGTATGGAAAGATCTTAAAATCAATACTAGACAACCCTAATTCAAGATAAAATATTTGAAAACAACACACTTTGCACACATGCACCTCTAGGGTAACCCATACTTGTTTCCTCGGATAAAAATAGTCATGTCCCTCGAACGTGGGATGTTTTAGCAAAGACCCTTGATTACAAGATTGTAGTCCCTCGATGACCCTTCGATGTTTCCTTCGGTAAAACAATCTTAGTCCCTTACGAAAAGTGCTAAAAACATTTTACAAGTTGCCTTCTATGGTTGTACGACGACCCACACTTGTCCCTCACATCCAATGAAATGGCTCACTACCAATTAATAGTAGATAAGCACTATCTAAAGGAGGAGGAAAAGAACAAAAAAATTTTGAGTAGGTAGATTGCTCGTAATTGCTTTCTCACTAACAAAAACATTTACACCTCACAATTTAAAAACAACTTTCAAAATACTCCTTTTCAACAAATATTTTCAAAACCAACACATTGTGTACATTCTCAACCAAATTTTTGGGCACTCTAGTGTTCAATCATTTTCCAGCTTCAAGTCACAAATGGTAGACATGCCAATCTAACTCTTCATCTTTAAGAATATTGAACAAGGGCAGCTGTTGTACCCCAAAATTTGCCCTCCCTTTTTTCATTCAAGGTGTTCTCCTATGGTTTCTCAAATGCTCAAGATGGATCAAGAATTGATCATACAAATTCTCTTTCTAAGCAGTAGGGTCATAACTAGGGTTTGTTATTTCTCAAACAAAATTGATTTTCTAAGGTTTCAAGTGGTCTTCATGGTCCTTCATGTATTCTCAAGGATGCTTGTGCCAAGTTTCAAGCCTTGCATTCGAAGTTTGCTCAGTCAATGGTTCAGATGACTGAAAATGAACCGTGTTGACCCAAAAGTCAACCTTTTCAAGATCAAGTTCAAACGATTGTAACTTCTTTATTAATTGATATTTTTGAGCGGTTCTTTTTGCGTATGAACCTCCTTGACATTATGTTCAATTTCTCTTTATAAGTCAAGAGCCGATTATGTGCAAAAGATCATCAAAATTCGAATACTTTAGAGGTTACTTTCTGGATTTTTGACATGATCTAAAATAATTGTTGCCTGACTTCCAAGAATCATAATTTCCTCAATTATCAAGATCTTGAGACAATTATTTTTGTACATTGTCATAAGTGATTTCGTCAACAAGTTCTCTTCAAGAATCAAAGTAAAATTGTGTTTAGAAGACCTTGAAGGTTATCGAATCGTCATAGGTCATTTGCTTGATTTTGAATGCTCTTTCAATTCATGCTATAAATGTTTTCTTAGGACTATGATGTTGAGATCGTTCATGGAACAAGATGTTAAGTTCGGAGATTCATTTTGAGTTCGAACAAGATGTTGATTATAATACAAGTCACCATGTTGGGAATTGAGTTAGGATCTTGGGGAAATGATTTGAGGATTCATTTGAATAAAGTTTTGGATTTCAATTCAAGTTAGCAAAGTGTTATGCGATATCACAAGTTTTGTCCAAATTTCTATGGTTCATTCGCGTGAATTATTTTAAATTCAAGATATCAAAGAACGAGTTCGCTAAAATTTGCTCAAATTCGTTCAAGCTTCAATATTCGAGCTTCATTAAAATGAAAACACGATAAAGTTATGCTTTGATTCATGGTTTCTCTAAGTTACAATTCTGATGAACCAAATTAAGTATTTCAAACATTCCATTCAAGATCTTTTCAACATCATTGCATTATCAATAGAAATCCCAAACAATTCTCATGGCCTAATTCAAAAATTGATCAAGAGATTCAAGTATTGTCATTCATCCCAATCAATTGTTTTATTCAATTTCTCACTTCAAGTTCTATTCTATTCACCATACTCATGTGGAATACAAAGATCAAGACATTCAAATTCTCAAGGATCATTCGTACATTCAAGACTACAAAATCCATTTACAATTTTCAAAACAATTCAAGGCTTTATTCAAATATTCAAAAGTTTCACTATCCATTGTTCATCATGATTTCATACAAGATTCATCATCTTTTCCTACAAAAATAATGGCATTACAAAGAAAATGTTTTGAATCCAATTACACAAGCTTCTAAAAATAAAATCCTAAGCCTAATCTTCAACCTTCAATATTAAACTTTCTTCAAGCCATGGCCATAGTTTAACTTTATTTCATCCATTATCCTCCTTTGCAAATTTCCATTAACCATGCCTTGCCCAAACCTTGTTCTAAACCTGTCCGAAATTCAAACTAAATCATAAGGAAAAAGAGAGGGAAAGTGCAAACATCACCACATGTAAAATTAGGAAAAAGTACAAAGATTTATTATCCGAAAATCAGCCCTAGACATGATGTCCAAACTTGTGCCAAACCAGCCCCTATACCAGTCCAAAACCTTGCTGCAAAAACTGTCTAAAACCTGCATAAACTAGTCCCCAAAGCCAGTCCAAAGCCTTGTTGTCCCATGCTACCACACCACTGCAAAACCTGCACCATATGCATATAAAACTTATACACAAAAAGCAAAACAAAAACTTCTTTAGAAAGTGCAGTTTCAGCATACCAAAATTGTTTGAAAATAATTAAAGTTTTCCTTCTAAACGTTAGTTGCTTTGACTATAAAATAACAGAGCAATAACTTAGTAAGAGAGAGAACTAACAACAGAGAATTAGACAGAAAAAAGAGAGAGAAAATTCATACGCAATGCTGGTAACACATCTCCATAAACAACCACCTACTATCACCTCAGCATAATACTCCCTTCGCCCAAACCCCATCCGCTCATCTTCCTAACCGTCGATCACCACCACCTTCCAATATAACCACCACCGAACCGGACTCCATCCTCAACCTCTACAACTTTTTTCAATAATAACTTGCCTTCATCAAACATAACCTTATACATACAGCCAACCTTAACTCACACTCACCTTAATTCAACAACAACACAAAACTTGTAGCTTCAAACATAATATTAGCCGACGAAGCCGCAACACAGAAAACTCAGAATCAACCCAGAAATTCAAGTCAGAGAAGGAGCAGAAGGAAGAATATTGAAAGCCATACCTGAAAATTTAAAGACCCATCAGAGGAACTCCAATTCGGTAACTTCATCTTCTCTTTACTCTTATTTGTTGTTATTATCACCATATGTGTTGTTTGTTGTTGTTTGTACTGTGAGAGCATTGTTATTGTTGGCTTTTATCGTGAGGGAGAAAACATTCTTATTTACAAAGTTCTTATGCTTTTTACATGTTACCGACAACTATCTGGTTGACCCTGTTAAGATATATGGTCCCAGCATGCTTCCTGTAATCGATTTGAATCCAAGCATATTTCTTGCTGAAAGGGTAACACCTCGATCTAGTAAAATTACTCACAGAGATATTGTAGTCTTCCGCTCACCTCAAAACCATAGAAGGACTGTCACAAAGTTGTGATTAGATTAGAGGGTGATAGCATTACATATGTCTCTAATCTTGAAAATGGTGATAAGGATAAGCATGAGACGGTTGTGGTTCCAAAGGGTCGTGTTTAGGTGCAGGGTGATAACAAATATAATAGCACTGATTCTAGACATTTTTGTCCAATTCCTTATGGCCATATTGAGAGTAAGATATTTTGGAAGGTATTTCCACCTGATGATTTTGGATCGTTCTGGAGAAAATGATTTGAAGTTGCAAACTAATTAGAAGGCATGACAGTGAATCATTCTGGGCAGGGTCCATCCTGAAATTTTCGAAGAACCTTCAAACCCTCTCGCGTCCTCAAATGACCCCGCTCTCTGCCGCCGCCTCTCGCTTATAAACCTCCTTCCTGCACCGTTTCCACCGACGATGATGACGACTGCGTTGAAATTGAAATCCAAATAACACTAATACCTCTGAATGCCTCGTTGATTTAGAGGACACTGATGTTAATGACAGTAAAGCAGCTCCTGCGATGAACACGGTGGTGATGAATCGGCGGAGGTTTATAATTGATGATTACGAGGAGGACTTCGCCGGAGATGATGTTGATTTTTTCGATGGAGGAGGATGAGATTGAAAAAGAGATTGAAGATTATTTGGTTGTTAGGGCTTTGTAGAAGTGTACTAGGATTTCGGTTGAGTTGAAAGGTGAACAGATTGTAAGATGAAGATAGAGTTTGCTTAATTTTGTTCTTGCAGTAAATCTTGGAAAACAAAGATAACAATAATAATTTAATTTTGTTCTTTTCCTTCCCAAGACAGCACATACGGCGCGCCTTTCATTTCGATTAGGGTTCCAAAAAGCCCTTATTTTCCTCTTCCCAACCGGGTCAGCCCATTAGGCTTGTTGGCCCAATCACATTATCATTTCCCCTTTTATTTCATTAGGAATACAAATATAACATATAATTAGCTTAGTTCAGTTGGCAAAGTACACTAGTAATAACCTTAAGGGACTCAAGTTCAACCCCTGTTGGGGTCTTTATTCTGTTTTTTCTTAATTCTTTTAGCCTTATTTCCCATTTTATTAAATATTTGATAAATATTAGTTTAGGTTTAGTTTTAATTTTAAAATTCAATTAAAAATATAATATAAAATTATTTAGTTTATTTTCTTAATTAGTTTAGTTAGGGATTTTTGTGAATAATTTTATTAATTAACTTTTTATTTAGTTTTAAATTGTTTTGTTTAAATTCTTCATGATAAAAAAATACCAAAGGATATATATACATATGATTTAATTTCTTTTAATCAATTATTTTCTTCTCTAGAATAGTTTTTTTATTTTCTCTTCAAAATTTCTCACAAACAAAAGTACCAAAAATATTATTTCGATTATTTTGCCAATCAATCTTATTTACTAGTTTGTTTTAGTTTAATTAACTGTTTATTTTATTCGATTGAGTTGTATTGCTTGTTTATTTAGACTTTTAAACGAATTGTCAATTCGATCCATCCCCATTTGTAAATTTGTATTCCCCATTCCCGAAAGCTTTGTAATAGCATAGAATTTTAATTTCCGCAATTTACTGTTTTTTCTTTATACTGTATAGTAATTAGGCGTGTATGGCAAGATTTGAAATCAATCGCTAGACAATCCTAATCAAAGACAAATTAACTTGAATCAAACACACTTTTCACATGTGCACCTCTAGGATAACCTCACTTATTGCCTTCGAAAAAATACAGTCATGTCCCTCGAATATGGGACGCTTTAGCAAAGACCCTTGAAAAAAAAGATTGTAGCCCCTCTATGAACCTTTGATGTTGCCTTCAGTAAAAAGATATTAATCCCTTACGAAAATTGCTAAAGTGTCTCACAGGTTTCCTTCTATGACAGTACAATTGACCCGCGCCTGTCCCTTCACATCCAATGATTGGGCTTCTTACCAATCAATGGTAATATAGAGATATCTAAAGGAGGGGGAAATGAACAAAGGCCTTTTGAGTAGGTAGGACGTTCATAGTTTCTTGCTCACAACATTTTCAAAACAACATATTTCAAACACACCAACACTTTCAAAAAACAAAATATTTTCAAAAAGTCAACACTTTGTATACATTCTTATAGAGACGAGAATCATTACAAAGTTCACCTAAACGAAGGCACTTTTCAAAAATACTTTTGAAAACAATCACAAACACATTTCAAACAAAGCATTTTCAAAGTGATCAAGCAACTAAGAGCCCGTAGATAACTATGGATGAAAAGGGTGATAACATCTTCCCTTTTCATAACCTACCCCCCGAACTCAAGAAAACACCTCAAAAGGTCTTTCCTATTCTTTTCACCCTTTCCTTTATTGGATAAAAGAAAAGTCGATGGCGACTCTTGCTATCCGCAACAATTGAGATAAAAAACAAAACACCCAAGTCAGTTCTCCCACCGTATTACACCTTGTTTGCTTTACATTTATGGGTAATGCTTGGGTTTATTACTTGTAAAGATCCTATTGCCGGATTTGGGACATATTAGGTAAGTAGAAATAGATCGTGGGGACTATGTGGCGTAATACCAACATGGTTAAAGCGATGGATACATTAGTATGACACATTTGTTGGTACAGGTGTCCCTTGAGTCTAGTCAAGGAGAATACGGGCTGCTATGTGGTGTCATGAAGCACTAACTGACCGTAGAATCTTAGTCGAACAACTTGACCATTAGAAAGTAGTGAGATAACTGGCTTTGGTGATAGACTAAAGTTGGTTGATACTCTATACTACACTCATTGAGATCGGACTTTTGGGATATTTTGGCCGCAGTTTGGATGCTTGAGCTAAAACAATGCCCAACGAAGAAAGGTCAGTGATATTGAGATTCCTTAGAACCCGGTTACTTTATTTAGCACAGGTTAAACCAACTAAACTTCAAAAGGGTACTTACCTATAAACCCCATTCAAGCTTAAGCCTAAGGCTTTGTGTGCTTTGTTTGTGTGTGATTATTTGCTCATAAACATCATGACATTATGCCATAGAATTTTCACTAACCATTTCAAGGACCTAGGGATTTATCTTTGTTCTATTTTGTAGGATATGGCATCCACTCACAAATACCATATGAATTAACTTCGTAAGGGTGCCTCCTCAACTTAAAGAGTTAGCGTCAAGCGTTCCTAAAAATTCTCCATTCACCAAAAGATATGGTCGACTTCTCAATCTGGTTACCTCAAGCTTTGAAGAAGACATGATAAGGGTACTCTTTCAGTTCTTTGACCTTGTACATCATTGTTTCATCTTTCCTGATTATCAATTATTTCCTATAATGGAAGAATTATCTCAACTATTTGGAGTACCAGTCCTTGATCAAGTACTATTCACCAGTTTAGAGGAAACTCTAAGACCTGAAGTTATTTCCAAGGCATTACATTTGAAGAGTTATGATATTGTATCTAATTGGGAGACAAGAAGTGGGGTCAATGGATTTTTGGATAAATTCCTGATAGAGAAGGCTCGACTATTTTGGGATGTTATGGATTTACAAGATTTTGAGGAGATCTTGGCTCTTCTAATCTACGAGTTGGTGCTTTTTCCTAACCCTGACCAACTCATAGATGTGAATGTTGTCAAAATTTTCCTTACTCGTAACCACGTGCCTACATTACTTAGAGACATTCTATATTGTCTTCACACTCGCACCATGAGAAAGAGAGGGGCTCTTATGTGTTGCATTCTGTTGTTGTCTAGGTGGTTTATTTTGCACCTTCCCCGATCAATATTGAAGAATGAGCAAAGTTTGAGATGGTCATAAAGGATAATGTTTCTTTATCATGCAGATATCCATTGGTGCTCTCGATCTCAAGAGGACATTACTATCATTGGCTGTTGTGGGGAGTTCCATAATGTTCCACTCTTGGGAATTAGGGGAGGTATTACTTACAACCCTTTTGTAGCTCTATGACAATTTGGCTATGCTCGAAGAGATGGTCCCCACGACGCACTCATTCAAGGTATTGTATTCGACTACAAGAATGATGTTCAAGGTTATCATCGAAGCTTTGTACATGCTTAGGGCATGGTAAGCAAGGTTGATAGCAAGACTTTGGAGCATAAGAATTACATCCTTCTTGAGCCTTATCTCAAATAGGTACAAGCTCGTGCTCAAAGTCTCATGATGCCATATCCATATATCTTACCAATAGTTGTGGAGCCTGTTGTCGAGGGAGATACTTCTTATACCATTTGCCATCCTGACATGCCTACCGACCTCGAAGAATTGCAGAGATCGTGGATTCAACTCAAGAGGGAACGAGACACCTTTGAATCTCGATTCTATGCAAGTGAGAAGAAAGTGTTGGAGCTCACAAGACAACTCCACTGAGTCTTTTGTTTTAGGAGTATATTTTATTGTCTCCTTGAGACCTTTTTTCTTTTTCATTGTAAGCCCAATGGGTAGTTGTAATCTTTGAACTTATTAATACAATTGTTTTGTTTGTTTCCTTTTTGGCTAGCAAATTTAAAATCTCTTGAGGTCCTTGAAAACATTGCATCCACATAGCATGCATCATATCATAAGCAGGTTTTCCGATACAGGTTTCCTCATCTTTTTACTGTTTATTTCGGTATAAGATGGCTCTAGAACAAACTGTCAAAGATATACAAACTCAACACGCACAGTTCCAAGAGACTCTCCTCAACATAGCCAAAGGCCAACAAGAAATGATGGCACTCCTTGCCACCAAAAAGAAGACTAAGAAAAGGGTTGTTATTCTCAACATGGGAAGAAGGTTCAAGGGGCCGATCCGACTGGCTCAAATAGAATAAGCTTCTTCTGAGGAAGAAGACAATCAAGAAGAGGAAGTTAGAAGCACTAGAGCTGGAGGTGGAAATAACCAGATTACTGAGGACGAAGACTATTACGAAGAGCAGTATCCACCAGCGGATGAGAAATACAAACAGTTGGAGGACCGACTTAAGGTTGTGGAGATCCAAACAGTGCCTGGTTTAGACTTTGGAGATTTAGGTCTGGTCCCTTGGGTGGTCATTCCCCATAAGTTTAAGATCCTTGTCTTCGCCAAGTATGATGGGGTCTCCTATCCAAAGATGCATCGAAGGTCATATGTCCGCAAGATTCAACCACACACCGCCGATAGGAAGTTGTGGGTTCAATTCTTCCAAGAGAGCTTGTTTGGAACGCAGTTGGAATGGTTTTATCAACTAGAAGGGACTAATATCCACACTTGGGAGGATCTGGATGCTACTTTCTACAGACAATACCAATACAATGTTGATCTTGCAACAACTCGCGTGCAATTACAAAATATGACAATGGGTTCAAATGGAGGCTTTAAGGAGTATGCTAAAAAATGGAGGGACCGGGCTGGAAGGGTGGAACCCCTGTTGACTGACAGAGAATTAGTGGACATGTTTATGGGTACCTTGACCAGTCCATTCTTTAATTTGTTGATTGGGAGTTCTTCGTCAGGGTGTACTGAGTTGATTATGACTGGTGAACGAGTTGAAAGTGGAATCAAAAGCAGAAAGATCCCCATGGCCTCAACCTCTACTGCTGTAAAAAAAACCTTTTGTTGGTAAGAAGGAAACTAATGTTGTTTATGGACAAAGGAGTCTTATTAAGAACGATCATCCCCAACCGGTAGGAGCTATATTGATTTCAAATCTAACCCCAGTTCAACGACCACAACAATCAAACAATCAACAAAGGCCCAGTGTCCCAAGGAGGCAATTCACTACAATCAACATGACATTGTCTCAAGCTTTACAACATCTGTTGAAGGAAGATTTGGTAAAGTTGCGAGACCCTCCTCCAAATCCCAATACTGCATCTCCCAAATATAATCCAAATGTGAAATGTGACTATCATTCAAATAGTCCTGACGATGACACCAACAACTGTTGGGCGTTGAAGAACAAGATACAAGATTTGATTGATAACAAGGTGATTGAGTTTGACTCTCCACGAACCCGTAATTTCATTACTGCTCCCATTCCCTGTCATGGTAAAGGTGTAAATGCTATTGATGATGCTCCTTTGTCTCCACCATTGATGATTTGAGTACTCCATTATTTGTTGTTAAGAAGAATCTGCTGAGAGCTAGTTTATTTCCTGGATGCCTTGAAAATTGTTATCATTGTGCTTCCAAACTAATGGTTGTATGTGACTAAAGAAAGGTATCCAACACCTGATTGATAGCCATTAAATTCAGTTCGAGAAAACTTCGTCTGTAAAAAGTTTACCTCAAGATATTTCCATAATCACAATCTCCAACACTCCTATTAGGATCACCTCTAAAGGCTATATAAGGATCCCTACTAAGCCAATAGTGGCTCCCTTAATCATCACTACACTAGGTCCAGTTCCCTATTCATCTGATAAAGCAATGCCTTGGAACTATGGGGAAAAAGCTTATTATCATGGAGTCAAGCAAGAGCCATGGATTATTGAAAATGAAGAGCCTAAAATTACAAACATTGCTGGAACTAGTAAGGTCACTAAGACAGGAAGGGTCTTCTCTCTGGAGATCTCTCCTTTAACAACTACAACAACACCTGTTCGTATTCCTACTGCTAGACCAACTACTGATACCCGGGGTAAAGAGAAAGTTACAGAGTCTGTCCTGACGGAGGCACCCGCAAAAGAAGTGACAATTGAAGACCCATCGAGACAAGAGATGGAAGAAATTCTGAAGATCATCCGAAAAAGTGACTATAAAATAGTTGAACAACTAGGGAAGACACCCTCAAAAATATCCATGTTGTCCTTGTTGTTATGCTCCCAAGCACATGACCAAGCTCTACTGAAATTCTTGAAGAATGCCCATGTACCTCAAGAGACCACTACTGATCAATTTGAGAATTGTTTTGCAAGCCTAACTTCTGATGCAGATTTAACTCTGGCGGGGAAGAATCACAATAAGGCTCTCCACATCTCTATTGAATGCAAAGGCACCACCCTGGCGCATGTGTTAATAGATATTGGGTCCTCCCTCAATGTTTTACCTAAATGTGCTTTGGATAGATTGGACTAAGGTGGGCTGGTGCTGAAACCTAGCAATATTGTGGTAAGAGCCTTCGATGGTTCAAAAAGGATGGTCCATGGAGAGATTGATCTCCCGGACAAGATGGGATCTCATGTCTTCAATTCAACATTTTATGTAATGGATATCCACCCTTCCTATTCTTGCTTGCTCGGACTCCCATGGATTCATGGGGCAGGTGCGGTTACCTATACATTACATCAAATGCTTAAATACCAAGTGAAAGGGAAGGTTGTCACAGTCTGTGGAGAGGAAGAATATATGGTCAGTCATTTTAATTCTTTCAAATATGTTGAGATGGATGGCGAATTCATTGAAACCCCATGTCAAGCATTTGAGGTAATCCCTCCAATGGTTGTTGTTGCTACTCCTGAAATCTCTAAAGGCATGCCAAGAATGGCCTCTCTAAAGGATGCTAGGGTTGTTGTAAACCTGGGGACAACTTCCTGACATCCCCTACAAATTTGATAAATTTGGACTGGGTTTTACTTCAAAGGCTCAAAAAGAGGTTCAACGTGCTCATGTTAGTGGACCACCTCTCTGTATTAGCAACAATAAAGTCAATGCTCTGGAAGATACTGATAGTAATAGTGACTTTAACAACTAGATATTCCCAACTGCTGACGGGGGACTTAACAATTGGAAGGACCAAGACTTCATCTCAATATCCTTAAACCAGGAGTAATTTCTATTTCCTGTTTTTATTGATTTAATCACTTTGTATGTATAATTTCCTTCAAAACAATGACTTTAAACCATGTGCCTTGCTCGGGGAACAATGGTCCATTTGTTAAGGGTTTGTCATTTCATATATTATATGCTCATTTAATGAAAACATTGGACGATTTTGCATTCAAATTTTGTGCTCTTTATATTTCTTTTATTTTACTGCATTTTCAAAAAATAGCGATGTGGCCTTACATGCACACACACACATTTGCAGATCCATATCCACTCTGGATCTCATTGACAGCAATTTTGCTATTGCCGTTTATGACTTCGAAAATCCAATCTATCAAGCCAAAGATGAAGGTGAAGAAGATTGTGAGATACCTGAAGAACTCGCCAGACTCCTGATATAAGAGGAAAAGGCCATCCAACCGCATGAAGAACCGGTCGAAGTGATAAATTTGGGTACTGATGCAGATAAGAAAGAAATCAAGATTGGTGCCAACCTGGAAGACAGTGTCAAGAGAAGATTGGTTCAAATGTTACACGAATATGTTGAGGTCTTTGCTTGGTCATACAAAGACATGCTAGGGCTCGATGCTGATATCGTGGTTCATCGTCTGGCAATGAAAGAAGGTTGTTCTTCGATCAAGCAAAAGGTTCATCGCATGTGCCCTAATATATCCGAGAAGATCAAGGATGAGGTAATGAATCAGTTCAATGCAGGTTTCTTGGAAGTGACGTCGTATCCCCAATGGGTTGAAAATGTTGTTCCAGTGCCAAAGAAATATGGTAAGGTCCGTATGTGTATGGACTATAGGAACTTAAATAGGGCAAGCCCCAAAGACGACTTCCCACTACCGCATATTGATGTCTTAGTTGACAACACCGCTCAACACAAGGTGTTTTCCTTCATGGATGGCTTCTCGGGTTACAACCAAATAAAAATGGCGCCCGAAGACATGGAGAAAACTAATTTTGTCACATTATGGGGCACCTTCTGTTATAAAGTCATGCCTTTTGGGATGAAGAATGCAGGCACAACTTATCAACAGGATATGGTGGCTTTATTTCATGATATGATTCATCATGAGATAGAAGTCTGTGTTGATGACATGATAGCAAGATCCCAAATTGAGGAAGAGCACCTTGATCATCTGCACAAGCTGTTTGAAAGGTTGAAGAAGTACAAGTTGAGGTTGAATCCCAAAAAATGCATCTTCGGGGTAAGGTCTGGAAAGCTCCTAGGCTTCGTCGTCAGTGGCAAAGGAATTGAAGTCGATCCCGCCAAAGTTAAAGCAATCCAGTAAATGCCAGATCCTTGTACTGAGAAGGAGATCAGAGGTTTTCTAGGACGACTAAACTACATTTCCCGATTCATCTCTCACCTGACTACTACTTATGAACCACTCTTTAAGCTGCTGAAGAAAGATCAAGTGGTAAGATGGAATGACGATTGTCAAAAAGCTTTTGACAAGATCAAAGAATACTTACAAGAACCACCAATTCTGATACAACCAGTTGAAGGAATACCTATGATCAAGTACTTAACCATGTTAGAGAATTCAATGGGGTGTGTGTTGGGGCAGCATGACGAGTCTGGTCAAAAAGAGCATGCAATATACTACCTTAGCAAAAAGTTTACTGACTGTGAAACAAGATATTCATTGCTCGAGAAAACTTATTGTGCTTTGGCATGGGCTGCTCACTGACTAAGACAGTATATGTTGACTCATATCACTCTATTGATCTCTAAGATGGATCCCATCAAGTACATCTTTGAGAAGCCAACTCTCTCTGGAAGGATAGCCCAATGGTAAATGATCTTAACTGAATATGATATCCAGTACACTACACAAAAAGTAATCAAAGAAATTGTGATGGTGGATTATTTGGCACATCAAGCTGTGGATGACTACCAATCTATGAATTTTGAATTCCCAGATGAGAATATAATGCTGATTACAGATTGTGAAAATCCTGGACCATATGAAGGACCTGAACAAGGATCCCTATAGACTATGCTTTTTGATGGAGCTTCCATCGCACTAGGTAACAAAATTGGGGTTGTGATCATTTCTCTTGAAGGTTGCCATACTCCTTTCACTTCCAGATTATGCTTCGACTGTACCAACAATATGGCCGAATAAGAAGCATGCATCTTGGGTCTCAGGACTGCTATTGACCTAAGAATCGAATTATTAAGTGTATATGGAGACTCATCTTTGGTCATCAGTCAATTCAAAGGAGAGTGGCATACAAAACATCCAAATCTTATCCCTTACAAAGAGCTTATTCTAACCTTGATCCCGTACTTTGAAGAGGTTACCTTTAAGAACATTCTGAGGGAAGAGAATCAATTGGCAGATGCTTTGGCTGCCATGTCTTCTATGTTCAAGGTCAGATGGTACAACGGAGCTCTCCAAATTTCTATCGAAAGATTAGATGAACCAGCGCACTTCTATAAGATTGACATTGATGGTGTAGAGGAGAATCCTTGGTTTCATGAGGTAAAAAGATATCTCGAAGCTCAAGAGTATCCCGAAGGGGCGTCAGTCAACGACAAGAAATTCTTATGGAGGTTCTCAGCCAAGTTCTTCCTGGGAAAAGGGATCTTATACAAGCACAACCACGATTCAATTCTTCTCCTTTGTATGGACAAGAAGGAAGCTGAGAAGATCATGGAGGATATGCATGAAGGTATATTTGGTACTCATTCTAGCAGACATACTATGGCCAAGAAGATTTTGAGAGCTGGTTACTATTGGTCGACCATGGAAACCAATTGTCATCACCATTCAAGGACTTGATATAAGTGCCAAATTTATGTTGATAAGGTCCATGTGCCTCCAATTCCTTTGAACGTCATGACTTCTCCCTGGCCATTTGCAATGTGGGGCATTGACATGATTGGAGAGATCAAGCCTACTGCCTCTAATGGACATTATTTCATTCTTGTTTCCATTGACTACTTTACCAAGTGGGTTGAAGAAGCTTCATTTTCCTTAGTTACCAAGAACATCGTAGCCCGGCTTATCAAGCATAACCTCATCTGTCGATATGGTATACCTGAGAGAATTATCATTGACAATGGTACCAATATCAACAATGCTTTGATCATTGAACTCTGCATGCAGTTCAAGATCAAACATCATAAATCTTCTCCATACAGACCTAAGATGAATGGCACAGTTGAAGCTGCTAACAAGAATATAAACAAGATTGTGAAAAAGATGGAGGTGTCAAACACGCGGCCGAATCCTGTCATCTGGATGTAGTGAAACATCAATGAAGTTGTCACCGAACGTCTTTTATCCCGCCGAAAGGAAAAGGTAAACATCGAGAAAACCTGAAGGGAGAAATCACGGTCTTTCTACCGAGAGATCGGGTAAGGGAGTCTGTTACGCGAGGGGAAGGTATTAGCACCCCACACGCCCGTAGTACTCTACGGTATCCACTCTTGTTGTCTAATCTAATGGGTGTGGTCAAATCCTATGTCTATGGCTTAAAACTGAAAAGGGAATGCATGCGAAAGAAAAAAAAGAAAATAATGTAGGGAAAATAAAAGTTGTGCTCGGTTAGGCCCTACCCCTTTGCCTACGTATACATTTTAAGGAATCAGAGCAGCCGTAGTTCGGCTTACATATTTTGGTTGGTTTGTGTTTTTAAGTTAAGACAACAAAAACAGTCAAGATGGTAAAACATCGAATGAAACAACAAACAGATGAGATGGAAAACATCGGTCAAATAATAACAAAGTAACATGTCAAAGATGGCGAAACATCAAATGATAAAACATCACACCTAACAATGACATTGGGAGTCAAAGTAGGATAACCAACATGTGCAATGGTGAAACATCGGCTTCAAACAAATGTGCGATGGCGAAACATCGGCTAAAAGATAGCACATAATCATGGTAAGGATGATAAAACATCAATAAAACGGATGGCGAAACACCACACCTATCAATGATATTGAGAATCAAAGTAGGATAACAAACATGTGCGATGGTGAAACATCGACTTTAAAATAACAAGATATCATGGCAAAGATGGTGAAACATCAATAAAACGGATGACAAAACATCACACCTAACAATGATATTAAGAATCAAAGTAGGATAACAAACATGTGCGATGGCAAAAAATCGGCTTCAAACAAATGTGCGATGGCGAAACATCGGCTAAAAGATAACAAGGTAGAATGGTATGGTAAGGATGGAAAAACATCAATAAAAAGGATGGTGAAACATCACACCTATCAATGATATTGAGAATCAAAGTAGGATAACAAACATGTGCGATGGCGAAACATCAGCTTCAAACAAATATGCGATGGCGAAACATCGGCTAAAAGGTAACACAAACAAAGTAAGATTGGTTTGTATCTTTTACTTTGAAGAAGGGTTTGAGTTCATTAGAAATGTCTTATGATTTTCCAAGAAAACAGTTTTTTTGTTTTAAGATGCAGAGTGCAAAGGAGAGAAAAACAACTAAGGGAAACTAGCCTAGCACTACCCCTAATGCTATCATATAATGGTTGACCCTAAGGTTGAGGATAAAGGAAAACCCTACCTTAAATAACATGCTAAAGGAAGCTTAACAAAACTATCCTATAGGGAACATGCAATGAGAGCGAAGTCGTGATCTCAATTTCTAAATTGAGTGACTCATCGATCAACAAGTAAAGAAGAAAAGCAATAAACATCCTATAGGGAACATGCAATGAGAGCGAAGTCGTGATCTCAATTTCTAAATTGAGTGACTCATCGATCAACAAATAAAGAAGAAAAGCAATAAGCATCCTATAGGGAACATGCAATGAGAGCGAAGTCGTGATCTCAATTTCTAAATTGAGTGACTCATCGATCAACAGCAAACCCAACACATGTATTAGGCAAAAACAAGAGGGCCTCCTGACATATATCAGCAACAGAGGTCCCATCATGCAATCAGAGCACTATGCAAAATGAAAATGGAAGAAAGGAGATAATGCAATACCAAACGGATAACTATCTGTAGCAACTGAGCAAGAATAAAATAAACCCAGAGAACTTCAAGCAAGCTAGCATCAGTAGACAAATCAAGTCAGAAATTACGCCATAAGGATGTAAGTAATGAGATTATCAGATATGAACAGATCCCATGGGAAATGTGTAACATTCACAATCAAATGTATATATCATGCATGGAATATTAAACATGCCAAACACAATAGCAGTGTCAGTATAATAAGTTGTGTTTCACAAATAAAGTGAAACACAAAAGCCTCAAGCCAAAAGTGGAAACTTTCTCAAAGTACCTCGCACATTTAACAACCAAGTTAGTATTCCATAAGGTGAATGATGACTCACATAAGGGATGGAAGCAACATGATGAAGTGAGAACAACATGATAACAATTATCAAACATTAGACATGATAGACAAGAGGAAACAGGCATATGCACAATTTGGCCAAAAGAATCAGAGGGATGTTGCTCCTTTCTATCACCATATTGAATTGACAATTGAATATCAATCAAGGATCATGAGAGCTTGGAAAGAATACAATCAAAGATCATGGAGGTCAGGGGTAAACACATTTCAACCATATACAATTAAATCAATCACAACTTCACAAACACAATAGAAGATAAAACCTACATAATGCATCAAGAAGGCTCAAAACTTTTAAACAAAGGGGGACTAAGTGAAAAGACTTGACTTATCATGGATAATCAGAATCAAGATGATCATTAGGTGCCCAATTATAGGCCTCACTCAAGTTCATTGGCCATCAAACAAATTGCAACAAGATATGTAATATTAATTGGGTACCTTCACTTCAAAAATACATCAAAAATAGAAACAAGGATCCATAATTCAAACCAAAAATATCTTAACATCTTTGGAGTGTTTAGAAGTCAGAAAGCCAATTTTATGTTCATGAATGATTGAAGAGAAGATCAAATAAGGCCCAAAGTCCAAGACTAGTTGGCAAAACTACCAAACTAGACAAGTTTTCAAAATAATTTGTGGAAAAAAAGTCAAGCCAAGTTAAATAATTCAAGAAAGATGGTTTTAAGATCCTCAATACATTCATGAACCCAAATCAAGACTTGAATTCTATTGAAAATCCCGGGAATAGTGGTTTTGAAAATGATACTTGCACCATAAGCAACAAAACCCTAAATTTTGACTTTTAATCTTAAATATTGATTAAGTAAGATCAAAATTCAAACAATTTAAACCAAGATCATACAAATCACCAAGAAACCCTAAATGTCAGAATATATATTTTTTCACATTTTTTGAATTGAAGAAAAGTCAAAAATGAAATTAAATTCAAACAAATAGACAATTAAACAAATAATCACATCTCAAAATAGAATTGTAATCAAAAAGTCAGAAAAATGTCCAACCAAAATTATATTCAAATATTAGAATTAAAAGCACACATCCCTGATTTTTTAAGGAATTTTTGAATTAAAGGAAATATTAACATAAAAATTAAACAAAAAATTAACAATTAAACTATTATTTAAGAGCAAAAATGCAAACCCTAGCCAAAAATCACCAAAAGGTCAAAAATGAAATTATATTCAGACTCCATGATTAAAAACAAGCTTACATGATTTTTTATGAATTTTTTTTATTAAAGGAAGTATTAAAATAAAAATTATAAAGCAAAATTTCAAAATAAACCTCTCAAATTAAAATTCTAATCAAAAATAGAAAATATGCTAAACCAATTTCAGAATCAATTTCTACATTATTTTATGAGTTCAAAACATTTTTTATGGAATTTTTAGATCAAAGGAACTATTAAAATAAAAATAATCTTTGAACAATTAAATAATTAAACCTATGAAATTTTAAACCAATCAAATCATTCTAAAAAAATTCAAAGAACACGCGCAAGACTAATTCTAGGGCTCATGTTCAGATCTATCATACATACTCATTTCTACACCATTTTTCATGAAATCAAGCGAAATTAAAGCCAGCATTTCATACTTCATTATGCAATTTGAATCAAATCGAAACATCAACCATATTGTTCACAATCAAGCCAGGAATATGAGTAAAATCATTCTGAATCGAAAATTTCAGGATACTCGAACATGCATAATTCACCAAATCAAACACTATAAAGCTTCAGAAATATTCCACCAACATCAATGAACACTAATCCAAGCTCAAACACCTCAATAAACAAGTACATCTCGAAAATTCATGTTTAGGATTATTATCTCAAGGCAAAAAGTGTTCTACAGTCTCCTTCAATCCAGATGCAAACAAATGGTGCTAACTCGATCTACTCCCTTCACTAAAGCAGAATCCACAAGAATTTTGAAGAAAACACCAAGGAATTGAGAGAATAGAAGCAAGTTGCAGAAGAAGGGTAGAAATCTCAGATCTAAAATTCTTGTAATGGGAACCTCCTCTCTCTCAAACTCGGCTTGCCTCTTCTTATATAGAGTTTATAGAGGAGCATAGAAGTGGAAATGTGACCTCAAAGTCGTGTGAGGGCAAGATTGGAAATTTATGCAAAAAATGAAGTGTGCATAAGATCAGGTCATTTGCTCGTGCATTCTTTAGCCTCTTATGCATTTTGTGGGCCAAATTACTTCAGAAGATCATCCTTAAAATCTTGGCCCTTAATTCCACATGATCAGAAAGTGTTTGAGTTTTTGCAATTTTGGGCAAGTTTGTGATTTTTTTCAATCCAACAAGTGCAAAACCAAATGTTGTTAGAACATAGTTTGATTCTACAACCCTCAGTTAGAGTTTTGATGATAAAAAAATACAAGAATAAATAAATTGTGAGATTGATATATAAGACACATATGCTACTTAAAATTATGTTGTGTATTTACAGAAGTTCTGATGGAATCAGCATCAGAAGGTCAATATCAACATCAGAAGATATGTCAGCATCAGAAGATCAAACATGTGTTACACGCTGAAGCCTGATGAACAGAATCTGCTCATAAAATACTCTGACTCTGATCAAGATCTTTAGCAAGTCATCACCACTCAGAAGCGTCAGCATAAGCTAAAGCAAATAACATTCTGAAGCGCTATCAATAGCAGAACACTCTGAAGCGTTACTAAGCATTCAAGACAAATTTATTTCCAACGGCTTTATTCCAAGACAAAGATCTTCTCAAAAAGGAAAGAACTTTATTATCATTGAAATGGATTTATGGACAACCAACGTATCTCTTCCGTGGCTATTTAAATAAGTCTGTGTGAGAAAAGAAAAGGCTAATAATCTACGCACGCATATACACGCCTACGTAAACGAACTCACTCATACAATTTGCTAAAGCTTTCAACCACGCCTACTCAAAAGCATTAGCAGTCTAGTTTCATTCTAAGCTTAATATTGTGTATTATCACAGTTGTGATATATAGTTTTATTAAAAAACATCAAACACACTTTTGTTCATTTATCTGTAAGAGAATTTCCTTGAGATAAACCGGTCTGTGGTTAGACTCAAGAAGGCTTTAACAGTTGTTAAAGTAGTTGTTGTATTCAGTTGAATATAGTGGATTAAGACCTCGTTGGAGAGAGGTGAAATCACCTTGACGGGTGGACTGGAGTAGTTTGAGATTAAACGAACCAGGATAAAAATACAGTGTTGTCTGCATTTGATTTTAAGTTTTACAATTCAACCCCCCTTCTTGTGTTTTTCACATCTTCAATTGGTATCAGAGCGCCTGGTTCTGAGCTTATAACACTTAACCGTGTCAGTACAAGATCCAGCGTCAGAAAAACACAATGGCAGGACCACATTAAAACATCAGCAATGACAACAATGAAGAAAGAGACAGATTCAGTGGCCAACCTCCAGTCTTTGATGGAGAGAACTTTGATTACTGGAAAGACAAAATTGAAAGCTTCTTTCTAGCCCATGATGCTGATCTGTGGGACATGGTGACTGATGGATACACGCACCCAGTGGATGGAAGTGGTCAGAAGATTGACAAGAAAGCAATGTCTGATCAGCAAAAGCATGATTTCAGAAATCATCACAAGGCCAGAACAATTCTTCTCAGCGCCATCTCTTATTCTGAATATGAAAAGATATCAAACAGAGACACTGCAAAGAATATGTTTGACTCTCTGAGAATGACGCATGAAGGCAACATTCAAGTCAAAGAAACCAAAGCTCTTGCGCTCATTCAGAAGTATGAGGCATTTAAGATGGAAGAAAGTGAATCAATAGAGACTATGTTTTCAAGATTTCAAATTCTGGTTGCTGGTCTCAAAGTTCTTGACAAAGGGTATTCCACTGCTGATCATGTTAAGAAGATCATCAGAAGCTTGCCAAAATAGTGGAGGCCAATGGTCACAGCGCTTAAGCTAGCCAAGGATCTCAACAAAATCTCTCTGGAGGAACTTGTCAGCTCCCTCAGAAGTCATGAGATAGAGCTAGAAGCAGATGAACCTCAAAAGCAAGGTAAGCCATTAGCTTTAAAATCTAACAGAAAATCTGACTCCAAAGTTTTGCAGGCTGTTGAAGAAACCTCTGATGGGTCCTCATCAGAAGAAGATGAACTATCTCTCCTCTCCAGAAGGGTGAACCAATTATGGAAGTAGAGGCAAAGGAAGTTCAGGAATCCCAGAAGATCAGAGAATCTGAATGAATCTTTCTCCAGATACAGAAGGTCAGAATCCTCCTCTGGACACAGAAGATCTGAAGGTTCTTCAGGAAGCAGAAAGCCAAACAACAAAGACATCATCTGCTATGAATGTAACGAGCAAGGACACTACAAAAGTGATTGCCCAAAGCTTCAGAAGGATAAGCCCAAAAATAAGTTTGGCAAGGAAAAGAAGAAAAGTCTCATGGCTACATGGGATGATTCTGACACATCCGAAGCTGACTCAGAATCAGATGATGAGAGAGCAAACATAGCTCTCATGGCAAACATAACAGAAGACAGTGAAGCTTCTGAGTCAGACTCTGAATCAGATACAGAAGAGGTATTTCCTGACTTTGCTATAAACTTTACTAAGGCTGAACTTGCTGAAAGCCTTAATGAAATTATGGAAAGATATCAACAGATCAGAGTCAAATTCAGAAACCTGAAAAGGAATCTTGCTTCTGACTCTGATAAGACTGAGAGTCTCAAATTGGATAATTCTGAGTTAAAAGATAAAATTTCAAAATTAGAAAATCTATTGCAAAACTCTCAGAAGGAAACAATCCCTGAAACTCCCAGCAGTGCTGATGAGATCATCAAGGAGTATGATCACAGCTTTCAGAAGTTTCTAGCTAAAAACATAGATAGAAGCAAAATGGCTTCAATGATCTATGGAGTTAGCAGAAATGGCAGAAAAGGAATAGGATACCAAGGTAAGGTACCTACACCAAAGAATGCCATGGATTTAGTTATAAAACACACTTCACTTGATTCACACTTTGTATATGGGCACACACATGACATCAAATATACTAGTAGTAATTATTCTGTCAAACCAAAATTCAACCAGAGTTTTGGTAAAACTAACAAATCAGGACCCAAGAAAATATGGGTACCTAAGGATAAAATAATACATGTGGCAGATATCTTTAGCAGCAAAGCAGAAACACCAGTCATTGTACCTGGACTCTGGCTGCTCACGACACATGACGGGAAGAAAGCATATGTTTCAAAGCCTGGAACTTAAGCCTGGAGGCCACGTAGGCTTTGGAGGCAATCAGAGGGGAAAGATCATTGGCTCTGGAACAGTAGGTAATGGAAATCTTCCCTCTATAAGTAATGTTTTATTAGTAGATGGATTAATGCATAATCTATTATCCATAAGTCAATTAAGTGATAACGGTTATGATATAATCTTTAATCAAAATTCATGCAAAGTTGTTAGTCAGAAAGATGGGACTATCCTATTTAATGGAAAGAGGAGAAACAACATTTATAAAATAAAACTTTCTGAACTGAAAAGTCAGAATGTAAAGTGTCTTCTGTCTGTTAACAACGAGCAATGGATCTGGCACAAAAGATTGGGACATGTTAGTATGAGAAGAATATCTCAGATTAACAAACTCAATCTGGTCAGAGGACTTCCTAACCTGAAGTTCAATTCAGATGCTCTGTGTGAAGCATGTCAGAAAGGCAAGTTTGCAAAACCAGCTTTCAAATCTAAAAACGTTGTTTCCACCTCTAAGCCATTAGAACTTCTACACATTGACTTATTTGGACCAGTTAAAACTGCTTCAGTCAGTGGCAAGAAGTATGGGTTAGTAATCATAGATGACTATAGCAGATGGACATGGGTAAAATTCTTAAGACACAAGGACGAGTCACACTCTGTGTTTGTCACCTTCTGCAACCAAGTTCAGAATGAAAAGGATCTTAAAATCGTCAAAGTCAGAAGTGATCATGGTGGAGAGTTTGAAAACAAAGATTTTGAGTCATTCTTTAATGACAAAGGCATTCTGCATGATTTCTCTTGTCCTAGAACTCCCCAGCAAAATGGAGTTGTAGAACGAAAGAACAGAACATTGCAAGAAATGGCCAGAACCATGATCAACGAGACTAACATTGCTAAGATCTTCTGGGCAGAGGTGTTGTACCCCAAAATTTTCCCTCGTATTTTTCCACAAGAAATCACAGCCTCGGGCGTTTCCTGATTTTTCAGATTGGCGTAAGAATCAGTCAAACAGACTTTTCTTATCAGTCAGACAAAATTAGGGTTTTCATTGATTTTTAAGACAGTTCAGGCATATTGCTAAGGTTTGGTTGAGTTGGCTCAGGTTTTGATCAGGCAGGCGCTTCTCTGACATTTAATCAAGAACTAGGGTTTTGTGCGCGTATTTCTCAGAAAGAATTAATTTTACAGTTCTTTTCAGTTTACTCTGATTTGGATTGAGGCATTTGAATCAAGAACTTGCAGTGTTTTGTTTAATCAGTAAAGGCTAAGGCATTTGATTTGAGATGAGATAAAAGCTGAGGTGCTTAAATTGAGAATCTGCAGTGTTGATTTAATCAGTAAAAAGATAAGTATCTGGATTTTGGTTTGATTAACTGTGCATTGTCTATTTGAAACGCCAGGTTTAATTGATCGATGCTAAAACCACAGTGTTTATTAATTGTTTATTTATTCTAAGTTAGGATAATTGGAATTTATTTCCATTTATTATAATTTAAGAATTTATAAGTAATTAAATAGACAGCTGAAAAAAGGAATTAACTGATCAAAAAGGATTTTTCTTTTATTCATCTTTAATTGTTTCGTTACAAATTATTATTCGAACAATTGTAAATTTATTTACATTTTTGTTTACAATAATAATTTTACAAATGATTAAAATTGAAATAAAGCTATCCTAATTCTTCATCCTCCATTTGCTGCTCTCCAATGCTCCATTAAGTTTTATCTGCAAAACAAAGAAAAGAAGAAAAGTCAACACAGGTAAAATAAATAAAAGAGCATACACAGTTAAAATTCATCATTAAAAGCAACTGGCCGGAATCAGTTTGCCCTCTCTGCAAATCACGATATTTCTCTCGGTTCACAAAGAGGGATGAAAATGCTTGCAAAAAAGTATGAATGCACAAAGTTGTAATATTGCACAATTTCAAAATGGTCAAACAAACTGCACATCTCAAAGTTTCAAAATCATTGCCAACAAAGTCCAAACTGAACTACAAAGTCACAATGTCAAACTAAGCCAAAGATATCAAAGCTGTCCAAAAGGATATGGAAAGATATCAAAGTACAAAGGGTTGTCAAAGAAGTACATAAAGTATGCAGGAAAGTAGGAATATGCAGAGTAAACCAACAATGCAAGCAAGGTTCAATTTCATCATTTTCAAGGCCATTTGCTTTTTCAGAAAACAGATTATAAGCAATATAATATGCTTTAATACTGGAGAGAGAAGAGAAAAAAGAAGAAAGAGGCTTACAGGCTTTAGGAGATATAAAACAAACTGAGATAACACAGTGAAAAGGAAGAGGCAGGGATATCAAAAAGATAAAACCCTCCAAACTGTAACATAGAAACACAACAGAACTGTCTCCAACACAAAAATAAAAAATCACAAACTATGTCAAGCTTCAAACTAAAGCTCCCAGCCTGCAACACTCACAAATCACCAAACCAGAAGCATAGAAACCTCTACACAAACTTACTTCAAGCTAAAAACCTGCACCAACACCAAGCCTTCAACCTGCATAGAAGCCTAAATCCAACCAAGGCCCCAAAAAGCCTCAACCTGTTTCAAGCTATAACATACCAGCCTGTATCAAATCAAAGGCCCCAGAAAGCCATCAACCTATTTCAAACCTGAAACACAAGCCTAAATCCTGCACAGTTCACATTACAAACATACAAAACCTGTCAAGACCATAAGCCTTAAACCATTTTCTAACCCAACCTGTCAAAACAAGCTTAAACCTGAAAAACAGAAGTTCAAAGCCAAGCCTTAACCATCAATAAACATCAAAACAAACCACAAGCTGGTAAACACATCAACCTTTCAATAACCATTCAAAGCTCTGAACCTGCCTGTAAACCTGTATCAAAGCCATCAATAAACATGCTATCCTAAAAGCCAAAAGCCATCAAATATAAACAAGCTTATAGCCTGCCGAAGCCACAAGCACATATCAATCATTTCAAAGGCCAAGCATCCCAAAGGCCCTCAGAGTTAGGCTCATCACAGGGAAAACATATCAATCATTTCAAGGCAACTCAGTGTACCAAACATATTCAGAATCCACATCATCAGAAGAAAAGAAAGCAACCAGAAGCACAAGAAGAAGAGGAAAAGGCAACTCAAGCGCACATAAGCAAAAGAGCCAGCATATCAAAGATTCAGAATATCATCATAATCACTCAGAACATCATCAGAGGCAAAGTGGACAGAAGAGGAAAAGAAATTAAAGCAAGGTTTTCAGATATCATCACTAAACCTAAAAAGGCAAAGACACAGGTACCAATTTTTCCAGCAAGCTAGCATCATTGTCGTCCTCTCCCTTGGCCATCCTCGACGCCCCCAGTCCTTTCCTCCATCTCAAGAAAGGTAGAAATTCTTTCCCCCTTTTATACACCTCACAGAAACAACAACAACATATAAATCAGAATTTGCCAAAACAAAACTAAAAAACATGCGAATTTCGAATACAAAGATATAGAAACAAAAATCAAACCTCGTAACCACCGCCTGTAGGAACCTTGTAGAGAGAGGACAAACGGAGATGGCGCTGGTTGGCCTGGGTGAAGGACGTCGTTCAGTGGCTATGGCATGAGATGAAGAAGACGAAGAAAGAAGTGATGAACGACGCGCCTCTGTGTTCTCAACAAACCCTAATCCAAATGAAAACAAAACATGCAACCCTAAAATATTTGTTGTGTCAATGCATTGGGCCTTGCCCGTTACAACGCCTTAAGCCCATTTGTTTTTTTGGTATGCACCCCCCCTTTTGACTTAGCCTGATACGTTTTGTTTGGGTTGAAAGGCCCAATTAACCCTTTAGTTTCTTTTTATTATTTTTCAAACTAATCTTTTTTTTTCACATAAATCATATCTTATCTTTTTGTTAAACAAATTAATATACTATTTTTTACATTAAATTTTTATACTAATACTATAATACAAATTGTTTCTTTTGTAAATAAAAACATTTTAACCCCTTTTTTACACATATACAAAATTTTCTAGGATAGTTTATATTTTATTTTCTTTGAACAATTAAAAAGACATAAAAACTTAGTTCTATTAAAGTTTATTTTTTAAGTCTAAGTTTTGTACATAAAAATACTAACATAAAACATTAATACATAGAACTTAAAACATTTTCTTTTTCTTAAACTTAAAACATTTATTTTCTTTTCTTTTATTAAAACTTGTTTGTACATAATTAACAAAAAAAAATCAAAAAAAGAGAAGACAATAATACATAGACAATACTTAATTATTTCATTAAGTTCCCATTTTTCGCACCTGTAAATAAATTACATGCACTTACACATTTACAATACACATTTGATTATCTTTATACATTGACACATATACATTTGCTTTATTCTTATACATTGCTATACATTACATATTACATTTGAGATCGCAATTCGATTTGGTTGTAAATATTTGGACACCATTCTCCTATTAAGTCTCATCCCCATTTGTAAATTTGTACCCCCACTCCCGGATACTTATTTGTAATAGCGTAGACTTTAAATTCCCGCAATTTATCGCTTTCAAATATACCATGGTTAGACCTAGGGCTTGTATGTACATAAAATCAAACGCTAGATAACCTAATACAAAAACAAATACATGAAATCAATACACAATCACACTTACACCCCTAGGGTAATCCCACTCGTTGCCTTCCAAATTGGGTCATGCTTGCACGTCGAGTTTCTTTGGTAAAACAATTCAAATGATCATAGTCCCTCGATGACGCTTTCGAAAGTTGCCTAATCAAAATGATCATAGTCCCTTCAAGCAAAATTGCCAAAGACACTTGGCACCATTGCATTCATGGTCCATACGATGACCCGCGCCTGTCCCGTTAAACATCCTAATGCAAGATTGTCCACCAAATACCATGGCGGAACAAAATTGTTAAAAGGGTTAAAACATGAGAAAAAACCTTTGAGTAAATTTAGGGGTAGACAACTCTTAGTTACTTGATCCAACTTGCAAAACACGCTTGCCTACTTTTCAAAACCACACTCCACAAACACTTTCAAAACAAACTTTCAAAAGCATTTGAAACATCTTTTCGAAAAGATACACACCTTTGTAAACACTCAAACACGAGTCATTACAATGGTTGCCTAAAACAAGGCATCTTCTTCAAAAACATTTTCAAAACACACACACACACCATTTCAAGCAATTGAAAATCAAAGGCAAGTGATCTAAACAAGTAACTGAGAGCCCATGGATAACCATGGATGAAAAGGGTTCTAATACCTTCCCTTTTCATAATCTACCCCCCGAACCCACGAAACATCTCAAAAGGTTTTTTCCTGTGCTTTTGAACCTTTCCTTAGGATAAAATAAAAAGTCGGTGGCGACTCTTGCTAAACCAAACAAGTGCGAATACAAACGCAAAACTCAAGTCCGTTCTCCCACCGTATCACAGAACTGGCGACTCTGCTGGGGAGAAATCTAAAAGTGGGGTTACCTTAAGGTTTAGATCACCTTTACATTCTTACTTTGATTGCCTTGATTGCTTTAATTTTTGAGTCCTTGTTTGGGTTTGTTATAAATCCTACACCCGGATTTTGGGGCACCTTTTTAGGTAAATAGCAAAAAAACTGTGAGGGAACTGTGCGGGGTATACCGACACGGTTGAAGCAGTAAGCTATGTTAGTGTGACATATTTGTGAGTACCGGTAACCCTTGAGTTCAATCAAGGAGAGTACGGGGCCGCTGAGTGATGTCGTGAAGCACTAACGAACTCTTAGAACCTTAATTGACCATCCTAGCCTTTTTAGGGGTAGTGAGATGACCGACTTTGGTGCAGTCCGAAGTTGGTAGATACTCGATACTACACTCATTGAGGGTTGTTTTCTTGGAATATTTTGGTCGCCAGTTAAGTGGCTAAACCAAAACAATGAACACGGAAAACAATCCAATGATATTGAGCTCCTTAGAACCCGGTTTCTATTTTAGGACAGGATAAGCCAACTAACTTCAAGAGGGTACTTACCTACAACCCCATGCAAGCCTAAACCTAAGGACTTGTTCGCTTTGTATGAATATGATTTTCTGTATATACACTCACTCATTTGCTTTTGCATACATGTACATAACATCATAACATCATACCATAGCATTTTCACTAACCATTTCAAAGGTCTCGAGGGTTCTTTTGATGCAGGGTTACGTTGAACCAGACGTTTACCAAAGGGCAAGAGGTTTCTCCTCTAAACAAATGCCATCAAAGATCAAGTGCAACATCTTGAATCAGGGGCTATGACCCACTCGACATGGTGAGCTTGATTCTCGTGGAAAGACATCCACCGATGAAAAGTTCTCCAATCAAAGATCAAGTGCAACAACTTGAATCATGGGCTATGACCCACTTGACATGGTGAGCTTGATTCTCGTGGAAAGACATCCACCGGCGCAAAGTTCTCCAATCAAAGACTGAAGTTCAACCTCTAACATTTTCTTGTGTTTACCCCAAGAGATCCTTGAAAGCATGCATCCACATATCATGCATTGCATCTTGACGATCTTTCCTTTTTCAGGTTTCCTTACTCTCCTACTATTTATTTCAGTAAGATATGGCTCTAGAAAGGACTGTCAAGGATATCCAGGACCAGACTGCTCAGCTTCAGGAAATGTTCTTGAACTTGTCACTGGGACAAGAAGAGGTGAAAGCTCTCCTCACAAGGGGCTTGGTCCAGGGGAATTCAAACAATGCCAGGAGTGATCAGTTGGAAGCACTGTAGTTTGAGCTGACAACAATGAGGATCCAAATGATGGGGCAACTGGTGGGCCAGATGACTCTCATCCAGGACTTGTCTCAAAGACAGGAGGAACTCAGAGTTCTCGTCAACCAACTGCTTCGTAACAACCAACTGGGGAAAACATCTGAGGTTGAAGAGCAAGTCACCACTCAATCCCCCACCACTCAATAAGACAAAGGGAAGGCTCCCCTACTTGCTTCAGGGTCACAAGCCCAGCAACAACCTCGCCAGCGTCAACGGGGTAATCGGCGTAATCAAAATACGTCGGGAAGACAGTTCACTGAGACTGACATAACGTCATCTCTGATACTGGAGCGCTTGTTGGAGGTCAATCTGACTGCTTTGAGGGACCCTACTCGGAAGCCCAATACCTCCGCTCCTAACTATCATCCCGATGCATTTTGTGTGTACCACTCCTACAGCCCGGGACACGACACCGACGACTGTTAGGCCTTGAAGAACAAGATTCAAGATCTGATCGACATTGGAGTGCTGAGGTTCATGCCAGACGGCGAGATGAAAATATTCCGTTAAGGGTTTCCACACCTGGAGTGACAAAGCTCAAACTGAAAGACTTTTGCTTCATTTGAATTTTCAAAGTTGTAATTTCTTTTGTTTTCAAACAATTAACTGTGAATGTCAAACTCTGCTTCATTAATGCATTGCATATGTTTGTCTTGAATTCATCCATTCGTTTTCACTACTCTTATGCTTTCTTTATGATATTTAAGTCTTGATAAAAAGCTGCCAGCCTTTAGAGGGAGGATGACGAAACAATACCATAATCTCATACAGTATGCTTTTGAACAAGACCTTGCTGATGATGTACAGGCATTTCTTTCAATTCCCAAACACTGGAGTTATAAGGAAGATAATCCCTAGTCAACCACTTCGAGCCAAAGAAGTAGGATTTTTCTGTTCTAAACAATCGAAACCTTTGATATAAACCTGGGGCAGGGTAGTCTCTCAGTTAATTCAAAAGAAAATGCGCATTGAAGTCGCAAACTCTCAGTTCGTAACACAACGAACGACGTCCAAAAAAAAGAGACATTCCTTTGGAGTCACAAGACAGTGATGGTTCTCTACCACATAGGCAGTCAATCTCTCAAAAGAGAAAAGCCCACCAAGCCAAAACCTGTGAAGGAGGCTTAAGAAAGTTGGGGCATCCCGCTGACTGTGATCTCGAAAACAGAGACAGTCAGGCAAAAGTTAGGGATAACAAATCAAAATCAAAATAGAGAGGTCATTACAAACCCTCGATAACATAAAAAATGTTGCAAAAGAAAAAAGGAGATGATGACTGTCTCCCAAACTCAACCGGTGAACTATCACTCAAAAGCCGTTCCAAACTCGAATAGAGTGCGACGCACAATTAACTGAGCTTAGGATTGAAGAACATCACGAAGAGCGGGTGGGTACAAATATACTTTGAGCTTTTATCCTTTGTTTCTTAAACCGTGAACCAAGCCACGTTACAACCCTTCAAAAGTCCTAATTGAAGCATGGGTTAGTTCGAAAGCGTACTATTACAAAAGGTATCCTGACTCCTGTAAGGCTTTGCTCTAAAATCTTGTGATTGAGTTGTCTTATAAAACGTTTTCTGCTAAAAAACGCATTTTTCAAAACTTCGAGACAAACGTAAACTTTGCATTGCTTGAATATCACTGTTTGCATTCGGCTATTTGTTTGACAGCGAAGAAATTCATACAGCGAATGTTCGGAGGAACGAAAACTCTCTCAGTGAACAAAATCACTTCAAAAGGGTGACACTTCCATTAACAAGTCTCCTATCAACAAAGGGGCATGACATGTCACCATCCAGCACACCTGGGGCAGTCCAGTCATGGTTTCAACAGATCTTTCAAAGTTCAGTTAACCTGGGGCAGTCCAGTCAAGGTTTCAACAGATCTTTCAAAGTTCAGTTAACCTGGGACAGTCCAGTCAAGATTTCAACAAAATCTCTCAATTGCAGAGTAACCTGAAGAGACTCCTTCATCATCACTTAGGGCATTCGAATGTCAAAAGTGTTCAACAATTCCTTCATCACCTGCTGGAAATTACAACCACCGACAGAATAACTATCACAATTCCATATTCGATTCCTGTATCTAGCCAGGGCATATCTGTGAGTGATTGATTGTAAGATTCGATACCTGTATCCAGCCAGGGCATATCTGCATGAAGAGTTTCCAGATTCGATACCTGTATCCAGCCAGGGCATATCTGTAGACGACAAATTCCAGATTTAATTCCTGTATCCAGCCAGGGCATATCTGTAGACGACAAATTCCAGATTCGATTCCTGTATCTAGCCAGGGCATATCTGTGAGTAACTGATTGTAGATTCGATACCTGTATCCAGCCAGGGCATGTCTGCATGAGGAGTTTAGAGATTCGATACCTGTATCCAGCCAGGGCACGTCTGTAAGCAACCTTTTGAAGTTCCAGATTCGATTCCTGTATCCAGCCAGGGCATATCTGTGAGTAACTGATTGTGGATTCGATACCTGTATCTAGCCAGGGCATATCTGCATGAAGAGATTGAAGATCAACACCTGTAACAAGCCAGGGAACCATATTTCTTTCTCAGTCAGAGATCAACACCTGAAACAAGCCAGGACAGTATCTCCTCGACCAACATTTCTTAAGTTCCAGATCAACACCTGTAACAAGCCAGGAAAATATCTGTGGATGACTCATTGTGGATCAACACCTGTAACAAGCCAGGAAATTATCTACATAAAGAGTCTCTTTCATCACCACTTGGGGCATTCGAATGTCAAAAGTGTTCAACAATTCCTTCATCACCTGTCGGAAGATACAGTTTCAGATACGCTCCAGACACGATCTCAAATCCAAGATGTAGTTTTACACGGACTCATCATCAGGAAATCCTACACGAGTTCCTTCTCAAACTCAAAAGATTTTTGTAATCCCCATCCAGAGAGCCGTCCACAAGCTAACTCCCCTCAGAGTCAAGTTTCAAATTCCCCAGCGAAGCTAAAACTTCCAACTATCAATCTCCAAGCAGAGTGAAGACTCTCATTCTCAGTTCCTCACAGAGTATTCGAATATTCTCCAATGAAGATCTCCTCAAGACAAGAATCCCCAGTAGATTGGCATACAACCCAAGCTCCTGATCCCCCAACAGTGGCCCCAGGATTTCTCACTTTCAACAATCAAAAGATTCTTGTCTCCCCCTGTAGCCGTCAAGAATTCACTTTCCCCGACAGCAGTCAAGATTCTCCTATCCCCAGCGGAGTTCATCAAATTCCCCAACATAACTTATCAGTGGAATCCCCAGCGGAGTTCTCATCAAAACCTCAGCGAAGTATCTCTTCCCACAGAGTAATTCCCCGCAGAGTAATCTCTCCAACAAGTTTATTCCCCAACGGGGTCATCTTCTCCTACCGGTTTATTCTTGCAACCATCATCCCCAGCGGAAACGAAGAACTCCACTCTTCCACATCAGCCCAGGATTCCACAAACTCCCGGCAGTCGTCAAGGATTAATTTTCCTAGTCGAAAACACATTCATAGACATTTCACATTTTATACATCATGACGCATACATATACGCATCATACGACACAATCTCATTTATTCTTGAGAACACCATGCATTTCATACATCATGACATTGCATACAACTGATGTTTTGACTTTTCAGGAAAAAGTTCAATCCAAAAAAGATTACTATCAACTATCGCAATTCCAGATTCGATACATGTATCTAGCCAGGGCATATCTGTGAGTATTTGATTCCAGATTCGATACCTGTATCCAGCCAGGGCATATCTGAAGACAACCAATTCCAGATTCGATTCCTGTATCCAGCCAGGGCATATCTGAAGACGACAATTTCCAGATTCGATTCCTGTATCCACCCAGGGTATATCTGTGAGTAGCTGATTGTAGATTCGACACCTGTATCCAGCCAGGGCATATCTGCATGAAGAGTTTAGAGATTCGATACCTGTATCCAGCCAGGGCATATCTGTAGACGACATTTTCCAGATTCGATACCTGCATCCAGCCAGGGCATATCTGTAGACGACAATTTCCAAATTCGATACCTGTATCCAGCCAGGGCATATCTGTAGACGACTAATCCAGGATTCGATTCCTGTATCTAGCCAAGGCATATCTGTGGGCGTTTGGTTGTAGATTCGATACCTGTATCCAGCCAGGGCATATCTGCATGAAGAGTTTGAAGATCAACACCTGAAACAGGCCAGGAAATTATCTTTCTTTCTCAAGTGCGCAAGTTCTCGCTAAGGAATCTCTTACGCGATCGACACACAATTCCAAATGGAATCTATAAGCCCTTTCCCGACAAGGTTCTGTCACATTCCCTAGATGGCATCTTTAAACCCATCACCAAATGGCATCTGTAAGCCCATTCCCTCTACCATCACGTCACCGAGTACAAATTTTTGGGCACTGTAGTGTCCAATCTCCTTTTACCCTCGAGTCGCGAAAGGCAAACTTGCCAATCTAACTCTTCAGGTTCAAGAAGATTGAACAGGGGCAACTGTTGTACCCCAAAATTTTCCCTCGTATTTTTCCACAAGAAATCACAGCCTCAGGCGTTTCCTGATTTTTCAGATTGGCGTAAGAATCAGTCAAACAGACTTTTCTTATCAGTCAGACAAAATTAGGGTTTTCATTGATTTTTAAGACAGTTCAAGAAGATTTCTAAGGTTTGGTTGAGTTGGCTCAGGTTTTGATCAGGGAGGCGCTTCTCTGACATTTAATCAAGAACTAGGGTTTTGTGTGCGTATTTCTCAGAAAGAATTAATTTTACAGTTCTTTTCAGTTTACTCTGAGATTTGGATTGAGGCATTTGAATCAAGAACTTGCAGTGTTTTGTTTAATCAGTAAAGGCTAAGGCATTTGATTTGAGATGAGATAAAAGCTGAGGTGCTTAAATTGAGAATCTGCAGTGTTGATTTAATCAGTAAAAAGATAAGTATCTGGATGTTGGTTTGATTAACTGTGCATTGTCTATTTGAAACGCCAGGTTTAATTGATCGATGCTAAAACCACAGTGTTTATTAATTGTTTATTTATTCTAAGTTAGGATAATTGGAATTTATTTCCATTTATTATAATTTAAGAATTTATAAGTAATTAAATAGACAGCTGAAAAAAGGAATTAACTGATCAAAAAGGATTTTTCTTTTATTCATCTTTAATTGTTTCGTTACAAATTATTATTCGAACAATTGTAAATTTATTTACATTTTTGTTTACAATAATAATTTTACAAATGATTAAAATTGAAATAAAGCTATCCTAATTCTTCATCCTCCATTTGCTGCTCTCCAATGCTCCATTAAGTTTTATCTGCAAAACAAAGAAAAGAAGAAAAGTCAACACAGGTAAAATAAATAAAAGAGCATACACAGTTAAAATTCATCATTAAAAGCAACTGGCCGGAATCAGTTTGCCCTCTCTGCAAATCACGATATTTCTCTCGGTTCACAAAGAGGGATGAAAATGCTTGCAAAAAAGTATGAATGCACAAAGTTGTAATATTGCACAATTTCAAAATGGTCAAACAAACTGCACATTTCAAAGTTTCAAAATCATTGCCAACAAAGTCCAAACTGAACTACAAAGTCACAATGTCAAACTAAGCCAAAGATATCAAAGTTGTCCAAAAGGATATGGAAAGATATCAAAGTACAAAGGGCTGTCAAAGAAGTACATATATGCAGGAAAGCAGGAATATGCAGAGTAAACCAACAATGCAAGCAAGGTTCAATTTCATCATTTTCAAGACCATTTGATTTTTCAGAAAACAGATTATAAGCAATATAATATGCTTTAATACTGGAGAGAGAAGAGAAAAAAGAAGAAAGAGGCTTACAGGCTTTAGGCTTTAGGAGATATAAAACAAACTGAGATAACACAGTGAAAAGGAAGAGGCAGGGATATCAAAAAGATAAAACCCTCCAAACTGTAACATAGAAACATAACAAAACTGTCTCCAATACAAAAATCAAAAATCACAAAATGTGTCAAGCTTCAAACTAAAGCTCCCAGCCTGCAACACTCACAAATCACCAAACCAGAAGCATAGAAACCTCTACACAAACTTACTTCAAGCTAAAAACCTGCACCAACACCAAGCCTTCAACCTGCATAGAAGCCTAAATCCAACTAAGGCCCCAAAAAGCCTCAACCTGTTTCAAGCTGTAACATACCAGCCTGTATCAAATCAAAGGCCCCAGAAAGCCATCAACCTATTTCAAACCTGAAACACAAGCCTAAATCCTGCACAGTTCACATTACAAACATACAAAACCTGTCAAGACCATAAGCCTTAAACCATTTTCTAACCCAACCTGTCAAAACAAGCTTAAACCTGCAAACAGAGGTTCAAAGCCAAGCCTTAACCATCAATAAACATCAAAACAAACCACAAGCTGGTAAACACATCAACCTTTCAATAACCATTCAAAGCTCTGAACCTGCCTGTAAACCTGTATCAAAGCCATTAATAAACCTGCTAGCCTAAAAGCCAAAAGCCATCAAACACAAACAAGCTTACAGCCTGCCGAAGCCACAAGCACATATCAATCATTTCAAAGGCCAAGCATCCCAAAGGCCCTCAGAGTTAGGCTCATCACAGGGCAAACATATCAATCATTTCAAGGCAACTCAGTGTACCAAACATATTCAGAATCCACATCATCAGAAGCAAAGAAAGCAACCAGAAGCACAAGAAGAAGAGGAAAAGGTAACTCAAGCGCACAGAAGCAAAAGAGCCAGCATATCAAAGATTCAGAATATCATCATAATCACTCAGAACATCATCAGAGGCAAAGTGGACAGAAGAGGAAAAGAAATTAAAGCAAGGTTTTCAGATATCATCACTAAACCTAAAAAGGCAAAGACACAGGTACCAATTTTTCCAGCAAGCTAGCATCATTGTCGTCCTCGCCCTTGGCCATCCTCGACGCCCCCAGTCCGTTCCTCCATCTCAAGAAAGGTAGAAATTCTTTCCCCCTTTTATACACCTCACAGAAACAACAACAACATATAAATCAGAATTTGCCAAAACAAAACTAAAAAACATGCGAATTTCGAATACAAAGATATAGAAACAAAAATCAAACCTCGTAACCACCGCCTGGAGGAACGTTGTGGAGAGAGGAGAAACAGAGATGGCGCTGGTTGGCCTGGGCGAAGGACGTCGTTCAGTGGCTATGGCATGAGATGAAGAAGACGAAGAAAGAAGTGGTGAACGGCGCGCCTCTGTGTTCTCAACAAACCCTAATCTAAATGAAAACAAAACATGCAACCCTAAAACATTTATTGTGTCAATGCATTGGGCCTTGCCCGTTACAACGCCTTAAGCCCATTTGTTTTTTTGGTATGCACCCCCCCTTTTGACTTAGCCTGATACGTTTTGTTTGGGTTGTAAGGCCCAATTAACCCTTTAGTTTCTTTTTATTATTTTTCAAACTAATCTTTTTTTTTTACATAAATCATATCTTATCTTTTTGTTAAACAAATTAATATACTATTTTTTTCATTAAATTTTTATACTAATACTATAATACAAATTGTTTCTTTTGTAAATAAAAACATTTTAACCCCTTTTTTACACATATACAAAATTTTCTAGGATAGTTTATATTTTATTTTCTTTGAAAAATTAAAAAGACATAAAAACTTAGTTCTATTAAAGTTTATTTTTTAAGTCTAAGTTTTGTACATAAAAATACTAACATAAAACATTAATACATAGAACTTAAAACATTTTCTTTTTCTTAAACTTAAGACATTTCTTTTCTTTTCTTTTATTAAAACTTATTTGTACATAATTAACAAAAAAAAATCAAAAAAAGAGAAGACAATAATACATAGACAATACTTAATTATTTCATTAAGTTCCCATTTTTCGCACCTGTAAATAAATTACATGCACTTACACATTTACAATACACATTTGATTATCTTTATACATTGACACATATACATTTGCTTTATTCTTATACATTGCTATACATTACATATTACATTTGAGATCGCAATTCGATTTGGTTGTAAATATTTGGACACCATTCTCCTATTAAGTCTCATCCCCATTTGTAAATTTGTACCCCCACTCCCGGATACTTATTTGTAATAGCGTAGACTTTAAATTCCCGCAATTTATCACTTTCAAATATACCATGGTTAGACCTAGGGCTTGTATGTACGTAAAATCAAACGCTAGATAACCTAATACAAAAACAAATACATGAAATCAATACACAATCACACTTACACCCCTACGGTAATCCCACTCGTTGCCTTCCAAATTGGGCCATGCTTGCACGTCGAGTTTCTTTGGTAAAACAATTCAAATGATCATAGTCCCTCGATGACGCTTTCGAAAGTTGCCTAATCAAAATGATCATAGTCCCTTCAAGCAAAATTGCCAAAGACACTTGGCACCATTGCATTCATGGTCCATAGGATGACCTGCGCCTGTCCCGTTAAACATCCTAATGCAAGATTGTCCACCAAATACCATGGTGGAACAAAATTGTTAAAAGGGTTAAAACATGAGAAAAAACCTTTGAGTAAATTTAGGGGTAGACAACTCTTAGTTACTTGATCCAACTTGCAAAACACGCTTGCCTACTTTTCAAAACCACACTCCACAAACACTTTCAAAACAAACTTTCAAAAGCATTTGAAACATCTTTTCGAAAAGATACACACCTTTGTAAACACTCAAACACGAGTCATTACAATGGTTGCCTAAAACAAGGCATCTTCTTCAAAAACATTTTCAAAACACACACACACACCATTTCAAGCAATTGAAAATCAAAGGCAAGTGATCTAAACAAGTAACTGAGAGCCCATGGATAACCATGGATGAAAAGGGTGCTAATACCTTCCCTTTTCATAATCTACCCCCCGAACCCACGAAACATCTCAAAAGGTTTTTTCCTGTGCTTTTTAACCTTTCCTTAGGATAAAATAAAAAGTCGGTGGCGACTCTTGCTAAACCGAACAAGTGCGAATACAAACGCAAAACTCAAGTCAGTTCTCCCACTGTATCACAAGAGGCAATAAACACAGCGTGCTACATTCAGAATAGAATTTCCATAAGACCTATTCTGGAAAAGACTCCATATGAATTGTGGAAGAATATAAAGCCCAACATTTCCTATTTTTATCCATTTGGATGTACTTGTTTTATTTTGAATACAAAAAATTATTTGAACAAGTTTGACTCTAAAGCACAAAAGTGTATTATGTTAGGATACTCTGAACGCTCAAGAGGGTACAAAGTATACAATACAGAAACACAGATTGTGGAAGAGTCAATCAGTGTTCGTTTTGATGATAAGCTTGACTCTCAAAAGTCAAAGCAGAATGAATTACTTGCAGGTATGGAAGTTGAATTCACAGGTACTGAAGACAAGTCATAAGAAGCTCTCAATAGAGACACTCCCTCAACATCAGAAAGAGGCACTGCAAGCAATCCAGCACCTTCTGTTGATCAAATTCAGAAAAGACCATCCAGAAGCAGCATGGATCACCCAGAAGAAACAATCTTAGGAAGAAAGGAAGATCCTATCAGAACAAGAGCTAGCTTCAAAAACTCTGAAGAATCCCTCATGGGACTTGTTTCTCTAATTGAACCATCATCAATTGATGAAGCACTTCTGGACAATGACTGGATTCTAGCAATGCAAGAGGAGCTGAACCAATTCACAAGAAATGACGTATGGGATCTTGTTCCCAAACCAAAAGGATTCAACGTCATTGGAACAAAATGGGTGTTCAGAAACAAACTAAATGAACAAGGTGAAGTCATCAGAAACAAAGCACGGTTGGTAGCACAAGGTTATAGTCAGCAAGAGGGGATAGACTATACAGAAACCTTTGCTCCAGTCGCCGAGTTAGAATCTATCAGACTCTTAATTTCATCTGTTGTTAATAAAGGCATCACTCTGTATTAGATGGATGTTAAGAGTGCATTCTTAAATGGCTATATAGAAGAAGAGGTATATGTGCACCAACCCCCTGGTTTTGAAAGTTCAAAAAATCCAGAATATGTTTTCAAACTAAAGAAGTCACAGTATAGTCTGAAACAAGCTCCCAAAGCTTGGTATGAAAGACTGAGTAACTTCCTGTTAGAAAAGGAATTCAACAGAGGGAAAGTGGACACAACCTTATTCTGTAAGACAGTTAAGAATGACATTTTAGTATGTCAGATTTATGTTGATGATATCATATTTGGATCTACTAAACCTTATTTGGGAAGAAAGTTTGCTAAGTGTATGCAGACAGAATTTGAGATGAGCCTAATGGGGGAACTGAAATTCTTTCTGGGCATTCAGATCAATCAAACCCCAGAAGGAACTTACATTCATCAGAGCAAATATGTCAGAGAACTTCTGAAGAAATTTGATCTCTCAGAATGTAAGCCATCAAAGATTCCAATGCATCCCACGTGCATTCTGGAAAGAGAAGAGGTAAGCAAAAAGGTAGAACAGAAGGTCTACAGAGGTATGATTGGTTCTCTTCTTTATCTGACAGCTTCAAGGCCTAATATTTTATTCAGTGTATGCATTTGTGCTAGATTCCAATCAGATCCTAGAGAATCTCACTTAACAGCAGTTAAGCGAATTTTCAAGTATCTGAAAGGTACTACTAATCTGGGTTTGTTTTATAGAAAATCAAGTGATTACAGCTTAGTAGGATACTGTGATGCTGATTTTGCTGGAGACAGAGTAGAGCGTAAAAGCACTTATGGAAGCTGCCAGTTTCTGGGAGAAAATCTGATCTCATGGTCCAGCGAAAGACAATCCACAATTGCTCTATCATTAGCAGAAGCTGAATACATAGCAGCAGCTGGATGCAGCACACAAATGCTCTGGATGAAAAGTCAACTTGAGGACTTCCAGATATTTGAGAGTAACATTCCTATCCTCTGACAATACTTCTGCCATTTGCTTAAGTAAAAATTCAATTTTACATTCTAGGGCTAAGCATATAGAAATAAAACATCATTTTATTAGGGACTATATTCAGAAAGGGATTTAAAATTTAAAATTTATTAAAACAGACCATCAATGGGCTGATATTTTCACAAAACCACTTTCTGAAGATAGGTTCAACTTCATTCTGAAACATCTCAGCATGAAGCTCTGCCCAGAATAAAATTGTTTTAATTTTATATATTAACCTTCGGAAATTTGTTTATTTTCTGTGAACTACTGATCAATCTTCCTTCAGAATTTTAGAAGTGCAGATTGTATCAGAATCTATCCATGAAGATCTGAGCGCTTCATTTCAAGGATGGAAATGTGCTGTTCACTCAAGCAAACAAGTGTCATCCAGTCATCAGCCATTTTCGGAGGCTGAACACGCGTTCACGTTTCTGAAAAGGCAAAGCGCTGATTAGATGCATTGAGACACATGTCATGGGTACCCGTTCCAAATATCTTTCTAAATCCCCTAAAATCAGCTATCATTAAATGCTAATAATCATTATTAATTTCTCTCTCTTAACGTTTAATTTTTCAAAACCTTTTTAGAAATCTATTTAAACACACTTCACACCATTTACACGTTTTACCTTCACCTTCATTTTCTCTGAATATTTCTGTTTTCAGTATTCTTACTTTCTCAAGAAAACCTTTCAATCTTTTTCACAAAAACCTCGTGTGAACATGGCTTCTTCCAGCATTCCTTCTTCAGGTTCCCAGAAAAATGCTTCATCTGAAAAATATGAAGTACCTTTCATAACGCTTCTCACTCCAATCAAGAATCTTGAAGTTCTGTCTGAACTAATTGTGGATTTCAACAGTCTCAAAGAGAATGGTTTTGATTTATCTGAAGAGGTTAAAGCTCAAGGTTGGGAAAAGTATTTTGAAGGCTGGTGGGTCCAACATTTCCTATTCTGGTAAAGGAATTTTGGATTCACGCTTCTTCTTCAAATCATCAAGTTACGTCTTACATCATGGGGAAGAAGATTGTTATCACTGAAGACCTGATTGCAAGACTCATAGGGTACAATGGTGGTGGTATTTGTTGCATTGATATGGCAGAAAGGTGTGCAGATGCTGCCCTAATTGCAAGGGAAATCTTTGCTTTGGGGCTTCCCTCCAGCAAGATAAGGGATTTGAAGGACAAACACAGAATTTGAGCCAAGATCATTCTGGGCTGTTTTAACCACAGGAAGCCTACCAGCTCTCCTGATTACATTAATATTGATCAGCAGTTTCTGATCTATTTCATCTCTCAGAAGGTCAAGATAAATCTAGCTCATCTTATGTTCAACCATCTCAGAACAAGTGTCAAGGAAACAAGAGAAGAGGAACGTACAAAAAGGGATTGGATACCCTTGGGAAGACTGATATCAGATATTCTTACAGAGAATAGGCTGATTGATCATCTGCAAGAGGCACAAGAAATCAACACTCTGGAACCTACTGTTGGCAAGCAGCTGAATGCCAAAAATCTGAAGAAAATGAAGTTGATAGAGAACATTAAGAAGGAGCCCAACGTCACTCCTTTTGATGAAATCTCCAGCAGAAGAGTCCCTCTGGACAACTTCCCTCTGTTCTCAGAAATTGACTCTAAGCCAGAAATCATTTTGAGATATCTGGATGCGTGCAAAGCTGATGGTACAACACCAAATCTGAATATTCAAGATCTTTAGCAGAAGGCTCCAGAGGTTGTTCTGAAGAAGACAAAGAAAAGAAAAGCTGCTGCAGAAGGATCATCTCAACAGACTCCCAAGAAAAGAGGTAATCCTGCTTCTGTAACTGTTTTAGATTCAACTGCTGTATCAACATCTATTCCAATTCCAATTCCAACTCCATCTGAAAACCCAACACCTCAAACTTTTGATGATTTTGACTTAGATTTTGACCATTCTGAATCATTAACCCTCAGAAGATCTCGCTCCCAACCACAAAATCCAAATACTGAAACCATACCAGAACAAGAACTTGAACAAGTTCTTTCTGATATAGACCAACACACTTCCGCTCCCGAAACAGAAAATCCAAATCAAAACACAGAAGCACAACCTGAAACTCCCCTCTCACCAATACCAGAAATTCCACTCTCTCCAGAACCAGAAATCCCACTACCTTCATCTCCTCAACCAGATATTAATCTACCCTCTCCTCAACATGAACAATCTCCACAACCTGAGACTCAAACCTCTGAGGCTCAACCCTCTGAATCCCCTGAACCACAACCTCTGGCCATTCAATTGCCCTGTGGTACCACTGTGAATATTCCTCAACTTCCCTCTTCACCAGAAATAACTCCACCAAATTCCCCATCTAGTCCAATCGTAATTCCCGACTCTCCCTATCCCTCACCAAAAGCCAAGTCAGAAGACCACAGCAAGACTGTCATTGATTTAACAGTCTTTGAACGCCTTGTTGCCATCAACCACAAAACTGCTATCCCTAAACCAAAACATCCAGATGTTGGTTCCAGCATATTGAACTTTGAAACAGATATACAGAAGTGGATCACTTCTCTGAAACAAGCAAGTCTGGAACTGGTTGATCCTGCTGTATTAGACCTCCTCTGGACAAAATTCAGAAGATGGGTATGCGCTGAAACCTTTAAGTTGCAAGACCAGAGCTATGGACAGGCTCAACAGAACTTCAGCAATCTGCTGAAGGAAATTGAAGGTCCAGTTCTGAGCAAGCTGCTTAAAGAAGAAGTACTCCCGCTAGACAATGCTCCTTGGTCTGAATATCGTCAACCAGAGTCAGAAGAACAGATTATTCCAGCTGAAGAACAGGTTCAAGAAGAAGATAATCAAGAAAGCTCAGAGAAGAACCCTGTTTTTAAAGATCCTCAAGCTTCCTCTCTTGACAGGCAGACTCTGGAGGACTGGAAAAGATCTGATATGCTGATGAATGAAAGAATGGATAACCAGGACATCAAAATTGATGCTATAGCAAACATGGTATCTCAGCAACAGGAAACCAGCAATCAAATCAAGAGTATGTTGGAAGCTCTATTCACACGTCTTCCACCTCCCTCTTAGAATTTTCTTGTGTTTTCTTTACATGTTTGTCTGTAATATTTTACGTGTTATGAACTTATCATTGCTTTTGTTTTTAATATAAACACTTTTTTAGCTCTGATCATTTTTTTGACTCTGATTATTTTATGCTTTTTGATAACTCACAAAAAGGGGGAGAAAGAATGATATTTTTCAATAACGGATTACTGAGACATAAGTCTCAAACATTCTAACATTCTGATATATTTGAATTTATTTCTTTTGAAAAGCTTACAGGTACAAGAATCTGATGAATCTGATGAACTCTGATAAAGTAAAGTTCTGATGCTCAAGGTCTCATGGAATTAAAGGGAAGTAATCAACACAGGGGGAGTTTTTCTCTTCGTTGCTCTGATATCTTTTATTCCTTATCTTCTTATCTCTGATACTTTTTATTCATTATTTGTTTATCTCTGATACCTTTTATTCTTTATTTTTAATTGAAAAAAAATCCGGTTTTTGTCATCATCAAAAAGGGGGAGATTGTTAGAACATAGTTTGATTCTACAACCCTCAGTTAGAGTTTTGATGATAACAAAATACAAGAATAAATAAATTGTGAGATTGATATATAAGACACATATGCTACTTAAAATTATGTTGTGTATTTACAGAAGTTCTGATGGAATCAGCATCAGAAGATCAATATCAACATCAGCATCAGAAGATATGTCAACATCAGAAGATCAAACATGTGTTACACGCTGAAGCCTGATGAACAGAATCTGCGCATAAAATACTCTGACTCTGATCAAGATCTTTAGCAAGTCATCGGCACTCAGAAGCGTCAGCATAAGCTAAAGCAAAGAACATTCTGAAGCATTATCAATAGCAGAACACTCTGAAGCGTTACTAAGCATTCAAGACAGATTTATTTCCAACGGCTTTATTCCAAGACAAAGATATTCTCAAAAAGGAAAGAACGTTATTATCATTGAAATGGATTTATGGACAACCAACGTATCTCTTCCGTGGCTATTTAAATAAGTCTGTGTGAGAAAAGAAAAGGCTAATAATCTACGCACGCATATACACGCCTACGTAAACGAACTCACTCAAACAATTTGCTAAAGATTTCAACCACGCCTACTCAAAAGCATTAGCAGTCTAGTTTCATTCTAAGCTTAATATTGTGTATTATCACAGTTGTTATATATAGTTTTATTAGAAAACATCAAACACACTTTTGTTCATTTATCTGTAAGAGAATTTCCTTGAGATAAACCGGTATGTGGTTAGACTCAAGAAGGCTTTAATAGTTGTTAAAGTAGTTGTTGTATTCAGTTGAATATAGTGGATTAAGACCTCGTTGGAGAGAGGCGAAATCACCTTGACGGGTGGACTGGAGTAGTTTGAGATCAAACGAACCAGGATAAAAATACAGTGTTGTCTGCATTTGATTTTAAGTTTTACAATTCAACCCCCCTTCTTGTGTTTTTCACATCTTCAAATGTGGCACGAAATGGTGAGTGTGATGGGCCTCAACATGTCACAAATTGCTCATGGGCTTGATTAGAAGCAAAAGGAATGGCTAAAACTTGAGTTTGCAAGAAATGGCCATTTTGCATGTTTGTCAAGTTTCAATAAAATGCCTCAAAATTCCAAAGCTCATAACTTGCTCATACTTTTGAATTTTAACACAAATGAGCACAATTTAGAAAGGTATTGAAAATATCTACAATCCCTTAGTTTTGAGTTTTCGCAATTGAGTCCATTAAGTTTCTCAAAATTGAGATTGAATTTCACTAATTTTGGAAAATGACCTATAATTTTGTGATTTCAAAAGACCATAATTCTTTATTCCTTGCCAATTTGGACATGAGACCAAAAGGAGATGAAAGATCATCATCTTAGATTTCCAAGCATATTTCATTTTTATTTTCTTGATCAAAGGGGAATAAAATATGAATTTTTGAAATTAAGTCCTCATTTTCCAAAATTAGAAACTTTTAGGGTTTCTTCAAAAACAAGTTTCAACCCAAACCTCAATCTCTTTGATCCAATGACCAAAATGGACTTGAAATATGAAAATTGTATCCTTGAATTGATGGTTGGCCAAAAATTCACTTGGTCAACCTTGACTTTGACTGATTTTGACCAAAATTACCATTTTGCCCCTCTGAATCAATTGATCCACTTTCTTTCAAAATTGATGGTCAAAACTTCAAGCATATGATATTCCAAACATATAGAGGCCATGTGCAAAGTTACACTTCAAAATTCTCAAGAAACCATGATGAAATCCCAAACCCTAGTTTTAGTCAACACCTTAGGAGACTGATGAATCATCTTCAAAACTTCAAATCCTCTGGGTATCTTGACCAATTTCTTGTACAAAGACCTTTCAAATACCAATGAGATGTTGTAACTTCCAAATCAAGACTTGTACATTGATCAATAGCCTTGATCAAGCGAAACCCTAATTTGACTGGTGAATTAAAAGAGAGATTCCTTCTTATAATCAAACACAAACTTCAATCCTCTGATGATCCAAAGAGATGGATGGAACATCTTGAGATATGCAATAACTTTTGAGCTTGAAAGATCCATAGGTTTAGATGACAAGATTCTTCTTGAGTAACTTTCCAATACAATCAACCTTCAAAGCTTGAGGGAGACTTGATAACCAAAGAACTTTGGTTCCATCACAATGTATGAATGTATGGAATATGATATTCATGATGAAACATAAGCCTAAATCAAGAGGGTAAATTTTGGGGTGCAACAACTTCCCCTATTCAAATATCTTCAACATGATAAGTGAGAAAAGTGACAACTTTCGAGCGTTCAGGGTTGAAGATGATTGAATACGAAAGAACCCGAAAATTTACACTCTTGAAGAAGAAAGAAACAGAAACAGAAAACTCCCAAGACATGCGTCAGAATGGAGCTGTAACACAGGTTGAAACATAACAGAAACAAAGAAGAGTAGACGCAACTACACTTCCGGACAGATGTGCTAGGGAAAAACTGGACTTCAAAAAGGGTGAGACAAAACTCAACCGACAGAGTATAGGCGAAACTAAGCTCTGGAACAGAAAACGTACGCGGGTGAGGAGACGAAACTCTGAGCTCGACCCAAAGCAAAGCGACTAGAGTGTGTGATTCTAGTATCACTTGCTAATCTCAATTAAGATGGACAGTATGAAGGAACTGAAAGAATCTCAGAAATAAGGAACAAAAGCGAGACAAAACTCAACTCAATAATCAGTTAGACGAAACTAAACTAGATGAGTACCAGGATGAAACTGGACTTTACGCACGGGTAACGAGGCGAAACTTGACCCAAAGCAAAGTGATGAGAGTGCATGTTTCTCAGAGCACCTGCTAGTCTCAGATCAATGGATAAACAGTGACGAGAACTGATAGAAGAATCCAAGGAACAAAAGAGACTGATTTCAAACCTGGGACGCAGTACGAACACTGCACTCGATAAACGAACACCGTCAAAGGGTCCAAGGTATAAAAACAAAGACGAGACGAAACTCGACTCAATAACTAGTTAGGCGAAACTAAGCTAGATGAGTACCAGGACGAAACTGGATTTCATGCACAAGCGACGAGGCGAAACTCGACCCAAAGCAAGGAGATTAGGGCGTACACCTAAAAACCTGTTGAAAACGAACATTAGGACGAAACTGGTATTCAAAAGGTGCATCAATAGACATTGGAATGAATCGAAGAGGGTAGTGAAGACTAAACCCGAGAAGACCGTGTCAGGGCGAAACTAAACTATAGTCAAAAGTAGATACTCAAATAAACAAAAGATTGACGTTAGAAGGATATTGGTATGGGGAGGAAACTGAGATAATGAGGACGAAGACCTCACTGAAGATTTAATCTGAAGTATTAGCAAAATCACTGGGGATGACGGAGACAAAAATGGCTTATGCTCCGATGTATGTTTGAATTCTTTTTATATAGCACAATATGGAAATGCTACGCGTTTTGGTAGATGATATGTAATGATGCATGTTTAAAAGTTCCACTAGGGAATGGCTAATTGGGAAGCCAATGACTAAGAAATCAGGATCTGACAAAACTTGCAAAAATAAATTGCAAAATCCAAAGGAGAAGAGAAGACACGGGGAACCACTAGAGAGGGAACCTCAGAGAGATAAAGCTTCGCGGGGAATAAAATCCGAGCAACCAGTAGAAACGGGCCATAAACATTGAGAGGTGCTGCAAAAATAAATTGCAAACTCCTAGAGAAGATCAGGTCGACATTGTAGCTTCTGGAGTAGATTAGACATTGAGGGAGAAGATCAGGGCAAGACTGCAATCTCTGGAAAAGACGACGTGCAGCCGTGTTGAGGATAACACCAAGACAACAAACCCGACGTGAGGGGTGAACACCTTTGGTGGGGGAACAAAGCTCTGTTGAGGAAACGAGACTTCATCGGGGAGACAGAACTCTGTTGAAGATTGTGTTGGAGAGTTACTTCTTGGAATGTTAATTCCCATTCAAACGAATCCACTGGGGATGTGCAACATATCCAAACTTGAAGTCTCGGAATGAAGCTTTTGAAAGAAGATTCCTGGGGCAACAAAACTCCGCTGCAGAAACGAAACTTCACTGGGGAAACGAAACTTCACTGGGGAAACGAAACTTCACTGGGGAATAGGGAACTTCCCTGGGGATAAATAGAGTCCCAATCATACACGGGCTATGTCCAAATATTCCCTTCTTGACAATCACTATGCTCTTTACAGGTTTCCAACATGTAAACCCTTTTTGATGTCAAACAAATGTTTTGCATGCAGGAAGATGTTTATTTTGGGAATGATAGACCTGATGCAAAGATTATTTAAGCCTTGAAGTTGGAATCCTTAAGAAAGTGTCGCATCTCTGTTGTGAATGAATCACTGGCTAGAGTGCAAAAATTTTAAAACTTTTCTTCCCCTCTTTTTTCAACAAAAACGAGTCAAGATGCGGGTGATAAGATACTAACATGGATATACAACACATATTTGGGAATTTAGGAAACATTATCCTGTTGCAGTATGCTTTCGAGTTAAACCCTTGTTTCAGTTAGGACTTTAGAGGTTGTAACATGGCCTGGTTCGAGGTTTTTTTAGAAAAAAAAATTTTTTTTAAGGCTCAAGTTATTTGGTGCCCACCCTCTTCATGATATTCTCCTGTCTTAAGTTCAGTTGACTTATCACAAGCATTCATCTTTCAAAATGATTTGTAATGGTTGAGTGATCACGACAAATTCTCCAACACGATTGTCACTTAAATTTTGCTGCTTTTTATTTTTTATATTATTGTTCCTCTTCTTTTGATGAAAATTTTATTGGATAATCCCTTTTTTTTCTTCAGCCTTTTAGGCTCTCTTTTCCCTAACTTTTTCCTGGACATAAATCTTTTGAATTTCAATTTTGGGAGTCCAGCGGAACGCCCTAACTTTTGCCTAAGCGACTTGTTTTCAAGTTTCGACTTAGAGGGGCTTTTTGTTTCTTTCTTATTCATGCTTTCCACCTCGAACAAGTCAATGTAACTTTAGATCTTTGAACTTTTTTCTTTCTTTCGCTCTTTTTTTTGAACGGAAACAAATGCCTCATTCCTTGGTCGGCAAGGGATAGCCATTATTGTATCGGTTCGAACTCGACCTCAGGATTTTGTGAGGAAATGAACATCGTGGTTTAGACATTTTTCCTGATCTCATGATGTGAAAGATAAAATGTGGTGATCCTCAGATGGGACATTCCTTCTGAAATTTGAATGCTTGGTCAAATTAACTGAACATCTACCCTGCCCCTGGTTAAAAAAGGTTTTTTTTTTGCTTTTGAACGGAAAAGAAACTCCTACTTTGAAGGCTCATAGGGGTTAACGAGGGTCTAACTCCCTTATATCTCCAGTGTTTAGGGATTGAAATAATGCCTGTACATCATCAACTGGGTTCTACTCAGAAGCATACCACTACAGTCATTGTTTTCAGCTAAACTCCTTCCTCCAAACTCTTGGCTAAGCAAAAGAATTGGCACAGTTGGTATCAAAATGCCCGAAAAATCAATTAAAGAGTGATATTGGATGGATTAAGTAAAATGAAACAATTTGTCAAGGTAAAAATATTCAACGCATCAAGACTGACATTCGGCTATAAACAAAATCATATATGCAGACAATGCTGAAACAATCAATCAAGATCACACATGAAAGTGCGGCAAAGAAACGTAATAAAAGCCATTATGGGGAAGAAATATCTCCAACTAGGTTTGCTGATCTCGCCGACCTTCCGTAATCTTGATATTACATTGACCAATGACCTTCACCAACAACACGGAGCTGTGAAACAAAAAAAGGGTAGGGCATCCACCAGCAAAGTGAAAGAGAAATCCATCAAACATAGAACCAAACATGCCCCTTGCACAGGTAGTAGTTGTGTTTGTTATCCGCATTTCAAGCGATCAACTAACCATGATTTAGATTACCATTTTCGTGTAAGGCCCACGAAGTTTATATGCACATGCTTATCAAAAATATTGGACGTTTTTGCAAAAAATAGTAAAAAGGGAGAAAAGAAACGTCTTCGTATACTTGAAAGAAGATATTCTATTGATTTTGAGAAATCAGCCTGTGAAAAAGGCATTTACATTTGGAAGCAAGTAATTACAAAATCAAAACAAACAAGTGTTTACAAATGGCAATGTGAATGTGAATATCCATCAAGTCCCGACTTTGCTACGACTCTTATGACTCTTATCTTCCTGCTTTCAGACAGATCATTCTTGGATTAGCTTCGAGCTTATGCCATGTGTCGAAACGAAGGAAAGAAACAAAGGATCTCATGTTGAGTGTAGTTATTTTCTTCAAGTCCCTAACTTTTGCCTGAATCGCCCTTTCGGGTTTTCGATTCACCAGGACACCCTCTTTTTGCCTAAACCGCCCTTTTGGGTTTTCATTTTAGCGGGTTTTTTTTTTGTTTTTTTTTTAATATTTTTTTATACAAAGTATTTTTTAACAATGTCAACATTCACAGGGAGAGGGAAGTACTCTCCATCCATAGTCGTGAGCATCATCGCTCCTCCAGAGAAAATTTTCTTACCACAAAAGGACCTTCATAAGTCGGAGCCCCCTTGCCCCTGGGATCTCCCTGGGGGAGAATTATCCTTTTTAGCACAAGGTCACCTGGCTTGTAACACTGGGGTTGTACCCTCTTATCAAAAGCTTTCCTCATCCATTGCTGATATACCTGACTGTGACATACAGCCGTCAACCTCTTCTCGTCAATAAGTTCCAACTGATCCAGCCGATTCTGTACCCATTCACTTTCATCCAGCTCAACATCCCTCATGATCCTAAGAGAAGGAATCTCGACTTCTACCAGCAATACTGCTTCCATGCTGTAAACCAACGAAAATGGGGTTTCCCCAATCGAAGTACGCACAGTGGTGCGATAACCATGCAACGCGAAAGGCAGCATCTCATGCCAATCTTTATAGGTTACCACCATCTTCTGCATGATTTTCTTGATATTTTTATTGGCCGCTTCGACATCACCGTTCATCTTTGGTCGGTATGGGGAAGAGTTATGATGCTTGATTTTGAAGGACTCACAAAGCTCCTTCATCATTTTGTTGTTTAAATTAGACCCATTATCGGTAATGATCTTTTCAGGCACTCCGTAGCGACAGATAATATTGTGCTTAATGAACTGAGTTACCACCTGCTTGGTGACATTGGTATAGGATGCAGCTTCGACCCATTTTGTAAAATAATCGATGGTAACCAGAATGAAACGGTGACCGTTGGATGCAGTCGGTTCAATCTTGCCGATCATATCAATTCCCCACATCGCAAACGGCCAAGGGGAAGTCAAGACATTCAAAGGTATTGGCGGCACATGCACCTTATCAGCATAGACTTGACATTTGTGGCAAACCCGTGCATGATTGTAACAGTTAGTCTCCATGGTGGACCAATAATAACCTGCTCGCAAGATCTTTTTAGCCATGGTGTGCCCGTTGGAATGGGTCCCGAAATCACCTTCATGTATCTCCTCAATGATTCTAGCTGCTTCTTTCTTGTCAACACATCTGAGAAGTAAGCCGTCATGATGCCTTCTATACAACACACCTCCACTGAGAAAGAACTTAGATGAAAATCTTCTCAAAAACTTCTTGTCTGTGACGGATGCCTCTGCAGGGTAATCTTGTGTTTCAAGATATCGTTTAACATCATAAAACCAAGGATTACCATCTGGTTCCAAACTGGCCTTAAAACAGAAAGTTGGCTCACTCAAATTTCAGATGGTAATGGCAGGTGCCTCATTAGCCCACTTAACCTTGAACATGGAAGAAAAAGTTGCCAGTGCATCCGCTAGATTGTTTTCTTCTCTGGGAATGTGCTCAAACGTGATCTCTTCGAAGTACGGAATCAGCTTCATAACATGCTCACGATAGGGAATCAGGTTCTGATGGCGAGTCTCCCAATCTCCATTAATCTGGATGATAACAAGATTGGAATCCCCATAAACTTTCAGAAATTTGATGCGCAGGTCGATCGGTGCTTCAATTCCATAAATACAAGCCTCATATTTGGCCATGTTGTTAGTGCAATCGAAACAAATACGAGCCGTGAAAGGAATGTGGTATACCTCAGGGGAAGTGATAATAGCTCCGACACTGTTACCCATGGCATTGGAGGCCCCATCAAAAACAAGCGTCCAACGTGATCCCGGCTCGGGTCCTTCGTCTGGGTCTGGTAGGTTACAACCCCGAATATACACAATTTCCTCATCTGGAAAATCAAACTTCATCGGTTCATAATCGTTCAAGGGCTGATGAGCAAGATGGTCGGCCAATACACTACCCTTAATTGCCTTTTGAGTAGTGTATTGGATATCATATTCGGTGAGTATCATCTGCCAACGGGCTACCCTACCTGTAAGAGCTGGCTTCTCAAAAATGTACTTGATTGGATTCATTTTGGATATCAATTAGGTGGTGTGAGTTAACATGTACTGCCTCAAACATTTGGCGGCCCAGGCAAGCGCACAACAAGTCTTTTCCAGCAATGAGTACCTCGACTCGCATTCCATAAACTTCTTACTCAAGTAGTAAATAACCTGCTCTTTCTTCCCTGTCTCGTCGTTCTGACCGAGGACACAACCTATTGAGCTGTCCAACACAGTTAGATACATGATTAGTGGCCTTCCTTCCACTGGCGGCATGAGTATCGGAGGTTCCTGCAAATACTCCTTTATTTTGTCAAAGTCCTTCTGACAATCCTCATTCCATTTCACTGTCTGACTTTTCTTCAACAATCTAAACAAAGGTTCATAGGTGGCTGTGAGATGAGAAATAAATCTAGAAATATAGTTCAACCTTCCCAAGAAATCACATACTTCCTTCTCTTTCCTTGGCTCAGGCATTTCCTGTATCGCTTTTACTTTGGCTGGGTCCACCTCGATACCTTTTTCACTTACAATAAAACCCAACAGCTTGTCGGATCTCACCCTGAAGGTGCACTTATTCGGATTCAACCTCAGTAGGAACTGCCTCAGTCTTTCAAAAAAATTTTCCAGATGAACAAGATGTTCCTCTTCCGTGCCAGACTTAGCAATCATATCGTCCACATATACCTCAATCTCTTTGTGAATCAAATCATGAAAGAGAGTGACCATGGCACACTGATATGTTGCCCTGGCATTTTTCAAACCAAATGACATCACCTTATAGCAAAAAGTTCCCCAAGGCGTGATGAATGTTGTCTTTTCCATATCCTCCAGAGCCATTTTAATTTGATTGTAACTCGAAAAACCATCCATGAACGAAAACACTTTGGAGTGAGCAGTATTGTCGACCAACATATCAATATGCGGAAGAGGGAAGTCATCTTTAGGGCTGGCCTTGTTCAAATCCCTATAATCCATGCACATCCTGACCTTACCATCCTTCTTGGGCACAGGCACGATATTTGCAATCCATGGCGAATAATTGACGACCTTTAAGAAATTTGCGTCCAACTGCTTCTGGACCTCCTCTTTAATCTTCTTGGTCATCTCAGGATGAGTTCTATGGAGTTTTTGCTTGACAGGAGAACAACCTTCTTTGAGCAGTAGTCGATGCACCACTATGTTTGTATCCAACCCAGGCATATCCTCATAAGACCAAGCGAAGATATCAGAATACTCACAGAGTAGCTCAATCAATCTGACCTTTATACTTTCTTCGAGATCTGCCCCTATCTTGACTTCTCTTCTTACCTCTTCTGTGCCAATATTCACCACCTCAATCAAATCCTGATTCGGCTGGATAACCTTCTCCTCTTGTTTTAACCATCTTTCTAATTCCTCAGGAAGACTACAATCCTCATATGCTTCTTCTTCAGCTTGATAAATAGGAGTATCAAAGTCATAATGAGCCATAGAAGAGTCGTTATCAATAGAATCGGTGGTGGAAGTGCATCTGCATGAATGACATTTTGGCGTTTTTTAGTGACAGTGTGTGGAAAGAGAAACATTGCCATTAAAACAAAAAGTAAAAGAAGCAACATTTTGAATGCAAAAACGTCCTTTATTTCATGATAAACTTGAAAAATAAACATGGTGGCCCTACACAAATGATTCACTACGTCTTGGGCAGAGCGTGGGAATTATGATATGATAATAAAAGAAAACAAGAAAATTACTCCTCCGCGCTTGAAACTTGGATAACATCCACAGAAGTCCAATTGTTAAGTGTCTGGCCTGGAATACTCGGGAGAATCCAATCTTCGATATTGTAGCCATCAACCCTATCATCGCCAACTGCATTGACGTGTCCTTCTTGAGTAGCACAAGGACGGGAAAACTTCACAGGAGTGGATAAACTAGATGCTCTGGGAGCTGCACTTTGCTGACCCGGGTTAAAACCAAGACCAAATTTATCAATCTTTGGAGTAACGTCTAGCACCTGACCCCAACCTTCAGGGTTACCATTTTCCACCATAGCTCTCGCATCCTTGAGAGAACACATGACGGTTTCCGGTTTCTTTTTTTGCTCTGGAGGAGGAACATTGACAGCATGACCTGTCTCAAACGCCTGAAACAGAGTCTCATGTATCTCGCCTTCAACTTTAACATAGTGGAATGATGTCAAATGACTTATGATGTACTATTCCTTGCCGCACACAGTTATCACCTTTCCCTCTGCAGGATACTTGAGTTTTTGATGAAGAGTAGAGGTGAACGCCCTTTCTCTATGAATCCACGACCGCCCCAACAAACAACAATACACTGGCTGTATATCCATCACAAAAAATGAAGCTATGAAGGTGTGAGTACCAACCTTGATCGGTAACTCCACCTCCCCCAAATACTGACCTTCGAGACCCGTCAAATGCCTTCACCATCAAATCACTAGTGCGCAACTCCAGTCTAGAATAATCAATCTTCATTAACGCTGACTTGGGCAAAACATTCAAGGACGATCATGTGTCCACCAAAACCCAGTATAAAGTAGTGCCCCTGCATTCCATCGAAATATGCAATGCTTTGTTATGGTCTGGTCCCTCCGGAGGAAGATCAAAATCTGTGAAGCCCAAACCATTCCCGGCAGATATGTTAGCACAAACATTCTCAAACTGATTGACTATTATTTCATGGGGCACGAACGCATTCTTTAACAACTTTATCAAAGCATTTCTGTGAGGTTCTGAATAAATCAACAGAGACAAGATAGACATCTTAGAAGGAGTATGGCTTAGATGATCAATTATGCTATAATCACTCTTTCTGATAATTCGCATTAATTCTTCAACCTCATCGGGAACTGAAGACGGGTATCGGAATTGGTTGAGTCACATTGGTTGGCGTAGCTCTTGGATTACCAATCATTTCCTGATGTTTTCCTTTTTCTCTTGCGGAAGCATCTGTCGCATCTTGCACATTGGAAGGACCAAAAACTCTCTCGCTTCTAGTCATTCGACCCACACCGGAAAAGTTATGAACTTCCTCTTCATTACCTTCAGCACGTTCTTCCTCATACACACGGGTACTAACCTCTTATTTCACCCCATGGTAATATACATCGGCACCGTAATGCCATGGGATGGCCTTCTCACTGGTGTACGGCATGGGACCAGGTATCGTGATCATCAAAGGAGGCGCCCTAGACGGGGCAGGAATACGCACAGGGGTGTAAGGAATAGATACCACAACAACATCTTCTTCGGTAACCTTGCGGTAGCTCGGTTTCCTATCAAACTACAGGGAACCTTCCTTTATCAACAACTCGATACCGACTTTTAAATCATCACAGCCCTTCGGTTTCTCTCTACACCTGGCACACTCTGAAGTACAACCCGGGAAAATAGAATTGTCAAGCAAATACATCTTAACATACCACAACGGAGTAGTTACTTGTTCCACATTCATGATTAAATTCAACATTTCACCATTATCATCAATCATATTAACAACACCCCCTTCATGCCTAGGCATTGGGTTCTGAGTAACATTCGGACCAGTCACTGGAGTAAACTCAATCTCCTTAGAATCCAACAAGTCTTGTATTTTACACTTCAACGCAAAGCAATTGTCAGTAGAATAACCAATTACGCCTGAATGGAATTCACATCTTGCGCTAGCATCATAGTTAACAGGAAGTCTTGCGGGTGGCGGTGGCATATTTCTCAAACTGATCAACTTCAAATCGAGCAGGTGGTGGAGTGCTTCAGTGAGAGATACCGGCAAGGGATCGAATTTTCTCGGTTGTCTCTGCTGTTGATTATTATAATGACGTGGAGCATCTTGTTGTCTCTATTGTTGAGGCACTGCATTCGGTCTCTGCTGCGGAGGAGCATTAACAGGAATAGAAACAGCATTAATCTGTTGGTGCTGACAATCCTCTCTTCTTCCTCTATGAGAGTAAACCGCACTTGTGTCGCCTTCCCTTTTCTTAGGGTAAGTGTTGAATGGTTTCTTACTGCCCCCTGATGAGCCACTAGAACCTCCAATCTGAATTTTCCCCAATTTCAAACCTATCTCAATCCTTTCACCAGCCATAACCAAGTCTGCAAATCCTGCCGAAGTACTTCCTATCATGTGCTCATAGAATGGCCCTTGCAGGGTACTCATAAACATATCAATGAGTTCTCTCTCCAGGAGTGGAGGTTGAACCCTCGCAGCCAACTCACGCCACTTCTGAGTGTATTCCTTGAAAGACTCTTTTGGTCCCTGTGATATATTCTGTAACTGAGTGCGGTTAGGCGCCATATCCACATTGTACTGATAATGTTTGACAAAAGCCCGAGCAAGATCATTCCAGCAATGAATGTGGGTTTTCTCCAACTTCATGTACCATTCCATGGATGCCCCAGACATGCTATCTTGGAAAAAATGAATGAAAAACCTCTGATCCTCAGTATGCACCGACATCTTTCGGAAATAAGCAATTGCATGAGTAATAGGACATGACGTTCCGTTGTACTTTTCAAATGTAGGAAGCTTGAACGTTGGAGGAACTTTCACCCCATACACTAACCTGAGATCATTAGCATCCATACCAAGGACTCCTTGCCCTTACACAGCCCTCAAACATTCTTCCAATAACTGATACTCCATATCCTCCACCTGAACTTCCGGCTCTGAACACCGAACAGAAAACTGATCTTCATCCTGGTCAAAGTCATAATCCTGCTCCTGATAGTTCCTTACACCGCCCTGGTTAACTCTTCTGTTCCCCACAAGACGAGGTCCGGAGACGGGGGAAACTGCCCTACGTTGCGCACAAAAGGGTTTCCAAGCATCCCGTGAAAATTTCCAGCAGGCTGATCTTGCACATCCCCCAATCCTACAGAAACGTCCTGATAGAGCCATTGATTTCCACCATAGATGGTGACGCTGGTTGTTGACAATGGCATCCAGTTCCTCCTGTCGGCGATTCACATTGGTGATGACCTCCATAAACTGAGTCATCTGAGTAGCCATTTGGGCCCTCATCTCAGCGAGTTCAGCTTGAACCTGTTCCATCTGTCTTGGTAAATTGTTTCTGGTGGAATACCGATGAGTAGTCGTCTTGAATTTTGAATAAGAAAAGCAGAAGAATAAGAATATCGTCTTAAGATAACTTGTAATGTTATGAAATGCATGATGTGCATGATATGTTTGTCATTTCCTGGTATTCAAGAGTCCTTTTATTCATCAGTCACGGCGTGCGACCAAAGATAAAGCATGCAATCAATGAGAAAAAGGACAATAAGACAAACACTTTAATTATTTACAAACAAAAGAAACGATGTTCAAGTGACTTCGGTCATTTAAGAGTGTAACGATAAACAACAAAAATACATGTCTTAACAAAAAAACTGAATAATAACAACAAACAAATGGTCCCTTCCAACAATTCTAGGGGTGACCAAATACGCCAAAAGTAAATAACAGAACTAAATCTCCGGAACAAGACATGCTTCAAGATGTTGACAGTACTCTTCAAGTTTGGCTTTCTCCTTCAAAAGTTGGGATGCGACCACTTTACTTTCTTGGAACCGATCTTCTGCGACACGCTTCTGGGCTACTTCCTTCTTAAGCTGAGCATCTTTGTCTTTGAGTTGTTTCTCCAAGTTCTGAATCTTCTTCCTGTAGCTGTTCTCGGATGCCTGAAGCTTGTGGCACTCTTGTTGGGTCTTACTCAATTCTTCTTCCATTTCAGCATGAGATCTCTTCCCAAAACTGGTCGCATCAGAAGTTTCCCCTTGAGCTTCTTTGAGTTTGCGAGCTAAGTCAGCCCTTTCTTGATCTACCCAATAGAGTTTCATCCCTACCTCACGGTCTTTTGCGCGAAGTTGAATGCTCTCAACATGAACCTGGGTGAACATCTCGGTAGGCACTATGTTACTCAGAACAGTAGGAGGTTGCTCACATATAAGAGTCGACCTTGCAAATGGTAACCGTAAAATCCTAACCCTGGCTCTAATCCATTCCAAGTAAGGAACCCTAGAAATAGGAACCTTCTTGCCCAAAGTAGTTCTATCCTTTTTGTGGATTCCTTTCCAAGCACTTGTCACTCTTTTCAACATCACAGGATCACTTCCTCTAACAAAATATACTGATTCAGACACCTCTTCAACCTTTGGCGGTCCATCCATTGCATATCCTAATTGACAATAAGCAAGCACAGGATTATAGTTGATACACCCCTTAGTTCCTATGAGGGGAACATTAGGGAAATCTCCGCAGCTAGTGATAATACTTCATACTTCCCCCATGTCATAATTCCACCGGATATCAAATGAAGTAAGGTTGACAAGTCTTGATGACCATTGGAGAGAATGTCTGGTATCCACGAAAGGGCCACTTACCGGTAGGTGCAACTTAAACCATTGATACAACATCGAATGACATAAACTTACATTACCTCCTTTTCCATGCCTGGAATGAATGGTATAAAGAGTATCTGCCAAGAGTGTCGGTACCGGGTTCTTATTTCTAAAAACACAAATAGCCGCCAAATCCACAAAATTTCTCTTACGAGGGAAGAGGATGATCCTGTATATCATGAGAGCAAACAGAGTGCTGAAGTCACTCCAATTCCCATTTCTATGCCCAGTCTTCAGCTTTCTTCACTAAGAAATCCAAATAAAGCCCTATAGTATCCTCACTTGATTTCCAATTTTCTTTCACCTCTTTCCAACTCAAATGAAGAACTTCAGCAATAACTTCGAACTTTGGCTTTTCCGGCACTTGGACAAAAGGAACTTCATCGGACCACTTGATATTAAGAAGGTACGTGTACTCTTCTAGTGTGGTAACCAGTTGATAATCTTGAAAAGTAAAACACCGTAACTCCTTATCATAGAACTGGAAGAGGGTAATCAAAGCCATTGGGTCAACTGGAGTGTTAAGGACTAGTAACAAATTGCCATTATTTTTGTTGAAATTATTCAGAACATCACCCTTCAGATAAGAACTCAACCTCTTCAATTCGGACATATCAATAGTAGGAATATGATAAGTGAAAGTATGCCTGGTGGGCTCTTTAACTCGAACTGGACCAAACTCATCTGACGGGAGGCCAGCCATTTCTGACGGAAAGAAGACTCTTGAATGTCCCTGGAATATGACATGCATATGCTAGTTATTTTTTATACATCATTTTTTAGAAATAAATATGATATGATGCAACATGATAGGATCAAAGTTTCACACTGGATCACGGCTGGACCATTACAGGACAGCACCACTCAAGATCAAAAGAAAACCCCAAAGCTTCAAAATTATCATGGGAACCTGAGTCACCTTCGCAACACAAAGTCACCAACAGTACCTGTACTTGTAAGAAAAGTTTTCCCGCCCCCTCACGGGTGTAGTCTAGGTCAAGGTAAGGTTAAAAGCCAAATCAGAGTACAAGAGTTCGAATGTCAGTATAATCATACGATAACACATATCCAAACTACCTCCGAAGTCATGGGTCTCATGGTCAGGTCTACAAAGCATCCGCCTCATAGCTGCCATGGCCACTATATTCCTAGTTCCTATGGAATTCACTCATAGCTTGGGTATGAGCACTTTTACCTCATGGAACAACCCACCCACCAAGAAAATCCAGAATCCAAATAGTCCAGCCAAATCCAGTATGCAGAAAGTAAAGCGCACATAGGATGCAATGCAAACAGGTAAATATGTGAAGCGGTAAAATAAACACCCAAAAGGAAAACAAACAAGATCTAGGATCGACTCCGGGATGGACCAGCAAGAGGTCATCCTGTCCCCAGTGAAGTCGCCAGCTGAAACACACGGCTGGAACCTGTCATCTGGATGTAGTGAAACATCAATGAAGTCGCCACTGAACATCCTTTATCCCGCCGAAAGGGAAAGGTAAACATCGAGAAAACCTAAAGGGAGAAATCACGGTCTTTCGACCGAGAGATCGGGTAAGGGAGTCTGTTACGCGAGGGGAAGGTATTAGCACCCCACACGCCCGTAGTACTCTACGGTATCCACTCTTGTTGTCTAATCTAATGGGTGTGGTCAAATCCTATGTCTATGGCTTAAAACTGAAAAGGGAATGCATGCGAAAGAAAAAAAAGAAAATAATGTAGGGAAAATAAAAGTTATGCTCGGTTGGACCCTAACCCTTTGCCTACGTATCCCCTTTAAGGAATCAGAGCAGTCGTAGTTCGGATTACATATTTTGGTTGGTTTGTGTTTTTTAGTTAAGACAACAAAAACAGTCAAGATGGTAAAACATCGAATGAAAAAACAAACAGATGAGATGGAAAACATCGGTCAAATAATAACAAAGTAACATGTCAAAGATGGCGAAACATCAAATGATAAAATATCACACCTAACAATGACATTGGGAGTCAAAGTAGGATAACCAACATGTGCGATGGCGAAACATCAGCTTCAAACAAATGTGCGATGGCGAAACATCGGCTAAAAGATAGCACAGAATCATGGTAAGGATGACAAAACGTCAATAAAACAGATGGCGAAACACCACACCTATCAATGATCTTGAGAATCAAAGTAGGATAACAAACATGTGCGATGGCGAAACATCGGCTTCAAGATAACAAGATATCATGGAAAAGATGGCGAAACATCCATAAAACGATGACAAAACATCACACCTAACAATGATATTGAGAATCAAAGTAGGATAACAAACATGTGCGATGGCGAAACATCGGCTTCAAACAAATGTGCGATGGCGAAACATCGGCTAAAAGATAACAAGGTAGAATGGCATGGTAAGGATGGAAAAACATCAATAAAAAGGATGGCAAAACATCACACCTATCAATGATATTGAGAATCAAAGTAGGATAACAAACATGTGTGATGGTGAAACATCGGCTTCAAACAAATGTGCGATGGCGAAACATCGGCTAAAAGGTAACACAGACAAAGTAAGATTGGTTTATATCTTTTACTTTGAAGAAGGGTTTGAGTTCATTAGGAATGTCTTATGATTTGCCAAGAAAACAGTTTTTTTGTTTTAAGATGCAGAATGCAAAGGAGAGAAAAACAACTAAGGGAAACTAGCCTAGCACTATCCCTAGTGTTATCATATAATGGTTGACCCTAAGGTTGAGGATAAAGGAAAATCCTACTTTAGTTAACATGCTAAAGTAAGCTTAACAAAACTATCATATAGGGAACATGTAATGAGATCGAAGTCGTGATCTCAATTTCTAAATTGAGTGACTCATCGATCAACAAGTAAAGAAGAAAAGCAATAAACATCATATACGGAACATGCAATGAGAGCGAAGTCGTGATCTCAAATTCTAAATTGAGTGACTCATCGATCAACAAATAAAGAAGAAAAGCAATAAGCATCCTATAGGGAACATGCAATGAGATCGAAGTCGTGATCTCAATTTCTAAATTGAGTGACTCATCGATCAACAGCAAACACAACACATGTATTAGGCAAAAACCAGAGGGCCTCCTGACATATATCAGCAACAGAGGTCCCATCATGCAATCAGAGAACTATGAAAAATGAAAATGGAAGAAAGGAGATAGTGCAATACCAAACGGATAACTATCCGTAGCAACTGAGCAAGAATAAAAGAAACCGAGAGAACTTCAAGTAAGCTGGCATCAGTAGACAAATCAAGTCAGAAATTACGCCATAAGGATGTAAGTAATGAGATTATCAGATATGAACAGATCCCATGGGAAATGTGTAACATTCACAATAAAATGTATATATCCTGCATGGAATATCAAACATGCCAAACACAATAGCAGTGCCAGTATAATAAGTTGTGTTTCACAAATAAAGTGAAACACAAAAGCCTCAAGCCAAAAGTGGAAAGTGGAAATTTTCTCAAAGTACCTCCCACATTTAAAAACCAAGTTAGTATTACATAAGGTGAATGATGACTCACATAAGGGATGGAGGTCAGGGGAAAACACATTTCAACCATATACAATTAATTCAATCACAACTTCACAAACACAATAGAAGATGAAACCTACATAATGCATCAAGAAGGCTCAAAACTTTTAAACAAATGGGGACTAAGTGAAAAGACTTGAGTTATCATGGATAATCAGAATCAATATGATCATTAGGTGCCCAATTATAGGCCTCACTCAAGTTCAGTGGCCATCAAACAAATTGCAACAAGATATGCAACATTAATTGGGTACCTTCACTTCAAAAATACATCAAAAATAGAAACAAGGATCCATAATTCAAAAAAAAATATCTTAACATCTTTGAAGTGTTTAGAAGTCATAAAGCCAATCTTATGTTCATGAATGATTGAGGAGAAGATCAAATACGACCCAAAGTCCAAGACTTGTTGGCAAAACTACCAAACTAGACAAGTTTTCAAAATAATTTGTGGAAAAAAAGTCAAGCCAAGTTAAATAATTCTAGAAAGATGGTTTTCAGATCCTCAATACATTCATGAACCCTAATCAAGACTTGAATTCTATTGAAAATCCAGGGCATAGTGGTTTTGAAAATGATACTTGCACCATAAGCAACAAAACCCTAAATTTTGACTTTTAATCTTAAATATTGATTAAGTAAGATCAAAATTCAAACTATTTAAACCAAGATCATACAAATCACCAAGAAACCCTAAATGTAAGAAAATATATTTTTTCACATTTTTTGAAATGAAGAAAAGTCAAAAATGAAATTAAATTCAAACAAATAGACAATTAAACAAATAATCACATCTCAAAATAGAATTGTAATCAAAAAGTCAGAAAAATGTCCAACCAAAATTATATTCAAATACTAGAATTGAAAACACACATCCCTGATTTTTTGTGGAGTTTTTGAATTAAAGGAAATATTAAAATAAAAATTAAAAAAACAATTAACAATTAATCTATTATTTAAGGGAAAAAATGCAAACCCTAGCCAAAAATAACCAAAAGATCAAAAATGAAATTACATTCAGAATCCATGATTAAAAACAAGCTTACATGATTATTTATGAATTTTTTTGATTAAAGGAAGTATTAAAATAAAAATTCTAAAGCAAAAATTCAAAATAAACCTCTCAAATTAAAATTCTAATAAAAAATAGAAAATATGCTAAACCAATTTCAGAATCAATTTCTACATTATTTTATGAGTTCAAAACATTTTTTATGGAATTTTTAGATCAAAGGAACTATTAAAATAAAAATAATCTTTGAACAATTAAATAATTAAACCTATGAAATTTTAAACCAATCAAATCATTTTAAAAAAATTTAAAGAAAAAAATGACAAATACTAGAAAATATTATTGGCCTATGGTAATTTTTTTATGATTTTTGAAAATGTTTTGATCACAAAATAAAATCAAACAAAATTCCTAATAAAACAAATAATTCAAATAAAACAAATATTCAAATGGACCAATCAAAATGCGCCACCACATCATCTTCAACCTCCGGACCAACTCAAAAAACGCGCGCAAGACTTATTCTAGGGCTCATGTTCAGATCTATCATACGTACTCATTTCTACACCATTTTTCATGAAATCAAGCGCAAATTAAAGCTAGCATTTCATACTTCATTTTGCAATTTGAATCAAATCGAAACATCAACCATATTGTTCACAATTAAGCCAGGAAAATGAGCAAAATCATTCTGAATCAAAAATTTCAGGATACTCAAACATGCATAATTCACCAAATCAAACACTATAAAGCTTCAGAAACATTCTACCAACATCAATGAACACTAATCCAAGCTCAAACACCTCAATAAACAAGTACATCTGAAAAATCGAAGTTTAGGATTATTACCTCAAGGAAAAAAGTGTTCTACTGTCTCCTTCACTCCAGATGCAAACAAAAGGTGCTAACTCGATCTACTCCCTTCACTGAAGTTGAATCCACAAGAATTTTGAAGAAAACACCAAGGAATTGAGAGAATCGAAGCAAGTTGCAGAAGAAGGGTAGAAATATCAGATCTGAAAATCTTGTTGGGAGCCTCCTCTCTCTCAAACCCGGCTTGCCTCTTCTTATATAGATTTTATAGAGGAGCATAGAAGTGGAAATGTGACCTCAAAGTCGTTGGAGGGTAGGATTGGAAATTTATGCAGAAAATGAAGTGTGCATAAGATCAGGTCATTTGCTCGTGCATTCTTTATCCTCTTATGCATTTTTTGGGCCAAATTACTTCAGAAGATCATCCTTAAAATCTTGGCCCTTAATTCCACATGGTCAGAAAGTGTTAGAGTTTTTGCAATTTTGGGCAAGTTTGTGATTTTTTCAATCCAACAAGTGTAAAACCAAATGTGGCACGAAATGGTGAGTTTGATGGGCCTCAGCATGTCACAAATTGTTCATGGGCTTGATTAGAAGCAAAAGGAATGGCTAAAACTTGAGTTTGCAAGAAATGGCCATTTTGCATGTTTGTCTAGTTTCAATAAAATACCTCAAAATTCAAAAGCTCATAACTTGCTCATACTTTTGATTTTCGACACAAATGAGCACAATATGGAAAGGTATTGAAAAGATCTACAATCCTTTAGTTTTGAGTTTTTGCAGTTGAGTCCATTAAGGTTCTCAAAATTGAGCTTGAAATTCACTAATTTTGGAAAATGTCCTATAATTTTGTGATTTCAAAAGACCATAATTCTTGATTCCTTGCCAATTTGGACATGAGACCAAAAGGAGATGAAATATCATCCTCTTAGCTTTGCAAGCATATTTCATTTGCATTTTCTTGATCAAAGGTGAATAAAATATGAATTTTTGAAATTAAGTCCTCATTTTCCAAAATTAAAAACTTTTAGGGTTTCTTCAAGAACAAGTTTCAACCCAAACCTCAATATCTTTGATCCAATGACCAACATGGACTTGAAATATGAAAATTGCATCCTTGAATTGATGGTTGGCCAAAAATTCACTTGGTCAACCTTGACTTTGACTGATTTTGACCAAAATGACCATTTTCCCCCTATGAATCAATTGATCCACTTTCTTTCAAAATTGATGGTCAAAACTTCAAGCATATGATCTTCCAAACATATAGAGGCCATGTGCAAAGGTCCACTTCAAAATTCTCAAGAAACCTTGATGAAATCCCAAACCCTAGTTTTAGTCAACACCTTAGGAGACTGATGAATCATCTTCAAAACTTCAAATCCTCTGGGTATCTTGACCAATTTCTTGTACAAAGACCTTTCAAATACCAATGAGATGTTGTAACTTCCAAATCAAGACTTGTACATTGATCAATAGCCTTGATCAAGCGAAACCCTAATTTGACTGGTGAATTAAAAGAGAGATTCCTTCTTATAATCAAACACAAACTTCAATCCTCTGATGATCCAAAGAGATGGATGGAACATCTTGAGATATGCAATAACTTTTGAGCTTGAAAGATCCAGAGGTTTAGATGACAAGATTCTTCTTGAGCAACTTGCCAATGCAATCAACCTTTAAAGCTTGAGGGAGACTTGATAACCAAAGAACTTTGGTTCCATCACAATGTATGAATGTAATGCAATATGATATTCATGATGAAACATAAGCCTAAATCAAGAGGGTAAATTTTGGGGTGCAACAAGGTGACCTATAAAGACTGGCATGAGATGCTACCATTTGCTCTTCATGGCTACCGTGCTTTGGTATAAACATCAACTGGTGCAACCCCTTTCTCTTTGGTCTATGGCATGGAAGTTGTCCTGCATGTCGAAGTTCATATTCCTTCTCTAAGTATTATGAAAGAAGCAAACCTAGACGAAGACAAATGGATTCAGACAAGGTTGGATCAGTTGAATTTGATTGATGAAAAGAGGCTTGCTGTTGTTTGTTATGGTCAGGTGTACCAGAAGCCTATGATCAAAGCTTTCAACAAAAAGATCAAACATCGGATATACCAGGCTGGTGACTTGGTAATAAAGCGCATCATTCTACTACAAGGAAGTCCCAGTGGCAAATGGACTCCCACTTACGAGGGGCCATTTATTGTTAAGAAAGTATTATCGGGCGATGCTATGATGCTAACCACTATAGACGGCGAAGATTTCCCGCACCCTATGAACGCGAACATAGTCAAAAAATACTACGCATAAGAATGACCCGCTAGGTTGACATACCTAGGCAAAAATAAGGGAATCCTGGCGAACCAAAAGGGTTCCGGAAAAAATAAGGGATATATACAAAAGATCATACACCCGGAAAATTGAAAACCTGAAAGGGCGGCTTGGGCAAAAAAGGGTATCCTGGTGGACCGAAAACCCGAGAGGGAGGTCCAGGTAAAAATTAGGGATTAAAGCGTACGACTATGTCCCGTTGGATCACTTAAAGCCAACTTTATTACCAAGGTCAAAAGTTCGAATGGATTAATCAACTTCTTCCGATGGCAAAGGATGAGATGTTCGATGACATAGGGGCAATGGCAGAGTTGGAGCCAAATGAGATCATTTTTTCACATGGCTATATATATATATATATATATATATATATATATATATATATATATATATATATATATATATATATATATATATATATATATATATATATATATATATATATATATATTTGCTTTCACTTTGTACTCTTTCATTTTACGACGACTTCCTCTTACAAGGATTTTCGTCTCTTTGTACAAACTCACTTGTTTATAGGAAAATTATCAATACAAATATACTTTGAAGTCCAAACTTTTTGTTTTTCTGTTTTGCTTGCAAAAACGTCCAAATGACTAAAAATGAGCATATGCATATGAACATGATTAACTATTAACAAATAAATGCATAAGAATGAGAGTAAATATTTACTCAAAACTCTAGGAGTTGGGATGACACTCAAGCTGTCCATAAACCCCCAAAAAATCCCTGTCATAAGGTTATCCCAATGAAGTCTCCAGAGCCACTTCTATAAGATTATCCCCACAGAATAATCTTCACAGATAAGGGTACATTCCCCGCAATCTCCCCGGAAGATCATTCCAACAAATAAAGGAATAAAATCTCCTCCCCATTAAATCTCCCCACAGAGTCTCATATAGTACAATTCATGGAAATTCTCTCCCCTAACTGAGTTTGTTCCTCAAAAACTGAAGAAAGAGACCCTTTAGAGTTACTTCTCTTCAACAAATTCAATTTCCCCAAAAGAGTTAGTTTTCCCAGCATAGAACTTCCCCATCAATAAGGTTTATTTCCCCAACAGACTACAAATTCCCCAGCTTGAGCCTATTCCTCAGACTGCTACAAATCACTAGAAAAATTCCTCTCCCGGGTAAAATTGCCACTATCCCTAGAAAGTTGCTGCAAAACCTGGAATCTGACAAGATACAAGTTAACTATTTTCCCCAGACAAGTCTTCAATTTAACCATCTCATTTATCCCCAGTCAGGATATATAAGAATTAAATTCCCTAGTAGAATAATGAACAACCGATGTTCCTGAACTCTATTCCCCAAACAGAGATCAACATCCCCAGCGGAGTTTCCTCAAACAAGTAGCTAGGAATCCCCAGCAGAAACATTTTAGACAACATTGAAGATACACATACTCTTCATCCCCAACAATAGTCAGGGATTTATTTCCCAATATAAAAATACTTCAACAACATTGCACATTCATTCATCATAACATATGCATAAGAAACACATATAGCATACTCTTATCTATTTTGATAACATCATTACGCAATGCATTTCATGCAACATGACATTGCATACAGTTAACTTTTACCTTTTCAAGAAGAGATCAATCAACAGACAGACATCACCAACTACTCATATGACCCAACAGTCGTCTCAAAGGCTACATCATACAAAGGGTTATTTAAGCAATTTCCTTAGAGGGTCATTCAAAAACAAGACATATGTTGGTTCAACTTAAATCGCCTAAAGATTTATTCTGATTATTTTCCGGTAGATGCTTTTTCTGGTTCAGATTTATTCTGATTCTTATCCAGTTGAAGGCAAATACAAGACATCTGCTGGTTCAGCTTAAATTAGCCCAACATTTATTCTGATTCTTTTCTTGTAGATACTTTTTCTGGTTCAGAATTATTCTGATTCTTATCTAGTTAAAGGAAAATACAAGACATCTGCTGGTTCAGCTTAAATTGCCTAAACACTTATTCTGATTCTTTTCCGGTAGACACTTTTCTAGTTCAGATTTATTCTGATTCTTATCCAGTTAAAGACAAATACAAGACATCTGCTGGTTCAGCTTAAATCGCCTAAAGATTTATTCTGATTCTTTTCCGGTAGACACTTTTTCTGGTTCAGATTTATTCTGATTCTTATCCAGTTAAAGACAAATACAAGACATCTGTTGGTTCAGCTTAAATCACCTAAAGATTTATTCTGGTTCTTTTCTGGTTGACACTTTTTGTGGTTCAGATTTGTTCTGATTCTTATCCAGTTAAAGACAAATACAAGACATATGCTGGTTCAGCTTAAATTTCCTAAAGATTTATTCTGATTTTTTTCCGGTGGACACTTTTTTTGGTTAGATTTATTCTAATTCTTATCCAGTCAAAGATAAACATAAACATCTCCTAGTTCAGTTTAAATCGACTCAAGATTTATTCTAATGCTTCTTCCAATTGAAGTCAAGCTTAGACTTAGTTTAAATTCTATCAGCAATCATATTTTGATGGCATCTATAATCCCATCTTTGACAACTCTCCATCATCTCTCCAAATGGCATATTTAAGCCCATTCTCGATAATCAACAAATTGTTCACTTCATGCAGAAACGGGTGCAAATTTCTGGGCACTTAAGTGTTCAATCATCTTCTACCTTCAAGTCACGAATGGAAAACATGCCAATCTAAATCTTCAGGTTTAAGAAGATTGAATAGGGGCAGCTATTGTACCCCCAAAATTTTCCCTTTATTTTCTCAAGACATTTCTCCCAAAGGATCTCAAATACTCAAGGATTTTCAAGACTTGATCAGACAAGCTCGCCTCCTAAGCACTGAGACCATAAATTAGGGTTTTGGTTTTCACAAGGAAATTTGGGCTCCTAATACATAAAATGATTTTAACGGTTCAATATAGACTTCCAAGAATGCTCATGCCAAGTTTCCAGTCTTGCATCTTAAAATTGCTCAGTCAATTGCTCAGATGACTGAAAATCAACTATATTGGGTAAAAAGTTAATTATGGTCAACATACAGTCAAACTTCATAATTTTGGGACAACATCAACATTTTGAAGTCATATTCATCAATTTATCAAGTTTTGATCAAAATTCCTCAAGAAAAACATTCAAATCATCAAGGGGGCAAAATGGTCAAAATTAGGGTTTTGACTAAGATGGGCTGATCATTGACTTTTGAACTAATACATGACCCAGTGGCATGAAGCATGATTTCAAGGATTAAAACACAACATGTTGACCTAACTTCATGTCTCAAATCATTTCTCAAAATCAATGGATTGATAGTTGAATTTTGAATCAACTGATGAAAAGTCAACTAATACACAAAAAGTCAAACTTTGACTTTTTTATCAACATTAAATCTCAAAGATCAAGATTCATCAAGATAATAAAAAATATAAAACTTGATCATCAAGAATCATGAAAGTCAATAAAGTCCACAAAAAGTTAAAGTTTTCAATACTTAGAAAATTTCTAAGTATTTTTAAACTTGATAATTTCAATACTTCATGACAATTTTTCACCAAGATGCAAGATGATTCAAGGAAAACTTTCAACATGAAAGTTGTAGATATTGATGAAATCTAAAACTTTGTATTAGAGGGTTGATTTCCAAAAAATTCTTACATTTGAAGATATAGGCTCATGAAGTAATGACCTTTTTCATAAAACACTTAGTGAAATTTTCAACTAGTTTAGGCAGATTTTTGACCTAACTTCTTGACCAATTTTCACCTAGTTCCAAGATAATTTAGCCAAAGTGGTCAACATGAAGGTTGTAGAAAATGTTTCAAGTTTTCCAAAATGTCCAATAACTTGAAGAGATCACACTTGATCTAGGAGAATCGAAGAGAATAATTTGGGCATCCATTCTTGAAATACAAGTCATTATCTTGATGAACACATGATCCAATCACACAACTATGCAGAATAATCTTGCTTTGCAGGCCTCTAAACTTGCAAATATATCCATAATCAGATGTTTACACAACTAATTTAGCTATGATCCAAGAGCATGAGCCTTTGTCCAAGTGATCATGACATCAAGGGAAGAAAGTTCACACTTCCATTTTGGAAAAGTGACTTTAATCACAAAGTCAAGTTGTCTTGAGCCTCTAACTTGTTTATTCTGATCACACTCAACATGTATGCTCAGAAGTAACATGTTTAAATCCTCTATCCACCCTACAAGCTCTTGTACTATGCCATGAAACCATGTTTGTCAAGCTTGCTTCAAATCCAAGTTTCAATACCATAACATGTGATCTTTTGTTTCTGATCTCTTCAAGCTTCCAAATCTCTTGCCTATAAATAGAGAGGTTATTTGTAACCTAAGACATGAATTGACAAGCACCCAAACTTCCTCAAAATCCCTCAAACTCATAATTGCATCAAACTTTTCATTGTTTGTCATTTCTTTCCAAAAACCCAGATCTCATAATTCACTCATGCATTTTCCCTCTAAATCATTCTCAAAGCTCCCTTACATCAAATGAAATTTTGGCAACAAATACTTAATGTCACAGTGAATGTTATGACACCGTATCTGACAAACTTGTACACACTCCAAACAGTAATTTAAAATACAATAAAGAACACAATCAATTGTTGACCCAGTTCAGTGTATAACAACACCTACTCTGGGGGCTACCAAGCCAGGGAGGAAATTCACTATAGGAGGTGTTAATTTAGGAATAAACCAACCAGTTTATCTCCTTCACTTAGGACCTACCCAATGCAACTTCAATCTAAGTCCAACTTAAACCTGAGTTCCTACTCACTCCCCCTCAATCACAGCAGTGATACTAATCTATTGATTGATGAGATTATGAAGACATTCTTTAATACACATACTTGATTTTTCTTAAAAGCTTTAATCAAGAGACACAATCACTCGTGCTTCAAAGCTTTGAGTGATAAACAACCCTTACTTGATTTTGCTTCAAAGCTTTAATCAAGAGACACAAACACTCGTTCTTCAAAGCTTTGAGTGATAAAACAACCCTTACAACCAATTCCTGCTCCAAGTCACTTATCAAACGATAATTGATTGGCTCACAGTAGTTACAACTATACAATGCCTTATTGATCTTCTGTCAAAAGTGTTGCAGTCTATTAGGCTTCGTGAGAAATATATAAGCAGACTATTCCTCATCTAGGGCTTCCATGAAAATAGCTAGGGTTAACTAAAGTTAACCTAAAGACTTGGTCTAAGGCTTTTTCATAACAGATTAGGGTTAAGCAAGGTTAACCTAATGTCCACGTGAGCAGCTGATCTGGACAATAATTCTTCAACTCAGAGAAGCACACCAGTTTCCTGATAATTCTCATGAATAATAAATCTGCACAGCAACTTGATCAGTACAGGGTGTCTTAACATTGGTTATGACATCATGAATCTTGTTCACTGATTTTGGTAGAATTCAGTATATATGATCATTGCTTAATGATCATGATAATCACTCATACTGAGTAGTTCCTGTAGAACATTCTTTTCTGCAGAATGTACCTTTATCCCAGAATGTTATGACATCAGTCATGATGTTCGCAAATCTGGTTTTACCAAAAAAATGCCAACAAACAAACACTTACAAACTCCCCATTTGGCAAATTTTTGGCTAAAACCCCTAAACAATCAGAGATTAGAAAGCAGTATAATTTTTTAATAACAGCTACCAATATCTAATTCTACCAAAATTACCACAATTTCTTCTCCCCCTTTTTTGCCATAAAGAGGCCAAAGATACGTGTACTTTAAGTTATACAGTCATCCAAAAGGAAATTAAAAAAAAAACACATAAATAAAGAGAAGGCATCATTTGGCAGCAACAAGTTCCAGCAGCAATCTTTTCACCAAACACAGACCTTCAGGTACTGTCATCCCTTGAGGAAGCACTATTTTCAGCAGCATTATGCTGGTCTTCATCAGCATCCTCTTCCCTTATTTGTTCTTCATTCTCCTCCTGTTCCAGTCTAGCAATCAGCTCTTCAAGAGTCCTTTTTCTTGCATCAAGCTCTCTGCAGGTTTCTTTTAGAACATCTATAACATCAGTTTTCTTGGAATGAGTTTTGACATTTGATGTCTCAGTAGATGTCATAACAATGTCAGGGACATGTGTTCCCTGAAACAGCTTATAGTGAAAACCAAGTGCAGGTTCTCTTTTGCATACAGAGTCTTTTTCAACCAGAATATTAGGATACTGATCAATGATTATACCACACAAGAGAGAGGGAAAAGCAATAGGGCCTTTAATAGCACAACTCCCAGCATGTTTCAATGTTTGATCAAAGATGTAGTTGCCATAATCAAAGTTTTTTCTGGTTCCAACATCATAGATAAATCTTCCCAAACCTGTGGAAATGGTGGATTTGTGGTTGGTGGGAACCTAGTTAGATGCACCAATTTTGTGTAGTATGGCAAACTTCATGCTCAGCTTGCTTGCAGTTAGCTTCCCTTTCAAGGGCCAATGCTTGACTTGCTTGGTAGTGATGGTTTGACAAACCTGGTTGTCAGTAACTTCAAGCTCAGGTTGAGCATCATCAGGCCTTCCTAGGAATTTGTTTATCATAGTAGGAGAGAAATTTACCTTCCTTCCTCTCACATAAACACTCTTAAAATCAGCTGACTTTCCATCATCACAACTATCAGACAAATTTACTATGAATTCTTTGAAAAGAATCTCATATCAGTTGGAAAACTTGACCACAGTTTTCATTAGGCCAGCAACTTTGATTAGATCCATGACTTCCTTACACTCAATAGCACTGTTGTTCAGCTCTCTCTCCAAGGCAATCCTTTTTAGAAACACATTCTTCCACCTGCTTGCATTTTCTGGATGGTGAAAGGAGATGTTGTCAATGGCAACTTCAGGAACCTTAGGCAGTTTTCTAGAAGAGGGTTTCTTCCTGAGAGGAATGTCTGGAACATTGCTCTCAACATCAAAATCAAAGTCTGATTCCTCATCAGATTTAGAGGGTTCAGGATCCTTTATTTTCTTGGCTATAGGTTGTCTCAAAGGTTTTGAGAGACTACCAATAGGTACTCTAGCTTTTACCTTCCCCTTCCCTTTCGACGTTCCAGCTTTTTGATCCTTCTCAGCTTCTACTCTAGCCTTGTTCTCAGGCCTAGTTTTCTTATGGACAACTTCAGTAGCCTTCTCTTTGGAGGGGCTTTGGGCAGCATTCTTCTTTTCTTTTCTACTCATCATCCTTCTAGCTATGCTAGGGTTGATATTAGCAATTAAGTCATTGTCAGAAAATTCTTCATCAACATCAATAACCGGAGGTTCAACAACCTTGTCAGTAGGGTTCTGGTGATCATCAGGTTTTTCTGGAGATTTCCTAATGTTGTCATCAGGTGTCTCAACATTCTGAGTGACATCTGGATCCCTTTCTACATTAGGGCTAGCAGTTTCTTGGTTCAAAGGTACAGATATGCCAGGAACAGAGTGATTCTCATTAAGAATCCTAGTGACTAGTCTGGCAATAGCTTGATGTACATAAACAGAACCTTCCCTATTAGCTATCTCTGGAGGAACAGAAGATGATGGTTGAGAAGATTTACCAGATGGAGAAGCTTGTGATCTTCTTGCATGTCTGGTTCGCAGCTTCTTGACCTTAGTAGGATCAGCTGCCATTTCACGAAGAGGAGTTATCTCAAGAACATCAGCATCCATGCAGTCGCCTTTGATAAAGATGATGACATGGATTGTTGAGACATCTCGAGAGATTTAGAAAATAAGTAACAACGAGTGTGAAATCTTCGTTTGAGGGAATGGAGACTGTTGCAGAAAAGTGAGAAGAGGGAGATATATGAATGTCTATTCCACTTCTTAAAATTCTGGAAAGAAAGAGGGAAACAAATGATTAGCCCAATCAGAATAGACTTGACTAAAATATCTCTTTCATCTCTTGTTTTAAGCAAAATTAATTGCTACATCTCTTCATATTGGCAAATATCCAGCTTTCCCCTTAAATTTTCAAACTGACTAGCATCAAGTTCCTTGGTAAAAATGTCAGCCAGTTGTAGTTCAGTGGCAACATGTTCCAGCTTAATCACCTTTTCCTCCACAAGATCTCTGATGAAGTGATGTCTAATGTCAATATGCTTAGACATGCTGTGCTGTATAGGATTCTTGGAAATGTTAATAGTACTCAGATTGTCACAATACAATGTCATGACATCTTGTGTGACATTATACTCAGTTAGCATCTGTTTCATCCAGATCATTTGAGAATAGCTGCTACCCGTTGCTATGTATTCAGCTTCAGCAGTAGATAGAGACACACAGTTCTGTTTCTTGCTGAACCAAGAGACAAGATTATTTCCCAAAAAGAAGCATCCTCCAGAGGTGCTCTTTCTATCATCAGCACTACCAGCCCAATCAGCATCACAGTAACCAGATAGAATTGGTTCACATCCATGAGAGTACAGCATGCCATAGTTGTAAGTTCCACTCACATACTTCAGAATTGTTTTCACCTGGTTGATGTGACTTACTTTGGGTTCAGCCTGGTATCTTGCACATACTCCAACTGCAAAAGAAATGTCAGGTCTGCTGGCTGTTAAGTATAGCAGACTTCCTATCATGCTTCTGTACAAGTTTGATCCACATTTTCCCCACTTGTGTCTTTGGACAACTTTAAATGAGTAGGTGCAGGAGTCCTTTTGTGACTGGCATTCTCCATTCCAAACTTCTTGAGAATATTCTTTGCATACTTGCTTTGAGACAAAAAAATTGAGTCTTCCATCTGTGTGACTTGCAGTCCAAGGAAGTAAGTTAATTCTCCCATGAGGCTCATTTCAAATTCAGCTTGCATCTGGTTAGCAAAATGTTTAACCATTTTATCTGACATTCCTCCAAACACTTTGTCATCAACATAAATTTGAGCTACCATTATCTTTCCTCCTTCATTTTTGAAAAACAGAGTTTTATCCAAACCACCTTTCATGTATCCTTTGTCAGTGAGGAACTTTGTCAACCTATCATACCAAGCTCTAGGAGCTTGTTTCAGACCATATAAAGCTTTCCTCAATTTGTAGACATGATCAGGATAGTTTTGAAGAAGTGAAAAACACAAGAAGGGGGGTTGAATTGTAAAACTGAAAATCAAATGCAATGAACACGATATTTTTATCCTGGTTCGTTTGATCTCAAACTACTCCAGTCCACCCGTCAAGGTGATTTCGCCTCTCTCCAACGAGGTCTTAATCCACTATATTCAACTGAATATTACAACCTGCTTTAACAACTGCTAAAGCCTTCTTGATGCAAACCACAACCCGGTTTGTCAACGAAAGACTTTCTTACAAATAAGAGAAATAGGTGTGTGAATGTTTTCTACAAAACAGTTTATCACAACTATGATATTACACAACTTAAGCTTATGAAACTAGATTGCTAAAATATAATTGAGTAAGGAATTATGGAGCTTTTTAGCAAACTGAGAATGAGAAGATGTAGAATAGCTTTTAGGCGTGGAAATAGTTGTAGAGCATTAGCCAATTCAATCTTCATTGTCTTGTTTATATAGCACTGAATTTGTTGAACGTTGGAGCAATAATCTTGATTCAATGCCAATAACAAACTTTCCTTATTAAGCAGATCTTGTCTGGAATGATGCTGTTGGTAATAATTCGCTTTGAATGTACAGTACTGTTGCTACTTAAAGCGTGTTCTGGCTTGGCCTCATTCTGACTCTGCTTAAGTGCTGATGAACTGTTGTTGTCTTCATCAGAGTGTTAAGCGCAGTTCTGTTCATCAAGCTTCAGCATACGCGTGAATTGTTCTTCTGATTCTGGTATTCTGATATAGCATCTTCTGATGCTGACGTTGATAACCAATATTCTGATGCTGATTAAGATGTACTTTTGCTGATACCTATCAGAGTTTCTGCAAAACAGAAGGTAATATTTTAGGTAGCATATAGTTCTTATATGAATCACATAATTAATATATCCTTTCATTTTGTTATCATCAAAACTTAAACTTAGGGTAGTAGATTCAAACTTTGTTCTAACAATCTCCCCCTTTTTGATGATGACAAAAACTAGATATTTTTAATTGAAAATAACGTGAAAAGTATCAGAGATAACTAAATGATAGGATGTATCAGAGTAAGAAGTTATCAAAGATAAGGGATAAAGAGATATCAGAGTTGAGAGATACTCCCCCTGAATTTATTACTTCCCTTTTTAATTCCAAGAGTTCTTCAGGATCAGATCTTTATTGTCTTTCTTTGATCATCAGAATATCAGAGCTTTGACTATCAGAAGCTTTAGATCAGAATATCAGAGCAGAGCTTCAGATCAGAATATTAGAGCTTTATCAGAGCTTTGCTTTGGGTCAGAGTTTCAGAACTTTGGTCTTCAGAGTATCAGAGAGCATTCTTGTACCTGTAGACTTAAGCAAAAACAGAAAACATATTCAAGTATATCAGAGTTAGAATGTTTGAGATTTTCTGTCTCAGTAATCCGTTATTGAAAAATATCATTCTTGTTCTCCCCCTTTTTGTCAGCAATCAAAAAGTGTAAGTGAAGTGCTAAAACAATTAGAGCAGAAAAACTTGTCATATTAAAATATTCAGAACCAGACAAAACAGTACAGAAGATATGCAAAGAAAACATGAAAATAGCATGAATGAAAATCTAAGATTGGGGAGGAAAGCGTGTGAACAGAGTCTCCAGCATTGCCTTAATCTGATCAGCAGTCTCAGTCTTCTTGTGCACCATGCTGACTACTGTGTCTATCTTTCTATCCTGCACATCCATCCTTTCCATTTTCTAATCATTTTCATCCATCCTTTGCTGCAGACGGATATCATTCAGCTTCAGCTCTTCCAGAGTCTGTCTGTCCAAGGCAGCTTGAGAAACATCAGAAGCAGGGAGCTTCTGAGAGCTTTCTGCAACATCTTCAGCTTGACTGGCTTCAGCTTGAATAGTCTGATCTTCTTCTGGCTGCACTTGTGAAGCTGGACGCTTCTCAGACCATGGCTCACTATCTAGAAGGAGCACGTCTTCTTTCAGCAGCTGACTTCCAACTTTGTTCAGAAGCTTGCTGAAATTCTGCTGTGCTTGCTCATAGTTGATGTCTTGCAATTTTAGAGCTTCAGCACGTACCCAAATTCTGAATTGTGACTAGAGCTGATCAGAGGCAGCTGGATCAATCATTCCAGGACAGACTTGCTTCAGAGAAGCAATCCACTGCTGCAAACCTGTTTCAAAATTCATAATGCCAGAGCCAACATCTGGCTGTTTTGGTTTTGGAATGGCTATTTTATTTTTCAGATCAGCAAGACGGTCAAGAATTGTTAAATCTATGAAGGTCCTGCTGGGGTCTTCTGTGGTTTGTTTGGGAGCTGTTTGTTTGGGAGATGGAGTGGGAGAATCAGAAATAATGATTGGACTGTTTGGGGTTTTGGGAGTATTTGGTGGAGTGGTTTCTGGCGAGGATGGCAGCTGGGCCATTGTTACTGTTGTTCCACATGGCAGCTGGATTTCCAGAGGTTGTGGCTCAGAGGATTGAGGAGAATGAGGTTCAGGGGATAGAGGAGAAGGAGTTTCAGAATGATGAAACTCAGGTTGAGGTGATGGTGGATGAACTTCAGGTTGAGGAGAGGGAGAAGGAATTGCTGGTTGTGGAGAAGGAGGAGGAATTTCTGGTTGTTCATGGATATGTGGTTCTTCTGGAATGGGTGAGAGAGGTTGTTCTGGTTGAGGAGAGTGGACAATTTGTGGTTCAGAGTTTGGATTATTGGAGGGGTGATCAGAAGCATGATGATCAATGTCAGACAGAACTTTGTCAATTGCTGATGTTGTTGAAATTGTTGGTTTGGGATGTTTGGTGCGGGGTCTTCTGAGTTGTAGTGCCTCAGAAGGGTCATCTTCTGGTTCGGTTTCATATATTGTTGGGATGGGGATTGGGATTCTATGAGAAGCTGGAGTGGGGATAGATGTTGGAATAGCAGAAGAATTTAAAACAGAAGCAGCAGATAAATTACCTCTTTTCTTGGGTGTCTACTGAGATGTTCCTTCTGAAGGGGCCTTCCTTTTCTTCGTCTTCTTCAGTGTAACTTCTGGTTGAGGTTGATGCAGATCTTTGATATTCATCTTGGGATCTGTACCATCAGCCTTGCACGCGTCCAAGTATCTAAGAACCACTACTGGTTTAGATTCTATCTCAGAAAATAATGGAAAGTCACTCAGTGGGACTCTTCTGCTGGAGATATCAGCAATAGGAGTAACGCTGGGTTCCTTTCTGATATTCTCTATTAACTTCATTTTCTTCAGATTCTTCGCGTTCAGAGGCTTCCCAACCATTGGTTCAATGGTGCTTAACTCTTGAGCTTCTATCAGGTGCTCTATCAGCCTATTCTCAGTCAGAATATCTGATATTAACCTTCCAAAGGGTATCCAATCCCTCTTTGTTCTTTCTTCTTCCCTGGTCTCCTTCACGCTTGTTCTGAGGTGATTAAACAGAAGATGAGCCAAGTTGATTTTTACCTTCTGATTAATAAAATAGATCAGAAACTGCTGATCTATATTTATGTAATCAGGGGAACTAGTTGGCTTCCTGTGATTAAAACACCCCAGAATTATCTTCGCCCAAACTCAGTGGTGATCCTTGAGGTCTCTGATTTTGCTGCTGGGCACCCCAAGGGTGAAAATCTGTTCTGCTATGACGCCAATGTCAGAGCATCTTTCAGCCATATCAATACAGCAGACGTCACCACCACTATAACCAATCAACTTTGCTATGTGATCCTCAGTGATCACAATCTTCTTTCCCATAATGTAAGAGGTGACTTGATGCGTTGAAGCAGTTGCATGAATCCAGAACTCCTTGACTAACATTGGGAATGTTGGTCCAACCAACCTGTCAAAATACCTTTCCCATTTTTGTGCCCTAACTTCTTCTTTCAAGTCAAAACCATTCTCTTTCAGACTGCCAAAATCAATAACCAGTTTAGATAACACTTCAAGATTCTTCACTGGAGTAAGGAGTGTTCTGAATGGAACTTGGTACTTGTTGTACCCCAAAATTTTCCCTCCCATATTCTTCAGGAAATTGCCAAGTCAAGCTGCAAAATTCCCCAAGGGTTGCACAGTCAAAGATCTCCTATACAGTCAAGATTAGGGTTTGTGTTCTGATCAAGAAAATGAAGTTTTCAAAGGTCCAATCAAGTCTCACATGCTTACAAATATGGTCAAGCATCCTCATACAAAGTTTCAAGACATTCAGCTCAAAATTGCACAGTCAAAACCCTAGATTGCACTACAGTCAACTGTAGGGGCAAAATGGTCATTTGACAGTCAAAAGTTCAAATTTTTGGTCAACATATCATTTTGAAGCCACAAACATCATTAGATCAATGCTTGATCATGATTCTCAAAATTTGGCTCAGAAAATCATCAAGATGCAAAAGTTTCCTTATTTGGACAGTTGAAAAAGTCAACTGAAATTGACCACGGCATAACTTTCACATGGATTATCATAAAAATTCCATCCAAAGCTCATTTTGAAGAGAAAGACATTTCCTACAACTCATCTTCATACTTCAAGTCCAAGAAATTCTCTCACAAAAAGTTATCAATTTCAACATTATAGGTCATTTTCAAAAGTCAACAAAAAGGGACTTTAAGTCAAAGGCCATAACTTGAGATTGGTAAATCAAAATAACATGGGACCAAAGGCATTGGTTAGAGGACTCAAAGACCTTTCCAAAATGTCCAAGAACATGAGAAAAGCTTAAAAATTGAGCAAGTTATGCCTTGTAGAAGTTGGGAAATTTTTGGAAATTTTGAAAAGTCAACATTGATTCAAAAGACCTAAAATTGCTAATGGGCCCATTTTTCTTCCATGATTCATCATTCTAAGCATATGCACGACCACTTGGCCCAAAGGGAAGTATTTTCTCATTTTTTATTTATTTATTTGAATTTTTATTCATATTAATTCATTTAAATCACTTAAATATATGAAAAATATCTAACTTGACCTAATCAATCTTTTTATACATGTTTTGGACTCAATATTTCGTGCTTAGCTAAATGTGGAAAGATTTGGAGTGATTGGATGCTAATTGACACAAGAACACATGGAAAAAGATTTAAAAAGATCTTAAGAAATCAAATATTCAAAATCAATGATTACAAGAGATTTGATTGAATTTTGTTAACCTAATGGACTCACTACATATGCTTGATCATAACCCTAATGCCCAGACAGACGCAGCAGCTCAGAAAAGGCCATTGGCAATTTGAATTTTCTCTCTAAAAAGTCAAAACTGAAATTATCGTTACAGGTCAATTCAAGGCATAAAAACTATACCATTAGCTTCCTTGAAGGTTCCTGAACGTGTTCCAATCCATATCATCCCTCAAAGCTTAAAGAATTGGTATATTGAACTGAAACTGCATCAAGGAAAATTCACAATCGTGCATCATGATTCACGCATCCTTTGCATTTTTTATTCATTGATTTATATTCCTTATGATATTCTGATGCTAACCAACATAATCGATTGCGTTTTTGTGCTGTATATACGATTCCACCATTGTTGATTTCTAGGGTTACTAAGCTCTCGATTTGGGCGTCTTTACATACTGTAAAATTGAGAGTCCTCAGTACCATGACCAAAACCAGCAGACCTGGACGATCAGAATAGTGTGCTCGCGATGAATTTATATTCAAAGATGGCCTAATCGCTATTTTCTAATAGCATGTCTTAGGCAACGCATAGAAAACCGTTGCCCATTGTTTATGTTTCAGGAAAAGTGAAGAAGACGAACTCGTGGCCATCAATGGTTGGACGGTTTGAAATTCGCGCGCAAAGCATCACTAACGCGCAGTTTCACATTATATTATTCGCTGTTTAATTATTTAACAAAAAAGTTCAATGGTTCAGCTGGCAGGCGTTGATAGCATTCACATCCAAGACCTGGGTTCGAGCCCCAGGTCTACGTTATTGTCCATATTATTTTTCCCATTATCTTCCCATGCAGGCATAACATTAAAACGCACCATACACCTCAAGATTCAGCCATCCACGTACTCCTGGAGATCAGATTAAAGGCAATCCAAGGGTGCAAAATTGATGAACACCATAAACTCTGGTCAACCTTGTTGTACGCTGCCTGGAAAAGTCAATGGACCTGAAGGTCATTGGGCTTAAATTGCTTGGGCCATACTCCTAATTTGGGACTGAACCCCCCCTGGTTTGCAATTTTCTATCTTTTTCTTATATTTTATTTTTAATTATTATTTTATTTGCTTCATTGTTTTGATTTAATTAGTTATTTTTACAAAATACAAAAAATGCCTAAAAATCAGAAAAGATGAAAAATATAATAAATAATTTTTATTTCTAATATTTTCTTGTAAATAAATGCTTGGAAATTAATTAGTTTAAAATAGGTCTTTAATTTTAATTCTTTTAATAACAAAAATACAAAAAAAAAGCATAGAATTAGGTTAATTAATTTTTATTCCTTTTTAATTTTTCTTTTGTCACAATAACATTATTATTTTATTTATTTTCATAATTAAATTGTACATAAAAAAAAATAGGTTTAATTTAGGTTAAATTTTAATATTTTCATAATAAATCTAAAAAACCACTAGAATTAGGGTTTGCACTCAATTTTAAATTTTAATTAATTCTTTTTTTCATTAAATCTTAAAAAACATAAAAATACCAAAAACAAGTCTTTCTTTAATTAATTAATTAACTTCATCATGTAATTTAATTTTTGCAAAAGGGTCCAACGCCCATGTTCTTAATTGTTTAATTTCGCGTATTTATTTTATTTTGCTTAAATAATTATGTACCTCTCCCGAAGCCATGTAACATTTACTTCTCGCACTTCTCAATTCTTTATTTTCTTTTACTTTATTTATTTTCTGTCAAATCGGGTCCGGTTTAATTTTGGCGATGTGGACCCGCGCCTTTGTAATAGCTTAGAATTTACTTTCCCGCAAACTTTTAACTGTTAAACAAAGCATGCAAGAATGAATGACAACAAAATAAAATCAAGCGTAGAACACCAATGACATGACAAGATAAATGCAAACGAAAACGACACACGAATCGCACACACCACCCCTAGGGTACGCCTCGCTGTTGCCTTGCCTCGAAAGGTGATCGTCGAGTAGAGGATGTCTTAGTAAGTCCTCATGATCCGGGAACCTGGCATGAGGGTAGCTTCTAAGGTATCTTCCCATTGCTTTGGTGATCACCATGTCCCTACAAATTCGAATTGACCCGAACACCTCCAACGGTGGTGCTACCTACCTCTCAATGGTGGGATGGCACTACTTTAAAGGACATTTACACAGACGAATTCCTTAGGGTAGGTAGGTTCTCGTAGATACTTGCTCTAAATTTCAAACAAAAATTCAAAAATACTTTTCACACCAACACATTTTCAAAAGCTTTCAAAGCAATTTTTCAAACACTCTGATACAAGAGTCGAACTGAAATTTTTTCAAAGAAACTTTTTTAAAACCCACAGTTGAAAAGCAAACAAACAATTTTTAAAACACATTGAGCAAGTATCTAAGAGCCCATGGATAACCATGGATAGAAAGGGTGCTAACACCTTCCCTTTCTATAACCTACCTCCCGAACCGAGAGCAATCTCTTTAAGGAATTTTTCTGTGCTTTTGTCCTTTCCATTTGGAGAAAATAAAAGACGGTGGCGACTCTTGCTTACCGCGACATTTCGCGAACCAGCGTTAAACAGTCAGTTCCAGATCCACCGATCACAGAACTGGCGACTCTGCTGGGGATATCTTATAAAGTGAGGTGTACCTTAGGGCTAGGTCATAACTGTGTTTTCAATTGTCTTCTTTGCTTGCTTTATTATTGTGGGTTGCTTGGGAGTTCTATAGATCCTAACCCGGATCTGGGGAATACCTTTCTTAGAAAGTAGCAACAAGGCTGTGAGGGAACTGTGCGGGGTATACCGACATGGTTGAAACAGTCTGCTACGTTGATGTGGCACTTTGGTGTGTACCGGTAACCCTTGAGTTCAGTCAAGGAGAGTACGGGGCCTCCGCGTGGTGTCGTGAAGCATCAACAGACCTTAGGAACCTTAATTGAACTATCTTGGCCTCTTTAGGGTAGTGAGATAACTGACTTTGGTGCAGTCTGAGGTTGGTTGATACTCGATACTACACTCAATGGAGGGTTGCTTTCCTGGAATATTTCGGTCGCCAGTTCAGTGGCTAAATCGAAACGATGAACAATGAAGGCAATCCTGTGATATTGGGAACCTTAGAACCCGGTTACTTTGATTAGGACAGGTTGAACCCACCAACTTCAAGAGGGTACTACCCAGACCCCATGCTGGCCTTAAACCTTAAGGGCTTGTCTTGTGTGCCTTGTGTGCCTTACATGTTTGTCTTTGTAAATTTCTGTAGTGTGTTTAATCATAGCATCATGACATCATCCAGCATCATATGCATTGACTAACCATTTCAGGGGTTCGAATTTTCATCTTTGTTCTTGTTTTGTAGGACATGGAAACTGTTCGTAGAAAGACAATTCAAATCAGCCTTGTAAGGGTTCCTCCTCAGCTTAAGGAGCTTATATCCAGGATTCCCGAGAACTCTTCATTCAGTGAAAGACATGGCAGCCTCATTAGCTTGGTCAACACCAACATTGAGGAAGATATGATTAAGGTCCTGTTTCAGTTCTTTGACCCTCTGCATCACTGTTTCACCTTCTTGGACTATCAGTTGGTACCTACATTGGAGGAGATCTCCCGGCTCCTGAAGATCCCTATCCTTGATCAGCTACCCTTCAACGGTACAGAAAAGGAACCTAAGCTTGAAGAGATTGCTAAAGCCTTGCACCTACAGTCATCTGACCTCAAGGGACATTGGGAAGTTAGAAGTGGTATCAAAGGGTTCTTAGCCAAGTTTCTGTTTGAAAAGGCCCATGAATGTTGGAACTCCCTTGATTTGCAAGCTTTTGAAGAAGTGGTAGCCCTCCTTGTCTATGGTCTGGTGTTGTTCCCTAACCCAGATCAGCTTATTGATATCAGTGCCGTCCAGATCTTTATGTCCAGGAATCCTATACCTACGTTGCTGGGGGACATCCTTCACTCATGTTACACTCGAACCATGAGAAAAAGAGGTGTCCTTATGTGTTGCACTCCCCTCCTGGGAAGGTGGTTTATTTCGCACCTTCCACAATCAGTCCTGAAGAATGAGCGGGGTTTGAGATGGTCACAACGGTTGATGACTCTTACACATGCAGATATACATTGGTGCCCTCGGTCCAGAGGAGATGTCACTATCATTGATCGTTGCGGGGAGTACCCTAATGTTCCTTTACTTGGAATCAGAGGAGGTATTACTTACAGTCCATGCCTGGCTTGGAGACAGTTTGGTTATGCTCGGAGGGATGGTCCTCATGACATGTTAATTCCGGACATAGTTTTTGACTTCGACAACGATACTCAAGGACTTCGCCAGAGATTTATCAGAGCCTGGAGGATGCCAAGTAGGATAGACAGCAAGACACTGGGGCACAGGAACTCCATCCCATTGGAACCTTACCTCAAGTGGGTACGCGCCCGCTCCCAGAAGTTAGTGATGCCTTATCCTCATATGCTCCCAGTAATCAAAGAACCAGTCCTGGAAGGAGAAGTGTCCTACATCATTCAGCACCCTGATATGCCCACATCCTGGGAAGAGATGCAGAAGAGCTGGATCCAGCTTAAGGAAGAACGGAATTCTCTTGAGACCAATCTACATGCTAGTGAAAAGAAGGTCTTGGAGCTCACCCGTCTACTGCATGAGGAGAGGAATCTCAACACCTACATAGCTCCAAAGAGGATGCGCAGTGTATTTTGGGATTGACTTGCTTGTGTATTATTGTTGCCCATGAGGCTTTGATGTACTAAACAATTATTTCCTTAATGATAATGTGTGTTCATTTTTGTCTACAACAAATTTGGACTTTCGAACCCTTGAATGCATTGCATAAACACATATCATTCATCATGTGCATAGCAGGTTTTTTCCCTCTTTTCAGGTGGCTTACAGTTCTTCGCTGTTTATTTCAGCATCATGGATCCCGACTCATCAGCAACTGAGACTACCATCAAAGCTCTTCAGGCGCAGAATGCGCAGTTTCAGGAATTAATCATGGGTTTGGCTCAAGGCCAGGAAGAACTGAAGGCCATGCTCCTGAAGAAGGAGAAGAAGAAGAAGAGAAGGACTGTTCTGTTCAACTCGAGCCGAAGGTTTGGTAATACCTTGCAACAGGAAGAGGCTGGTTATTCTGTTGGCAAGAGTGCTCCTCAGGCAGAAGCAAGGGTTCCTAGTCCGGTAGTCTCCGACAACGAGACTGATTTTGATGAAGAGCAGTATCCTCCGGCGGAAGACCGTTACAAGCAACTGGAGGACAGGTTGAAGGCTATGGAGGTTCAACAGGTACCTGGGCTGGATTTCGGAGATCTGGGTTTGTCAACTGGTGTGATTATCCCTCACAAGTTCAAAGCACCATCCTTTTCTAAGTATGACGGGGCGTCTTGTCCCAAGCTGCATCTAAGGTCCTATGTTCGGAAAATTCAGCCGTACTCTGCGGATAAGAATTTGTGGATCCACTTCTTCCAGGAGAGTCTTTCAGGGACTCATCTCGAATGGTTCTATCAGCTGGATGGGACCAAGGTTCGTAACTTGGAGGAGTTGGCTACTGCTTTCTACAAGCAGTATCAATATAATGCCGACCTTGCCCCTACGCGTACCCAACTCCAAGGTATGTCGTTAGGTGCAAGCGAAGGTTTTAAGGAGTACGCTCAGAAGTGGAGAGACTTGGCTGGCAGGGTGCAGCCACCATTGACTGATCGGGAGTTGGTAGACATGTTCTTGGGGACCCTATCTGGGCCATTTTTCAACCATCTCATTGGGAATTCTTCTGCGGGGTTCACTGATTTGATTCTGACTGGAGAGAGAATTGAGGTAGGGATGAAATCTGGTAAGATTGCGAAGGGTGCATCATCTAGTGCAGAGAAGAAACCCTTCAAGAAGGAGTCTAGCGCCGTATATGGTTCCAGGAAATCAGAGAGAGCTGAACGCCGCCAATCTGTTAGTGCGGTGATGATTGCTAAGCCTGCTGCCGCTCCCCGGCCAAACAATCCTCAAAAGGCCGACAGACCCCGGAGAGAGTTTACCCGGTTAAGCATGACCCTATCGCAGATCCTGCCACAGTTGCTATCCACCAATTTGGTGACTGTCAGGGAGGCTCCGAAGTTCTCCAATACTGCATCTCCTAAGTACAATCCGAATGCTCGCTGTGCTTACCACTCTGATAGCCCGGGGCACTCCACCGATGACTGTTGGGCGTTAAGGAACAAGCTGCAGGACCTTATTGACGCCAAGGAGGTACAGTTTGAGGCGTCTGAGAAGCCTAATGTAGTGACAGCTCCCCTGCCTGCTCATGGAGTGAACGCTATTGGGGACGAAGACGAAGTGGACGAAGCTGAGTTTGATAGCTGGATTTACCCGGCAACCGACAGTGGACTTAACAATTGGAGTGCAAAAGACAACCTATCTGTTTCTCTTGTCACTGAGTAATGAATTCCTATGTTTTGTTATTTTGTAATAAACAATAATAAACTTTTTGGCCCGGTGTTCTACCCGGGGCACCGTGGTTTCATTTGTGAGGGCATATAAATTGTCATTTCATATATCATGAATGAAAATCTTGGACGTACTTTCGCATTACAAATATTGTGCTCCTTTTCTGTCTTTATTTCCTTTACATATATTTCAAAATAGCTGTATTTACACACATACTCACTCATACAGGTTCCAATCCACTCTGGATCTCATTGATAACAACTCTGCTACTGCCAGTTATGACTTCGAAAATCCGATCAACTTAGCCGAAGACGAAGGTGAAGATGATTGCGAAGTGCCTGGCGAGCTTGCAAGACTGTTACTTCAGGAAGAGAGGGCAATTCAACCCCATGAAGAGCCAGTGGAAACCATAAACCTGGGTACAGAGACAGACAGGAAAGAGATAAAGATTGGTGCCAACCTAGAGCTCAGCGTGAAGCAACGGTTGACTCAAATGCTGCATGACTATATGGAGATCTTTGCCTGGTCCTACGAAGACATGCCCGGGTTGGATACCGATATTGTGGTCCATCACTTGCCAACTAAGGAAGACTGTCCTCCAGTTAAGCAAAAGGTCCGTCGGATGCGTCCAGAGATGTCTGAGAAGATCAAAGCCGAGGTCATGAAACAGTTTGACGCTGGGTTCCTTGCAGTGACTTCTTACCCTCAGTGGGTTGCTAATGTGGTGCCGGTACCAAAGAAGGACGGTAAGGTCAGAATGTGTGTTGATTACAGGGATCTGAACAGGGCCAGCCCCAAAGATGACTTCCCTTTACCTCACATTGATGTCCTTGTTGATAATACAGCTCAGCACAAGGTATTCTCTTTCATGGATGGCTTTTCAGGTTACAATCAGATCAAGATGGCACCTGAAGACATGGAAAAGACTACATTTGTTACTCAGTGGGGCACCTTCTGCTACAAGGTCATGCCGTTTGGATTAAAGAACGCTGGGGCAACCTACCAACGTGCCATGGTCGCCTTATTTCATGATATGATCCACCATGAGATAGAAGTGTATGTTGACGACATGATCGCAAGGTCCCAGACTGAGGAAGAGCATCTAGATCATCTGCAAAAGTTGTTTGACCGATTGAAACTGTATAAGCTGAGATTGAACCCGAACAAGTGCACCTTCGGGGTAAGATCTGGAAAGTTGCTAGGCTTCGTGGTCAGTGACAAGGGTATTCAAGTGGACCCTGCTAAGGTCAAAGCTATTCAAGAGATGCCAGTTCCCAAGACAGAGAAGGAAGTCAGAGGCTTTTTAGGACGCCTGAATTACATCGCTCGCTTCATCTCACATCTAACTGCTACTTGTGAACCAATCTTCAAGCTGCTGAAGAAAGATCAGGTAGTACGTTGGAACGACGAATGTCAGGCTGCTTTTGACAGAATCAAGGAGTATCTCCAAGAACCACTTATCCTTATGCCACCGGTTGAAGGGAGACCTCTGATACTATATCTGACAGTGCTTGACAACTCAATGGGGTGTGTGCTGGGGCAGCATGACGAGTCTGGTCGAAAAGAGCACGCCATTTATTACCTTAGCAAAAAGTTTACCGACTGTGAGACCCGATACTCACTGCTTGAGAAAACTTGCTGCGCTTTGGTATGGGCTGCTCGCCGGCTGAGACAGTATATGCTGACTCATACCACTTTGTTGATCTCAAGGATGGATCCTATAAAATACATATTCGAAAAGCCTGCTCTGTCTGGGAGAATAGCAAGATGGCAAATGATCTTGACGGAATACGACATTCAGTACACGACCCAAAAAGCCATCAAGGGAAGTGTATTGGCAGACCACTTGGCTCATCAAGCTGTAGATGATTATCAGTCAATGAACTTCGAGTTTCCGGATGAAAGCATTATGATTGTGACTGATTGTGAAGTACCTGGACCGGATGAAGGACCTGAACCAGGATCCCGATGGTCTATGCACTTTGACGGAGCCTCCAATGCTTTAGGTAACGGTATCGGCGCCATAATCATATCTCCACAAGGTACTCATACTCCACTCACCGCCCGGCTGTGTTTCAACTGTACCAACAACATGGCGGAGTATGAGGCGTGCATCATGGGTCTTCAAGCTGCGATCGACCTAAGAATCAAGTTTCTGAGTGTCTTCGGAGATTCCGCTCTTGTGATCAATCAGATCAAAGGAGAGTGGGATACGAAACATCCAAACCTAATTCCTTACAGAGAATGTGTGTTGACCCTGATCCCCCACTTCACAGAGATAACCTTTGAGCATTTTCCAAGAGAAGAAAATCAGCTGGCGGACGCGTTAGCTACAATGTCTTCAATGTTCAAGGTCAAATGGGATAATGAGGCTCCCCGGATAATCATCTGGAAACTGGACGAACCGGCATACTGTTGTGATCTCGAAACTGAATTGGTGACTGGAAAGCCTTGGTACCATGAGGTGAAGAGATACCTGGAAGCTCAGGAATACCCTGAAGGTGCATCTGTCAATGATAAGAAATTCCTGAGAAGGTTCGCAGCCAAGTTCTTCCTTAGCAACGACATCTTGTACAAGCGAAACCATGATTCAACCTTACTGCGTTGTGTGGATAAAACTGAAGCAGAAAGGATCATGGAAGAGCTACACGAAGGGACCTTTGGTACGCATTCCAGTGGACACACTATGGATAAGAAAATCCTACGGGCAGGATATTACTGGTCCACAATGGAAGCTGATTGTTACCAACATTCCAGGACATGCCACAAGTGCCAGATTTATGCAGACAAGGTGCATGTTCCTCCGGGTCCCCTGAATGTTCTGACTGCGCCTTGGCCGTTTGCAATGTGGGGCATAGACATGATTGGTGAGATTAAACCTACGGCATCTAATGGGCATCGCTTCATCCTGGTAGCAATTGATTATTTCACAAAGTGGGTCGAAGCAGCTTCCTATGCTACGGTAACCAAGACTGTTGTGGCACGGTTCATTCGACATAATCTGATCTGTCGGTACGGTGTCCCTGAACGAATTATCACTGACAACGGTACCAATCTAAACAACAAGATGATCGCTGAGCTCTGCGAACAGTTCAAGATACAGCACCACAATTCTTCTCCTTACAGACCGAAGATGAATGGGGCTGTAGAAGCAGCGAATAAGAACATCAAGAAAATCGTGCAGAAGATGACAGTCACCTACAAAGATTGGCACGAGATGTTACCGTTCGCTCTACATGGGTACCGTACCTCAGCTAGGACGTCAACCGGGGAAACTCCTTTCTCTCTGGTTTATGGCATGGAGGCAGTCTTGCCGATCGAAGTGAAAGTTCCCTCTCTCCGGATAATGAAGGATGCAAATCTGAACGAAGATGATTGGATCCATACACGACTTGATCAACTCAATCTCATTGACGAAAAGAGACTTGCTGCTATCTGTCATGGTCAGACGTATCAGAAACGGATGATCAGGACATTTAACAAAAAGGTCAGACCACAGGAATATCAAGTTGGGGATCTGGTAATCAAGCGAATCATCCTTCCTCAGAGTGATCCAAGGGGCAAATGGACCCCTACATACGAAGGGCCATTTGTGGTTAAACATGTGTTCTCAGGAGGAGCAATGATATTGACCAACATGGATGGTGACGACCTTCCTCACCCCGCCAATGCAGACATAGTAAAAAAATACTACGCATGAAAAAAGACCCGCTAGGCTGACATGCCTAGGCAAAAATTAGGGCTTCCCGTCGAACCAAAAGGGTTCGGGCAAAATGAAGGGATGAAAACGAAAAATCTGTACACCCGGCAAGTCGAAAACCTGAAAAGGCGGCTTGGGCAAAAATGGGTATCCCGGTGGACTGAAAACCCGAAAGGGCAGTCCAGGCAAAAATTAGGGATAAAAGCGTAATACTATGTCTCATTGGATCACTTTGCATCCAGAATCCGGTATCTACATCGAGTTCAAACGGCATCGATCAGTCAGTTTCATCTTCAACCAAGGTCATCAAGTGATGAGACGCTCGGAGTTATAAAGGCAATAGCAGGGTTGAAACCCAGTGGGATCATTCACATTTCACATAGCTGTTTTATTTTCTTTTGTACAAAACTTGTATAAACTCTTTTGTTCGGCGACGTTCTCTTACTAGGACGTCAGCCTCTTGTATATAAAACGCCTATTTTCAGGCCATTCAAAAATCAATACAAATATATCTTTCAGTTTAAAAAGTGTCAATTTGTTTTCCTTTTTCTGTTTTGTTTTGCGAAGAACGTCCAAGGTTCAATTTGTGATATATGCATTGACAATAATTTGCTAACTCATAAATATTTGCATACGAAACAAAGGATTAATTACAGGTGACATTAGAAACAGGGGCAATAAAAGAGTTGTCTAAGCAATCTAATTGTTCTGTCCTCCAAGGTACCAAGGTAGGTTCATCTAAAGAACATGACCAGTACGTCTTAATTCCCCAGAGAACAAATCAGCATTCAGTGCATTCTTCTCCCAAGCAAAGCTATTCTTCTCCCAACATTCCCCAGCAGTATGCATGTATTCTTAACAAGCATCCCCGGCAATCTTGGTCTAAAGATTGTTCCCCGGTGGTACATCAACACTCAAAGGAATCACTTTCCCCAGCATATCAAAACTTCCCCAAGAGAGTCCAATCCAAGTTCCCCAGGAAAGTTGGAAGTCCTCTCCCCAAGCAGTAAGCTTATCCCCAGTAAATTCTGGAAGCTTATCCCTCGCAAGAGCACGAACGCATCGTCCGACTTTATTTAAAGAGTTATTTCCTTAACAGGATATAACTGGGTTATCCTCAGCCAAGAGCCACGGAAAGGTCGTCATCAACACAGTTCTTTCTTATCCCCAGCAAAGTCTATCCACACTTCCAGCACAACAAGGATATCCTCAGCAAGTTATCAACAACTCAGCAAGGCATCCCTCTCCCCACAGAGTATTTCTCCCCAGCATGGTCGCTAGAGTATTTTTCTCCCCGCAGAATCTTCCATTTGCCAAGTTTATGCCTCAACGGAGTCATCTTCTCCTACCGGTATTCTTGCAGCTACCATCCCCAGCGGAAGCGAAATCTATTCTTCAACATCAGCCCAGGAGTGACTTCCCGGCACCCGTCAAGGATTTACTTTCCTAGACAAAAACATACATAAAACGTCACATACATCATTATAACACGCATAGACACATCATATCATACAAGTCTCATTTACATTGAGAACATCATTGCTTGATCCATATCATGCATTGCATATGACTGACCTTTACCTTTCAGGAAAGACCCAGTTAAGTTCTCAAACAATAATTAAGGCCTTCTCTGGTTCAGTCAGATCGACCCTAAGATCTCCATGATTCTTGTCCAGCTGAAGATTTCAAGACCTAGACCGGTTCAGTTAAATCGACCCTAAGATTTTCCTGATGCTTATCCAGTCAAAGGCCTTCTCTGGTTCAGTCAGATCGACCCTAAGATCTCCCTGATTCTTGTCCAGTTGAAGACATTTCAAGACCTAGACCGGTTCAGTTAAATCGACCCTAAGATTTTCCTGATGCTTATCCAGTCAAAGGCCTTCTCTGGTTCAGTCAGATCGACCCTAAGATCTCCCTGATTCTTGTCCAGCTGAAGATTTCAAGACCTAGACCGGTTCAGTTAAATCGACCCTAAGATTTTCCTGATGCTTATCCAGTCAAAGGCCTTCTCTGGTTCAGTCAGATCGACCCTAAGATCTCCCTGATTCTTGTCCAGCTGAAGATTTCAAGACCTAGACCGGTTCAGTTAAATCGACCCTAAGATTTTCCTGATGCTTATCCAGTCAAAGGCCTTCTCTGGTTCAGTCAGATCGACCCTAAGATCTCCCTGATTCTTGTCCAGCTGAAGATTTCAAGACCTAGACCGGTTCAGTTAAATCGACCCTAAGATTTTCCTGATGCTTATCCAGTCAAAGGCCTTCTCTGGTTCAGTCAGATCGACCCTAAGATCTCCCTGATTCTTGTCCAGCTGAAGATTTCAAGACCTAGACCGGTTCAGTTAAATCGACCCTAAGATTTTCCTGATGCTTATCCAGTCAAAAGGCCTCCTCTGGTTCAGTCAGATCGACCCTAAGATCTCCCTGATGCTTATCCAGTTGAAGACATTTCAAGACCTAGACCGGTTCAGTTAAATCGACCCTAAGATTTTCCTGATGCTTATCCAGTCAAAAGGCCTCCTCTGGTTCAGACAGATCGACCCTAAGATCTCTCTGATGCTTATCCCAGTAGAAGACACCCAAGATTTTTCTCAACGAGCGTTGTTGAAGTTAAAATCGCCCAAGGATCTCTTACCATTCATGCTAAGGTAGTAACCATCCCTGGTTCATTCATCATCTTGTGAAGCTCCAGACTCAGCTCCTGTAACCAGTCAGGACACATCTATACCAAGCATCTAAAAATCAGCTCCTGCAACGTGTCAGGTACTCATTTTCTGTTTTGCAGGTATGCAGGTTCTCGCCAAGGAACCTCCTACGCGATCAACATCCAGATGGCATCTATAAGCCCATCATCCTATCCAGCAATCTCCAAATGGCATCTATAAGCCCATTCCCCCATCACACTGCTACTATGTGAGCGCAAATTTCTGGGCACTCTAGTGTTCAATCATCTTCTACCCTCGGATTACGAAAGGCACGTCAGCCAATCTGCATCCTCAGGTCTAAGAAGATTGAACAGGGGCAACTGTTGTACCCCAAAATTTGCCCTCCCATATTCTTCAGGAAATTGCCAAGTCAAGCTGCAAAATTCCCCAAGGGTTGCACAGTCAAAGATCTCCTATACAGTCAAGATTAGGGTTTGTGTTCTGATCAAGAAAATGAAGTTTTCAAAGGTCCAATCAAGTCTCACATGCTTACAAATATGGTCAAGCATCCTCATACAAAGTTTCAAGACATTCAGCTCAAAATTGCACAGTCAAAACCCTAGATTGCACTACAGTCAACTGTAGGGGCAAAATGGTCATTTGACAGTCAAAAGTTCAAATTTTTGGTCAACATATCATTTTGAAGCCACAAACATCATTAGATCAATGCTTGATCATGATTCTCAAAATTTGGCTCAGAAAATCATCAAGATGCAAAAGTTTCCTTATTTGGACAGCTGAAAAAGTCAACTGAAATTGACCAGGGCATAACTTTCACATGGATTATCAGAAAAATTCCATCCAAAGCTCATTTTGAAGATAAAGACATTTCCTACAACTCATCTTCATACTTCAAGTCCAAGAAATGCTCTCACAAAAAGTTATCAATTTCAACATTATAGGTCATTTTCAAAAGTCAACAAAAAGGGACTTTAAGTCAAAGTCCATAACTTGAGATTGGTATATCAAAATAACATGGGACCAAAGGCATTGGTTAGAGGACTCAAAGACCTTTCCAAAATGTCCAAGAACATGAGAAAATCTTAAAAATTGAGCAAGTTATGCCTTGTAGAAGTTGGGAAATTTTTGGAAATTTTGAAAAGTCAACATTGATTCAAAAGACCTAAAATTGCTAATGGGCCCATTTTTCTTCCATGATTCATCATTATAAGAATATGCACGACCACTTGGCCCAAAGGGAAGTATTTTCTCATTTTTTATTTATTTATTTGAATTTTTATTCATATTAATTCATTTAAATCACTTAAATATATGAAAAATATCTAACTTGACCTAATCAATCTTTTTATACATGTTTTGGACTCAATATTTCGTGCTTAGCTAAATGTGGAAAGATTTGGAGTGATTGGATGCTAATTGACACAAGAACACATGGAAAAAGATTTAAAAAGATCTTAAGAAATCAAATATTCAAAATCAATGATTACAAGAGATTTGATTGAATTTTGTTAACCTAATGGACTCACTACATATGCTTGATCATAACCCTAATGCCCAGACAGACGCAGCAGCTCAGAAAAGGCCATTGGCAATTTGAATTTTCTCTCTAAAAAGTCAAAACTGAAATTATCGTTACAGGTCAATTCAAGGCATAAAAACTATACCATTAGCTTCCTTGAAGGTTCCTGAACGTGTTCCAATCCATATCATCCCTCAAAGCTTAAAGAATTGGTATATTGAACTGAAACTGCATCAAGGAAAATTCACAATCGTGCATCATGATTCACGCATCCTTTGCATTTTTTATTCATTGATTTATATTCCTTATGATATTCTGATGCTAACCAACATAATCGATTGCGTTTTTGTGCTGTATATACGATTCCACCATTGTTGATTTCTAGGGTTACTAAGCTCTCGATTTGGGCGTCTTTACATAATGTAAAATTGAGAGTCCTCAGTACCATGACCAAAACCAGCAGACCTGGACGATCAGAATAGTGTGCTCGTGATGAATTTATATTCAAAGATGGCCTAATCGCTATTTTCTAATAGCATGTCTTAGGCAACGCATAGAAAACCGTTGCCCATTGTTTATGTTTCAGGAAAAGTGAAGAAGACGAACTCGTGGCCATCAATGGTTGGACGGTTTGAAATTCGCGCGCAAAGCATCACTAACGCGCAGTTTCACATTATATTATTCGCTGTTTAATTATTTAACAAAAAAGTTCAATGGTTCAGCTGGCAGGCGTTGATAGCATTCACATCCAAGACCTGGGTTCGAGCCCCAGGTCTACGTTATTGTCCATATTATTTTTCCCATTATCTTCCCATGCAGGCATAACATTAAAACGCACCATACACCTCAAGATTCAGCCATCCACGTACTCCTGGAGATCAGATTAAAGGCAATCCAAGGGTGCAAAATTGATGAACACCATAAACTCTGGTCAACCTTGCTGTACGCTGCCTGGAAAAGTCAATGGACCTGAAGGTCATTGGGCTTAAATTGCTTGGGCCATACTCCTAATTTGGGACTGAACCCCCCCTGGTTTGCAATTTTCTATCTTTTTCTTATATTTTATTTTTAATTATTATTTTATTTGCTTCATTGTTTTGATTTAATTAGTTATTTTTACAAAATACAAAAAATGCCTAAAAATCAGAAAAGATGAAAAATATAATAAATAATTTTTATTTCTAATATTTTCTTGTAAATAAATGCTTGGAAATTAATTAGTTTAAAATAGGTCTTTAATTTTAATTCTTTTAATAACAAAAATACAAAAAAAAAAAAGCATAGAATTAGGTTAATTAATTTTTATTCCTTTTTAATTTTTCTTTTGTCACAATAACATTATTATTTTATTTATTTTCATAATTAAATTGTACATAAAAAAAATAGGTTTAATTTAGGTTAAATTTTAATATTTTCATAATAAATCTAAAAAACCACTAGAATTAGGGTTTGCACTCAATTTTAAATTTTAATTAATTCTTTTTTTCATTAAATCTTAAAAAACATAAAAATACCAAAAACAAGTCTTTCTTTAATTAATTAATTAACTTCATCATGTAATTTAATTTTTGCAAAAGGGTCCAACGCTCATGTTCTTAATTGTTTAATTTCGCGTATTTATTTTATTTTGCTTAAATAATTATGTACCTCTCCCGAAGCCATGTAACATTTACTTCTCGCACTTCTCAATTCTTTATTTTCTTTTACTTTATTTATTTTCTGTCAAATCGGGTCCGGTTTAATTTTGGCGATGTGGACCCGCGCCTTTGTAATAGCTTAGAATTTACTTTCCCGCAAACTTTTAACTGTTAAACAAAGCATGCAAGAATGAATGACAACAAAATAAAATCAAGCGTAGAACACCAATGACATGACAAGATAAATGCAAACGAAAACGACACACGAATCGCACACACCACCCCTAGGGTACGCCTCGCTGTTGCCTTGCCTCGAAAGGTGATCGTCGAGTAGAGGATGTCTTAGTAAGTCCTCATGATCCGGGAACCTGGCATGAGGGTAGCTTCTAAGGTATATTCCCATTGCTTTGGTGATCACCATGTCCCTACAAATTCGAATTGACCCGAACACCTCCAACGGTGGTGCTACCTACCTCTCAATGGTGGGATGGCACTACTTTAAAGGACATTTACACAGACGAATTCCTTAGGGTAGGTAGGTTCTCGTAGATACTTGCTCTAAATTTCAAACAAAAATTCAAAAATACTTTTCACACCAACACATTTTCAAAAGCTTTCAAAGCAATTTTTCAAACACTCTGATACAAGAGTCGAACTGAAATTTTTTCAAAGAAACTTTTTTAAAACCCACAGTTGAAAAGCAAACAAACAATTTTGAAAACACATTGAGCAAGTATCTAAGAGCCCATGGATAACCATGGATAGAAAGGGTGCTAACACCTTCCCTTTCTATAACCTACCTCCCGAACCGAGAGCAATCTCTTTAAGGAATTTTTCTGTGCTTTTGTCCTTTCCATTTGGAGAAAATAAAAGACGGTGGCGAATCTTGCTTACCGCGACATTTCGCGAACCAGCGTTAAACAGTCAGTTCCAGATCCACCGATCACAGTACTGTTCAGAGGATGCTTTCTTCTGAGAACCTGCAGAAGCACTGCTGGAGGTTGCCATGTTCACACTTAGGGTTTTTCTGAGAAAAATTGAGAAAATGGGTTTGAAAGAGATGAACACAGAGAAAATGCAGAAAATATTTGAGAGATAATGAGAAACTGTAAAAGATTAATGTGAGAAGTTAATGTGCTTAAATAGGCTTCAGAATATTTTGAAAGTGTAAACGGTTTCAATAAAGAGAAATAAAATCATGATTACGTTTTAAAAACATGATTACTTTCATTTAATGCTTGCTGATTTTGGGGGATTTGAGAAAGATACTTGAAACGGTTACCAGACATGTGTCTCAATGCACCCAATCAACGTTTTGCCTTCTCAGAAGCGTGCACGCGTTCTGCTTTAGAGATTTGCTGATGATTGGATGACACTTGTTTGATTTAGTGATCAGCACGTCTATCCTTGAGCTGAAACGCTCAGATCTTTAAGACTAGCATCTGATACAATATGCATGTTCTTTCTTTCTGAAAAGAGATTGATCAGAAGTTCACAGTAAAACAAATACATTCTGAAGATAAATATATGGAATTAAAACATTTTCACTCTGGGCAGATTTTCATGCTGAGATGTTTCAGAATGAAATTGAACCTATCTTCAGAAAGGGGTTTAGTGAAGATATCAGCCCATTGATGGTCTGTATCTATAAATTTTAAGTTCAAAATTCCTTTCTGAATATAGTCCCTAATGAAATGATGTTTTATTTCTATATGCTTAGCTCTAGAATGTAAAATGGGATTCTTACTTAAGCAAAAAGCAGAAGTATTGTCACAGAGTATAGGGATGTTACTCTCAAAAATCTGGAAGTCTTCAAGCTGACTTTTCATCCAGAGCATTTGTGTGCTACATCCTGCTGCTGCTATGTACTCAGCTTCTACTGTTGATAGCGCAATTGTGGATTGCCTTTTGCTGGACCAAGAGATCAGATTTTCTCCCAGAAACTGGCAGCTTCCAGAAGTACTTTTACGTTCTAGTCTGTCTCCAGCAAAGTCAGCATCGCAGTAGCCAACTAAACTGTAATCACTAGATTTTCTATAAAATAAACCCAGATTAGTAGTACCTTTCAGATACTTGAAAATTCGCTTAACAGCTGTTAAGTGAGATTCTCTAGGATCTGATTGGAATCTAGCACAAATACATACGCTGAATAATATATCAGGTCTTGAAGCTGTCAGATAAAGGAGAGAACCAATCATACCTCTGTAGACTTTCTGTTCTACCTTTTTGCTTACCTCTTCTCTTTCCAGAATGCACGTGGGATGCATTGGAATCTTTGATGGCTTACATTCTGAGAGGTCAAATTTCTTCAGAAGATCTCTGATGTATTTGCTCTGATGAATGTAAGTTCCCTCTGGAGTTTGATTGATCTGAATTCCTAGAAAGAATTTCAGTTCCCCCATGAGGCTCATCTCAAATTCTGCCTGCATACACATAGCAAATTTTCTTCCAAGAGAAGGATTAGTGGAACCAAAAATAATATCATCAACATAAATTTGACAGACTAAGATGTCATTCTTAACTGACTTACAGAATTAGGTAGTGTCCACCTTCCCTCTGGTGAATTCATTTTCTAACAGAAAGTTACTTAGTCTTTCATACCAAGCTCTGGGAGCTTGTTTCAGACCATATAGTGACTTCTTTAGTTTGAAAACATGTTCTGGATGTTTTGTATTTTCAAAACCAGGGGGTTGGTGCACATAAACCTCTTCTTCTATATAACCATTTAAGAATGCACTTTTGACATCCATCTGATACAGAGTGATGCCTCTATTAACAGCAAATGAAATTAAAAGTCTGATAGATTCTAACCTGGCGACTGGGGCAAAGGTTTCTGTATAGTCTATCCCCTATTGCTGACTATAACCTTGTGCAACCAGTCGTGCTTTGTTTCTGATGACTTCACCTTGTTCATTTAGCTTGTTTCTGAACACCCATCTTGTTCCAATAACGTTGAATCCTTTTGGTCTGGGAACAAGATCCCATACGTCATTTCTGGTGAATTGATTCAGCTCTTCTTGCATTGCCAAAATACAGTCGTTATCCAGAAGTGCTTCATCAATAGAAGAGGGTTCAATCAGAGACACAAGTCCCATGAGGGTTTCTTCAGAGTTTCTGAAGCTTGCTCTTGTTCTGATTGGATCTTCCTTTCTTCCTAAGATAGTTTCTTCTGGGTGATCCAAGCTGCTTCTGGGTAATCTCTTCTGAGGTTGATCAGCAGCTGTTGTAGGATTGCTAGCAGTGCTCCTTTCAGACGTTGAAGGAATGTCTGTGTTGAGAGCTTCTGATGACTTGTCTTCAGAACCTGTAAATTCAATTTCCATACCTGCAAGAACTTCATTCTGCTTTGACTTTTCAGAGTCAAGCTTATCATCAAAATGAACACTGATTGATTCTTCCACAATCTGTGTTTCTGTATTGTATACTCTGTACCCTCTTGAGCGTTCAGAGTATCCTAACATAATACACTTCTGTGCTTTAGAGTCAAACTTGTTCAAATAATTCTTTGTATTTAACATAAAACAGGTACATCCAAATGGATGAAAATATGAAATGTTGGGTTTTCTGTTCTTCCACAATTCATATGGAGTCTTTTCCAGAATAGGTCTTATTGAGATTCTATTCTGAATGTAGCACGCTGTGTTTATTGCCTCTGCCCAGAAGATCTTAGCAACGTTTGTCTCATTGATCATGGTTCTGTCCATTTCTTGCAGTGTTCTGTTCTTTCGTTCTACAACTCCATTTTGTTGGGGAGTTCTAGGACAAGAGAAATCATGCAGAATGCCTCTGTCATTAAAAAATGACTCAAAATCTTTGTTTTCAAACTCTCCACCATGATCACTTCTGACTTTAACGATTCTAAGATCCTTTTCATTCTGAACTTGGTTACAGAAGGTAACAAACACAGAGTGTGACTCGTCCTTGTGTCTTAAGAACTTTACCCATGTCCATCTGCTATAGTCATCTACGATTACTAACCCATACTTCTTGCCACTGACTGAAGCAGTTTTAACTGGTCCAAATAAGTCAATGTGCAGAAGTTCTAATGGCTTAGAGGTAGACACAACATTTTTAGATTTAAAAGAAGGTTTTACAAACTTGCCTTTCTGACATGCTTCACATAGAGCATCTGAATTGAACTTCAAATTAGGAAGTCCTCTGACCAGATTGAGTTTGTTAATCTGAGATATTCTTCTCATACTAACATGCCCCAATCTTCTGTGCCAGATCCACTGCTCGTTGTTAACAGACAGAAGGCACTTTACATTCTGACTTTTCAGTTCAGAAAGTTTGATTTTGTAAATGTTGTTTTTCCTCTTTTCATCAAACAGGATAGTCCCATCTTTCTGACTAACAGCTTTACATGATTTTTGATTAAAGATTATATCATAACCGTTATCACTTAATTGACTTATGGATAACAGATTATGCATTAATCCATCTACTAGCAGAACATTATTAATAGAGGGAAGATTTCCATTACCTACAGTTCCAGAGCCGATGATCTTTCCCCTCTGATTGCCTCCAAAGCCAACGTGGCCTCCAGGCTTAAGTTCCAGGCTTTGGAACATATGCCTTCTTCCCGTCATGTGTCGCGAGCAGCCAGAGTCCAGGTACCATGACTGGTGTTTCTGACTTGCTGCTAAAGATATCTGCAACATGTATTATTTTATCCTTAGGTACCCAGATTTTCTTGGGTCCTGATTTGTTAGATTTACCAAAACTCTGGTTGAATTTTGGTTTCACAGAGTACTTACTGCTAGTGTATTTAATATCATGTGTGTGACCATACACAAAATGTGAATTCAGAGGTGTGTGTTTAATGGTTAAATCCATGACATTCTTTGGTGTAGGAACCTTACCTTGGTATCCTATTCCCTTCCTGCCGTTTCTGCTAACTCCATAGATCATTGAAGCCATTTTGCTTCTATCTATGCTTTTAGCAAGGAACTTCTGGAAACTGTGATCATACTCCTTGATGATCTCATCAGCATTGCTGGGAGTTTCAGAAATTGGTTCCTTCTGAGAGTTTTGTAAAGTATTTTCTAATTTTGAAATCTTATTTCTCAGCTCAGAATTCTCCAATTTAAGACTCTCAGTCTTATTAGAGTCAGATTCAAGATTCCTTTTCAGGTTTCTGAATTTAACTCTAATCTGCTGATATCTTTCCAGGATTTCATTGAGGCTTTCAGCAAGTTCAGCCTTGGTAAAATTAACTGCAAAGTCAGGAAATACCTCTTCAATATCTGATTCTGAGTCTGATTCAGAAGCTTCACTATCTTCTGAAATGTTGGCCATGAGAGCTATGTTGGCTCTCTCATCATCTGATTCTGAGTCAGCTTCAGACGAGTCAGAGTCATCCCATGTAGCCATGAGACTTTTCTTCTTTTCTCTTCCAAACTTCTTTTTGGGCTTTTCCCTCTGAAGCTTTGGGCAGTCACTCTTGTAGTGTCCTTGCTCATTGCACTCATAGCAGATGATGTCCTTGGTGTTTGGCTTTCTGCTTCCTGAGGAGCCTTCAGATCTTTTGTATCCAGAAGAAGAATCTGTCCTTCTGTATCTGGAAGAAGACTCGTTCTGATCAGATCTTCTGGGATTCCTGAACTTCCTTTGCCTCTGCTTCTACAGTTGATTCACTCTTCTGGAGAGGAGGGAGAGTTCGTCTTCTTCTGATGAGGATCCATCAGATGTTTCTTCAATTGCCTGCAAAACTTTAGACTCAAATTTTTTGTTAGATTTTAATGCTAAAGGCTTACCTTGCTTCTGGGGTTCATCAGCTTCTAGCTCTATCTCATGACTTCTGAGGGAGCTAATAAGTTCCTCCAGAGAAATTTTATTGAGATCTTTTGCTAGCTTCAGAGCTGTGACCATTGGCCTCCACTGCTTGGGTAAGCTTCTGATGATTTTCTTGACGTGATCAGCAGTAGAGTAACCTTTGTCCAGAACCTTGAGACCAGCTACCAGAATCTGGAATCTTGAGAACATTGTTTCAATGGATTCACTTTCTTCCATTTTGAATGCCTCGTACTTATGAATGAGCGCCAGAGATTTAGTTTCTTTGACCTGAACATTGCCCTCATGCGTCATTCTGAGTGAGTCAAACATGTTCTTTGCTGTGTCTCTGTTGGAGATCTTTTCATATTCAGCATACGAGATGGCGCTGAGAAGGATGGTTCTGGCCTTGTGGTGATTCTTGAAGTCACGCTTTTGTTGGTCAGACATTGTTTTCCTATCAATCTTCTAACCGCTTGCATTCAGAGGGTGCGTGTATCCATCTGTCACCATGTCCCACAGATCAGCATCATGTGCCAGAAAGAAGCTTTCAATTCTGTCTTTCCAGTAATCAAAGTTTTCTCCATCAAAGACTGGAGGTTTCCCGCTGAATCTGTCTCTGTCCTCATGGTTGTCATTGCTGGTGTGAGAATAATTTCCTGCCATTGTGTTTTTCTGACGCTGGATCTTGTACTGACACGGTTAAGTGTTTTAGCTCAGAACCAGGCGCTCTGATGCCAATTAAAGAAGTGAAAAACACAAGAAGGGGGGTTGAATTGTAAAACTGAAAATCAAATGCAATGAACACGATATTTTTATCCTGGTTCGTTTGATCTCAAACTACTCCAGTCCACCCGTCAAGGTGATTTCGCCTCTCTCCAACGAGGTCTTAATCCACTATATTCAACTGAATATTACAATCTGCTTTAACAACTGCTAAAGCCTTCTTGATGCAAACCACAACCCGGTTTGTCAAGGAAACACTTTCTTACAAAGAAGAGAAATAGGTGTGTGAATGTTTTCTACAAAACAGTTTATCACAACTGTGATATTACATAACTTAAGCTTATGAAACTAGATTGCTAAAATATAATTGAGTAAGGAATTATGGAGCTTTTTAGCAAACTGAGAATGAGAAGATGTAGAATAGCTTTTAGGCGTGGAAATAGTTGTAGAGAATTAGCCAATTCAATCTTCATTGTCTTGTTTATATAGCACTGAATTTGTTGAACGTTGGAGCAATAATCTTGATTCAATGCCAATAACAAACTTTCCTTATTAAGCAGATCTTGTCTAGAATGATGTCGTTGGTAATAATTCGCTTTGAATGCACAGTACCGTTGCTACTTAAAGCGTGTTCTGGCTTGGCCTCATTCTGACTCAGCTTAAGTGCTGATGAACTGTTGTTGTCTTTATCAGAGTGTTGAGCGCAGTTCTGTTCATCAAGCTTCAGCATACGCGTGAATTGTTCTTCTGATTCTGGTATTCTGATATAGCATCTTCTGATGCTGACGTTGATAACCAATATTCTGATGCTGATTAAGATGTACTTTTGCTGATACCTATCAGAGTTTCTGCAAAACAGAAGGTAATATTTTAGGTAGCATATAGTTCTTATATGAATCACATAATTAATATATCCTTTCATTTTGTTATCATCAAAACTTAAACTTAGGGTAGTAGATTCAAACTTTGTTCTAACAAGTTTGGATCCACAATTCCTTTAGGCTTTTCCACATATACTTCCTCATTCAAGTACCCATTTAGGAAGGCACTCTTCACATCCATCTGGAATAGCTTGAACTTAAGGAGACAAGCAACTCCCAATAGAAGTCTGATTGATTCCAGTCTAGCTACAGGAGCAAAAGTCTCATCAAAATAAACCCCTTCAACTTGAGTGTATCCTTGAGCAACAAGTCTTGCCTTATTCCTGGTGACAATTCCTTCAGCATCTGATTTGTTCTTGTAGATCCACTTTTTTCCAATGATGTTTGTTCCTTCTGGTCTAGGAACTAACTCCCATACTTCATGTTGCTTGAATTGGTTCAATTCATCTTGCATTGCTCCAATCCAGTATTCATCAGTCAAAGCCTCTTTAACATTTTTTGGTTCAATCTTGGACACAAAGCAAGAGTTTGTGATGATTTCTCTGGATCTTGTAATGACTCCACTGTTAGGATCTCCTATGATGAGTTCCTTAGGATGATCTTTCTGAATTCTGATGGAAGGATCTTTGTTAGCTTCCTTTGATTCAGACTCTGATGGAGTAAGATTAGGCACATCATCCTTTTTAGACACTTGAGTTGAAGTCTCAAAGAATGTCTCTACATCATATGGGACATTTGTTTCCTCATGGTGATCATCAACTATGACATTTATAGATTCCATCATAACTTTGGTCCTGGAATTGAATACCCTATATGCTCTGCTGTTGGTAGAGTATCCTAGGAATATTCCTTCATCACTTTTAGGATCCATCTTTCTCCTTTGTTCACGATCTGTCAGAATATAGCATTTACTCCCAAAGACATGGAAGTACTTCACTGTAGGCTTTCTTCCTTTCCATAGTTCATAAATGGTGGAAGATGTTCCCTTTCTCAAGGTGACCCTGTTATGGACATAACAGGCTGTATTCATAGCTTCATCCCAAAAATGAATAGGAAGCCTTTTGGCATGTATCATTGCTCTGGAAGATTCCTGTATAGTCCTGTTTTTCCTTTCCACAACTCCATTTTATTGAGGAGTTATGGGTGAAGAGAACTCATGATTGATTCCTTCTGAGGAACAGAACTCATCAAACTTACTGTTTTCAAATTCTTTACCATGATCACTTATGATTCTGACAATGCATCCTTCTTTTTCTCTTTGAATTCTTTTGCACAGTTCCTTAAATACATCAAATACATCAGACTTTTCCCTAATGAAGTTTATCCAGGTGAATCTGGAAAAATCATCCACAACAACATAGGCATATCTCTTTCCACCAAGACTTTCCACCTGCATTGGACCCATCAGATCCATATGTAGAAGTTCTAGCACCTTAGAGGTGGTCAGATGTCTTGTCTTTGGATGTGACATTCTAGTTTGCTTTCCAACCTGACATTCACCACAGACTCTCCCTTCATCAATCTGAAGCCTTGGAATCCCTCTGACTGCCTCCATGGATATGATCTTTTTCATCCCTCTTAGATGTAAATGGCCAAGTTTTTGGTGCCACAGTTTCACTTCCTTTTATTCTTTGGCTATAGAGCATACAGACGAGTAGTTAGTGTTCTCATACTCCCATAAGTAACAGTTGTCTTTTGATCTGACTCCTCTCATTACAACTTCTTGTTTTTCATTAGTTACAAGACATTCAGACTTGGTGAAGTTGACCTTGAATCCTCGATCACATAATTGACTGATACTTATGAGATTAGCAGTCAAACCATTTACCAGTAACACTTCATTTAGGTTTGGAACTCCAGGGCAGTCCAAGTTTCCAACTCCTTTGATTTCTCCTCTAACACCATCTCCAAAAGTGACATAACTAGTAGAATGAGGTTTAACATCATTCAGCAGATTCTTGATTCCAGTCATGTGTTTAGAGCATCCACTGTCAAAGTACCAGTCTTCTTTGGCAGAAACTCTAAGGGAGGTGTGAGCTATCAGGGATGCAGACTTTTTCTTCCACTGTTGAGTATATGATGCCTTGTTAGTCTTAGGTTTAACATATGGGATCTGATTAGGGTATCCATATAATCTGAAGCAGAATGGCTTTATGTGACCAAACCTTCCACAATGATGACATCTCCATCTTTGAGACTTTTTCTTCATATTTCTCTGTTCTTGATGTTGAGTGCTATGTTGTGACATCTGCTTTGACATTTGTTTATCAGGCCTGGTCTTCTTCTTGTCAACAGCAGATTTCTTTGCAGCCACAAATCCTAGACTAGACATGTTTCCTGCAATTTGTCCATCCTGAAGGATTTCTTCCAGCTTGTCAGTTCCATTTGTTAACATCTTGACTGACTTAGTCATCTGATTAAGTTTGGAGTTCAGCATTTGAACTTCACCTTCGAGATGACTTATAGTATCACTGTCTACCTTCTTCTCAGCCTCCAACCTCACTATGAGTTTTTTCTGTTTCTCATTTTGCTGATAGACTTCAGCACTTCTGATACATAGCTTCTTGTAGGAGTCAGCAAGTTCTTCAAATGTCACTTCCTCATCACTAGAGTCACTATCGGAGTTACAAATACCAGATAATGCAGTAACTAGTTTAGCAGATTCTTCTTCAGATTTACTTTCTGAGTCACAATCAGACCAAGTAACAGACATTCCTTTCTTTTGTTTCTTAAGAAAGGTAGGACATTCAGCTCGAATATGCCCATATCCTTCACATCCATGGCAATGGATTCCTCTGCTTTGATTTCCCTTTTCTTCAAACTTAGTTCTTCTGTCGGAGTCATAGCATCTGCTAATGTCAGAGGAAATGTTCTTGACATTTGACTTTGACTTTGGGTCCATTCTCTTGATGAGTTTGTTGAACTGCCTTCTAAGCATAACTATAACTTCTGAGATATTCTCTTCATCACTCTCCTTGCTTTCATCTTCAGTATTGGATACAAGGGCTATGCTCTTGTTTTTCTTGTCAGCATTGTCACTGATCCCCATCTCAAAAGTATGAAGTGACCCAATGAGTTCATCAACCTTCAAGTTGCAGATATCCTGAGCTTCCTCTATAGCAGTCACTTTCATTGCAAATCTTTTAGGAAAGGATCTGAGAATCTTTCTCACCAGCTTTTCTTCTGACATCTTTTCTCCCAATGCTCCTGAGGTGTTGGAAATTTCCAAGATGTTCATGTGAAACTCATGAATGGTTTCATCTTCCATCATCCTTAGGTTCTCAAATTTGGTAGTGAGCATCTGAAGTCTTGACATTTTTACTTTGGATGTACCCTCATGGGTGGTTTTGAGAGTGTCCCAAACATCCTTGGCCAGTTCACATTGATGTACTAGTCTGAATATGTTTTTATCTTCCATTGAACAAAGCATTTAATGCTTTAGAGTTACCCAGGGCTAACTCATCTTCTTCTTTGCTCCATTCTTCCTCAGGTTTCAGACTGGTCGTCCCATCTTTCCCAGTTATGGTGGGATGGTTCCATCCTTTGTCCGCAGCTCTCCAAGCCTTTTTGTCCAGTGACTTCAAGAAGGCAATCATACGAGGTTTCCAGTAGTCGTAATTTGATCCATCCAGAATAGGTGGTCTGTTCCCAAATCCTCCTTCCTTGTCCATAGCGCCAGAAAATAATATCCCTAGATCTCACCCAGAAAGTCAGGCAGGGTGCCTGCTCTGATGCCAATTGAAATTCTGGCAACAGATACTTAATGTCACAGTGAATGTTATGACACCGTATCTGACAAACTTGTACACACTCCAAACAGTAATTTAAAATACAGTAAAGAACACAATCAATTGTTAACCCAACTCAGTGTATAACAACACCTACTCTGGGGGCTACCAAGCCAGGGAGGAAATTCACTATAGGAGGTGTTAATTTAGGAATAAACCAACCAGTTTATCTCCTTCACTTAAGACCTACCCAATGCAACTTTAATCTAAGTCCAACTTAAACTTGAGTTCCTACTCACTCCCCCTCAATCACAGCAGTGATACTAATCTATTGATTGATGAGATTATGAAGACATTCTTCAATACACATACTTGATTTTGCTTAAAAGCTTTAATCAAGAGACACAATCACTCGTGCTTCAAAGCTTTGAGTGATAAACAACCCTTACTTGATTTTGCTTCAAAGCTTTAATCAAGAGACACAAACACTCGTGCTTCAAAGCTTTGAGTGATGAAACAACCCTTATAACCAAATCCTACTCCAAGTCACTTATCAAACGATAATTGCTTGGCTCACAGTAGTTACAACTATACAATGCCTTATTGATCTTTTGTCAAAAGTGCTGCGGTCCATTAGGCTTCGTGAGAAATATATAAGCAGACTATTCCTCATCTAGAGCTTCCATGAAAATAGCTAGGGTTAACTAAAGTTAACCTAAAGACTTGGTCTAGGGATTTTTCATAACAGATTAGGGTTAAGAAAGGTTAACCTAATGTCCACGTGAGCAGCTGATCTGGACAATAATTCTTCAACTCAGAGAAGCACACCAATTTCTTGAAAATTCTCATGAATAATAAATCTGCACAACAACTTGATCAGTACAGGGTGTCTTAACATTGGTTATGACATCATGAATCTTGTTCACTGATTTTGGTAGAATTCAGTGTATATGATCATAGCTTAATGATCATGATAATCACTCATACTGAGTAGTTCCTGTAGAACATTCTTTTCTGCAGAATGTACCTTTATCCCAAAATGTTATGACATCAGTCATGACATTCGCAAATATGGTTTTACCAAAAAAATGCCAACAAACAAACACTTACATCAAATATAACTCATCCTCATCCATGTTTCACAGCTGTAACACCTCCATCACCATCCTCTATTTCTAACAACAGAGTTCTTTACATTGACTTCTACAAGAAGATTCAGCCACTCTCAATCCAAACTAAGTATTGCATTAGCTTCCTAGTAGTCCACTGAAGCTATTCAGATCATCACAACATAACCAGGAGTGCTCAAACCAAAACACAATTTCCAGTTTTGAGGTAAGTTTTATCAACTTTGAACTTCTCATACAAGCATCATTAATAGTTATTTTGTAAAGATAAAATGTAGACATCATTTCCCTGAAGCTAACCATGCCCTTAGTTTACATTTATCTTGCCTGAGTGATGCGAATTTTGAAGTTGAAGTTACAGAAAAATTAGGTCAGAATTTGGTACCAACAGAAATTCATGTTCATCTTTGAGTGTTGGTTCAAGTTATTTACATATTTGAAATCGTGATGAAATTTCTAACAAGTTTAATGTTTACATTTTCTGAAATGGTTGAGAAATGAGCAAGTTTGAAAATTCAAAAAACATGGTATTGTTTCTGGCGCGAGGAAGAAGATGTAGTTATATCCAGGACTGAGTTTGTAATATATTTAGTGATTGTTGCCTTAACTAACAGATGTATCACCACCCCAGCGGTTAAAGCGCACGCCTTTCACCCTTAGGACCTGGGTTCGAGCCCCAGTGTTCGTGTTATCTTTTTTTCCACATTATTTTGCCATTTTCAGCACGCTTGGGCCTTCCCCTTTTAGGCCTTTCTCTTTTTTTTTCATCCTCTCACCCCCCCCCCCAATCTGCTTACAACTATGCAGGCCCATACCTTTTTTATTTTATTGATTTATTTCTTGATTTCAAACAAACATGTTTTGGGCCTGGACCTTTTTACTACTTTTCACACTCATTTCCATTTCAGCACCTAGACCCCAACATTTTTTATATTTCTATATTTTCTTTATTTATTTTATTTTATTTAATAAAAATATAAAATATATTTTCTTAAATAATTAGACTCAAAACTTTCTAATTTTTATTTTTACTTTATTTAGTTTTATAAATAAAACACTAAAAATAGTTTCTCAACTAATTAATCTCTTTCTAGAATTAAAAATAATTAGACTTAGGTTTTTTATTTAATTTCCTTTTTTAATTAAATTAGACTATAGGTTTTATTAAATAGTTAATTAAATTCTCTTGTAAATTAATTAGTTTAATTAAAACTTTTTCCATAAAAAGCCATAAAAACAATCTCTTTTCTCTTTACCTTGTTCTTGCGCATTTTATTATTTCGCACTATTATTCATATTCAATGGTGTGTAATAGTAGTTAGGGTTTACTTTACTTGTCATCCCCATTTATAAATTTGTACCCCCCATTTCCAAAGCATTGTAATAGTGTATGACCTTTAATTTCTGAGATTTATCGCTTTTCATATTATTGTTAGTAATTAGGGTTTGTATGGAAAGATCTTAAAATCAATACTAGACAATCCTAATTCAAGATGAAATATTTGAAAACAACACACTTTGCACACATGCACCTCTCGGGTAACCCATACTTGTTTCCTCGAATAAAAACAGTCATGTCCCTCAAACGTGGGATGTTTTAGGCAAAGACCCTTGATTACAAGATTATAGTCCCTCGATGACCCTTCAATGTTGCCTTCGGTAAACAATCCTTGTCCCTTAAAAAATTGCTAAAAGCATTTTACAAGTTGCCTTTTATGACTGTACAATGACCCACATATGTCCCTCACATCCAATGATATGGCTCACTACCAATTAATGGTAGATAAGCACTATCTAAAGGAGGAGGAATAGAACAAAGACTTCTTGAGTAGGTAGATTTCTCATAATTGCTTGCTCACCAACAAAACCATTTACACCTCACACTTTCAAAACATCTTTCAAAATACTCCTTTTCAACAAATATCTTCAAAACCAACACTTTGTATACCCCCAGATTGGACCGAACCTTTTGAAATCATGTGTGACGCTAGCGATTATGTTGTTGGAGATGTTCTAGGTCAAAGAAAGGATAAGAAGCTGCATGTGATATACTATGCTAGCAGAACCCTAGATGATGTCCAACTTAACTACGCTACCACCGAAAAAGAACTTTTAGTTGTAGTGTTTGCTATTGATAAATCCTGATCTTATCTAGTAGGAGGTAAAATTATAGTTTACATAGACCATGCAGCTATTCGCTACTTATTAAGTAAAAAAGATGCTAAACCTAAGCTACTCCGATGGATCCTTTTACTACAAGAATTTGATCTAGATATTCGAGATAAGAAAGGCACAAAAAATGCAGTTGCTGACCACCTTTCTAGGCTCGAATACCTGAAACCAGAGTTAGTTCCTATAAATGATGACTTTTCTTCTGACATACTAGTAGCCAAAATATACACCTTTGAGGAAGATGGCCTAAATCGTTACGAGATCCCTGAGAAAGCCCTATCAGTTAGTAATGTACCCTAGTATGATGACTTTGTTAATTATTTAGCTGTTGAAATAGTACCCCCGGATCCTAGATATCACAAGAAAAAAGTTCTTTAATGATGTGAAACACTTTTATTGGGATGAACCACTTCTGTTTAAAAGAGGAACGAACGGTATTTTTTTTCGTCGTGTCCCTTAAGAAGAGGTAAGGAATATCATAGAAAATTGTCACTCCGCACCTTATGGTGGACATATGAGCACCTCTAAAAAATATGCTAAAATCCTTCAAGCCGGTCTTTTTTGGCCCACACTTTGGCGTGATGTCCATGCATACATTATCCAGTGTGATCGGTGCCAACGTATTGGGAACATCTCAAGACGTGACGAAATTCCCTTAAGGAACATTCAAGAAGTAGAACTTTTCGATGTATGGGGTATAGATTTTATGGGTCCTTTTCCATCCTCCTTAGGCAATAAATACATATTAATGGTTGTTGACTACGTGTCTAAATATATTGAAGCTATAGCTGCACCCACAAACGACACATAGGTAGTACTCAAACTGTTCAAAAATTACACATTCCCCGGGTTTGGAATACCCCGTCTTGTCATAAGCGATGGTGGATCACATTTTATATCAAGTATTTTTGACAAAATTTTAAGTAAGTATGGAGTTAGACATAAAGTAGCAACACCTTACCATCCGCAAACAAGTGGACAAGTGGAAGTATCTAATAGGGAGATTAAACTTATCCTAGAGAAAACTGTTTCAATATCTAGAAAAGATTGGTCTCAAATGCTACAAGAAGCATTGTGGGCCTATAGGACAAATTATAAAACCCCTATTGGAATTACCCCCTATCAATTGTTCTATGGAAAGTCATGTCATTTACCCTTTGAGTTAGAACACAAGGCCTATTGGGCCATCAAAACCTTAAATCTAGATTATTTGGCTGCTGGTAAGAAAAGAATCATTGACATTCTCATAAACTAGAAGAACTCCGCCAGAATGCTTATGAAAATTCCATAATATACAAAGAAAGAACTAAGGCATGGCATGGCAAGAGGATTATAAAAAAGGAATTCAGCATAGGCTATCTTGTTCTCCTTTTTAACTCCAGGTTGAGACTTTTTCCAGGTAAGCTGCGCTCCAGATGGACTGACCCTTATGAAGTTTCTAAGATCTTAAAGTCAGGTGCCGTGGAAATCAGAAATAACTCTTGCAATCCATTCACAGTAAATGGACAAAGGCTCAAGCTTTATAAAGGAGGTAACATTCCCATTGACTACTCCAGGCATACTTTGATCGACCCTCCAGTACCCATTTCCGAGATATGAAGTCTATTTCGTCGAGCTAATGACGTTAAACAAGCGCTACATGGGAGGAAACCCATGGGTTTTATTTTTCTTTCCTTTTTCTTTACTTGCATTTATTTATTTATTTTATAATTTTATCGCCTTATGTTTCCCTATTTTTCGACTAACAGTTTTAATGTTTGTATTTTTCAGGACAATATTCTCGTCTAACCATACCTTTTCAGGATGCCTCCTTTTGATGACATGCACATCAAATTCATAAATGAGATTCAAAAATAACACTATGAGGCCTTGTCCCTTCGCCTGATGGCTCCTACCCGGTATCCAGATGAAGGTTTCTTGGAAGTCTTAGGCTTGGAGCCTAGTGTCAGATTCCTATGCCATCAAATCAACTGGGAGGAGTATGCTGACATCAATAATGAGACTTACCGGAACCTCACTTTAGAGTTCCTCAGCTCATTGGACTATGATCCATATGTTGATCCAGATGGCCACATCAGTTTCAGATTGTCCGGGACAGAGTATGCTTTCAACCACAAAGAGTTCGGTGATCTTTTAGATTTTCTGACTTATCCTGATGTTATTCCAGAGTTACCCTTGGGTTACTTCATGACTAGAGATGTGGATAAGTGTTGGGATGACATCACTGCTAGGAGTAGACATGATCTTGACCACATGATGTCAAACGTCATCCATAATCCGGCCCTCCGCTATTTTCAGATGATTTTGGCCCATACCTTCTTAGGAAGGAGTGATGCTGACCAACATGTAGGTGATGGGGAGGTATTCTTCTTGTTTTATGCTAATCAGTCACGTCCAGTTCCCTACGGTAACTTCTAGATATGGAATGTGCATACCACTGCCCTTCCCTCTGAGAGTATCATACACGTGGGAGGGACAGTGACGTACATTGCTATTGCTTTGGGTCTTGAGAGGAAGTTATGTCACTTGTCCCCTTACTGTGGATACACGCAGTTGGATATCGAGTATTGCTTGGATCGTGGATTGATGAGGCAGGTCTCCTTCAGCTCAGACTTTTTCAGGCTCTTGATCAAGAATGAGACGATACACTACTTCATTTTGCCAGATCCTATGATGACCAGTGTACATGATCTGGCTAATTGGACCTATGTTTTGGAAGGCTAGGGAGAGACCATTGATGCATCTAGATCGCCACCTATGGCAAAGTACATCCATGCACCACTTTCACCCAGGTTCACCATACTTTCTAATAATTTCTTTTTTCATCATCCGGATGTGCATACGCAACTAGATGAGTTGCGTATGGAGGTGGCACGACTTTGACAGGCGATTACTGACCTATCTTGCAGTATGAGGTCTCTAATTTGACTCATGCGACGGAGGCCGACCTTCTTTACCAGGAGATTGCAGAGTTGCACCGGCAAATAGCAGGAGGCCCACAAGCCCCAGGAGGCTCTGACTCTGACCTTGATGACGATTCCCCTGCCGGTGTTGACGGTGTTCCTCCCATCTGAGACAGAGATGCTATTTATATTCTTTATTGTTATTTTTATTTCCAGACTTATCATTATCTATTTGATTTCAGCTTGGATTTGTTTTTATTTTTATGAATCTATCTCTAACAATCATATTGCATATCTACATATATTATTATATTGCATGTCGATGTTTTTCATTATTTACTTTTCATTTTTTATATTTTATTTTATTTTATTTTATGAATTTCCATTTTGATTTTTATCAATCTATGTCATCCAAGATTCAAATTATGAAGAAAAACATGTGAAAGATGTTGTCTATAACCCCCCCCCCCCCCCCCCCCCCCCCCCCGCGCGCGCGCGCGCAAAAAGTACAAGGCCCATGAGCCAAAATTCAAAATCTGGCCCATCCAGATTTTGCACACATGGTGCCCACCATGGGTCTGTACCTTTTACGGGGCAGAACCACCAAAACCACCATTTTTCATCTTCCAACCCCAAAAACTCCTCAACAGGACTGATAACATAAGCTTCATGCAAACTTCTTAACAACATACTGATCAGTGTCTTCAGAATATCATGCAATCTCAACTTGCAATCAGTACTGAGCAGCAGCGTCAACAGGGCTATTTTGAGAGGCCATTTATACTCATGGAGGCCACTCAGGCTTCCCTATTAGGGAACCTTCGACAGGTTCGGAGTTCTCAGACCACTCTATCAGCAAGAGTGGAGTAGCTAGCTTCTTCCCAGAGCGATCATCGTCGCATCAGGTCTCGTTACCCTAGGCATCAGCAGGATGGCGAGGGCACCAGTGGTCGCCCCTAGATACATCCAGGTTACTCTTTCCATATTTTATTTTGAAACATTGGGGACAATGTTCAATTTAAGTGTGTGAGGAGATTTTATTGCTTTTCCTTTTCTTTATTTTTAAGTCTTTATTTCTTTTTCAGTTTATTTACCTTGCTTTGTTTGTTTTCAATAAAATTCATGTGCTTGCCGAGTCATTTGTGTGGTGTATTTCTATTTTTCCCCATTTCTTAGCCCTACCAAAAAAATTTGACAAAAGAAAATAGTATCCTTTGAAAAAATTTGGGCTTTAAGATAGGTTTAAGATATGATGTAGATGATTTGGGAAGTCCTTTTGAAAAATCGGTATCGTTTCAACACCATAACCTTCGTAATTAAAGGAGCCAATCCTGATAACCTTATGTTATGGCCTTAACCTTCATCTTTAGTAGTTTATTCTAGCAGTCAGCTCCGGCTTAAGCATGCTCTACATAGGAGATCGATGAATATAAGTGAGTGATCCAAATTATTTTTGTTGTGCTTTCATGATTCATATGCTACAACTCCGGGATAGGTGACACTCACAAAGTCACTTAACCTAAAAAGGGGTTGTCAGAAATTGCAAAAAGAATAAAAGAAAATATTTTTTGCTCATTGTTGGTTAGTTCAGAGTTTTATGGGGATGGACTTGGTAGGGCGGGTTACGACTCGATCCCCCACATCCACAATTGGGTCATTGGAGGGGTTACCAACTTATGTACCAAAACGTCGTGCTTGAGATCAGAGTCACTAACCGGGTATTCTTCTATGAGTATGTGCGAGATAACGGGCTTAATGTGATTGCGCCTGAATGAAAAAGATTTGAAAATTAGGCCTAAGTGTGATTGTTTTGAATGGATTAGTTTGTATAGGATCAATGTTTGTGTCTGTATTCTTGCATAATGTTTTGTCACGATACCCTTGGTTCACCTGGCTAGTACCTATCATTACATCCTGCTTTAAACTTAGAAGCCCTTTTTTCCCAAATTGTTTGATAATACTATTTCTCTTTGCTGAGCTATACAGAGTTTTTGCTTGAGGACAAGCAAAGGTCTAAGTGTGGGATAATTTGATAACACTGAATCACGCTGCATATTTGACTCGATTCGCACATGTTTATTAGGTTTTTATTGTTATTTTCTTGTGTTATGTTTGCATTTTGTTTTGTTTTCAGTTTTTTGTCTTTCCTAAGCCTTGCTTGAAGAAATGAAGAAAAACAAGCTAAAAATCAAGTTTTTGGAGTTTTTGCACTTGCGGCTTCCACCATGACGCCCGCCATAGGGTCAACCATGAGGTGGCCAACTTCTTCCAACTACCAACTGCCGCGTTCTCCACTACTTATTCATTTTTGGAGCATGGCGGCCGCCACAACCCCATGGCGGGCGCCACCTTTCTAAATCCTATTCCCGCTCAAAAGAAGTTGGAGGGTATTCTTGTGATTTCCAAAATCCTCCTAGGCCTATAAATAGATGTGATTTCAGTTATTCTTCTTCATCCACTCTTATTTGCAACATTAGGCACAAAATTACTCTGTAAAAGCGATAATTCGTCAAATCGATGGATTATCGTACCATTGTTGTAATCGAGTTGGATCATGGTATATGGTAGAAGTTAATCCAGTTATAGTCAGTTCTACCCTCATCCAAGCTTAGTTGCATTGACTTAAGCCATATATTGTCCAATTGTAAGTGGTAATCTATTCTCATCGAAGAGTTATCGCACGAGTCATTGAGTTCGTAATCAAGTTTGGAGCACTTTACAATCTTGCCGCCATTTTAATTCAAGTTTCCTTTATTTCAGTCAAATTTACCTTCCAGTCAAGTTGCTTTAAAGCCCTCCGTTTGGAGCAGATTTCTATTTAAGTTTCTGCATTTATCACGCGTATTTCCTCGCACTTGCTTTACTTTGTTTATTTTCTCGCATCGCACTTGCTTTACTTTGTTTATTTTCTCGCATCGCATTTACTTATCTTTTAACCTTTTTACTTTCTGCTTAAACATTATTTTCTTTAATAAGTTTATTTCCATGTCTGGATAATTTCCTTTAGGGTTAGAATGTAATGATCATGGTTAAGGTAATTGTCTAAATATTGCATCTGTAGGAATACTTTAAGGGCTTTTTTAGTTTTTAACATAAGTTTTCTGCACTTTATTTATGGTTGAGTAAGATCGAAAGCCGTCCAACCATTAATAAACTTGGTTAGTCTTAATTGCTCAAAGAGAGAGAGAAAGTGTTTTGTTCAATTAAGTAAGAACCTTTAACCTTTTAGAAGAAATGATTTCAAAACTTTTTTCGGACGCGTTTATAGGTTTAAAAGTATAATCATCTCTTGGTTAGAAGTTCTAAGTCAAAATCACTTTTCAACTTAGTCAAGTAACTATATTTCTTAAAAATAGGTTTATTACTTTAACGCAATACGCACCTTTTATTCGTGACAATAAAAAGGCATTATTTAAAGAATAAAATCAATTTTGAATACGCGAAAGCGACAGTTCCTGTTAAATTAGTTCTTTTCAAAGTAGGAAATATTTCCCCATAAGTAGTTCTATTAGAAGCATTTTAGAGTATTATCTGACTATTGTGAATTGCATTTGAACCTGTTGCATTTATCTGAATTGACATCTTTTACTTTATTTACTCTGCCTGCTATAAAATCCTGATTTGATCTGCCTTAGATAGACATAGTGACAATAGAATTTGATAGATTTACATTTTGGTCTCTGTGGGATCGATAATCTTTTATATTACTCTGACGTGATTCGTATACTTGCGAAAATCACGCATCAGACATGTCAGGGCTCGATACTGATGTTGTGGTTCACTGATTACCGATGAAAGAGGGTTGTTCTCCGGTTAAGCAAAAGGTTCATCACATGCGTCCTGATATGTCAGGAAAAATCAAGGCTGAGATAATGAAATAGTTCAATGCAGGTTTCTTGGCAGTGACGTCGTATCCCCAATGGGTTGCAAATTTCATTCCAGTGCCGAAGAAAGATGGTAAAGTTCGTATGTGTGTAGACTACATGGATCTAAACAGGGCATGCCCCGAAGACGACTTCCCACTTCCACATATTGATGTCCTGGTCAAAAACACCACTCAACACAAGGTATTTTCTTTCATGGATTGTTTCTCGGGTTATAACCAAATCAAAATGGCGCACGAAGACATGGAGAAAACTACATTTGTCACATAGTGGGGCACCTTCTGTTATAAGGTCATGCCTTTTGGGCTGAAGAACGCAGGCGCAACTTATCAACGGGCCATGGTAGCTTTATTTCATGATATGATTCATCATGAGATAGAAGTCTACGTTGATGACATGATAGCCAGATTGCAAACTGAGGAGAACATCTTGACCATCTGCACAAGTTGTTTGAAAGGCTGAAGAAATACAAGCTGAGGTTGAATCCCAACAAATGCACCTTTGGGTGAGGTCTGGAAAACTCCTAGGTTTCGTCGTCAGTGGTAAAGGTATTGAAGTCGATCCTGCAAAAGTTAAAGCTATTCAACAAATTCCGGATCCCCATACTGATAAGGAGGTCAGAGGTTTCTTGTGACGACTAAACTACATTTCTCGATTCATCTCTCATTTAACCGCTACGTGTGATCCAATCTTTAAGATGCTGAAGAAAGATCAAGTAGTTAGATGGAACAACGATTGTCAAATGGATTTTGATAAAATCAAGGAGTATTTATAAGAACCTCAAATCCTGATACCACCAGTTGAAGGGAGAACTCTAATCATGTACTTAACAGTGCTAGAGAATTCAACAGGGTGTGTGCTGGGGCAACATGACGAGTCTGGTCAAAAATAGCATGCAATATACTACCTTAGCAAAACGTTTACTGACTATGAAACAAGATATTCACTGCTCGAGAAAACTTGTTGTGCTTTGGCATGGGCTTCTCGCCGACTAAGACAATATATGTTGAATCATACTACTCTATTGATCTCTAAAATGGATCCCATCAAGTACATATTTAAAAAGCCAGCTCTCTCCGGAAGAATATCCCGATGGAAAATGATCTTAATGGAATACGACATTCAGTACACCACTCAAAAATCAATCAAAGTAATTGTAGTGGCAGATCATTTGGCACATCAAGCATTAGAATACTATCAATCTATGAACTTCGAATTCCCGGACGAGAACGTCATGCTAATTCCAGATTGTGAAGAATCTAGACCGTATGAGGGACCTGAACGAGGATCCCGATGGACTATGGTTTTTGATGGAGATTATAATTCCCTTGTGTTGTACCCCAAATTTTCCTTCCCATTTTACTCAATACATGTTCATTAAGGTCTTCAATTGCTCAAGGTTGACCAAGAATTGATCAGACAAATTCTCCTCCTAAGCAATGGCCTTTCAATTAGGATTTCACTTTTCACCAAGATGTGTGAACTCAAAGGGTCTAAAATGTTTTACATGGTCCTAATATGTATTCAATATTGTCCATGTCAAATTTCATGCCTTACACTACAAGTTTGCTCAGTCAATTGCTCAAGTGTTTGAAAGTTAACTATACTAGAGCAAAAGTCAATTGTGATCAATATACAGTCAAACTTCAAGATTTTTGGTCAACCTCAACATTTTTAAGTGATATTCATCATTTGATCAAGGGTTGATCATGATTCCTCAAGGAAAGTCCTCAGATCATCAAAAGTCAATGTGATCGGTGGAAATAGAACTGACTGTTTTGAAATGTTGGTTCGCGAAATGTCGCGGTAAGCAAGAGTCGCCACCGTCTTTTATTTTCTCCAACAAGGAAAGGACAAAAGCACAGCAAAATTCCTTTTCGAGATGTTTCTCGGTTCGGGAGGTAGATTATAGAAAGGGAAGGTGGTAGCACCCTTTCTATCCATGGTTTTCCATGGGCTCTTAGGTACTTGCTCACTATGTTTTCAAAAATGTTTGCTTTTCTTGTGTTTGTGGGTTTTGAAAAAAGTTTCGTTTTGAAAACTTCTAGGTAACTCTTGTATCAGTCCTCAAGAGTGCATGAAGTATTTGTTTGAAAACTTTTTGAAAGTGTAGATGCGAAAAGTTGTTTTTTTGTTTTGAAAGAGAAAGTACCCAGGAGAAATCTACCTACTCTAAGGAATTAGGCTGTGTAAGAGTCCTTTAGATAGTACTATCCCACTATTGAGAAGTAGGTAGCACTGTCGTTGGAGTTATTCGGGTCAATTCGATTATAGGGACATGTGTGGTCACCAAAGAAATGGTAGGACTCCTTAGCGGTAACCCTAATGTCCTAGATCCTTTTTATCCGAAGCAACCGTTTCGAGGCAACTGGATCTTTAGACAGGAGGGCGACCTCTAAAACACCCTATACTTGATGACCACGTCGAGGCAACCAAGTGAGGCGTACCCTAGGAGTGGCATGTGCACGTGTCAGGATTCAGTTTAAAATTATCTTTGCACATGTTTATTGGTGAGCTACGAGTTGATTTTATTTTTCAGGCAAGTCTTGTCATGCATAATTAACAGTTAATAGTTGTGCGGAAAATAAATTGCGGAAAGTAAATCTACGCTATTACAAGGCGTCGGGTATTTACATCGCCAAAAACATAACCCTTAAAAATAAATGGGAGAAAATTAAAGAAAGCGATAAAAGCCCTAATTATCTATTACATTCTCGGATCAGTTACATAAATATAATCAAAATAGGAATAATGCGCGAAAAGAAATTGAATCGGGACGTCCTTAGGGTTTTGACCCTTTTTGAGAAAAGAATGAAATTTGGTCCTTTGCATTTAATTAATATTAAACCTAATTTACTAATTAATTAAATAATTAAAAGAAAAAGTATTTTTGTGTTTTTTATGTTTTAATGAGATAAATAAAAAGAAATTAAAATTATCAAAACCCTAATTCTAGGCTAATTTTATTTATTGTAAAAAAGTCAAAATTAAACCTAATTAAACTAAATTAATTATATTTAGAATTTATTTACAAAAATAATTAATAGTGAAATTAATAAATAATGATAATAATAAGAAAATATTGTTTTCTGAATTAATTATAAAAATAATTATTTGTTAGTTAAATAATAATAATAGTAATTAATAATAATAATTAGAAAGAAAATATAAAAGAGAAAAAAAGGAAAAGAAAAGAAGAACCCAGGGGGGGTGTTGGCCTAGATGGAGGTTAGAAAGGCAATCTGAAGCCCATTAAGCCACAAAGCCACGTTTGACTTCTGGAATTGTCTGCACGTTGGTTGACTGGGGAACATCATAGTCAGCACTTCATGGCCATTGGATTGGTGCATGTAGACACATGGCGCTTGGATGAGTGAAGAGCATGGTGGAACGCTGCTTAAAGCCTGCATACAATCACGTTGAACAAAATAATATAGAGTTTTGGGTGGACCTGGGAATCGAACCCAGGTCCCAATGATACACAGCCAGCGCACCATCCACTGAACCACTTGCCTGCATTTGATATTATAGTGACAATTTAAAATAATATATAAAAACAAACCCATATGTTGTACAAACAAAACAAGCGCGCGTTTTATTTGAACGTTCCAATGGCATGCTTACACGTCTTCATCTCTTTCACTGAACCTGCAAAATAACAAACAGATAGCGGGGGTTTTTAACCCCCACAATTTGACATGAGGAATAATAGTGATTAACTCCCTAGGCTATATAAATATTTCACGATATGTCCTTTGAATTCGTATGGTTCTCACGAGTTCAGTCATGGGCATCATGAGGCTTGATTTTTCCTATACTGAAAAGCCCCAAAATCAAAGCTTAGGAACCCTAATATTTGTCAATGGTAACTTTGGATTTAGGGCGTTTCAATGCAATTAAACCACACCATTAGCTTCGTATGATTCCTATGAACACAAACCAACCACAAGAATATGTTAAATATGCATGAATCAATATATACAATTATGGAAAAAAGCTTCAAACCGTGACACTGTAATGGGTGATTCCTGGAGTTTTAGTATTGGAATTTGAGTGTAACACGTCCTGGGAACCTCCTACAGTGTATTAGAATCAAGAAAATGCCTTGAATTGGCCTGGAAGATTGAAAACAGTTTTGAGTTTTTCTTGATTTTTTTGAATATGGTTATGGCTTTGTATGCAGCAATTTCACGTCCAATGCATTAGGTTTAGGTTGTGTACTTATAGAAGAACTGAATTAGGTTAAATCTTGGCCAAGAAGTCCATGAAATAATGTTTGTATATTTGATTGAAAATCAAATATTTTTCAATCTTTTTGATTGGAAAAACTTTCCAAACTTGGAGATTTTTGTCCCCTTGATGTGCACACGAATTTGCCAGCTTGTCTTGAGCTTGTTTGCTTCACAAAAGATTGAAAAAAACATATCTTTGAATTTCCTACATTTTAAATTAATTAAATGAATTAAAATCAATTAAAAATCCAATTAATTAATAAAAAATAAGAAAATAATTCAATTTAATCTCAATGGGTCGTGCATAGGCCTTGGATAAAGTTTCAAGAAGGAATTTGAGGCCCATTAGCAAAAACAAAGTATTTTGAGCAAAGTTGACTTTTGCAAATTCACAAATATTTCCCAACTTCTCCAATGCATATCTTGCTCAATTTTGATCATATGAACATGTTCTTGGACATTTTGGAAAGGTCTTGAAGTCCTCTAACCAATGCCTTTGATCCCATGTCATTTGGATTTAGCAATATCAAGTTATGGTCTTTGACTTAAAGTGCATTTTTGTTGACTTTTGAAACTGACCTATAATGTAGAAATTGATAACTTTTTGTGAGAGCATTTCTTGGACTTGGAATGTGAATATGAGTTGTAGGAAATGTCATCCCCTTCAAAATGAGCATTGGATGGGATTTTTCTAATGAACCATGAAAAAGTTATGCCTTGGTCAAGATACAGTTGACTTTTCTACTGTCCAAAAATAGTAACTTCTTGCATCTTGATGATTTTTGAGCCATGCTTGAGGAATCATGATCAAGACTTGATCAAATGATGATTGTGGCCTCAAAATAAGATGTTGACCAAAAATTCTGACTTTTGACTGCCAAATGACCATTTTACCCCTGCAGTTGATTGTGGACCAAATAGGGCTTTTGACTGTGGAATTTGGCACTGTGAGTCTTGAGACTTGACATATAGATTCTTGACAATGTATATAGACCTATGGGACTTGATTGAGCCATTGAAAACCTCAAATTCTTTGAAAGAACCAAAACCTTAATTTTTACTGGCTTAGGAGGCATTTGGACTGTGCAACCCTTGAGAAATCTTGAGCCACTTGGAGATGATTCTTGATAAATCTTGGAGAATATGGGAGGGAAAATTTTGGGGTACAACAGTCAAGAATTGCCAAATTAAGGTTTCCTTAGGAGAAGTCAACTGAACTTTGACCAGGCATAACTTTCACATGCTTCATCAACTTTTCCCCAACCAAAGCTTATTTTTAAGAGAATCCAATTCCCTACAACTTCTCTTTTATCCTAAAGTTCAAGAAATGCACCATTTGAAAGATACAAGCTCATACATTACAGGTCATTTTCATAAAGTCAACAAAAGACACTTTTTTCCAAGACCTTTTTCATCAAGATAAAATCTTCAAATACAAAAATGGTTAACATAGATTTTGTAGATGATATCTTAGGATTTCCAAAAAGTCCAATATCACCTTCAATAGATAAAAATTGAGCAAGTTATGACTTGCCCAAGTTGGGAAAATTTAAGAAAATTCAAAGATTGTGCGTTGGGTAAATTTGAACTTTTGGGTCAATGGCCTAACTTTTTGAGGTTCAAACACTCTCATGATCTTATGAAGGACCTATAAATCCATATTTGCATGCCTTTGATTTTATTTGCATTTACTTTGATTTTTGTTTAATTTAAAATTAGATAAATTCAAAATAAACGCATAAAATAATAGGTTAATGTTTTAGACATGTGGGCTAGTGTGTTGGGTCAGCTTTGAGGCCCATATTTTGTGCAAAGCATGTATAGGTTCACTCAAGTCTCAACCTGGCATGAACTTCACTTATGGCATTTTTTAAAATATGTGATCATGGTTTTAAAACATAGTCTTAATGCCATGATTCTTTCCTTATCTCCTTGCCTTCTCCATCTCTTATGAATATACAACATTGTTGTAAGTATTGGACACACACACCTTTCCTGAAGAAGTCACACGAAAATTCCCAAAATCTCACAAAGTTGTCAAAAGTTGTATCCATGGCTCCAGACCTTTTCAATCCAAAAAAAGGGTCAAGCCTTCCTCCTGAGGCTCCCAGGAGGCCAAATCATCTCTCATATACACCTGAAGCTACCTGAAATCGGCCAACCAAATCATCACCGTTTTGGTAAAATCCCATACTCAAATCTTTATTTTTACGAATTGTTGAATGTTTTGATATGTGTGTATAAGATTCTGGGCATCATTAGAACAGGTTAAGAGCATTACATGGAGTGTGTGACGTCTAGATCATGAAATTCCATGTTCAAACTGTGCTATGGTTTTTGGTTCGTAACTCAGGATAGAGGAGTTTTCTGGCCAATCTAAGGCCAAATTCGTGATCAAGGCGTGATTTTAAGTGGGATAGGGTCTTTAGTTTGTCTTAAAACTAACGATTTTGTAAGATCCAGGTTTTGGTGGATTGAAGAAGACGATCAGGGTTTGACTCCGGCGTCTCTCCAGTCGTTTGACTCAGGCAAGGGCTGGCGTGGCCATGCAGCGCGTCCTGATTGGTTCATTCAAATGCAGGGGGGGCATCAGCGCACATTATTTTTTAATATATTTCTGTTTTGATTTTCAAATATAATATTATTACTATGTTTTAATATGTTGTACCCCAAAATTTTCCCTCTCATTTTTCAAAGAATTTGCTCACAAGATCTCCTTTGGCTCAAGACTGCATTAGGGTTGATCAGCTCAAGACACCTTCTTAAGCACTGATGAACAAAATTAGGGTTTGAGTTTGAACAAGTATTTTTGAACTTCCAATGCCCCATGTTGCTTTCATGGATCATTATGGATCCCCAAGATCACTCATGTCAAGTCTCAAACCTTGGATCACACTTTTGCTCAGTCAATTGAGCAATTGACCTAAAAATCAGCTGTATTGGGGAAAAAGTCAACCATGGCCAATTTACAGTCAAACTTCATAATTTTTATCCACATCAACATTTTAAACTCATATGTATCAGTTGATCAAGTTTTGACCGTAATTCCTCAAGAAATTTGATTAAATCTTCAAAAGGGCAAAATGGTCAAAATTAGGGTTTTGACTAAGAAAGGGCAATTTCTGATTTTGACCTAGTGAATGATCAATTAGTTTAAGGCATGATCTCAAGAGTCCAATTGCATCATTTTTACCTAATAACATGGTTCAAAACATTACAAGTCCATTGGATTGACAGATGAATTTTTCAGTCAACTAATCAAAAGTCAACAGTATACTGAAAAGTCAAACTTTGACTTTTTAGTCAAAATCAAATGCCAAAGATCACAATTCATCAAAACATGTCAAAATATGAAACTTATTCATCAATAAATCAAAAAGTCAAGATTTCATTTTGAAAAGTCAAAATTTCTAAACTTAGAAATTTTTCTAAGTGTTGGAAATTACTTATTTTTTCATAACTTTGAGCAAAATTATCACCATGATGAAAGATGATTCAAGAGAAACTTCCAACATGAAAATTTTAAATCTCCATGAAATCTACAACTTTTATTTACACAACTACTTCCAAAAGTTCTTGGATCTCAAGTTATAATTTTATGAACATATGGTCATGAAACAAAACACTTAGTAAAATTTTGCCCTAATTTGGTCAGGATTTTGAGCCAACTTCATGGCACTTTTTCATATAGTTCCAAGTGGAACATTCAAAAGCAATTCAAATATGGGTTGTAGATAACATTGCAATCTTTCCAAAATGTCCAAGAACTCCATGAGATCATTCTTGAGTAGGGAGAATCGAAGAGATGAAGTTAGGGTTTTATCACTTTAATTACAAGTCATTTTTGTGATGAACCAAATTCAAAATTCAAACTATGCTGCACAAACACTACTTTTCAGGCCTCAAACTTGTTAAACACTCCATAATTAATGGTTTACACAGCTGTTAGAGGTCTCACTCCAAGCATTCAATGCATGGACATGCTTTATATCCATTTTTGGAATAAAGGTTATATTGCCATTTTGATAAAGTGACTTTTTGTACATAACTTGTTCTTGAGCCTTGCACTTGTTCTCTTCTGATCAAACAAGTCCTATAACTCATAAGAAATGGTTTATACACTTATAATCACCCAGCCCATGCTTGTACCTCCTCTCGAAACTTGTTTCCCTCTTTTCTTCAAAATCAAGTAACCTAGCCAAAAGGCTTAAAACTTGTATTTCTGACTTGCCAATGCACTCCAATCCTTTTTCTTATAGAAACACAAACTATTTGCACCAAACACACGAATTCTCATGCCCTTAAAAGACCTAGAACTCAGAATCACATTCCATACCTCCATTTTCACACAAACTGACCAAAAACTTGAAACTCATAATCTACTCGTGCGTTTCTTGGCCTTTTGGTTTCTAAAGCTTCTAAACATCATATAGAATTGATCCTACACCCTGTTACAGAACTGTAACACCATTAACACCATCCTCCATTTTCAAAAACAGAGCTCTGCACATTGACTTCTCCAAACCTTTTCAACCATCCATTGCTCCAGTTAATCATTGCATTAGCTTCCTGGGACCTCAAGGAAGCTAACCTGATCATCACCATTACTTGAAATAAGCTCAAACTCAAAACATGATTTCCAGTTTTGAGGTAAGTTTTCTTAACTTTGAACTCTTCATACAAGCATCATTAATGATTTATTTGTGAACAAAACATGTAGATATCATTGCCCTGAAGCTAACCATGTCCATAGTTTCCATTAATTTTGCTTGAGTTTAGAGAATTTTGAGACTGAAATTTCTGAGATTTTTAGGGTTCGGATTAGGGCCATTAAAATTCATGCTTATCTTTGATCTATAGTTTTAATGCTTTACATTTCTGAAACCATGAGGAAATTTTCTATAAGTTTCATGTTTATAGTTTTCATTTTTGATGAGAAATGAGCAAGTTACAGTTGGTCTGGCTGGAGGTTGAAGATGAAGTCATCAGAGCGCGTTTTGCATCATATATTTATTGTTTTTCTTATGTTAACGGATGAATAGTCACCCCAGTGGTAGAAGCGCGCGCCTGTAACCTTTGGGACCTGGGTTTGAGCCCCAGTGGTACCCTTTTGATTTTTCATACATTTTTACATTCTGACTTCCTCTTTTTTGCAGGGCGCTGGGCCTCCTTGGGCCCTTTTTGTTTTTATTTTTACTTGTTAACCCCCTATTTCTATTATACGCCCCTGGCCCAGTTTGTTTTATTTTCTTTTTTTATTATTTCATTTTATTTTCTTAAATATTTTCCTAATGTTAAAAAAATCATTAAAAAATACAAAAACAAATAGATTTTCATTTTAACTTAGTTTATTTTATTTTTCTCACAAAAATATTTTATTTAACTATACTTTATTTATTTTTACTAACTAGTCTTGTAAATTTAATTTAAAACTAGGTTATTATTTATTTTCTTTTACACTAATTAAAATATATTTATTTTAATATAAAAAAGGCCAAAAATATTTTACAACACCATATATTATTTTCAAGATAAAAATACAAAAATACTTTTCTTAAACTTAATTTATTTTAATCAATTAATAGACTTAGGGTTTTATTTAAAATCTTTTCTAATTAAATTAGGTTTACTTTTATTATTTTAATTAATTATTTTCTTTTAATTGATTAGGTTAAACAAAAAAAAACCTTTTCTCATAAAAATCCAAAAATATCTATTTTCTTAACATTAGCATTTTTTATACATTTATTTCATTTTGTACATTATATTCATTTAAATCCTTGTACATTTATATTCAATTCGATTTGGTTGTAATAGATTAATTAGGTTTATATTCTTTCAATCCCTATTCAATTTGTACACCCCCTCCCACAAGTATTGTAATAGCGTAGTAACTTTAAATTCCACAATTTATCGCTTTTATATATAAATGCTAGTAAGTAGGGTTTGTATGGAAAGACTAAAACCAATACTTAGAAAACCCTAATTCAAGACAAAATTAAGCATGAAAAAAATACACTTGCACACAAGCACCCCTAGGGTTATTCCACTTGGTTGCCTTATACAAAATGACCATATTACGCATGTGAGGTATCTTAGCAAAAACAAGCAAATACAAGATCATAGTCCCTTGATGACGCTATCTAAGTTTCCTTTAAAATGATCTTAAGTCCCTCAAAGAAAATGCTAAGATACCTTGTATCATTGCTAATCATGGTTATACGATGACCCACGCCCGTCCCGTTTACATCCAAAGATAGGGTTGCTTACCAAATCAATGGTAAGACAACAATGTCGAAGGAAAAGAAAATGAACAAGAGAGACTTTTGAGTAGGTAGAATATTCCTAGTTACTTGCTCAATTTCAAAACCAAAACATCCTTGCTATTTTTTTTTAAAAACAAACACTTTCAAAACACCTTTCAAACTTGAAAACATTTTCAAAAGATCAACACCTTTGTATACATTCTTACGAACAAGAATCATTACAATGTTTGCCTAAACAATGGCCTCTTTTCAAAAATACTTTCAAAAACCACACAAAGCACATTTTCAAACAAAAGTAAGTGATCTAGAAAGTAACTAAGAGCCCATGGAAAACCATGGATGAAAAGGGTGCTAATACCTTCCCTTTTCATAATCTACCCCCCGAACTCAAGAAACAATCTCAAAGGTCTTTCCTGTGCTTTTTCACTTTTCCTTTTGGATAAAAGAAAAGTCGGTGGCGACTCTTGCTAACCGCAACATTTGCGACCAAACGTAAAAAATTTAAGTCAGTTTTCCCACCGTATCACAGAACTGGAGACTCTTCTTGGGATAATTCTAAAAGTGGGGTTACCTTAGGGTTAGATCATATTTACTTGCTTTCATTGTTTGACTTGTATACTTTACATTATGGTTCTTTGTTTGGGTTTGAATCCTCTACTCGGATTGGGGATACCTTATAGGTAAGTAGCAATATGTTGTGGAAACTATGCGGGGTATACCGACATGGTCTAAGCAATAGCTACGTTAGTGCGACATATTTGTGGGTACCGGTAGCCCATGAGTTAATCAAGGAGAATACGGGGCTGCTGAGTGATGTCATTAAGCACTAATGAACTTTTAAACCTTTACTTGACCAATTTGGCCTTTAGGATGTAGTGAGATGACCAGATTTGGTGCAGTCTGAAGTTGGTAGATACTCGATACTACACTCATTGAGGTTTGGTTTCTTGGGATATTTCGGTCGCCATTAAAGAGGCTTGTGCTGAAACAATGACCAAGTAAAAAAAATCAGTGATTTTGAACTCCTTAGAACCCGGTTACTATTACTAGGAAATGTTTGAGCCAACTAAACTTCAAGAGGGTACTTACCTGTAAAACTCCATGCAAGCCTAAACCTAAGGACTTGTTTGCTTTGTTTATATATAAATACTTGTACATAACATCATGGACATCATAACATCATACTCATTCACTAACCATTTCAAGGATCTTGGAATTTATCTTTGTTCTTGTTTTGTAGGATATGGATTCTCTTCGCAGGAAAACTATCCAAGTCAATCTTGTAAGGATCCCTCCACAACTTAAGAAGCTAGCTTCAAGGATTCCTGAAAATTCTCCATTTACCAAGAGACATGGTCGCCTACTAAACTTAGTTACTTCCAACACAGATGAGGACATGATAAAGATGCTCTTTCAATTATTTGATCCTTTACACCATTGCTTCACATTTCCCGATTATCAACTTGTGCCTACTTTGGAAGAATTCTCCCGACTCTTGAGGATTCCCATTCTCAATGAACTACCTTTCAACGGTACGGAAAGAGACCCAAAGCCAGAAGAGATTGTTCAAGCTCTACACTTGCACTCATCTGATGTCACAACTTATTGGGAAACAAGGAGTGGTGTCAAAGGTTTCCTAGCAAAGTTCTTGTTCGAGAAAGCCCAAAACTGTTGGAACTATTTGGATTTGCAAGCCTTTGAGGAAATTGTGGCTCTCCTCATCTATGGGATGGTTTTGTTTCCAAATCATGACCAACTCATAGATGTGAACACCGTCAAAATATTCATATCCCGCAACCCGATGCCTACTTTGCTAGGGGACATCCTACACTCTTTTCACACTCGCACTATGAGGAAAAGAGGTGTCCTTATGTGTTGTACTCCTCTCTTGGCAAGATGGTTTATTTCGCATCTTCCCCAATCTGTATTGAATAATGAGCAACGTTCAAGGTGGTCACAAAAGTTGATGACGCTCAAACATTCATACATTCATTGGTGCTCCCGATCCATAGCGAATGTTACTATTGTCGACAGTTATGGAGAATTTCCTAATGTCCCTTTTCTTGGCATTAGGGGAGGTATCACCTACAACCCCTGTTTAGCCTTAAGGTAGTTTGGATACGCCCGAAGGGATGGCCCGCACAAGATGTTGATTCAAGGTTTGGTATTTGACTACGAGAACGACAATCAAGGTCTTCGCCAGATATTTATCCGAGCTTGGAGGATGTTGAACAAGGTAGATAGCAATACATTGGGGCACAAGAATTTCATCCCTCTTGAGCCTTATCTCAAATGGGTACGAACTCGTGCTCAAATTCTTATGATGCCTTATCCTTCCATTCTCCCGTTAATCATTGAGCCTGTTATTTGAAGGAGATGTTCCATACACTATCCTACATCCTGACATGCCCACCTCTCTTGAAGACCTACAAAGGGATTGTATACAACTCAAGGGGTAGCGAGATATTTTCGAAGCCCAATTCTACGCTAGCAAGAAGAAGATTTTGGAACTCACTAAGCAACTCCATGAGGAGCAGACTCTGAATGCCTACATTGCACCAAAGAGGATGTGTACTACCTTTTTATCTTAGAGTTTTTGTATTATTTTTCCCAAAGAGGCATTGATGTACTCAAGCTTTAATTTATTAATATAACGTGTGTTTACTTTTTGTCTAAAACAAATTTGAATCTTTAAAATCCTTGAAATTATTACATATGCATTTACCATTCTTCATGACATAAGCAGGTTTCTTGCAACAAGTCTCCTCATCTTTCTACTGTTTATTTCAGTAAGATAGATCTCGAGCAAACGGTGAAGGACCTCCAAGCTCAGAATGCACAGTTTCAACAGATGTTCTTAACTCTAGCCAAAGGACAAGAAGAGTTGAAGACTTTGCTGGTGGAAGAGAAAAAGAAGAAAAAGAAAATAACCGGAGTTCTAAACATGGGAAGAAGATTCCAAGGGCAAACAAGAAGGGCCTTAGACTTTGCAACGACATCCGGTGAGAAAGACAATCAAGATGGGAAGGGCAAAGAAACAGTTGTCCAGTCAGAGTAAGAAGAGGAAGAGGAAGAAGAAGATTATTCTGAAGAACAATACCCTCCAGCCGACGACAAGTGTAACGCCCTATTTTATTTAATATTATATTATATTAATATTTTCGAATTACTATTTGACGTTTATTTTTGCGACGAGAATATTTAAATTAACCGATATATCTGTTAATATATTCGGCGACGTTTTATTCGGTCCGGTATTTGTTTTGAGGGACCGATAATTATTTTATTCGGTTAGGTATTTATTTTGAGGGACCGGTGATTATTTTGTTCGGTCCGGTTTTTATTCCCTTCGGTTCGGTAAAATATTATTCGGACCGATATTTAATTATTCGGAGTTATTTTAATTATTTGGAGTTATTTTGATTAAGTGGCCTTTTGAATTTATATTTTGGGTTAGTAAGACTAGTGGAGGGTAGTATGGTATTTTCATGTTGTCTTAAGACCAAAATCCAAACAAAGGTATTAGTTGTTGTTTTATGAGAGATAGAAGTATCATAATACAAAACACACTTAGAGAGAACTAGAGAGAGTCTTGGAGTAAGAGAAGAACAAGAACACAAAGCTTGGGTTTTGGGTTGGTTGGAACATCAAGAATCATTCAAATATCTAAGGTAAGGGGTCTTATTTTCCAATGCTTATAGTTAGGGTTTGATTTGGTATATTTTGATTTGGGATAAAATTGATGTTAGGGTTCTTGAGATTTGTTGAGATAAATTAGGAGAGTTAATTTAGGTGTTAGTGTTGTGGAATTATTGTTATGTTAATAGAAATTAAATTGAAAAACTAATTTATATTAATTAAATTAAGTTTATAGAAAACAAAACAAGAAGTATGCATAGCAGTAAGTATAGTTAAGTTTACTAAAGAATGCAGTATAGTTTAATGAACTAAGCATAGCAGTATGTTACGTTTCAATAGTTATTAGATGTATGTATAATAGAAGTTAGGCTTCTAAAATTAAACTAACAGTAGTAATTGAAATAAAGTTTAGTAATTGAAATAAAGTTTAGAAAGAAAAAAAAAACGTAATATGCAGTATAGAAATTTATGAACTAGCAGTATAGAATAAGCTTAGTAAACTTAAAATAGCAGTATAATTATTATATTAAGTTTAGAAAATTAATTAATTTATGTTTTGTTTTTTTTCTTCTTAATTTAATATATTAAATATTTATATTAATTAAACACAAATATGACATAAGTTAGCCGATTTAATTTAGAACCCGGTTATGTTCCGATTTTCTGATTTCGGCAATTTCAGCGACGGAGCAAGTTGCTCCGAATTTAATGAAAATTGACATGCTAGCTAATTTTGACGTGTAGAACGTCGTGGTGAGGTTAGTTTTTCGAGATTACGAGTTTTTAACGGAGCGACCCGAAATAAGTCAATTTACGGTTAATTTGAAATGGGTTGCGTTTTAGTCGGTTTAAGTCGCGCATGGACAATCCAATTTCGATGTTAATGATTATGATTGATTTCGATTATTATGAATGACTTTTGCAATGATTATTTATGTTTGACTATTTTTTCGTGTTTGAAATTTAGTGAATTATTTGATAATGATGTGGTGTGATTAAATATGACGTTTGCGACGGTTTATTTATAATGAATACTTGATGATATGCGATGCGATGATATGTTTATCTTGATGTGGATGAATATGGCAACGTGGGTTTTATACCAATTTTGATGTGCGATGATGATGTTTTGTTGTGTCGTGTTTGTGATGTCGTGTTGTTAAGTCACACACATTGCATTGGCGACGAGGGCTTTTATGCCAAGCGACGAGGGCTTTTATGCCAAAGCGACGATGGGATTTTATACCGAATGTCCCTAATTATGAACAAAGCGACGGGTACCACATGCATAACATAGTCGTGTCTCATGGAGTTGGTTATGTTTCTTTTTGAGTCTTTTGGCGTTGAGTTTTATTTCATGGCTTATGATGAATTGCGATGATATATGATACTTTGTTTTGTGATGATTTTTGTGTTGAACATAAAGTGAATATGATGCGATAATTTCATGATGAGTAAGTGATGAATATAACATCACGGTAAATCGACGATATAAGTTTATGGCGATGAAGTTTATGTCTTGTTTTGGTATGATTATGATGATTACGTGACGAAATTAAAGTGTTGATCTTATACACTAAATGATGATTTTAAAGTATGTGAGATTTGATATTTGTTGACATATTCTTATTAATCTATATCATTTATGATTCCAAAACTATTTATATATTTTATCATGCCTTTAATTATATGTTTTGGAGTATCTCACCCTTTACTTGTTTCGTCGTTACCTTTATATTGGTAACTTGCAGGTGATCCGCGAGGATGATGAGGATTAGCTCGAGTCTCTTTATTTTGAGTCGCTCTGCTCTGATAGTAGTAACACTCGGGATTTGGGCGATGTTATTATTTTGATAGGATAGTTTATGTATACTATCTTATGACTTTATGTATTGATGATAACATGATGATACGTACATTTTGTGAACACATCCGTTGTACTGTGATTAGTCATATGTTTATATGTTGATTTATGTTATGAATCGGTATATCCGACTTTTGATTTTGTGATGTGCATTATAATGCAAAGTGATGAAAAACACGAACATGTGATACCTCAATTTATGTTTGGATGAAATTTTGAAACTCTGATTTTATTATTAATTAAGAGGGGTAGAATTGGGGTGTTACATTAGTGGTATCAGAGCAGGTCGGTCTGTCCGGCCAAGTTGTTGAGTTTGTTGTCGTATATCAATCAAGTATTGTTATTTGTTGATTCTAATCCTTGTTTTGTTTTGAGCAGAAGTTGTTATGGATGGAAGGAACACTGGTAGGAATGATGAGGCTCTTGCTGCTGCTATGCAGGCAATGGCTCAGGCTTTCCAAAACCCTCTGAATGCTGACGAGAATGTTGGGTCTCGTAGTTTGGCAACCTTCCAAAGAGAGAATCCTCCTACTTTCCAAGGAAAGTATGATCCTAAAGGTGCTTTGGCGTGGCTGAAGAAGATTGAAAGAATCTTCTGTGTGATGGATTGCACTCCTGTGCAAAGGATCCATTATGGTACTCATAAACTAAGTGTTGAAGCGGATGACTGGTGGGTTGAAACCTATCATAGGCTTGAGGTTGTTGGTGAAGAAGTGACTTGGGAAGTTTTACGAAGGGAATTCATGAGGAAGTATTACCCGGAAGATGTTTGGGGAAAGAATGAGATAAAGTTCCTTGAGCTGAAGCAAGGAAGCATGTCTATCACTGATTATGTTGCAAGGTTCACTATGTTGGCCAAGTTCTATCTGCATTATGATGGGCCGAATGGCGAGTTCTCTAAATGCATCAAGTTTGAAAATGGTTTGCGTCCGGAGATTAAGAAAGTTGTTGGTTATCATAAGATCCGTGTCTTTTCGGATTTGATTGATAGGTGTAGGATATTTGAGGAGGACAGTAATACTCATTATAAGATTATGTTTGATAAGAGAAACAAAGGTCAGCAAAGCTGTGGAAAATCGTATGATGCTCCAGCTGGTAAAGGGAAACAGAAAGCATTTCAAGGGCGAAGAACTAGTGGGGGAGATGCTTCTGCTAGTATTGTTTGTTACAAGTGTGGGAAACCTGGCCACAAAAGTAATGTTTGTCAAAGCGATGTTAGAGCTAAGGAGAATGAGATGAGATGTTTCCGATGTGAAGAAGTGGGCCATATGACTCGCGATTGTAGACATAAGGATGTGGTCTATTTTAATTGTGGCGATGGAGGTCACATTAGTGCTCAATGTAAGAAGCCTAAGAGGACTCAAGGAGCAGGAAAGGTGTTTACTTTGTCGAGTGCTCTGACGGAAAACGAGGATGGTCTTGTTCGAGGTACTAGTTTCATTAATAGCTTTCTTCTTATTTCTATTATTGATACTGGTGCTACTCATTGTTTTATTGCTGTTGATTGTGTAAAGAGATTGGGTCTCACTTTGTCGTCTCTGTATAGATATATGGTGGTAGAAGTTCCGGCTAAGGGAACGATTACTACTTCTTTTGTGTGTGCAAGTTGCCCTTTATCAATCTTTGATAGAGACTTTATGGTGGATCTTGTTTGTTTACCGCTTGTCGGGTTGGACGTGGTTTTAGGTATGGACTGGTTAAAAGCTAATTATGTCCATATCAATTGCTATGACAACACTGTGAGGTTTTCTTCCTTAGTAGAAGAAGAACAATCTATGTTGGCGTCGACGAAGTAGTTGAATAAGTTCATGAAGGATGAGGCGTTGGTTCTCTTGTTGATGGTGACTATTTCTGTGGAGAGTCAAGCTGTGATAGCAAACTTTCCGGTGGTGTGTGATTTTCCCGAAGTATTCCCTGATGAGATTCCTAGTGCACCTCTAGAAAGAGAAGTTGAATTTTCTATGGATCTTGTCCTTGGTACCAGACCTATCTCTATGGCACCATACAGGATGTCCGCATCTGAGTTAGCAGAATTAAAGAGCCAATTAGAATATTTGCTCGAGAAGAAGTTTTTTAGAGCTAGTGTGTCGCCGTGGGGAGCTCCTTTGTTATTGGTGAAGAAGAAAGATAGTAGCATGAGACTTTGTATTAATTATCGTCAGTTGAATAAAGTGACTATCAAGAATAGGTATCCACTTCCTAGAATTGATGATTTGATGGACCGATTGGTTGGCGCTCACATGTTTAGTAAGATTGATTTGAGATCGGGTTACCATCAAATAAGGGTGAAAGAAGAAGATGTTCAGAAAACTGCTTTCAGGACGAGGTATGGACATTACGAATATTCGGTGATGCCTTTTGGTGTCACTAATGCACCGGGAGTATTCATGGAGTACATGAATCATATTTTCCATCCTTACTTGGATCATTTCGTGGTTGTTTTCATTGATGATATTCTGGTTTATTCTAAATCGGAAGAAGAGCACGCAGAATATTTGTGCATTGTGTTGGAAGTTCTGAAAGAGAATTTATGCTAAGTTGTCAACGTGCGAGTTCTGGTTAAGTGAAGTGAGCTTTTTGGGGCATGTCATTTCTGGTGATGGCATTGCAGTTGATCCTTCTAAAGTTGATGTTGTGTTGAGATGGGAAACTCCTAAGTCTGTTACTGAGATTAGAAGTTTCTTAGGATTGGCTGGTTACTATAGAAGGTTCATTGAAGGTTTTTCTAAGTTGGCGCTCCCTTTGACAAAGTTGACTTGTAAAGGAGCTGCATTTGTGTGGGATGTCAAGTGTGAAGAAAGTTTTGTTGAATTGAAGAAAAGGTTGACAACGGCTCCGATCTTGATTCTACCTAATCCTGAAGAACCGTTTTTTGTTTATTGTGATGCTTCTAAGATGGGTTTAGGTGGTGTGCTTATGCAAAATGGCAAAGTGGTTTCTTATGCTTCTAGGAAATTGAAGATTCATGAGAAGAATTATCCTACACACGATTTGGAGCTTGCAACGGCTGTTTTTGTGCTTAAGATTTGGAGGCATTATCTTTATGGTTCTAGATTTGAAGTATTTAGTGACCATAAAAGCTTGAAGTACTTGTTCGACCAGAAAGAGCTTAATATGAGACAAAGACGGTGGCTTGAATTGTTGAAAGATTATGATTTTGGATTGAATTACCATCCTGGTAAAGCTAATGTGGTGGCATATGCTTTAAATCAAAAGACTTTGCATATGTCACGGTTGATGGTTAAAGAGTTGGAATTGATTGAGCAATTTAGAGATATGAGTCTTGTAGTAGAAGTGACGCCGAAGAGTGTTATCTTGGGAATGTTAAAGATCAATAATGATTTCCTTGATAGTGTTAGAGAAGCTCATAAACTTGATGTGAAACTTGTTGATTTGTTGGTTGGTATTGGACAAACTGAAAATGAAGATTTCAAGTTGGATGCTCAGGGTGTATTGAGGTTCCGAGATAGGATTTGTATTCCTGATGATGTGGATTTGAAGAGAATTATCTTGGAAGAAAGTCATAGAAGTAATTTGAGTATTCATCCCGGAGCGACCAAAATGTATCAAGATTTAAAGAAACTATTTTGGTGGTCGGGCATGAAGAGAGAGGTGGCTCAGTTTGTTTATGCTTGTTTGACTTGTCAGAAGTCTAAAGTGGAGCATCAGAAACCTGCAGGGTTGATGCAACCGTTAGAGATTCCAGAATGGAAATGGGATAGCATTTCTATGGATTTCGTAACGGGGTTACCGAATACACCAAGAGGACACGATGCGATTTGGGTGATTGTTGATAGGCTTACGAAGTCGACTCACTTTATTCCTATTAACATCACTTATCTCGTATCGGAGTTGGCGGAAATTTATAAGCATGTGATTGTGAGATTACATGGTATTCCTTTGTGTATTGTTTCAGATAGAGATTCGAGGTTTACTTCTGAATTTTGGAAGAGCTTGCAAGAGGCTTTGGGTTCAAAGTTGAGGTTGAGTTCGGCTTATAATCCTCAAACTGATGGTCAGACGGAAAGGACGATTCAATCATTGGAAGACTTGTTAAGTGCTTGTATTCTTGAACATGGTGGTTCATGGGATACATATCTTCCTTTAATTGAATTTACTTATAACAATAGTTTTCATGCTAGTATTGGAATGGCACCGTTTGAGGCTTTGTATGGTCGGAGGTGTAGAACTCCTTTGTGTTGGCACGAGTCGGGTGAAAGTGTGGTGCTTGGACCAGAATTGGTTAGAGAGACTACTGAGACGGTGAAGATGATTAGAGAAAAGATGAGGATTTCTCAAAGTCGACAAAAGAGTTATCATGATAAAAGGAGAAAAGACTTGGAATTTCAAGATGGTGATCATGTATTTTTGCGAGTTACTCCTACAACCGGCGTTGGGCGAGCATTGAAGTCGAAGAAGCTAACTCCTCGCTTTATTGGTCCTTACCAAATTACTAGTAAAGTGGGAAAAGTGGCTTATAGAGTGGTGTTACCGCCAAATCTTTCAAACTTGCATGATGTGTTCCATGTGTCGCAACTTCAGAAGTATGTTCCGGATCCTTCACATGTGATTGAGATGGATGTTATTCAAGTGCGAGACAATCTTACGGTGGAGACGATGCCATTAAGGATCGAAGATCGTGAGATGGAGTCTGTAGCGATAAAAAATGTAGCAGGGTGAATCGGAGATCGAACTATTAATTAATTCGTCTCACAAAAGCAAGAGTCGCCACCGCGCTTTATTATTTCCAAGGGAAAAGGGAAAAGAGCGAAATAAAACCCTAAAGTATGCAATGTAAAATAATACTTTTAAAAGTAATGAAAATACAAGGCGTTTTGAAAAGAGGTCTAGAGTTCGGGGGTTGGTTATACAAGGGGAAGGTATTAGCACCCAATGTATCTATAGTATTCTATAGGAACCTTTTGAAATATCTGTTTATTAAAATGTTTGTTTGATTAAAAATAAATTGTTTTGGCCGAAAATGGGTATGGATGAGTTTTTGAAGATACGAAGACCTAATGTCGAAGTTTTGACTTAAAAGGTGTGAGTTTTTTTTTTTGAAGAAATTGGATATTTGGGAAAATTATCCTATGTTTTTAATGAATGAGGGTATTCGCACGATGTTTTTTTTTATGACATAAAGTCGACAAAAAATTAGACAATTCCCTTGGATTAGAAGCAAACAAATTAAAAATAAGATGAACATCACAATATATGTAATCAAGAATTTGCAAGAAAATAAATTTAAACGAACAAATTAATAACAAGAAAGGCAATGAAATGTTTAATTCGAAAAGATTAAGACGATTAAAAAATAGAGAGAAGATAACCAATTTTCTAAAGAAGATAAATTACTAAATTAATTCTAAACAAAAAAAAATTAAAATTAAGATCATGAAATTTCTAAATTACATCTAGACTAAGTTAAAGTTCTAAGATTTATTAAAATTAAAATTCTAAAAGTTACTAAATTTAATCTAAAGTAAATTAATTCTAAATTACTAAACCATATCTAATATAAACTAAATCAATATCTTTGGGGAATAAGACTAAAGAGCTGAAAACGAAAAAAACAAAAAAATGTCCAGCACAGAATTGAACTCGAGTCTTTAAAGTTGTTGTACCCAAAGCCTAGCGAATCGAACTGTTCACTTATTCATTAATTATTATGTTTTTTTAAAACATAAAGAAAAAAAAAAGGTTGAGTTATTGGGCCAATAGCCCATTGGACCGACCCGGTTTTTAGGATGAGACGAAGAAAAATTGGGAAACCCTAAACTAAAAAGGCGCCGCTGTTAGTGTTAATTGGGAATAGAGACAACAAATTTTATAATTATTGCTGTTAAACGCTTCTTCTGTGTTGTTCCTTTCGATTTCACAAACTGACCATCATGAATGAAAAACCTTTCCAGCACACCCTCCTCCAAGAACAAGAGATGACTATCTTGTTGGAAACCCTGAGATGGAGGGATAGAGTATAACGCGATTCTGATCGTGTTACAAATGCCGGTGTCGCAGTTTGGTCCATGAGCGGCGGTGAATCTGCGGCGAGCAGTGGTTCTAGCACCGACGGTGTTGAGGATGTAGAGAGGGCTGTCGGCGAAGGAAGTGAGAGAAACCAAAAGAGTTGAAAACGGAGTTGAGTGTTTGTTGTTCTGGGAGAGGCAAGAAAGTTTGGATCGATGGGTTTTTTTTGTTGTTATCATGAGGACCAATGCGCCGAATCGAGAGATTGAAAGAGTTTTTTTTGTTGTTGTTTCATCAAGTTTCGAGAGAGGGAGAGTCTATTATGTTCAGCGAAATGGTTGGTAACAGGGACGGTGGAGAAGGGGAAACAAAGATGGTGATGGAACTTGGTGAGAGGTTGAATCGGTGGGGGTTGTTAGCTTGCATGTGGATCCGTTGATTGCTACGTAAAAGGAAGTTTGTTGTTCATAGTTTAGGTCAGATCCACAAGCTGCTGAAGGTTAATTACAGATTGAAGTTGAAGTAAAGTTAATTTTTTGTTTTTACAAGGTTTTAACCCTATGTGTTTTTTATGTGTGTCTCTTTGTTTCGGGTATACACGATGGAGCATGAGGGCAGTAGTTCAGACAAGTAGATGAAGGTGACAGTGAATTTGGGTTTAGCAAAGGGTTATGGGTTTGTTTGTTTTGTTATTGCAGGGAGGTTGTATGTAGGTTGGTGTATAATATAAGTTTATGCAGAATAATGAATGGAGATAGATAGTGAGTTTTGTGGTTTTGAGGTGGTGATAAGTCGGTTTTGCAGCAGGGTTTGAAGGTGCATGGAGTATGAATGTGATGAAGGGCTTAAAGGTGCTGAGAGTTATGATCCACAATAAAAAGGTAAGACAAACAACAACATACCCTTCATTAATTCGAGTTTCTATAACTTTAGACTTATAAGTTTCTATGTTCAATTATTCAGCTGAGCAGTGATATGAAGATAATGTAAGCACAACACCTCAGCTTTAAGGAGTACTAAATCAATATTAGTTTTACTTTGAGCTTTTCATCGGTGTATTAATCAGATTCAAAAAAATGGATTCTCTGAAGCAAACAATAGATAACAATGCATATCAGGTAAAACATGTCTTCGAACTTTTCATCTCACCATCAAAGCCTTATCCTACTTAAATGAAATCTACTTATGGACTGATACAAAATGCAGGTCAAGTTGAAGCTCAAAGATAAAATACTCAAAATGGTGGAGTTGTATTACCTGAAAGAAAATCCCAGATCCCAGTTGCTTCACTTGAGTAAGTTCCCTTTTTATTCTTTAGGCTTTCTTGATTCTTACAATTAAAAAAAATCTCTTTGTTCCTCTCGAATTTTTTTTCTCAAAAAAAGGTCCCTCCTCATTGTGATAAAGCTCTAAATTATATAGTCTCAAGATTAAAATATTGAGTCCATTAAGAGCAATTCTGATATATGCTTTATGGATGTAAGAATGTCTAACAATTTTTGTGCAATCTGGCCTAGCTTGACAGGTTTTTGGCATCTTGCAGCAGGGTTGATTTGGACCTGTCTTCCATATTCTGCCAAATGAAATTCCCGTTTTTACTATTTTGGCCAGTTTGACAAGTACTTCGCTAACAGGCAGCACAACAGTTTTATTTTGTGGGCAGCAGGCTTGGAGTGTAACAAACAATAAGGACTGGTTTTCCATGCTCAAAAATATGGTTTTGGGACCACAATTTTATTGGACATAAAAATAAATAAACAAAGACAATAGTAATAATAATGATAAAAGGTAATTTGTTAGTAATACAAAAATAGAATAATAATAATAATAATAATAATAATAATAATAATAAAAATAAGATACAAATAAAATTAATTTTATTTTAATTTTAATATTAATTCAGTTTTAAACTTGAATTAAAATTAGAATCAAATCAAAATCAATATTGGATTAAAAGAAACTAAAACTATAATGACTGAAAATAATCAAAAAATGTAAAATAAAGGAAAAAAGATATTAACTACATTTTTGAGATTTTCTTTGGATTAACATTTATACTAAAACATGAATCTAAATGGAACCAATAAAATTATATTAATTTTTTATATTTTTTGTATTAAGAATTGCGAATTTAAAATACTATAATGCTAATTATAAATATTTTTGTGATTTTTCTAATAATGCGTTTGTAAAAAATGACATAAACTAAAATACATATTTTTTAGATTTTCTTCAAATAAGACAAAAAATGATAAATAAAAGACGAAAAAATATGCGCTATGTACGATTTGGTAAAGGTTGGACAAAACATGATCAAATTTCATTAAATTCATGAAGCGACTTCTAACGTTTTCATTCTTTCGTGGCATTTCAAAAATAAATCAGCTCTTGACTTCTAAAGAAAAGTTGTAGTTGTTGTCAAGGAGAACCATGTGTAAAAGAACCACTAAATAAAATGTCGAAATTCGAAGAAGTTATGAATTTTGAAATCTGACCCGAGAAAATGGCAAAAATAGGTCGAATCGCTTGTGAACGCTTGCTATGTAATAATGCAGATGGGAGGTGGTATCTTAGGTCAAAATTTGGGGTATGACAGTTGCCCCTATTAAGTTTCTTCTATCTGGAGATATGAAGATTAAAATCTTCGATTCGACGAGATTGAAGGTACTTAAATACATAATACGCAATTTTTGCCCTAAGATACCGCCATTATGTTTGTGATATGAATGTAGTATTTAAATTTACAGAGAATGATATTGTATGAGACAAGATAATGCTGGAGAAGCCAAACACCAACAAATCACAGGAACATAGATTATACACTACTGGGGAAATGAGCCATCGATTTCAAATGATAGACTCTTGACGGTGAATAAAAATTTGAGAGAATACGACCTCTGACCCTAACAAAGAAGGCATCTTGCATAGGCCACAAAACAGATTATCGACCCAAAATAACGGTGAGTTCACATCTCAAGGTCAACGATAGACAAAAGATGTATCAATTTTGCTGATAATGGACTACCAACTTCTGAAAGCAAAGATTTCATAACAAACTTCTCTGCGAGATTTCAGGAGATATACTAATTAATGCTGAAATAATAATATGGTTGTAGATACACAAGCTGCTCAAATAAAGAAGCTGCCACTTGCTGTCTTCCAAAAATACTATGACATACAAGCTGCTCAAATAAAGAAGCTGCCACTTGCTGTCGTCCAGGGATGTCAATAACATACAAGCTGCTCAAATAAAGAAGCCGCCACTTGCTGTCTTCCAAAAATACTATAACATACAAGTTGCTCAAATAAAGAGGCTGCCACTTGCTGTCTTCCAAAAATACTATGACATACAAGCTGCTCAAATAAAGAAGCTGCCACTTGTTGTCTTCCAAAAATACTATAACATACAAGCTGCTCAAATAAAGAAGCTGCCACTTGCTGTATTCCAGAAAAATAATAACGTACAAGTTGCTCATGAAGAGACTGCCGCTTGCCGTTTTCCAAAATAATAATAACGTACAAGTTGCTCATGAAGAGACCGCCGCTTGCCGTTTTCCAAAAATAATAACGTACAAGTTGCTCATGAAGAGACCGCCGCTTGCCGTTTTCCAAAAAGTAATAACGTACAAGTTGCTTATGAAGAGACCGCCGCTTGCTGTTTTCCAAAAATAATAACGTACAAGTTGCTCATGAAGAGACCGCCGCTTGCCGTTTTCCAAAAAATAATAACGTACAAGTTGCTCATGAAGAGACCGCCGCTTGCCGTTTTCCAAAAATAATAACGTACAAGTTGCTCATGAAGAGACCGCCGCTTGCCGTTTTCCAAAAATAAATCAGAAGAAAATTGCGATAACACTACCAGAGAATAAAATCTTCGTCAAAGGGAACCATGAATAAATCCTTCCCGAGGAGATCAAATACTTAAATGCGCAAAATAAATGCATCATTCGTCTAGGTGGCGACTTCACTGGGGAAAATCATGAGATAGCCTATGCAAGAGACAACAACTCCCTCCAGGAATAAACCAGAGAGAAAACAGTCAAACAAGACTCCACCCAATGAGAAAGTAACTTGATTGGGGAATTCATCCTATCCAGAAATGGACAAGGTAGGCTAAATCAAAAAATCATTCACGAGGATTAGCTCAGTTGGGGAATTTAGAAAGGAAGCACATTTTCTGCCTAAGTTAACATTCTACTTGGAAAGAAACATGTACGTTGTTTGAATAAACAAAGTATGCAACCCAAAATCAACGACAAATGTGAATATGTATGCGGGATATAAGTGTAAATGAGTAAATGAATGTTATGCTGACAAAACAAATAGATGGAATATCTTGAAGACGATAAGATGTCACGAAATAATAGATACTCGGCCAATCTTAAAAAGACGGAAAATAACTGGAACTGGAACCACAAAGCAACGTCAGAGCGTATCACGCTACAAGGCTCAAGTCTTCTGAGGAGAAAAGTATTCAAATCCAATCTGCTAATACCAATAGACTACTGGCATGAGACAAAGCGTACCACACTTTAGAAATCGCCCAAATAAAGATAACCAAAACAACGCTTAACTGGAAAAACTGGGGAGTCACCAAGCTTAGTACCACTAGAAACAAGAGTGTACACAACTAACACCTCGTGACGATTTTGAAAGAAAACATGTTCATCATGCAAGGATAAATTACTGTATTGTTTTGCATTTCATGGCTTGACCATCCTCGGAACAACTGTTAATATTCCTTTCGTTATTCACGACACATTTTTTAAAATAAGAATACTTTAAATAACTTTGTTTCAAATATTACCGTAAAATTAAAATTTTGCCCACACAAGGTAAATGCTCAAATTTCGTTAATAAGATGGTAGTTCGCTAACAACGCGACTCCAACGGTTTACAAAAGTTTGGGAAATAGTACATGAAAGAAAAGGTTACACAAAAACAATGATCATTATTCTCCCTAACAACTTCGAATTCCGAAATGTGCTCAAATGCCAAGACTGGTCTGACCAAAAGCTTGCCTAAGCCGCCCCTTCGGGTTTTCAACTTAGCAAATTGTCAACTCGAACCTAAGCGAAATATTTCTTGACTGCATCGGCATTCATGGAGCGCGGGAGCTCTTCACCGTCCATATTTGTGAGAATCAAGGCACCTCCAGAGAAAACTTTCTTAACGACATACGGTCCTTCATAATTCGGAGCCCACTTTCCCCTAGAATCAGGTTGGAAAGATAATATCTTTTTGAGCACAAGGTCACCTTCTCTGAACTCGCGTGGTCGAACCTTCTTATCAAAAGCCTTCTTCATTCTCTGCTGATATAATTGACCGTGACACAATGCTGTCAATCTCTTTTCTTCAATTAAATTCAACTGATCATATCTACTTTGACACCATTCAGCCTCAGAAAGTTTAGCTTCCATCAACACTCTCATAGACGGGATCTCAACCTCCACGGGAAGTACTGCTTCCATGCCATAAACTAGGGAAAATGGGGTTGCACCTGTTGAAGTTCGAACTGAAGTACGGTATCCATGTAAAGCAAACGGAAGCATTTCATGCCAATCTTTATAAGTTACCACCATCTTCTAGACAATCTTCTTGATGTTCTTGTTAGCAGCTTCAACAGCCCCATTCATCTTCGGCCTGTAAGGAGAAGAATTATGATGTTCGATCTTGAACTCTTCACAAAGCTCTCTCATCATCTTGTTATTCAAATTCGAACCATTATCAGTGATGATCTTGCTCGGGATGCCGTATCGACAAATGATCTGATTCTTGATAAATCTGACTACCGCCTGTCTGGTTACATTAGCATAAGATGTTGCTTCCACCCATTTAGTAAAATAATCTATCGCTACTAAGATGAAACGATGACCATTTGAAGCTTTGGGTTCAATCATTCCAATCATATCAATGCCCCACATAGAGAAAGGCCAAGGTGAAGAGATAACGTTGAGGAGGGTCGGTGGCACATGTATCTTGTCCGCATAAATCTGGCATTTATGACATTTCTTCACATATTTGCAGCAATCAGATTCCATAGTCATCCAATAGTAACCAGCTCTCAACATCTTTTTAGCCATCGCATGTCCGTTGGCATGAGTGCCAAAGGATCCTTCATGTACTTCTTGCATCAGCATGTCTGCTTCATGTCTGTATACACATCTGAGCAAGACCATGTCGTAATTCCTCTTATACAATACTTCTTCATTGAGGAAGAAACTGCTTGCTAGTCTTCTCAACGTCTTCCTATCTTTATTGGATGCCCCAGGCGGGTATTCTTGAGTTTGAAGAACACGTTTAATGTCATAGAACCAAGGTTTGTTGTCGGTGACCTCTTCTACTGAGAACACATGAGCAGGTCTGTCGAGGCGCATAACCCGGATTGTAGGCACATCGTTCCAACCATTCACTTGAAACATTGAAGACAAAGTAGCTAAAGCATCAGCCATTTGGTTTTCATCTCTAGGGATATGATGTAATTCCACTTTGTTGAAGAAAGTTAACAATCTTCTAGCATAGTCTCTGTAAGGGATCAAACCAGGATGACGAGTCTCCCATTCTCCTTTGATTTGATTAATTACCAATGCCGAATCTCCGTAAATATCAAGAATCTTAATCCTTAGATCCACTGTTTCTTCGAGACCCATAATACATGCCTCATATTCAGCCATGTTGTTCGTGCAGTCAAACTTCAATCTTGCCGTGAACGGGATATGAGTACCTCGGGGAGTGACGATGATTTCCCCAATTCCATTTCCATAAGAGTTCACAGCTCCATCAAATATTAAACCCCAATGGGATTCGGGATCAGGTCCTTCTTCAGGTAACGGCTCTTCACAATCTTTAGCTTTCAAGTACATAACATCTTCATCTGGGAAATAAAACTTGATGGATTGATAATCGTCAATTGGTTGGTGAGCCAAATGGTCGACTAAAATACTCCCTTTGATTGCTTTCTGAGTGTGATACTCAATGTCATATTCGGATAACAACATCTGCCAACGGGCTATTCTTCCAGATAAGGTGGGCTTCTCAAAGATATACTTGATCGGATCCATTTTGGAGATCAACCAAGTGGTATGGTTAATCATATACTAGCGCAGACGGCGAGCAGCCCAAGCTAAAGCATAACAGGTTTTCTCAAGCATTGAGTATCGAGACTCACAGTCTGTGAATTTCTTACTCAGATAATATACGGCATGTTCCTTTCTTCCAGTCTCATCTTGTTGACCAAGCACACATCCCATGGAATCTTCCAATATAGTCAGGTACATAATCAAAGGTCTTCCTTCCACCGGAGGAATCAAAATGGGAGGTTCAAGTAAATATTCTTTGATTCTATCAAAATCTCTCTGACAATCTTCTGTCCACACACATCCTTGGTTCTTTCGGAGAAGCTTGAAAATCGGCCCACAGGTAGCAGTCATATGAGATATAAATCTAGAAATATAGTTCAGTCTCCCAAGGAATCCTCTTACTTGTTTTTCCGTCTTGGGTGCGGGCATTTCCCGAATAGCTTTGACTTTATCAGGATCTACCTCAATACCTTTCTGACTGACAATGAAACCCAGAAGTCTTCCAGAACGAACACCAAAAGTGCACTTGTTGGGATTCAGACGGAGTTTATACTTTCTCAAACGCTGGAATAACTTCAATAAATGTTCCAAATGATCTTCTTCAGTTTTTGATTTGGCAATCATGTCATCTACATACACTTCTATCTCTTTATGCATCATATCATGGAACAAAGCAGTCATGGCCCTTTGGTATGTTGCACCAGCATTCCTCAAACCAAACGGCATAACCCGATAACAAAATGTTCCCCAAGGTGTAATGAAAGCTGTCTTCTCCATATCTTCTGGTGCCATCTTGATTTGATTGTAACCAGAGAAACCATCCATGAAAGAAAAGACTTTGAACTTTGCGGTATTGTCGACCAATACGTCAATGTACGGTAATGGGAAGTCATCCTTTGGGCTAGCTCTATTCAGATCTCTATAGTCTACACACATTCGAACTTTGCCATCTTTCTTAGCAACAGGCACTATATTGGCTAACCATTGAGGATAGACCGATGTAACAAGGAAACCTGCATTAATTTGTTTTTGAACTTCTTCTTTGATCTTGTCAGCCATATCGGGACGAGTCCTTCTCAACTTCTGCTTAATCGGCGGACATTCGGGTCTCAACGGTAAACGATGCTCCACAATATTGTTGTCCAAACCTGGCATATCTTGGTAGGACCAAGCAAACACATCAACATACTCTTTGAGAAGCTCCAACATTTTCTCTTTGACCTATGGGATAAGCAATGCTCCGACCTTGACTTCCTTTTTATCTTCTTCATCACCCAAATTGATCATCTCTATAGGTTCTTCAAACGGCTGAATAGTCTTTTCATCGTGCTCAAGCAAACGGGAAATTTCATCAGGAACTTCTTCGCTATCCTCTTCTTCGGCTCTGAACACAGGGAATTCAAAGTTGGGAGGGGGCATAGGATCATTGTTTTCAATGGTTAAGTCATGGATTAATCTGCACATATGATTATGCTTTATTTTAGAAATCGATTAATATGAATGTTGTACAAATGAAACAAAATATTATTATATTTTCCGATTACTACCAATTAATTTTCAATACTATTTCCCAGAAAAAGTGAAAAAATAAAACAGTAGTGGACAAAATAACATTTTTATTCATGAGGGGAAATACTTGAAACAAAGAGCCCAGACATTTTCTCTTTTGCCTTGGGCAGAGCAAAAGGATTTATTTTCAACATAGCCCGACACAAATACTTTTCGCCTTGGGCAGAGCAAAAAAATTTTCAAAAATAAAACAAAACATTACTCAGAAATGTGCATCATAACAGGAACATCAACAGCAATCCAGTTCTGGCAAACCACTCCATGCGTTACAAAATCGGGTAAATCCTCTTCAGAATCGTCTCCTATTATAGCATCAACTTAAGGAGGAGTCGGATGGATAAAACCTGCGCTTCGGAAAACTTCTTGTATCGGACGAGTAAATATTTCATGCTTGACTCTTGTAGACACGGGATGAAAACCAAGACCTTCTCCAGACTTGTTCTCGGGCAAAGTCAACACCTGGCCCCAACCTTCAGCCGAACCACTTTCAACCACTCGTCGCGCATCCTCAAAAGAATAAATAGACGTCCCTTGCTTCTTCACTTCATTATTAGCAACAAATAGAGCTTGGAATTGGGTTCCAACATCCTCATCAGCATCAATAAAAGAGAAAGATGACAAATGGCTTACCACCATAGCCTGCTCTCCACCAATCATTACCAGTTTTCCATGCCTTAGAAACTTCAATCTTTGATGGAGCGTGGAAGTGACTGCCCCTGCATCATGGATCCATGGACGACCCAATAGGCAACTGTAGGCGGCACGAATATCCATTACTTGAAAAGTGATCTGAAAAGTATGAGGACCAATTATTATAGGAAGATCCACTTCACCAATGACAGTCTTCCTAGAACCATCAAACGCTTTGACAATTACCCCACTAGGTCTCATGGGAGCACCTTGATATGAGAGTCGAGATAATGTAGTTTTGGGCATTACATTTAACGACGAACCTGTATCTACCAACACACATGATAAAGTATCATTTCCACAACTTATTGAGATATGCAAAGCCATATTATGGTTCCTTCCCTCCTCCGGAAGCTCTTCATCACTGAACCCAAGATTGTTACACGAAGTAATATTTCCCACAATTCCATCAAATTGGTCAACCGTCACATCATGATCCACGAATGCCTGGTCCAAGACCTTCATCAAAGCTTCTCTATGGGCACCAGAATCTCTCAGTAAAGCAAGCAAAGAAATCTTGGAAGGAGTTTGCAACAGTTGGTCCACAATCTTATATTCACTTCTCTTGATGAGCTTCAGAATCTCATCGTCATCGGGATGTGGGATAGGTTCATTGGATCGGCCTATCTCAACCCTTGGTTCAACATTTCTCGCTGGAATTTCTGCCGGTATGGGCCTCCTGACTTGAACTTCTGGTCTCTTCAAAGGTACTGCTGCAAAGACACGTCCGCTTCTCGTAACTCTGCTCACATCAGCGATGTTAACAAAAGATGGCATTGTTGGTATAGGGACTTCTACCCCATTCTCAATCATTGTGGCATTATACTTATACGGTATAGCTTGGTCTGAGTTGTAAGGCACAGGACCAGGTGGATAAATGATCAAAGGAGCAACAGGTGCAGTCTGACTGTCATAAACGATCTCTACTAGTTCAGGCAAGTTGAATTGCGGTATTATAACATTCACTTCATTAACTGGATCTTTATCATGTGTAATAGTGATAACCCTCTGGTCTAACAATTTTTGAATATCCTCCTTCATAATAGGGCAATCAACCTCTCTTGAACAAAATTCACAAACATCATAATCATGTTGATGCCTAAAAAAGGCAAGTCTTCTTAAGCTCTGATGTAACCTGATCAACGAATCTCTTATGTGTTCAACTTGAAAAACTCGAAACTTTCCTGGACAACCTTCCACCATATTCACTGATGCTGCCCCATGTCGAGGAAAAGGATTATCTCTAACATTTGGGTTAACATCCTTGAAAGACAAGATACCGTTCTTAATCAACCTCTGCACGTCCGCCTTTAAAGCAAAACAAATTTCAATGTTGTGCCCCGGCGACCCTTGATGATATTCACAAAACTGATCTGCCTTGTACCACGGAGAAGTACTATTTGGTGCGATAGGAGGAGGCTTCGTCGTTATGAGGTTTTTTCTGATCAAAGCGGGGAACAACTCAGTGTAAGTCATGGGAATGGCATCAAATTGCGGTTTCCTTGGTGAACGGTTCTGGTTGTTAAATTGATAAGCCTGTTGTCGAGGCTGCTGTTGAAATGGCCGTTGCTGAGTTGGTGGGGTTTGATGAGTTGGGGTCACCATTGTTGGGCGGACAGCCGGAGTGACTGCCGCAACATGTGAGTAACCTCTCCTTGGTCTCCCTGGGAAGATTACGCTGACATCTTGTTCTTTTCTTTTTGGGAAAACACTTCCAAACTTCTTGGTACTGCTAGACGGACTTCCTTCTTTAACCAAACGTCCTTCACGAATCCCTTCCTCCAACCGCATGCCCATACTTACCATTTCGGTGAAGTCACTGGGTGCGCTGGCAATCATTCTTTCATAGTAAAAGGAACCTAAAGTCTTCAAGAATATATTTGTCATCTCTTTCTCCTCAAGAGGAGGATAGATCTGAGCAGCAATTTTGCGCCACCTCTGGGCGTATTCCTTAAAGGACTCTCTGTCTCTCTGGGACATCGCCCGGAGTTGATCTCTGTCCGGCGCCATGTCGACGTTGTACTTATACTGGCGAACAAAAGCTTCACTAAGATCGTTGAAGTTACGGATCCGAGTGCTGTCCAAACCCATATACCACTTTAGAGCGGCACCAGTCAAACTGTCTTGAAAATAGTGAATTAACAAGTCATGATCATCAGAATATGTAGACATCTTTCTCACGTACATAGTCAAATGACTCCGAGGACACGAATCACCTTTATACCTTTCAAAGTCTGGAACTTTGAATTTTGCTGGAATCTTTACATTCGGAACTAAACACAGGTCATGAGCATTCTTTCCAAACAAATCCTTCCCCTTTAACGCTCTGATCTCCCTCCGCATCTCTTGAAACTGGTCTTGAAATTCTTCCATTCTATCAAAAAGACCCAGACTTTCAGCAGGCTCGGCAAGATAAGTGGGTTCATTCATGTATGGCATAGAGTGAACCACAGGAGCGACAATTGTCATCACTGGTTGCGGGAAAGGTGCCACAGACGGGATTACAGGCGGCATAGCAGTTGTCTCTGGTTGAGGAAAAGACATAGTAGGTTGAACCAAAGGCTGCATGACAGGCTGATACCCTTCTGGCACAAAGTTATAAGGCATTCCCCACGGAAAACCTTTTGGCATCTGATGTTGAAGCGGAGAGTTGATTTGAGTCACAGATGTTGGAACGGTGACAATCTCAGAAACCACAATAGTTGAAGTCTGAATCTCAGCGACTGCAGTCGATGGCTGATTATGAGCAGCCATCAAACTTTCCACCAGCGCAGTTAGCTTTTCCATCCCGACACGAAGGGTAGCGACCTCCTCACAAAGCTCGTGGTTTTCCTGTTCCAGATCTTCCATCTTCCTCTGATGATTGGCTCGGGTATCGTATCGATGAGACAGCTTGACAATCTATCGGAGTGGAAAAAGAAACAAGGATAAGACTCTAGAAAACATGTGAAGTGGAATGTTGGATGATGCATGATATGTGATGCAAATGATAATTCATTTTAATAGTTTTTCAAGGAACTTCAATAATTTTGCACACATCAATGGTAAAGGAATTTGGAACAACAAAAACTCACTTCATTAATCAAAAGCGGTAAATTACAACTTACAACTTTGGAACAACAAAACAATAAATTACAACTTTGGGATAACAACCCAATAATAAAAGTAGTAAAATACAACTTTGGAACATGAAGTCCATAATAAAGCAGTAAATTACAACTTTGGAACATGAAGCCCATAATAAAGCAGTAAATTACAACTTTGGAATATGAAGCCCTTTTACAGAGTTTTACAAAATGACATCAGCAAAAAATAAAACTAAGAACTAAAGATCACTCAGAATCATCAGATGAAGGACCAAATGCCAACTGTATCCGGAGCTTCCTGATCTTCTCTTCATAAAAGTCTTCAATCTCTTTCTTCTCAGCTACCAGTCGATCAATGATTTCCTTTTGTGGATTAGGAACGAGAGCAACGCTTACCGAACCTTCCTTCTTTCTCTTCCTTTCACTAGCATATTTCTTCAGTAAAGCATCCTTTTGACGAAGCTTCTCATCATGATCAATGAACCAGCCGTCTTGAATAAATAACAAATCCTCCTTTTCCTTTAGTTGTCGAACCAGGACCCGATTCTCATATTCAGACATATTATACTTTCCTTTCCAAGCATCTCTCTCGGACTTCATCCTAGCCAGATTTCCTTGGTATTCTCCCATATTCTCGATAGGGATATCAACAGATGATGATGCAACGGTAGGGAATAAAGGTTTCTCAGGTTTATAGGGCATCTTGAGAGCACAAGCCCTAGCACGGACCCATTGTAGGTAAGGCTCCAAAGAAACGGCACCCATATGTCCTAACATGTCTCTCCCTTTCCTATGGATGTGGCGCCAAGCTCCTTCGATCTCCCTCTTAGCTGCCTGGTGATCTTGTCCTTCTTGTAGAAAGAAACCACTCACATGGATGTTGTTTGGCTTGTCCCTCATCGGGTATCCAAACTGACGGCGCGCGAGAACAGGATTATAGTTAATTCCACCTTTCGTACCAAGAAGAGGCACGTTAGGAAAAGCACCACAGCTATCGATGATCTTCACGTCATAGTAAGCTCGATTATACCAATCAATGTCGAAATGAGTGAGAGCCATAATTTTTGGCGCCCATCGCGGCTCCTTCTCGAGATCCCAGAAAACATCAGACCTAGGTAGATGAGAAACATACCACTGATACAGTAACTGTGCACAACAAATAATCATCCCTCCTTGATAAGATTTTCGAAGATGGATGGAGTAGTAGGTATCTCCTAGCAGCGTAGGGACCGGATTTCCGATCAAGAAAATTCGGATGGCGTTGATATCCACAAACTTATCAACGTTAGGGAACAAGAATAGACCATAAGCGAGTAGAGCAAAGACGTCCTCAAAGGCAATAGTATCTTTTATCTCAGCGAAATGACGAGCTTTCCTCAACAAAAACTGCGCAGACAAGCCTCAGATTCCCCCTTTTGTAGTCATGTTCTCCTCTATCTCTGACTTCCTCAAGTGGGTGATGGTCGCTATCTCATGAGATTTGGGTTCCTCTTCTAAGCCAGAAAAAGGAACACAGTCGGTGATCGGCAAACCAAGTATGTAGGAGTACTCTTCTAAGGTGGGCATTAACTGGTAATCCGGAAAGGTGAAGCATCGGTACAGAGGATCGTAAAATTGGACCAACGTACCAAGGATGCCTTCTTTCATCTTGCGCTTCATGAGAGGTATAATGGACCCATACTTTTTCTGAAAATCCGTCGGGTTCTTGATCTTAGGAATTAAACTCTTCAGTTCTTCAATCTCGGGCTCCTTAAAACTAAAACTTCGAGTGTTTCTCCTTCCAAATTCCATAATAATAGTACCTGAGATGTCTGCAAAAATCATTCTTAAGTTCCTTGAAAAACAAGTTTTTACAAAAAATGTTTATGGATGTATGGATGAATGATAATGCAACAGTTACACATAAGTTCACAAATATGGGGTTCAAAGGTTCAACGTTTCGAGCATGGAATCAAAGGTAAAGCCCACCCCAGGATATGTACTAATGGTTTTAATCACACCTGCAAGACAAGGTTCTAAGAGTTCCTAGAGTCTACATTCCTCCTTCGGATATTACCAATGTCTTGATTACTCAATAATTAGCAATATTCTCAAGTGAAACTCGTCCGAGCGTAGCATCGCGTAACAATTACTTCCGGATTACTCCGTTATAATCTCCGCGCTACACCTAAAAGGCCAAGATGGGTTAGGGTTCTACGGTTCTCAATTTCTCTGGCTCCCAGGTCGAAAATAATAATGTCTTCCCGATTACTCGATAAATAAATATTGCGTTCAAAAGGGCCTTCCACTGAGTGGGGGATTTCATGCCTCCTTCTTCGGGATTACTCCCTCAAAGTTAACATGACTATACCGCCCGTCCTATTCTTAAGTGTAACTTAATCCGGGTATAGGATTAGTCCTTTGCAAAAAACCCAAACAACCCCAATTTAAACACATAATCAAACAAATCAAATAATAATAAAACAGATAAAACAAACTAGGCTTAACCCACTTAGGGATGGACCAGCAAGAGGTCAATCTTTCCTCAGCAGAGTCGCCATTTTCTGTAGCAATAAAAAATGTAGCGGGGTGAATCGGAGATCGAACTATTAATTAATTCGTCTCACAAAAGCAAGAGTCGCCACCGCGCTTTATTATTTCCAAGGGAAAAGGGAAAAGAGCGAAATAAAACCCTAAAGTATGCAATGTAAAATAATACTTTTAAAAGTAATGAAAATACAAGGCGTTTTGAAAAGAGGTCTAGAGTTCGGGGGTTGGTTATACAAGGGGGAGGTATTAGCACCCAATGTATCTATAGTATTCTATAGGAACCTTTTGAAATATCTGTTTATTAAAATGTTTGTTTGATTAAAAATAAATTGTTTTGGCCGAAAATGGGTATGGATGAGTTTTTGAAGATACGAAGACCTAATGTCGAAGTTTTGACTTAAAAGGTGTGAGTTTTTTTTTTTGAAGAAATTGGATATTTGGGAAAATTATCCTATGTTTTTAATGAATGAGGGTATTCACACGATGTTTTTTTTTTTGATGACATAAAGTCGACAAAAAATTAGACAATTCCCTTGGATTAGAAGCAAACAAATTAAAAATAAGATGAACATCACAATATATGTAATCAAGAATTTGCAAGAAAATAAATTTAAACGAACAAATTAATAACAAGAAAGGCAATGAAATGTTTAATTCGAAAAGATTAAGACGATTAAAAAATAGAGAGAAGATAACCAATTTTCTAAAGAAGATAAATTACTAAATTAATTCTAAACAAAAAAAAATTAAAATTAAGATCATGAAATTTCTAAATTACATCTAGACTAAGTTAAAGTTCTAAGATTTATTAAAATTAAAATTCTAAAAGTTACTAAATTTAATCTAAAGTAAATTAATTCTAAATTACTAAACCATATCTAATATAAACTAAATCAATATCTTTGGGGAATAAGACTAAAGAGCTGAAAACGGAAAAAACAAAAAAAATGTCCAGCACGGAATTGAACTCGAGTCTTTAAAGTTGTTGTACCCAAAGCCTAGCCAATCGAACTGTTCACTTATTCATTAATTATTATGTTTTTTTGAAACATAAAGAAAAAAAAAAGGTTGAGTTATTGGGCCAATAGCCCATTGGACCGACCCGGTTTTTAGGATGAGAGGAAGAAAAATTGGGAAACCCTAAACTAAAAAGGTGCCGCTGTTAGTGTTAATTGGGAATAGAGACAACAAATTTTATAATTATTGCTGTTAAACGCTTCTTCTGTGTTGTTCCTTTCGATTTCACAAACTGACCATCATGAATGAAAAACCTTTCCAGCACACCCTCCTCCAAGAACAAGAGATGACTATCTTGTTGGAAACCCTGATATGGAGGGATAGAGTATAACGCGATTCTGATCGTGTTACAAATGCCGGTGTCGCAGTTTGGTCCATGAGCGGCGGTGAATCTGTGGCGAGCAGTGGTTCTAGCACCGACGGTGTTGAGGATGTAGAGAGGGCTGTCGGCGAAGGAAGTGAGAGAAACCAAAAGAGTTGAAAACGGAGTTGAGTGTTTGTTGTTCTGGGAGAGGCAAGAAAGTTTGGATCGATGGGTTTTTTTTTTGTTATCATGAGGACCAATGCGCCGAATCGAGAGATTGAAAGAGTTTTTTTTGTTGTTGTTTCATCAAGTTTCGAGAGAGGGAGAGTCTATTATGTTCAGCAAAATGGTTGGTAACAGGGACGGTGGAGAAGGGGAAACAAAGATGGTGATGGAACTTGGTGAGAGGTTGAATCGGTGGGGGTTGTTAGCTTGCATGTGGATCCGTTGATTGCTACGTAAAAGGAAGTTTGTTGTTCATAGTTTAGGTCAGATCCACAAGCTGCTGAAGGTTAATTACAGATTGAAGTTGAAGTAAAGTTAATGTTTTGTTTTTACAAGGTTTTAACCCTATGTGTTTTTTATGTGTGTCTCTTTGTTTCAGGTATACACGATGGAGCATGAGGGGAGTAGTTCAGACAAGTAGATGAAGGTGACAGTGAATTTGGGTTTAGAAAAGGGTTATGGGTTTGTTTGTTTTGTTATTGCAGGGAGGTTGTATGTAGGTTGGTGTATAATATAAGTTTATGCAGAATAATGAATGGAGATAGATAGTGAGTTTTGTGGTTTTGAGGTGGTGATAAGTCGGTTTTGCAGCAGGGTTTGAAGGTGCATGGAGTATGAATGTGATGAAGGGCTTAGAGGTGCTGAGAGTTATGATCCACAATAAAAAGGTAAGACAAACAACAACATACCCTTCATTAATTCGAGTTTCTATAACTTTAGACTTATAAGTTTCTATGTTCAATTATTCAGCTGAGCAGTGATATGAAGATAATGTAAGCACAACACCTCAGCTTTAAGGAGTACTAAATCAATATTAGTTTTACTTTGAGCTTTTCATCGGTGTATTAATCAGATTCAAAAAAATGGATTCTCTGAAGCAAACAATAGATAACAATGCATATCAGGTAAAACATGTCTTCGAACTTTTCATCTCACCATCAAAGCCTTATCCTACTTAAATGAAATCTACTTATGGACTGATACAAAATGCAGGTCAAGTTGAAGCTCAAAGATAAAATACTCAAAATGGTGGAGTTGTATTACCTGAAAGAAAATCCCAGATCCCAGTTGCTTCACTTGAGTAAGTTCCCTTTTTGTTCTTTAGGCTTTCTTGATTCTTACAATTAAAAAAAATCTCTTTGTTCCTCTCGAATTTTTTTTCTCAAAAAAAGGTCCCTCCTCATTGTGATAAAGCTCTAAATTATATAGTCTAAAGATTAAAATATTGAGTCCATTAAGAGCAATTCTGATCTATGCTTTATGGATGTAAGAATGTCTAACAATTTTTGTGCAATCTGGCCTAGCTTGACAGGTTTTTGGCATCTTGCAGCAGGGTTGATTTGGACCTGTCTTCCATATTCTGCCAAATGAAATTCCCGTTTTTACTATTTTGGCCAGTTTGACAAGTACTTCGCTAACAGGCAGCACAACAGTTTTATTTTGTGGGCAGCAGGCTTGGAGTGTAACAAACAATAAGGACTGGTTTTCCATGCTCAAAAATATGGTTTTGGGACCACAATTTTATTGGACATAAAAATAAATAAACAAAGACAATAGTAATAATAATGATAAAAGGTAATTTGTTAGTAATACAAAAATAGAATAATAATAATAATAATAATAATAATAATAATAATAATAATAATAAGATACAAATAAAATTAATTTTATTTTAATTTTAATATTAATTCAGTTTTAAACTTGAATTAAAATTAGAATCAAATCAAAATCAATATTGGATTAAAAGAAACTAAAACTATAATGACTAAAAATAATCAAAAAATGTAAAAATAAAGGAAAAAAGATATTAACTACATTTTTGAGATTTTCTTTGGATTAACATTTATACTAAAACATGAATCTAAATGGAACCAATAAAACTATATTAATTTTTTATATTTTTTGTATTAAGAATTGCGAATTTAAAATACTATAATGCTAATTATAAATATTTTTGTGATTTTTCTAATAATGCGTTTGTAAAAAATGACATGAACTAAAATACATATTTTTTAGATTTTCTTCAAATAAGACAAAAAATGATAAATAAAAGACGAAAAAATATGCGCTATGTACGATTTGGTAAAGGTTGGACAAAACATGATCAAATTTCATTAAATTCATGAAGCGACTTCTAACGTTTTCATTCTTTCGTGGCATTTCAAAAATAAATCAGCTCTTGACTTCTAAAGAAAAGTTGTAGTTGTTGTCAAGGAGAACCATGTGTAAAAGAACCACTAAAAAAATGTCGAAATTCGAAGAAGTTATGAATTTTGAAATCTGACCCGAGAAAATGGCAAAAATAGGTCGAATCGCTTGTGAACGCTTGCTATGTAATAATGCAGATGAGAGGTGGTATCTTAGGTCAAAATTTGGGGTATGACAGAGTCTCTTCGTGGCAAAGAGATCTCCTTGGTTAAAGTTGTTTGGATAGGAGCAGCTGGTGAAAGTGCGACGTGGGAGTTAGAAAGCAAGATGCGGGATTCTTATCCCGAGCTTTTCGAGTCAGGTAATTTCGAGGATGAAACTTTTATAAGTGGGGGAGAGTTATAACGCCCTGTTTTAATTAATATTATATTATATTAATATTTTCGAATTACCGTTTGATGTTTATTTTTGCGACGAGAATATTTAAATTAACCGATATATCTGTTAATATATTCGGTGACGTTTTATTCGGTCCGGTATTTGTTTTGAGGGACCAATAATTATTTTATTCGGTCAGGTATTTATTTTGAGAGGCCGGTAATTATTTTGTTCGGTCCGGTTTTTATTCCGTTCGGTTCAGTAAAATATTATTCGGACCGATATTTAAGTATTCGGAGTTATTTTAATTATTTGGAGTTATTTTGATTAAGTGGTCTTTTGAATTATATTTTGGGTTAGTAAGACTAGTGGAGGGTAGTATGGTATTTTTATGTTGTCTTAAGACCAAAATCCAAACAAAAGCATTAGTTATTGTTTTATGAGAGATAGAAGTATCATAACACAACACACTTAGAGAGAACTAGAGAGAGTCTTGGAGGAAGAGAAGAACAAGAACACAAAGCTTGAATTTTGGGTTGGTTGGAATATCAAAAATCATTCAAACATCTAAGGTAAGGAGTTTCATTTTTCAATGCTTATAGTTAGGGTTTGATTTTGTATATTTTGATTTGGGATAAAATTGATGTTAGGGTTCATGAGATTTGTTGAGATAAATTAGGAGAATTAATTTAGGTGTTAGTGTTGTGGGATTATTGTTATGTTAATAGAAATTAAATTAAAAAACTAATTTATATTAATTAAATTAAGTTAAAAGTATGCATAGCAGTAAGTATAGTTAAGTTTACTAAAGAATGCAGTATAGTTTAATGAACTAAGCATAGCGGTATGTTACGTTTCAATAGTTATTAGCTGTATGTATAATAAAAGTTAGGCTTCTAAAATTAAACTAACAGTAGTAATTGAAATGAAGTTTAGTAATTGAAATGAAGTTTAGAAGAAAAAAAACAAAATGTAATATGCAGTATAGAAATTTATGAACTAGCAGTATAAAATAAGCTTAGTAAACTTAAAATAGCAGTATAATTATTATATTAATTTTAGAAAATTAATTAATTTATGTTTTGTTTTTCTTAATTTAATATATTAAATATTTATATTAATTAAATACAAATATGACATAAGTTATCCGATTTAATTTGGAACCCGATCATGTTCCGATTTCCCGATTTCGGAAATTTCGGCGACGGAGCAAGTTGCTCCGAATTTAACGAAAATTGACGTGATAGCTAATTTTGACGTGTACAACATCGTGGTGAGGTTAGTTTTTCGAGATTACGAGTTTTTAACGGATCCACCCGAAATAAGTCAATTTACGGTTAATTTGAAATGGGTTGCGTTTTAGTCGGTTTAAGTCGCGTATGGACAATCCGATTTCGATGTTAATAATTATGATTGATGCCGATTATTATGAGTGACATTCGCGACGATTATTGATGTTTGACTATTTTTCCGTGTTTGAAATTTAGTGAATTATTTGATAATGATGTGGTGTGATTAAATATGATGTTTGCGACGGTTTATTTATAATGAATACTTGATGATATGCGATGCAATGATATGTTTATCTTGATATGGATGAATATGGCAACGTGGGTTTTATACCAATTTTGATGTGCGATGATGATGTTTTGTTGTGTCGTGTTTGCGATGTCGTGTTGTCAAGTCACACACATTGCATTGGCGACGAGGGCTTTTATGCCAAGTGACAAGGGCTTTTATGCCAAAGCGACGATGGGCTTTTATGCCGAATGTCCCTAATTATGGACAAAGCGACGGGTACCACATGCATAACATAGTCGTGTCTCATGGAGTCAGTTATGTTTATTTTTTAGTCTTTTGGCGTTGAGTTTTATTTCATGGCTTATGATGAATTGCGATGATATATGATACTTTGTTTTGTGATGATTTTTGTGTTGAACATAAAGTGAATATGATGCGATAATTTCATGATGAGTAAGTGATGAATATAACATGACAATAAAGCGACGATATGAGTTTATGGCGATGAAGTTTATGTCTTATTTTGGTATGATTATGATGATTACGTAACGAAATTAAAGTGTTGATCTTATACACTAAATGATGATTTTAAAGTATTTGAGATTTGATATTTGTTGACATATTATTATTAATCTATATCATTTATGATTCCAAAACTATTTATATATTTTATCATGCCTTTAATTATATGTTTTGGAGTATCTCACCCTTTACTTGTTTCGTCGTTGCCTTTATATTGGTAACGTGCATGTGATCCGTGAGGATGATGAGGATTAGCTCGAGTCTCTTTATTTTGAGTCGCTCTGCTCTGATAGTAGTAACACTCGGGATTTAGGCGACATTATTATTTTGATAGGATAGTTTATGTATACTATCTTATAACTTTATGTATTGATGATAACATGATGATACGTACATTTTGTGAACACATCCGCTGTGTTGTGATTAGTCATATGTTTATATGATGATTTATATTGTGAATCGGTATATCCGACTTTTGATTTTGTGATGTGCATTATAATGCAAAGTGAAGAAAAACACGAATATGTGATACCTCAATTTATGTTTGGGTGAAATTTTGAAACTCTGATTTTATTATTAATTACGAGGGGTAGAATTGGGGTGTTACAACAAGTATAGGCATCTAGAATAACGGTTAAGTGCAATGGAAATCCAAAAAGTTCCTGGATTGGACTTTGAGGAGTTAGGATTAGTATCGGGGATTGTCATTCCTCCAAAATTCAAAGCCCCGGTATTCGCCAAATATGACGGAGTTTCATGCCCCAAAATGCATCTCTGGTCCTATGTGAGGAAAATCCAGCCCCATACCGCTGACAAGGATTTATAGGTACACTTCTTCCAAGACAATCTGTCTGGAAATCAACTTGATTGGTTTTATCAGTTAAAAAGAGCTAATGTTCATAACTGGGAAGATCAGGCTGCTGCCTTTTACAAACAATACCAATACAACACTGATCTTACGCCTACCCATACTCAACTCCAGAGTATGGCCATGGTTTCAAGTGAAGGCTTCAAGGACTATGCGCCAAAATGGAGGAACTTAGCAGGAAAGGTCCAACCTCCCCTATCTGAAATAGAATTAGTAGACATGTTCTTGGGCATCTTGTCTGGTCCCTTCTTTAATCACTTGATTGGGAGTTCATCGGCAGGTTTACTGAATTAACATTGACCAGAGAAAGGGTGGAAGCCGGGATAAAGAACGGGAAAATTCAAAAAGATGTATCCTTTGCTGCTGTAAGGAAGCCATTCATCGAAAAGAAAGAAGTGGTTGTTGTTTATCCTCAGGGAAATCAAAATAGGGCCGAACGTCGTCCAATGGTGGGGGCTGTTATGATTCCTAAACTTGTGCCTGATCAGCAAAGAAACAACCAACCAAAAATGGAAAGACCAGTCAGACAATTCACCCGAATTAATATGACATTATCTCAAGTAATGCCACATTTGTTAAGATCCAACCTAGTGACTTTGAAAGAAGCTCTAAAGAATCCTAACACGACCTCTCCTCACTATTATCCCAATGCCCGTTGTGCATACCATTCTGAGAGTCCCGGCCATGACACTAACAATTGTTGGGCTCTAAAAAACAAAGTACAAGACCTTCTTGAAGCCAAAGAGATTGAATTCGATGCGCCAGAAAAGCCCAATGTCATTTCTGCCCCTATTCCCAAACACGACCATAATACCAACGCCATTGAGGAAGATATGTTTGTTACTTCAGTTGATGAACTTATGACCCCACTCATGACTATCAAAAATAATTTGTTGATTGTCGGTGTATTCCTAGGCTGTGATGAAAGTTGTCGTCTCTGTTTGTCTTCACCAACCAGTTGTCCTTTGTTAAAAGCAGGCGTTCAGTGCCTAATAAATAACAAAGAAATTTTATTCGAGAAGACTTCTATTCCGACTGTTTCTTATAATGATGTTTCCATCATTACCATTTCCGACAATTCTTCCAGGGTCTCCACCAAAAGATCGTTAGAATTACATCAGTTCCAAAAGTAGCTCCTTTGATAATTACAATGCCTGGACCAATCCCGTATTCGTCAGACATAACCGTACTATGGAATTATGGAGGGGATGTCTACTACCACAGTATCAAGCAAGATTGGCCAGCTGCTGAATATTCAAGTTCTGAGAAAGTTAACTCTGATATCAGTAATATTATAGGGACTAGCAAGATTACCCGTAGCGGAAGGATATTCTCTCCAGAAATTGCTCCCCCAAAAGAAGTTTCAGGACCCGTAATCATTCGTGTCGTTGTTGCTCCTCCAAAGGTTATTCCCAGTCCTGAAAATACTCCTGCTGACAAAGTTGTTACAATCCCTGTTATCACTCCACTAACACTCCTGCTGCCGAGTCAACCGAGAGTCGAGGTAAAGGTATTATGATTGAGCCTGTCCGGACAAAGGCACAATCATTGGCTATCCCTGAGACCTCCCGGAAAGAGATGGAGGAAATTCTAAAGATCATAAAAAGAAGCGACTACAATGTAGTCGAGCAACTGGGGCAAACTCCATCAAAAATTTCCATGATGGCTTTATTACCATGTTCTGAGGCTCATGCAAAGGCCTTGGTAAAATTCCTCAAAACTGCCCATGTACCCTAAGAAACATTTGTCGATCAATTCCAAGACTGCGTAGCCAGCTTGATTGCAGATAATGGTTTAGGTTTCTCAAATGCTGATTTAACGCCAAGAGGGAGGAAGCATAATGAGGCATTAGATGTCTCAGTGGGATGCAGAGGCACAACCTTGGCTAATGTTTTGGTGGACACTGGTTCGTCTCTGAATGTGTTTCCTAAAAAGGCTCTTGATAGGCTTGACTTTGAGGGATTGACATTGAAACCGAGCAACATAGTAGTGAGGGCGTTTGACGGCTCAAAAGGAATGTGCATGGGGAAGTGGATATCCCCATAAAGGTTGGAACCCAAACATTTGATTCAACTTTTTATGTAATAGATATTCACCCTTCATATTCCTGCTTGCTAGGCCGACCATGGATTCACAATGCTGACGCTATTACTTCTACGTTGCATCAAATGTTGAATTATCCCATCCAAGGGAAGATCATCACCATTCATGGAGAAGAAGAGTATATGGTCAGCCATCTAAATTCCTTCATATATATGGAGTTAGATGGTGAATTTATTGAAACTCCATTCCAGGACTTTGAAGAAGTCCCGCAAGATATGGCAGTAACCAAGGTTGTGTCTCAAACTCCCAAGATCGCAAGGCCTCCACTCAAGATGTCATCCTTGAAGGATGCCAAGGCAGTGATAGAAAAAGGTGGGTGCACTATTTGGGGACAACTCCCAGATATCCTATAAAAATCTGACAAATTTGGTCTGGGTTTCACTTCAGGTGCCCAGAAAGTTGTACATCGCGCTCGTGCCAGAGGACCACCCTTGAAGATCAGAAACCGCGAAGTCAATGCAGTAGAGGATGATGAAGACAGCTATGACTTGGAGGATTGGATTTTCCCAATTGTCAGTGGAGGGCTCAGCAATTGGGAGGCTAGAGATTTTGTCCCGATCACTTTTATCCCACAGTAATTTGTCTTTACATTTTGTTGGATCTGTAATATTAAAACAATTCAGACTCTTAAAACCTTGTGCCTTACCTGAGGCACAATGGTCCATTTGTAAGGGTTATTATCTCATTTCCATATGACATCAATGAATCATGGACGTTTTTGCATACAAACTTTGTGCTCATTATTTTTTCTTTTTACATTTTTATTTCTTTCAAAGATAGCTATACTCTTACACACACTCACACTCACAATGCAGGTCTACATCCATTCGGGATCCTATGGGTAACGGATCTGTTATGACTTTTTGTGACTCTGAAAATCTAATCTACCAAGCCTAAGACGAAGGTGAGGAAGATTGTGAAGTACCAGGGGTACTCGCCAGGTTACTGCAACAAGAAGAGAGGACCATTCAGCCCCACGAGGAACTAGTAGATACAATCAACCTAGGTACCGAAGAAGACAAAAGGGAAGTCAAGGTGGGTGCCAATCTGGAACCCAATGTCAAAGAGCGTCATATTCAGTTGCTACACGAGTATGTTGATATCTTTACCTGGTTGTATGAAGATATTCCAGGACTTGATGCAGATATCGTAGTACATCGTCTACCTACAAAAGAAGACTTCCCACCGGTAAAGTAAAAGGTTCGTCGCATGCGACCAGACATGTCAGAGAAGATCAAAGTGGAAGTCATGAAACAATTCAACACCGGGTTCTTGGTCGTTACTTCCTATCCGCAATGGGTCGCCAATGTTGTTCCCGTGCCCAAAAAGGACGGCAAGGTACGAATGTGTGTGGACTACAGAGATTTGAATAAGGAAAGCCCTAAGGATGATTTCCCACATCCCCACAATTGATATTCTAGTTGACAATACGGTGCAGTATAAAGTGTTTCCCATCATGGACGGTTTCTCAGGCTACAACCAAATCAAAATGGCGCATGAGGACATGGAGAAAACAACCTTTGTCACACAGTGGGGCACATTCTGCTACAAAGTTATGCCATTCGGACTGAAGAATGCTGGGGCAACCTATCAGCGTGCCATGGTAGCTCTATTTCACGACATGATACATCACGAAATAGAGTTCTATATGGACGACATGATAGCTAGATCTCAAACAGAAGAAGAGCATCTTGATCATCTACAAAAACTCTTTGAGAGACTAAAAAAATACAAGCTGAGGTTGAACCCAAATAAATGCACGTTTGGGGTGAGGTCTGGTAAACTCCTAGGCTTTATTGTCAGCAATAAAGGTATTGAAGTAGATCCGACCAAGGTGAAAGTGATACAAGAGATGTCTGCTCCTTTTACTGAGAAGGAAGTTAGAGGATTCTTGGGACGTTTGAACTACATTGCCAGATTCATTTCTCACCTGACAACTACTTGTGAACCAATCTTCAAATTATTGAAGAAAGATTAAGTAGTCAAATGGAACGATGAATGCCAAACTGCTTTCGACAAGATCAAAGAGTATCTGCAAGAGCCTCCTATTTTGATACCACCAATCGAGGGAAGACCATTGATCATGTATCTAGCTGTTTTAGAAAATTCAATGGGGTGTGTGTTGGGACAGCATGACGAGTCTGGCCGAAAAGAGCATGCTATTTATTACCTGAGCAAAAAGTTTACCGACTATGAAACAACATATTCACTGCTCGAGAAAACTTGATGCGCTCTGGCATGGGCTGCTCGCCGGCTAAGACAATATATGCTGACCCATACTACCTTGTTGATATCTAAAATGGATCCGATAAAGTACAACTTCGAGAAACCTGCCCTCTCTGGGAGAATAGCGAGATGGCAAATGATCCTGACGGAATATGACATACAGTATACTACCCAGAAAGCAATAAAGGGCAGTGTACTAGCTGATCACCTTGCTCACCAAGCTGTGGAAGACTACTAGTCCGTCAAGTTCGAATTCTCAGATGAAGATATGATGATAGTAAACAACTATGAAGAATTCAGACCATATGACAGACCTGAACAAGGATCCCGATGGACCCTGGTTTTTGATGGGGCGTCCAACGCACTCGGCAATGGTATTGGTGTTATACTCATATCTCCTGAAGGTTGTCATACTCCCTTTACGGCAAGACTCTGCTTCAATTGTACAAACAAAATGGCAGAATATGAAGCGTGCATATTTGGTCTCAAAGCTGCCATAGATTTGGGGATCAAATCCTTGAATGTATTCGGAGATTCAGCTTTGGTCATTAGCCAGATCAAAGGGGAATGGGACACCAAATACCCTAACCTTATCCCTTACAAAGAACATGTTTTGACATTTCTCCCACATTTTGAGAAGATTACCTTCGAGCATTTCACGCGAGAAGAAAATCAGCTAGCAGACGCACTAGCCACAATGTCATCTATGTTTAAACTTAAATGGGATAACGAGGCTCCCCAGATCACCATTGAACGAATGGATGAACCAGCACACTGTCACGAGATTAATACTGAAGAAGTAGTTGACCAACCTTGGTTTCACGAAGTCAAGAGGTATCTCGAAACCCAAGAATATCCAGAAGGAGCTTTAGTAAATGATAAGAAGCTCTTAAAGAGATTCTCTGCTAAATACTTCCTTAGTAATGGCATTCTTTACAAACGCAACCATGACTCTGTGTTACTTCGGTGTGTAGACAAGGTTGAAGCTGAAAAGATCATGGCTGAATTACATAAAGGCACTTTTGGCACCCATTCTAGTGGGCATACGATGGCAAAGAAAATCCTATGGGCAGGCTATTACTGGTCTACCATGGAAGCAGATTGCTATCAACACTCTCGAACCTGCCATAAGTGTCAGATCTATGCTGACAAGGTGCACGTACCTCCGGTTCCTCTGGATGTTTTGATGGCTCCTTGGCCCTTTTCTATGTGAGGGATTGATATTATTGGGTAAATCAATCCAACAACCTCCAATGGACACCGCTTCATCTTAGTGGCCATTGACTATTTTACGAAGTGGGTTGAGGCAGCCTCCTTCGCTTCCGTCACCAAGAATGTTGTCGCCTGGTTCATCAAGCAGAATCTCATATGTCGTTACGGTAACCTGGAGAGGATCATCACAGACAATGGAATGAACCTGAACAATACTATGATAATCGCCCTGTGCGAGTAATTCAAGATCCAGCATCACAAGTCTTCCCCTTACCGGCCGAAGATGAATGGTGTTGTCGAAGCCGCGAATAAGAACATTAAAAAGATCATACAGAAAATGACAGTCACATACAAAGACTGGCATGAGATGCTACCATTCGCTCTCCACGGGTATCGTACCATAGCTCGCACATCAACTGAGGCAACACCCTACTCTCTAGTATACGGCATAGAGGTTGTTTTGCCTATTGAGGTCCAGATCCCTTCTCTGAGAATTATGAAGGATGCAGGGCTGAATAAAGAGGATTGGATCCAGACTCGACTTGATCAACTAAACTTGATCGATGAGAAAAGGCTTTTTGCTGTCTGTCATGGTCAAATGTATCAAAAACAGATGATCAAGGCTTTCAACAAAAAGTTCAGACGCCAAGTGTATCAAGCGCATCATACTGCCGCAAGGTGATCCCAGGGGAAAATGGACTCCTACATATGAAGGAACGTTTGTAATCAAAAGCACATTCTATGGTGGAGCAATGATTCTGACCACCATGGATGGCAACGACCTGACGCACCCTGCGAACACAGACATAGTCAAAAGATACTACGCATAAGAGACCCTCTAGGTTGACACACCTAGGCAAAACAAGGGCATCCCGGCGAACCAAAAAGGTTCGGGCAAAAATTAGGGATAAAACAAAAAAAATTTGTACACCCGGTAAGTTGAAAACCCGAAAGGGTGGCTTGGGCAAAAAAGGGTATCTCGGTGGACTGAAAACACGAAAGGGCAGTCCAGGCAAAAGTTAGGGAATTAAAGCGTATGACTATGTCCCGTTGGATCACCTTATAGACAACCTGAAAAACTCAACGGTTCTGATCAATTCAATCAACTTCGGACAAGGAAACAAATAGACAAGATGCTCAGAGATACGAAGGCTATAGCAGAATAGGAACCCCATGGGATTATTGCACATAGCTATCTTTTCTTTGTGTCAAAATTTTCATTTTTTACGACAACATTCTCTTACTAGAATGTTTGTCTCATTGTACAAAAATACTTACTCAAAGTCAATACAAAGATATCCCTTTGAAGGTGCAAAACTATCTGTTTTTCTTTACTCTTGTGTTTTGTTTACAAAAATGTCCAATGATTTCTTTTTGAACATATGCATTTGAACATAATTACTGTTTACAAATAAACAAAACAAAAAGACAATCATTGATGGCTTTAAGAGGTAGGCAAATATTTCTAAGTTATCTCCGTAAAAATTCCCGAAGTGTGCAGTTTAATCCCTAGCAAAACAAAGCTTCCAATTATCAATCCCCAGTAGAAGTCGTTCAATTTCTCCGGATTCCTCAACAGGATTTTACAAACAGTACACGGCATTTCCCTTACAATAGAGTTTATTTCTTTAAGTGGAAATTCTTCAAACTTCACAACATGAAGACTTACACTCCATATCCTCAGCAGTGGTCAGGGATTTATTTTCCCCAATCCAACAACAGGGCAGATAATTAGCTAACATACGCATACATCACATCCATATATCATAAACATTGATAACATGAATGCATTATACCATGCATTTAATACCACATGGAATTGCATATTAGCTAACATTATACCCTTTTCAGGATTAAGTTAATCAACAGCTACCATTAACGGTGTTCAAAGTTTTTCAGATACGCTCCAGACACGGATGTCATTCTGATACTCATTCAGAGTCCACTTTTCAAATGCATTTCAGATATGCTCCAGACACGGGTGCTATTCTGATGCTCATTTAGATTCAACCTTCAGATACAGTTCAGATACGCTCCAGACACAGATGTCATTCTAATACTCATTCAGAATCTCTTTCAGATACAGTTCAGATACGCTCCAAACACGGGCGCCATTCTAATACTCATTCAGATTCAACTTTCAGATATAGTTCAGATACGCTCCAGACACGAATGTCATTCTGATACTTATTCAGAGTCCACTTTTCAGATGCAGTTCAGATATGCTCCAGACACGGATGCCATTTTGATACTCATTCAGATGCAATTTTCAGATACAATTCAAATACGCTCCAGACACGGACGCCATTCTGATACTCATTTAGACTCTCTTTCAGATTCAACAATCACTTTTGGATGGCATCTACAATCCCATATCCAACAAATTTCTATCATCCCTCCAAATGGCATCTTTAAGCCCATTCCCTCTACCATCACATCATCGAGTGCAAATTTTTGGTCACTCTAGTGTCCAATCATCTTCCACCTTCGAGTCACGAATGGCGAAACTCGCCAATCTAACTCTCCAGGTTTAATAAGATTGAACTTGGGAAGCTGTTGTACCCTAAAATTTTCCCTCTCATTTTTCAAAGAATTTTCTTACAAGATCTCCTTTGGCTCAAGACTGCATTAGGGTTGATCAGCTCAAGACACCTCCTTAAGCACTGATGACCAAAATTAGTGTTTGAGTTTGAACAAGGATTTTTGAACTTCCAATGCCCCATATGACTTTCATGGATCATTATGGATCCCCAAGATCACTCATGTCAAGTCTCAAACCTTAGATCACACTTTTGCTCAGTCAATTGAGCAGTTGACCTAAAAATCAATTGTATTGGGGAAAAAGTAAACCATGGCCAATTTACAGTAAAACTTCATAATTTTTTATCCACATCAACATTTTTAACTCATATGTATCATTTGATCAATTTTGGACCAGAATTCCTCAAGAAATTTGATTAAATCTTCAAAAGGGCAAAATGGTCAAAATTAGGGTTTTGACTGAGAAAGTGAAATTTCTGATTTTGACCTAGTAAATGATAAATTGGTTTAAGGCATGATCTCAAGAGTCAAATTGCATTATCTTGACCTAATAATATGGTTTAAAACATTGCAAATCCATTGGATTGACAGATGAATTTTTCAATCAACTGATCAAAAGTCAACTGTATACTGAAAAGTCAAACTTTGACTTTTTGGTAAAAATCAAATGCCAAAGATCATAATTCATCAAAATATGTCAAAATATTAAACGTATTCATCAAGAAATCAAAAGGTTAAGATTTCATTTTGAAAAGTCAAAATTTCTAAACTTAGAAATTTTTCCAAGTGTTGGAAATTGTTATTTTTTCATAACTTTGAGCAAACTTTTCACCATGATGCAAGATGATTCAAGAGAAACTTCCAACATGAAAGTTGTATATCTCCATTAAATCTATAACTTTTCTTTACACAACTCCTTCCAAAAGTGCTTGGATCTCAAGTTATAAGTTTATGAACATATGGTCATGAAACAAAACACTTAGTGAAATTTTGCCCTAACTTCATGGCACTTTTTCATATAGTTCCAATGGGAATCATCAAAAGAAATTCAAAGATGAGTTGTAGAGCAAATTGCAAGCTTTCCAAAATGTTCAAGAACTCCTTGATATCATTCTTGAGTAGGGAGAATCGAAGAGATGAAGTTAGGGTTTTATCACTTTAATTACAAGTCATTTTTGTGATGAACCTTATTCAAAATTCAAACTATGCTGCACAAACACTACTTTTCAGGCCTCAAAATTGTTAAGCACTCCATAATTAATGGTTTACACAACTGTTAGAGGTCTCACTCCAAGCATTCAATGCATGGACATGCTTTATATCCATTTTTGGAATAAAGGTTACATTGCCATTTTGATAAATTGACTTTTTGTACAAAACTTGTTCTTGAGCCTTGCATGTGTTCTCTTCTGATCAAACAAGTCCTATAACTCATGAGAAATGGTTTAGACACTTACAATCACCCAGCTCATGCTTGTACCTCCTCTTGAAACTTATTTCCCTCTTTTCTTCAAAATCAAGTAACCTAGCCAGAAGGCTTAAAACTTATACTTCTGACTTGCCAATGCACTCCAATCCTTTTTCTTATAGATACACAAAATTTATTTGCACCAAACACACGAATGCTCATGCCCTGAAAAGACCTAGAACTCAGAATCACATTCCATACCTCCATTTTCACACAAACAGACCAAAAACATGAAACTCATAATCTACTCGTGCGTTTCTTGGCCTTTTGGTTTCTAAAGCTTCTAAACATCATATAGAACTGATCCCACACCCTGTTACAGAACTGTAACACCATTAAAACCATCCTCCATTTTCAAAAACAGAGCTCTGCATATTGACTTCTCCAGACCATTTCAGCCATCCATTGCTCCATCTAATCATTGCATTAGCTTCCCGGGACCTCAAGGAAGCTAACCTGATCATCACCATCACTTGAAACAAGCTCAAACTCAAAACACGATTTCCAGTTTTGAGGTAAGTTTTCTTAACTTTGAATTCTTTATACAAGCATCATTAATGATTTATTTGTGAATAAAACATGTAGATATCATTACCCTGAAGCTAACCATGTCCATAGTTTCCATTAATTTTGCTTGAGTTTAGAGAATTTTGAGACTGGAATTTCTGAGATTTTTAGAGTTCAGATTATGACCATTAAAATTCATGCTTATCTTTGATCTATAGTTTTAATGTTTTAGATTTCTAAAATCGTGAGGAAATTTGCTACAAGTTTCATGTTTACAGTTTTCATTTTTGATGAGAAATGAGCAAGTTACAGTTGGTCTGGCTGGAGGTTGAAGATGAAGTCATCAGGGCGCATTTTGCATCATATATTTATTGTTTTTCTTATGTTAACGGATGTATAGCCACCCCAGTGGTAGAAGCGCAGGCCTGTAACCTTTGGGACCTGGGTTCGAGCACCAGTGGTACCCTTTTGATTTTTCATACATTTTTACATTCTGACTTCCTCTTTTTTGCAGGGCGTTGGGCCTCCTTGGGCCCTTTTTGTTTTTATTTTTACTTGTTAACCCCCTATTTCACTTATACGCCCCTGGCCCAGTTTGTTTTATTTTATTTTTTTATTATTTCATTTTACTTTCTTAAATATTTTTCCTAATGTTAAAAAAATCATAAAAAAATACAAAAAAATAATTATATTTTCATTTTAATTTAGTTTATTTTATTTTTCTCACAAAAACTTTTTTATTTAACTATACTTTATTTATTTTTACTAACTAGTCTTGTAAATTTAATTTAAAACTAGGTTATTATTTATTTCCTTTTACACTAATTAAAATATATTTATTTTAATACAAAAAAGGCCAAAAATATTTTACAACACCATATATTATTTTCAAGACAAAAATACAAAAATACTTTTCTTAAACTTAATTTATTTTAATCAATTAATAGACTTAGGGTTTTATTTAAAATCTTTTCTTTTTAAATTAGGTTTACTTTTATTATTTTAATTAATTATTTTCTTTTAATAAATTAGGTTAAACAAAAAAAATAACCCTTTTCTCATAAAAATCCAAAAATTCTATTTTCTTAACATTAACATTTTTTATACATTTATTTCATTTTGTACATTATATTCATTTAAATCCTTGTACATTTATATCCAATTCAATTTGGTTGTAATAGATTAATTAGGTTTATATACTTGCAATCCCCATTCAATTTATTCACCCCTCCCCCTTCCCACAAGTATTGTAATAGCGTAGTAACTTTAAATTCCGCAATTTATCGCTTTTATATACAAATGCTAGTAATTAGGGCTTGTATGGAAAGACTAAAACCAATACTTAGAAAACCCTAATTCAAGACAAAATCAAGCATGAAAATAATACACAAGCACCCCTAGGGTTATTCCACTTGGTTTCCATATACAAAATGACCATATTACGCATGTGAGGTATCTTAGCAAAAACAAGCACATACAAGATCATAGTCCCTCGATGACGTTGTCTAAGTTGCCTTTCAAATGATCTTAAGTCCCTCAAAGAAAATGCTAATATAACTTGCAACATTGCTAATCATGGTTATACGATGACCCACGCTCGTCCCGTTTATATCCAAAGATAGGTTTGTTTACCAAATTAATGGCAAGACAACAATGTCGAAGGAAAAGAAAATGAACAAGAAAGACTTTTGAGTAGGTAGAATATTCCTAGTTACTTGCTCAATTTCAAAACCAAAATATCCTTGCTATTTTTAAAAAACAACAAACACTTTCAAAACACCTTTCAAACTTGGAAACATTTTCAAAAGATCAACACCTTTGTATACATTCTTACAAACAAGAATCATTACAAAGTTTGCCTAAACAATGTCCTATTTTCAAAAATACTTTCAAAAACCACACAAAGTACATTTTCAAACAAAAGCAAGTGACCTAGCAAGTAACTAAGAGCCCATGGAAAACCATGGATGAAAAGGGTGCTAATACCTTCCCTTTTCATAATCTACCCCCCTAACTCAAGAAACAATCTCAAAGGTCTTTCCTATTCTTTTTCATCTTTCCTTTTGGATAAAAGAAAATTCGGTGGCGACTCTTGCTAACCGCAGCATTTGCGATCAAACGCAAAACCTTCAAGTCAGTTCTCCCACCGTATCACATAATGAACGAATGAATAAGTGGCTCAGTGGTAAAGGGAATGTGTGCAAGGGAGAAGGACCTGGGTTCGATACCCAGGTCATGCATTTTGTTTTTTTAACGTTTCATTTGCAGATACAGTGCTGGCATGTCCCACGCGTGCACCATACATCCCCTGATCCTCACCATGAGATCTCAACCCATCAAGATCCAATACACCTAAATGTACATACCATCATGCATCCCCAAAACCTCTCCTCACTGGATCCACTGGAAACCTGGGCTTCATCAAACTTGGTCCTAGCGTTTTTTGAACTTGCACCCCCCAGTTTTTGTCTTTACTACCCAGGCCCACTTATATTTTTGTTTTATCTTTATTATTTATTTCTTTTAAATTTGTTTTAATTTTTTTAATCTACAAAAATAATTAAAATCACAAAAAATATAGTTTTAGGTTTTTTTAATTTAATTAATTTTGTAAATTAGTTAATAATTATTTTAACCATTTTCTTTAATTTAAAATTAATAGAACTTAGGATTTTAATTCATTTTATTTTCATAATAAAAATACAAAAAATATATAGAATTAATTCCTTTTTATTAGTTTCAATTTTCTTTACTTGTTTCTATTTTTCTTTAAGTCTAGATTTAGGATAATTAATCTAATTTTTTTTTAATTACTCAAACCACTCTCTTAATTAAATCAAAACAACAAAAAGATTTCTTTATTCACCTATAATTGCTTTAGGGTTTTTAGACGTCTTTTTCAATTTGCGCGCGTTATTACCTTTCACACTTTATTTTCATATTTTTGTAACTGCCTACTGGATGTAATAGACTATAATTAGGTCTTTTATTTTAATATTTTCTTTATTTTCCCCAAATTTTTGACATGTAATAATCCCCCTCCATGAAGCCTTGTAATAGTTAGATTTACATTTTCGCACTTTTAATTACTTCAAATTATTAACTGTGTAGATGTATGCTAATTAGGATTGTATGGCAAGAATAACAAACAAAACCCTAGCAAAACCAATGCAAAGACAAAAATAACTTAATATAACACAATTACACATATACATCTCTAGGGTATCCCACTTTGGTTGTCTTCAGAAAAAACAGTCACATCTCTCAAAACGTGAGAGATTTTAGTGGCTACCCTCCGGTTTAAAGATCATAAGTCCCTCGATGACCCTCTCGGCATTGCCTCGGTATGATCTTAAAAACCCTAGGGTAGTTACTAGAGTTTCTTGCCCAGTTGGCTTTATGACTTGTATAAACTTCACTTCGAATATCCCTCAAACATCAAACGACTAGGGCTACCTACTCACTAATAGTATTATAGCATTGTCTAAAGGAAAAGAGGAAAAGAACAACCTTTCGAGTAAAGTAGATAGTTGTTAGATGTTTGCTCAAACAATTTTTACACTTAAACAAAAGTTCTTTAAAAAAACATTTTCAAACACTTTGTATACGTTCTCTACCATTCCGAGAAACATTACAAAGTTTTTCGCACTAAGGCGCTTTCAAAATACTTTTCAAAAACACACAAAGCACAAGGTATTTCAAAATGAGCTAAGCATCTAAGAGCCCGTAGAAAACTTTGGATGGAAAGGGTGCTAACACCTTCCCTTTCCATAATCTACCCCCTTACTCATAAAACACTCTCGAAAGGTCTTTTTCTGTTCTTTTCACCCTTTCCTTTGTTGGATAAAAGAAAAGTTGATGGCGACTCTTGCTTACCGCAACATTTGCAAACACAAACACAAAACCAGTATAACAGTCTGTTCTTCCACCGTATCACAGAACTGGCGACTCTGCTGGGGAACTTATAAAAAGTTGGGTTACCTTAGATTTAGATCATTCTAAATTTTTTTTACCTTGTGTGTTTTGTATGCTTTACTTTTGAGGGTTTGTTTGGGTTGTTACTAAAAGATTCTACACCCAGATCTGGGGCACCTTTTTAGGTAAGTAGCAATAAATCATGGAGGTTGTATGGTGTATACCAATATGGATAAAGTGATAGCTACGTTAGCGTGATACTCTCGCTTGTACTAACGTTCGTTGAGTCAGTCAAGGATAAGATTAGGCTTCGTTATAGTGTCATTAAGCGCTAACCCACCTTTAGAACCTTTAATTGACTCATCCTAAGTAATTAGAAAGTAGTGAGATGGTCGGATTTGGTTCCGACTGAAAATTGGTTGATACTCGATGCTACACTCATTGAGATTGGACTTTTGGGATATTTTGGCTGCAATAGTTCGGTGCTTAAGCTAAAACAATGCCTAAAAGAAAGGTCGGTGATATGAGACTCCTTAGAACCCGATTACTTTTCTAAGACAGGTTGAACCAACTAAACTTCAAGAGGGTACTTGCCTATAAACCCCATGCAAGCCTAAACCTAAGGTCTGTTGTGTTTTGCTTGTGTCTGATTAAATTGTTCAAACATAACATCATGCATCATAACATCCATTCTCATTTCACTAACCATATCAAGGATCTATAGGGCTTGTGATGCAGGTTATGATAAACCAGACGTCTAGAAAGGGGCAAGGGGATTTATTTTCCTCTAGCCAATGCCGTCAAAAGACCAAAGTATAACAACTTGAGTCAGAGGCTATGACCCACTCGACATGGCGAGCTTGATTCTCGTAGAAGGACATTCAATGATACGAAGTTCTTCGATCAAAGTTGCAATCAAAATTCAAACATATTCTTGTGTTTACCCCGTGAGATTCTTGAAAACATCGCATAAACATGGCATACATATCATTACAGGTATTTCAAAGACAGGTTTCTTATCTTTTCACTATTTATTTCAGCAAAAGTAAATGGCTCTCGAATAGAATATTAAAGACCTTCAAACCTAAAATGCTCAATTCCAGCAGATGTTCCTGGCTCTGGCTAAGGGACAAGAGGACCTGAAGGCTTTGATTCTCAAAGAAAAAAAGAAGAAGACAAAGAAACCAGTGGGTGTCCTGAATATGGGAAGGAGATTCAGAGGACCATCCAAGTGAGCTCTAGAATTTACAACTCTGTCAAATAAGGGGGGCAACCAAGAGGAGAAGCCAAAAGAAGAAGATCACAACCCAGAGTCCGATGAAGAAGAGGCTGATTATACTAAAGAGTAGTATCCTCCTGCTGATGACAAATACAAACAGCTGGAGGATCGCCTCAAAGCAATGGAAATTCAGAGGGTACCTGAGCTGGATTTTGAAGAACTAGGGCTGGTTTCCGGAGTGGTCATTCAACAGAAGTTCAAGATTCCCGCATTTGCTAAATATGATGGGATTTCATGTCCTAAGTTGCACCTGAGGTATTATGTCAGGAAGATCCAACCTCACACCGCTGATAGGAATTTGTGGGTTCATTTCTTCCAAGAAAGTTTATCGGGGACTCAGTTGAAATGGTTCTATCAGTTGGAGGGAACCAACATCTACAACTGGGAGGACCTGGATGTTGCCTTCTACAAGAAGTACCAATACAATGCTGACCTCGCTCCAACCCGTACTCAACTTCAAAGCATGTTTATGGGTTCTAGCGAGGGCTTGAAAGTTTACGCTCAGAAGTGGAGAGATCTTGCAGGAAGAGTCCAGCCTCCTCTGTCTGATAGAGAGCTGGTAGATATGTTCTTGGGTACTTTGTCTGGTCCATTTTTCAACCACTTGATTGAAAGCTCTTCAGTCGGGTTTACTGATTTGATATTTATTGGTAAACGAGTAGAAGATGGTATCAAGAGCGGTACAATTCAGAGAGATGCAACTTCAAGTACAGTGAAGAAACCATTCTCTGGGAAGAAAGAAGTAAGTTTTTCCTACGGTCAGAGGAATCAAAGCAAAGTTGAATGTCGTCCAACGGTAGGAGCTGTGATAATCTCCAACCCTGCACCAAATGAACAACAAAACAATCAGCGCAAGCAGGATGCACCCAGAAGACAGTTCACCCGGCTTAACATGTCCTTATCTCAGGTTTTTCCACACTTGTTGAAGTCTAATCTGGTCACTCTAAGGGAGGCTCCTAAAAATCCAAATACTACATCTCCCCGTTATAATCCAAATGCTTGATGTGCCTACGACTCCAATAGTCCGGGGCACGATACAAATGATTGTTGGGCTCTGAAAAATAAAGTGCAAGATCTTATTGAGGCAAAGGAGATCGAATTTGACCCTCTTGATACCTCCAATATGATAACTGCACCAATTCCTAAGCAAGGCCAAGGTGTTAATGTTGTTGATGACGACCTGTTTGTCTGTTTTGTTGATGAGCTAGTTACTCCTCTTTCAGTTGTTAAGAAGAATCTCTTGCGAGCCGGTTTATATTCGGAATATGGTGAAGGTTTCCACCTATGTACGTATCTACCCAATGGTTGTTTATTATTGAAGATAGGTATCCGATGCTTGATGAACAACAAGGAAATTCTGTTTGAGAAGACTCTCGCTACAAGAAGTCTGTGTAAAGATATATCAATTATTACCATTTCCGATAATCCTCCCAGAGTCTCCTCCAAAAGACATGTCAAGATTACATCCACTTCTAAGGTTTCTCCTTTAATTATCACTTTTCCTAGGCCGATACCATATTCCTCGGATAAGGCTGTTCCTTGGAACTATGGAGCTGACGTCTACTACCATGGCGTCAAGCAAAACCTATTGGCTATCAAAGATGAAGTTGCTAAAGATACTGATCCTAACATTGACAACATTGTTGAGACCAGTAAAATTACCAGAAGCGGAAGGATCTTCTCTGCTAAGATCTCTCCAAAGACTATTGCCACTCCTTTGGTTATTCCTACTAATGTTCTTGTTGCTACTCCTGTTACTACCCCTACTATCACTCCTGTTGTTATTCCTACTACTGAGTCAGCTAAGACTCAAGGAAAAGAGGTATTGTTTGAGCCTGCCTGGGTGGAGGCACCTAAAGAAGCCATTACTGAAGCCTCTAAAAAAGAAATTGAGGAGATACTGAAAATCATACAGAAAAGTGACTACAATGTTGTGGAACAATTGGGGAAGACCCCTTTAAAAATTTCAATGATGGCCTTACTATTATGCTCTTAAGCCCATGCTAAGAATTTGGTGAAGTTCCTGAAATCTTCTCATGTGCCGCAAGAGACTTCTGCCGACCAATTTGAGAATTGTATTTCTAGTTTGACCGCTGACAATGGACTCGGTTTCTCTGATTCTGATTTAACGTTCAAAGGAAGAAAGCATAATGATTCCCTGCATGTCTCTATTGAATGCAGGGGAACTACCCTAGCTCATGTTCTGGTGGATACATGTTCATCATTGAATTTCTTACCTAATATTGCTTTGGACAAAATGGATTATGAAGGACTCACACTGAAACCCAACAATATTGTGGTGAGGGCTTTTGATGGTTCTAGAAGAATGGTACATGGGGAGGTGGACATTCATGTTAAAGTTGATTCTCATACTTTTTATTCCACTTTCTATGTGATGGACATTTGCCCGTCTTACTCTTGCTTATTGGGACGCCCTTGGATCCAAGGGGCTGGTATTGTGACCTTTACTCTGCATCAAATGTTAAAGTATCTGGTTAATGGGAAGATTGTTACAGTCCATGGTGAAGAAGAATATATGGTGAGCCACTTAAACTCTTTTTGGTATGTTGATATAGACGGCGAGTTCATTGAAACCCCCTTCCAGAAATTTGAAGAGGTTCCTCAGACAATTGTTGCTACCAAGACTCTTGCTAGTGTTCCAAAGATTACCAAAATTCCGTTGAAGATGGCCTCTCTGAAAGATGTTGAAGTTGTAGTTGAAGAAGGTGGGGTTACTATCTAGGGCCAGCTCCCTGACATCCCCTACAAATCTGACAAGTTTGGTTTGGGTTTTACTTCAGGAGCTCAAAAATTTGTTCGTCGCGCTCGCCTCGGAGGACCACCATTATGCATCAGCAACCATGGAATCGATGCTTTGGAGGACAGTGACAGTGACTGTGACATGAACAATTGGATCTTCCCAAATACCATTGGTGGATTAAATAATTAGATGGCTAGATACTTTGTTCCCATTACTTTCATCCAGGAGTAATTGTTTTTTTTTTGGATATGTAATATTTGAATAATTTAAACTCTAAAGCCTTGTGTTTTACCCGAAGCACAAGGGTCTATTTGCAAGGGTTATTACTTCATATTCATATGTCATTAATAAATCATTAAACTTTTTGTATACAAATTTTACGCTCTCTGTCTTTCTTTTCTGTTTTTACTTTATCAAAATAGCTATGCTCTCTTACATACACCCAAATATCAAACTACAGATCCATATCCACTATGGATCCCATTGATAACGTTTCTGCTATTTCCAATCATGACTTTGAAAATTTGATCTACCAAGCCAAGGACGAAGGTGAGGAAGATTTTGAAGTACCAGGAGAACTTGCTAGAGTGTTACAACAGGAGGAAAGAGCAATGCAGCCTCATGAAGAGCCTGTTGAGATGGTAAACTTGGGTACTGAAGAGGATAAAAAGGAAGTCAAGATAGGTGCCAACTTAGAGCATAGTGTCAAAGAACAGTTAATCCAGATGCTACATGACTATGTTGAGATCTTTGCCTGGGCATACAAAGACATTCTGGGGCTGGATACTAATATTGTGGTTCATCGTCTGCCAACAAAAGAAGGCTTACCTCCCGTAAAGCAAAAGGTTTGTCGTATGCGTCCGGAGATGTCAGAAAAGATTAAAGCCAAAGTCATGAAACAGTTTAATGTCGGGTTCTTAGCTGTCACTTTTGAAGAAGTGAAAAACACAAGAAGGGGGGTTGAATTGTAAAACTTGAAATCTAATGCAGACAACACGTTGTTTTTATCCTGGTTCGTTTGATCTCAAACTACTCCAGTCCACTCATCAAGGTGATTTCGCCTCTCTCCAATGAGGTCTTAATCCACTATATTTAACTGAATATTACACCTGCTTTAACAACTGCTAAAGCCTTCTTGAGTCAAAACCACAAGCCGGTTTCTCAAGGAAATACTTTCTTACAGAGAAATGAAATCTAAGTGTGTTGAATGTTTTCTAAAAAACTGTTTATCACAACTGTGATATTACACAAATTAAGCTTATGAGAACTAGAACGCTAAAACAATAGAATAGGTAATTTGAGAGCTTTTAGCAAACTGGGAATGAGGATGAATATGAATATCTTTAGGCGTGTAGAGAGTTGTAGAGAATTAGCCAATTCGTTCCTCACTTGCTTGTTTATATAGCATATGGAAAAGATACGTTGTAGCCAATTATGCCGTTTCAATGTCCATTACATTCTTTCCATATTGAGAAGATCTTTGTCTGGAATAATGCCGTTGATAATAAAGAGTCTTGAATGCACAGTACCGTTGCCAATTAAGCGTGTTCTGGCTTTGGCTTATTCTGACGCTGCTAGATGCTGATGAATTGTTGTTGTCTTGATCAGAGTTTAGATTGTTACGCGCAGATCTGTTCATCAAGCTTCAGCGTAAGCACATGCTTTGATCTTCTGATTCTGGCATCTTATATAACATCCTCTGATGCTGATGTTGATAATTCATCTTCTGATGCTGATGATGATATTCTTATGCTGATACTCATCAGAGCTTCTGTAAAACAAAACATAATTTTTAGGTAGCATATATGTTTTACATGAATCATACAATTTATATAATCTTGCTTTTTGTTATCATCAAAACTTTAACTTGGGGTAGTAGATTCAAACTTTGTTCTAACAATCTCCCCCTTTTTGATGATGACAAAAACTGGAATTTTTCAATTGAAAATTAGCGAGAAAAGTAGCAGAGATAACCAAATAATATATTGTATCAGAATTAAGTAGTATTAAGATAAGGAGGAATAAAAGTTATCAGAGCTTAAGGGGATAAGAAAACAACTATCAGAGTTATGATCAGAAAAACTCCCCCTGAGTTTATTACTTCCCTTTTTAATTCCTTGAATCCTTTAGCATCAGATCTTTCTTGAACTTTCTTTGAGCATCAGATCTTTCTTTTACTCGAGCAGAGCTTCAGTGTATCAGAGATAATTAACTTCTTGTACCTGTAAGCTTATGCAAAACAAGGAAACATCCAAGTATATCAGAGGGTTAGAATGTTTGAGACTTTTGTCTCAGTAATCTGTTATTGAAAAATATCATTCCTTTTCTCCCCCTTTTTGTCAGCAATCAAAAAGTGCAAGTAATATAAGCTAAAACGATCAGAGCAGAAAAACTGTTATATTTAATTCAAAGCATAGAAGATAGTACAGAAAACATGGAAAGAAAACAATGAAAACATCATGAATGAAAATCTAAGGTTGGGGTGGAAAGCGTGTGAACAGAGCTTCTAGCATATTCTTGATCTGATCAGCAGTTTCCTTCTGTTGATGCACCATGCTGACTACTGTATTAATCTTGCCATCTTGCACATCCATCCTTTCCTTCATTCTTTGATCATTCTCATCCATTCTTTGATGCAGACGAATATCATTCTGCTTCAGCTCTTCAAGAGTCTGCCTGTCCAAAGCAGCTTGAGAGACGTCAGAAACAGGATGCTTCTGAGAGCTTTCTGCAACATCTTCTGCTTGACTAACATCTTCAGCTTGAATTGTCTGATCTTTTGCTGGCTGAACTTTTGAAGCTGGACGCTTTTCAGACCATGGCTCACTATCCAGAAAGAGCACTTCCTCCTTCAGCAACTGACTCATGACTGGACCTTCAACTTCTTTCAGCAGTTTGCTGAAGTTCTATTGAGCCTGTTCATAGTTTATGTCTTGCAGCTTGAGGGCTTCAGCGCGTACCCACATTCTGAATTGTGTCCAGAGTTGGTCTGAGGCAGCAGGATCAATCATTCTAGGACAAACCTGCTTTAGAGAAGCAATCCAATTCTGCATTCCTGTTTCAAAATTCAAAATACCAGAACCAACATCTAGTTGTTTGGGTTTGGGAATGGATATTTTGTTTTTACGATCAGCAAGGCGGTCAAGGACTGTGAGGTCAATGAAGGTCTTGCTGTGGTCATCTGTATTTTGTTTGGGAGATGGAGTGGGAGAATCAGAAATGATTATTGGACTGTTTGGAGTATTTAGAGGGGTAGTTTCTGGTGAGGATGGCAGTTGGGGTATGTTTACAGTTGTACCACAAGGCAGTTGAATTGCCAAGGGTTGAGGTTCAGAGGATTGAGGAGAATGAGGTTTAGGGGTTTGAGCCTCAGAGTGGTGAGACTCAGAGTGTTGAGACTCAGGTTGTGGAGATGATGGTTGAGGTGAAGGTGGATTAAGTTCTGGATGTGGAGAGGGAGGTGGAGTTTCTGGTTGTGAAGAGGGAGGTGGAGTTTCTGGTTGTGGAATTTCTGGTATGGGTGAGAGTGGATGTTCTGTTTGAGGTGAGTGGGCAGTTTGTGGTTGAGTGTTTGGATTTTCTGAGAGGGGAGCGGAAGAACGTTGATCAATTTCAGAAAGAACTTTATCAAGTTCTGATTCTGTTGATGTTATGGGTTTTGGATTTTTGGTGCGGGATCTTCTGAGAGTTAGTGACTCAGAAGGGTCAAACTCTGGTTCGGTGTCATCAATGGTTGGTATGGGAATTGGGAGTTCATATGAAGTTGGGGTAGGAATCAATGTTGGAACAGCAGATGAATTTAAAACATTAACAGCAGATAGATTACCTCTCTTCTTTGGTGTCTGCTGGGATGGTCCTTCTGAAGCAGACTTCCTCTTCTTATTCTTCTTCAAAGTAACCTCTGGAGTTTGCTGGTGCAGATCTTTGATGTTCAGATCAGGATCTGTGCCATCAGCTTTGCACGCATCCAAGTATCTGAGAATGATGACTGGTTTAGAGTCAATCTCAGAGAATATGGGAAAGTCGCTCAGAGGGACTCTTCTGCTGGTGATGTTAGCAAGAGGAGTGACGCTGGGCTCCTTTTTGATATTCTCTATCAGTTTCATCTTTTTCAGATTCTTGGCATTCAGCTGCTTGCCAACCGCTGGTTCCAGAGAACTTATTTCCTGTGCTTCTGTAAGGTGTTCTATCAGCCTATTCTCAGTTAGAATATCTGATATTAATCTTCCGAAGGGTATCCAATCCCTTTTAGTCTTCTCTTCTTATCTTGTCTCCTTGACGCTGGTCTTCAAGTGATTGAACAGAAGATGAGCAAGGTTGATCTTGGTCTTCTTAGAAATAAAATAGAGCAGATATTGCTGATCTATGTTGATGTAGTCGGGAGAGCTTGTGGGCTTCCTGTGGTTGAAATAGCCCAAGATGATCTTTGCCCAGTTTCTGTGTTGATCCTTCAAATCTCTGATCTTGCTGCTGGGAACCCCATGAGTGAAAATCTATCTAGCCACTAAGCCAGTGTTTCCAGATCTTTCCGCCATGTCAATACAGCGGATGCCTCCACCGTTGTATCCAATCAGCCTAGCAATGTGATCCTCAGTGATCACTATCTTCTTCCCCATGATGTATGATGTAACCTGATGCGTTGTAGAAGATGCATGAATCCAGAACTCCTTAACCAGAATGGGGAATGTTGGACCCACCAACCTGTCAAAATACCTCTCCCAGCCTTGTGCCCTAATTTCTTCAGTCAAATCAAAACCATTTTCTTTCAAACTGGTGAAATCAATGATCAGTTCAGACAGAACTTCCAAGTTCTTCACCGGAGTAAGTAGAGTTCTGAAGGGAATCTGGTATTGCTCAGATGAAGCGTCTTGCTGGGAACCTGCAGAAACATTGCTAGAAGTTGCCATGTTCACACTTAGGGTTTCTTTGAGAAAAACTTGAAGAAGGGTTTCTTTGGAAAAAGATGAACACACAAGTAAGAATGCAGAAAATATTTGGATGATTGTAAGAAACGGTAAAAATTTAATGAATGATGTTAAGGGGTTTAAATAGATTTCAAAAGATGTTTTGAAAACGTAAACGGTTTTAAGAGAGAGAATTAAATCATGATTACAATTTAACTCATGATTACGTGCATTTAATGCTTGCTGACTTTGGGGGATTTGAGAAAGATATTTGGAACGGTTACCAGACATGTGTCTCAATGCATCCAATCAGCGTTTTGCCTTCTCAGAAGCGTGCACGCGTGTTCTGCTTCAGAGATTAGCTGATGACTGGATGACACTTGTTTGGTTTGGTGAACAGCACATCTATCCTTGAAATGAGACGCTCAGATCTTTATGGATAGACTCTGATACAATCTGCATGTCTAACTTTCTGAAAGAAGATTGATCAGAAGTTCACAGTAAAAAGAAAACACATTCTGAAGGTTAAAATATAAAATTAAAACATTTTCACTCTGGGCAGAGCTTCATGCTGAGATGATTCAGAATGAAGTTGAACCTATCTTCAGAAAGTGGTTTAGTGAAGATATCAGCCCATTGATGGTCTGTATCAATAAATTTTAAGTTCAAAATTCCTTTCTGAATATAGTCCCTAATGAAGTGATGTTTTATTTCTATATGCTTAGCCCTAGAATGTAAAATTGGATTTTTACTTAAGCAAATGGCAGAGGTATTGTCACAGAGTATAGGGATGTTACTCTCAAAAATCTGAAAGTCTTCAAGCTAACTTTTCATCCAGAGCATTTGTATGCTGCATCCAGCTGCTGCTATGTACTCAGCTTCTCCTGTTGATAGCGCAATTGTGGATTGCCTTTTGCTGGACCAAGAGATCAGATTTTCTCCCAGAAACTGGCAGCTTCCAGAAGTACTTTTACGCTCTACTCTGTCTCCAGCAAAGTCAGCATCGCAGTAACCTATTAAGCTGTAATAACTAGATTTCTTATAAAATAAACCCAGATTAGTAGTACCTTTCAGATACTTGAAAATTCGCTTAACAGCCGTTAAGTGAGATTCTCTAGGATCTGATTGGAATCTTGCACAAATACATATGCTGAATAGAATATCAGGCCTTGAAGTCGTCAGATAAAGAAGAGAACCAATCATACCTCTGTAGACCTTCTGTTCTACCTTTTTGCTTACCTCTTCTCTTTCCAGAATGCACGTGGGATGCATTGGAATCTTTGATGACTTACATTCTGAGAGGTCAAATTTCTTCAGAAGTTCTCTGACATATTTGCTCTGATGAATGTAAGTTCCCTCTGGATTTTGATTGATCTGAATTCCCAGAAAGAATTTCAGTTCTCCCATGAGGCTCATCTCAAATTCTGCCTGCATACACTTAGCAAATTTTCTTCCAAGAGAAGGATTAGTAGATCCAAAAATAATATCGTCAACATAAATTTGACAGACTAAGATGTCATTCTTAACTGACTTACAGAATAAGGTAGTGTCCACCTTCCCTCTGGTGAATTCTTTTTCTAACAGAATGTTACTTAGTCTTTCATACCAAGCTCTGGGAGCTTGTTTCAGACCATATAGTGACTTCTTTAGTTTGAAAAAATATTCTGGATTTTTTGTACTTTCAAAACCAGGGGGTTGGTGCACATAAACCTCTTCTTCTATATAGCCAATTAAGAATGCACTCTTGACATCCATCTGATACAGAGTGATGCCTTTATTAACAGCAAACGAAATTAAAAGTCTGATAGATTCTAACCTGGCGACTGGGGCAAAGGTTTCTGTATAGTCTATCCCCTCTTGCTGACTATAACCTTGTGCTACCAGTCGTGCCTTGTTTCTGATAACTTCACCTTGTTCGTTCAGCTTGTTTCTGAACACCCATTTTGTTCCAATGACGTTGAATCCTTTTGGTCTGGGAACAAGATCCCATACGTCATTTCTGGTGAATTGATTCAGCTCTTCTTGCATTGCTAGAATCCAGTCGTTGTCTAGAAGTGCTTCATCAATAGAAGAAGGTTCAATCAGAGACACAAGTCCCATGAGGGATTCTTCAGAGTTTCTGAAGCTGGCTCTTGTTCTGATTGGATCTTCCTTTCTTCCTAAGATAGTTTCTTCTGGGTGATCCATGCTGCTTCTGGGTAGTCTCTTCTGAGGTTGATCAGCAGCTGTTGCTGGATTGCTTGCAGTGCTCCTTTCAGATGTTGAAGGAGTGTCTTTGTTGAGAGCTTCTGATGACTTGTCTTCAGAACCTGTGAATTCTACTTCCATACCTGCAAATAATTCATTATGCTTTAACTTTTCAGAGTCAAGCTTATCATCAAAATGAACACTGATTGATTCTTCCACAATCTGTGTTTCTGTATTGTATACTCTGTACCCTCTTGAGCGTTCAGAGTATCCTAACATAATACACTTCTGTGCTTTAGAGTCAAACTTGTTCAAATAATTTTTTGTATTTAATATAAAACAAATACATCCAAATGGATGAAAATATGAAATGTTGGGCTTTCTGTTCTTCCACAATTCATATGGAGTCTTTTCCAGAATAGGTCTTATGGAGATTCTATTCTGAATGTAGCACGCTGTGTTTATTGCCTCTGCCCAAAAGATCTTAGCAACGTTTGTCTCATTGATCATGGTTCTGGCCATTTCTTGCAATGTTCTGTTCTTTCGTTCTACAACTCCATTTTGCTGGGGAGTTCTAGGACAAGAGAAATCATGCAGAATGCCTTTGTCATTAAAGAATGACTCAAAATCTTTGTTTTCAAACTCTCCACCATGATCACTTCTGACTTTAACGATTCTAAGATCCTTTTCATTCTGAACTTGGTTACAGAAGGTGACAAACACAGAGTGTGACTCGTCCTTGTGTCTTAAGAACTTTACCCATGTCCATCTGCTATAGTCATCTACGATTACTAACCCATACTTCTTGCCACTGACTGAAGCAGTTTTAACTGGTCCAAATAAGTCAATGTGCAGAAGTTCTAATGGCTTAGAGGTAGAAACAACATTTTTAGATTTGAAAGAAGGTTTTGCAAACTTGCCTTTCTGACATGCTTCACACAGAGCATCTGAATTGAACTTCAGATTAGGAAGTCCTCTGACCAGATTGAGTTTGTTAATCTGAGATATTCTTCTCATACTGACATGCCCCAATCTTCTGTGCCAGATCCATTGCTCGTTGTTAACAGACAGAAGACACTTTACATTCTGACTTTTCAGTTCAGAAAATTTGATTTTATAAATGTTGTTTTTCCTCTTTCCATTAAATAGGATAGTCCCATCTTTCTGACTAACAACTTTACATGATTTTTTATTAAAGAATATATCATAACCGTTATCACTTAATTGACTTATGGATAACAGATTATGCATTAATCCATCTACTAGCAGAACATTGTTTATAGAGGGAAGATTTCCATTACCTACAGTTCCAGAGCCAATGATTTTTCCCCTCTGATTGCCTCCAAAGCCTACGTGGCCTCCAGGCTTAAGTTCCAGGCTTTGGAACATATGCCTTCTTCCCGTCATGTGACGTGAGCAGCCAGAGTCCAGGTACCATGACTGGTGTTTCTGATTTGCTGCTAAAGATATCTGCAACAATTATTATTTTATCCTTAGGTACCCATATTTTCTTGGGTCCTGATTTGTTAGCTTTACCAAAACTCTGGTTGAATTTTGGTTTCACAGAATAAATACTACTAGTATATTTTATGTCATGTGTGTGACCATACACAAAGTGTGAATTCAGAGGAGTGTGTTTAATAGTTAAATCCATGACATTCTTTGGTGTAGGAACCTTACCTTGGTATCCTATTCCCTTTCTGCCGTTTCTGCTAACTCCATAGATCATTGAAGCCATTTTGCATCTATCTATTCTTTTAGCAAGGAACTTCTTAAAGCTATGATCATATTCCTTGATGATCTCATCAGCGCTGCTGGGAGTTTCAGAAATTGTTTCCTTCTGAGAGTTTTGTAAAGCATTTTCTAATTTTGAAATTTTATTTTTCAACTCAGAATTTTCCAATTTAAGACTCTCAGTTTTATCAGAGTCAGATTCAAAATTCCTTTTCAGGTTTCTGAATTTAACTCTGATCTGCTGATATCTTTCCAGAATTTCGTTAAGGCTTTCAGCAAGTTCAGCCTTAGTAAAATTAATTGCAAAATTAGGAAATACCTCTTCGGTGTCTGATTCTGAGTCTGATTCAGAAGCTTCACTGTCTTCTGATATGTTGGCCATGAGAGCTATGTTTGCTCTCTCATCATCTGATTCTGAATCAGCTTCAGACGAGTCAGAGTCATCCCATGTAGCCATGAGACTTTTCTTCTTTTCTCTTCCAAACTTCTTTTTGGGCTTTTCCCTCTGAAGCTTTGGGCAGTCACTCTTATAGTGTCCTTGCTCGTTGCATTCATAGCAAGTGATGTCCTTGGTGTTTGACTTTCTGCTTCCTGAAGAGCCTTCAGATCTTCTGTATCCAGAGGAAGAGTTTGACCTTCTGTATCTGGAAGAGGACTCATTCTGATCAGATCTTCTGGGATTCCTGAACTTCCTTTGCCTCTGCTTCCATAGTTGGTTCACTCTTCTGGAGAGGAGGGAAAGTTCGTCTTCTTCTGATGAGGACCCATCAGATGTTTCTTCAACTGCCTGCAAAACTTTAGAGTCAGATTTTCTGTTAGATTTTAATGCTAGAGGCTTGCTTCTGAGGTTCATCAGCTTCTAGCTTTATCTCATGACTTCTAAGGGAGCTGACAAGTTCCTCCAGAGAAATTTTGTTTAGATCTTTAGCTAGCTTCAGCACTGTAACCATTGGCCTCCATTGTTTTGGCAAGCTTCTGATGATCTTCTTGACATGATCAGCAGTAGAGTATCCTTTGTCCAGAACCTTGAGACCAGCCACCAGAATTTGGAATCTTGAGAACATTGTTTCAATGGATTCACTTTCTTCCATTTTGAATGCCTCATACTTCTGAATGAGCGCAAGAGCTTTAGTTTCTTTGACCTGAATGTTGCCTTCATGCGTCATTCTGAGTGAGTCAAACATGTTCTTTGATGTGTCTCTGTTAGAGATCTTTTCATATTCAGCGTAAGAGATGACGCTGAGAAGAATGGTTCTGGCCTTGTGGTGATTTTTGAAGTCACGCTTTTGTTGATCAGACATTGCTTTCCTGTCAATCTTCTAACCGCTTGCATTTACTAGGTGCGTGTATCCATCTGTTACCATGTCCCACAGATCAGCATCATGTGCCAGAAAGAAGCTTTCAATTCTGTCTTTCCAGTAGTCAAAATTCTCTCCATTAAAGACTGGAGGTTTGCCGCTGAATCTGTCTCTATCTTCATTGTTGTCATTGCTGCTGTGTTGATATGTTCCTGCCATTGTGTTTTTCTGACGCTGGATCTTGTACTGACATGGTTAAGTGTTTTAGCTCAGAACCAGGCGCTCTGATGCCAATTGAAGAAGTGAAAAACACAAGAAGGGGGGTTGAATTGTAAAACTTGAAATCAAATGCAGACAACACGTTGTTTTTATCCTGGTTCGTTTGATCTCAAACTACTCCAGTCCACCCATCAAGGTGATTTCGCCTCTCTCCAACGAGGTCTTAATCCACTATATTTAACTGAATATTACACCTGCTTTAACAACTGCTAAAGCCTTCTTGAGTCAAAACCACAAGCCGGTTTCTCAAGGAAATACTTTCTTACAGAGAAATGAAATCTAAGTGTGTTGAATGTTTTCTACAAAACTGTTTATCACAACTGTGATATTACATAAATTAAGCTTATGAGAACTAGAACGCTAAAACAATAGAATAGGTAATTTGAGATCTTTTAGCAAACTGGGAATGAGGATGAATATGAATAGCTTTAGGCGTGTAGAGAGTTGTAGAGCATTAGCCAATTCGTTCCTCACTTGCTTGTTTATATAGCATATGGAAAAGATACGTTGTAGCCAATTATGCCGTTTCAATGTCCATTACATTCTTTCCATATTGAGAAGATCTTTTTCTGGAATAATGTCGTTGATAATAAAGAGTCTTGAATGCACATTACCGTTGCCAATTAAGCGTGTTCTGGCTTTGGCTTATTCTGACGCTGCTAGATGCTGATGAATTATTGTTGTCTTGATCAGAGTTTAGATTGTTACGCGCAGATCTGTTCATCAAGCTTCAGCGTAAGCACATGCTTTGATCTTTTGATTCTGGCATATGATATAACATCCTCTGATGCTGATGTTGATAATTCATCTTCTGATGCTGATGATGATATTCTTATGCTGATACTCATCAGAGTTTCTGTAAAACAAAACATAATTTTTAGGTAGCATATATGTTTTACATGAATCATACAATTTATATAATCTTGCTTTTTGTTATCATCAAAACTTTAACTTAGGGTAGTAGATTCAAACTTTGTTCTAACAACTTCTTATCCACAATGGGTTGCTAATGTCTTCCGGTACCTAAGAAGGACAGTAAAGTATGTATGTGTGTGGATTACAGAGACTTGGATAGGGCAAGCCCCAAAGATGATTTTTCGCTTCCCCATATTGACATTCTGGTTGACAACACCGTGCAACATAAGGTATTCTCCTTCATGGATGGTTTCTCTGGGTACAATCAGATTAAAATGTCACCTGAAGATATTGAGAAAATAACCTGCATCACACAGTGGGGCACTTTCTGCTACAAAGTTATGCCATTTGTGTTGAAGAACACTGGGGAAACCTATCAGCATGCTATGGTAGTTTTATTTCATGATATGATCCATCATGAGATATAGGTCTATGTCGATGATATGATAGTCAGGTATCAGACTGAAGAAGAGCACCTTGATCACCTGCAAAAGCTGTTTAAAAGACTAAAGAAGTACAAGCTAAGACTGAATCCGAACAAGTGCAGCTTTGGAGTAAGATCTGGTAAGCTTTTAGGCTTCGTTGTCAGCGACAAAGGTATTAAAGTAGACCTTGAAAAGGTTAAATATATACAATAAATTCCAAACCCCAGCACTGAGAAGGAGGTTAGGGGATTCTTGGGATGTCTAAACTACATTGCCAGATTCATCTCCCATATAACCGCTACTTGTGAGCCAATCTTCAAATTATTGAAGAAAGATTAAGTGGTGAAGTGGAATGACGACTGATAGACTGCCTTTGACAGAATCAAAGAGTATCTTCAAGAACCTCCAATATTGATGCCGCCGGTTGAAGGAAGACCTCTGATCATGTACTTAACAGTATTAGAGAATTCAATAGGGTGTGTGATGGGGCAGCATGACGAGTTTGGTCGAAAAGAGCATGTAATATACTACCTTAGCAAAAAGTTTACCGACTGTGAAACAAGATACTCATTGCTCGAGAAAACTTATTGCGCTTTGGCATGGGCTGCTCACCGACTGAGACAGTATATTTGACTCACACTACCTTGTTGATATCTAAAATGGATCCTATCAAATACATCTTTGAGAAGCCCGCTCTCTCCGGAAGAATAGAAAGATGAAAAATGGTCTTGACCGAATATGATATTCAGTACACGACCTAGAAAGCAATCAAGGGAAGTTTACTAGCTGATCATTTGGCTCATCAGGCTGTGGACGACTACCAATTAATGAATTTTGAGTTCCCGGAAGAGAACATCATGTTAGTGACTGATTGTGAAGAACATGGACCGGATGAAGGACCTGAAAAAGGATCCCGATGGACTATGGTTTTTGATGGAGCTTCAAACGCCCTTGGCAATGGTATCGGTGCTGTGATCATATCTCTCGAAGGCTGTCATACTCCTTTCACTGTCAGGCTATGTTTCATTTGTACTAACAATATGGCTGAATATGAAGCATGCATTATGGGTCTCAAAGCTGCTATCGACTTGAGAATCAAATTCTTTAGTGTATTTGCAGACTCGGCCCTGATAATCAGTCAAATGAAAGGAGAGTGGGACACGAAGCATCCTAATCTCATCCCTTACCGAGAGCATGTGTTGACACTGATTCCACACTTTAAAGAAGTTACCTTTGAGCATTTTTCGCGAGAGGAAAATCAGTTAGCAGACGTGCTAGACACTATGTAATCCATGTTTAAAGTCCAATGGGATAATGAAGCTCCTCAGATTACTATTGAGAGATTGGACGAACCATCATACTGTTATAAGGTTGATACTGAAGAAGCAGTGGACAAACCTTGGTTCCACAAAGTGAAAAGATACCTCGGAGCCCAAGAGTACCCTGAGGGAGCTTCCTTCAATGATAAGAAATTCCTAAGAAGGTTCTCTGCCAAGTTTTTCCCCAGTAATGGAATTCTCTACAAGCACAACCACGATTCTACTTTGCTTCAGTGCGTAGACAAGAGTGAAGCAGAGAAGATTATGGCAGATATGCAAGAAGGTACCTTTGGTACCCATTCTAGTCGGCATACAATGGCTAAAAAGATCCTAAGGGAAGGATACTACTGGTCCACTATGGAAGCATATTGTTATCAGCATTCCCGAACTTGTCATAAATGCCAAATCTATGCTGATAAAGTACATGTGCCTCCGGTTCCTCTAAACGTCTTTACTAATCCCTGACCATTCACAATATGGGGCATTGATATGATCTAAGAGATTAGACCTGCCGCTTTTAATGGGAACCGTTTCATCCTTGTCTCCATTTATTACTTCACAAAGTGGGTCGAGGCAGCCTCATTTTCTTCTGTTACCAAGAACGTTGTGGCACAGTTCATCAGACATAACCTTATCTGTCGGTATGATATTCCAGAAAGAATCATTATGGATAATGGTAGCAATCTCAATAATACTATGATCATCGAGCTCTGCATGCAATTCAAGATTCAGCATCATAACTCTTCTCCTTACCGGCCGAAGATGAATGGCGTTGTAGAAGTTGCCATTAAAAACATCAAGAAGATCATACAGAAGATGACAATGACATACAAAGACTGAAAAGAGATGTTACCGTTTTCTCTTCATGCAGAGATGTTACCACAATTTGGAAGATCTTTCCGCAGCTTTCTACAAGCAATATCAATATAATGCTGATTTGGCGCCTACCCGTACTCAACTTCAGAGTATGGCTATGGCTTCCAATGAGGGTTTCAAGGATTACACGCAGAAATGGAGAGATCTAGCTAGAAGAGTTCAACCCCCTTTGTCTGAAAGGGAATTGGTGGACATGTTCTTAGGCACTCTATCGGGCCCTTTCTTTAACCATTTAATTGGAAGCTCATCTGCAGGATTTACTGGGTTAATACTGACCGGAGAGAGGGTGGAAGCTGGCATAAAAAGTGAAAAGATTCAGAAGGATTCATCTTCTTCTACAGCTGTGAGGAAGCTTTTTATTGGGAAGAAAGAAGTAGTTGTTGTATATCCATAAAGGAACCAAGGGAGAGTCGAACGCCGACCAATGGTAGGGGCTGTTATGATCCCAAAGCCTACATATGATCAACCAAGAAGTAATCAACCAAGGGTAGAAAGGCCAGTCTGGCAATTCACCAGAATCAATATGACTCTGTCTCAAGTATTACCGTATCTTCTGAAATCCAATTTAGAGACTTTGAAAGAATCTCCAAAAAACCCCAACACAGCATCCCCTCATTATCACCCCAATGCCCGTTGCGCATATCACTCCGAAAGTCCGGGTCACGATACCAATAATTGTTGGGCCTTTAAGAACAAGATACAAGACCTCATTGAAGCAAAATAAATTGAGTTTGATGCGCCCGAGAAACCAAATGTCATTTCTGCTCCTATGCCCAGACATGGTCATAACACCAATGCTATTGAAGAAGATTTGTTTGTTACCACAGTTGATGAACTCGTGACTCCACTCCCAATCATTAAGATAAACTTGTTTAAAGTCGGTGTATTCCTTGGTTGTAATGAAGACTGCCACCTCTGCTTATCCTCACCAACTGTTTTCCCTTTGTTGAAAACAGGCATTCAACGCTTGATAGACAACAAAGAGATCCTGTTTGAAAGTACTCTTGTTTCACTTGTTCCTGTTGAAGACGTTTCAATCATTACCATCTCCACCAATTCTTCTAGGGTCCCCAAAAGACCCGTTAGAATTACATCGGTTCCGAAAACTACTCCTCTTATAATCACAATGTCTGGGCCAGACCCATATGAATCAGACAAAATTGTGCCATGGAATTACGGTGGGGACATCTACTACCATGGCATGAAACAAGATGGGTTGGCCGCCGAAGAGATAAACTCAAAAGAAGAAGATTCTGATATTAGCAATATTGTCGGAACTAGTAAGATTACCCGAAGCAGTAGGATCTTTTCTCCAGAGATTGCCCCCCCAAAGGCAGTTTTTGGACCCGTGGTTGCTCCAAAGGTTACTTGTGTACCAATAATCATCTCTGCAAGTGCTCCTATTGACGAAGCCGTTATAACCCCTATTGTCATTCCTACCAACACTCCTGCTGCTGAAACTCGAGGAAAAAGTAATCAAGTGGAGCCTGTCCGGATGAAGGCTCAATCACTGACTATCCCCGAGACCTCCAAGAAAGAAATGGAGGAGATTCTAAAAATAATAAAGAGGAGCGACTACGATATAGTCCGAGGCACATGCGAAAGCCTTGGTGAAGTTCCTAAAGACAGCCCATGTGCCTCAAGAGACGTTTGTTGATCAATTTCAAGATTGCGTGGCCAGCTTGACAGCGGATAACGGCCTAGGCTTCTAAGATGCTGATCTGACACCAAGGGGAAGAAAGCACAACGAGGCATTACATGTCTCTGTGGAATATAGAGGCACAACTTTGGCCCATGTCTTGGTGGGCACTGGCTCATCTTTGAATGTTTTACCGAAGAAATCTCTCGACAGACTGGACTGCGAAGGACTGACGTTAAAGCCAAGTAACATTGTCGTAAGGGCATTTGATGGCTCAAAGAGGATGGTACACGGGGAGGTGGATATCCCCATAAAGGTTGGGACTCAGACTTTCAATTTAACCTTTTATGTAATGGACATCCACCCCTCTTACTCATGTCTGCTAGGACGGCCGTGGATCCATAATGATGGCGCTGTCACCTCTATGCTGCACCAGATGCTGAAATATCCGGTCCAAGGAAAGATTATCATTGTCCACGGAGAGGAAGAATATATGATTAGCCACCTCAATTCCTTCAGGTATGTGGAATTGGACGGCGAGTTAATTGAAACTCTTTTTCAACATTTCAAAGAGGTCCCCCAAGAGGTAGAAGTAACCAAGACTCTGTCCCGGATTCCCAAGATTACAAGACCTTAACTCCGGATGTCATCTCTAAAGGACGCCAAAGCAGTAGTAGAGGAGGGTGGATGCACAATCTGGGGGCAACTTTCGGATATTCCGTTTAAATCTGACAAATTTGGCTTAGGTTTCACTTCAAGTGCTTAGAAGGTTGTACGCCGTGCCCATGCTGGAGGGCCACCCTTGAAGATTAGCAATCGAGAGGTCAATGCGGTAGAAGATGGTGAAGAGGATTTCATCTTGGAGGATTGGATCTTTCTGACTATCGATGGAGGACTCCGCAATTGGGAGGCCAGAGACTTTGTCCCAATAACTTTCATCCCTCAGTAATTTACCTTTACTTTTTTTGGATTTGTAATATTCAAAAACAATTCGTACTCTTAAAACCGTGTGTCTTTCCCGAGGCACAATGGTCCATTTGTAAGGGTTATTATTTCATCTTCATATGACATTCAATGAATCATGGACGTTTTTCGCATACAAACTTTTGTGCTCATTGTTTTTCTTTTACATTTTATTTTTAAGGATGGCTATACCCTTGCACACACCCACACTCACAAATGCAGGTACCTCTCCATTATGGATCCCATGGGTAACGATACTGATATGGCCTTTTGTAACTCTGAGGATCTAATCTACCAAGCTGAAAATGAAGGTGAGGAAGATTGTGAAGTGCCAGGGGAACTTGCCAGACTACTACAACAAGAGGAAAGAACCATTCAGCCTCACGAGGAACCTGTGGATACAATCAACCTGGGTACCGAGGAGGATAAAAAAGAAGTCAAGGTGGGTGCCAATCTGGAACCCAGTGTCAAGGAGCGTCTGATTCAGCTGTTGTGTGGTTATGTTGAAATCTTTGCCTGGTCATATGAAGACATGCCAGGACTTGATACGGACATCGTGGTACATCATCTGACTACAAGAGAAGATTGCCCGCCAGTAAAACAAAAAGTCTGCCGCATGAGACCTGATATGTTAGAAAAGATCAAAGCGGAGGTCATGAAGCAATTCAATGCTGGATTCTTGGTTGTCACTTCCTACCCTCAATGGGTTGCCAACATTGTTCCCGTACCTAAAAAAGACGGAAAAGTACGAATGTGCGTGGACTATAGAGATTTGAATAGGGCCAGCCCTAAAGATGATTTTCCACTCCCCCACATTGATATCTTGTTTGAATATACGGCCCAACACAAAGTGTTTTCCTTCATGGAAGGATTCTCGGGTTACAATCAAATCAAAATGGAACTTGAAGACATGGAGAAAACAACATTTGTCACACAGTGGGGCACATTCTGCTACAAGGTGATGCCATTCGGATTGAAGAATGCTGGGGAAACCTATCAGCGCGCCATGGTAGCTTTATTTCACGACATGATACATCATGAAATAGAGATCTACGTAGACGATATGATAGGCAGATCGCAAACGGAAGAAGAACACCTTGATCACTTACAAAAGTTGTTTGAGAGACTAAAGAAGTACAAGCTGAGGTTAAATCCAAACAAGTTCACATTTGGAGTACGGTCCGGTAATCTCCTAGGCTTTTTCGTCAGTAACAAAGGTATTGAGGTCGATCCTGCCAAAGTTAAAGCAATACAAGAGATGCCTTCTCCTCGTACTGAGAAGGAAGTCAGAGGATTCTTGGGACGCTTGAACTATATTGCCAGATTCATTTCTCACCTAACAGCTACTTGTGAGCCAATCTTCAAACTATTGAAGAAAGATCAAGTAGTCAGATGGAATGATGAATGCCAAGTTGCTTTTGACAAAATCAAAGAATACTTACAAGAGCCTCCTGTGTTGATGCCACCAGTTGAGGGAAGACCACTGATCATGTATCTGACTGTTTTAGAAAACTCAATAGGGTGTGTATTAGGACATCATGATGAGTCTGGCTGAAAAGAGCATGCTATTTATTACCTGAGCAAAAAGTTTACCGATTGTGAAACCAGATATTCACTGCTTGAGAAAACTTGTTGCGCTCTGGCATGGGCTGCTCGCCGGCTAAGACAGTATATGCTGACTCATACTACCTTGTTGATATCTAAGATGGATCCGATAAAATACATCTTCGAGAAGCATGCTCTCTCTGGGAGAATAGCTAGATGGCAGATGATCCTAACAGAGTACGACATACAGTATACTACCCAAAAAGCTATAAAGGGCAGTGTATTTGCTGATCACCTTGCTCACCAAGCTGTAGAAGACTATCAGTCCATGAAGTTTGAATTCCCGGATGAAGACATCATGACATTAGACAACTGTGAAGAAATCAGACCATATGACGGACCTGAACAAGGATCCCGATAGACCCTGTTCTTTGATGGGGCATCCAACACCCTCGGCAATGGTATCGACGTTGTACTCATATCTCCGGAAGGGTGTCATACTCCCTTTACTGCCAGACTTTGCTTCAATTGTACAAACAACATGGCAGAATACGAAGCATGTATCTTTGGTCTCAAAGCTGCCATAGACTTGGGGATCAAATCATTGGATGTATTCGAAGACTTAGCTTTGGTCATCAGTCAGATCAAAGGAGAATGAGACACTAAGCACCCAAACCTTATCCCTTACAAAGAACATGTTTTGACATTGCTACCACATTTTGAGAAGATTACCTTCGAGCATTTCTCGAGAGAAGAAAATCAGCTAGCAGACGCTCTAGCCCTAATGTCATCTATGTTTAAACTTAAATGGGATAACGAGGCTCCCCAGATCACCATCGAACGAATGGATGAACCAGCACACTATCACGAGATTAATACTGAAGAGATAATGGACCATCCTTGGTTTCATGAAGTCAAGAGGTATCTCGAGGCTCAAGAATATCTAGAAGGAGCTTTAATCAATGATAATAAGTTCTTAAGGAGATTCTCTGCTAAATTTTTCCTTAGTAATGGCATCCTGTACAAACGCAATCATGACTCCATTTTGCTTCGGTGTATGGATAAGGTTGAAGCTGAAAAGATCATGACTGAATTACATGAAGGTACTTTTGGCACCCACTCCAGTGGGCATTCGATGGCGAAGAAAATCCTACGGGTAGGATATTATCGGTCTACCATGGAAGCAGATTGCTATCAACACTCTTGAACCTGCCATAAATGTCAAATTTATGCTGACAAGGTGCACGTACCTCCGGTTCCTCTGAATGTATTGAAGGCTCCTTGGCCCTTTGCTATGTGGGGAATTGATATGATTGGAGAGATCAAGCCTACAGCCTCCAATGGACACCGCTTCATCCTAGTGGCCATTGACTATTTTACAAAGTGGGTCGAAGCAGCTTCCTTCTCTTCTGTTACCAAGAATGTTGTCGCCCGCTTCATCAAGCAAAACCTCATTTGCCGGTATGGTATCCCGGAAAGGATCATCACTGACAATGGTACAAATCTCAACAACACTATAATCACCGCTTTATGCGAACAATTCAAGATCCAGCATCACAATTCTTCTCCATATCGGCCAAAGATGAATGGTGTTGTCGAAGCTGCAAATAAAAACATTAAGAAGATCATACAGAAAATGACAGTCACATACAAAGACTGGCATGAGATGCTACCATTCGCTCCCCGCGGTTATCGTACCACGGCTCGCACGTCAACCGGGGCAACACCCTATTCTTTGGTTTACGGCATGGAGGTTGTCTTGCCTATTGAAGTCCAAATCCCCTCTCTAAGAATTATGAAGGATGCAAGGTTGAATGAAGACGATTGGATCCAGACTCGACTTGATCAACTGAACTTAATTGATGAAAAAAGACATATTGTTGTCTGCCATGGTCAGGCGTATCAAAAACGGATGATCAAGGCTTTCAACAAGAAAGTCAGACGCCAAGTATATCAAGTTGGGGATCTAGTGATCAAACGTATCATCTTGCCACAAAGTGATCCCAGGGGAAAATGGACTCCTACTATGAAGGACCGTTTGTAATCAAAAACATATTCTCCAGTGGGGCAATGATCTTGACCACCATGGATGGCGACGACCTGCCACACCCTGCGAACGCGGACATAGTCAAAAGATACTACGCATAAGAGACCCGCTAGGTTGACACACCTAGGCAAAACAAGGGGCATCCCGGCGAACCAAAAGGTTCGGGCAAAAATTAGGGATAAAATGAAAAAATATGTATACCCGGCAAATTGAAAACCCAAAAGGGCGACTTGGGCAAAAAAGGGTTTCCCGATGGACTGAAAACCCGAAAGGGTAGTCCAGGAAAAAGTTAGGGAATTAAAGTGTATGACTATGTCCCGTCGGATCACTTTACGGACAACCTTTGACTTCCACTGACAAACTCAGAGTTTCTGATCAATTCAATCATCTTCGGACAAGGCAGATAGACAAGATACTCGGAAATAGGAAGGCTATAGCGGAATGGGAACCCCATGGGATTATTACACATAACTATCTTTCTTTGTATCAAAATTTTCTTGTTTTACGACAGCATTCTCTTACTAGAATGTTTGTTCCCTTTGTACAAAAATACTTATTCAAAGTAAATACAAAGATGTCCCTTTAAAAGTACAAAAACTATTTGTCTTTTTCTTTACGCTTGTATTTTGTTTGCAAAAACGTCCAATGATTCATTGATGAACATATGCACTTGAACATGATTGTTGTTTACAAATAAACAAAATGAGGAAGACAATTACTGATAGGTTGAAAGAATAGGAAAATGTCTCTAGGCTATTCCATAAGTGATCCCCTGCAGTACATCATTTAAACCCCCAGCGGAACAAAATTTCAAATTATCAATCCCTTGTAGAAATTGTCAAATTTCTCAGGATTCCCCAAGCAGATCTTACAAGCAGTACATGGCATTTTCGTTACAACAGAGTTCATTTCTCTAAATGGAAGTTCACCAGTACTTCAACTTCAAGACATGAAATTCAACATATCCTCAGCAGCATTCAGGAATTTATTCTCCTCAAACAGACAGCAATACAACAAATCAGCTCATATGCGCATACATTGCATCCATATATCATAAAGATTAATGAAGCAAATACATTGCATTATACATTTCATGCAAACATAACTTTGTATTTCAGCTAACATTTTACCCTTTTCAGGATAAGATTAATAGTTACCATTAACAATATGCCATCATGATACAGTTCAGATACGCTCCAGACGCGGATGTCATTCTGATACTCATTCAGATTCAACTTTCAGATACAGTACAGATACGCTCCAAACGCGGATGCCATTCTGATACTCATTCAGATTCAACTTTCAGATACAGTACAGATACACTCCAGACACGGATTCCATTCTGATACTCATTCAGATTCAACTTTCAGATACGCTCCAAACACGGATGCCATTCTGATACTCATTCAGATTCAACTTGCTTGATACAATGTAGATACGCTCCAGACACAGATTCCATTTTGATACTCATTCTGATACTCATTCAGATTCAACTTTTAGATACAGTACGGATACGCTCCAGACACGGATGCCATTCTGATACTCATTCAGATTCAACTTTTAGATACAGTACGGATACGCTCCAGACACGGATGCCATTCTGATATGCCATTCAGATCTCAACTTACAGATACAATACAGATACGCTCCAGACACAGATTCCATTCCGATACTCATTCAAATACAACTTACAGATACATTACAGATACGCTCCAGACACATATTCCATTGTGATACTCATTCAGATTCAACCTTCAGATACAGTTCAGATACGCTCCAAACACGGATGTCATTCCGATACTCATTCAAATACAACTTAAAGATACAGTACATATACGCTACAGACACGGATGCCATTCTGATACTCATTCAGATTCAGTCTTCAGATACAGTTCAGATACGCTCCAGACACAGACGCCATTCTGATACTCATTCTTTCAGCTTACAACTTACAATTCAACAAACATTCTTGGGTGGCATCTACAAGCCCATCTCCGACAAGATTCTATCACCTCTCCAAATGGAATCTGTAAGCCCATTCCTTCTATCATCACATCATTGAGTGCAAATTTATGGGCACTCTAGTGTCCAATCATTCTTTCACCTTTGAGTCACGAACGACAAAACTCGCCAATCTAACTCTTCAGGTTTAAGAAGATTGAACAGGGGCAGTTGTTGTACCCCAAAATTTTCCCTCTCATTTATCAAGACTTTTCTCACAAGATCTATTTGACTCAAGACTGGATTACGGTTTGACCAGCTGAAGACATCTCATCATTCATTGATAACCCAAAATTAGGGTTTGGAATTGCACAAAGATTTTTGGACTATCAATGTTTCATATGAATTTAAAGTATCAATATGGACCCCTAAGATTACTCATGTCAAGTATCAAGCCTTGGATCACATTTTTGATCAGTCAATTGGACAGTTGACCTAAAAATCAGTTGTATTGGGGGAAAAGTCAACCATGGCCAATTTACAGTCAAACTTCATAATTTTTTATCCAAATCAATATTTTAGACTCATACGTATCACTTGATCAAGTTTGGACCATATTTCCTCAAGAAATTTGATCAAATCATCAAAAGGGGAAAATGGTCAAAATTAGGGTTTTGACTGAGAAAGGGCAATTTCTGATTTTTGACCTAGAAAATGACCAATTGGTTTGAAGCATGATTCAAAGTGCTAAATTGCATAATAATGACCTAATGACATGGTTCAAAACATTGCAAATCCATTGGATTGACAGATGAAATTTGCAGTCAACTAATCAAAAGTCAATTGTATATTGAGAAGTCAAATTTTGACTTTTTGGTCAAAATCAAATGCCAAGGATCAAAACTCATCAAAACATATCAAAATGTGAAACTTGTTCATCAAGAAATCAAAGATTGAAGATTTGATTTTGAAATTTGAAATTTTCTTAACTTAGAAATTTTTCTAAGTATAGAAAATTTCTTATTTTTTTCTCAACTTTAAGCAAATTTTTCACCATGATACAAGATGATTCAAAGAAAGTTCCCAACATGAAAGTTGTAGATCTCCATGAAATTTACAACTTTGCTTCACACATTTTCTCCTAAAGATGCTTGGATCTCAAGATATAATTTTGTGAATACATGCCCATGAACTAAAATAACTTAGTGAAATTTTGCCCTAATTTAGGTAGGTTTTTGACCTAACTTCATGGCAACCTTTCACCTAGTTCCAAGAGGAATCTTGAAATGCATTTCAAAGATGAGTTATAGAGCACATTTCAAGCTTTCCAAAATGTCCAAGAACTCCTTGAGATCATTTTTGAGTAGGGAGAATCGAAGAGATGAAGTTGGCAATTTCTCACTTTGATTTCAAGCCATTCCATGAAGAACAAAATTCAAATCTGAACCTATGCTGCCTAATCCTTGCTTTACAGGTCTCAAACTTGTTTCTCACTTCATAATTTAATGCTTATACAGTTGATAAAGCCTTAATCCAAGCATAAGAGTCTTTGTCCAAGTTTTAATTCCATAGATGGCACAAAGTTGCCATTGCCATTTTAGAAAAGCATAACTTTTACATTTGTCAACTCCTTGAGCATTGGACCTATTTTCTCTGCACACACAAGTCCTATAAACCAAAAGCAAATTGTCTAGGACTTGTACCAACTCCAAGCAGGCATGTACAAGCATGAGGAGAGTTGTCTCTTCACTTTTCTTAAAAGGAAAGCAATAGAGCAAAAAGCCTACAATTGAGAAATCTGTTGTGGAGCTAACTTGAAACCTTCTCTATACTTATACACAAACACATTGCAATCTAACACACGATTTCTCAAGGCCAGAAAATCTCTAAAACTCCCTATCACCAAAAACCTGTCATAACTTGCAGTTTGAGACCAAGCATAGCAATCCAAAAATCTACTCGTGCGTTTCAAGTTCTAATCACTCAAACACTTAACCTAACTCATATCTAAGTGTTCCAGACCATCACCCCTTCACTGTAACTCCTCCTTATCCATCTTCCATTTTTGAATTTTAAGCTTGCAGGTTGACTTGGATAGAGAGATTCAGGCACTTTCAAAGCAAGGCAAGGATTGGAACACACTATGGAGGTTCAGGCAAGCTAAAGGAATCTTTAGGCCTTCATAAAACTCACTCAAACTCCATTCACGGTCTCAGCTGAAGGAGGTAAGAACTCTAACTTCTATCTCTCCATAGAGACATCCATTGGTCTCGATTTGTGAAGAAAAAATGTAGATATTATTGTGCTAAAGCCAACCATGTGCATAGATTTCATTTATGTTCATTATGTATAGAGAATTTTAGATTTCAAATTTCTGTAAAAATTAGGTTTAAAATTAGGGCCATTGAAATTAGCTTTGATATTTGACTGATAGTTTACATGAGTTACATGGTTGAAATCGTGGGAAAAAGTACTACTATTTTCATGTTTGAAGTTTCCATTTTCATGGAGAAATGAGAAAGATACAGAGGTTCTAGCTAGCTTGAGGAAGAAGATGAAGTACAGGTCAAGGAGGCGTTATGTGTTATGTGTTTTTTATTTCATATGAACTAACGGATGTACAGCCACCCCAGTGGCAAGGCAGCGCGCTGAGAATGCCAAGATCATGGGTTCGAGCCTTGGTGCCTGCCTTTTGCATATTTTCTTATTTTTGCCATTTTTCTCATTTTTTCAACGCTGGGCTTTTGTTCATTTGGGCTTGTTTTTTTTCTAATGTTACCTCCTGATTACTCGGGACACCCCTGGCCCAATTTATTTTCATTCATTTATCTTATTTTTATTTATTTCATGAAATATTTTTCTTTTGCATAAAAAAAATCATAAAAAATATAAAACATGATAAATATTGCATTTTATTTATTTTATTTTCCCATAAAAAATATTTTTATTAAATTATATACTATCTATTTTTCTTAAATAAACTTGTAAAATAAAATAGACTTAGGTATATTTTTATCCCTTTTTCTTCATACTTGTAAATATTTATTTTGACATATAGAAAGACTAAATATCTTCATAAATATTATTTTATTATTTTAAGACAAAAAATATACAAAAATAATACTTAAAGAACTCTATTTTCTTTTAAATTAGAAATTAGGGTTAATCACTTTTCAAGAAATAATTTATTTTTTTTAATATTATTAGGATTAGGTCAAAACTCTTTTGCATATGAAAAACAAAGCAAAAATCTTTTTCTTGCATACATACCATTGCATATTTATATTGTATATTATTTATTCAAATATTCCTACAAATTCGATTTGGTTGTAATAGCTTAATTAGATTCACATTATTGCAAATCCCCATTCATAATTTGTATACCCCCCTCCCATAAAATGTTGTAATAGCGTAGTAATCTTTAAATTACACAATTTACCGCTTTTATATACCATGCTAGTAATTAGGGTTTGAATGGCAAGATCAAAACAAATCAAATAGAAAACCCTAATCCAAGACAAAATCAAGCATGAAAATAACACACTTGCACACAAGCACCCTTAGGGTTACTCCACTTGGTTGCCTTATACAAAAATGGCCATATTACGCATGTGAAGTGTCTTAGCAAAACAAACAAGTATAAGATCATAGCCCCTCGATGACGCTATTCAAAGTTGCCTTACAAAATGATCTTGGTCCCTCAAAAATGCTAAGATACTTTGCAAAATTTCTAATCATGGTTATACGATGACCCGCGCCCGTCCCATTTACATCAAAAGATAGGGTTGCTTACCAAATCAACGGTAAGACAACAATATCAAAGGAAAATAAAATGAACAAGAAAGACCTTTGAGTAGGTAGATTGCTCCTAATTACTTGCTCCATTTCAAAACAAACATCCTTGCTACTTTCAAAATAAACACACGCATTTCCAAACATCTTACAAACATTGAAAACATTTTCAAAAAGACAAACATCTTTGTATACATTCTTATGAACGAGAATCATTACAAAGATTGCCTAAACAAATGGCCTCTTTTACAAAATACTTTCAAAACCATACAAAGCATAATTTCAAAAAAAAAGCAAGTGATCTAGAAAGTAACTAAGAGCCCATGGAAAACCATGGATGAAAAGGGTGCTAATACCTTCCCTTTTCATAATCTACCCCCCGTACTCAAGAAAACATCTCTAAAGGTCTTTCATGTCCTTTTTCACCTTTCCTTTTGGATAAAAGAAAAGTCGGTGGCGACTCTTGCTAACGTCAACATTTGCAATAAAACGCAAAACTCTTAAGTCAGTTCTCCCACCGTATCACAGAGGTCCAGGCAAAAATTAGGGATTAAAAGCGTACGACTATGTCCCAATGAATCACTTACCGCAAGCTTTATTACCAAAGCCAAAAGTTGAAATGGTACGAATCAGCTCAGTCAACTTCTTCTGATAGCAAGGGACGAGATGTTCGAAGACATAGGTGCAATAGCAGAGTTGGAACCCAACGAGATCATTTCCACATAACTATATATTTTGTTTTCACTTTGGACTTTTTTCATTTCATGACGACTTCCTCTTACTAGGATTTATGTCTCTTTGTACAAAAAGCGCTTGTTTATAGGCAAATTATCAAATACAAATACACCTTAAAGTTCAAACTTTTTGTTTTCTTGTTTTTCTTGCATAAACGTCCAATGACTAAAAATGAATGAACATATGCATATGAACATGATTAACTGTTAACAAATATATGCATAAGAACATAAATAAGCATTTACTCAAGATTCTAGGAGTTGGGATGACATTCAAGTTGTCCATAAACCCCCATAGAGCCACTTTTATGAGATTATCCCCATAGAGTAATTTTCATAAATTCATCCCCAATAAAAATATATTCCCAACAATTTCCCCAACCTACAGAGTTTCAATCAATACGGTTCATGAAAATTCTTTTCCCCAATTGAGTTATTCTCCTAAAAAACTGCAAAACCTTTGCAGATTTCTTTTCTCTAGCAAAATTCAATTTCCCAAGGAGAGTTTGTCGTCGGAGTTTATTTCCCCAACAAGGTTTATTTCCACAACATATTACAGTCTCCCTAACTGGAGTCAATTCCTCAGACTACTATGGATCACCGGAGAAATTCCTCTCCCCAGTGAAGTCACCATTATCCCTAGAGATTTGTTACGAAACCTAGAACCAAACCAGATCTCAGTCAACTTTATCCTACCCAGACGAGTTGAAAGGTTATCCATTTCTTTTATCCCCAGTCAGGGTATATAAGAATATCCTTCCCAGACATGTCGGAAGGTTATCCATCCCTATTATCCCCAGTCAGGGTATAAGAATTAAAATTCCCCAGTAGGGCAATGAGCAACCTATGTTCCTAAAACTCTTCTCCCCAAAAGCAAAAGTCAACATTCCCCAGCGGAGTTTCCTCAAACAAAAGACAAAAATACCCAGCGGAACCATTCTAGACAAGATTGAAGATACACATACTCTTCATTCCCATCAATGGTCAGGGATTTATTTTCCCAGACAAAATACAACACAGGCTTACAAATACACTTCTACAATATTTCACATTCATGGGTCATAGCATATGCATATGAAACACGTATTGCATAGTCTCATTTATTTTGAGAACATCATTACGCAATGCATTTCATAAATCATGACATTCCATACAGCTAACGCTTTACCTTTTCAGGAAAGATCAATCAACAGACGAATATCATCAACAATTTTATAAAAAAATAGGTCCAAGATTAATTCCTGAAATAAGATGGGGCAACTATCTACATGACCAAGTCAGAGATTAATTCCCAAAACAAGACGGGACAACTATCTCTACAGCCAATAAAAAGCAGGTTCTAGATTAATTCCCGAATTAAGATGGGGCAACTATCTGGACCAGCCATAGGTTAATTCCTGAAACAAGACAAGACAACTATCTGTAAAAAAACAGATTGTAGATCAATTCCCAAAACAGGACGGGGTGACTATCTTTATCACCAATGGTATGAAATCCCGAAACAGGACGGGTTTACCAAAAAATTGATTGTAGATCAATTCCCGAAACAGGACGGGCGAATATCTACATGACGAACATTTCTTTCAAGACCTCTGCTGGCTCAGATTAAATCGACCAAAGATTTATTTTGATACTTCCTCCAGTTAAAGACGGACGCAGACATCTTCTGGCTCAGATTAAATCGACCAAATATTTATTTTTATACTTCTTCCAATAGACATTTTCTGGCTCAAATTAAAGTTGAGCGTAGACTTAGTCTAATTTTCTCTATCAACAGTTACTTTGGATGGCACCTATAAGCCCATCTCTAACAACTCTTCATCACCTCTCCAAATGGCATCTTTAAGCCCATTCTTGGAATAGTCAACCAACATCATTACTTCATGCACAAGCAAGTGCAAATTTCTGGGCACTTAAGTGTTCAATCATCTTCCACCTTTAAGTCACGAATTACGGACGAGCCAATCTAACTCTTCAGGTTTAAGAAGATTGAATAGGGGCAGCTGTTTTACCCTAAAATTTTCCCTCCCTTTTCTTCAATATATCTCTCACAAAAGTTCTCAAATGCTCAAAGATTCTCAAGAGCTGATCAGACAAGCTCACCTCCTAGCACTGGGTCCACAACTAGGGTTTTGGTTTTCTCAAGGAAAGTTTGAATTCTAATGTCCAAAGTGACTTTCATGGTTCATCATAATACTCCAAGAATGCTCATACCAAGTTTCAAGTCTTGCGTCACAAATTTGCTCAGTCAACTGCTCAGATGACTGAAAATCAGCTATATTGGGTAAAAAGTCAATTGTGGTTAACATACAGTCAAACTTCAAGATGTTTTTGCCAAAATCAACATTTTTATGTGATATTCATCATTTGATCAAGGGTTGATCATAATTCCTCAAGGAAAGCACTCAAATCATCAAAGGGGCAAAATTGTCAAAATTAGGGTTTTGACTGAGAATGACTAATCGTTGACTTTTGACCTAGTACATGACCTAATGGCTTGAAGAATGATATCAAGGACTCAAACACAACATCTTGACCTAATTTTATGGATCAAATAATTTCTAAAGATCAAGTGATTGATAGTTGAAAATTTTAATCAACTGATGAAAAGTCAACAGTCACACAAAAAGTCAAACTTTGACTTTTTGGTCAATGTTGAATTTCAAAGATCAAGAATTATCAAGACATTAAAAAATATAAAACTTGATCAACAAAGTCAAGAAAAGTCAAGAAAAATTCAAGATTTCCAATACTTAGAAAAATTCTGAGTGTTTTTGGCCTTAATGAAATCATTACTTCATGAGTATTTTTCACTAAGATGCAAGATGATTCAAGGAAAATTTTCAACATGAAAGTTGTAGAGCATGATGAATTCTACAACTTTTTCCTTGAGGGTTGATTTCCAAAAAATGCTTATATTATGAGATATAGGCCCATGAAGTCATGACATTTTTATCAAAACACTTAGTGAAATTTTCAACAAGTTTGGTCATGTTTTTGTCCCAACTTCTTGGCAATTGTTCACTAAGTTCCGAGTTGATTTAGTCAAAGTGGTCAACATGAAAGTTGTAGAAAATGTTTCAAGCTTTCCAAAATGTCCAAGAAAACATTTTTATCATGCTTGAGCTAAGATATTCGAAGAGATGAAGTTGGGCATCCATTCTTGAATTATAGGTCATTTTGTGATGAGAATGAGATTCAATCTTCATGCTATGCTGCATAATCTTGCTTTGCAGGCCTCCTAACTTGAAAATCACTCCATAATTTAATGTTTACACATTTTATTGAGCCATTATCCAAGTGTTTGAGTCATTGTCCAAGACACTTTTCCATTTTTGGAAGAAAGACACCATTGCCATTCTTGAAAAGTAAACTTTATACGTAATGTCAACTCCTTGAGCCTCTAACTTGTTCCTTATGATCACACTCCATCTAAAAAGTCAGAAGCATTGTGTTTAAATCCTCTAACCACTCTAGATTTCCTTGTACTTAACATTGGAACTATGATCTTCAAGCTTGCTTCATTTACAATCCAACCTAGCCACAACATGTGATCTTGCAAAGATGATAAGCTCCTTCCATCCAACCTTTATCTATAAATAGAGGCACTATTTTGCAAGCCAAACACGAGTTCAATAGCCCTGAAACACCCTCATACTCCCTCAAACCAAAATTTTCATCAAAACTTCATTTTGTGGTAACTTCTGACCTTGAACATCAAACTCATAATCTACTCGTGCATTTTCCATTTCAATCATTCAAATATCATCTATACACCATATAGAAGGGATCCAAACACTTGAACCACGTATGTAATCCCTCCATCACCATCCACCATTTTCAAAACTCAACTCTGCAACTTGACTTCTCCAGAAGAATTCAGGAACTCTCAATCCAAAGTAAGCATTGGAATAGCTTCCTGGGAGTTCAATGAAGTTATCCAGATCATCACAACATCTCCAGGGGTGCTCCAACTTCAAACATGATTCTCACTTTTGAGGTAAGTTTTCTAAACTTTGAACTTTCTGTACAAGCATCATTAATGTTTACTTTGTAAATAAAAATGTAGCCATCATTGCCCTGAAGCTAACCATGTGCTTACATTTCATTTATCTTGTCTGAGTGATGAGAATTTTGAAGATGAAGTTTATGAAAAAATTAGGTTTCAGTTTGGTACTAAACAAAATTCATATTAGTCTTTGATCTTTAGCTTTTAAAAGTTATATGTTTGAATTTGTGGTGCAAAGTCAAGCAACTTTCATGCTTACATTTTTAAAAATTATTGAGAAATGAAGGAGTTACAGAATTAAAATGGAGTTGTTGTTCTTGGCGCGCGCGAGGAAGAAGAAGATGAATTGTTCAAATATTCAGGAATGAGTTTGTAATATATTTATTGGTTTGTACTTTAACTACCAGATGTATCACCATCCCAGTGGTTAAAGCGCGTGCCTGTGACTATAGGGACCTGGGTTCGAGCCCAGTGGTACCCTTTTATTTGTTTCATATTTTCTTATTTTAGATTCAATGCAAGCAAGTCCAATAAGCGCACGCTGCACCCATCTCCATCACCATCTGATCATTACATGATTGAATTCAACGCGCCAGATGAGCAAGCCCATAATACATCCTCATGAGCCATCAACACTGAATCTCAAATAGGCGTTGGGCTCCTCTGTTTTGGGCCCTTTCTTTTTGTTTTTGTTATTCTTCACCCCCCCTTTTACTAACTTGCAGGCCCATTTTTATTTTATTTTTATTTTTTCTGATTCAAACAAAAACTATTTTGGGCCTAACAAAAATGTTTTCCCACACCCCTTTTTTTACTTCTGACTCATGACTCAATTATTTTTATTTATTTTTATATTTTATTGTTTTTCTACTTTTATTTATTTATTTTATTTAATAAAATATATTAAATCATCAAAATCATCAAAATTTAGATTTAGGTTTTAATAAATTAACTTAATTTTCATAAATACAAATTAATTTAATCATTTTTGCTAACTAATTGGAAGAATAATTAGAATTAGGTTTTCTTTTATTATTATTTCATAATTTTTCTAAACATTAATATCCAAATTATTTTCTAAACAAATCATTAAACTTAGGTTTTATTTTCTCTTTAATTTCAATTAACTTAGATTTTTAGGTTTTGTTCAAAATAATTATTTAATTTCTCTTTCCAAGTTAATTATTTTAATTAGGTTAATTATCAAACCTTTTCCATCAAAAATCATCAAAATAATTCCTCTTTCTTTCCTTTACTTCACATCTTTGTACATTTTATTATTTCATATTATCATTTATGTACGTGATCTGTAATAGATAATTAGGATTTTATTGATTTCCTCCCCCATTTCCAAAGCCTTGTAATAGCGTAGGATATTTAAATTCCACAATTTACTATTTTCATTATTACTGTTAGTAATTAGGGTTTGTATGACAAGATTAAAATTAAACATAGCAAAACCCTAATTCAAGATAAAATAAATCAAACACATCTTGCACACATGCACCTCTAGGGTAACCTCACTTGATTCCTCGGATATATACGGTCATATCCCTCGAACGTGAGATGCTTTAGCAAAGACCCTCGATAAAAAAAAGATCATAGTCGCTCGATGACCCTTCGATGTTGCCTTCGGTAAACGATCTTAGCCCCTTACGACAAATGCTAAAGTATCTTACAAGTTGCCTTCTATGACTACACGATGACCAACGCCTGCCCCTAACATCCAATGATGGGGCTTCCTACTAACAAATAGTAGGGTATCACTATCTAAAGGAGGAAGAAAAGAACAAATACTTTTTGAGTAGGTAGATCGCTCGTAATCGCTTGCTCACAAACTAAAACAATTTTCACTCTTCACACTTTCAAAACAACCATTTTCAAAACACTTTTCAAAATAAACATTTTATATACATTCTCAACGATACGAGAATAACTGAAAAATTTCCTTACATTGGCATCTTTAAAACATCTTTCCATACACTCCTTTTCAATAAATATTTTCAAAAAAAAAATTGTATACATTATCAAAGATACGAGAATCATTACAAAATTGCCGCACTTAGGTGTTTTTAAAATGTTTTCAAACATGCATAAACACAAAGCACTTTCAAACAAAGCGATCTAGCAATTAAGATCTCGTAGATAACTGTGGATGAAAAGGGTTCTAACACCTTCCCTTTTCATAACCTACACCCCAAACTCAAGAAAATTCTCAAAAGGTATTTCCTGTTCTTTTCACCCTTTCCTTTATTTGATAAAAGAAAAGTCAGTGGTGTCTCTTTCTATCCGCAACATTTGTGATAAAATGAAAAACACCAAGTCAGTTCTCCCACCATATTAAAATAATACCAAGGCTTATCATATGTTGTCACTTTTGTTGTAAACACATGAGTCGGCCTATCAAGGCTTCTAATTTTAATATGAGGTGATTCATTCGGGAAATTAACCATGTACATGGAGGACAAAGTGGCTAAAGCATCTGTCATCTGATTCTTCTCTCGAGGAATGTGATGGAATTTAACCTTATTGAAGAAAGGTAACAACCTTCTCGCATAATCCTTGTAAGGAATCAAGCCAGGGTGACGAGTCTCCCCTTCACCTTTAATCTGATTTATAACCAAAGTTGAATCACCATATACATCCAGAATCTTAATTATGAGATCTATAGCTTCTTCGAGATCCATAATATAAGCTTCATACTGTGCCATGTTATTAGTACAATCAAACATCAACCTTGTTGTGAAAGGGATGTGGTAACCATGGGGAGTGATAATCGTAGCACCAATTCCTTTACCATAAGCATTCACAACTCCATCAAACACCATACCCCCATCGAGATTCAGGATCTGGACCATATTCAGGCAAAGGTTCGTCACAATCTTTGGCTTCCAAATACATCACGTCTTCATCAGGGAAATAAAACTTGATTGACTGATAAATATCAACTGATTGGTGAGCAATGTACTCTATAAACATAGTGCTTTTAATAGCCTTATGAGTATGGTATTCAATATCATATTCATACAACAGCATATGCCAACGGGCAATTCGTCTAGTAAGAGCATACTTTTCAAAGATATACTTAATTGGATCCATTTTGGATATCAACCAAGTAATATGATTCAACATATATTGCCGCAGACACTTTGTAACCCAGGCTAAAGCACAACATGTCTTTTCCAGCATAGAATACTGATCAGTCACCATTTTCACTATGTTTTTGTCACTTGTTCGACAATAATCTAGGTATTTTGCATCACATTGTTTCTTATTTTGTTACCGTTTGAGTCGATTTATGTTTATTAAGTTTCTTTAGTATTTTATGGTTTTTAGTTTCATCTCAAGTATTTTTATATGTTTTGCACTGGTTGGTTGTTGTGACTGTTCTAGGTTTAGGTGGAAGATCCATGGTACATGATGCGAGGAAGTCAAGAAATCGTAAGTTTCACAGAAGAAAAAATGAAGCATCAAGTAGCGTGACATGGGCCATGTCAGAAGGGGGTGTTGGAAAAGAAAAAAGAATCAGGGGGATGACACGGCCACCCGTGTCACCTGACACGGGCCATGTCACTTGACACGAGCCGTGTCAGCAGATTTAGTATGCAAATTTAATGTGATTCTACAAGAGAGCCAATACGGCCACTTGTGTCAGCTGACACCGGCCGTGTTGGCTGAGGCGCTGATTTTTCATGTTTTTGTAATTTTTCACTAAGTGTGACTCGGAAGGGCGTTTTTGACATTTCGTACCAGGATCAATGAATTTTCACTATTTGAGACAATTTCTACGATGAACAAAGGGACCTTTTTTGCACATGGAGAATTAAGAGGATCGAAGAGAGCATCATATGAGATTATTGAAGAACGGAGATCTTTCATGAGCCGACGCAATTGAAGATCAAAATTCCTCAGTTACCTGTAATGTTTAACTTTTACATCATTGAAATTCTTTTGAACAATATGAGTACTTAAATCCCCCAATGCTAGGGGGTGCCCCTATTTTGTATTTGTAATTATTTGAATTCCTAATTTTATAATACAATAGTTTTTTATTCAATTTAATCGTTCGATGTTTTTAAGGCTTTCCTTGTCTGATAAATAGGGATTGATACACAATTAACAATTAGGACTGAACCGCCATTGTTAAGGTTTTTGTACGATTAAACTATAGTTGATATCACCTAGGACTAGGGATACTCTATAGATACCGGTTAAATCTTAATCAAATAAAGGCTTGGCTTCATCATAATTCTCTAAGGCCCTGGGTATTAAGATGAATGACCAAAGGTTTTCCCACTAAGAACTTAGGGGAAAATAAACTAATCATCTGGTAATTGAATGTTTTGAACTTGTTGAAGAAATCAGGATTCAAGGATATAATAGGGTAAATCACACACCTTTTCCTAGCATGTTCCTCATATTTGTGAAAAATCCAAATTTTACATTTTGCTTATTTTAATTATTGTCAAAGGATAAATCCCAAACCAAATCCAAAGTTAAGTTTTTGTTTAATTGATGAATTAAGCTCAATATGTATACGAAGTCCTCGAGATCGATATTCGGGGAAATTCCCTAATATTACTACATAGGAAAAATAGTACACTTGTTATTCTTCCGATCAAGTTTTTGGCATCATTGTCGGGGGCGGCCAAAATATAGAGTTTAATTGTAGTTCAATTGAAATTTTGTTGCTCTGTAACTAAAATTTTATTTTTCTATTATTTTTATAATTTTAATAATTTTTGTCTAATTTTTTTATGCGAGGTAAGGCCTCAGCTGAATTACCTTTTGAGGTAGAGATAGAAAGAACTTTTCACGCTAAGCATAGAAGAGCTCGACAAGCTAGACTAGCATCGGACGAAGAAAAAAGTTCAGTTCATTCAGATTCAGAATTAGAACCCGAAACCATGGGTGAGAATCCACTAGCACCTGAGAGACTCCTTGGTGACTATGGTGGGACAAATGCACTGACTGGTAGATTAACAATTGTAAATAAACAGCTGAATGTGTCAAACTTTCAACTGCATTTGAGCATGATCACTCAACTCGAGAAGAGGTCCTTCTTTGGAAGGGTCAATGAAGACGCTAATAAGCACTTACAAAGATTTATGACCATGAGTACAACTTTGAAGATTGATGGTCACACTGATGAAGCGAAGAAGTTGAGAATGTTTCTGTTCACTTTAGTATATGAGGTTGAAGAGTGATGTTATTCATTACCGGCTGGTAGTATTACTTCTTGGGAAGAGATGGAAAAGGCGTTGTTGAATGAGTACTTCCCAACATTAGTATTCATGATAAAAAGATATGAGATCCTTAACTTCAATCAGAAAGAGGGTGAGTCATTAGGAGATGCTTATAAATGATTCAAACGACTCCTAGTGGCTTGTCCTACTCAAAATTTGGATAAAATTAAGGAAATGCAGATGTTTGTTAATGGTCTTAGAATCAAGACAAAGTAGCTAATTGACACATCAGTTCGTGGCTCATCTAACTTTTCAACAGCCACTGGTATCAAGAAGATAATTGAAGCAATTGTAGAAAAAGAGCATTTGAAGCTATATGATAGGGTTACAAGCAAACCAGAGGGAGTAATTGACTTGAAGTTAGAAGCCAACAAACAGATCAAAATCAAAGAAACGGTTGTTGTAGAGGTGGAGAAAAAGCTTAAGGTAACGCATATAGGTACTCAACAGGTGACTTAAGTCCAACAGTCACAAAATGTTGTTTGTGAAATTTGTAATGGACCACACAATACTGTACATTGTTTTGTAACTCCAAAGAAAATTGAGGATATAAATTTCTTGAAGCAGAATAATCTCTATTCAAATACTTACAATCCTGTGTGGAAAAATCATCCAAATTTTGCCTGGAGGAATCATAAAGGGAATGTTTAACAACAGGGTCAAAGTCAATATCATAACCAATATCAGCAACAACAACAACAAGCTCTTAAGAAAGCATATTGGGAGTTGGCCATTGGAAAGATGGCAGCTCACAATATTCAATTCCAAGAAGAGACAGGAAACAATCAGAAGAACACTTTCACTTCTATTAAAAATCTATAGGTTGGATGAGGCAAATAGCACAATAGTTGGAAAATTCTCAAGCACCAGGCTCTCTGTCGAGTGAAATAGTTACGAATCCAAGAGAAAATCACACTATGAATGCAATTGTGACCAGAAGCGGTAAGTTAGCTGGAAATGCTGAAGAAAATGTAATTTAAGAGGAAGGTTTGTTAAAGGTGGACTTAGATATCAGAGAGGATCCAAATCCAACTGCAGAAGTTTGTATATCGTTGGTGATTAAGAAGGAAAAGCATAAAGATCCAAAGCCAAAGATCATACTTCCTTATCCTACAAGATCAAGGAAGAAAGATCTCAATGAAAAAAAAATTGAGAAATTCTTGGAATTGTTCAAGAAGCTTGAAATTAACATTCCTTTTGCTGAAGCTTTGGAACATATGCCAATTTATGCCAAATTCATAAAAGACATCATATCCAAGAAGTGTTCCATTGACATTGAGCCGGTAATACTAACTAAAACATGTAGTGCTATTTTGCAGGGTCTAAAAATTCCAATGAAGAAAAAAGATAGAGGTGCAGTCATTATTCCTTGCACCATCGGGGATAGATCATTCAAAAAAGCACTTATCAATTTTGGGGCCAGTGCGAGCCTTATGTCGTTGTTTATTTATAAAAAGCTTGAACTCGGTAAGGTGCAAGACACTCATTTGACGCTTTAATTTATAGATCATTTGATGAAAAAACCTTATGGTATTGCAACTGATGTTCTTGTGAAGACTGACAAGTTTGTGTTCCCTGTTGATTTTGTGGTTCTGGAGATGCCAGAAGATGAGGAAATCCCACTAATTTTAGGAAGACCTTTTCTAGAGACAGGAAGATGCATGGTAGATATTCAGGAAGGCACTATGACCCTTAAAGTCTATGATGAAGAGGTTAAAATTAATGTGAGTGACACCATGAAATTCAAAGATGAGGAAGGTACAAGTAAAAATATTGAAGGGTTGGACACAATGTACATTTATTCAGTTCAGAGCAAGTTTCCCCAATTTTTGGAAACAATGAAGAACGAGATGAGAAAGAGTCAGAAGTGTGAGCCATGTTTGAATCACAACATCTGTGGGATAGATCGAAACCACACTGGTGGGAAGATTTGCGACCACAATAATCTCCTGAAGAGAAGCAATGAGCCAAAAAGGGGATAAAGTTGAAACAGCTGCCTAAAAATCTAAATATATTTTTTTTGATACTGAAGAGAAATGTCCAGCTATCATCAAATCTAGCCTAAAATATGTCCAAGAAGAAAATCTCATCAAAGTACTCAAGAAATACAAGGGTGCTATTGGATGGGCCATTAAAGAATTGAAAAGTATTAGTCCCACAGTTTGCATTCATAAGATATTAATGGAATATGATCAAAAACCGGTTGTTCAACCGCAAATAAGACTTAACCCGACCATGAAGGAAGTTGTACGCAAAGAAGTTGTGAAGTTGTTGGATGCGGGTCTTATTTACCCTATATTTTATAGCTCATAGGTGAGTCATGTTCATGTGGTACCAGAGAAGGGAGGAACGATTGTCATCATCATTGAGAAGAATAAGTTGATTCCTACAAGAATTGTTACAGGTTAGAGAGTGTGCATTGACTACCGAAGGTTGAACACCGGAACAAGAAAATAACACTTTCTTCTACAATTCATTGACCAGATGTTGGAAAGGTTAGCTGGTCATGACTATTATTGTTTCCTTAATGGATACTCAAGGTATAATGAGACTGTAATGGCCCCTGAAGATCAAGAGAATACCGCTTTCACATGCCCTTATGGTATTTTCGCCTACAGGAGAATTCCATTTGGGTTGTGCAACGCCCCTACCACTTTTCAGAGATGTATGACATCCATATTCGCTGACATGCTTGAAAATCATATGGAAGTGTTTATGGATGATTTTTCAGTGTTTGGTTCTTAGTTTGATAATTGTTTAACTAACTTGTCTCTTGTGGTAGAAACATGTTAGTAGAACAATTTGATTCTCAATTGGGAGAAGTGTAATTTCATGGTGCATGAAGGTATAGTATTGGACACAAAATTTCTCATAACGGAATTGAAGTTGACAAGGCAAAAGTGGAGGTAATATTGAATTTACCACCATCGGTGAATGAGAAAGGTATAAGAAGTTTCCTTGGACATTCGGGTTTTTACCCCAGGTTCATAAGAGACTCCTCAAAGATTTGTCGTTGACTAACATGCTTGTGAAGGATGCACCCTTTGTTTTTGACAAAAAGTAAGGTGAGGCTTTTAAAACTTTGAAGAGTAAGTTGGTGACTATTCCTATAGTAATTTCCCCTGATTGGTCTATTCTTTTTGAGATCATGTGCGATGCAACTGATATAGCAGTAGGGGAAGTTCTAGGACAGAGAAGGGAAAAGCTCTTGCATTTGATATACTATGAAAGCCATGTGTTGAATCCTACTTAGATGAATTATGCAACCACTGAAAAAGAGTTGCTAGCAGTGGTGTATACTTTTGACAAATTCAGGTCTTACCTGTTGGGATCAAAGGTAGTTATTTATATTGACCATGCTGCTTTGAAGTATCTTTTTTCTAAATAGGAATCAAAACCAAGGTTTTTGAGATGGATTCTACTTCTGCAAGAGTTTGATCTGGAAATCTGGAACAAAAAGGGATGTGAAAATATTGTTGCTGATCACTTATCTCGGATGTCCCCGGTAGAAGAAATGGAGGAAAAACACCCGATAAATGATGGGTTTATTGATGAATGAATCTTAGCTGTTACTGGTGTTCTGTGGTTCGCAGACTATGCAAATTATCTGGTAGGTGGATTAATACCGGACGATTTTGATTCTAACAGGAAAAAAAGTTTTTGCATGATTACAGGTTTTATTTGTGGGACGAACCATTCCTGTACAAAAATGGAATAGACGGGTTGGTTCGAAGATGTGTCCTAGAGGAAGAACAAAGGGACATCCTAAAAGCATGTCATGACTCATACGATGGAGGACACTTTAGTGGAGATACAAAATCAGCAAAAGTCCTCCAGTCCGGGTTGTACTGGCCAACACTGTTCACGGATGCTCAAGGAATAGTGAAAGAATGTGACAGGTGTAAGAGAACAAGTAACATTTCCAAGAGGAATCAGATACCCCAAAATTCTATGTTGGAAATAGAGATGTTAGATGTATGGGGCATAGATTTCATGGGTCCTTTTCCACCATCGTTTGGGAAGAATTATATCCTAGTTATTGTCGATTATGTTTCTAAGTGGGTGGAAGTGTGTGGCACTACCCACTAATGATGCTAAAGTGGTAGTGTAATTTATGAAGAATTGCATTTTCTCAAGGTTCGAAGTTCCAAGGGCACTGATCAGTGACGAAGGTACTCATTTCTTGAACAAGTTGATGGAAAACTTGTTGAATAAATATAATGTAAAGCACAATATTTCCACTCTGTATCATCCTCAGACGAGTAGGAAAGTGGAAGTCTCAAATAGGCAGATTAAGCAAATCCTGGAAAAGATCGTCAATGCATCCCGCAAAGACTGGTCAACCAAGCTTGAGGATGCTTTATGGGCATACAGAACGGCATTCAAAACACTGATAGGTGTGTCTCCTTATCAGCTAGTTTACAGGAAAGCGTGTCATCTACCGCTTGAACTAGAACACAAAGCATTTTGCGCCTCCAAATTCATTAGCTATGATCTGACAAAAGCTGGTGAATCCTGAATTCTTCAAATCCATGAGTTAGAAGAATTTAGGAGTCGAGCTTACGAGAATGCCAAAATTTATAAAGAACAAACAAAAAATGGCATGATCAAAAGATCCTGAGGAATGAATTTTGGGAAGGACAGTTGGTCATGTTGTTTAATTTAAGGTTGAAGTTGTTTCCTGGAAATTTGAGATCGAGATGGTCTGAATCGTTTGTGGTTCACAAAGTATTTCCCCATGGAGCGATAGAACTGAAAAATCCAAACAACAGGGACATTTTTAAAGTGAAAGGGAAACGGTTAAAACCATATTGTTGTACCCCAAAATTTTCCCTCCCATATTCTTCAAGAATTGCCAAGTCAAGCTGCAAAATTCCCCAAGGGTTGCACAGTTAAAGAGCCTCCTGAACAGTCAAAATTAGGGTTTTGGTTCTGATCAAGAAAATGAAGTTTCCAAGGGCCCAATCAAGTATCATATGCCTACAAACATGGTCAAGCATCCTCATACAAAGTTTCAAGACTTTCAGCACAAAATTGCACAGTCAAAACCCTAATTGCACTACAGTCAACTGTAGGGGCAAAATGGTCATTTGACAGTCAAAAGTTCAAATTTTTGGTCAATATCTCATTTTGAAGCCACAAACATCATTTGATCAATGCTTGATCATGATTCTCAAAGCTTGGCTCAAAAATCATCAAGATGCAAAAGTTTCCTTATTTGGACAGTTGAAAAAGTCAACTGTAAATTGACCAGGGCATAACTTTCACATGGATTATCATAAAAATTCCATCCAAATCTCATTTTGAAGATAAAGACATTTCCTACAAATCATCTTCATACTTCAAGTCCAAGAAATGCTCTCACAAAAAGTTATCAATTTCAACATTATAGGTCATTTTCAAAAGTCAACAAAAAGGGACTTTAAGTCAAAGGCCATAACTTGAGATTGGTAAATCAAAATGACATGGGACCAAAGGCATTGGTTAGAGGACTCAAAGACCTTTCCAAAATGTCCAAGAACATGAGCAAAGCTTAAAAATTGAGCAAGTTATGCCTTGTGGAAGTTGGAAAAAGTTTTGGATATTTTGAAAAGTCAACTTTGATTCAAATGACCTAAAATTGCTAATGGGCCTATTTTTCTTCCACAATTCATTATCCCAAGCATGCACACGACCATTTGGCCCAAAGGGAAGTTTTTCTCTATTTTTATTTATTTATTTGGATTTTTTTACTATTAATAAATCATTTAATTAAATTAAATACATGGAAAATACTAAACCTAATTTATAAAATCTTTTTGTGCATGAAATATACTCAATAATTCGTGCATGATCAGATATGGAAGAATTGGAATTGATTGGATATGATTGGTACAAAAAATGCATGAAAAAGATTGAAAAACTAATGCTTAAAAATCAAATCTTCCAAACCATGAATGCAAAAGATTTTGATCAAATTTCTTGACCTAATTCACTCTATACATAAGCCTGATCAAAACCCTTATGCTCAATTGACAAAAAGCTGCGCCCAAAAGCCATAACCAAACTTGAACTTTTGACTTGAAAACTCAAAACTGAAAGCATACTTGCAGGACGATTCAAGCCATAATATTGATTCCATTGTGTTCCTGAGGCTTCAAGGAACATATATAGATCAAAATCAACGTCCCTAGCAGAAGAAACAGGTAGCACGACTATGGCCGGTTCCAGTTTTTTTTCAGTTTCGTGAAATATAATTCATGCATTATTTGTAAATTCTAACATTGGATTTATACTCATTATGTTATTCTGAAGCTAACGGTGTATTTTGATTGAACTTTTATGCACTACACGCGATTTCACCATGAACAAGACCTAGGGTTTCCAAAACTGTGAATTAGGGTTTCCCAGTTCAGGAAAAATTGGAACATGAGGCTTGGACCATTAGAACCAGAAGACCATGGCCAATCAATTCCATATCTCGCGCCTAATTTATGAGCCAAGAATCTCTAATTGCTATTTTTCAATAGGGTATATTCTGGAACGGTGCAAAAACCGTGGCCTATGTTTTTGTATTTTCAGGAAAAACAAATCACGAAGAAGATGATTAGGTGGCCAGAGCTAATTGGTTCATTTGAAAATTCGCGCGGAAATACGCATTAGCTTTTATTTTATTTTATAATGTTTGTTGTTTATTTGATATACAAAGAAGCAAAACGGCACGATTGGCAGGCATGTACGCTGGTAACCCCTGGGACCTGGGTTCGAGCCCCAGGTCCCCACCCCACTTTCATGTTATTTTTTCTCTAATAATTACATGCAGTTTCCGCCTGAAGGATCATCATATGTCTCTCCATCCAACATGCCACGCGTTTAATCTCATCAATTCAAGGGCCAGGATTTGTGGAATATGGTAGATCCTAGTCAACGCGTGTACACGCGTCCTGAAAAGTCCAACGAGGCCAGGCTTGTCTGGGCTCAAATTCATGGGCTTAACCTCCATATTAAGGGGCAGACCCCCTAGGTTTGCAATTCTTTCTACTTTCTTTTTTCTTTTTATTTTATTTTCTATTTTCTTTTTAATTATTGTTTTGTTCAATTAATTATTATTTTCATAAAACCATAAAAAAAATCAGAAAAGAGAAAAAATATAATAAATATTTTATTTTAGCATGTATATTTTGTAAATAAATTCATAAATTAATTAGTTTTAAATTAGGTTTTAATTTTAACTTTTTTAATAAAAATCTAAAAAATGTAGAATTAGGGTTTAATTAATTTTCATCTTTTTTTTTCTTTTATAATAATTAAATATTAGATATTTATTTTTATAATTAAATTGTATATAAAAATTAGGGTTAATTTTAGGTTAAAAACTTCAACATTTTTCTTAATAAATTAAAAATAATTAGAATTAGGGTTAGCATCTTATTTTAATTTTAATTAATTCTCTTTTTTCATAAAAATCATAAAATACCAAAAAATAATTTCCTTTCCTTTTTATCAATTAATTCCATCATTAATTTAATTTTGTAGAAAAGGGTCCAACGCCCTCGTTTAATTATTATTAAATTCGCGCGTTTATTTCTTTCTCGTTTAATATTTATGTATCTCTCCCAAGGCCTTGTAAATTATTTGTCGCGCTTTATCTTTATTTCTTTCTTTATTTTTCTGTCAAATCGGGTTCAAGAAATTTTGGCGATGTGGACCCGCGCCTTTTGTAATAGCTTTAGACTTTTACTTTTCTCGCAAATATTTTAATTGTTAATCAAGGCATGAAAGAATGTATGGACAAAAATAAAAACAAACGCTAGATCACCAATGACATGACAAAAGACAAAAATATCTGAAAATGACACACAAGTCACACACCACCCCTAGGGTACGCCTCACTGTTGCCTTGCCTCGAAAGGTGATCGTCGAGTAGAGGACGTTTTAGTAAGTCCTCATGATCCAGGAACCTGGCATGAGGGTAGCTTCTAAGGTGTCTTCCCATTACTCCGGTGATCACACTGTTGCCTTGTCCCTCGAAACGTGGCCGTCGACTATAGGACGTCTTAGTGAGTCCTTATGTCCCATTGATCTGGTTGCCTCAAAACAAGTTGCCTCGGAATAGTTGCCTCGGAATAAAAGATCAATGGCATAAGGGTAGCTTCGAAGGTGCCTTACCTTTGCTCGGTGGCCACACTGTCCCTAAAACTCGAATTGACCCGAACACCTCCAACGGTGGTGCTACCTACCTCTCAATGGTGGGATGGCACTACTTTAAAGGACATTTACACAGACGAATTCCTTAGGGTAGGTAGACGACTCTAGATACTTGCTCTAATTTCAAACAAAAATTCAAAAATACTTTTCACATCAACACATTTTCAAAAAGCTTTCGAAAGCAATTTTTCAAACACTCTCGAGGACCGATACAAGAGTCGAACTGGAATTTTCAAAGAAACTTTTTTTAAAACCCACAGTTGAAAAGCAAACAAACAATTTTGAAAACACAATGAGCAAGTATCTAAGAGCCCATGGATAACCATGGATAGAAAGGGTGCTAACACCTTCCCTTTCTATAATCTACCTCCCGAACCGAGAGCAATCTCTATAAGGAATTTTTCTGTGCTTTTGTCCTTTCCATTTGGAGAAAATAAAAGACGGTGGCGACTCTTGCTTCCGCGACATTTCGCGAACCAGCGTTAAACAGTCAGTTCCAGATCCACCGATCACAGAACTGGCGACTCTGCTGGGGAGAATTTAAAGTGAGGTGTACCTTAGGACTAAGATCACTTGTGTTTTCAATTGCCTGATTTGTTTGCTTTAAAATTGAGGGACTGTCTTGGGAGTTCTATAGATCCTAACCCGGATTTGGGGATACCTTCTTAGAAAGTAGCAACAAGGTTGTGAGGGAACTGTGCGGGGTATACCGACATGGTTGAAACAGTCTGCTACGTTGATGTGGCACTTTGGTGTGTACCAGTAACCCTTGAGTTCAGTCAAGGAGAGTACGGGGCCTCCGCGTGGTGTCATGAAGCATCAACAGACCTTAGGAACCTTAATGGAACTATCTTGGCCTCTTTAGGGTAGTGAGATAACTGACTTTGGTGCAGTCTGAGGTTGGTTGATACTCGATACTACACTCAATTGAGGGTTGCTTTCCTGGAATATTTCGGTCGCCAGTTCAGTGGCTAAATCGAAACGATGAACAATGAAAGCAATCCCGTGATATTGGGACCCTTAGAACCCGGTTACTTCTGATAGGACAGGTTGAACCCACCAACTTCAAGAGGGTAATACCTAGACCTCATGCTGGCCTAAACTCTAAGGGCTCTTTTGCGTGACTTGTGTGCCTTCAAACTTGGATTACTTGCATGCTTGTTATCTGACATCTGAACTTCTTGCAGGTTTTGTTTATAGTCCTTAACTAGGACTCATAATAAGGTTTACTGAACTTCCTGCAGGTTTTGTTCATAGTCCTTAACTAGGACTCATCACAAGGCTTACTAAGTTTCTTACAGGTTTTTGTTTTAGTCATTAACTAGGACTCATAACCAGGTTTACCGAGTTTCTTGCATGGTTTGTTTTAGTCCTTAATTGGGACTCATGACAAGTATACTGAATCTCTTGCAGGGTTTGTTTATAGTCCTTAATTGGGACTCATAACAGGGTTTACCTACATCACCCCATGCATAGCATGACATCATACCATTGCATACATCCTAACCCATTTCAAGGATCTCAAGGGCTTGTGATGCAGGTCATGATAAATCAAACATCTAGCAAGGGGCAAAGAGGATTTATTTTCCTCTAGCTAAGGTTGTCAAGGGCTATGACCCACTTGATATGGTGAGCTTTGACTCCTGAAGAAGGTTCCCCTAAGCCAAGGTCGTTTGGAAAGCAAAATAAGGTTGATGACTTGAGTCAGGGGCTATGACCCACTTGATATGGTGAGCTTTGACTCCTGAAGAAGGTTCCCCTAGCCAAGGTCGTTTGGAAAGCAAAATAAGGTTGATGACTTGAGTCAGGGGCTATGACCCACTTGATATGGTGAGCCTTTGACCCTTGGAAGAAAGACTCTCAACAAATATGAAGTTTCTTTCAATCAAGCTACCGGATCCAAATGCTAACCAATTTTCTTGTTTACCCCGCGAGGTCCTTGAAAACATTACATGCATGTCATACTCATCATTGCATAACAGGTATCCTTGTTGCAGGTCACTTACCCTCCCTGCTGTTTATTTCAGCCATGGCTTCCCAACAAGATAACCAGGACCTTCACACTCAAGAGACTCAGTTCAAAGAGATCTTCCTAAGCCTATCCAAGGGGCAGGAAGAGTTGAGGACACTCCTCATGGGGAGTCTGGCCAAGAAAAGTCCCGAAGATGACAAGGACGAACAGCTGAAACGTCTACAAGCTGAGGTAGATACATTAAAGACCCAGATGCTGGGGCAAAGGGCCCTCATTCAAGGTTTAGCTCAGGAGCAAGGAGAGCTGAGGACCATGATCAGTCAGCTTCATCAAGACTTGAAGCAACCAGTCCGAGCCAGGGGCCAAGTCTTTGATCAGCCTCCAAGAGGACAAGAGTCTGGTATGGGGAAAAATAGACCTCTTCAAATTGCTACCACTTCACAGGTCCAACCACAACCTCGCCCGGAGCAAAGGGTTGATCAGAGTGAGCCAAACAAGCCCAGGAGGCAATTTACCCAACTCAACATGTCGCTGTCTCAAGCCCTACAACACCTGTTGAGACTGAATCTGATTACATTAAGGGACCCTCCTAAGAATCAGAATACAGCGTCACCAAAGTATAATCCCAACGCCCGTTGCGCTTATCAATCCGACAGCCCGGGGCATAATACAAACGACTGTTGGTCTCTGAAGAACAAGATTCAGGACCTGATTGACGAAGGAGCAGTGAAATTCACCCAAGATGGTCAGGCCGAGTTCTTCTACTACCCCTGCAAGACTCACCATTTGAAGTGACAAATCCTGAGACTGGAAAACTTTTGTTCATTCGAATGTTCAAGTTGCAGTTTTCTTTTGTTCAAACAGTTACTCATGTTAAACATTGTTATTTCATTAATGCATCGCATATGTCTGTTTTGAATCAATATATTCGCATTCGCTATATTTAAAATTATTTTCATATTTTTTCTGATGATCAACTCTTAATTAATAATTCTAAGCCTCTTGAGGGAGGATGACGAAAACGATACCACGATCTTTACAGTATGCTTTTGAACAAACCCCGCTGATGAGGTACAGGCATTGTTTCAATCCCTAAACACTGGAGTTATAAGGAAGATAATCCCTCGTCAACCCCTCTGAGCCAAAGAAGTAGGAGTTTTTCTTTTCGAAAATTAAAACCCTTAATCATAACCTGGGGCAGGGTAGTTCTCTCAGTTGATCCAAGTGCATAACAAATGGCACCAAAGAAGTCCTTACAAAACGAAGAAGAACAGTGATGGTTCTGAATAATCGATAAAGAAAGGCAGTCATTATCCTTCAAAATAAAAACCCAATAAGTCAAAACCTATAAAGGGGACTTACAAAACTGGGGCATCCCGCTGACTGTAATTCCAAAAAAGGAAACAGTTCAGGCAAAAAAAGAAAGGGATAACAAAAAAAATCAGACAAGAAAGAGGTCTTACAAACCCTCAACAAAAAAGGAAATGACTGCCTATTCAGAATAAATCATCAATATCCGAATCATCACCGGAAAATCAGAGTAAAGACTCAAACAAGGTCTAACGTATGATCAACTGAGTTTAGGTTTGGAGAACATCACGAAGAGTGGGTGGGTACAAATATAATTTGAGCCTTTATCCTTTGTTTCTTAAACCGTGAACCAGGCCACGTTATAACCCTTAAAAGTCCTAGATGAAGCATGGGTTAGTTCGAAAGCATACTGTTACAAAAGGTATCCTGACTCTTTAAGGCCTACGGTAAATACGGAGTTGACATCATGTTTTATAAACATTCACTTGTTTTATGAAAAAGAATGCATTTTCAAAAAAAACTTCAAGACAGACATGAGCTTTGCATTTTTAACATAACTTTGTTTGCATATGACTTTTTGTTTGAACAGCATAGAAATTCGCACGAAGAATATCTAATGAACAAAAGGACCTCCAATCAAGGGGCATGGCATGATCATGGTCCATCACCTGGGGCAGTTAAGTCAAGATTCAGAGAATCTCTCAAAAGGCCAAATAGCCTGGGGCAAATCTCCGCCTGAGTCACTTGGGGCATTCCAACAACGAATCTTGCCTGATCAAATACCTTCTGGTAGCATGACAAAACACTTCTAACAGGGGCAACTCCCTACTTTCTGAGAGCGTGGACATAGTCGAAAAGATACTACGCAAAATCAAAGACCCGCTAGGTTGACATACCTAGGCAAAAATAAGGGCTTCCCGGCGAACCAAAAGGGTTCGGGCAAAATGAAGGGATGAAATGAAAAAATCTGTACAACCGGCAAGTCGAAAACCTGAAAAGGCGGCTTGGGCAAAAATGGGTATCCCGATGGACTGAAAACCCGAAAGGGCGTTCCAGGCAAAAGTTAGGGATTAAAGCGTACGACTATGTCCTGTCATCCTGTCACCTGCCTACCAGAAGAAGGTTTGTCCATCAACAACTATCAGCACCTCACAGGTCTTCCTCTCCCACCTCAGAAACAGGGGCAATAAAGAGTTGTCTGAGCAGTCCAATTGTTCTGTTCTCCCAGGTATCAAGGAGGGTTCAACCAGTACATCCCAATTCCCCAGAGAGTGAGCTAGCAAGTCAGTGCACTCTCCCCAAGCAAAGCTACAATCAAACCTTAAGGACGTTGGGTATCCTCCCGCAGATCTCAACATTCCCCAGCAGCATATATATCCTTAACAAGCATCCCCGACAGTCTTGGCCTAAAGATTGTTCCCTGGCAGTATATCAAATATTCAAAGGAGTCACTTCCCCGATGCAGTTCAAACTTCCCCAAGAGAGTCCAATCCAGTTTCCCCAGGAAAGTTGGAATCCATCTCCCCAAGCAGTAAGCTTATCCCCAGTAGATTCTGGAAGCTTATTCTCGCAGAGCACGAACGCGTCTCCCGGCTTTATTCAAGGAGTTATTTCCTTACCAGGATATAACTGGGTTATCCTCAGCCAAAAGCCACGGAAAGAGCGTCCTCGACAGTCTTCTTATCCCCAGCAAAGTCTATTAACGCTTCCAACACAACGAGGGTATCCCTAACAAATTACCATCAACAACTCAGCAAAGCATCTTTCTCCCCACAGAGTATTGTTCCCCAGCAAGATCACTAGAGTACTTTTCTCCCCGCAGAGTAATCCATTCGCCAAGTTTATCCCCAACGGAGTTATCTTCTCTTACCGGTATTCTTGCAACTATCATCCCCAGCGGAAGCAAAATCTATTCTTCAACGTCAGCCCAGGAGTGACTTCCCGGCACCCGTCAAGGATTTACTTTCCTAGACGAAAACATTCCTAAACATCACATATGTCATTATAGCATGCATAGACGCATCATATCTTACAAATCTCATTTATGTTGAGAACATCATTGCCTGGTCCATATCATGCATTGCATATGACTGACTTTTACCTTTCAGGAAAGATTCAGCTAAATTCTCAATCATATTTCAAGACATTCCAAGACCTTATCTGGTTCAGTTAATCGACTCCACAGATTTCTTATCCAGTCCAAGGCCTTCTCTAGTCCAGCTAAATCGACCCCAAACAGATTTTTCTGATGAAGACTCAGTAGAAGTTATCAAAGGTTTTTCTCAAACGTCCGCTTTTGAGATTATAATTTCCTATGGTTCTCTCCCGACGTTGCGGAGATGATAATTCCATCCCAGGTTTTTCTCAAACGTCCGCTTTTGAGATTATAATTTCCTATGGTTCTCTCCCCAATGTTGTGGAGATGATAATTCCATTTCAGGTTTTTCTCAAACGTCCGCTTTTGAGATTATAATTTCCTATGGTTCTCTCCCGACGTTGCGGAGGTGATAATTCCATCCCAGGTTTTTCTCAAACGTCCGCTTTTGAGATTATAATTTCCTATGGTTCTCTCCCCAATGTTGTGGAGATGATAATTCCATTTCAGGTTTTTCTCAAACGTCCGCTTTTGAGATTATAATTTCCTATGGTTCTCTGCCGACGTTGCGGAGGTGATAATTCCATTTCAGGTTTTTCTCAAACGTCCGCTTTTGAGATTATAATTTCCTATGGTTCTCTCCCGACGTTGTGGAGATGATAATTCCATCCCAGGTTTTTCACAAACGTCCGCTTTTGAGATTATAATTTCCAATGGTTCTCTCCCCAATGTTGTGGAGATGATAATTCCATTTCAGGTTTTTCTCAAACGTCCGCTTTTGAGATTATAATTTCCTATGGTTCTCTCCCGACGTTGCGGAGGTGATAATTCCATCCCAGGTTTTTCTCAAACGTCCGCTTTTGAGATTATAATTTCCTATGGTTCTCTCCCCAATGTTGTGGAGATGATAATTCCATTTCAGGTTTTTCTCAAACGTCCGCTTTTGAGATTATAATTTCCTATGGTTCTCTCCCGACGTTGCGGAGGTGATAATTCCATTTCAGGTTTTTCTCAAACGTCCGCTTTTGAGATTATAATTTCCTATGGTTCTCTCCCGATGTTGCGGAGACGATAATTCCATTCCAGGTTGTGATCGGTGGATCTGGAACTGACTGTTTAACGTTGGTTCGCGAAATGTCGCGGAAGCAAGAGTCGCCACCGTCTTTTATTTTATCCAAATGGAAAGGACAAAAGCACAGAAAAATTCCTTATAGAGATTGCTCTCGGTTCGGGAGGTAGATTATAGAAAGGGAAGGTGTTAGCACCCTTTCTATACATGGTTATCCATGGGCTCTTAGATACTTGCTCAGTTGTGTTTTCAAAAATGGTTTGTTTGCTTTTCAACTGTGGGTTTTAAAAAGTTTCTTTGAAAATTCCAGTTCGACTCTTGTATCGGCCCTCAAGAGTGTTTGAAAGATTGCTTTCGAAAGCTTTTTGAAAAGGTGTCGGTGTGAAAAGTATTTTTTGATTTGTTTTGAAATTAGAGAAAGTATCTAGAGTCGTCTACCTACCCCAAAGAATTCGTCTGTGTAGATGTCCTTTAAAGTAGTGCCATCCCACCATTGAGAGGTAGGTAGCACCACCGTTGGAGGTGTTCGGGTCGATTCGAGTTTTAGGGACGTTGTGGTCACCGAGCAAAGGTAAGACACCTTAGAAGCTACCCTTATGCCATTGATCTTTTATTCGAGGCGACCGTTCCGAGGCAACTTGTTTTAGGCAACTAGATCAATGGACACAAGGACTTGCTAAGACGTCCTATACTTGACAACCACATTTCGAAGGGTAAGGCAACAGTGTGATCACCGGAGTAATGGGAAGACACCTTAGAAGCTACCCTCATGCCAGGTTCCTGGATCATGAGGACTTACTAAAACGTCCTCTACTCGACGATCACCTTTCGAGGCAAGGCAACAGTGAGGCGTACCCTAGGGGTGGTGTGTGATTTGTGTGTCGTTTTCATTTATTTTTGTCTTGTCATGTCATGGGTGTTCTACGCTTGTTTTTATTTTAGTCATACATTCTTTCATGCCTTTGTTAACAGTTAAAGATTGCGAGAAAGATAAAATTCTAAACTATTACAAAAGGCGCGGATCCACATCGCCAAAATTTCCAGGACCCGATTTGACAGAAAAATAAAGAATTAAAAGTGCGAGGAATTAGAACGTCCGAGTTTACAAGGCTTTGGGAGAGGTACATAAATATTAAAAGAAAAAAAGAAATAAATATGCGAATAGAAATAAAATTAGAAACGAGGGCGTTGGACCCTTTTTAATGGAATTAAATTAAATTGTTAAATTAATTAGATTAAAAGAAAAGGAAATTGTTTTTTTTTTTGAGATTTTGAGATTTATGATTTTTATGAGAATTAAATGAAATTAAAAGATTAACCCTAATTCTAATTGTTCTTTTTTTAATTTATTAAGAAAATATATTAAAGTTAAACCTAAACTAACCTAATTATTTACATGGAATTTTGATTTATAAAAATAAATAATTAATTATTAGTGAAATTTATTTACAAAAAAAAACATTAATTAAATAAATATATTTTGATTTTTATGACTTTTCTGTTTTTTACTATTTTTTATATTTTATGAAAATAAGTTAAATTAAAGGAATTAATTAAAAAAAGAAATAATTGAAATAAATAAAATAAGGAAAAGAAAGAAAATACAATACCTTGGGGGGTTTCTGTCCCCTTTTTGGAGGTGAATTGGAGTGGTTTGGCCATTTGTGTTCTGGCGCATAAGTTTTTCTACTTTGGCCATTTGGCTTTTGGCTTTTGGCCATTTGGCTTTTGGCCTCAACGTTCCTTAATCTTCTCAGGATGTCTGTCTCGCCATGTATTGGTGTCATGCATAAGTTGTTCTAGTTTTGGCCATTTGGCTTTTGGCCATTTGGCTTTTGGCCTCAACGTTCCTTAATGAACCGGCATGGGATCCTGTCTAAATCTGCAGTGTTGAACCTCATGAACACATTAAAAAAATCATAAAAATTCAAATAAAACCAACATATGAAGAAATTTAATGTTTAGGCACAATATGACATGTATGAATGATTATACTCTTTTGATCATGGAGATCAAATCAACCTTACCCTTACTGGAAAAGTAGTGACATGAATGCTTTTATGCCCTTTGGATCATGGAGATCAAGCCATCCTTACCCTTACTGAAGAAGTAATAAGATGTTGGTTTGTAACTGTGATGGCTTGTTTGTAGTGAGAGAGGGATTTGTAATAAGGATTTCAAGGTTTTAGGGTTCTTGAAAGAGTTTGATATTCTAACAGTGTTGTGGCAAGGTTTTTTTTTCTCTTTTCCTCCTCTTCTCTTTTTCTCCTTTTTTCTCTCCTTTTTTTCTCCCCCTGGTTTGTGTGCAAAGAAGGTGATTATATAATGAAAATTAGGGTAAAGCAAATGGGCTTTGAATGTGCAATTGGGCCTTCAATATTCACTTGAATTCGTCACTTTCCAGGCTAAATCGCAGGGACTTAAGTGCATTTTTTGAAGTTGAAGTATGAAAACAAAATGTAGCCGACATCGAGAACTAACTCCTGTCCGAAAATCAACTCAATCGGATAAACGGTGAATTAGTTATGAATTTTTGAAGTTTCAGCTCAGACAAACTTATTTTGGGCTCCAGTGTCGACTCTGACACGTTCTTCAATAAAAAACTGGTATTGATCGGTGTATAATTTGGTCTCGACTTTTGAAGCAAAGTTGTAGATCTATGAGTCAGTGACCTTGTGTAAAAATATGAGTCCAATCCGATAAAAATTGACCGAGTTATGAATTTTCGAAGTTTCGGCCCAGATGAAATAATATTCAGCATTCAGGATTTTCAGCGTGTCACGCACTCTGAGCAAAAAACGAAGGCCTTTTGAATACCGTTTGAACTCAATACCTTCTGTGAAAATGTAGCCAACTCAATTTTTGAAATTGTGGCACCGGAACCAGCTCGATACGATGAAAATCGACCAAGTTATGATTTTCTGAACATGACGCAGATAAACTTCTGTCACAAATTTTCTGTGCGAAAATACTTGATAAATCCACATTTTTGAAGACCTTATGATCGAAATTGGCTTCCAGCCGTGAGAGATGAAAACATAGATAATGTCAAGACGGAATTTTGGCCACCGGAACGGGTTCAAAACGAGTCACGATCTTCAAGTTATGAATTTTTTAGCGCATAAAAACTGCACTTTCAGCACACTTTTTCACCATATTTCTTCGAGAAAACTCACACAGTCGGATACCTTCTTTAAAGAATTGACTCTTGAGCCGAACCTGAATTTGAGCATACGTTATCAGAGATATCTTGGCGAAAGAACACCTGAATATGACGCGCCGGGTTGGACTTGTGAATTTTTCTTGAAATGTTTTGAGAAATATGGGAGGGCAAATTTTGGGGTACAACAGTTGCCCCTGTTCAATCTTCTTAGACCTGAGGATGCAGATTGGCTGACGTGCCTTTCGTAATCCGAGGGTGGAAGATGATTGAACACTAGAGTGCCCAGAAATTTGTGCTCACATAGTAGCAGTGTGATGATGGGAATGGGCTTATAGATGTCATTTGGAGATTGATGGATAGGATGATGGGCTTATAGATGCCATCTGGATGTTGATCGCGTAAGAGATTCCTTAGCGAGAACCTGCATACCTGCAAAAGAAAAAATGAGTACCTGACATGTTGCAGGAGCTGGTTTTCAGACGCTTGATATAGATGTGTCCTAACTGGTTACAGGAGCTGGATCTGGAGCTTCAAACGGCGATGAATGAACCAAGAATGGTTACTACCTTAGCATGAATGGTAGGAGAACCTTGGGTGACTTTAACTTCAACAACGCTCGTTGAGAAAATCTTGGTGGGAATTACCATCTTCGCAGTATCGGGAAGAGAACCAATAGGCAATTATAATCTCAAAAGCGGACGTTTTGAGAAGAACCTGGAATGGAATTATCATCTCACGCACCGTCGGGGAGAGAACCAATAGGAAATTATAATCTCAAAAGCGGACGTCTGAGAAAAACCTGGGATGGAATTATCATCTCACGCACCGTCGCGGAGAGAACCAATAGGCAATTATAATCTCAAAAGCGGACGTTTGAGAAAAACCTGGGCTGGAATTATCACCTCACGCACCGTCGGGGAGGGAACCATAGGAAATTATAATCTCAAAAGCGAACGTCTGAGAAAAACCTAAAATGGAATTATCACCTCACGCACCGTTGGGGAGGGAACCATAGGAAATTATAATCTCAAAAGCGAACGTCTGAGAAAAACCTAAAATGGAATTATCACCTCACGCACCGTCGGGGAGGGAACCATAGGAAATTATAATCTCAAAAGCGAACGTCTGAGAAAAACCTAAAATGGAATTATCACCTCACGCACCGTCGGGGAGGGAACCATAGGAAATTATAATCTCAAAAGCGAACGTCTGAGAAAAACCTAAAATGGAATTATCACCTCACGCACCGTCGGGGAGGGAACCATAGGAAATTATAATCTCAAAAGCGAACGTCTGAGAAAAACCTGAAATGGAATTATCTCCTCACGCACCGTCGGGGAGGGAACCATAGGAAATTATAATCTCAAAAGCGAACGTCTGAGAAAAACCTAAAATGGAATTATGACCTCACGCACCGTCGGGGAGGGAACCATAGGAAATTATAATCTCAAAAGCGAACGTCTGAGAAAAACCTAAAATGGAATTATCACCTCACGCACCGTCGGGGAGGGAACCATAGGAAATTATAATCTCAAAAGCGAACGTCTGAGAAAAACCTAAAATGGAATTATCACCTCACGCACCGTCGGGGAGGGAACCATAGGAAATTATAATCTCAAAAGCGAACGTCTGAGAAAAACCTAAAATGGAATTATCACCTCACGCACCGTCGGGGAGGGAACCATAGGAAATTATAATCTCAAAAGCGGACGTGTGAGAAAAACCTGATAACTTCTACTGAGTCTTCATCAGAAAAATCTGTTGGGAGTCGATTTAGCTGGACTAGAGAAGGCCTTGGACTGGATGAGAAATCTTTGGAGTCGATTAACTGAACCGGTCTAGGTCTTGAAATATGATTGAGAATTTAACTGCATTTTTCCTGAAATGTAAAGGTCAGTCATATGCCATGCATGATATAGATCAAGCAATGATGTTCTCAACATAAATGAGATTTGTATGATATGATGCGTCTATGCATGCTATAATGATGTATGTGATGTTTCATGAATGCGTTTTTCGTCTAGGAAAGTAAATCCTTGACGGGTGCCGGGAATTCATATCCTGGGCTGATGTTGAAGAATAGATTTTGCTTCCGCTGGGGATGATAATTGCAAGAATACCGGTAGGAGAAGATAACTCCGTTGGGGAATAAACTTGGCGAATGGAATAATTCTGCGGGGAGAAAAGTACTCTAACGATCTTGTTGTGGAGAGATACTCTGTGGGGGGAGAGGTACTTTGCTGAACTGTTGATAATAATTTGCTGGGGATATCCCTGTTGTGTTGGAAGTGTTAACAGACTTCGCTGGGGGTAAGAAGGCTGTGTCGACGACGATCTTTCCGTGACCTTTGGCTGAGGATAACCCAGTTATATCCTGTTAAGGAAATAACTCTTTGAATAAAGCCGGACGACGCGTTCGTGCTCTGCGAGGGATAAGCTTCCAGAATCTACTAGGGATAGGCTTACTGCTTGGGGAGATGACTTCCAACTTTCCTGGGGAACTGGATTGGACTCTCCTGAGGAAGTTTTGATATGCTGCCGGGGGGAAGTGATTCCTTTGAATGTTGGATATATCGCCGGGGAACAATCTTTAGACCAAGATTGTCGGGGATGCTTGTTAAGAATGTTCGTATACTCCGTTGAGGAATGTTGAGATCTGCTGGGGATACCCAACTTCCTTAGAGCTGCTAGAAGGTTAGCTCTGCTTGAAGAGAGTGTACTGACTTGCTGACTTACTCTCTGGGGAATTGGGACGTACCGGTTATGTTCTTTAGCTGAACCTACCTCGATACCTTGGAGGATAGAACAGTTAGATTGCTTTAAACAACTCATACTGCCCATGTTTCTGAGGTGGGAGAGGAAGACCTGTGAGGTGCTTGATGACTGCCGATTGACAACTCCTCTTCTGGTAGGCAAGTGACGAGATGCCAGGACATAGTCGTACGCTTTGATCCCTAACTTTTGCCTGGACCGCCCTTTCGGGTTTTCAGTCCACCGGGATACCCATTTTTGCTCAAGCCGCCTTTTCAGGTTTTCGACTTGCCGGGTGTACAGATTTTTCATTTCATCCCTTCATTTTGCCCGAACCCTTTTGGTTCGCCGGGAAGCCCTAATTTTTGCCTAGGTATGTCAACCTAGCGGGTCTTTGATTTTGCGTAGTATCTTTTCGACTATGTCCACGCTCTCAGAAAGTAGGGAGTTGCCCCTGTTAGAAGTGTTTTGTCATGCCACCAGAAGGTATTTGATCAGGCAAGATTCGTTGTTGGAATGCCCCAAGTGACTCAGGTGGAGATTTTCCCCAGGCTATTTGGCCTTTGAGAGATTCTCCGAATCTTGATTGGACTGCCCCAGATGATGGACCACGATCATATCATGCCCCTTGATGGGAAGTGCTTCTGTTCATTAGGAATTCGTCGTGCGAATTTCCCTGCTGTTCAAACAAAAAGTCATATACCAACAAAGTTATGTTAAAAATGCAAAGCTTATGTCTGTCTTGAAGATTTTGAAAATGCATTCTTTTCATAAAACAAGTGATTGTTTGTAAAACGTGATGTCAACTCCGTATTGTACCGTAGGCCTTAAGGAGTCAGGATACCTTTCGTAACAGTATGCTTTCGAACTAACCCATGCTTCAGCTAGGACTTTTGAGGGTTATAACGTGGCCTGGTTCACGGTTTAAGAAACAAAGGATAAAGGCTCAAATTTTATTTGTACCCACCCGCTCTTCGTGATGTTCTCCAAACCTAAACTCAGTTGATCATACGTTAGACCTTGTTTGAGTCTTTACTCTGATTTTCCGGTGATGATTCCGATGTTGACAATTTATTTTGAATAGGCAGTCATTCCTTTTTTTGTTGAGGGTTTATAGGACCTCTTTCTTTTTTTTTTTGTTATTCCCCTTCTTTTTTTTTTGCCTGAACTGTTTCCTTTTTTGGAATTACAGTCAGCGGGATGCCCCAGTTTTGTAAGTCTCCTTCATGGGTTTTGACTTAATGGGTTTTTTATTTTTTGAGATAATGACTGCCTTTCTTTATTGATTATTCGGAACCATCACTGTCTTTCTTTTTTTGTTGTAAGGACCTCTTTGGTGCCATTTGTTATGCACTTGGATCAACTGAGAGAACTACCCTGCCCCAGGTTATGATAAAGGGTTTTAAATTTCGAAAAGAAAAACTCCTACTTCTTTGGCTCAGATGGGTTGACGAGGGATTATCATCCTTATAACTCCAGTGTTTAGGAATTGAAACAATGCTTGTACCTCATCAGCGGGGTCTGTTCAAAAGCATACTGTAAAGATAGCGGTATCGTTTTCGTCATCCTCCCTCAAGAGGCTTAGAATTTTAGATCCAGAGTTGACATCAGAAAAAAAATATGAAAATAATTTGCATTTAGTGAATACGAATATATTGTTTCAGAACAGACATATGCGATGCATTAATGAAATAACAAAGTTTAACATGAGTAAATGTTTGAACACAAGAAAATTGCAACTTGAACATTCGAATGAACAAAAATTTCCCAATCTTAGCCATGATTGGGCAAGGGAGCAGTGATTATGTTCGGAGTCTCAGGTACTTCAAACTGAATCTCTCCAGCGTCGATCATGTCTTGAATCTTGTTTTTGAGAGGCCAGCAGTTGTCCGTAGTATGCCCCGGGCTATTAGAATGGTATGCGCACCTATCGTTGGGATTATAGTTAGGAGCAGAAGTGTTTGGATTCCGGAGAGGAGCCCTTAAGGTGATCAACCCTGCCTCCAACATTTGTTGTAGTGCTTGATCCAGCGACATGTTGATCTTGGTGAACTGCCTTTTAGGCTTGTCTGGTTTGCTCCGATCAGCCCGTTGTTCTGGGCGAGGTCGTTGTTGGACCTGTGAAGTAATAGCAGCTTGGAGAGGCCCAAACCTTTGACTTCTTGGAAGTTGATTAATGACTGGGTCCCTGACTTGGGCTCGTTGCTTCATATCTAGATGAAGCTGGCTGATCATGGCTCCCAGCTCTCCTTGCTCCTGAGCTAAACCTTGAATGAGGGCCCTTTGCCCCAGCATCTGGGTTTTCAATGTGTCTACCTCAGCTTGTAGACGTTTCAGCTGTTTGTCCTTGTCATCTTCGGGATCTTTCTTGGCCAGATTCCCCATGAGGAGTGTCCTCAACTCTTCCTTCCCCTTGGATAGGCTTAGGAAGATCTCCTTGAACTGAGTCTCTTGAGTGTGAAGGTCCTGGTTATCTTGTTGGGAAGCCATGGCTGAAATAAACAGCGAGAAGGGTAAGTGACCTGCAACAAGAGTACCTGGTATGTATGATATGCATGCGATGTTTTCAAGGACCTCGCGGGGTAAACAAGAAAATTGGTTAGAATTTGGGAGCTGGTAACTTGATTGAAGGCACTGCATATTGTTGAGAGTCCTTCTTTAAGGGTCAAAGGCTCACCATATCCAGTGGGTCATAGCCCCTGACAACTTTGGCTAGAGGAAAATAAATCCTCTTTGCCCCTTGCTAGATGTTTGATTCATCATGACCTGCATCACAAGCCCTTGAGATCCTTGAAATGGGTTAGGATGTATGCAATGGTATGATGTCATGGTATGCATGGGGTAGTGTGAATAAACCCTGTCATGAGCCCTTATTAAGGACTGCAAACCAAAACCTGCAAGCAACTCAGTACACTCTGTTAGGAGTCCCGGTTAAGGACTATAAACAAAACCTGCAAGAGACTTAGTAAAACCTGTCATGAGTCCCAAATAAGGACCAAACAAAGCCTGCGAAACACTCAGTAAACCCTGTTATGAGCCCCAGTTAAGGACTATAAACAAAACCTGCAAGAAACTCAAGTGTCAGATAACAAGCATGCAAGTAGTCAAGTACGAGGGCACGCAAGTCACACAAGAGAAGCCCTTAGAGTTTAAGGCCAGCATGAGGTCTAGGTATTACCCTCTTGAAGTTGGTGGGCTCAACCTGTCCTATTAGAAGTAACCGGGTTCTAAGGGTCCCAATATCACGGGATTTCTTTCATTGTTCATCGTTTCGATTTAGCCACTGAACTGGCGACCGAAATATTCCAGGAAAGCAACCCTCAATTGAATGTAGTATCGAGTATCAACCAACCTCGGACTGCACCAAAGTCAGTTATCTCACTACCCTAAAGAGGCCAAGATAGTTCAATTAAGGTTCCTAAGGTCTGTTGATGCTTCACGACACCACGCGGAGGCCCCGTACTCTCCTTGACTGAACTCAAGGGTTACCGGTACACACCAAAGTGCCACATCAACGTAGCAGACTGTTTCAACCATGTCGGTATACCCCGCACAGTTCCCTCACAGCCTTGTTGCTACTTTCTAAGAAGGTATCCCCCAGATCCGGGTTAGGATCTATAGAACTCCCAAGCAACCCACAATTTAAAGCACACAAGGAAAACAATTGAAAACACAGTTATGAACTAGCCCTAAGGTACACCTCACTTTAAGTTATGTCCCCAGCAGAGTCGCCAGTTCTGTGATCGGTGGATCTGGAACTGACTGTTTAACGCTGGTTCGCGAAATGTCGCGGAAGCAAGAGTCGCCACCGTCTTTTATTTTCTCCAAATGGAAAGGACAAAAGCACAGAAAAATTCCTTATAGAGATTGCTCTCGGTTCGGGAGGTAGATTATAGAAAGGGAAGGTGTTAGCACCCTTTCTATCCATGGTTATCCATGGGCTCTTAGATACTTGCTCATTTGTGTTTTCAAAAATGGTTTGTTTGCTTTTCAATTGTGGGTTTTAAAAAGTTTCTTTGAAAATTCCAGTTCGACTCTTGTATCGGCCCTCAAGAGTGTTTGAAAGATTGCTTTCGAAAGCTTTTTGAAAAGGTGTCGGTGTGAAAAGTATTTTTTGATTTGTTTTGAAATTAGAGCAAGTATCTAGAGTCGTCTACCTACCCCAAAGAATTCGTTTGTGTAGATGTCCTTTAAAGTAGTGCCATCCCACCATTGAGAGGTAGGTAGCACCACCGTTGGAGGTGTTCGGGTCGATTCGAGTTTTAGGGACGTTGTGGTCACCGAGCAAAGGTAAGACACCTTAGAAGCTACCCTTATGCCATTGATCTTTTATTCGAGGCGACCGTTCCGAGGCAACTTGTTTTAGGCAACTAGATCAATGGACACAAGGACTTGCTAAGACGTCCTATACTTGACAACCACATTTCGAAGGGTAAGGCAACAGTGTGATCACCGGAGTAATGGGAAGACACCTTAGAAGCTACCCTCATGCCAGGTTCCTGGATCATGAGGACTTACTAAAACGTCCTCTACTCTACGATCACCTTTCGAGGCAAGGCAACAGTGAGGCGTACCCTAGGGGTGGTGTGTGATTTGTGTGTCGTTTTCATTTATTTTTGTCTTGTCATGTCATGGGTGTTCTACGCTTATTTTTATTTTAGTCATACATTCTTTCATGCCTTTGTTAACAGTTAAAGATTGCGAGAAAGATAAAATTCTAAACTATTACAAAAGGCGCGGATCCACATCGCCAAAATTTCCAGGACCCGATTTGACAGAAAAATAAAGAATTAAAAGTGCGAGGAATTAGAACGTCCGAGTTTACAAGGCTTTGGGAGAGGTACATAAATATTAAAAGAAAAAAAGAAATAAATATGCGAATAGAAATAAAATTAGAAACGAGGGCGTTGGACCCTTTTTAATGGAATTAAATTAAATTGTTAAATTAATTAGATTAAAAGAAAAGGAAATTGTTTTTTTTTTGAGATTTTGAGATTTATGATTTTTATGAGAATTAAATGAAATTAAAAGATTAACCCTAATTCTAATTGTTCTTTTTTTAATTTATTAAGAAAACATATTAAAGTTAAACCTAAACTAACCTAATTATTTACATGGAATTTTGATTTATAAAAATAAATAATTAATTATTAGTGAAATTTATTTACAAAAAAAACATTAATTAAATAAATATATTTTGATTTTTATGACTTTTCTGTTTTTTACTATTTTTTATATTTTATGAAAATAAGTTAAATTAAAGGAATTAATTAAAAAAAGAAATAATTGAAATAAATAAAATAAGGAAAAGAAAGAAAATACAATACCTTGGGGGGTTTCTGTCCCCTTTTTGGAGGTGAATTGGAGTGGTTTGGCCATTTGTATTCTGGCCTCATCATGCATAAGTTTTTCTACTTTGGCCATTTGGCTTTTGGCTTTTGGCCATTTGGCTTTTGGCCTCAACGTTCCTTAATCTTCTCAGGATGTCTGTCTCGCCATGTATTGGTGTCATGCATAAGTTGTTCTAGTTTTGGCCATTTGGCTTTTGGCCATTTGGCTTTTGGCCTCAACGTTCCTTAATGAACCTGCATGGGATCTTGTCTAAATCTGCAGTGTTGAACCTCATGAACACATTAAAAAAATCATAAAGATTCAAATAAAACCAACATATGAAGAAATTTAATGTTTAGGCACAATATGACATGTATGAATGATTATACTCTTTTGATCATGGAGATCAAATCAACCTTACCCTTACTGGAAAAGTAGTGACATGAATGCTTTTATGCCCTTTGGATCATGGAGATCAAGCCAGTCTTACCCTTACTGAAGAAGTAATAAGATGTTGGTTTGTAACTGTGATGGCTTGTTTGTAGTGAGAGAGGGATTTGTAATAAGGATTTCAAGGTTTTAGGGTTCTTGAAAGAGTTTGATATTCTAACAGTGTTGTGGCAAGGTTTTTTTTTCTCTTTTCCTCCTCTTCTCTTTTTCTCCTTTTTTCTCTCCTTTTTTTCTCCCCCCTGGTTTGTGTGCAAAGAAGGTGATTATATAATGAAAATTAGGGTAAAGCAAATGGGCTTTGAATGTGCAATTGGGCCTCCAATATTCACTTGAATTCGTCACTTTCCAGGCTAAATCGCAGGGACTTAAGTGCATTTTCTGAAGTTGAAGTGTGAAAACAAAATGTAGCCGACATCGAGAACTAACTCCTGTCCAAAAATCGACTCAATCGGATAAACGGTGAATTAGTTATGAATTTTTGAAGTTTCAGCTCAGACAAACTTATTTTGGGCTCCAGTGTCGACTCTGACACGTTCTTCAATAAAAAACTGGTATTGATCGGTGCATAATTTGGTCTCGACTTTTGAAGCAAAGTTGTAGATCTATGAGTCAGTGAACTTGTGTAAAAATATGAGTCCAATCCGATAAAAATTGACCGAGTTATGAATTTTCGAAGTTTCGGCCCAGATGAAATAATATTCAGCATTCAGGATTTTCAGCGTGTCACGCACTCTGAGCAAAAAACGAAGGCCTTTTGAATACCGTTTGAACTCAATACCTTCTGTGAAAATGTAGCCAACTCAATTTGTGAAATTGTGGCACCGGAACCAGCTCGATACGATGAAAATCGACCAAGTTATGATTTTCTGAACATGACGCAGATAAACTTGTCACAAATTTTCTGTGCGAAAATACTTGATAAATCCACATTTTTGAAGACCTTCTGATCGAAATTGGCTTCCAGCCGTGAGAGATGAAAACGTAGATAATGTCAAGACGGAATTTTGGCCACCGGAACGGGTTCAAAACGAGTCACGATCTTCAAGTTATGAATTTTTTAGCGCATAAAAACTGCACTTTCAGCACACTTTTTCACCATATTTCTTCGAGAAAACTCACACAGTCGGATACCTTCTTTAAAGAATTGACTCTTGAGCCGAACCTGAATTTGAGCATACGTTATCAGAGATATCTTGGCGAAAGAACACCTGAATATGACGCGCCGGGTTGGACTTGTGAATTTTTCTTGAAATGTTTTGAGAAATATGGGAGGGCAAATTTTGGGGTACAACACAGGTTTTTCTCAAACGTCCGCTTTTGAGATTATAATTTCCTATGGTTCTCTCCCGACGTTGCGGAGGTGATAATTCCATTTCAGGTTTTTCTCAAACGTCCGCTTTTGAGATTATAATTGTTTAACTAACTTGTCTCTTGTGGTAGAAACATGTTAGTAGAACAATTTGATTCTCAATTGGGAGAAGTGTAATTTCATGGTGCATGAAGGTATAGTATTGGACACAAAATTTCTCATAACGGAATTGAAGTTGACAAGGCAAAAGTGGAGGTAATATTGAATTTACCACCATCGGTGAATGAGAAAGGTATAAGAAGTTTCCTTGGACATTCGGGTTTTTACCCCAGGTTCATAAGAGACTCCTCAAAGATTTGTCGTTGACTAACATGCTTGTGAAGGATGCACCCTTTGTTTTTGACAAAAAGTAAGGTGAGGCTTTTAAAACTTTGAAGAGTAAGTTGGTGACTATTCCTATAGTAATTTCCCCTGATTGGTCTATTCTTTTTGAGATCATGTGCGATGCAACTGATATAGCAGTAGGGGAAGTTCTAGGACAGAGAAGGGAAAAGCTCTTGCATTTGATATACTATGAAAGCCATGTGTTGAATCCTACTTAGATGAATTATGCAACCACTGAAAAAGAGTTGCTAGCAGTGGTGTATACTTTTGACAAATTCAGGTCTTACCTGTTGGGATCAAAGGTAGTTATTTATATTGACCATGCTGCTTTGAAGTATCTTTTTTCTAAATAGGAATCAAAACCAAGGTTTTTGAGATGGATTCTACTTCTGCAAGAGTTTGATCTGGAAATCTGGAACAAAAAGGGATGTGAAAATATTGTTGCTGATCACTTATCTCGGATGTCCCCGGTAGAAGAAATGGAGGAAAAACACCCGATAAATGATGGGTTTATTGATGAATGAATCTTAGCTGTTACTGGTGTTCTGTGGTTCGCAGACTATGCAAATTATCTGGTAGGTGGATTAATACCGGACGATTTTGATTCTAACAGGAAAAAAAAGTTTTTGCATGATTACAGGTTTTATTTGTGGGACGAACCATTCCTGTACAAAAATGGAATAGACGGGTTGGTTCGAAGATGTGTCCTAGAGGAAGAACAAAGGGACATCCTAAAAGCATGTCATGACTCATACGATGGAGGACACTTTAGTGGAGATACAAAATCAGCAAAAGTCCTCCAGTCCGGGTTGTATTGGCCAACACTGTTCACGGATGCTCAAGGAATAGTGAAAGAATGTGACAGGTGTAAGAGAACAAGTAACATTTCCAAGAGGAATCAGATACCCCAAAATTCTATGTTGGAAATAGAGATGTTAGATGTATGGGGCATAGATTTCATGGGTCCTTTTCCACCATCGTTTGGGAAGAATTATATCCTAGTTATTGTCGATTATGTTTCTAAGTGGGTGGAAGTGTGTGGCACTACCCACTAATGATGCTAAAGTGGTAGTGTAATTTATGAAGAATTGCATTTTCTCAAGGTTCGAAGTTCCAAGGGCACTGATCAGTGACGAAGGTACTCATTTCTTGAACAAGTTGATGGAAAACTTGTTGAATAAATATAATGTAAAGCACAATATTTCCACTCTGTATCATCCTCAGACGAGTAGGAAAGTGGAAGTCTCAAATAGGCAGATTAAGCAAATCCTGGAAAAGATCGTCAATGCATCCCGCAAAGACTGGTCAACCAAGCTTGAGGATGCTTTATGGGCATACAGAACGGCATTCAAAACACTGATAGGTGTGTCTCCTTATCAGCTAGTTTACAGGAAAGCGTGTCATCTACCGCTTGAACTAGAACACAAAGCATTTTGCGCCTCCAAATTCATTAGCTATGATCTGACAAAAGCTGGTGAATCCTGAATTCTTCAAATCCATGAGTTAGAAGAATTTAGGAGTCGAGCTTACGAGAATGCCAAAATTTATAAAGAACAAACAAAAAATGGCATGATCAAAAGATCCTGAGGAATGAATTTTGGGAAGGACAGTTGGTCATGTTGTTTAATTTAAGGTTGAAGTTGTTTCCTGGAAATTTGAGATCGAGATGGTCTGAATCGTTTGTGGTTCACAAAGTATTTCCCCATGGAGCGATAGAACTGAAAAATCCAAACAACAGGGACATTTTTAAAGTGAAAGGGAAACGGTTAAAACCATACTGTTGTACCCCAAAATTTGCCCTCCCATATTCTTCAAGAATTGCCAAGTCAAGCTGCAAAATTCCCCAAGGGTTGCACAGTTAAAGAGCCTCCTGAACAGTCAAAATTAGGGTTTTGGTTCTGATCAAGAAAATGAAGTTTCCAAGGGCCCAATCAAGTCTCATATGCCTACAAACATGGTCAAGCATCCTCATACAAAGTTTCAAGACTTTCAGCACAAAATTGCACAGTCAAAACCCTAATTGCACTACAATCAACTGTAGGGGCAAAATGGTCATTTGACAGTCAAAAGTTCAAATTTTTGGTCAATATCTCATTTTGAAGCCACAAACATCATTTGATCAATGCTTGATCATGATTCTCAAAGCTTGGCTCAAAAATCATCAAGATGCAAAAGTTTCCTTATTTGGACAGTTGAAAAAGTCAACTGTAAATTGACCAGGGCATAATTTTCACATGGGTTATCAGAAAAATTCCATCCAAAGCTCATTTTGAAGAGAAAGACATTTCCTACAACTCATCTTCATACTTCAAGTCCAAGAAATGCTCTCACAAAAAGTTATCAATTTCAACATTATAGGTCATTTTCAAAAGTCAACAAAAAGGGACTTTAAGTCAAAGGCCATAACTTGAGATTGGTAAATCAAAATGACATGGGACCAAAGGCATTGGTTAGAGGACTCAAATACCTTTCCAAAATGTCCAAGAACATGAGCAAAGCTTAAAAATTGAGCAGGTTATGCCTTGTGGAAGTTGGAAAAAGTTTTGGATATTTTGAAAAGTCAACTTTGATTCAAATGACCTAAAATTGCTAATGGGCCTATTTTTCTTCCACAATTCATTATCCCAAGCATGCACACGACCATTTGGCTCAAAGGGAAGTTTTTCTCTATTTTTATTTATTTATTTGGATTTTTTTACTATTAATAAATCATTTAATTAAATTAAATACATGGAAAATACTAAACCTAATTTATAAAATCTTTTTGTGCATGAAATATACTCAATAATTCGTGCATGATCAGATATGGAAGAATTGGAATTGATTGGATATGATTGGTACAAAAAATGCATGAAAAAGATTGAAAAACTAATGCTTGAAAATCAAATCTTCCAAACCATGAATGCAAAAGATTTTGATCAAATTTCTTGACCTAATTCACTCTATACATAAGCCTGATCAAAACCCTTATGCTCAATTGACAAAAAGCTGCGCCCAAAAGCCATAACCAAACTTGAACTTTTGACTTGAAAACTCAAAACTGAAAGCATACTTGCAGGACGATTCAAGCCATAATATTGATTCCATTGTGTTCCTGAGGCTTCAAGGAACATATATAGATCAAAATCAACGTCCCTAGCAGAAGAAACAGGTAGCACAACTATGGCCGGTTCCAGTTTTTTTTCAGTTTCGTGAAATATAATTCATGCATTATTTGTAAATTCTAACATTGGATTTATACTCATTATGTTATTCTGAAGCTAACGGTGTATTTTGATTGAACTTTTATGCACTACACGCGATTTCACCATGAACAAGACCTAGGGTTTCCAAAACTGTGAATTAGGGTTTCCCAGTTCAGGAAAAATTGGAACATGAGGCTTGGACCATTAGAACCAGAAGACCATGGCCAATCAATTCCATATCTCGCGCCTAATTTATGAGCCAAGAATCTCTAATCGCTATTTTTCAATAGGGTATATTCTGGAACGGTGCAAAAACCGTGGCCTATGTTTTTGTATTTTCAGGAAAAACAAATCACGAAGAAGATGATTAGGTGGCCAGAGCTAATTGGTTCATTTGAAAATTTGCGCGGAAATACGCATTAGCTTTTGTTTTATTTTATAATGTTTGTTGTTTATTTGATATACAAAGAAGCAAAACGGCACGATTGGCAGGCATGTATGCTGGTAACCCCTGGGACCTGGGTTCGAGCCCCAGGTCCCCACCCCACTTTCATGTTATTTTTTCTCTAATAATTACATGCAGTTTCCGCCTGAAGGATCATCATATGTCTCTCCATCCAACATGCCACGCGTTTAATCTCATCAATTCAAGGGCCAGGATTTGTGGAATATGGTAGATCCTAGTCAACGCGTGTACACGCGTCCTGAAAAGTCCAACGAGGCCAGGCTTGTCTGGGCTCAAATTCATGGGCTTAACCTCCATATTAAGGGGCAGACCCCCTAGGTTTGCAATTCTTTCTACTTTCTTTTTTTCTTTTTATTTTATTTTCTATTTTCGTTTTAATTATTGTTTTGTTCAATTAATTATTATTTTCATAAAACCATAAAAAAAATCAGAAAAGAGAAAAAATATAATAAATATTTTATTTTAGCATGTATATTTTGTAAATAAATTCATAAATTAATTAGTTTTAAATTAGGTTTTAATTTTAACTTTTTTAATAAAAATCTAAAAAATGTAGAATTAGGGTTTAATTAATTTTCATCTTTTTTTTTCTTTTATAATAATTAAATATTAGATATTTATTTTTATAATTAAATTGTATATAAAAATTAGGGTTAATTTTAGGTTAAAAACTTCAACATTTTTCTTAATAAATTAAAAATAATTAGAATTAGGGTTAGCATCTTATTTTAATTTTAATTAATTCTCTTTTTTCATAAAAATCATAAAATACCAAAAAATAATTTCCTTTCCTTTTTATCAATTAATTCCATCATTAATTTAATTTTGTAGAAAAGGGTCCAACGCCCTCGTTTAATTATTATTAAATTCGCGCGTTTATTTCTTTCTCGTTTAATATTTATGTATCTCTCCCAAGGCCTTGTAAATTATTTGTCGCGCTTTATCTTTATTTCTTTCTTTATTTTTCTGTCAAATCGGGTTCAAGAAATTTTGGCGATGTGGACCCGCGCCTTTTGTAATAGCTTTAGACTTTTACTTTTCTCGCAAATATTTTAATTGTTAATCAAGGCATGAAAGAATGTATGGACAAAAATAAAAACAAACGCTAGATCACCAATGACATGACAAAAGACAAAAATATCTGAAAACGACACACAAGTCACACACCACCCCTAGGGTACGCCTCACTGTTGCCTTGCCTCGAAAGGTGATCGTCGAGTAGAGGACGTTTTAGTAAGTCCTCATGATCCAGGAACCTGGCATGAGGGTAGCTTCTAAGGTGTCTTCCCATTACTCCGGTGATCACACTGTTGCCTTGTCCCTCGAAACGTGGCCGTCGACTATAGGACGTCTTAGTGAGTCCTTATGTCCCATTGATCTGGTTGCCTCAAAACAAGTTGCCTCGGAATAGTTGCCTCGGAATAAAAGATCAATGGCATAAGGGTAGCTTCTAAGGTGCCTTACCTTTGCTCGGTGGCCACACTGTCCCTAAAACTCGAATTGACCCGAACACCTCCAACGGTGGTGCTACCTACCTCTCAATGGTGGGATGGCACTACTTTAAAGGACATTTACACAGACGAATTCCTTAGGGTAGGTAGACGACTCTAGATACTTGCTCTAATTTCAAACAAAAATTCAAAAATACTTTTCACATCAACACATTTTCAAAAAGCTTTCGAAAGCAATTTTTCAAACACTCTCGAGGACCGATACAAGAGTCGAACTGGAATTTTCAAAGAAACTTTTTTTAAAACCCACAGTTGAAAAGCAAACAAACAATTTTGAAAACACAATGAGCAAGTATCTAAGAGCCCATGGATAACCATGGATAGAAAGGGTGCTAACACCTTCCCTTTCTATAATCTACCTCCCGAACCGAGAGCAATCTCTATAAGGAATTTTTCTGTGCTTTTGTCCTTTCCATTTGGAGAAAATAAAAGACGGTGGCGACTCTTGCTTCCGCGCATGTTCCTCATATTTGTGAAAAATCCAAATTTTACATTTTGCTTATTTTAATTATTGTCAAAGGATAAATCCCAAACCAAATCCAAAGTTAAGTTTTTGTTTAATTGATGAATTAAGCTCAATATGTATACGAAGTCCTCGAGATCGATATTCGGGGAAATTCCTAATATTACTACATAGGAAAAATAGTACACTTGTTATTCTTCCGATCAAGTTTTTGGCATCATTGTCGGGGGCGGCCAAAATATAGAGTTTAATTGTAGTTCAATTGAAATTTTGTTGCTCTGTAACTAAAATTTTATTTTTCTATTATTTTTATAATTTTAATAATTTTTGTCTAATTTTTTTATGCGAGGTAAGGCCTCAGCTGAATTACCTTTTGAGGTAGAGATAGAAAGAACTTTTCACGCTAAGCATAGAAGAGCTCGACAAGCTAGACTAGCATCGGACGAAGAAAAAAGTTCAGTTCATTCAGATTCAGAATTAGAACCCGAAACCATGGGTGAGAATCCACTAGCACCTGAGAGACTCCTTGGTGACTATGGTGGGACAAATGCACTGACTGGTAGATTAACAATTGTAAATAAACAGCTGAATGTGTCAAACTTTCAACTGCATTCGAGCATGATCACTCAACTCGAGAAGAGGTCCTTCTTTGGAAGGGTCAATGAAGACGCTAATAAGCACTTACAAAGATTTATGACCATGAGTACAACTTTGAAGATTGATGGTCACACTGATGAAGCGAAGAAGTTGAGAATGTTTCTGTTCACTTTAGTATATGAGGTTGAAGAGTGATGTTATTCATTACCGGCTGGTAGTATTACTTCTTGGGAAGAGATGGAAAAGGCGTTGTTGAATGAGTACTTCCCAACATTAGTATTCATGATAAAAAGATATGAGATCCTTAACTTCAATCAGAAAGAGGGTGAGTCATTAGGAGATGCTTATAAATGATTCAAACGACTCCTAGTGGCTTGTCCTACTCAAAATTTGGATAAAATTAAGGAAATGCAGATGTTTGTTAATGGTCTTAGAATCAAGACAAAGTAGCTAATTGACACATCAGTTCGTGGCTCATCTAACTTTTCAACAGCCACTGGTATCAAGAAGATAATTGAAGCAATTGTAGAAAAAGAGCATTTGAAGCTATATGATAGGGTTACAAGCAAACCAGAGGGAGTAATTGACTTGAAGTTAGAAGCCAACAAACAGATCAAAATCAAAGAAACGGTTGTTGTAGAGGTGGAGAAAAAGCTTAAGGTAACGCATATAGGTACTCAACAGGTGACTTAAGTCCAACAGTCACAAAATGTTGTTTGTGAAATTTGTAATGGACCACACAATACTGTACATTGTTTTGTAACTCCAAAGAAAATTGAGGATATAAATTTCTTGAAGCAGAATAATCTCTATTCAAATACTTACAATCCTGTGTGGAAAAATCATCCAAATTTTGCCTGGAGGAATCATAAAGGGAATGTTTAACAACAGGGTCAAAGTCAATATCATAACCAATATCAGCAACAACAACAACAAGCTCTTAAGAAAGCATATTGGGAGTTGGCCATTGGAAAGATGGCAGCTCACAATATTCAATTCCAAGAAGAGACAGGAAACAATCAGAAGAACACTTTCACTTCTATTAAAAATCTATAGGTTGGATGAGGCAAATAGCACAATAGTTGGAAAATTCTCAAGCACCAGGCTCTCTGTCGAGTGAAATAGTTACGAATCCAAGAGAAAATCACACTATGAATGCAATTGTGACCAGAAGCGGTAAGTTAGCTGGAAATGCTGAAGAAAATGTAATTTAAGAGGAAGGTTTGTTAAAGGTGGACTTAGATATCAGAGAGGATCCAAATCCAACTGCAGAAGTTTGTATATCGTTGGTGATTAAGAAGGAAAAGCATAAAGATCCAAAGCCAAAGATCATACTTCCTTATCCTACAAGATCAAGGAAGAAAGATCTCAATGAAAAAAAAATTGAGAAATTCTTGGAATTGTTCAAGAAGCTTGAAATTAACATTCCTTTTGCTGAAGCTTTGGAACATATGCCAATTTATGCCAAATTCATAAAAGACATCATATCCAAGAAGTGTTCCATTGACACTGAGCCGGTAATACTAACTAAAACATGTAGTGCTATTTTGCAGGGTCTAAAAATTCCAATGAAGAAAAAAGATAGAGGTGCAGTCATTATTCCTTGCACCATCGGGGATAGATCATTCAAAAAAGCACTTATCAATTTTGGGGCCAGTGCGAGCCTTATGTCGTTGTTTATTTATAAAAAGCTTGAACTCGGTAAGGTGCAAGACACTCATTTGACGCTTTAATTTATAGATCATTTGATGAAAAAACCTTATGGTATTGCAACTGATGTTCTTGTGAAGACTGACAAGTTTGTGTTCCCTGTTGATTTTGTGGTTCTGGAGATGCCAGAAGATGAGGAAATCCCACTAATTTTAGGAAGACCTTTTCTAGAGACAGGAAGATGCATGGTAGATATTCAGGAAGGCACTATGACCCTTAAAGTCTATGATGAAGAGGTTAAAATTAATGTGAGTGACACCATGAAATTCAAAGATGAGGAAGGTACAAGTAAAAATATTGAAGGGTTGGACACAATGTACATTTATTCAGTTCAGAGCAAGTTTCCCCAATTTTTGGAAACAATGAAGAACGAGATGAGAAAGAGTCAGAAGTGTGAGCCATGTTTGAATCACAACATCTGTGGGATAGATCGAAACCACACTGGTGGGAAGATTTGCGACCACAATAATCTCCTGAAGAGAAGCAATGAGCCAAAAAGGGGATAAAGTTGAAACAGCTGCCTAAAAATCTAAATATATTTTTTTTGATACTGAAGAGAAATGTCCAGCTATCATCAAATCTAGCCTAAAATATGTCCAAGAAGAAAATCTCATCAAAGTACTCAAGAAATACAAGGGTGCTATTGGATGGGCCATTAAAGAATTGAAAAGTATTAGTCCCACAGTTTGCATTCATAAGATATTAATGGAATATGATCAAAAACCGGTTGTTCAACCGCAAATAAGACTTAACCCGACCATGAAGGAAGTTGTACGCAAAGAAGTTGTGAAGTTGTTGGATGCGGGTCTTATTTACCCTATATTTTATAGCTCATAGGTGAGTCATGTTCATGTGGTACCAGAGAAGGGAGGAACGATTGTCATCATCATTGAGAAGAATAAGTTGATTCCTACAAGAATTGTTACAGGTTAGAGAGTGTGCATTGACTACCGAAGGTTGAACACCGGAACAAGAAAATAACACTTTCTTCTACAATTCATTGACCAGATGTTGGAAAGGTTAGCTGGTCATGACTATTATTGTTTCCTTAATGGATACTCAAGGTATAATGAGACTGTAATGGCCCCTGAAGATCAAGAGAAGACCGCTTTCACATGCCCTTATGGTATTTTCGCCTACAGGAGAATTCCATTTGGGTTGTGCAACGCCCCTACCACTTTTCAGAGATGTATGACATCCATATTCGCTGACATGCTTGAAAATCATATGGAAGTGTTTATGGATGATTTTTCAGTGTTTGGTTCTTAGTTTGATAATTGTTTAACTAACTTGTCTCTTGTGGTAGAAACATGTTAGTAGAACAATTTGATTCTCAATTGGGAGAAGTGTAATTTCATGGTGCATGAAGGTATAGTATTGGACACAAAATTTCTCATAACGGAATTGAAGTTGACAAGGCAAAAGTGGAGGTAATATTGAATTTACCACCATCGGTGAATGAGAAAGGTATAAGAAGTTTCCTTGGACATTCGGGTTTTTACCCCAGGTTCATAAGAGACTCCTCAAAGATTTGTCGTTGACTAACATGCTTGTGAAGGATGCACCCTTTGTTTTTGACAAAAAGTAAGGTGAGGCTTTTAAAACTTTGAAGAGTAAGTTGGTGACTATTCCTATAGTAATTTCCCCTTATTGGTCTATTCTTTTTGAGATCATGTGCGATGCAACTGATATAGCAGTAGGGGAAGTTCTAGGACAGAGAAGGGAAAAGCTCTTGCATTTGATATACTATGAAAGCCATGTGTTGAATCCTACTTAGATGAATTATGCAACCACTGAAAAAGAGTTGCTAGCAGTGGTGTATACTTTTGACAAATTCAGGTCTTACCTGTTGGGATCAAAGGTAGTTATTTATATTGACCATGCTGCTTTGAAGTATCTTTTTTCTAAATAGGAATCAAAACCAAGGTTTTTGAGATGGATTCTACTTCTGCAAGAGTTTGATCTGGAAATCTGGAACAAAAAGGGATGTGAAAATATTGTTGCTGATCACTTATCTCGGATGTCCCCGGTAGAAGAAATGGAGGAAAAACACCCGATAAATGATGGGTTTATTGATGAATGAATCTTAGCTGTTACTGGTGTTCTGTGGTTCGCAGACTATGCAAATTATCTGGTAGGTGGATTAATACCGGACGATTTTGATTCTAACAGGAAAAAAAGTTTTTGCATGATTACAGGTTTTATTTGTGGGACGAACCATTCCTGTACAAAAATGGAATAGACGTGTTGGTTCGAAGATGTGTCCTAGAGGAAGAACAAAGGGACATCCTAAAAGCATGTCATGACTCATACGATGGAGGACACTTTAGTGGAGATACAAAATCAGCAAAAGTCCTCCAGTCCAGGTTGTACTGGCCAACACTGTTCACGGATGCTCAAGGAATAGTGAAAGAATGTGACAGGTGTAAGAGAACAAGTAACATTTCCAAGAGGAATCAGATACCCCAAAATTCTATGTTGGAAATAGAGATGTTAGATGTATGGGGCATAGATTTCATGGGTCCTTTTCCACCATCGTTTGGGAAGAATTATATCCTAGTTATTGTCGATTATGTTTCTAAGTGGGTGGAAGTGTGTGGCACTACCCACTAATGATGCTAAAGTGGTAGTGTAATTTATGAAGAATTGCATTTTCTCAAGGTTCGAAGTTCCAAGGGCACTGATCAGTGACGAAGGTACTCATTTCTTGAACAAGTTGATGGAAAACTTGTTGAATAAATATAATGTAAAGCACAATATTTCCACTCTGTATCATCCTCAGACGAGTAGGAAAGTGGAAGTCTCAAATAGGCAGATTAAGCAAATCCTGGAAAAGATCGTCAATGCATCCCGCAAAGACTGGTCAACCAAGCTTGAGGATGCTTTATGGGCATACAGAACGGCATTCAAAACACTGATAGGTGTGTCTCCTTATCAGCTAGTTTACAGGAAAGCGTGTCATCTACCGCTTGAACTAGAACACAAAGCATTTTGCGCCTCCAAATTCATTAGCTATGATCTGACAAAAGCTGGTGAATCCTGAATTCTTCAAATCCATGAGTTAGAAGAATTTAGGAGTCGAGCTTACGAGAATGCCAAAATTTATAAAGAACAAACAAAAAATGGCATGATCAAAAGATCCTGAGGAATGAATTTTGGGAAGGACAGTTGGTCATGTTGTTTAATTTAAGGTTGAAGTTGTTTCCTGGAAATTTGAGATCGAGATGGTCTGAATCGTTTGTGGTTCACAAAGTATTTCCCCATGGAGCGATAGAACTGAAAAATCCAAACAACAGGGACATTTTTAAAGTGAAAGGGAAACGGTTAAAACCATACTGTTGTACCCCAAAATTTGCCCTCCCATATTCTTCAAGAATTGCCAAGTCAAGCTGCAAAATTCCCCAAGGGTTGCACAGTTAAAGAGCCTCCTGAACAGTCAAAATTAGGGTTTTGGTTCTGATCAAGAAAATGAAGTTTCCAAGGGCCCAATCAAGTCTCATATGCCTACAAACATGGTCAAGCATCCTCATACAAAGTTTCAAGACTTTCAGCACAAAATTGCACAGTCAAAACCCTAATTGCACTACAATCAACTGTAGGGGCAAAATGGTCATTTGACAGTCAAAAGTTCAAATTTTTGGTCAATATCTCATTTTGAAGCCACAAACATCATTTGATCAATGCTTGATCATGATTCTCAAAGCTTGGCTCAAAAATCATCAAGATGCAAAAGTTTCCTTATTTGGACAGTTGAAAAAGTCAACTGTAAATTGACCAGGGCATAATTTTCACATGGGTTATCAGAAAAATTCCATCCAAAGCTCATTTTGAAGAGAAAGACATTTCCTACAACTCATCTTCATACTTCAAGTCCAAGAAATGCTCTCACAAAAAGTTATCAATTTCAACATTATAGGTCATTTTCAAAAGTCAACAAAAAGGGACTTTAAGTCAAAGGCCATAACTTGAGATTGGTAAATCAAAATGACATGGGACCAAAGGCATTGGTTAGAGGACTCAAATACCTTTCCAAAATGTCCAAGAACATGAGCAAAGCTTAAAAATTGAGCAAGTTATGCCTTGTGGAAGTTGGAAAAAGTTTTGGATATTTTGAAAAGTCAACTTTGATTCAAATGACCTAAAATTGCTAATGGGCCTATTTTTCTTCCACAATTCATTATCCCAAGCATGCACACGACCATTTGGCTCAAAGGGAAGTTTTTCTCTATTTTTATTTATTTATTTGGATTTTTTTACTATTAATAAATCATTTAATTAAATTAAATACATGGAAAATACTAAACCTAATTTATAAAATCTTTTTGTGCATGAAATATACTCAATAATTCGTGCATGATCAGATATGGAAGAATTGGAATTGATTGGATATGATTGGTACAAAAAATGCATGAAAAAGATTGAAAAACTAATGCTTGAAAATCAAATCTTCCAAACCATGAATGCAAAAGATTTTGATCAAATTTCTTGACCTAATTCACTCTATACATAAGCCTGATCAAAACCCTTATGCTCAATTGACAAAAAGCTGCGCCCAAAAGCCATAACCAAACTTGAACTTTTGACTTGAAAACTCAAAACTGAAAGCATACTTGCAGGACGATTCAAGCCATAATATTGATTCCATTGTGTTCCTGAGGCTTCAAGGAACATATATAGATCAAAATCAACGTCCCTAGCAGAAGAAACAGGTAGCACAACTATGGCCGGTTCCAGTTTTTTTTCAGTTTCGTGAAATATAATTCATGCATTATTTGTAAATTCTAACATTGGATTTATACTCATTATGTTATTCTGAAGCTAACGGTGTATTTTGATTGAACTTTTATGCACTACACGCGATTTCACCATGAACAAGACCTAGGGTTTCCAAAACTGTGAATTAGGGTTTCCCAGTTCAGGAAAAATTGGAACATGAGGCTTGGACCATTAGAACCAGAAGACCATGGCCAATCAATTCCATATCTCGCGCCTAATTTATGAGCCAAGAATCTCTAATCGCTATTTTTCAATAGGGTATATTCTGGAACGGTGCAAAAACCGTGGCCTATGTTTTTGTATTTTCAGGAAAAACAAATCACGAAGAAGATGATTAGGTGGCCAGAGCTAATTGGTTCATTTGAAAATTCACGCGGAAATACGCATTAGCTTTTGTTTTATTTTATAATGTTTGTTGTTTATTTGATATACAAAGAAGCAAAACGGCACGATTGGCAGGCATGTATGCTGGTAACCCCTGGGACCTGGGTTCGAGCCCCAGGTCCCCACCCCACTTTCATGTTATTTTTTCTCTAATAATTACATGCAGTTTCCGCCTGAAGGATCATCATATGTCTCTCCATCCAACATGCCACGCGTTTAATCTCATCAATTCAAGGGCCAGGATTTGTGGAATATGGTAGATCCTAGTCAACGCGTGTACACGCGTCCTGAAAAGTCCAACGAGGCCAGGCTTGTCTGGGCTCAAATTCATGGGCTTAACCTCCATATTAAGGGGCAGACCCCCTAGGTTTGCAATTCTTTCTACTTTCTTTTTTTCTTTTTATTTTATTTTCTATTTTCGTTTTAATTATTGTTTTGTTCAATTAATTATTATTTTCATAAAACCATAAAAAAAATCAGAAAAGAGAAAAAATATAATAAATATTTTATTTTAGCATGTATATTTTGTAAATAAATTCATAAATTAATTAGTTTTAAATTAGGTTTTAATTTTAACTTTTTTAATAAAAATCTAAAAAATGTAGAATTAGGGTTTAATTAATTTTCATCTTTTTTTTTCTTTTATAATAATTAAATATTAGATATTTATTTTTATAATTAAATTGTATATAAAAATTAGGGTTAATTTTAGGTTAAAAACTTCAACATTTTTCTTAATAAATTAAAAATAATTAGAATTAGGGTTAGCATCTTATTTTAATTTTAATTAATTCTCTTTTTTCATAAAAATCATAAAATACCAAAAAATAATTTCCTTTCCTTTTTATCAATTAATTCCATCATTAATTTAATTTTGTAGAAAAGGGTCCAACGCCCTCGTTTAATTATTATTAAATTCGCGCGTTTATTTCTTTCTCGTTTAATATTTATGTATCTCTCCCAAGGCCTTGTAAATTATTTGTCGCGCTTTATCTTTATTTCTTTCTTTATTTTTCTGTCAAATCGGGTTCAAGAAATTTTGGCGATGTGGACCCGCGCCTTTTGTAATAGCTTTAGACTTTTACTTTTCTCGCAAATATTTTAATTGTTAATCAAGGCATGAAAGAATGTATGGACAAAAATAAAAACAAACGCTAGATCACCAATGACATGACAAAAGACAAAAATATCTGAAAACGACACACAAGTCACACACCACCCCTAGGGTACGCCTCACTGTTGCCTTGCCTCGAAAGGTGATCGTCGAGTAGAGGACGTTTTAGTAAGTCCTCATGATCCAGGAACCTGGCATGAGGGTAGCTTCTAAGGTGTCTTCCCATTACTCCGGTGATCACACTGTTGCCTTGTCCCTCGAAACGTGGCCGTCGACTATAGGACGTCTTAGTGAGTCCTTATGTCCCATTGATCTGGTTGCCTCAAAACAAGTTGCCTCGGAATAGTTGCCTCGGAATAAAAGATCAATGGCATAAGGGTAGCTTCTAAGGTGCCTTACCTTTGCTCGGTGGCCACACTGTCCCTAAAACTCGAATTGACCCGAACACCTCCAACGGTGGTGCTACCTACCTCTCAATGGTGGGATGGCACTACTTTAAAGGACATTTACACAGACGAATTCCTTAGGGTAGGTAGACGACTCTAGATACTTGCTCTAATTTCAAACAAAAATTCAAAAATACTTTTCACATCAACACATTTTCAAAAAGCTTTCGAAAGCAATTTTTCAAACACTCTCGAGGACCGATACAAGAGTCGAACTGGAATTTTCAAAGAAACTTTTTTTAAAACCCACAGTTGAAAAGCAAACAAACAATTTTGAAAACACAATGAGCAAGTATCTAAGAGCCCATGGATAACCATGGATAGAAAGGGTGCTAACACCTTCCCTTTCTATAATCTACCTCCCGAACCGAGAGCAATCTCTATAAGGAATTTTTCTGTGCTTTTGTCCTTTCCATTTGGAGAAAATAAAAGACGGTGGCGACTCTTGCTTCCGCGACATTTCGCGAACCAGCGTTAAACAGTCAGTTCCAGATCCACCGATCACACATACTATCAAGGCAAAGAAAGTGGCTTGATAGATGATGTTTATCTTACATGATGAGATGGATGACTGTCGAGCCATGTGACGTTAAACGAAGTGCTTCATGGGAGGCAACCCACGCGTTTTAATTTTAACTATTTTCTTTGTTTTTGTTAAGTGTTTTTAGGTTATGTTTAGGTTTACAAAGTGTCTTGTACGGGAAATAGGAGGCGAAATTTGAGCAAGCATAAGTGAAGGAAGATATGAATAAAAATCGGGCCCCTGACATGGCCGCCCATGACAGCTGACTCAACCCTTGTCAGCATGTATGAAGCATGTGCAGAAAAATAGAGTCGTTAGCTATTTGAAAAAGAGTCGTTACAAATAGTACTATGACATGCTTATCTCTTCCACACTTTAAGTTAGTGGAGAGGTAGTGGCATAAATCTTTTCTTACTTTGTACTATTGTATTGTGTTACCGTTATATTCTTTCCTTCTGCACTCCAAAGGTTTCCGTGAGCCTGAGATTAGAAGCGAGAACATAACATAAGGTCTTCAAAACTTCAAGTCTTCAGAACTGCGTCTTTAAAGTCTTCAGCACTTAGTCATGAGAACCCGTTGTAGAAAACCTTTAGATTAGAAGAGCTTCATGTCTTCAGAGTCTTAAGAATGGCGTCTTTAGAGTCTTCAGCACTTGGTCTTCAAAACATGTTTGTAGATAACCTTGGACCTTTAGAACTTCAAGTCTTTGGAATCTTTAGAACTTCTGTTTTAGAATCTTTAGCACTTGGTTCTTTAATAATCCTTATCTTCAGAACCTTGTTACTAGAAACACAAAGTCTTCAGCATCTGGACTTCAGTTAGAAACGTTTCCTTTAGATCTTTTAACATTGTCTTCTTTGGAATAAGTTGTCTTTTAGAAACTAAGTTTTTAGCATCTGGACTTCAGTAGAAACTTTGTCTTCATATCTTCTAAATTTGTTTCTTGAAACACACTGTCTTTTAGAAACATTAGTCTTCATCATCTGGACATAAGTAACAACTTCTATCTTCAGATCTTCTGACTGGTTTCCTTAGAACATGTTTTCTTTATAAGTTTGAGTCTTCAGCATCTGGACATAAGTAACAACTTCTGTCTTCAGATCTTTTGATTGGTTTCTTCAGAAAAATATCAGGGCTTATACTTCAGAGCCTTCTGGAGTGTCTTGCTACTGTTCAATAGAACTTGTGTAGCATAAAAGCGGAATCAATTCTCTTTTAATGTCTTGGCCACGCCATTCATCAGTAGCAGAACATGTTTGTTAAGTACTCAACAATAAAAAACATTAGTATAACAAAAAATTTCATACAATCACACTCATTTGTTATCATCAAAACTCAAAGAGAATATTGCAGAACCAAATCTTGTTCTTACAATCTCCCCATTTTTTATGATGACAAAATTATGTATTTTGATGACACAATTTTGTACATATAATCATAATGAGTGGAATTAGAAGAGTAATAAATACTTATCCTTTTTTGATACTGTTGTACCCCAAAATTTGCCCTCCCCTTTTCACAAGAAATCACAGCTCCGGGCTTTTCCTGATTTTTCAGATTGGCTCAAGAATCAGTCAAACAGACTTTTCTTATCAGTCTACCCAAAATTAGGGTTTCCATTGATTTTGAATCAGTCAAACAGATTATTAGGGTTCATATTGATTTGGTTGAGTTTGGCTCAGGGTTTGATCAAGCGGACGTTTCTTTGACAGTAAATCCAAAATTAGGGTTTGCACGCGCATTCTCAAAAGGAATTGAATCCACAGCATTTCAATTGACTATCACATTGTTTTGACGTTTGTTCAAGATTGTTGTTTGTTTAACTGTGCAAAGTGTGTGATTAATTGGAATGCTGGGCGTATTGCTGGTTAATGCGAGGTTGTGAGACTACAAAGTTTATTAATTATTTATTTTATCTAAGTTAAAATAATTGGGATGCATTTCCAGTCATTTTAATTCAAGAGATTTAAATAAATAAATAAACAGTGTAAAAGAAAGGTTGAAATATCTGACAAAAGATTTTATTTATTTTAATTGTTGTTACAAGTGTTATTTGAATACAGTAAATTTATTTACAGTGTTTACAATAATGTTTATTACAATGATTAAAAATAAAATAAAACTATCTTCTAAGCCTCTTGAAGTCTTCATACTTCTCTGATCCCCAACTGGTATTTACCTGCAAAGACAGAAAAAAAGAAATCAGTGCAGATGAATTAAAAAGTATTCTCAGACAGACAATTAAAAATTCATCATTAAAGATTGTTGGCCGAAATCAGATTTTTTGGTTTTCATCATGTTTTACTCGTCCTCTTTGCAAATCACAAGAAGATTTCTCTTCTTGGTTCACAAAGAGGAAAGTAAAATTATCCTTTGCAAGCATACAATTAAACACAAAGAAGGCACAAGACTGCATAAAAAGTACACCAAGCTGTACAATGGCAAACTAAAATGCCAAACCAAGTTGCACAAATTGTCAACTAGACTGCAATGTCAAACCAAGGCAAACCAAGCTGTCAAAGAAGCTGTCAACAAACTGTCAAAACAGAAAAGCTGCATACAAGCTATCAAAAGGGGCAATGTAGAAAATCTTGAAGAAAGTACAGAATACAGAGGAAAACCAAGTTGCAAGCAAGCAATTTTTCATCATTTTCTAGGCCAACATCTTTTCAGAAATATAAAGGTACTTTAAGCAGTAAAATATGCTTTCTTGAAGGAGAGAGAGAAAAGTAAAAAAGGTTTGCAGTTTGGCAGGCTTAAAGATATAGATAAATATAACAAGAGTTCAGTTCAGGAAAAGGGGGCAGAACACAAAGAGCAAAGACCACAAACTGAAAACACAAGCAAAACACCAAGCCTGCATAACAGCAAGCCTGCCTGTACCAAAAGCAAGTCCCAAACCTGCCTTCCTTACCAAAACTCAGCAGCCTGTCTAAACCTACAAAAACTTGTAACCTGCAGAAAACCACAAGTAAAACTGCCTGACTGTAACAAACAAGCAGATTTTCAAGCCTTCCTGTACCATATAAACAAACCAGAAGCAAGCCTGCACCAAAGCCTTCTCAACCTGCAAAACTACTTGAAAATGCAGGCATCAATCCAAACAGCAAACTCAAACCTGTGAAGACAAACAAAACCAACAGGCAAGTCTCAAACTTGCAAAAAACCCAAAATGCTCAACAAGCCTTCCTTCCTAAAACTTCAAACAAACTTGCCTTCAAACAAACCACAAATCAACAATAACAACAATCTTCAGAGTTTCATCACAAAATCTACCAAACAACAACCAATTGCAATATCTCAGAACTAAACTCATCATTGAAAACTAACAAAGACCAAGAGAGGAAGAAAGTCAGAAGCAAATAAGCTCCTCAGAATAGAGTTCATCATTGGCAAAATCAACATAACCAAAGCCAACACAGAAGAATATATCAAAGGCAGCGTTTCAGATTCAATCATCACTAACATATTCAGATAAGCAAAAGAGAGAACTCAGAAGCAAATAATACAGCGTCTTCATAATTAGGGTTCATCACAAAACGAAGCTAAAGATACAAATACCAAGAAGCAAGAACAAAGTCATCACAGCCTCCCTCCTCCGGCCACCTGAGAGCGCCGCCGTCCAATCCTCCGTCTCCTCTCCAAAAACTAAACCCAAAGGTATTAATTCCCCTTCTTATTGTTTTACACCTCACACAAACAAAAATAACACAGATATCAAAACATGTAAAAGCTTAAGCATGCAAGAACAAAAACCCTAAAATGCGTTAGAAGGAAAACATTACATTTTTCGCCGCCTTTTACAAATCGCGGAGAGGAGAGGTTGGAGGTGGCTTTCTGGTGGCCTAAGGGTTGGAGGAGACATCAGCTTGTTCACGTTTGAGAAAGGATGAAGAGGACGAAGAAGACAAGAAGGGAGCGGCGCCGTTTCAAACTGAAAACCTAGGTTCTGATCCAAACAAAATCAAACCCTAAAAACTTTGTCAAAGCATCGTGGGCTTTTGCCCCAGACACTAAAACCTTAAGCCCAAACAAACTCTCAGCACATACACCTTTTTTTTTTAATCTGTTTTGTTATTTGGGCCAAACATTAACCTAAAGCCCATGTAACTTCTTTTTTTTATATTTTTTTGAAAACCAATACCTCCTTTATTATTGTCACCTAATTTTCATTTTTTTTCCATAACCTAATTCTTTTTTTTGTTGTTAAATAATATATCAATTTTTCATGTAAAAATTTTATTAACAATATTTTTTTTTATTACATTTAGAAGTATGTAAATAATAGATTTATCAAGTTAAAATATTCTTTCTTTAAGAACTTTTTGTTTATATAAAATTAACAAAAACACAAAAATAATAATAATACTTAATTTGCATTAGGTTAACATTTTGATCATTTGTAAATAACCATGTGCATCATACAATACTTTTGATTTTCTTTGATTCTCATACCTTATTATATTTTTACATTGAGAATGCGACGATTCGATTTGGTTGTAACATAATATTTGGACATTACTATTCTGATAAGACTCATCCCCATTTGTAAACATTTGTACCCCCATCCCCGGATACTTATTTGTAATAACTTAGACTTTAAATTCCCGCAATTTATCGCTTTCCATATACTGTATAGTAATTAGGGTTTGTATGCGAAGATTCAAAATCAACCGCTAGATAACCTAATACAAGACAAATGCATGAAAATCAATACACCATTCACACTTGCACCTCTAGGGTAACCTCGCTTGTTGCCTTGGAAAATGAAATCATGTCCCTCGAGTATGAGACACTCTAGCAAATGTCCCTTCGATAAACAAAGATCGTAGTCCCTCGATGAACCTCGATGTTGCCTTCGATAAAACGATCTCGTCCCTTACAAAATTGCTAGAGCGTCTCACAAGTTGCCTTCAATGATTGTATACGATGACCCGCTCCCGTCCCGTTTAACATCCTAACGCAAGGTTGTTCATCAAACACAATGGTAAAACAACACTATTAAAAGGGTTAAAAAACATGAGAAAGATCTTTGAGTAAAATTAGGGTAGATAGCTCTTAGTTACTTGATCAAACTTGCAAAACATCCTTGCCATTTTTCAAACACACATCTCCACACAATTTCAAAACAAACTTTCAAAAACATTGAAACATCTTTTCAAAAATACATACACATTTTTATATACTCAAACAAGAGTCATTACAAAGGTTGCCTAGACAAGGCATCTTTTTCAAAACATTTTCAAAACCACACACGCAAAGCACCATTTCAAACAATTGAAAAGCAAATGCAGGTGATCTAAAACAAGTAACTAAGAGCCCATGGATAACCATGGATGAAAAGGGTGCTAGCACCTTCCCTTTTCATAATCTACCCCCCGAACCCACGAAAACATCTCAAAGGTATTTCCTGTGCTTTTTGACCTTTCCTTAGGATAAAATAAAAAGTCGGTGGCGACTCTTGCTAAACCGAACAAGTGCGAAAACAAACGCAAATCCCAAGTCAGTTCTCCCACCGTATCACAGATACCCCCCCCCCCCCCCCCCCCCCTAAGTCAATGACTTGATGAAGATTGAATATCATGACTCTGAACCATTAGAGTAAAACTCCCCCTGGTTCCAATAGATCAGATATCGAGATCTTGAGATTCTTGACTTCGGGAATTTCAGATAGTCTTCAACTTCTGATTTTCTTTATTCTTCTGAAAGACATATGCTTATACTTTTGATTCTTATGTTCTGATTATCACATTCTCAGACATTATACATCTTCTGAACATTATGATACCAAAATCAAGATAACTTTAACTTTCATAAAGTTCTCAACTTCTGAACAGTATTTGGTCTATCTAATTCTTGAACATATGTTCATAGAATATACATCTTCTAATATATGAACAATCAGTTCTTAAGAACTTTAACAAAGGTTTTTCATTTTGACCTCTCTTAGAATGCCTAGTGAACTTGTTCAGAGTTCCTCGGTTAATTACCAAATAGACAAGCACATATTAGTGGTAAATGCATATCTTATATCATTCTATTATTATTATGATTTTCTGCATTTCTTTAAGTTCATCAAACTTATTATACTTCTCCCCCTTTTTTTTATCATCAAAAATATAATTATGTGGAAAGACAAAAGATTTTAAGAAGATTAAGATAATATATTAATTAATTATGAGGATAATTTATCCAAAAACGGAAAATGCAAACAAGGAATCTAAACGAGAATCCTATTGCCTAACTTTCAGAAGTTGGACGAGCAGATGATGCAGGTTCAGAAATTTTTTCTGAAATTATCTTGAGCATAGTTTGAACAGATTCATTGACCTTGTCCTGAGCTTTGAAGTGTTATCTGAACATTCTCTGTTCTTACTTTATTTCATTAATGGTAATTTTTACATCACAGTCAGACTCAGAGTTGAATACCATTAGATCTTGCTGATTTCCTTTTTTTTCAGCAGCCTTTGCAGCTTCTACAGCCAGTCTGGTTTCTTCTGCAGCTTTAGCTTATTATTCTGCTTTCAGTTTTGCTGGTTCAACTTCAGCAAGTCGAGCATGTTCTTCAACTTCTCTTTTCTTGGCAACAATTACTTCAACATAACTAACTCTTTCTCTTTCTTTATTTCTTTCAGTTACCATTTGAACATCCATAATTATGGATGCTTCAGCAAAGAAATTCATTCAATCAACCTCATAAGACATCCACTTCTAAAACTTCTTCCAAGAACCATCCATGTTTTGAGGCTCAATGCTTGTGCTTGCCTCTTCCTTTAACTTAGAAATCCTTTTATTAGCCTTGATTCTAAATATGTTAATGTATTCATCCAAGTCTTTAGGAGAAGGTTTTTCATAAGCAACCAAGGCTAGGTTGGTTTCAGGATGCCTCGGTTCAGAAGTTTGTTCATGAGAATTTTGTGGTAAAGGTTCGGTAATATTGAAAATTTCTGAACAAGTGAAAGGTTCGATTGAAGAATTTTCAATAGCTTCCTTATTATCAGAGATTGTTCTTTCTGATATTTCTAGAACAGGGGGGAAGTTGGATCAGGATGAATGATGGGTGAGTTATGAAGAGTGGTTTCTTTGTTGAAGAAGGCAAAATGAAGATTGGTTTTGAAGGTAGAAAGGTGAGAGTCTTGTGGAAGTAATTGAGATGAGATTAATGGAGAAGTGTCAGTATGTATTGGTTCTAATGGAATGAAGATAGTGAAATATGGAATAGGATTTGAAACAAGAGATAGGTTTGTGGTGGTGTTTGAAGCAGATGGAATATTTACAATTGGAGCAAAAATAGAAGTGGTAATGGTAGATGATGGAACAAAAACTAATGCTTATGTGATGGCGATTGGAATAGATGAGACTGCATTAATAATTTTAGAAATAGATAATAAAATAGGTACAGAAGTATCAACAATAGACTTACTATTTGTTACAAAAGTTTCATTTCCCAGAACGGCATCTTTTAGAAAGTTAGATTTCTTTTTCTTTTTCTTTTTCTTCTCTGATTCAGAAGCATTTGAGCTTCTCTTCCTTTTACCAACAAAATAATTAACTCCCTCATCAGGCAAATCTGAATAATTAAAGTTTGAAATATCGTGTCCTTCTTGTTGCATCATTAGAATTTATGCAACCACACTGGATACTGAATCTTGTTTAGAGAACATAGGATAGTCCCTCACAAGAATTCTTTTGTGGTAATAATTCTCAGATGGTTCAATTAGAGGCTTGACTTTGAGTTCTTCAATCAACCTCATATTCCTCAGAGTTTGCCCATTAAAGGAATCTTCGATGCTTGGAGTCAGACCCTCTTTATAATTGGCTTCTTCAATCAAAAACTTAGAATTCTTTTAACAGCAGCTAAGTGAGGATCCCTAGGATCTGATTGGAATCTTGCACAAAGATGTATGCTCTTCTTTTTCCAAGATACATGTAGGATGCATTTGAGCCTTCGCTATCGTGCAGTCTGTCATGTTGAATTTCTTCAAAAGTTCTTTTGTGTAATTACTTTGATGTATGTAAGTAGCCTCTGGTTTTTGATCAATTTGGATTCCCAGAAAGAACTTCAGTTCCCCTGTCATACTCATTTGAAACTCAGCTTGCATTATCTTAGAGAAGTCCTCACTGAGAGATGGATTATCAAAACCAAAAATAATATCATCGACATAGATTTGAAAAATTAGAATATCATTTTTTAATGTTTTTTAGAAGAGTGTAGTGTTAACCTTTCCTCTGGTAAACTTATTTTCTAACAGAAAATTGCTCAATCTGTCATACCAAGCTTTAGGAGCTTGTTTCAAGCCATAAAGAGATTTATTTAGTTTAAAAACAAAGTCTAATTTCTCAGATTTTTAAAAGCCAAAAGATTGTTTGACATATACTTCTTTTGAAATATAACCATTCAGAAATGAACTCTTAACACCCATCTGATAAAGAATGATATTATGATTTACAGAAAAGGAAACTAATAACCTAATAGCTTCTAACCTGGCGACTGGTGCAAAGGTTTCTATATAGTATATACCTTCTTGTTGACTATAGCCTTGTGCAACCAGTCGAGCTTTATTTCTGACAACTTCACCCTTCTCATTGAACTTATTTCTGAACACCTATCTGGTTCCAATGACGTGGACACCTTTAGGTTTCTGAACAAGATCCCATACATCATTATTTGAGAATTAGTTTAGTTCTTCTTTCATAGCCAGAATCTAATCCTTATTTATAAGAACTTCCTCAATTGATATAGGTTCTATTAAGAAGACTAAACCCAGAAGCTATTCATCAAAAGGTTTGAGAGTTGATCTTGTTTTGATTGGAGCATCTTTACTTCCAAGAATAAGACCTTTAGGATGAGAGTATGTGATTTTGTTCTTCTTTGGTTGAGTTTGATTAGAAGGACTATCAACATTATTAGAAGAAGGAGCTTCTGATTCCAGATTTTACTTCTTGGAGCCTGATTATGAAATGAAGAATATCTTCAAATTGATTCCTCTTATCTCAGTTTTCTGATTTGAGAAGAGTAATCTTATTTTGGATTATAATGTCTAATCAGAGAACTAGAATCAGAGTCTTCTGTTCATATGGTTTTGTCATTATTCTGTTTAGAATTATCAGTTTGACCTTATTGATAGAGTCCTCAGAGCAAAGATTCTGATATCTTATTATCAGAATCATCCCTGTGTGTCAAGCTTTATTTGAACAAAAGCTTATTTTTCAGAAGGTCAATATTTTATGAACTTCTGAGAAGCTATGTGATAGAGAGAGTTAACTATCATTACTTAACGTCTTCTAAAATCTCGGTTTCCTTGAATGAAATGCAGAATCTGTTCTAATACAAATATCATCAAACTTTGACGATTTTGACTGGCAATCTTGTTTTCGCAATGCTGAGCTAATGTGTTTAGAGTTAGTTCTTTGATCATACTTTAGATGAATCAATGAGCGTTCTTTCCTCAGCAATGTCTTGACTTCTTCAAAGTCTCTTTTGATAGAATCAATGATTAAATCTTCTGCATAAGATCTTATGTCTGCTTAAATAGATGTTTTATCATGAGGTTCTTATATATCATAAGATAATAGTCTTTCTTCTTTTGAAAAGACTCATAATGAGGTATTATGAGAAAGTCAAGGGTGGACTAATCTATTTCTTGAAAACATCTCATATTTCTCAATGGAACTTAATCAAAAGCATTCAACATATATAACTTCTTATCTGATGAATCTTTTCCTGTTAGCTTGTTCTTCAATTTTCTGGATTTAGACAGTAGTTGAAAATTGAATTACTATCACCTTAGAGTATTTCTTCACAAAGCATCTGGATCTTTATCTGACACTGTTAGGTGTTTGAATATCCATCAATAACAGAACCGGGCTCTAATACCAATTGAAGGTGTGAAGAAAACGCAATAAAGAGGGGTTTTAATTGGGTTTTCCTTTCTTGTAAAACTTTTACTTCTAAGCATTATTCGTTGAACAATGCTTCTGATTGTTACTTCTAATTAATACTTCTAATTTGGTTCAGAAAACATTAACTTTAAAGCATAAGCAAAAGTAAAGAACACGCGATATATCCTGGTTCACTTGAGAAACCCCCAAGCTAATCCAGTCCACCCTTCCTAGGTGATTTCGCCTTGAACTCAAGGACTTAATCCACTATAATGAATTTGATTAAAATCGCACGGGCAACCGCCGGTGACTAACATCCAATGAAATGTTCAGGGATCCAAACTGGATATAACATTCATTAACCCAATAGAATTTGATTCTCCAAAATCTCCTATCAGGATTTCCTTCAAATGATATCCATCAGTAATCTCATAAGGATGACCTTCACTCAGTCCCCTTTGAGATATGACTACCATTGAACCAATAGAATCCGCTACCAGGATTTCATCTACAATGGCCGCAGCCAAAGTCTTCTCAAGTTTTATGATCTTCACTTGATCACTTGAGGTGTCAACCAATTCTAAACGTAATGGTTTTTCTGGAGATTATATGAGTTCTTCTTATCAAGCAGATTACTCCTAATTTAAGTACATGTGGTTTGACACAATTCTGAGCAACAACTCTTGTGTACAAACAATTTACATGAAGATCTTAAGAAATAACACAATCTGAGCAATAACTCTTTTTTTTACATATTTCTACAAAGATGAATCTAATCTAAAATAAGTGTGGCATCTTGTAGTCTTCTTGTCTTCATCTTCTTTGTTGAGCAAGCTATGAGCAACAACTCCTTGCTTCTTCATAATTCTGTCAAGATGTATATGATTGATGATTTGAATTACATCTTGAAGAATTCTTCATTTTTATCTTCTTTCTTCATTAAGCAATATACGAGCAAACCCTTCTTGCTTCTTCATGATTCTTCCAAGATGTATATGATTGGTAAATTGAATAACATCTTGTAGAATTCTTCATATTGTAATAGTGGGTGATTGCTTTGATTTAGTTATATTCTAATAGTTATAGATTTTCTTTTTAACTTGAACATCAACAACCCGTGATTTACAACTTGCAGCTTTTCGCACCTAGCCAAGCAGCCTATGCCAAGCTCATCAATATTCAACATCATGTGTTGAGCAACAACTAACCAACCAATAGTTTTAAACATATGATTTTTTTCTTATATAGCCAAGCAAAATAGAGTCGTTGGCAATTTGAAAAGAGTCGTTACAAATAGTACTACGATGTCCTTATCTCTTCCACACTTTATGTTAGTGGAGAGGTGGTGGCATAAAGCTTTTCGTACTTTGTACTATTGTACTATGTTACTGTTATATTCTTTCCTTTTGCACTTCAGAGGCTTCTGTGAACATGAGATTAGAAGCGGGAATATAACATAAGGTATTCAGAACTTCAATTATTCAGTACTTGGTCGTGAGAACTCGTTGTAGCAAACCTTTAGATCAGAAGAGCTTCAAGTCTTCAGAGTCTTAAGAACTGCATCTTTACATTCTTCAACACTTGGTCTTCAGAACTTGTTTGTAGATAACCTCGGACCTTTAGAACTTCAAGTCTTTGGAATCTTAATACCTTATGTATTAGAATCTTTAGCACTTGGTTCTTTAAGAATCCTTATCTTCAGAACCTTGTTACTAGAAACACAGAGTCTTCAGCATTTGGACTTCAGTTGGGAACATTGTCTTCATATCTTTTAACTTTGTCTTCTTTGGAACAAGTTATATTTTAGAAACTAAGTTTTTAGCATATGGACTTCACTAGAAACTTTGTCTTCAGATCTTTTAACTTTGTTTCTTGAAACACACTGTCTTTTAGAAACGTGAGTCTTCAGCATCTGGACGTAAGTAACAACTTCTATCTTCAGATATTCTGACTGGTTTCCTTAGAACATGTTTTCTTTAAAAGCTTGAGTCTTCAGCATCTGGACATAAGTAACAACTTTTGTCTTCAGATCTTTTGACTGGTTTCTTCAGACAAATATCAAGGCTACACTTCAGAGCCTTCTAGTGTGTCTTGCTACTGTTTAACATAATTTGTGTAGCATAGAAGCAAAATCAATTCTCTTCTAATGTCTTGGCCACGCCATTCATCAGAAGCAGAACTTGTTTGTTAAGTACTCAACAATAACAAACATTAGTATAACAAATTTTCATACAATCATACTCATTTGTTATCATCAAAACTCAGAGATAATGTTGTAAAACCAAATCTTGTTCTTACAACATGATCTATAATGGGTCGATCCAGCAGATAACAGTACTCTTCTAGTGTAGGCATAAGCTGATATTCCGGAAAGGTGAAACACTGGTACAACGGATCATAAAACTGGAACAACGTAGTGAGAATACCATCATTCATGTTGACACCCAAAAGAGATAAAAGCGATTCATATTTCTTTATTAAATCCTCAGGACAGTCAATCAAATAAACCATATTCTTTAACTCTTCTATCTTAGGAATCTTGAAATTGTACTTCTGAGTCTTTCTCCTTCTAAAGTCCATGGTCAATAGGATACCTGTGATATTTGCAAAGATAAGTCTTTAAGTACCTTGAAAACTTTGGTTAAAGAATGCTCATGGGTGCATGAATGCATGATGATGCAACAATCACACACAAGATCAGAAACATGGGGGCTCATAGGTTCGACATCACGAGCATGAATTTAAAGTTATTACCCGCAAGGTATGGACTAAGGGTTTAAACCACCTCTAGTTCAAGATTCTAAAAGTTCCCAGAGTCAACAATCCTCTTTTGGATATTACCAACGCCCCAATTTACTCGGCAATTAACAATATTCTCAAGAGAAACTCGTCTGAGTGCAGTATCGCATGATAACTACTTTAGGATTACTCTTTCATAGTCTACGCACTACATTCTAAAAGTCCAAGATGGGTTAAGGGTTCTACAGTCCTCAGCTTCTCTGGCTCCCAGGTTGAAAGCCATAATGTATTCCCAATTACTTGGTAAACAAATACTAAAGTCAAGGGGGCCTCCATTGAGCATGGGATTCTCATGTGAACTTATTCAATATTACTCCTTCAAAGTCAACATGACTATACCACTCATCCTAAACTTAAGTTTTCCCAACTCCGAGTATAGAACTTTCAAAAGAATACCAGACAAACAAGCATATATACAACAAATATAGCACATACACAGATAAGCAAAGATAGGCTCAACCTATTGCACCCCAAAATTTTCCCTCTTATTTTTACCTTATATGGATTATGTTTAATCATACACATTCATGCATTTTGATAAGATCAAGGTACTTTGGTTCTCATGTTCTTTTACAAGCTATAACAGGATGATTATGTTGACAATCAATGCCAAAAAGGGTCTCATGCCCTCATTCTTTGGGTCACTCAAGCTACAAGGGCTTTTCATGCCTCAAGACATCCCAACATGCCTATCATGTCATATGATGATCGAATTTTCCAAAGCTTATAAGAGAATCATACTTCTTCTACCCCTCTCCTAGAATTAATCCATTTAAGTGTATGACACATCTTGTAAGCAAGACTATTGAAGAATTATCATCTTATCATCATACAAGACATCTCTGTTCAAAATATTCTCCAAGATGCCCATAGAAATTAAGGTTTTGAAGTTGTGTACTCATCTCCCACCACTTTGACTGAAAATTAGGTTTTATGATAAAATCAGTTTATTTCTGATTCCTTGAGAAAAACTTAATTCCATGACATTCTACATGTTCCTAAGCATCTATGTCTGGAAGATTGACCCATTTTATACAGAAGAAGCTCAATTATTCAGATGATTGCAAATAAATTGATTTAGAAGAAAAGTCAATTGTGCAAGTTAAAATTCAACTCTTGACTTTTTAGATCAATACCATTTTCTATAAGTTAAATATGCTCAATGGATGGAATTTGTCCAAATAGAATCAACAAAATTAAGAAAATCAACAAGGTTGACTTTTTCAACTTTTTGAAAATTCTACTAAGTGTTGGAAAACTAGGTTAATATTGACATCTTGCACCATCCATAACTCTCTACATGGTTCATGGAAATTTGAAAACATCTGCTCTTATTAAAGGGGAGATTTCATGCTTCAAATTTTTCTTTGAGGGCCTATGTGATACGGTGAGAGAACTGACTTGGGTTTTGCGTTTGTTTTTGCAAATGTTTCGGTTTGAGCAAGATTCGCCACCGACTTTTTATTTTATCCTAAGGAAAGGTTAAAAAGCACAGCAAAAACCTTTGAGATGTTTTTTTTGGGTTCGGGGGGTAGATTATAGAAAGGGAAGGTATTAGCACCCTTTCTATCCATGGTTATCCATGGGCTCTTAGTTACTTGCTTTAGATCACTTGCCTTGATTTTCAATTGCTTGAAATTGTGGTGTGTGTGTGTGTGTGTTTTGAAAATGTTTTGAAAAAGACGCCTTGTCTTAGGCAACCATTGTAATGACTTGTGTTTGAGTATATACAAAGGTGTGTATCTTTTCTAAAAGATGTTTCAAATGTTTTTGGAAGTTCGTTTTGAAAGTGTTTGTGGAGTGTGGTTTTGAAAAGTAGGCAAGTGTTTTTGCAAGTTTGATCAAGTAACTAAGATTTGTCTACCCCTAAATTTACTCAAAGGTTTTTCTCGTGTTTTAACCCTTTTAACAATTTTGTTCCACCATTGTATTTGGTGGACAATCTTGTGTTAGGATGTTAACGGGACATGCGCGGGTCATCGTATGGACCATGAATGCAATGGTGCCAAGTATCTTTGGCAATTTTCTTGAAGGGACTATGATCATTTTGATAGGCAACTTTCGAAAGCGTCATCGAGGGACTATGATCATTTTGATTTGTTTTGTTTTGCCAAAGAAACTCAACGTGCAAGCATGGCCCATTTTGGAAGGCAACGAGTGGGATTACCCTAGGGGTGCAAGTGTGAATTGTGTATTGATTTCATGTATTTATCTTTGTATTAGGTTATCTAGCATTTGATTTTATGTACATACAAACCCTAGGTCTAACCATGGTATATTTGAAAGCGATAAATTGCGGGAATTTAAAGTCTACGCTATTACAAATAAGTATCCGGGAGTGGGGGTACAAATATTTACAAATGGGGATGAGACTTAATAGGAGAGTAGTGTCCAAATAAGTTTACAACCAAATCGAATTGCGATGTAAAATGTATCCAATGTACAAGAATAAAGGAAATGTAAAATGTATCAATGTATTTGTGTAAGTGTATGTGTTTTATTTACAAGTGAAATAAAAATAAAAATAAAAAAAGTTAATTTTGGATATTTTCATGTTTTAGGGGCAAAACCCTAATTTCCTAAATAAAAGGTATTTATTATTTATTATATACAATATTTATTAATTATACACAAAAATAAATAAAAGAGAAGTATATTTGTAAAAAAGTAATTTTTGAGGTCAAATATTAATAAAGATAAAAATGTATTATTTTCATATTTTCATCCTAAATATTCTAATAAATATATAAGTATTTATATTATGTATTAAATATATTAAATATGCACAAAAATAAAAATATTAATTATTTTAAAAAAAGTATTTTAAGAAAATGTTTTCAAAAGATAAAATAAAATAAAATCAGAAAAATAGAATGTATTTTGTATTATTTTTTAGTATTTTAAATAAAAGAAGTATTATGTTTATTTATATGTATAAATTTAAATAAAGCAAATAAAATCCAAATAAATGCAAAAATGGTTGAAAAAATATTTTTAATGTTTTTTTATATTTTGACAAAAAATAATGAGACAGAATTAAAAAGAAAAAATGAAAAATAATAAAAATAACACACAATGGGCCAAGGGGGTGTAAGTGGAAAACGTGGGTGCAAATAGAAAAAAAAGAGTCAGGCCCAGCCCAAAGGGGCTTCTTCAACCTCCAGCCATTGTTTGAAACAAAGAAAGCGCGCGTCCTTGCTCAAGCTGCTAACTTCTAATTCCTTGATTTTCAACAAAAACTTACAACATCAAAAGTGTAGAGCAACTTGTCACGATTCCAAATATATAAAGAAGTTGTTCTAACTCTCAGAAATGAGAGAGAATTTCTCCTCCCCCAATTCCTGACCTAGCTTTTTTCAAATGTTCATGTCCAAAATTCGTGCAGCACATACAACATAAATGAAAAGTGAGGATATGGGTAGCTTCAGGGCCATGAATAGAACATACTTTCTTCACAAACCTAAGCCTAGATATGCTTGGATAGAGAGATAGAAGTTCAAACTTTTACCTGTTCAGCTTGAATCGTGTGCAACAATGGAGGCACTTTCAATGCAGTGTGAGGACTTGTACAACTTGCTTGAGGTCCAAGGATGCTCCTCCAATGCTTGGTGTGCTTTGAATCCTTCTGAATCAATCCATGGAAGTCAACCTGCAAGAGAGAAAAGTGAAAATGGCACACTTTGCTATGGCTGTTACAGTCTGTATCTAAGGTTGGGGATAGTTTGTATGGATATTATTGAATGTGTTTGAGGTGGTTTGGATGAAAACGCACGATGGAATGATGCTGTGGGATTCAAGTTGCAGAAAAGACTCTGTTTTTGCAGCAAGAAGGTATTTCTGTGAATGAGGAGGTATTGAAGGTCAAGGGCTCGTGTTCTAGGTCAGTTATGGAGTGTCAAATGTGTTCACAAGGTTTGCTTGAGTTGGTTCTTGCAGGAATGTGAGTTGTTGTTCAAAATGCAAGTTTTCTTCCTTCTTAAGCAAAAGTTGTCAAGTTAGGTTACAAGCTCATACAGGCCCCTCAAACATGCTGCAAAGTTTGTTCTTGATCAGTGGGATATCTCCATAATCTTGTGCCCAAAAGATCTGCTTTGTACTTCTTAGATTGTAAACTTGACATAAAGTTGATCTTTTCCAAAATGGCTAAAATGATTTTTCCATTTATGGCTTAATCTTGTATGTAATGGTTAAATACACAAAACAAGACATGAACACAAAGGATATGCATTAAATTATTGAGTGAGAATGGGATTAGAGGCTTGTAATGTAGCTTGTGCAAGCTGACTTGAAAAATGCAAAGTGTTATGAACATGAAATTGGCCATGAACAAAGTGACTTTTGCCTAACTTCACAAATTCGATTCTCCCTAACCACAAGGGTGTTTGATGAGTTCTTGGACAATTTGGAAAGCTTGGAATGTGTACTACAATCCATCTTCGTAATGCAAGTTGAAATTCCAAGTGGAAGCATGTGAAAAGTGGTCATGAAGTTGGGCAAAAATCCTGCCTAAAATAGGTCAAAAAAATTCTAAGTTAAGAATGTTTTGCACCCCTATTCCAAAAATCATAACTTGAGCTACAAGCTTCTTTTGAGGAAACTTTGTGAATAAAAGTTGTAGATTTTGCAATGTACTACAACTTTCATGTTTTGAGTTTTGTTTGAATCCAAATGCATCTTGATGAAAAAATGGGACAAAGTTAGGAAAAAATTAGGAAATTTCATAACTTAGAAAAATTCTAAGTTATGAAATTTCTTCATTTTAAACCCTAATTTGTAATTCTTGGTTTCTTGATGAACAAGTTTCATAATTTGACATGTCTTGATGAAAAATGAATCTTGGCACTTGATTTTGACCAAAAGTCAAAGTTTGACTTTTCAGTATACAGTCAAATTTTGATCAGTTGACTGGAAAATTTATCTGTCAATCTTGTGCATTTGGGATCTTTTAAACTTGTTGAATGTGTCAAGACCATGTCATTGAGTCCTTGAGTCCATATGTGAGCTTGAATTGCCATTGGTTAGGTCAAACAGTCAAAAATTGCCTTTGTGCAGTCAAAACCCTAAAAATGACCATTTTGCCCTTTTGGTGATCTGATCAAATTTCTTGTGGAATTGTGATCCAAACTTGACCAAATTGTTCATATGAGTTCAATATGTTGATGAGGGTCAAAAATCATGAGGTTTGACTGTCAAATGGCCACAATTGACTTTTTCCCCAATACAGCTGATTTCTAGGTCAACTGTCCAATTGACTGGGCAAAAATTGGAATCAAGGCTTGAAACTTGGTATGGATAAACTTGTGAGTCCAACATGAAGCATGAAAGTAACTTTGGGCATTTTAGGTCAAAACATCTTTGTGCAAACTTAAACCCTAATTTGGGTCAACAGTGCAAGGAGGAGTCTTGAGCAGAGCAAACCCTAACTTGATCTTGAGCTCCAAGGGTCTTGTGGTGAGCAAATATTGAGGAAATGGGAGGGAAAATTTTTGGGTACAACAGCCTATGTCCAAAAGTTCCATGGATTGTAAGTTATTTGAGCATGAAGGGAGAAGCTCATTCAAATTTGGTTTTTGACACTTAGGGAATTTCATGATTTGTTTAGTTAGGTTCATCATCATGATTAGAAAGTTGACTTTGTCTTTGATTCAGACATTATTTCAGATCAATCTCAACACAAGAGTTGTTCTTTAGATTTCCATCTTGCTAATGCTTCATGAATTACCCATCTTGGTTCACAAAATCTAAAGTTATCATGACTAGAAGTGAGGCATTCAAAGTTGTAATTTTGTCAAACACTTAGTGAAAATATGGCGTGTCCAAGATCAATGCCAAATGTGTGTTTTTGAGGGCAGATATAAGCATCATCCAAGCATTATTTGTGGATCTCATCAACATCAAAGATGAAGATCAACTTTGTCTCTCCAATTTTTCTTCAATAATTTTCTCAAATGATCCATTGAATCTCAGGATACATGGAGTTAAAGTCAGGCATTTAGAGGATACAAATTTGCTGGCACTTAGAGAATTCATCGCGTGCTGGCCATGCAAGCCATGCAGAAATGTTGGTGGCCAATTTCCAATAACCTCAAGACCTTAAATCAACTTTGCCTCAACACCAATATTGTTCACCATGCTTCCCTCTTTCCATTAAGCTCGGGCCCATGCCATTGGTGCGGGAAATTTCAAGTTATGGCCATGAGAAAAGCATAAGAAGACCATGGGTTGTATTATGCAGCATTGGTGCTATTTCAAGTCATGTGTGCCTTGACCCGTGTTCTTATCACCTCATACCATCATATGTCCTTATCACACTCTTTCCTTGCCAAAATAAACCAAACAAAGTGCATGATATGCATGTACACGTATACCACCCTTTACCAAAACAGGTAAACTTTTCCCTCCATAAATTTATTCCCCATGTGATCACTCTGCCAGCTCACTGTCATGCTTATTCCATGCCCTCAATCATTCTCTTTGCTCTTTCCAAAACGACAACAACAAAGCCTCAGCATAACCTACAAAACACAGCCACACACTCTTATTCATTTTTTATCAAACTTGCTCAACAAGATCTTTGGAAACGTGGTAAAATTTAACCTCACTCAAGCTTACTCCACATTCTATTTAAAGCTCCTCATTATCACACAAAAAGTACAAAGGAAGCAACGCATTAGGTGAAGGAATCTGAATATGAATCTCTTCTTGCTCTCAAACTTTTCTCTCTTCGAAGCTCTCCTATATCTTAATATTCATCCTATTTTTGGAGCCTTTGCTACTAGTTGAAGATCACTGAAGAGCTTAGTAGAGTTTTCTGGTTTGTTTGAGGCTTGATACAGTGCAACAGACACTTGCTCCATTCGATAATTTTCTCACTCTTATATATTTCTCATTGTTAGATCTGAAAGCATGCTAAGACCATCCTCATATGCATCTGAAGTCCTACAGTGATGTAGGAATTGATTTTACTTGAGTTGTCGCTTAAATAGTAGATCTGACAATTTTTGTACCTGGTTTTATGTTCAATTTTTGTCATGTTAGAGTCGTGATAAATGATTTCTAAGGACATCCTTGTGAAATTTCGTCTCAGATAGTGTAGGGTTTTGTTTAATTCTGTTTATTTTTGGGTTAGCTCCAACGAGGTTGGCCAGAGAAGACGACCAAAACTAGGGCTCTGACGTCTGAAACAAGTTTGAATGTTTAACTAGGGGTTGGCCTGATTTGATTAGTCCTTTGGGGTTTTCACTTGCCACGCGTGTATTTCATATTTTATTTTTGTTTGTTTTATTTATTAGATAAATAAGAAATTGTGACAAACCGACTGGGCCCTGTAGATTTTCATTATTCGTACCCCTGTGATTCCAGGCCCACTGTTTTCTTGAACTAAATCCAGTTCAGTTAGAATTCTACTCTACACCTCCCTGCCTCTTGTTTGTTCCCTTTATTTCTCTTTCAATTCAATTTTGTTTTAAATCCTTTCCATATCTCAAAAATTCCAAAAACATTATATAGAATAATTTGATGAGTATAATTTCATAAATTAATTTTTATTTATTTTTTATAAATTTCGTGACACATTAATTAAATTAATTGATTAAATGTGTCATTTCCTTTGAAATTTTTGTTCATGTTCTATTTCGATTTTATTTTTAATGTTCCCTTAATATAAAAATTATGCAAAAATATGTTTGATGCTCTTTGATGTTTTAAATAATTTCTTGCAATTTAAAGCCAATTTTATTTTCAACTTTTCTTTGATCTTAAAATTGTTGAAATTAATTGCCAAGTTTGGTGTTTTTGCTTGCTAATGCTTGAAGATTGCTTTAAATCCTCAATTTCCTTATCAAAACAAAATTGTTTACGGTTCTTGAATGTTTTGGGATAATTAAATTGATTTATGATTAATTTTATCCTTTCTCTTTCTAATTTTCATAAAATGTTTTGCTTAAGGTGTCTAGTTTGATGATTTTCTCAACTAGTCTTGATAACTGAGGCTCGTTTTCATCTTTCCTTAGCTCCCCTAAGCATTGTTTATGAGTTTTAGAAGCCTTAAGGATACTAGAATTAATTTGGTTTGAATTTATAAATTTTATTTCTATTTTTGATCCATTTTAGAATTGAATGTGTCCATTTGGTCTAAGTGAATATTGTTGAACTTCATTGGGTAACTTGTGAATTTATTTAGAGTCCAATCTTTGGACACATAATGATAACATATATTCTCTGAGATCACATAAAATTGGATTAATTTTTTTAATTGTTTTGTAGTTGTTGATGATCATTTACTTGGTTCCTTTACTTGGCCACTATTAAAACCCTAATGTGTCTAAGTTTGTGAATTTTGATTTGATCTTGAGGATTATTTGAATCCAATAACTTTGTATGAAGCGTGACATGTTCAAGGATAGTTCTTCAAGAACTTGAGAATATTTTTGACTCCATTTGATTCATCTACTTTGATCATTCTTTTGTTAAATTGCTTTGCTTGAGATACAAGGTATGCACTTGTGCAACCTATAAGGAACCAAGTTCCTTTTTATTTCTATAATTCTTGTTACATGTTTATAGCCTTGATTTCATGTCTATGAACCATTATTTTATCTTTTGTTTAAAAGATTATTTGTTCATCATTTGTGATCATGGTTTAGGAACGTGTTCTTGTACACTTCCACTTAAGTACCATTGATCCAAAATGGTTGAAGTCTCTTTGTATATACTTCTGACCTCATGAATTATAATCTATAATAACTTTTCTTCTTTGATTCTTTGATTGACATCTCATTGTCAATTCATCATGATGACAAGTTAGGAGCCACATTCTTGTTTTGACCTAGTTTGTGTGTAATGGTTTTTGAAACCTCTAAAGGACCATGGGTCCAATACTTTTGTTAATTTTTTATCTTAACCTCTCTTTTCTTATCAATTCCTTATTCTTCTATGATCCTTTTGGTTAAGTACTTACTTGCTAACCAACATGGTGACACATTAGAAGCTACATTTGCTTTATTACTTGTGTGTTGAGCGTCATTAATTAGTTATTGACCATTAGCTTTTGTGCTATGTCTCATTAATGTATCTTGATTTTGGCTACTTCCCATAACATTTAAGAACATTAACTTTGATCTATTTAGGTTACAATGCTTGTGTGCATTTAGGGACTACACTTTGCCAATTCATCATGACCTTTGAGTATGTTATTTTGTTAACATCTCTTAAAGATTCAAGTTCATGATTGATACCTTATGAGGGATCAACCATTACCCTATGACATATAAGGTGTAATTTTATCTTCACTTGGTATTCATCAATATTGTTTGATTTAAGACAAGTACCATCCACTTTAGATGATGTTGTCCATCAAGTTATGTGACTTTGTTTGTGCATGAAGTTTCACCTTATTCTTTGATGCTCTTGAACCTCATCTTGATTTAACATATTATACAAGTAATAAATTTCATAGTTCTTAAATTATTATTTCATTATTTGATCTTTACTTGTTTAATTTGAACATACTTGCTTGTCCCCTTTGGTCACTTCCCTTGTGTGCCATGTATGCAAATTTCTCTCTTTGCTTGTGATATTTATATGCATGATATTAGAGGTCATTTTCTATTTACCAATGTGCTTTGACACCCTCTAATTATTTTACATCTTCATCTATCCCTTTCTTGTTCTTCACTTGCCTTTAGGAGTATGTTAGGGTGTGGTATTGACCAAATCTTGCACTAACCTTTGTATGTGCTTAAGTAGGGATTCCTTTGGGTTTTTTTATAGGTTAATGGTGTGTGTTAACCTTAAGTGTTTTATTCTTACTTTACTCTTACTTGACATATTATTCCATTCTCAATTAATCATACACTTGTTTCCACTTCATATCACAACTTTGATTAATATTAGTTTGAATACTTTGGTGTTTATACCATGTTTTTAATGACTAATTAAACTTATTCTTTACCATGAGTTTTGTTCTAAGTGTATAACATTTATATGTTTACATTTCTTCTTCACATTACCTCTTCTTTTCCAAAAAAAATCTTGTTAGCAATACATGATGACTTGTGTACACTTAGGGTTGATTGTGATCCTCCCCTTGGATGAATTTGATGTGAATCTTTATCGAGCATGTTTATGTGATAAAAATGAGTCCCTTATGTGTTCACTTATGACTTATACACTATGTAATACGGTGGGAGAACTGATTTGGGTGTTTTGTGAAATTTTGAAAAGGGAAGGTGTTAGCACCCTTTTCATCCGTAGTTATCTACGGGCTCTTAGTTGTTAGCTCACTTTGAAATGCTTTGTGAATGTGCTTGTGATTTATTTTGAAAGTATTTTTGGAAAGTGCCTTTGTTTAGGCAAACTTTGTAATTATTTCCATCTCTATAAGAATGTATACAAATTGTTGACTTTTGAAAATATTTCACTGAAAAGTGTTGATGTGTTTGAAAGATGTTGTTTTGAAATGTTTGTGAACAAGCAACTACGAGCGTTCTGCCTACTCAAAAGGAAGTGTTTGTTCTTTTCCTCCTCCTTTAGATAGTGTTATATTAGTATTAGTTAATAAGAAACCTTATCATTGGATGTGAAGTGACGGGCGTGGATCGTCGTACAGTCATAGAAGGCAACATTGTAGGATACCTTAGCAATTTGTCGTAAGGGTCTAAGATCGTTTACCGAAGGCAACATCTAAGGGTCATCGAGGGACTACGATCTTGTAATCAAGGTTCTTTGCTAAAGTATCCCACGTTTGAGGGACATGAATGTTTTATTCTAAGACAACAAGCGAGGGTTAACCCTAGAGATGCAAGTGTGCGAAGTGTGTTGTTTTCATTTATTTGTCTTGAATTAGGGTTGTCTATTGTTTGGTTTTAAGTCTTATCATACAAACCCTAATTACTAGTAATAATATTGAAAACGATAAATTACGGAAATTAAAAGTCCTACGCTATTACATCATTTTAGGGGATGGGATACAAATTACAAATGGGGATGAAAGAAATTAAAACCTAATTACTATTACAACCATATTGAATAATGCCAAATAAAATGTACAAGAATATAAAGATAATGTAAAAGTAAAGAAAAATGTTTTTTATGGTTTTTTGATGGAAAAGGGTTTAGCCTAACTAATTAATTAATCTAATTGATTTGAAAAAAGAAATTAATTGAAACCCCAAAATTTAAGTTAATTAACCAAAATTAAAGTAAAACCTAAAATCTAGATTAATTTATGAAGGAAATATTTTTAGGGTTTTAAGTCAAAAATAAAAAAATAAAGGTCTCCCTATTTAATTATTTAAGAAAATGATATATTTTGTGTTTTTTTATTAAGAAATGATAATAATAAAATAAAATAAGAAAATAAAATAAAATATAAAAGTCAGTGGGTTAGAAAGTAAAAGAGGGTGTTTTAGAAAATAGAACAATTTAGGCCCAAACAGTTTTTGTTATTGGTCAGAAAAATAATAAAATAGAAAAAATGTAAATGGGCTTCATGTTGTTAAGCAATCAGGGGGGAGGAAAGTAAAAATGAATGGCCCAGTGGAGGGAGGCCCAGGCGTGTCTGTTCAAACAAAAAAAGAAACAAGTGGAAATATGAAAAATGCAAAAGGTCTCGTTGGGGCTCGAACCCAGGACCTTGTAGAGGTATGCCTTACGCGCGCGCTTGCTGCCACTGTGGTGGCTTGTACATCCGATATAGAAATATGTTGCGATAAATATAAGATAAAGCAAGTCCATGATTGTACTTCATCTTCTTCCTCGTGTCAGCCATAACTCTGTAACTTTCTCAACTCTCAACCATTCTCAAAAGTATGAACATCAAACTTGTTAGAAATTTCACCATGATTTCAAATATGTAAATAACTTAAGCAATGGATCAAAGATGAGCATGAATTTTAAATTGTACCAATTTTACCTAATTTTTTCAGAAGATTCAGGCTCAAAATTAACACTACTCAGGAAACATAAATGAATTCTAAAGACATGTTTAGTTTCAGGGCTATGATGTCTACATTTTATCTTTTAAAATGGAAGCCAAATGATGCTTGTATGAAGAGTTAGAATTCCATAAAACTCACCTTGCAGGTGGATATCATATTTTGAGTTAGATCTCACTTCAAGGTGCTGCAATGATATGGTTAGCTTCCTTGAACCTCTAAGAAGCTAATCCAATGCTTAGCTTAAGCTGGGAGTGCTGGAATTTTCTGGAGAAGTCAAGTTGCATAGGTGAAAAGTGAGGTTTGGACAATGGTGATGGAGGTGTTACAGTTGTGAAACAGGGAGGGGTGAGTTATATTTGATGTAAGGAAGCTTTAGGATTGACTTGGGGAAGAAACACGCGAGTGGTTTATGAGATGGAAATTCGGGCAGAAATTATAAGTTATGGTGTTTTTAGAGAAATTTCTTGTTTGAGTGGGTTTCAAGGCTTCTAATCTCGTGTCCTTGGCTTGTAAATGATGGATCAATTTATAGGAGAGGGTTTAGAAACTTGAAATGACCAGAAAACCAAAATCACATGTTATGGCTCTTTGGCTTGTTTTTGAAGCAAGCTTGATACATATTGTCCCAATGCATAGTACAAGGGTTTGTAGAGTAGTTGAGGGCTTTAAGCATGTTTGTTCTGACTTTATAAATGAAGCTTGTGCAGAAGAAACAAGTTAGAGGCTCAAGAAATTGACTTTGTGGTTAAAGTGAACTTTTCCAAAACGGAAGAGTGGCCTTTCTTCCCTAAATTTAAAGTCAACTCGGACAAAGCTTAAAACACTTGGAAAATTGATCAATCAGCTGTGTAAACATTAAATTAAGGAGTGATTTACAAGTTAGAAGCATGCAAAGCAATATTTGTGCAGCATGGTTAGAGATTTGGTCAAGTGTTCATCACAAAAATGCCTTGTAATTCAAGAATGAATGCCCAGCTTCCTTTATTTTATTCTCTTAGCTCACAAATGATATCTTCAAGTTCTTGGAAATTTTGGAAAGCTTAAAACATCCTCTACAACTTTCATGTTTCCCACTTTTGCAAAATCAAATTGAAACTATGTGAAAAATGGCCAAGAAGTTGGGACAAAAATCTGCCTAAACTAGGTCAAAATTTTACTAAGTGCTTAAGAAAAAGTGCATGACTTCATGGGCTTATAACTCATAATCTAAGCGTTTTTTGGATATGAGACCTGTAATACAAATTTGTAGATTTCATCAAGATCTACAACTTTCTTGTTGAAAGTTTTCATTGAATCATCTTGCATCTTTGTGAAATATTGGCAAGAAATAGTGAAATTATCATGTACAAAAAACACTTAGAAAAATTTCTAAGTCTTGAAAAGTTTGAATTTTCAAATTGACTTTTGACTTTCTTGATTCCTTGATGATCAAGCTTCATATTTTTTAATGTCTTGATGTATCTTGACTTTTGGTGTATCAATTGACTTTTTCATCAGTTGACCAAATTTCAACTATCAATCAATTGGTCTTGATAGATGAATTGAGTCATTAAATTAGGTAAAAATGATGTACTTGAATCCTTGAAATCATGTTTCAAATCAATAAGTCATGCATTAGGTCGAAAGTCAAGAATCAGTCATTCTAGTCAAAAACCATAATTTTGACCATTTTGCCCTTTTGATGATTTACACACTTTTCTTGAGGAATTGTGATCCAAACTTGATCAATTTATGAATATGACTTCAAATTGTTGATATTGGTCAAAAATCTTGAAGTTTGACTGTAAGTTAACCACAGTTGACTTTTTAACGAATGCAGTTGATTTTTCAGTCATCTGATCAATTGACTGAGAAAATTTGTGATTCAAGACTTGAAACTTGCCATGAGTATTCTTAGAGGTCTATAATGATCCATGAAAGTCACTTGAGGTATTAGAAGTCCATTTTTCCTTGTGAAAATCAAAACCCTAATTTGGGGCATCAGTGTTTAGGAGGTGGTTTGACCTTGTCAACACTTTTGCAGACTTGAGCTATTTGAAGATCTTGTGAGAAATGTCTTGAGAAAAGAGAGTGAAAATTTAGAGTACAAAAACTGCCCCTGTTCAACTTTCTTAAACCTGAAGAGTTAGATTGGCGTGTCCGCCATTCATGAATTGAAGGTGGAAGATGATTGAACACTAGAGTTCCCGGAAATTTGCACTCGCTGATGCATGAGGTAATGTGTTGGCTGATTGTATCCTGAATGGGCTTGAAGATGATATTTGGAGTGGTGATAAAGAGTTATCGGAGATGGGTGTATAGATGCCATCCATAGGTGACAGAAAATTGTCGGAGATGGGCTTATAAACGCCATCCAGAGCGATTGTTGGTAGATATTGGAAAAAGTACCAGAATAAATCTTTGGTCGATTATTACTGAAATAGCAGATGTTCTTCGCCTATTTTTAACTAGAAGAAATAAATCTAACCCAGAAAGAGGTCTTTCGTTCACATGTCTTTAACTGGAAGAAATAAATCTAAACCAGAAGAGGTCTTTTGTCCGCCTGTCTTTAACTATAAGAGGTAAATCTAACCCATAAGAGGTCTTTTGTTTTCCTGTTTTTAACTGGAAGAAATAAATCTAAACCAAAAGAAGTCTTTTGTTCGCCTGTTTTTAACTGGAAGAAATAAATCTAAATCAGAAGAGGTCTTTTGTTTGCCTGTCTTTAACTGGAAGAAGTAAATCTAAACCAGAAGAGGTCTTTTGTTCGCCTGTCTTTAACTGGAAGAGGTAAATCTAACCTAAAAGAGGTCTTTTGTTCGCCTATTTTTAACTAGAAGAAATAAATCTAAACCGGAAGAGGTCTTTTGTTCGCCTATTTTTAACTGGAAGAAATAAATCTAAACCAGAAGAGGTCTTTTGTCCGCATGTCTTTAACTAGAAGAAGTAAATCTAACCTAGTAGAGGTCTTTTGTTCGCCTGTCTTTAACTGGAAGAAGTAAATCTAAACCAGAAGAGGTCTTTTTTTCGCATGTCTTTAACTGGAAGAAGTAAATATAAACCAGAAGAGGTCTTTTGTTCGCCTATCTTTAACTGGAAGAAGTAAATCTAAACCAGGAGAGGTCTTTTGTCTGGCTGTCTTTAACTAGAAGAAGTAAACCTAAACCAGAAGAGGTCTTTTATCCGCCTGTCTTTAACTGGAAGAAGTAAATCTAACCCAGAAGAGGTCTTTTGTTTGTTGATTAATTCTTTCCTGAAAAGGAAAATTGTTAACTGTATGCGATATCATGATGTATGAAATACATTGCATAGTGATGCTCTCAACATAAATGAGACTGTGCTATATGCGTTTTGTATGCATATGTCATGATGTATGAATGTGTAATGTTATTGAAATGTGTTTTAATCTGGGAAAATAAATCTCTGACTATTGCTGGGGAGTTTCGAGAAGCTAAATCCCAGACTTCTGCTAGAGACGAAGAGTCTGTGTATCTTCAACTTTGTTTAGAGTGTTTCCGTTGGGGATTCTTGCTGATTTGTTTGAGGAAACTCTGTATGGGATGTTGATTTCTGCTTGAGGAGTAGGGTTCAGGAACCTTGGTTGCCCATTATTCTACTGGGGAATTTAATTCTTAAATACCCTAACTGGGGATAAAAGAGATGACTAAACTTCTGATTTGTGTGGGGAGGATAAAGTTACTGATATCTGGTCGGATCCCAGGCTTTGCAGTAACTTTCTGGGGATAGTATCAACTCTACTGGGGAAGAGGAGTTTTGTCAGCTGATTTGTAGTAGTCTGAGGAGTAAACTCAAGCTGGGGGAGATTGTAGTTCGTTGGGTAAATAAACTCTATTGAGGAAAGTATTCTGGCTACCTTACTGGGGAAGTGAATTCCTATGGGGAAGAACTTTTGCCAGGTTTCTTTCTCAACTTTGGAAGACCAAACTCGGCTGGGGAAGAGAATTTCCAAGAGATATGCGGATCAGAATTCTGGATGGAGAATGTATGAATTCACTCTGTGGGGATAATCCAAATCCTAAAGTAAATGCTTATTATTGTTCTTGTGCATATATTTGTTAACAGTTAATCAATGTTCATATGCATATGTTCATTCAATTTTAGCTATTGGACATTTTTGTAATCAAAACAGAAAAATAAACAGTATGCACTTCAAAGTATATTTGTATTCATATTTTGCCTATAAACAGACGTTTTGTACATCGAGACATAAATCCTAATAAGAGGAAGTCGTCGAAAGAAAGAAAAGAATACAAAGTGAAAACAAAAATGTATAGCCATGTAGAAGTGGTCTCATTATGTTCCATCTCTACTATTGCCCCTATGTCTTGGAACATCATCCCTTGTTGTCGAAAGAAGTTGATTGAATTAATCTTGTACCATTTGAACTTTGACCTTGGTAATAAAGAATGGTTGTAGTGAACCAACGGAACATAGTCGTACGCTTTAATCCTTAACTTTTGCCTGTACCACCCTTTCGGGTTTTCAGTCCACCAGGATACCATTTTTTGCCCAAGCCGCCCTTTCAGGTTTTCGACTTGTCGGGTGTACAATCTTTTGTATATATCCCTAATTTTTGCCCAAACATTTATGGTTTGCCTGGATTCCCTTATTTTTGCGTAGTTATGTCAACCTAGCAATTCATTCTTATGCATAGTATTTTTTTACTATGTCCGTGTTCACATGGTGTGGGAACTATTCACCATCCATGGTGGTTAACATCATAGCACCGCCAGAGAATACATTCTTAACAACAAATGGCCCTTCATAAGTGGGAGTCCATTTTCCCCTAGAATCACCTTATGGTAAAATGATGCGCTTTATTACCAAGTTGCCAACCTGGTATACTCGAGGTTTGATCTTCTTATTAAATGCCTTGATCATATGATTTTGATACATTTGACCATGAAAATAGCAGCCAGTCTCTTCTCATCAATCAAGTTCAACTTATCCAATCTTGTCTGAATCCATTCATCTTCACCTAAGTCTGCTTCTTTCATAATCCTCAGAGAAGGAATTTGAACTTCGACAGGAAGGACGGCTTCCATGCCATTGACTAAAGAGAATGGGGTTGCCCCAGTTGATGTTCGTGCCGAGGTATGATAGCCATGAAGATAGAATGGTAGCATCGCATGCCAGTCTTTATAGGTCACCACCATCTTTTTCACAATCTTCTTTATGTTCTTATTAGCAGCTTCCACTGCGCCATTCATCTTAGGTCTGTATGGAGAAAAGTTATGATGCTTGATTTTGAACTGAGTGTAGAGTTTAGTAATCATGGCATTGTTGAGGTTGGTTCCATTTTCAGTGATGATCCTTTCAGAGATTCCGTACCGGCAGGTCAGGTTATTCTTGATAAATCGGGCTACAACCTTCTTGGTAACTGAGGCTAATGAAGCAGCTTCGACCCATTTGGTGAAGTAATCAATGGAGACGAGGATGAAACAATGTCCATTAGAGGTGGTGGGCTTGATTTATCTAATCATGTCAATGCCCCATATTGCAAATGGCCTTGGAGAGGTCATGACTTTTAAAGGTATTAGAGGTACATGAACCTTGTCAGCATATATCTGACACTTATGGCAAGTCCTCGAGTGGTGGTGACAATCCATTTCCATAGTCGACTAATAGTAACCAGCCCTCAGAATCTTCTTGGCTATAGTGTGTCCACTAGAGTGAGTACCTAAGTTACCCTCATGCATGCCTTCCATGATCTTTTCTACCTCCTTCTTGTTTATACAGTAGAGCAGAGTTGAATCATGGTTGCGTTTGTACAGGATTTCGTTGCTTAGGAAGAATTTGGCTGAGAACCTCTGCATGAATTTCTTGTCGTTGATTGAGGCTCCCTCAGGATACTCTTGTGCTTCAAGGTACCTCTTCACCTTATGGTACCAAGGCTTTTTCTCATCGGTGTCAATCTCATAACAATGCGCAGGTTCGTCAAATCTTTCGATAATAATTCTAGGAGCTTCGTTGTCCCAATTAACCTTGAACATAGACGACGTAGTTGTTAAAGCATCTGCCAACTGATTTTCTTCCCTCGGGAAATGTTCAAAGGTGACCTCCTTGAATTATGGGATCAAGGTTAGCACAAGCTCTTTGTAAGGGATCAAGTTTGGATGCTTGGTATCCCACTCTCCTTTGACTTAACTTACCACCATGGCTGAGTCTCCGTATACACTCAAGAATTTGATTCTTAGGCCAATGACGTCCTTTAGACCCAAGATGCATGCTTCATACTCGGTCATGTTATTCGTACAGTCGAAGCAAAGTCTGGCAGTGAAAGGTGTATGGAAACCTTGGGGAGAAATGATCACAACACCAATTCCATTACCCAATGCATTGGAAGCTCCATCAAAAACCATAGTCCAATGGGATCCTTGTTCAGGTCCTTCATACGGTCCAGGATTTTCACATTCGGTTATCAGCATGATATTCTTATCTGGGAATTCAAAGTTCATGGATTGGTAGTCATCAACAGCTTGATGGGCCAAATGATCCGCCAACACACTTCCCTTGATTGCTTTTTATGTATTGTATTGGAAGTCATATTTATTCAAGATCATTTTCCATCTAGATATTCATCCAGAGAGAGTTGGTTTTTCGAAGATATACTTGATGGGGTCCATCTTAGAAATCAATAAGGTAGTAAGAGTCAACATATATTGTCTTAGCCGGTGAGCAGCCTATGCCAAAGTGCAGCAAGCTTTCTTGAGCAGTGAATATCTAGTTTCACAGTCGGAATACTTTTTGTTAAGGTAGTATATTGATGCTCTTTTCGGCCAGACTCGTCATATTGATCCAGCACACACCCCATTGAATTCTCTAATACAGTCAAGTACATAATCAGAGGACTTCCTTCAACTAGATGCATCAGGACTGGAGGTTATTGTAAGTATTCTTTAATCTTGTCAAAAGCTTCTTGGAAATCGTCATTCCATCTGACTACTTGATCTTTCTTCAACAGTTTGAAGATTGGCTCACATGTAGCAGTTAAGTGAAAGATGAATCGGGCGATGTAGTTGAGTCGACCTAACAAACCCCTGACCTCCTTCTCAGTACAGGGAGCTGGCATCTTTTGTATGGCTTTGACTTTTGTAGGGTAGACTTCAATACCATTTCCACTGACAACGAAGCCTAGGAGTTTTCCAGGCCTTAATCTGAAAGTGCACTTATTAGGATTCAGCCTCAACTTGTATTTCTTCAACCTTTCAAATAGCTTGTGTAAATGATCAAGATGCTCTTCCTCAGTTTGCAACCTTGCAATCATATCATCAACATTCACTTCTATCTCATGATGGGTCATATCATGAAATAGAGCTACCGCAGCCTGTTGGTAGGTTGCGCCTGCATTCTTCAGTCCAAACGGCATGACCTTATAGTAGAATATGCCCCGTTGTGTAACAAAAGTGGTTTTCTTCATGTCCTCGGACGCCATTTTGATTTGGTTGTAACCCGAGAAGCCATCCATGAAGGAGAACACTTTATGTTGAGCAATGTTGTCAACCAAAATATCGATATGTGGTAGGGGAAAGTCTTCTTTGGGGCTTGCCCTATTTAAATCTATGTAATCCACACACATACGGACCTTTCCGTCTTTCTTCGGCACTGGGACCACATTTTCAAACCATTGGGGATATGACTTCACTGCCAGGAAACCTGCATTGAATTGTTTCATTACCTCAGCTTTGATCTTCTCAGACATATCTGGCCGTATGCGACGAACCTTTTACTTGACCGAAGGACAAACTTCCTTCATTGGCAGACGATGAACTACGATATCAATATCAAGCCCCAACATATCTTTATATGACCAAGAAAACACTTCAACATAGTCGTGTAACATCTGGACCAATCTTCTCTTGACGTTGTCTTCTAAATTGGCGCTGATCTTGACTTCTTTCTTGTCTGCCTCAGTACCCAAGTTTATCACTTCAACTGGTTTCTCATGTGGTTGGATGGCCTTTTCCTCTTGTATCAGAAGTCTGGCGAGTTCCCCAGGTATTTCACAATCTTCTTCACCTTTATCTTTGGCTTGATAGATTGGATGTTCAAAGTCATAGATGGCAATAGTAGAATTGTTGTTAATAAGATCCAGAATGGATGTGGATCTGCAAATGTGTGTGTGTGTGCATGTAAGGTTACATGGCTATTTTAAAAATGCAATCAAGTAAAGAAATACAAAGGGCGCAAAATTTGAATGCAAAATAGTCCAATGTTTGTTCATTATAATGAGCATATGGCATATGAAGATGATAAACCCTTAACAAATGGACCATTGTGCCCCGGCCAAGGCACATGGCTTAAAGTCATTGTTTTAATGGAAATTACAGACAAAGTTCTCAAAATAATAAAAACAGGAAATGGTAGTTACTCCTGGTTGAAGAAAATTGGGATGAAGTCCTTGGTCTGCCAGTTGTTGAGTCCTCCATCAACAGTCGGGTAGATCCAGTCATCAAAGTCACAATCAGCATCAGAGTCTTCAAGAGCATTAACCTCATGGTTACTAATGTGGAGAGGTGGTTTCCCTACACGAGCACGTCGAACCTCCTTTTGAGCCTTGGAAGTGAAACCCAACCCAAATATGTCTGACTTGAAAGGGAAATCAGGAAGTTGTCCCTAAATGGTGCAACCTTCGTCTTCAACAACAGCATGAGTATCTTTGAGAGAGGCCACCCTCGGTGTATCTTTAGCAGCTTTGGGAATGTCAGGAGTGGCTTTAGCAAGAGCAACTATGGGAGAGACCACTTCAAAGGCTTGACAAGGAGTCTCTATGAATTCGCCATCCATTTCAACATACTTGAATGAATTCAGATGACTAATCATAAACTCTTCTTCTCTACATACAGTGACAATTTTCCCCTTGACCGGATACTTAAGTTTTTGATGTAATGGGGAAGTCACAACACCTGCCCCATGTATCCATGGGTGCCCCAGCAGGCAAGAATAAGCAGGACAGATATCCATCACATAGAATGTTGAGTTGAAGACTTGATACCTAACCTTGATAGGAAGATCAACCTCTCCATGGACCATTCTCTTTGATCCGTCAAAAGCTCTCACCACAATGTCACTGGGTTTCAACACCAAATCTTCATAATCCAACCTATCTAGAGCACCTTTAGGAAAGACATTCAGAGAGGACCCAGTATCCACAAACATATGGGCTAAAGTAGTTCCCTTACACTCGATGGACACATGCAGAGCTTTGTTGTGATTTTTCCCCGCCGGGGTCAAATCAGCATCTGAAAATCTTAAACCATTGTCAGCAGTAAAACTGGCTACACAGTTTTCAAATATGTTGGCCGTAGTTTCTTGAGGGACATGTGCATTTTTCAAGAATTTTATCAGTGCTTGAGCATGCGCCTCGGAGAATAGCAACAAAGACAACATGGAAATCTTTGAGGGTGTTTTCCCCAACTGTTCCACTATCTTGTAATCACTTTTTCTGATAACTTTTAAAATCTCCTCCATCTCTTGGGTAGATGGACCCTTAATGGTAATATATTATGGTCGCCTCCGTCCTAGAAGGATCAGTCATTTTTTCCTTTCCTCGAGTATCAACAATAGGTTTAACAGCGGTAATATGAATGGGTGTAGTTGTGTTCGTCGGAGGTGAAATTTTCGGAGAGAAGATCCTCCTCGTCCTAGTAACTTTACTTGATCCAGCAATGTTTGTAATGTCAGCATTTTCATCTTTGGCAATCCATGAATCTTGTTTGATACCATGGTAATACACTTCTTCCCCATAATTCCAGGGCACAACCTTATCAGAAGAGTAGGGGACTGGCCCCGGTGTGGTGATAATTAGTGTAGTTATTCTTGGTTCAACGGGAATCCTAATAGGACCTTTGGAGGTGATCCTAATAGGTTTGTTTGATATAGTAATGATGTAAATGTCTTCAAGCTCTTGAGATACACTTTTGGTCAGACTTTTCACGGATGGAATTTTCGCAAATAGAATCTCATGGATATTCATCAGGTGTTGGACACCTTTCTTCATCCATTCACAACCATTAATTTGTACGGAACAACAGCAACAGTCTTCAAGGCAGCCATGGAATACCCCGGCTTTCAACAAATTCTATTTAATAGTCTTCAAAGGAGTGGTCAAATCATTGACAGAGGAAACAAAATAAGCATCTTCAATAGCATTGACACCCTTACCATGATTTGGCATGGGTGCGGTGATCACATTAGGAATTGGTGGTAGGTCGAATTCAATTGTCTTGTTATCAATTAGGTCTTGGATTTTTCATTTTAACGCCCAACAATGGTCAGTGTCATGTCCGGGACTATTGGAGTGGTAAGCACATTTTGCATTCGGGTTATATTTTGGAGATGAAACATTTGGATTTGAATAGGGTCCCACAATGTTACCAAATTGTCCTTCAATAGGTGTTGTAGGGCTTGAGATAGTGACATGTTGATTCGGGTAAATTGTCTCCCTGGGATGTCTGTTCTTTATTGATTAGCTTGTTATTATGGTCTTTGAGTAGAAGTTGGATTGGAGATCAAAACTGCCCCTACTGAATGATGATGGTCATTCTTAGCATGACTCTTTGACCCATACACAGCATTAGTCTCTTTTTTACTAATAAATGGATTTTTAACAACATTTGAAGTGGAGGCCATGGGTATCTTCCCGCTTTTAATCCCGCTTTCAACCCTCTCACCAGTTAAGATCAATTCAGTAAATTTGGATGATGAACTTCCAATCAGCAAGTAGAAAAATGGTCCAGTCAATGTTCCCATAAACATGTCTACCAACTTTCTATCAGTCAAAGGTGGATGTACTCTGCCAGCCAGGTCTCTCCATTTTTTAGCATATTCCTTGAAGACCTCGTTAGAACCCATGGTCATACCTTACAGTTGCACCCTAGTTGGTGCAAGATCAGCGTTATATTGATATTGGCGGTAAAAGGCGGTGGCCAAATCCTCCCAAGTATGGATGTTAGTCCCTTCCAATTGGTAAAACCACTCCAAATGCGTCCCAGACAAACTTTCTTGAAAAAAGTGCACCCACAGTTTCTTATCAGCGGTATGCGGCTGAATTTTGCGGACGTAAGATCTTAAGTGAAGCTTTGGACATGAGACACCATTGTACTTGGCAAAACCAGGGATCTTGAATTTGTGGAGAATGACTACCCCAGGAACCAAACCCAAGTCACCAAAGTCTAATCCAGGCACAACTTAGATTTCCACAGCCTTTAGTCTATCTTCTAGTTGCTTATATTTGTTATCGGCCGGTGGATATTGCTCGTCTAAATAATCCTTGTCTTCAGAGATTTGATTGTTTCCACCCCTAGCACGGGTGCTCCTAGCATGTTCATCTTGATTCTCATCTTTCTCGGAGGAGTCTTCTTCAACTTGAACTTGTCGGATAGGGCCTTTGAATCTCTTCCCCATGTTGATTACAGCTTTTTTCTTGGTCTTCTTCTTCGTGACAAGAAGTGTCATCATTTCTTGTTGCCCCTTTGCTAAGTTGATCAGGGTCTCTTGGAATTGAGAGTGTTGAGTCTGCAAGTTCTTGACGGTTTCTCGAGATCCATCTTATACTGAAATAAACAGTAAAATGATGAGGAAACCTGTGTCAGAAAACCTACTTATGATATGATGCACTTATGACATTGATAAACTACCTAGACAGCAATGGTATACAACACATAAGGATCACTCTTCTCTTCATGGTATGAGTGTGAAGAGAGTGCAAAATGTCTCCGAGCAAGGTAGGCACGCGGTTACGAGAGAGAAAAACTTTGATCGTATTCACATCTATAAGTTGGTCTGGATTAGGGAATAATACCAACCCATAGATTAGAAGAGCCAAAACTTCTCAAACAAAAACTTGGCTAGGAAACCCTTGACTCCGCTCCTTGTTTCCCAGTTGGCTACAATGTCAGACCGTTGCAAATGTAAGGCTAATGTGATCTCCTCGGGTCATGGCTCTTTCTCTAGACAGGTGAAAGGAATTTGATCAAGAATAGGCACTCCCAATATTTGATAAGACACTTCCATCATCGGCACCAATTGATAATAAGGAAATATGAAACAATGATGTTTAGGGTCAAATAATTGAAAGAGCACACCCATCATTTTCTCTTCAAAGCTTAAGGTGGATAAGTTGAAAAGTCGACCATATCTTCGGGTGAATGGAGAATTCTCAGGAACCCTTGACGCTAACTCTGATTTGAGGAGGCACCTTTACAAAGCCGATTCGGATGGTTTTTCTGCGAGTGGAATCCATGTCCTACAAAACAGAACAAAAATAAATCCCAAGGTCCTTGAAATAGTTAGTGCAAATGTTATGGTATGATGTCATGATGTTATGTACAAATAATCATATACAAACAAAGCAATCAAGCCCTTAGGTTTAGGCTTGCATGGGGTTTATAGGTAAGTACCCTCTTGAAGTTTAGTTGGTTCAACCTATCCTAAAAATTAATCGGGTTCTAGGGAATCTCAATATCATTGATCTTTCTTCGTCGGGCATTGTCTCAGCATAATCAATCTTTTCTTGCAGCCGAATATCCCGAAAGTCCAATCTCAATGAGCGTAGTATTGAGTATCAACCAATCTTCAGCTTTCCACTGAAGCTGACTATCTCACTACTTCCTAATGGCCAAGTAGTTTAACTAAAGGTTCTACGGTCAGTTAGTGCTTCATGACATCACACAGCGGCCTGTATTCTCCTTGATTCAACACAAAGGATACCGGTACAAACAAATGTGTCATACTAACGTAGCTATTGTCTCAACCATATCGGTCTATGCCATACATTCTCCATAATCTATTTCTACTTACCTAATAATGTTCCCAGATCCAAGTAGTGGATCTATCAAGACCCAAACATGGACCCCAAAAATGTAAAGCAAACAAGTCAATTAAATGAAAGCATTTAAAGGTGATCTAGTATCTAAGGTAACCCCATTTTTAAGTATATGTCTCTAGCAGAGTCGCCAGTTCTGTAATACGGTGGGAGAACTGACTTGGGTGTTTTGCGTTTTATCACAATTGTTGCGGATAGAAAGAGTCGTGACCGACTTTTCTTTTATCCAATAAAGGAAAGGGTGAAAAGAACAGGAAAGACCTTTTTAGAAATTTCTTGAGTTTGAGGGTAGGTTATGAAAAGGGAAGGTGTTAGCACCCTTTTCATCTGTAGTTATCTACGGGCTCTTAGTTGCTAGCTCACTTTGAAATGCTTTGTGAATGTGCTTTTGATTTGTTTTGAAAGTATTTTTGAAAAGTGCCTTTGTTTAGGCGAACTTTGTAATTATTCTCATCTCTATAAGAATGTATACAAAGTGTTGACTTTTGAAAATATTTCATTGAAAAGTGTTGGTGTGTTTGAAAGATGTTGTTTTTAAATGTTTGTGAGCAAGCAACTACGAGCGTTCTACCTACTCAAAAGGAAGCCACTGTTCTTTTCCTCCTCCTTTAGATAGTGTTATCTTACTATTAGTTAATAAGAAACCTCATCATTGGATGTGAAAGGACGGGTGTGGATCGTCATACAATCATAGAAGGCAACATTGTAGGATACCTTAGCAATTTGTCATAAGGGTTTAAGATCGTTTACCGAAGGCAATGTCGAAGGGTCATCGAGGGACTACGCTCTTGTAATCGAGGGTCTTTGCTAAAGTATCCCACGTTCGAGGAACATGACTGTTTTATTCTAAGGCAACAAGTGAGGGTTAACCCTAGAGATGCGAGTGTGTGAAGTGTGTTATTTTCATTTATTTGTCTTGAATTAGGGTTGTTTATTATTTTGTTTAAGTCTTGCCATATAAACCCTAATTACTAGCAATAATATTGAAAGCGATAAATTGCGGAAATTAAAAGTCCTACGATATTACATCATTTCAGGGGATGGGGATACAAATTACAAATGGAGATGAAAGCAATTAAAACCTAATCACTATTACAACCATATTTAATAATGCAAAATAAAATATACAAGAATATAAAGATAATGTAAAAGTAAAGAAAATTGTTTTTTATGGTTTTTTGATGGAAAAGGGTTTAGCCTAACTAATTAATTAATCTAATTGATTTGAAAAAAGAAATTAATTGAAACCCCAAAATCTAAGTTAATTAATCAAAATTAAATTAAAACCTAAAATCTAGATTAATTTATGAAGGAAAATATTTTTAGGGTTTTAAGTCAAAAATAAAAAAATAAAGGTCTCCCTATTTAATTATTTAAGAAAATAATATATTTTTTGTTTTTTTGTTAAGAAATAATAATAAGAAAATAAAATAAAATAAAATATAAAAGTCAGGGGATTAGAAAGTAAGAGAGGGTGTTTTAGAAAATAAAACAATTTAGGCCCAAACAGTTTTTGTTATTGGTCAGAAAAATAATAAAATAAAATAAATGTAAATGGGCTGCATGTTGTTAAGAAATCGGGGGGGAGGAAAGTAAAAATGAGTGGCCCAGTGGAGGGAGACCTAGGCGCGCTTGTTCAAACAAGAAAAGAAACAAGTTAAAATATGAAAAATACAGAAGGTCTTGTTGGGGCTCGAACCCAAGACCTTATAGAGGTATGCCTTACGCGCGCGCTTGCTGTCACTGGGGTGGCCTGTACATCTGGTATAGAAACAAGTTGCAATAAATATAAGATAAAGCAAATCCATGATTGTACTACTTCTTCCCCATGCTAGCCATAACTTTGTAACTTTCTCAACTCTCAACCATTCTCAAAAGTATGAACATCAAACTTGTTAGAAATTTCACCACGATTTCAAATATGTAAATAACTTATACAATGGATTAAAGATGAGAACAATTTTTAAATGGTACCAAATTTAACCTAATTTTTTCAGAAGATTCAGGCTCAAAATCCACACTACTCAAGCAACATAAATGAATTCTAAGGACATGGTTAGTTTCAGGGCTATGATGTCTACATTTTATCTTTTAAAATGGAAGCCAAATGATGATTGTATGAAGAGTTATAATTCCATAAAACTAACCTTGAAGATGGAGACCGTGTTTTGAGTTAGAGCTCACTTCAAGGTGCTATAATGATCTGGTTAGCTTCCTTGAATCTCTGGGAAGCTAATGCAATGCATAGCTTGAGTTGAGAGTTCCTGGAATGTTCGGGAGAAGTCAAGTTGCAAAGGTGCAAAGTGAGGTTTGGAAAATGGTGATGGAGGTGTTAAAGCTGTGAAACAAGGAGGGGTGAGTTATATTTGATGTAAGGAAGCTTTAGGATTGATTTGGAGAAGAAACACACGAGTGGTTTATGAAATGGAAATTCTTGGGCAGAAATGACGAGTTATGGTGTTTTTAGAGCAATTTATGGTTTAAGGGAGTTTCAAGGCTTCTAATCTCGTGTCCTTGGCTTCTATATGATGGTTCAATTTATAGGAGAGGTTTTGGAAACTTGAAATGATCAGAAAACCAAAATCACATGTTATGGCTCTTTGGCTTGTTTTTGAAGCAAGCTTGATACATATTGTCCCAATGCATAGTACAAGGATTTGTAGAGTATTTAAGGGCTTTAAGCATGCTTGTTCTGACTTTATAAATGAAGCTTTGGAAGAAGAAACAAATTAGAGGCTCAAGATATTGACTTTGTGAATAAAGTGAACTTTTCCAAAATGGAAGTCTGGCCTTTCTTCCCTAAATGGCAAGTCAACTTGGACAAAGCTTGAAACGCTTGGACAATTGATCAATCAGCTATGTAAGAATTAAATTAAGGATTTATTTTCAAGTTAGAAGCCTGCAAAGCAATATTTGTGCAGCATGGTTAGATATTTGGTCAAGTGTTCATCACAAAAATACCTTGTAATTCAAGAATGAATGCCCGACTTCCTCTCTTCATTTTTCTTAGATCACAAATGATCTCTTAAAGTTCTTAGACATTTTGGAAAGCTTAAAACATTATCTAAAACTTTCACGTTTTCCACTTTTGCAAAATCAAATTGGAACTATGTGAAAAATGGCCAAGAAGTTGGGACAAAAATTTGTCTAAACTAGGTCAAAATTTAACTAAGTGTTTAAGAATAAGTGCATGACTTCATGGGCTCATAATCTAAGCATTTTTTGGATATGAGACCTATAATACAAATTTTTAGATTTCATCAAGATCTACAGCTTTCATGTTGAAATTTTTCATTGAATCATCTTGCATCTTGGTGAAAAAATGGCATGAAGTAGTGAAATTATCATATACAAAAAACACTTAGAAAAATTTCTAAGTCTCGAAAAGTTTGACTTTTAAAATTGACTTTTGACTTTCTTGATTCCTTGATGATCAAGCTTCATATTTTTGAATGTCTTGATGAATCTTAACTTTCGAAACTCAATTTTGATCAAAAGGTCAAAGTTTGACTTTTAGTGTATCAGTTGACTCTTTCATCAGTTGACCAAATTTCAACTATCAATCAATTTATCTTGATAGAAGAATTGAGTCATACAATTAGGTCAAAATGGTGTACTTTAATCCTTGAGATCATTTTTCAAATGAATAAGTCATACATTAGGTCAAAAGTCAAGAATCAGTCATTCTAGTAAAAAACCCTAATTTTGACCATTTTGCCCTTTTGATGATTTGCACACTTTTCTTGAGGAATTATGATCCAAACTTGATCAATTTATGAATATGACTTAAAATTATTGATATTGGTCAAAAATCTAGAAGTTTGACTGTAAGTTGACCATAGTTGACTTTTTAACCAATGCAGTTGATTTTTCAGTTATCTGATCAATTGATTGAGCAAAATTGTGATTCAAGACTTGAAACTTGACATGATTATTCTTAGAGGTCCATAATTATCCATGAAAGTCAATTGAGGTATTATAATTCCATTTGTCCTTGTGAAAATCAAAACCCTAATTTGGGGCATCAGTGTTTAGGAGGTGGTTTGACCTAGTCAACACTTGTGCAGACTTGAGCTATTTGAAGGTCTTGTGAGAAATGTATTGAGAAAAGAGTGGGAAAATTTTGAGGTACAATACACTCACTTATACCTTTCAATTCACCTCAATTACTTATAACATGATGTGTTAGGCACTTGGCTCCTAAGTCTTCACTAACTAGTGAATTTTCCTAATTGTTCTCTTTTATGGTTTCTAAATCCATACCCTTGAAGCATGACCCTTAGGGATATCTCCACATGTTATTTATGTCTTCTTAATTACATGGTTTTCTACTTATTGAGATACAAGTATTATCTATCACTTATCTACACTTCATCTCTTTCTACTATGTCTATTTGTCTTGATTAGGTCATGTTTATTAACATGTAATCTCTTGGTGATAATTTGTGATATATCCAAGCATGTTTATACCTAGGTATCCACCTCTTGTCTCTCATTTTGCTTGATTCTTTTGACATATGTGTTGAAGTTTTGTATTCTAAATGCACACTTGCACTTCTACTTGCCTAGTTAGGTAAATTCTTCTACTTCTTGACCCATGTTGCTATGTTTAGGATAGTGTGATACGGTGGGAGAACTGACTTTAAGGTTTTGCATTTTATCGCAAATGTTGTGGTTAGCAAGAGTCACCACCAACTTTTCTTTTATCCAAAAGGAAAGGTGAAAAAGCACAGGAAAGACCTTTGAGATTGTTTCTTGAGTTCGGGGGTAGATTATGAAAAGGGAAGGTATTAGCACCCTTTTCATCCAAGGTTTTCCATAGGCTCTTAGTTACTTGCTAGATCACTTGCTTTTGCTTGAAATTATGCTTTGTGTGGTTTTTTGAAAGTATTTTGTAAAGAGGCCATTGTTTAGGAAAACTTTGTAATGATTCTCGTTCGTAAGAATGTATATAAAGTGTTTGATCTTTTGAAAATGTTTTCAAGTTTTGTAAGATGTTTTGAAAGTGTAGGTGTTTGTGTTGAAAATAGCAAGGATGTTTTGTTTTGAAATGAAGCAATTAATTAGGAGCATTCTACCTACTCAAAATTCTTTCTTGTTCATTTTCTTTTCCTTTGACATTGTTATCTTACCATTGATTTGGTAAGTAACCCTATCTTTGGATGTAAACGGGACGGGCATGGGTCATCGTATAACCATGATTAGCAATGTTGCAAGGTATATTAGAATTCTCTTTGGGGACCAAGATCATTTGAAATGCAACATAGATAGCGTCATCGAGGGACTATGATCTTATATTTTGCTTGTTTTTGCTAAGATACCTCACATGTGTAATATGGCCATTTAGTAAGGAAACCAAGTGGATTTACCCTAGGGGTGCTTGTGTGCAATTGTATTGTTTTTCATGCTTGGTTTTGTCTTTGATTAGGGTTTTCTAATTGGTTGGTTTTAGTCTTTCCATACAAACCCTAATTACTAGTATTTGTATATAAAGCGATAAATTGCGGAATTTAAAATTACTACGCTATTACAATACTTGTGGGATAGGGGTGTACAAATTATAAATGGGGATTGCAAGAAAATAAACCTAATTAATTTATTACAACCATATTGAATTGGTATAAATGTACAAGAAATTAAACGAATATAATGTACAAAATGAATAAATGTACAAGAATATAAATGTAAAGTAAAGGGATGTTTGTTTAAATTTTTTAGAGAAAAGGGGTTTTGATTTTAAAATTAATTAACTAAAAAAAATAATTAATTAAAAGTAAAAACCAAAATTTACTAGGAAAAGAAATTAAATAAAACCCTAATCTATTAATTGATTAAAAAAATTAAGTTTATAAGAAGAACATTTTTGGTATTTTTTGTCTTAAAAATAATTTATATTATTATAAAATATTTTAAGTCTTTTTATATTTTTAAATATTATATTTTAATTGGTGTAAAAGAAAATACATAAAACCTAGTTTTTAATTAAATTTTCAAAAATAATTAGTCAAGATAAATAAAGTATGATTAAATAAAATAATTTTTGTGAGAAAAAATAAAAAAAAACTATGTCAAAATATAAATCTACTATTTTTATATTTTTTATGAGTTTTTAATATTAGAAAAAATTAAGAAAATAAATAAAATGAAAATAAGAAAAGAAAATAAAATGGGCCAGGGGCTGTATAAGTGAAACAGGGGGTCAGAAAGTAATAAAAAAAATGAAGCCCAAGAAGGAGGCCCAGGCGCCTGCCAAAAAGAAAGTCAGAAAATGCAAAAAATATGAAAAATCCAAAAGGGTACCACTGGGGCTCGAACCCAGGTCCCTCGAGTCACAAGCGCGCGTTTCTACCAATGGGGTGGCTATACATCTGTTTATATAAATCAAAGCATAAATATATATGGCAAACACGTTCCTGAGGCCAATCTTCATCTTCAACTCACGCCCAGCCAGGGCCTCTGTAACTTGTTCAAATCTCAACAAAAATGAAAACTGTAAACAGGAAACTTGTAGCAAATTTCCTCACAGTTTCAGAAATGCAAAGAAATAAAATTATAGATCAAAGATAAGTATGAATTTTAATGGCCCTGTTCTGAACCCTAAAAATCTCAGAAACTTCAATCTTAAAATTCTCTAAGCTGAAACAAAATTAATGAAAACTATGGACATGGTTAGCTTTAGGGAAATGATATCTACATTTTTCATTCACAAATAAATCATTGATGATGCTTGTATGAAAAGTTCCAAAGTTAGAAAACTTACCTTGCAAGAGGGTATCGGGTTTGGAGTTTGAGAAGCTTTCAGTGAGTTCCAATGATTGGGTTAGCTTCCTCAAGTTCCCTGGAAGCTAATGGGATGCTTAGCTTGAGCTGAAAGTACCCGAGGAGTTCTGGAGAAGTCCAAGTGCAAAGCTCTATTTTTGAAAATGGAGGATGTTGTTAATGGTGTTACAGTCTTGTAACAGAGTGTGGGATGAGTTCTAAATGATATTTAGAAACTTTAGGAACCAAAAGGCTTGAAAACGCACGAGGGAGATGTGAGTTTCAAACTTTTGGTCATGTTAGGCAACAATGGAGGTATGTGAAACAGTTCTGAGCTCTTGGTATTTTTTAGGGGTCAAGCATGCATGTGTTTTGTGGCAAATGGTTTGTGTATCTATAAGCAAAATGTCTTGCGTGGTTTTGAAAGTCAGAAGTACAAGTTGCAAGCTATTTGCTATGTTACTTGATTTTTAAGAAAAATGGGAAACCAAGTTTCGATGTGTAGTACAAGCATGGGTTGGGTGATTGTAAGTGTCTAAACCATTTCTCTTGTGTTATGAGACATGTATTGTCAGAAGAGAACAAGTGTAAGGCTCAAGAAAAAAAATTTGTTCAAAAAGTCACTTTATCAAAATGGCAATGTGCACTTTCTTCCCAAAATGGATATAAAGCATGGCCTTACATTGAATGCTTGAAATGAGACCTTTAACAGTTGTGCAAGCAATTAATTATTGAGTTCCTAACAAGTTTGATGCCTTCAAATTAGAGGTTATGCAACATAACTTTGAATTTTGAATTTGTTCATCACAAAATGACTTGTAATTCAAGTGATAAAACTCTAACTTCATCTATTCGCTTCTCCCTACTTAAAAATGATCTCAAGGAGTTCTTGGACATTTTGGAAAGCTTGCAATGTTCTAAACAACCCATATTTGAATCACTTTTGAAAACTCCCCTTGTAACTATATGAAAAAGTACCATGAAGTTGGGTCAAAATCCTGACCAAATTAGGGCAAAATATCACTAAGTGTTTTTGTTTCATGACCATGTATTCTTAAAATTATAACTTGAGATCCAAGCACTTTTGGAAGGAGTTGTGTGAAGAAAATTTGTATATTTAATGGAGATATACAACTTTCATGTTGGAAGTTTCTTTTGAATCATCTTGTATCATGGTGAAAAGTTTGCTCAAAGTTATGGGGAAAAAAATGAAATTTCCAACACTTAGAAAAATTTCTAAGTTTAGAAATTTTAACTTTTCAAAATGAAATCTTGAATTTTGGATTTCTTGATGAATAAGTTTCATATTTTGACATGTTTTTATGAATTGTGATCTATGACATTTGATTTTGACCAAGTCAAAGTTTTACTTTTCAGTATATAGTTGACTTTTGATCAGTTGACTGAAAATTCATCTGTCAATCCAATGGACTTGAGCAATGTTTTGAGCCATGTCATTAGGTAAAAATTATGCAATTGGACTCTTGATATCATGCCTTAAACCAATTTATCATTTGCTAGGTCAAAAATCAGAAATTGCCCTTTCCCATTCAAAACCCTAATTTTGACCAAATTGCCCTTTTGAAGATTTGATCAAATTTCTTGAGGAATTATGGTCCAAACTTGATCAAATGATACATATGAGTTTAAAATGTTGATGTGGATAAAAAATTATGAAGTTTGACTGTAAATTGGCCATAGTTGACTTTTTCCCTAATATAGTTGATTTTTAGGTCAACTGCTCAATTGACTGAGCAAAAGTGTGATCCAAAGCTTGAAACTTGACATGAGTAATCTTGAGGGTCCATAATGATCCATGAAAGTAATATGGGGCATTGGAAGTTCAAATATCCTTGTGCAATCTCAAACCCTAATTTTGGTCATTAGTGCTTAAGGAGGTGTCTTGAGCTGATCAACCCTAGTGCGGTCTTGAGTCAAAGGAGATCTTGTGGGAAAATTCTTGATAAGTGAGAGGTAAAATTTTTGGGTACAACAGATAGTATGTAGGTGTTTAACATGATAGGACCAGAACTTATGTTATACCTTGATGTGCTTTTATGCCATGCCTATTTGATTGTTTATCATTGCTCTCTTACTTTCCTTCTTCACTTCTTCAAGTTTATTTGTAAGATCTCCATATCTTATGTGTTCTATCATATTGACTTGTGTGTTTAGTGATGTTTTATCACCCTTCTCTTTTTATTTATACTTGATATTTTGTCATCTTAATATATGTGTGCTTGGTGTTTTATCATTTATCTCCCCCCATATTTGATACTAGATGCGTTATCATCTTTGTGTGATGTTTTATCATCTCCTCTCTTATTGGATTAGGTATCTATCTATGTTATTGCTTTGTTGATATTTTATCATCTTCTATTTTGGTGTGTTACCATCATTATTCTTTTTTTTATACTTGATGTGTTATCATCTTTATGTGATGTTTTATCATCTCTTATCTTATCCTTACTTGCTTATCTAAGTAGGTATTTGCTTGGTACCTTGTCTAAGTGCCTTATGTGATGTTAACTTGCTTTCTCCCTTATCTAATTGTATGATTTCTTGTTTCTTCCATTTCTTCTGCTTCTTCTTCTTCTTCTTCTATTTTGTGAGATTGTCATGCTCCCCATAGGATCTCTAGTTCATTATTCTCTAAGTTTGAAATATGTAGACCTCAGGTTAGGAATCCATGTATGACAACATTAGTTAGATCTCCCTCTCATCCCAACTTTAGGTCCACAAGCATGACAAGTTATAGGATTGAGATCCCCTTTTATTTAGTCTTTCTCTTTTGCATTCACATTAAAACATAAACTTTTTCTTTCAAATCTTCAAAACACTTAATAAATAATTGATGAGAGACACACCTTCAAGAGTCTTTAGTAATGGGAAGGATGAGAGGGTACATACCCTGATTGATCCTTCTTTAATTCATAAGTCTCTGGTGTGATTCAAATCCGAAACTCTGTTCAAAAAGTAGAGGGATGATAAGTGTCCTAGCAGTGGGATCCATTTATCATATTACCTACAAAAACACCAACCAATTCAAACTTATTTTGACATTTGGCTTTTCTTTTAAAATCTTTTCAAAAAGGACATGCTTCGCTAGCATTGTGCATAAAAAATACACAATAAACAAGACACCTTTGTAGGTGAGCTACGAGTGCCCTAATCCCGTATTGCACCAAAAGGTGGTACGTAGGCACAAAGGTTCGCAACTGTGACGAGCTCAACTAATACAAAATTTCTTTTTGTATAAACTTTGTATGCATTCCCTTATTATTAGGATTAGATTTTTTACACACCCTTTGATTAGAACAAACTTAAGTGGATCCTGTGGAGTACCACAAATATGAGGGGTGCTAATAACTTCCCCTTGCATAATCAACTTCCTTACCCTTTCTCTTGGTTGCGAGACCATGTTATTTTCCTTCCTTTAGGTTTACTCAGTGTTTCCTTTCCCTCTCTTGGGATAAATAACATTGATGGCTACTCTTCTTTCCGCCTTCTTTGCACTATGAAAATCCCAGACGCGACACAATCCACTTAGAGATTCTAATTCCCCATTGAAGTCACCAATTTTTTTGTAGCGGTAAAAAGTTGAGACTAAGCCATTAATTGACTTAACTCACGAAGTGAAAGTCGCCACCACACTTTATTGTTTCCAAAATAAATGGGAAAAGAACAAATAAAAATTAAAGTAAAATAGAGATTAAGGTAAGAAGGTTGGTTATGTAAAGGGAAGGTATTAGCACCCTAAACATCTACGGTACTCCGTAGGAACCTCTTTGAAAATTTGTGTATTTGGCTAAAAAATAGTATTTACAAAAGGGATTGTAGAGATGAGACAAGAAGTGTTTTTTATAATTTTTTATTTGGCAAAGCTTCCAATGAGCTCTAGGCCTACATACTAACAATGTGCAATGTTGAAATCAAAACCCATGTAGTTCGGGTAAAAAAGACAAAAATTGGTTTGTTATGATTAGTTTTAATGTAAAAGACATTTCGTCCTATCCGAGTGGAAAACCAATAAACTATGACAATCATGGTAAAGAGAGAACTTGCTTCATCTTAAATATGGAGAACTTATAGTCTGGACCAACTCAACAGTTCAAGTCTCATCATACAAGTGAAAAGTTACTTCAATATTACCATGTTTGTTAAAGTGAGGAGGTTTGTAAACACTCAAAGAAAATACTTGTGTCTTAAACTTTTTGAAAAGGTTAAAAGAAAAAATGCATTAAGGCACAAAAGGTTTGAATGAGGTTAATAAATTTTAGTCTTTTAAAAGATGTCAAAGTATGATTAAATGGATTAAGGTTGGTTAATAAAAATATTTTTTGAAAATGCATGGACCTAAGTTCAAGTTTATTATGAAAGCAATTCAAGTTTAAAAATAAGAAGAGTTTTGAAAAGGAGGGAGAGGATTTTGAAATTAAAGAATATGGGAGGAGCTGAAGAGACTATCCTAAAGCATAAAGTAAAATATAAGGTAGGAAAGGTCTAACTAAAAAATAAGTCAACACTTGACATCATGAAGTCAATGTAAAATTCTCATCCTTTGGATTAAAGCCACAAGCATGGAATAAACCAAGAGAATGAAAATCACCATGTGAAAATAAATCACAAATTAAGAAGTATCAAAGAAATCCAAGGTATCAAAACTCAAAGCTAGGTCTTCAATATTGAGCCATGTGCCATATATATCACTTAAGGCCAATAGGACAACACTTGCACACAAAAGATTTCCCAATACATAAGTAATATAATAATGAAGCAACACAAGGTTCAAAGGTCTCAAAGTCTCAAAGTAACAAAGCTTCTAATCCTAAGTCCAAAAGGTCCACAATATAATAATTCAAGGATGGTAACCAATAGTCCATAAAGAGTCTTAAGTCTTTTAATGCTCAAGTTGGACTATTAATGTCTTAAGAACAAAATAACAAGTCCAAGTGGACAAAGGAAAAAAGGCAAGAGTTTAAACAATACCCAAGTGGGAAAAGGCAAAGTGCAGAATCATAAACAAGTTGCATGAAATGTAAATGCTAAAATTAAATGACAATAAAGTAAAAGCATAAAATTAAAGGCATAAAGTAAAGTTAATAGTTAATGGTTAGTAAGTTAGAAGTTAATGGTCAAAGTATGATCAACGATGATTGAATGATAATCTTAGGCCAAGATTAATGAGAACTCATTAGATGGTTGATAGAATCAAAACCTCATAACAATAAGAATCATAGGTGTACATCTCGGAAATATTAGCCCCAGTCGAGTAGTATAATTGATGAAGAAATGATAAGACTAGTAAGCGGCTCGATAGAAAATGTTCTCGGACTGCAACCCGGCTAAGGGGAACTGTATGGTCATTATACCTCTAGGGAGCAGCCCGTATACACCTTGGACCTGGGAAAAGATGGTGACCGCGGCCACTTTCCCATTGTCGGCTACTAACCTGACTTATCAATGCTCATCACCATTGATGGTGCATTCATTACATTGTTAGACAACTTTTATCGTCTTCATTTATGGAGATGACAGAATTTATAGAGTTATAGAACTCAGGAGTCACTCATTAATTGAGGCTCTTGATGATGCAAAAGAGGCATACTATATAAGGGGCTCCCACAAGAGGGATAAGCAAGACATCCATTATTGGGACAACAGTTTCACTGACGTAGCTCACAAATCCCCACTAATCAACAAAACCTACTCCTATGGATTTCCCCATCTATAGCACGAGGCCAGATGGATATTTTCTCTACGCAAGAACATTGGCGCCCACCGTAGGGCCTTAGTGAAATTATTCCTAGGCTATACTCTAATCCATAATCGGCATAATGTCATTTCCTGGAGACCCCCATACATGGTATAACTATAGCCATGGTGGAGGCCCTAAGACATCAGAACAAAACTCTGCAAGATAGTGTCACAAACCTGCAACAAAGAAGCGTAGGGGATGATGACCCAGAATAGGAGCTTTTGGAACCCCAATCTCTCTCTCTCTCTCTCTCTCTCTCTCAAGCTATATAGGACGATCAAGTCTCAGAGAACTTCAAATCACTGTCGCTGATAGCCTACGACGGTAAAACCAATCCTCATGAGCATGTTATTGCCATTAACAACCAAATTGAAATAATAGGCTCCACTGACTCATTAAAGTGTAAACTGATGGATGGAACCTTCAAGGATGTGGCCCTATGATGGTACATGAGCCTACCATGACTATTCGTGGAAAGCTACCCATACCTGACGAAGAAGGTGACCCACAATATCCTTATTTAATATCCGACAAGGTCAAGTAGAGTCTCTGCAAGAATACTTATCTCAGTTCAACAAAGAGGTCATTAAAGTATCTCATCCCAACCAAGAGTTGTTCATTGGAGCATTCCAACACGGCCTCCAAGTCAGGCAGTTCAACGAGTCCTTAGCACATAAGCCCACATCTGACAGGAACATAATTATTACCAGAGCAAAATGCTACATAAAGGGTAAGGAGAGAAACTTGGAGAAATGATCCACATACACCCCAAAGAGAAGCAAGACCAAATAATAAGGGCCATAAGGGAAGCATAGTCGGTGTCGTCCTTGAAGGACCCATGAACTATATATTTTAATACTCCTTAAGCTTCAACTTTCATGCTAGCAATAATCAAGCAGAATACGAAGCCCTTATAACAATAATGAAGTTAGCTAAGGAAGTGGGAATCACCCATCTAATGAAAAATACTGGTTCACAATTGATTACAGGATAGATGAAGGGGAAGTATAAGAAAAAGGACTCGGTGTTGTTGAAATACCTCTAGATAGTGCATGGGCTATCGGAGTTCGAGATCAACCATATCCTGAGGGAAGAGAATGTATGAGCCGACATATTAGCCCGACTCGCCAGTAACAAGGGACCAGAGCTGAATAAAGCAGTGATACATGAGGTCCTAGAAAGACCAAGCATCGAGCAGGAAAAGCCATGTCGATCCAGCACATCGCCGAATATATGGCCCTGATAATATAATACCTGACGTAGGGGACCCTGCCCGAAGACACCAATAAAGTTGGGATTATAAAAAAGGTATCCACTTGTTATTTGATAGTATTTCACAAACTGTATAAGATGGGGAGATTCACGCCCATGCTAGATGTGTGACAGAAATAGAGGTTACCTTAGTAATGAAAGAGGTCCATGAAGGGCGTGCGGAAGCTACATCAGAGGGAGAGCCCTATCCGGGAAGATCCTCCAGGTCAGGTACTAGCCTCGAATGTTACAAGATTGTGTTGAGTTTGTAAACAAGTGTGACAAATTCCAGGTATACTCACTATGTATACACTCCTCCAACGAGTTGTTGCACTCCATCTTTCCCCATGGCCATTTTACCAATGGGGAGCAGACATACTGGGACCATTCCCCACAACAGCAGGGAAGTTAAAATTTTTGATTGTGGTCGTCGACTACTTTACAAAATGGATAGAAGTGGAAGCTGTGGCATGCATCACAGCTGAAAGAGTATGACACTTCTATTGGAAAAATATAATTTGCAGGTTAGGCTTACCTAGAATCATAATATCTGACACTGGAACATAATTTGAGAGCTCAGCCATGGTGAAATTCTGCAATGACTTGGGCATCAAAAACATATTCACATCAGTGGAGAATCCTTAAGCCAACAGACAAGCCTAAGCGGCCAACAAAATCATCCTGGCAAAAATGAAGAAGAAACTGGGTGACACAAAGGGCCTGTGGCCCGAGTACCTGCTAGAGATCCTTTGGTCGTACCATACAACCCCTTATTCCACCACCCGAGAAACACCTTTTCGAATGGTATACCGGGCAGATGCCATGATACCAGTTGAGATCAATACCCCTACATGGAGAAGGGAGAACTTTGACGAAGAATCCAAAAAGGACGACTTGAATAGTTCGGTCGACATGGTGGATGAGGTCCGAGAAATGGCCTGAATCAAAGAGTTTGTAGTCAAGAGAAGATTAGCTAAGAGGCTCAACCTGAAATTCAGACAGAGAGGTTTTCAACCAGGAGATCTAGTCCTCAAAAAGATTATTGACCCTAAGAACAAGGAAAAACTGTCTCTGAACTAGGAAGACCCATACTAGGTATTTCATAAGCTAAACAATGGGGCTTACAAATTGGAAACTCTGGATGATATAGAAATACCTAGGACATGGAATGTATCCAATCTCGGGCTTTAATTTAGCTAAAACTATGTAATAAAACCGCTAATAAATGCATATGATGCACTCTTTTCCCTTGCAAGGGCAAGGGTTTTTAATGAGGCACCCAAAGTGAAAGCAAATATTTGTAACTAAAGTCGAAGCACACTCAAAGCCTCTCGCAAACTCGATCAACCTCGCCAAGGCTCTGGACATACTCGGCCAACCTAAAAAGAGGCTTTGATCCAGAAAAAAGACGAAGTGCACTCGAAGCCTCTCGCAAACTCGGTTAATCTCCCCAAGGCTCTGGACCTACTCAGTCAACCTTAAAAGAGGCTCTGATTCAGAAAAAAGACGAAGCACACTCAAAGTCTCTCATAAAATTGGTTAACCTTGCCAAGGCTCTAGACATACTCGACCAACCTTAAAAGAGGATCTTATCCGGCAAAAAGACAAAGTGCACTCGAAGCCTCTCGCAAACTCGATCAACCTCGCCAAGGCTCTGGACCTACTCGGCTAACCTTAAAAGAGGCTCTGATCTGGCAAAAAGACAAAGCGCACTCGAAGCCTCTTGCAAACTCGATCAACCTTACCAAGGCTCTGGACCTACTCGGCCAACCTTAAGAGAGGCTTTGATCCATCAAAAAGTTCAAACACACTTAAAACCTCTAGTATTAAGTCGGTTAAGCCTCCAGGCCTCTATCCGCATCATCAAACACTACCCTCCCTAAGGGTCGAGTTCTATCATTAAACACTCCTTGTCTAAGGGTCGAGTATTATTAGACGCTTCTCACATGGGGTCGAGTTGCACAAGTTGGACGCTCCCCGTACGAAAGAGGAGTGAATCTTAAAATAAACTCCAGGGACTTATTATGAAAAATAGACATGAAAGTAGCTGGGGCATTTTATAAAACCCGACACTACATGATCAGACACAAACATCACGGTGAACTTTTTGTCCGAGGGGCTTATATATATATATATATATATATATATATATATATATATATATATATATATATATATATATATATATATATATATATATATATATATATATATATATATATATATATATATATATATATATATATATATATATATATATATATATATATATATATATATATATATATATATATATATATATATATATATATATATATATATCGGATTATCTTCAAAGCAAAAAATGCATAAACCAAAAAATGCAAATGGAAATCTGAGATACAGATAAGCGGAAAGCAACAGTTACATAAAGCCACAAAAGGGCATTCTGAAGTACAAAAGCTCAGAGGCAATAGTTTAAAAAGTAACAAAAAGGATGGTGAACCACTCCTTACAAAAAATTACATAATTGCATCCTTATCGTATGACTAATAGAAACACAAAACATCATGCAACAGAGTCCTCTTTCCCGTCACCATCATTGTTGACATTCTCCCCGGTAGAAAGATCTTCAGGATTCGGTTGAGGAGAGGGTCTTCTCCACCTATTCGAGATTTATAAGGCGGTCATCCTGCACCATCTTAGAGTAATCCATCTTCGATATAGCCAAGCCATGATAAAGATACATTATCTGATCCTTGGCCCGCTCGAAGGCCTCATCACCAGCAGAAAGAATGTGCATTTGAGACTTCCTAAGAGCCCCCTTTAGCTCGTTAGTGGTAATCTTTAACTCGTAATTAGTGGTCTTCTCCCCCTTAAACCTTTCGTTGAGTTGAGTAAGAGAGACTTTACTCTCAGACTCCAAGGTCTCCTTGTGCTCTTTCTCCTTAGTCAAGCTTTCTCCATGCCGGATAGCTTCTTGAGCTGAGCCTTCTGAGCCTCATTCAGTCGGTTTATCTCCTCCTTCGGCCTCTGCTTTGTCTGCTCACAATCATCACTTAACTCAAAGAGACCGCGAGTCAAAACCGCATACCTCATGAGATAAGAGCTGAGATTTTGGGTCATCTTCTACTGACCTACTGACTTAACCTTATTAACATCCTCGGTGGCGTTAAGGTGATCATAGAGGAAGCGGAGTCCGTCAAAGCTGTTAGACCAGAACTTGAACTCCCCAAAGGCATGATTATCCTTGGCTCCTCCCATCAGAGAAGTTATCTCCAAATCGGCCCGACAAGCCTCGTCCCTCATAAGGGTCTTTTTCCTCTTTGGAATATCATGTTGAACCTCCTCTTGGATGGTTGGGCAAGAACCTTGGGGCTCAACCACGCTGGAAGTAGCTTTACAGCCTACACCCTTGCACTTCTTCAAAGGCCAAATATCCAACCAGGATGGATCTGACTTGATCGTAGAAGCCCCACTGGAACCCTTCTGGGCAGCCCTGGCCTCCATTATCAACTTCTTCTGCTCAAGTATGGAAAGATCTGTTATCTTATATGCAAATAATGAAAAAGATAGTATGAGTATCATATAAGAGCGTGTGATAGCTAAACCAAAAACAAAGGCTATCACCAAGGAAACCAGGAATATATTTGACGGTTATGGACAACAGGTATTTAACTTTCATTATTCGGAAGGAATCAAGTACAGTCCGAGCTTGGACTTGTAAGTCGGTCAACTTCTCAAATGTAAGCCCGGATATATGAGGAAGGTCTCGGGTCCAATAGAAGGGAAAGCGAGGTTTCCCGCCTAAAGAGTATAAGACTTGGGGACACCTCCGCCCATATTTTACCTTTGGGAACCGCTCTTTGAAACCCTTATAGTTGGAGGTATACACCTGGAGGAAACTTTTGTAGGGAAGACCGTTCACTTAGATCCACGAAAGCTTCTCGGCCCATTTTACCTCATAAGAAGAGAAGAACTGACTGACTGTGGGAACCATGTCCATTGCCTCACAAACTATTTCAGAGGCCTTTATAAATCCCCAATTGTTGGGACGGAGTTATGAGGGTGATATGTTCATGGCCTTTAAAACATCATCCTCAAACTTGGAAAAGGGTATATGGACTCTGAAATCCTCCAGAATCCTGACATAAAAGTAAAAGAAATCTTTATCAGTATTCTTCCGACGAAGTACACATACATGATCCCCTGAGACGCATGATTCCAGGATAACATCGCTCTCCTCCCAAGTTTAGGAGACCTTTATCAGAGAACAAAGCTTGGCAATCTTTGTGTCATCAAGAACACTATTCTTGTAACCCATGACTTCAGCATCAAAGGAGGCAGACACTTCCATCAGAAATTCTACAGAACCTGAGAAGGAAGAACCATGGTCAGAATCACTAAAAGAAGAGAGGGTAAAACCATAAACCTCCCTTGTGACCTGATTAAATTCCCTCGTCGTCACACTCTCTCAGGATAACCATAATCTAAAAAGCAAAACGAAAATGAAAGAGTAAAAGGAAATACCTGGAAAAAAATGGAGAACAGTTGAGGGAGATTGAATTCTATCTTGAAAGATATAACACCTTCTAGAAATACCAAAGATAGAAAAGGAAAGAAAAAGGTAGGGTTTTAATAGAGCCCGATGAATAGTGCACTAGGCGTAGGAAACATCACCCAATGAACAGAAGTTTAGGTAGAAGTCATCATTACTTTAGGAAAGAGAAAATGACGACTCTTCATTTTTTCGCCACGTATGAAAAAGTAAATGGACCATGTGCAAGTTGTCGGTACATTTAATATTTTTCGTGACTTCGTGATCGAACACTATATCCTGCAGAAAGGATTTGAGTTCGGAGGGCTTATTTACATCCAAGAAATATTAGCCCAGACTGGGTAGTATAATCAGCGATGAAATGATAAGACTAGTAAGCGGCTCGATAGAAAATGTTCCCGGTCTGCAACCCGACTAAGGGGCATTGTACGATTATTAAACCTTTGGGGAGAAGCCCGTATACACCTTGGACCTAGGCAAGGATGGTGATCGCGGCTACTTTCCCATAGCCGGCTACCAACCCGACTTATCAATGCTCGTAACCTCCGACTACACATTCATTACAGCATTACACAACTTTTATCATCTTCATTTATGGAGATAACAGAGGTTATAGAGTTATGGAACTCATGAGTCACTCATTAACTAAGGCTCTTGATGACACAAAAGAGGCGTTACTGTATAAGGGGCTCTCGGAAGAGGGATAAGCAAGGCATCCATTCTTGGGACAATACGCTTCACTAACGTAGCTCCCAAATCCCCACTAATCAACAAAACCTATTTTTGTGGTTTTCCCCTTCTACAACGGGAGGCCAGACGAATATCTGTTCTACGCAAGAACAATAGGTATGGATCCAAAGATAATCAATCAATCATACTTGGACTTTCAAACATAAAGTTTGAGCCACAAATGATCATTTTATGATCCGAGACAAATTTAGCGCTATGTTAAGCTATTGTAAGTGGACTTATGTAAAAGTCGCACCTATATGAGGTCGATCAATAGCAATTTATGTACCATACATGTTAGAGACATTGATAAAAATCAAGCTCATAAAATAATGTAGTACAAATAAAAACAAAAAGGTGATCAAGACCTAAGTCATGGAGAATAGTTTTTCAACTACCCATAAGCTTAGATGAACTTAAAGTTCAAATACCTTATCCAAATTGATTAAAAGAAGAAAGAGATAGAATCCATAATAAATGACCAATGATGATTGAATAATGAACTTAGGTCAAAGTTGATAAAGACTTATTAGAGGATTGATAAAATCAAAGCCTCCTAACAACAAGCTTCAAAGGTTTTGAACCATAGTCCAATAATCAACCATACTTGGACCTTCAAACATAAGTTTGGGCCACTAATGATCGTTCAAAGGGAAAGAAGAAAGAGATGAGGTAATATGGAGAGGAGTGTCAAAATGGAACCATAAACTCAAAGCAAAGTCAGAAATGGACTCAATTATCATCAACAACATTCATCCATTTTGATGAATTTGGTTTTTCAACCTATCAACACCCAAGATCCAATGAGATTGAGGAAATTGACCCAAGGCATGACCAAATATCAAAAAGTCAGAATCAATCACAAAAAGAAAACAAAATGTAATTAAAACAATTAAAAAAACAACTTTTAATTGGTTAGTTAATTGAAATTAATTGATGAAATACACAAAGTGTATCAAAACACCAAATAAAAACTTCAAGAAATTACAAAGGTCAAACATAAACCAAGAAGTATTGACAATTTTTTTATAATTTTTGGAAGTCAGAAACTAATTAAAAATATATAAAACTAAGTGAAATGAACCAAAAATAGAAAAGTCAAAAATAAAAATCAAACAAGGTTACCATAAGTTGTCAAACTATCACTGGATCATCCCATAATTTTTCCAGAATTTTAAAAGTATTAGAAGTATTTTTTAACCAATTAAAATAAAGCAAATAAACAAAAGATAATAAAAAATAGCAAACATCAAAATAAAAATTTGAAAAAAAAATATTCACAAAGTCAGAAATAATTCAAAGTATTTTTTGTGAATTTTTTATAATTTTTGGATAAAAATAAAGGAGTTATGAATTTTTAAAGATAAAACAAATTTAAAAACAGATAAAGAAAAAGGAAAATAAATTGTAAAAATGTTTGGTGCGTTGGATGGATCTGACTTTGAAAAGTAGTCAGATCCAAGGGCCATTAAAGAGCGCACACCATAGGATTTAGCAACATAATTGCATCTGATTCATTTTAAATCCAACCAGTGGAATTAAAACAAAATGGCACACTATTATTGGCCGAAGAGAACAAGTCATCATCTTCAACCTCAAGCCAAGCCAAACCTGTAGAAATCATGTTTTCTCAAATTGCAAAATCATGCACTCATAGTGGTCTCTTTGGATTCGTCTCTTCAAGATGATCCTGACCATATCCTCGCGCCAAATTATATTAAACACAAGCTACTCGATTTGAAGAAAACCAAAGAGAAAATGGAAAACGATTTTTGAAATTATAAGCTCAAATTATCATGAAAATGAAAACCGGAAGAAGCATAAGCTTCAGAGATAAAAGGATAACATCCTAACAATTTATTTGAAACGATTTGGTTAAGCAATCTACCTGAACGAAGTTCACTTGAGAGTCTCTGAAAATGGACTTCAACAACTTGATTCAGTGCTCAATTTGCTTGGATTTTGATGTGAATAGCCTTTGGGGTGATCAAGGATGAAGAATCAGTGGAGATTTTTGAACGGGAAGGCTTGAAATGGTGAAACCAATTTCAAAATTTTAAGCTTCAAGTGTGACTTTGACAAAGTGATTATGGCTTTATAATGCTTGGAGAATGAATGAGGCAATGTCTCTATTTATATATATAGTGAATGGTGATGAGAGTTAGAGAGGAATCGTGCCAAAACTTGCTTTTCAAGTTGATCTGTGTGAGCATGGAATGTGTGACTTGCACATGACCAAATCCCACTCAAACAATGTGCTTTGATGATCAAAATATCTCTACAACCTTGATAAACTTGATTAGAGTTGAAAAAACGTGCTAATTTGGCTTGTAATTGCAAATTAAAGTTGTTCAAAAACTGACCATTGAGCAAAAATGTCAATCCATGGTGCCATGATCAAAACTACATATGCTTTTTGGCATAATTATTTTTGTAATTGGAAGATCACATAACAAAATTCTTAATTTGCAAAGAGAGTTTTGATTTGGATGTTTAAGCACAAATTTATGCCTCTTTGAAATTGGGAAAAACCAACTGATTTTTGTACTTAGAAAAATTTCTAAGTATGGAGCTTCAAAATGACCTATAATCTTTTACAGAGTTACATGGTCTTCCACTCAAAATTAGCTCTCGATCCTTGAAGATGAAATGAAGTAGACTCTTCAAATAGAATTATGGTATTGAGATCACTCAAAAATAATAAAAAATGAGAGAGTTATTGTCTTGATAAGTTGATGAAAGTTGCTTGAAAAATCCTTTGATGACCTATAATATTTTCTTTAATTCCATAACTTTACAAACATTTTTAGATCTTGCACTTTGAATAAAAATTGTAGTAGACATACTCAAGATTCTTGTAGGAAAAGAATAAGCTCAAGGATATTAAAATTGACCAAGTTATGATCTTTTGAAGTCAAGTCAAAGATTTCAATGGTTTTCTCAAAGGACTTGTAATCTTTTCAAACTTTTGATGATTCTCCGAGCATAATTGGCTCTTGTCATATGAAGAGAAGTTATAGTAAATGATGAGAAGATTCCATGAAAAAAATAACCACTTCAAAATATTGAAAATTGAGAGAGTTATGCACTTATGATCGTAGAATCAAGGACTTGTCAAATTAGGTCAAACCACTTGGATCAACTTTGGATCTTTTAAACTTTTCTTACAAATTAAGGCATGATGAATCACACAGGACTTTGAAATGATGTTATCTTGAAGCACACTTGATGAGAAAACTCATTGCTTGATGAAACTTATTGGAGAAGGCATGGAAATAAACACATGAACCTATGAAGTTTCTTGATGAATCCAACCCCTAAATTAGAGACAAATTTGACCAAATGAAGTTGAGAGAGCTCTCAAACCATAGAACTTTGATGCTAGAATCATAGCCTTGAAGTTCAAGCTTTTTAAAGTCCAATGAATATCCAGTTGACTGAAAATCAATCTTCAAAACCCTAGCTTAGGAGGTGAGATAGATGCACTTGGCTATATACCTACAATGTACAAAGCTTGAAAGGAAACACATACTTCTTTTTTTTTAGTTAAAGGTTAGTGATCAGAGGTTTTTACCCAGATAATTAGCATTTATTTTATTTATATTTTCTTTTATTGTCGAGTGTTTTATTTCATTTTACCGCATTTTATGCTTTGGTTGTGTGTTTTAGTGTTTTCAGATTTAGAGGAATAAAACAGGACAATTAGGGGCGAAAAAGTGCAAAAACTCGGAGTTTTGGAGAAAGTAAAAAATCCACCTACAGGAGGCCTGACACAGCCACCCGTGTCGCTTGACACAGGCCGTGTCGCTTGACACAGGCCGTGTCGCTTGACACGGGCCGTGTCAGGATGGGAGAATGAAAAAAGATGGAAGTCAATGGTGCAACACTGGCGGTTGTGTTTCCTGAAACGGGCCGTGTTGTAACCCCTGGGACCTTAAAAGAATATTTGGGAGTTTGGGGGCCAACACGGGCGATCGTGTTGCCTGACACGCGCCGTGTTGGCCTGTGACACTGATTTCTTAATTTTTTAATAATTTTTCCATATGTTAAGCTGTGAGGGTGTTTTGGGTACTTCCAACCGACCTGGATGAATGATGACTATTTAAATGAGTTTTCACAAGGAATAAGGGGACTTTTTTGGATGATTGAAGAATTGCAAGCTAAAGGAGTAAGTTTTAAGAGTTTTGGAGATGGATAATCTTTCATATGCGATAGCAGTTGAAGATCTACAAATCCAACTTTTTGTAATGTCTAACTCTAGTAATATCATTGTTGTTCTTTTGAATTCTATGAGAGGCTAAACCCCATAATGCAAGGGTGTGTCCCTGATTTGTCATTGTAACGATACTGGTCTCTTTGTTTTATCAACACATTAGTTCTTTTTCATCAATTTAATTGTTTTTTATTATAATATTTTTTTCCTTATCGAACCACTAGGGTTTACTTTTCTTAACACAGTAGAATTGGAAATTCGTGTTAAGGTTTTCTTAAATAATTAGATTGTAGAAGATTGCACCTAGGACTAGGGTAATCCTATAATAACCAGATAAGTTATTGATAACGAAATGCTTGAGTTCTTCACTAATTTGAATGGACATTGAAATTAAGGAAGGAGGATAAAGGTTTTTCACTAAGGACTTAGGAAAAATAATCTTAATAATTGGTAGTTGAGGTTAATGAACTTGTTGAAAAGACCAAGAGTCAAAGTTATCAGTTGGAAAATTATACACTTACCCATAGCATGTTACTCATTATTATAAAAAGTCATAATTTACTTTATTCTCATTATTAGCATTGTTAAAGTTTAAATCCCAAATTCAAACTCGCCATATTGCTTTTGTTTAATTGAACCACGTATTCAACTTGGTAGTTATACACACTCCTCGAGATCGATATCTTGGGAAATTCCCACTATTACTACATTGTGAAAATAGTACACTTGCTTTTTTCTGATCAAGTTTTTGGCGCCGTTGCCGGGGACTGCCTAGTTATTGAGTGTAGTTTGAGTGCAATTAAAATTTTGTTGCTCTACAACTAAAATTTCTTTTCTGTAATTTTTATATTTTTGTTATTACTGATTTTTCCTAACCTTTGCATGCGAGAAAAACCCTCAACTTAATTTCCTTTTGATATACAGCCTCGGGTTCAAAATTAGAACCCAGAACTATGGGTGAAAACCCACCACCACTCGAGAGACTTCTTGGGTATTACGAAGGAGTAAATGCTCCAACAGGTCGGTTGGCTATTGTGAATCAACCGGTCAATGTTGAAAATTTTCAACTGCATCCTTCAACCATCTGCCAGCTCGAGAACAAATCTTTCACCGAAAAGATCAATGAAGATGCCAATAAGCATCTGCAGAGATTCCTCACCATTAGTACTACTTTGAAGATTAAAGGGCACTCTGAAGAAGCCAAGAAATTAAGGATGTTCCCGTTCACTCTGTCTGAAGATGCTAAAGAGTGGTTTTACTCATTGCATGCTGGAAGTATAACCACTTGGGAACATATGGAGAAGACTTTTCTTGATGAATACTTTCCTGCTTCTATTTACATTTGCAAAAGATATGATACTGTAAATTTTAAACAGAAGGAAGGAAAGTCACTATGTGATGTTTATAAGAGATTCAAGAGGTTATTAGTAGCTTGTACCATTAACAACATGGTTCAAACTTAGCAAATACAAATGTTTGTAAATGGCCTCAGGATGAAGACAAAGCAACTTATTGATACAGCTGTTGGTGGCTCATCCAACTTTAATATATCCACTGGTGTGAAGAAGATTATTGAAGCCATTGTTGCAAATGAGCATCTGGAGATATATGATAGAGTTGTAAGCAAACCAGAGGGAGTGATTTATTTGAAGTTGGAAGTGAATGAGCAACTAAAAATTAAAGAGGCTATTGCTGCAGAAGTGCAGAAAAAGCTGAAAGCAATGAACATGGGTACTCAACAGGTACAAAAGGTTGCTTGTGAAATTTGTAGTGGACCGCACCTTACTGTGCAATGTCTTGCAACTCCACAACAAATTGAGGGGATAAAATTCTTGAGGCAAAATAAACCATATTCTAACACCTAATCCTGGACGGAAGAATCATCCTAACTTCTCCTGGAAAGATCAACAACAACAAGCTCCTCAAAAGGCAAAGTGGGAGGTGGCTATTGAAAAGATGGCTGCCCACATCTCTCAATTTCAAGAAGAGACAAAGAGTAATTATAGGAATACCATAGCTGCAATAAAAAATTTGGAAGTTCAAACAGGACAGGTTGCACAACAGGTAGTGTTGCAAGTACAAGGAAATCAGAAAAATCATGAGAACGTTAATGTTGTCACAACAAGGAATGAGAAAGCTACTGAAGAGAAGAAAGATGAGGTGAAGTTTGATGATAGAATCATAGAAGTAGAGTTGGAAGTGAGAGAGAACAAGAAAAAATATAAGGAAGTGGTATCACCTCTGAAGCTAGTTGAAGAGAAAACTAAACCAAAAATTAAGTTGTCATATCCATCTGAGTTGCAAAGAATGACACACAAGAGAAAGAGTTTGATAAACTTGTCTAGTTATTCAAAAATCTAGAGATCAATATACCATTCTATGAAGAACTCGAGAAAATGCCTTTGTATCATAAATTCATGAAGGAGGTATTATCAAAGAAGAGATTGGCAGGAGAGGGATTGGTATCTTGTGATGAGAAATTGTGTGTAATTGCATCCGAGAGGAAAATACTTATCAAGAAGAAGGATCTGGGGTCAGTTGTAATACCATGCACCATAAAAGACAGAACTTTCAAGAGTGTTCTGGTTGATTATGGACCTAGTGTGATTTTAATGCCATTATCGATTTTCAAGAAGCTCGGTATTGAGAAGTTAAGCCGAAGTGGGACAAAATTGAAATTTGTGGATCACACTACCAAGCAGTCATATGGGATAGCTGAAGATGTATTAGTAGAAATTGACAATTTTATTTCCCAGTTGATTTTCAGATCATGGACATATCTGAAGATGAAGAGACTCTTATAATTCTCGATCGACCATTTATGTTGACTAGTCGATACAACTTTGATATCGAGACAAGTAATCTGACACTAAAATCTTTTGATGAGGAGATAACTTTGAAGGTGTTGGAGATCAAAAAGCAGGGTGTAAGTGAAAAGAATCAAGTTTCAGCTGGTATGATTAAATTTGTAGGAGACAACAATAGTTTAAAATCACCTCCAGAAAAAGTCTCCAGCATAAGTTCTCAGGTGGCATCAACAAAAACTTTTAAGTTCAGTCCAGAAGTCAAGAAGAGAAATAAAAGGAAACTCAAAGGTGAGAAGACGAGAGTTATAAGGGACTGGAAGTACAAAGTGGTCAATGCTTTTGATTTGAATGAGTTCTGGGTTGCAGAAAAGACAAGCAACAAGGTGTGGAAAAGGAAGTACCGCCATAAGGGGAAGAACCGTCGAGCCATGCAATGTTAAACGAAGCGCTTCGTGGGAGGAAACCCAAGCTTTTAAATAACTTAGTTTATTTTTGTATTTGTGTCGTTTTGTCTGCAGGTAATAAAAAGGGAGCCTTATTGGTGAAAGCTAGGAGGCAGCAACTAGTGTTGCATTTTCCTCTGTAAGTCACCTTCCTCGAGCTTGTTTTGAAACATTGGGGCCAATGTTTAGTTCAAGTTTAGGGGGGTTTTATTTCTTTTCTTTTACTGCTTTCCTGTTCAATTTGTTGTTGGTTTTATGCTAAGTGTTGTGTAAATCCACGAGTTAAAGTCCTTCCTAAATTTTATCGAAATTTTTTATTTTGTTTAAGAACTTGTTTCTCATAGAGTTCAGGAATAGTATATAGAGACAAAGGGATGATTGTTGGGAGGTAGGAAGTTTGGAATAATGTGACAGTGATACGAGTCTAACATGTAAATTTGTACCATAGTTCTTGAATCCTGAGAAGTACTCCTGAAGTAGTTTATCTTTCAGTCTGGCATAATACAGATTCACATGTATGTATGATTGATGGAGAAATAAATAAATTTGGAACCAAATGATGAAAAGGCAGTAAAAGGAAAATGGCTCGCTAAGTTGGGTAGCCCTCACCCAATTATTCAGCCCAAAGGGGGTTGATCCCCAAACGTCATCCAAAAGGACAATATATAACTGCAGAGTTTGAAAATCTCACTGGTAATTAAAAGTAGCCAATGTTGCTATTTGGTGCCTAAACAAAAATTCTTGATTAGTCTTGTGCATGTGATGATCATCATAAATCTCATTGCCTTAATTTGACTGTCCGAATGAAAAAGGAGGGAAATCGGAAAAATACTTAAGTCCAAAAAGTAGTTAGAGAGGTATCCGAAGAGTAAGCTTAGGTTAAAAGGTTCTTACACAAACTCTTCTCATCATGTGAACATCAGACAAACTGGTTTTTGAACAATTGGAACGGATGTCTCACGTATGAATACCGGTCTGCTGTGATTTTCATGAGTTCTTGTAATGGTCGCTTGTGGTCAAGCAACAATTTAAGTTTGAGGGAGTTTGATCAATGGTTTGTACACAGCTATTTAGAAGTTATTTTAGTTATCTTTTCTTTTATTGTCGAGTGTTTTATTTCATTTTACCGCATTTTATGCTTTGGTTGTGTGTTTTAGTGTTTTCAGGGTCAAAGGAATAAAACAGGAAAATTCAGGGTGAAAAAGTGCAAAAACTCGGAGTTTCGGAGAAAGTCAAAAATCTGCCTACAGGAGGTCTGATATGGCCACCCATGTCGCCTGACACGTGCCATGTTAGAATGGAAGAATGAAGAAATATGGAAGTCAGGGGTGCAACACGGGCGGCCATGTTGCCTGACACGGGCCGTGTTACAACCCCTAGGACCTTAAAAGATGATTTGGGAGTTTGGGGGCCAACACGAGCCGTTTTGGCCTCTGACGCTGATTTCCTGATTTTTTTAATATTTTCCATATGTTAAGCTGTAAGGGCGTTTTGAGTACTTCCAACCGACTTGGATGAATGATGACTATTTAAATGAATTTTCACAAGGAATAATGGGACTTTTTTGGATGATTAAAGAATTGCATGCTAAAGGAGTAAGTTTCAAGAGTTTTAGAGTCAGAGAATATTTCATGCATGATAGCAATTGAAGATCTACAAATCCAACTTTTTGTAATGTCTAAATCTAGTATTATCATTGTTGTTATTTTGAATTCTATGAGAGGCTAAACCCCCCAATGCTAGGGGGCGTCCCTGATTTGTCATTGTCTAAATCCTAATCTCTTTGTTTTATCAACATATTAGTTATTTTTCATCAATTTAATTGTTTCAGATTATAATATTGTTTTTCCCTATTAGACCAATAGGGTTTAATTTTCTTAACACAGTAGAACTAGAAAGTCGTGTTAAGGTTTTCTTAAATGATTAGATTGTAGAATATTACACCTAGGACTAGAATAATTCTATAATAACCAGATAAATTCTTGATAATCAAATGCTTGACTTCTTCACTAATTTGAATGGACATTGAAATTAGGACAGAAGGATAAAGGTTTTTCACTAAGGACTTAGGAAAAATAATCTTAGTAATTGGTAGTTGAGGTTAATGAACTTGTTGAAAAGACCAAGAGTCAAAGTTATTAGTTGGCAAATCATACACTTACCTCTAGCATGTTACTCATTATTATAAAAGTTGTAATTTACTTTATGCTCATTATTAGCATTGTTAAAGTTTAAATCCCAAATCCAAACCTGCCATATTGTTTTTGTTTAATTGAACCACGTATTCAACTTGGTAGTTATACGCACTCCTCGAGATCGATATCTTGGGAAATTCTCACTATTACTACATCGCGAAAATAATACACTTGCTTTTTTTCTGATCAGTTAGTAAACATGAAACACACATATACAAAATACATAATTCAAGGTGCTTGGTGATCCCTCATGGGCAAACTTAAAGAACAGGAGAGAGTAGAAGAGATAACCAACCCAAGTGTGTGATCTTAATTGTGATAATGTGAAATGATGGAGGATCTTAGGCACAAAAATTGAGGTATAACAGATTGTAAAAGGGGTCTTAATGATGTATTGTATAAGTTTAAATTTCAAGAAATAAAATTGTTTTGATCTCAAAATACTATCATAATCATTAACTAATACCATACTCTTGGTAATGTCATACTCTTGGTAACATGTCCAAATAACATATTCATAAACATGGTCAAACTATTGATATATGCAGAATGCCAGAATATTTACAAAACTTCATAAAAAAATTACAGCCCTCTTGTTACTGAAACTATAGAAAAATAACAGGTCCAAAAAACATGTTCAAATATTGATCACTATTTGACAACATATACATCCCAAAAATATATACTATCCTTCATTAACACCCCCAAAAAATGCAAAATTTTATATCTACATAACAGGTCCATAACGCATGTTCTTTTCCACTATTCCTTCTCTCCCACTACTCCTAAACCCTAAACTCTAAAACCTAAAACCTAAACCTTAATGAATCACATCGAAACCTTAATGAATTATATCACAAACTTAATAAATTCAGATTTGAATAAATTAACATTGAGTTCAATTAATATTAACATAACAACCTATAAGAACAATAAATTCAATTGTTATGATAAATCATAAAGGAGTTTAACATTGAATCATTAATTGAATCGAATCGCAAACTTAATGAATAACATTGCAAAATTAATGAATTCAGATTTGAATCAACTAACATAGAGTTCAATTAACATTCGTGCAGAAACCTACAAGAACGGTAGAATTTAATTGTTATGATAAATAATAATTGAGATTAAAATTAAATTGAAAATTGAATTAAATCTCAAACATAATGAATTACATCATAAATTTAATGAATTCATATTTGAATCAATTAACATTGAGTTCAATTAACATTCACACAAAAACCTACAAGAATAATACAAATCAATTGTTATAATAAATCATAATTGAGTTTAACATTGAACTGCAAATTGAATCACAAGCAAACTTAATGAATTACATTGCAAACTTAATGAATTCAGATTTAAATCAATTAACATTGAGTTCAATTAACATTCATACAGAAACCTACAAGAATAATAAAGTTCAATTATTATAATGAATCACAATTGAGTTTAACATTGAATAGAAGATTAAACTACATCGCAAAATTATTAAATTACATCTCAAACTTAATGATTCAGATTTGAATTAATTAATATTGAGTTCAATTAATATTCGTACAGAAACCTACAAGAACAATACATTTCACTTGTTATAATAAATCATAGTTGAGTTTAACATTAAATCACAATCTTAATGAATTACATCGCAAACTTAATGAATTCAGATTTGAACCAATTACCATTGAGTTCAATTAACATTCATACAGAAACCTACAAGAATAATTCAGTTCAATTGTTATAATAAATCATAATTGAGTTTAACATTTAATCATAAATTGAATCACATTGCAAATTTAATGAATAACATCACAAACTTAATAAATTCAGATTTGAATCAATTAACATTGAGCTTAATTAACATTAATACAATAACCTACAAGAACAATATAGTTCAATTGTTATAATAAATCATAATTGAGTTTAACATTGAATCGCATCACAAACTTAACGAATTACATCGCATACTTAATGAATTCAGATTTGAATCGATTAACATTGAGTTCAATTAATATTCATACAAAAACCTAAAAGAACAATACTATTCAATTGTTATAGTAAATCATAATTTAGTTTAACATTGAATCTCAAATTAAATCATATTGAAAACTTAATCAATTTCAACGCAATCTTAATGAATTCAGATTTGAATCAATAACACTATGTTCAATTAACATTCGTACAGAAACCTACAAGAACAATACAATTGAGTTGTTATAATAAATCATAATCGAGTTTAACATTGAATCGCAAAATGAATCAAACATCGAGTTCAATTAACATTCATCCAGAAACCTACAAGAACAATAAAGTTTAATTGTTATAATAAATAATAGTTGAGTTTGACATTAAACCACAAGCTTAATGAATTACATCACAAACTTAATGAATTCATATTTTAATCAATTAACATTGATTTCAATTAACACTCATACTGAAACGTACAAGAACAATACAATTCAATTGCTATAATAAATTATAATTGAATTTAACATAGAATTACAAATTGAATCTAATCATAAACTTAATGAATTATATCACAAACTCAATGATTCAAATTTGAAATAATTATCAGTTTAACCTTTAAATCGATCATAGTACAATGCCAATTTTATTGAACTAACTATGCAATCAAATGGAATTTCAATCGAAAATAAGCAAATTTCCTAAAAAGAGGGTGAAATGATGGTGACGCCTCTTCATCTCCACTAGAAAACTCAATCCTATAACACGACAACAATGGTGACAAGATGGTGTCAGTTGAAGTAGTCTGCATGACTAGTTGATGAGAGTCAGTTGAAGTATAACAATCCTAGTACAACTTGAAAACTTTTTGGATGAATAGAACTCGACTTTTGAAAGCCCTCTATGTTTATTTGCTTCTCAAGGTTTTGAAAATTGTGTTGTATTTCAAATGCTATATAACAATTTTGGAGGAAAAATGAAAAATGAGAAAACCATTTTTTTCTAGATGGTTCTCAATTACTTAATAGTTATGGCACCAAAATTTGTTCGCACAAAAGACAAGATTGAACATTTGCCATGCAAATTCACTCTTGATGACTATTTTAAAATTATTTTAAAATGAAAAAAAAAATGATAATAGAAATATATAAATAAAAAATGATAATAGAAATATATACATAATTATAATTGAAATATTGTTTGTAACAATTGGGTCAATGGTTGTAAAAGAGGTCTTACTGATGTATTATATAAGTTTCATTTTCAAGAAATAAAATTGTTTTGATCTCAAACTACTATCATACTATTACTAAAGTCAGACTCTTGGTAACATGTCCAAATAAAATGTTCATAAACATGGCCAAACTATTGATATATTGCAAAATATTTACAATACTTCATAAACTAATTACAACCCTCTTGTTACTAAAACTATATCAAAATAACAAGTCCAAAAAAAATGTTCAAGTATTGATCACTATTTGAAAACATATACACCCCAAAAATATATACTATCCCCCATTATCACCCCAAAAAAATGCAGAAGTTTATATCTATATAACAGGTCCATAACACAAGTTCTCTTCCAATATTCCTTCTCTTCCACTACTCTTAATCTTCCACTCGTATCTTCATGATTATTTTCCTGTAATTTTAAAAGACAAAGATAGTTAAAAAATACATTGTTGTGTTGAAAGAGATATTTATTTAGTTATTAACACATCCCATCAGTAAGTTAGTAAAGCTAGTGTCACCCAGTGAACTCAAAGTCTCATTATTTTTCTACATAAGCCTCAAAGTCATTTATTCAGTAAATATTTTTTAGTTTATTCATGAACTCTAATTTCCATTAGCTTATCTTGTTATTGTATGCATCCTTGAGCCAAATAGGTGCACTCATATCGACCACCTCTTAATGTGTTTATCTTTGTGAATCACTTAAATTTTCATTTTTCTTTCTTTCGGTAAACTTTATTGTCCCAATATTAATCTACATGAAACATAAATTTCAGAAAATGAGAATTTTATAGTTAACTAAAATAGTAAAAATAAGTGTTGTACCCCAAAATTTACCCTCTCATTTCTCAAGGAATCACCCTGGATCCTCAAGTTTGCTTCCACCAAATTCCAAGCCTTGAACTACAAATTTTCCAAGAAAATCACTCGCAAGGGCAAAATGGTCATTTGCACGCTGAAAAGTCAAACTTTGACTTTTTGATCAAAATCAAGCTTCAAGAATCATATTTCATCAAGACACGTTGAAATATGAAGTTTTGTTTCATCAAAATCCAAAAAGTCAAAATTCTAAATACTTAGAATTTTTTCTAAGTGTTTAAGAAAATATGACAATTTCACAACTTCTGACCAGATTATCACCATAACACTCAGCAAATTCTGGACACTCTCAAGGCAGAGTTTGGTCAGAACTTCTGGGCAAGTTTTCACAAAAAAGCGTTAGTCAGAGGTTACAAACATGGTTCAGAATATGACGCTTTAATCAGAACATGTGGAGGCAATGTTCTCCTTCAGAACATGTTGGAGCCAGAAGATACAAAGATCAGAGGTTGGATGCTACGCAGAAGCATAACTTCTGATCCAGAAGTAAGCCATGGTGCAGAGTTTCACATGGCAGGATTTCGGGTTGTGATAAGTCTCATCATCATTTAATGCTCATTTAATGCTCACAACCACTTTCTGAGTCTTTATCTAAAGAATTTCCCCCACGTGTACCTCTACTGTCTTGGGATAGCAACTTTGGCACTAAGCCCATACTTTGCTTTTTACTTTTCCTTAATTCCTGCTGACAACCGCCATGCTTGCTTCAAGAACAAGGCAGCGCTTCAGCATATGAAGGTTATATTCAACGCTTTGGTCAGAATATGACCAAATCCCAAAACCTTGTTTATAGAACCTACTGCAGACCTATAACCAACAACTAGGTCAACCTACACCTGCATCCCATAATTGCACCAAACTAGCATACGAAAACTGTGATGAAAAAGCAAGGGAGCAGTATACCAAAAAGGTTTGAATCCCATTTGTTTCCCCCTAAAAACCACAACAAATTTACCTATAAATACTTTGCTCCATCACACGTTCAAAGGGCTGGACTTTAAAGGAGAGACTTGCCAAAAGAGAGAAAAAGAATTTATGAAACCTTCATAAAAATCCAGAAATCGCAAACAGAAAACCAAACCTTTGTTCTCCTCTTTGAATCAAAGAACACAACCACTATTCTGTCTCTCTTGCTGTCTTAGAACATCTAGAGGCAGCAACTCAAAGCTCCAAGCCCACGTTCCAGATTCAAGGTAATTCTTTCTTACTTTGCTTGTTTTTTTATTCTGAACATCATTAACATGTAAATATCATAGTATTAATTGTACATATCATTGCATGAATAAAGAAAACAATTATGGATCAGAACTTCTTGATTAGGGCTAGACTCAAATTTAGGATTAGAACTTCTATAAGCTATTGTGTTATTATCCTTCTGACTTGCTGTTTAAAAAAGAACTGATAACATGATGAACTACTGATTGTTCACTCACTGTTTTAACACACATAATTTCTAGGATTTTCTCACTGTTTAAGCACGCAGAACTTCTGAGTTCTCTTCACTATTTTAACACACAGAACTTCTATGATTTTTCTCACTATTGACACACACTGAACTTCTGATGTTCACTCACTGTTCTAATACAGCACAAAACTTCTGAGTTCTCCTTACATGTCAAATATACTGAACTTTTGATGTTTCCACTTGCTGTTTTCAAAAACTCAGAGTTTCTGATTTTTACATGCTAATAACGCACTGAACTGCTGACATCTCCTCACTGTTTTAGTGTAATACAAAACTTCTGACTTGTGGCCCACTGTCTGAATACACCCAGAACTTCTGTGTTTGTCCTCTAACATTTCTTGCAGGACCTCAGAGTGTACCAATCCAGAACTTCTGATTCAGACGCTTCCTTCTGAGTTACCACGCGCCTGACTTCAGAACTTCTGATCCTAGTTGTTCTTCTTGTAGCAGCACGCTGTTTCTATCTTGCATTTATTTTCCTTTTTTATCATTTTTTATATTAACCCTTTTTTTATTAATATAAAAAAAACATAAAAATATTTTCTTTTATTATTTAATTAACTTAAGACAAAAACATTTTCTAAACAAGTCCATTTCTTTCTTATATTGCACATTTCAATATGGTTGTAATAGTAACTTAGGACTTATTTTTATTTGCAATCCCCATTCGTACATATGTACCCCCATCCCCTAAATGTTGTAATAGCGTAGAATTTCATTTTCCGCAATTTGTTGTTTTCCTTATACTGTATAGTAATTAGGTGTGTATGGCAAGAATAAAATCAACAAGTAGATAACCTTAATCAAAGATTAAATGCATGCAAATCAAACACACTACTCACGCATGCACCCTTAAGGTTAACTCCACTTGTTGCCTAAAAAATGGCCATGTTATGCATGTGGGGTGTCTTAGAACAAACAAAAATAAAAGATCATAGTCCCTCAATGATGGTATCAAAGTTGCCTTTCGAAATGATATTAGTCCCTAAAGAAAAGTGCTAAGTCATCTCACAACATTGCTATCATGGTCATACGATGACCCAACGCCCGTCCCTTCACATCCAATGATGGGGCTTCTTACCAAATCAATGGTAAGATAGCAACATCTAAAGGAGGGGGAAAAGAAAATTTAAGACCTTTTGAGTAGGTAGATTCACTCCTAGTTGCTCGCTTGCTCACAACAAAAACATTTTATGCACTCACACTTCCATTTGAAACATTTTCAAAAGATAACACTTTGTACGCGTTCTTATAGAAACAAGAGCATTACAAAGAAAACCCTTTTTAAAATAACTTTCAAAAACACATCCCACAAACACCTCTTTGAATTATTTTCAAAACAAAACTTTGTACGCATTCTTATAGAAACGAGAATCATTACAAAGTTACATTTTCAAAATACTCTCAAAAACACACAAAACACATTTTCAAACAAAAGCAAGTGATCTAGCAAGTAACTAAGAGCCCATGGAAAACCATGGATGAAAAAGGTGCTAACACCTTCCCTTTTCATAATCTACCCCCCGAACTCAAAAACATCTCTAAAGGTCTTTCCTGTACTTTTTCACCTTTCCTTTTTGGATAAAATAAAATTCGGTGATGACTCTTGCTAAACCGCAACATTTGAGAACACAAACGCAAAACACCTCAAGTCAGTTCTCTCACCGTATCACAGAACTGGCGACTCTGCTGGGGAATATAGAAAAGCGGGGTTACCTTAGGGTTAGATCATATTTACTTGCTTTCTTTGTTTGATTTGTATTGCTTTAAATTATGGTTCTCTGTTTGGGCTTGCTTTGATCCTCCACCCGGATCTGGGGCACCTTTTTAGGTAAGTAGCAATAGATTGTGGAAACTGTATGGCATAGTCCGATATGGTTGAAACAATGGCTACGTTAGTGTGACGCATTTGTGGGTATCGGTATCCCTCGTGGTGAATCGAGGAGAATACGGGGCCGCTGAGTGGCATCGTGAAGCACTAACTAACTTTAGAACCCTAATTGAACCAACTTGGCCATTAGGACGTAGTGAGATAACTGGTTTCGGTGTAGAGATGAAAATTGGTTGATACTCGATGCTACACACATTAAGGCTGGACTTTTGGGATATCTCGGTCGCAAGAAAAGATTGATTGAGCTGAGACAATGCCTAAAAGAAAGGTCATTGATATTGAGACTATTGTACCCCAAATTTTGCCCTCCCTTTTCATCAACACTTTCTCATCACAAGACTCTTGGAATTCATGATCAAGCTAGGGTTTGCTCTGCTTAAGACCCCTCTTTGCACTGTTGACCCAAACTAGGGTTTGAGTTTGCACAGGGATATTTTGACCTACAATACCCAAATTGACTTTCATGCCTCATGTTGGGTTCACAAGTTTGCCCATACCAAGTTTCAAGCCTTGATTCAAATTTTTGCCCAATCAATTGGACAGTTGACCTAGAAATCAACTGTATTAGGGGAAAAGTCAACTGTGGCCAATTGATAGTCAAACCTCATGAAATTTGACCCACATAAACATTATGAACTCATATGAACCATTTGATCAAGTTTGGATCACAATTCCACAAGAAATTTGATCAGATCACCAAAAGGGCAAAATGGTCATTTTTAAGGTTTTGACTGCACAAGGGCAATTTTTGACTGTTTAACCTAACCAATGGCAAACCAATCTCACATATGGACTCAAGGACTCAATAACATTGTCTTGACCCATTCAACAAGTTCAAAAGATCTCAAATGCATAGGATTGACAAATGAATTTTTCAATCAACTGATCAAAATTTGACTGTATACTAAAAAGTCAAACTTTGACTTTTTTGGTCAAAATCAAGTGCCAAGGGTCATTTTTCATCAATACATGTCAAATTATGAAACTTGTTCATCAAGAAACCCAAAAATACAAATTAGGGTTTGGAATGAAAAAATTTCATAACTTAGAATTTTTCTAAGTTATGAAATTTTCTTAGTTTTTCCTAACTTTGTCCCATTTTTTCACCAAGATGCAAATGGATTCAAACAAAACTTGAAATATGAAAGTTGTAGTCCATCACAAAGTCTACAACTTTGATTCACAAATTTTCTCAAAGGAAGCTTGTATCTCAAGTTATGATTTTTGGAACAAGGGTACCTAAAACTTTTAACTTAGAGAAAATTTGCCCTAATCTAGGCAGGATTTTGACCCATCTCCTTGGCCATTTTTCACATAGTTCCACTTGGAGTTTCAAGTTGCATTACAAATATGGATTGTAGTACATGTTCCAAGCTTTCCAAATTGTCCAGGAACTCCTCAAACACCCTTGTGGTTAGAGAGAATCGAATGCTTGAAGTTGGCAAAAACTCACTTTTGTCCATGGCCAATACATGTTCATAACAACTTGCAATTCTGATCTAGCTAGCTTGGTTCAACATTACAGGTCTCAAAACCAATTTGAACTCCATAATTTAATGCCAATCCATCAGTCTAAGCCTTTGTTTTGTTCACTTGGACATTATACACAAGATTAAGCCTTAAGTAGAAAAGGGCAAATTGCCATTTTTGCCTAATTTCACTTTATGTCAAAACCAAATCCTTGAAGCATGGGGGCCAGATCTTTGAGGCAAGATCAAGTCCACTAATTCCAGTAACCAAGAATAAAAGTTGCAGCATGATAGGAGGGCTGGTACAGGGCTATAACATCATTTTCTTTCTCTTGCTTCAAGTAGAAGAAAAGTGGCAAAACATAGGCAAGCTCTCAGATCTGTTAACAGAAGCTTAGAAGAACTTTGTGAACAAGTTCCATACATCCCAACAAGCCTAAAGCACGACCCTTTCATCACTCAAACCTCCTCATACTCAGAATCACTGTTTTTCTGCAAAACAGAGCAGTTTCTGCATCTTGCAAGCCACAACCAATTTCCATCGTGCGTTTTGTCCCAAGATAGTTCCAACACTTTCCAATCAACTCACATGAATTATCCCAAGCCCCCATTGCAAACTGTAACACCTCTAACACACTTTGCGATTTTCATTTTAAAGCTCTGCAGGTTGAGTTCTACAGCATGATTCAAGTTATTTCAAAGCAAGCCAAGCATTGGAGAAGCTTCCTTGGACCTCAGGTAAGCTCAACAGAAGCTCAAACACCATTGAAGGTTGCTACATTGTCCAGCTCGAAGTCAACTGAAACAGGTATTTCATGGACTTTTATCTCTCTATTTAGGAATGGTTAGGCTTAGGTTTGTGAATGAAATATGTTGTACTCATAGCCCTGAAGCCATACATATGCTTAGTTTTCATTTACATTAATCGTGCTGAGAGAATTTCACTCATGAACTTTCTGAAAAAACTAGGTTAAAAATTAGGACCAGAGAAATTCTCTCTGGTCTTTGAGAGTTAATCCAAGTTTTTATATGGTTGAATTCGTTGTTTAATTCTCTACAATGTTCATGTTACGAGTTTTGTCAAAAAATCAAAGAATCAAGAGTTGGCCATTGATACACAGAAGCGCGCGTTTTTGAACAAGAGGAAGAAGAAGAAGTCTGGTGGGCTGGGCCTGTTGTGTTTTCACTTTTAACACCCCTATGTTCTGTTTACACCCCCCTGGCCCATTTATTTAATATTTATCATTTTATACATTTTTATTTTTTATTCTGACTTTATTATTTTTTGTATAAATACAAAAAATGACAAAAATAATTTTCCATTTTTTTTCATATTTTATTTGATATTTATTTTATTTTACTAAGTATATATATATGTAAATAAACTATTTTCTTTTTTTAATAAAACTCAAAAATAATACAAAAAATATACTTATTTTCATTTATTATTTTTATTTACATTTGAAAACATTTTCTTGAAAATATCCATTTTTGTAAATAATTAATTTTTATCTTTGTACATTTAATATGTTTAATAAATATATATATATATGCTTATATACTTGTTATTAAATAATTAGGTTTAAAAAAAATACAAAAATATCACATTTTCATTCTTATTAATATTTTACACTAAAAAAAACATTTTTTACAATATACTTTTATTTTGTTAATATATTTGTATAAAATTAATAAATAATATTATTTATTAAGAATTAGGGTTTCTTGCCCTAAATAGGAAAAATAATTAAAATTGATCTTCTTTATTTTACTTTTCACATTGAAAAATTACTTTTTACATACTAAAAACATTTTGGCATAATACATTTTATTTACATTTATTTATTGTATTTATTTCAATTATTGTACATTTAAATATTGTATCTTGTACATTCGATATGGTTGTAATAACTTAGAATTTATTTTCTTGTCAAATACTCTCAATTCAAATTTGTACCCCCTCCCTATATCATGTTGTAATAGTGTAGCATTTAAATTCCCGTACATTTAAAAGCTTTCAATTATGCCATGCTTAGACCTAGGGTTTGTATGCAAATAAAATCAACAATTAGTTTGACCTAATCCAAGATAACATGCATGAAAAACAAACACAATACACACTTGCACCCCTAGAGTTTCATCCCCTTGTTGCCTTCAAAAATGGGCCATGGTTGCATGTTGAGTACTTTGGCAAAACAAAAACAAACAAAAAGATCATAGTCCCTCGATGACGCTATCTGAGTTGCCTAAACAAAATGATCAAGTCCCTCAAGAAAATTGCCAAAGATACTTGACACAATTGTTATCATGGTCTATACGATGACCCACGCCTGTCCCGTTTAACATCCTAACACAAGGTTGTTCACCAAATACAATGGTGAAGCAACACTGTTAAAAGGGTTAAGAACATAAGAAATATCTTTGAGTAAAATAGGGTAGATAGCTCTTAGTTACTTGATCAAGCTTGCAAAAACATCCTTGCTAATTTTCAAAACACACTCCACAACACAATTTCAAAACCCTACTTTCAAACATTGAAAACCTTTCAAAAGACAAAAACACCTTTGTATACATTCAAACAAGAATCATTACAAAGGTTGCCACAACGATGGCCTCTTTTCAAAATATTTTCCAAAATCACACACAAAGCACCATTTCAAACAATTGAAAAGCACTATTTCAAACAATAGAAATGCAAAGCAAGTGATCTAAGCAAGTAACTAAGAGCCCATGGATAACCATGGATAGAAAGGGTGCTAATACCTTCCCTTTCTATAATCTACTCCCCGAACCCAAGAAAACATATCAAAGGTCTTTCCTGTGCTTTTTGACCCTTCCTTAGGATAAAATAAAAAGTCGGTGGCGACTCTTGCTAAACCGAAACATTTGCGAACACAAACGCAAAACCTCAAGTCAGTTCTCCCACCGTATCACAGAACTGGCGACTCTGCTGGGGAAATCTTTAAAAGTGGAGTAACCTTAGGGCTTAGATCACCCTGTTCATGATTATTGTTTGCTTTGATTGCTTTACATTTTGGTTCTCTTATTTGGGCTTGAAATCCTCCACCCGGATTTGGGAAACATTCATAGATAGCAATACATTGTGGAAACTGTGCGGGGTATACCGACACGGTTGAAGCAATAGCTATATTAGTGCGACATATTTATGAGTACCGGTAGCCTTTGAGTCAATCAAAGAGAATACGGGGCCGCTGAGTGATGTCATTAAGCACTAATGAACTAGAACCTTACTTGACCATCTTGGCCTTTTATTAGGGGTAGTGAGATGACCGGCTTTGGTGCAGTCCGAAGTTGGTAGATACTCGATACTACACTCATTGAGGATTGTTTTCTTGGAATATTTTGGTCGCTAGTTAAGTGGCTAAACCAAAACAATGAACATAGAAAATAATCCAATGATATTGAGCTCCTTAGAACCCGGTTACTATTTGTAGGACAGGTTTTGAGCCAACTAAACTCAAGAGGATACTTACCTATGAAACCTCATGCAAGCCTGAAACTAGGGTTTTGTGTGACTTGCTTGTACATATGCTTGTGCATACATCATGAACATCATAAAGCATCATATGCATCCACTAACCATTTCAAGGGTTTGGATCTTCATCTTTGTTCTTGTTTTATAGGTCATGGAATCTCTTCGCAGGAAAACAATTCAAGTCAACCTTGTGAGGATCCCTCCTCAACTCAAGGAGCTTACTTCCAGGATTCCAGAGAATTCTCTCTTCAGTGAAATACATGGTAGACTCCTCAATTTATTCAACACCAGCATTGAAAAAGACATGGTGAAAGTTCTCTTCCAGTTCTTTGACCCCCTACACCACTGTTTCACATTCCCTGATTACCAATTGGTGCCTACTTTGGAGGAATTTTCTCAACTCCTGAGAATTCCTATTCTTAATCAACTACCCTACAACGGTATGGAAAAAGAACCAAAACCTGAAGATGTTGCTCAAGCATTAAACTTGCAACCATCTGACATCAAGGGGCATTGGGAAACCAGAAGTGGTGTTAAGGGTTTCTTGGCAAAGTTTCTGTTTGAGAAGGCACAAGACTGCTGGAATTCTCTTGATCTACAAGCCTTTGAAGAGATTGTAGCACTCCTTATCTATGGGTTGGTTTTGTTCCCAAATCTTGATCAACTTATAGATGTGAATGCCGTCAAGATTTTCATATCTAGGAATCCCATACCTACATTGCTTGGGGACATCGTACACTTATTTTACACACGAACAATGAGGAAAAGAGTTGTCCTCATGTGTTGTACTCTGTAACACCCCAGTTTTAATTATTCGATTTATTTAATTGGGAATTTATTTTATTAGAATTAATAAAATAAAAAGAATTATTTATTTTGGAATATTTGAAGAAAATAAAAGAAATAAGAAAATATTGGGTTTTTAAGTTATTGGGCTTGGATGTCGTTAGTAAAGAGTGGGGGTGCAAAAGAAATAAGGATATATTTTGGAACTCAAGTTATTTCTCATTATTCACGATAACACAGAATTTGGGAAATTTGGGAAGCTGAGCTCTGAAGGTGCGAAGAACGAAGAACATCGCTCAGAGAACTCAAGCTGCAATTTGATAAGGTAAGGGGGGCTACTACTCAATTTATATTTGCTTATGGGTTTAGGTACGATTGATTTTGGATAATCGTAGGGAGAAACCCCAATTTTTAGATGTTCTTAGGGATCACTAACCTTAGGGTTGAACCTTGTTAGAAAAGGTTTAGGTTCCCAAATTTTATGAATCAATTAGGGATTTTAGGTTTCTATGGTGGATTTGGAGTATATTTGTATGACTGAGAGTTTCCCTTAGGTAATTCTAGGGATAACCTTGATGTTGTTGGAATTTCCCTAAAGGACGGGTAAAATGTAACTTAAGGTCAATTTTATAAAATTTGTTGTCGATGAAAGAATGGTTGATAAAATATGACGTTTTAAAAATGAAAATTCTGAGTTTTGATTAATTTTGGAAAATGAGACCTTAAGTGAATTGATGTTGTTCTTAAGATTGGAAATTGACTAACTTAGAAGGGAATTGTGTTTCCAATTGATGTGTTGCTTTGAGTTATGCAAAATTGATGTTGTTATGTACCGCAATGCACGTTTTGGCTGGTATTTTCGCGTTTGGTCGCTGTTCTGAGCATGCTGCAGGTACAGGAAAATTCTGCACGCGCTCATCAACACGGGCCGTGTTGCACAACACGGGCACCCGTGTTGATCTTCTGTATTGACAAAAACAATGTGTTTCTGGACACATTTCAACACGGGCCATGTTGCACAACACGGGCACCCGTGTTGATCTTCTGTATGGGCAACACGGGCCGTGTTGCACAACACGGGCACCCGTGTTGATCTTCTGTATGGGCAACACGGGCCGTGTTGCTGCACACGGGCACCCGTGTTGAACCTCCTGTGTTGGCTTCTGAATTTTGTTTTCTGTGTATGCTGTTATGTGCGGAATCGATCCTGTTTTGATGTGCAGTGTTTTATATATTTTGAATATGCTGCTTATTGATTTCCTAGTGTTGTGGATGCTTGTATCGAATAACGTTTGTATGTTATGATGCCAACACTACGTAGATTTTATTGTCATGCTTTGAGATGATGTTATCAAGCATGAATCATGATATAACTTGATATGATTGGTTGATGTTTAATAGTATACTGAGCGATTACATGCTATCCATATCCTGTTATGATTGATGTTGTTGATGTTGCATGATATGTTTTATTGATGTTAATAGTATGCTGAGTGTTACATACTTTACATATCATGTTGCATTTGTTAATTCCCATTGTGTGGAATTAACATGGTGGCCAATATACGTGTCCGCGATTTAATGGAACGTTGAGGTGGTAGCCGTGTCCGCGATATAATGGAACGGTGAGTTATCCGTGACCCGAGATTTAATGGGGCGGTAGAATGGTACCACATGCATGGGTGTGTTGCATTATATTGAATATAACATGAATGGATGATTTTCCAATGTTGTATTTAATTGATTGTATGCATGTATTGTTGCTGAATTGTTAATGACGTTTGATGTTAATTATAAGTATGAAAAGTAATATATTATGAATATATGAATTGTAAAGGTCTTCGTAAACTATGAAACATGCTAACTGTCTGGGTGATGCTTATGGTTGTCTGAATTGATTGTTATGAACGTATAATCAAATGTATAGTCGAGATGCTCACCCTTACTGTTGAATATTTCAGATTGAGGAGCTTCGTTCAGGTGCTTGGCGAAGGCTTGTTGTTTCTAGTTTATTTCCGTTTAAGTATTGTCCGGGTCATGCTCTGATAGTTGTAACTCCGGGAACGTTTGTTTGTCGAGCTGCTTTAGTCAGACTCGTTTATTCCTTATGTTTGTTATAATATGATGTTGATATATTCCAGGTGTTAATCCCTGATGATTTTGAAAATATTATAACATTGGTTTTGTTAATTAAATTATTCCGCTGTGTAAACATGTATGAGTTGCTTCTATGTTATGCATGACAGGAACTTGTTTTTGTAAAAAGAGAATTGTGACATCCTCGTTAATACATGTACTCTGAAAGTATGATTTTATTTAATTGCCAAATTTTATGCGGGGTTTTAGAGGGTGTTACAATAGTGGTATCAGAGCATAGTCGGTCGTTGCGACCAGAGTCTTGAGTCAGTCATTCCTTCTGTATACGACTAGTGCAAGGTAACACTGTCGATACTGTATTCTGATGAGGAGTATGTTTTAATTCTAAGGAATATGGCTGGAAGAGGTAACGGACGAAATGATGTTGCACTCGCTGAGGCTTTGGGGATGTTAGCTGGTGTACTTGCTGGAAATCCAAATGGAGGCGTGATTGGTGCTGATAGGCAATTGGGGGACTTCCAAAGGAACAATCCTCCGTTGTTCAAAGGTACACATGACCCTGAAGGTGCTCAGAGGTGGCTGAAAGAAATCGAAAGGATTTTCCGTGTGATTGACTGTGCAGAAGATCTGAAGGTCAGATATGGTACGCATATGTTGGCAGAAGAGGCCGACGACTGGTGGGTTGCAACAAGGACTGAAATGGTTCAGGATGGAGAGGCACTGACTTGGGCTAACTTCAGAAGGGCTTTTCTGAGGAGGTACTTTCCTGAAGATGTTCGGGGAAGGAAGGAAATTGAATTTTTGGAGCTTAAGCAGGGCAATCTGACTGTTAGTGAGTATGCTACTAAGTTCACGGAATTGGCAAAGTATTATGCGCACTACAACAATGATGAGGCTGGAGAATTCTCTAAGTGTATCAAATTTGAGAATGGTCTCCGAGATGAGATTAAGCAGGGAATCAGGTACCAGCGTATTCATAGATTTTCTGATCTGGTGGATTGTAGCAGGATCTTGGAAGAAGATATTACCAAGACTAGGTCGTCTCACTCTCGTGGGGCTGTTGATAAAAGAGGAAAGCAACATATGGACCGTGGCAAGCCATATGGTAGAGGTAACCAGAGATCAGGTGGATGGAAAAGGCCTAGTGGGGGAGATTCTAAGGCTCCTATCAGATGCTACAGGTGTGGTGAGTTGGGTCATCATATTCGAGATTGCAAGAGCGATGAGAAGAAGTGCTATAAATGTGGAAAGACTGGTCATTTGTCTAGTGATTGCAAAGGTAAGTCTGTTACTTGTTACAATTATGGTGAAGAAGGTCACATTCGTCCGCAGTGTCCTAAGCCTAAGAAGGATCAGTCGGGTGGAAAAGTGTTTGCTTTGTCTGGATCTGAGACTACTCCAGAGGATCGATTGATTAAAGGTACGTGTTTTATTCATGGCACACCTTTAGTTGCAATTATTGATACTGGTGCAACTCATTCTTTCATTTCTTTGGATTGTGCTGAGAGGTTGAAACTGGACATATCTGATATGCAAAGTAGCATGGTTGTTGATACTCCTGCATCGGGTTCAGTGACAACTTCACTTGTATGTAGGAATTGTCCTATTGAGATTTTTGGTAGAGGTTTCGGTATGGATTTAGTGTGCCTACCGCTTGAACAAATTGATATTATCCTTGGGATGAACTGGTTGGAATTCAACCGGGTTCATCTGAACTGTTTTGCTAAGACGGTGATTTTTCCAGAAGTAGTTGGTGTCGAGAATTTGACTATGACTGCTAGGCAGGTACAAGAAGCAATGGAAGACGGTGCTAATGTGTTTATGTTACTTGCTTCGTTAGATGCAACAGGAAAGGTCAAGAGTAGTGAATTGCCAGTGGTGTGTGATTTTCCAGAAGTCTTTCCCGATGATGTTGGTGAGTTACCTCCTGAGAGAGAAGTGGAATTTTCTATAGATTTGATTCCTGGTACGAGACCGGTGTCGATGGCACCATATCGTATGTCTGCATCTGAGTTGGCAGAATTGAAGAGTCAGTTGGAAGATTTACTGGAGAAGAAGTTTATTCGTCCAAGTGTTTCGCCTTGGGGTGCTCCGGTATTGTTGGTTAAGAAGAAAGAAGGTTCTATGAGACTGTGTGTTGATTACAGGCAATTGAACAAAGTAACCATTAAGAATCGGTATCCATTACCGAGGATTGATGATTTAATGGATCAGCTAATTGGAGCCAGTGTATTCAATAAGATTGACTTGAGATCTGGATATCATCAGATTCGTGTGAAAGCGGAAGATATTCAAAAGACTTCTTTTCGAACGAGGTATGGGCATTATGAATATTCTGTTATGCCGTTTGGAGTTACTAATGCACCTGGTGTTTTCATGGAATATATGAACAGGATTTTTCACCCGTATCTAGATAAGTTTGTTGTGGTTTTTATTGATGACATTCTGATTTATTCCAAGAATAACGAAGAGCATGCGGAACATCTCAGAATTGTGTTAGAGTTGTTGAAAGATAAGAAGTTGTATGCAAAGTTGTCCAAATGTGAGTTCTGGCTGAATGAAGTTAGTTTTCTTGGACATGTGATTTCTAAGAATGGTATTGCAGTGGATCCTACAAAAGTAGAAGCAGTATCTCAGTGGGAAGCGCCGAAGACTGTTTCTGAAATCAGAAGTTTTCTTGGTCTTGCAGGTTATTACAGAAAGTTTATCGAAGGATTCTCAAAGTTAGCATTGTCGTTGACAAAGTTGACTCGTAAAGGCCAAGCGTTCATTTGGGATTCTGATTGTGAGAAAGGTTTCCAAGAATTGAAGCGGAGATTGACTAGTGCTCCTATTCTGATTTTGCCGAATCCGGTGGAATCTTTTGTGGTTTATTGTGATACATCTCTGATGGGATTAGGTGGTGTTTTAATGCAGAATCAACAGGTAGTTGCGTATGCTTCGAGACAGTTGAAGGTTCATGAAAGGAACTATCCTACTCATGACTTAGAGTTAGCAGCAGTTGTGTTTGTCTTGAAATTGTGGAGACATTATCTGTATGGTTCGAGATTTGAAGTGTATAGTGATCATAAGAGTTTGAAGTATCTTTTCGATCAGAAAGAGCTCAATATGAGGCAAAGAAGGTGGTTGGAATTTCTCAAAGATTATGATTTTGGTTTGAATTACCATCCTGGTAAGGCAAATGTGGTTGCGGATGCTTTGAGCAGGAAATCCTTGCATATGTCTATGATGATGGTTCGTGAATTGGATTTAATTGAACAATTCCGAGATTTGAGTTTAATTTGTGAAAGTACTCCGAAGTGTGTTCGTTTGGGTATGTTGAAACTTACTAGTGGTATTCTAGAAGAGATCAGGATCGGGCAGAAATCTGATGTTAATTTAGTTGATAAATTGACATTGATCAACCAAGGTCAAGGTGGTGAGTTTAGAATTGATGAAAATGATGTTAAGAGATTTGGCAATAGATTTTGTGTTCCTGATGTTGCAGAAATCAAGAAGAGTATATTAGAGGAAGGACATCGCAGTGGGATGAGTATTCATCCAAGTGCCACAAAAATGTATCATGATTTGAAGAAATTGTTTTGGTGGCCGGGAATGAAAAAGGAAATAGCTGAATTTGTGTATGCATGTTTAATCTGTCAGAAATCGAAGATTGAGCATCAGAAGCCGTCTGGATTTATGCAACCGATGTTTATTCCAGAATGGAAGTGGGATAGTATTTCTATGGATTTTGTATCCGGGTTGCCGAGGACTCCTAAGAATTGTGAAGCGATATGGGTTGTTGTGGATAGACTGACTAAGTCTGCTCATTTTATACCGGTGCGAATGGATTACTCAATGGAGAGATTGGCACAGTTGTATATTGAGAAAATAGTGAGCTTGCATGGAGTTCCTTCTAGTATTGTGTCAGATAGAGATCCGAGATTCACTTCGAAATTTTGGGAAGGACTGCAGAAGGCTTTGGGTACTAAATTGAGGTTGAGTTCAGCTTACCATCCTCAGACTGATGGACAGACGGAGAGGACGATTCAATCGTTAGAAGATTTATTGCGTGCTTGTGTTTTAGAGAAGGGTGGAGCTTGGGATAGCTATTTGCCATTGATCGAATTTACTTATAACAATAGTTACCATTCGAGTATTGGTATGGCTCTGTTTGAGGCATTGTATGGTAGACGGTGTAGAACGCCTTTGTGTTGGTATGAATCTGGAGAGAGTTCAATAATTGGGCCACAGATTGTTCAGCAGACTACTGAAAAGATCAAATTGATTCAAGGGAAGGTGAGAGCTTCTCAGAGTCGTTAGAAAAGTTATCATGATAAGAGGAGGAAGAATTTAGAATTCAGTGCTGGAGATCATGTGTTTATGAGAGTTACTCTGATGACGGGTATTGGTCGAGCGTTGAAATCTAAGAAGTTGACTCCGCGTTTTATTGGTCCGTTTCAGATTACGGAAAGAGTTGGAGAAGTTGCTTATCGTATTGCTTTACCTCCGAGACTTGCGAATTTGCACGATGTTTTTCATGTTTCTCAGTTGAGGAGATACATTCCAGACCCATCTCATGTAATCCAAGTAGATGATGTACAGGTGAGAGATAACCTAACAGTAGAAACATTGCCTATGAGGATAGAAGATCGGGAAGTGAAACAGTTAAGAGGTAAAGAGATATCATTAGTGAAGGTTGCTTGGGGAGGTCCAGCAGATGGAAATGTTACTTGGGAACTGGAGAGCCAGATGAAAGAGGCTTATCCGGAACTGTTCGTCTAAGGTATGTTTTCGAGGACGAAAACTCTTTTAGTGGGGGAGAGTTGTAACACCCCAGTTTTAATTATTCGATTTATTTAATTGGGAATTTATTTTATTAGAATTAATAAAATAAAAAGAATTATTTATTTTGGAATATTTGAAGAAAATAAAAGAAATAAGAAAATATTGGGTTTTTAAGTTATTGGGCTTGGATGTCGTTAGTAAAGAGTGGGGGTGCAAAAGAAATAAGGATATATTTTGGAACTCAAGTTATTTCTCATTATTCACGATAACACAGAATTTGGGAAATTTGGGAAGCTGAGCTCTGAAGGTGCGAAGAATGAAGAACATCGCTCAGAGAACTCAAGCTGCAATTTGATAAGGTAAGGGGGGCTACTACTCAATTTATATTTGCTTATGGGTTTAGGTACGATTGATTTTGGATAATCGTAGGGAGAAACCCCAATTTTTAGATGTTCTTAGGGATCACTAACCTTAGGGTTGAACCTTGTTAGAAAAGGTTTAGGTTCCCAAATTTTATGAATCAATTAGGGATTTTAGGTTTCTATGGTGGATTTGGAGTATATTTGTATGACTGAGAGTTTCCCTTAGGTAATTCTAGGGATAACCTTGATGTTGTTGGAATTTCCCTAAAGGACGGGTAAAATGTAACTTAAGGTCAATTTTATAAAATTTGTTGTTGATGAAAGAATGGTTGATAAAATATGACGTTTTAAAAATGAAAATTCTGAGTTTTGATTAATTTTGGAAAATGAGACCTTAAGTGAATTGATGTTGTTCTTAAGATTGGAAATTGACTAACTTAGAAGGGAATTGTGTTTCCAATTGATGTGTTGCTTTGAGTTATGCAAAATTGATGTTGTTATGTACCGCAATGCACGTTTTGGCTGGTATTTTCGCGTTTGGTCGCTGTTCTGAGCATGCTGCAGGTACAGGAAAATTCTGCACGCGCTCATCAACACGGGCCGTGTTGCACAACACGGGCACCCGTGTTGATCTTCTGTATTGACAAAAACAATGTGTTTCTGGACACATTTCAACACGGGCCGTGTTGCACAACACGGGCACCCGTGTTGATCTTCTGTATGGGCAACACAGGTCGTGTTGCTGCACACGGGCACCCGTGTTGAACCTCCTGTGTTGGCTTCTGAATTTTGTTTTCTGTGCATGCTGTTATGTGCGGAATTGATCCTGTTTTGATGTGCAGTGTTTTATATATTTTGAATATGCTGCTTATTGATTTCCTAGTGTTGTGGATGCTTGTATCGAATAACGTTTGTATGTTATGATGCCAACACTATGTAGATTTTATTGTCATGCTTTGAGATGATGTTATCAAGCATGAATCATGATATAACTTGATATGATTGGTTGATGTTTAATAGTATGCTGAGCGATTACATGCTATCCATATCCTGTTATGATTGATGTTGTTGATGTTGCATGATATGTTTTATTGATGTTAATTGTATGCTGAGTGTTACATACTTTACATATCATGTTGCATTTGTTAATTCCCATTGTGTGGAATTAACATGGTGGCCAATATACGTGTCCGCGATTTAATGGAACGTTGAGGTGGTAGCCGTGTCCGCGATATAATGGAACGGTGAGTTATCCGTGACCCGAGATTTAATGGGGCGGTAGAATGGTACCACATGCATGGGTGTGTTGCATTATATTGAATATAACATGAATGGATGATTTTCCAATGTTGTATTTAATTGATTGTATGCATGTATTGTTGCTGAATTGTTAATGACGTTTGATGTTAATTATAAGTATGAAAAGTAATATATTATGAATATATGAATTGTAAAGGTCTTCGTAAACTATGAAACATGCTAACTGTCTGGGTGATGCTTATGGTTGTCTGAATTGATTGTTATGAACGTATAATCAAATGTATAGTCGAGATGCTCACCCTTACTGTTGAATATTTCAGATTGAGAAGCTTCGTTCAGGTGCTTGGCGAAGGCTTGTTGTTTCTAGTTTATTTCCGTTTAAGTATTGTCCGGGTCATGCTCTGATAGTTGTAACTCCGGGAACGTTTGTTTGTCGAGCTGCTTTAGTCAGACTCGTTTATTCCTTATGTTTGTTATAATATGATGTTGATATATTCCAGGTGTTAATCCCTGATGATTTTGAAAATATTATAACATTGGTTTTGTTAATTAAATTATTCCGCTGTGTAAACATGTATGAGTTGCTTCTATGTTATGCATGACAGGAACTTGTTTTTGTAAAAAGAGAATTGTGACATCCTCGTTAATACATGTACTCTGAAAGTATGATTTTATTTAATTGCCAAATTTTATGCGGGGTTTTAGAGGGTGTTACATACTCCTCTCCTAGCAAGGTGGTTTATTTCTCACCTCCTACAATCAGTTTTGAAGAATGAGCATGGTTTAAGGTGGTCACAACGGTTGATGACCCTCACACATTCTGATGTACATTGGTGTTCTCGGTCCAGAGAAAATGTCATCATCATTGATCTTTGTGGTGAATTCCCTAATGTCGCATTACTTGGCATTAGGGGAGGCATTACCTACAATCCCTGTCTAGCTTTGAGGCAATTTGGATATGCCCGGAGGGATGGCCCTCATGACATGCTGATTCCTAACCTAGTTGTTGACTTCGACAACAATGCGCAAGGACTTTGACAAAGGTTCATCAGAGCTTGGAGGATGCCTAACAAGGTGGATAGTAAGACACTGGGGCACAAAAATTTCATCCCCCTTGAGCCTTACCTCAAGTGGGTACGAACCCGCTCCCAGAATCTTATGATGCCATATCCTCACATTGTCCCCTTGATCAAAGATCCTATTAAGGAAGGAGAGGTTCCATACACCATCCTACATCCTGACATGCCAACATCATGGGAGGAAATGCAAAAGAGTTGGATCTAACTCAAAGAAGAACGGGATACTTTCGAAGCCAGCTTCTATGCCAGTGAGAAGAAGGTTTTAGAGCTCACCCGCCGACTTCACGAGGAGGAAACTCTCAACACTTACATCGCACCAAAGAGGATGCGCAATGTCTTTTTATATTAAGAATTTTGTAATATTTTGCCCGTGGGGCACTTATGTACTAACAATTTCTTTTAATATGACGTGCGTTCCTTTTTGTTTGCAACAAATTTGAATTTTTGAACCCTTGAATGCATTACATGAATAGCATACCATTCATCATATGCATAAACAGGTCTTCAAGCCAGGTTTCCTTATCTTTCTGCTGTTTATTTCAGCAAGATGGATTTGGAGCAAACAGTAAAAGATCTACAGGCACAAAATTCACAATTTCAGCAACTCCTCATGACCTTGGCAAAGGGTCAAGAGGATCTCAAAGTTCTGCTAGAGAAGAATAAAGAAAAGAAAAGGAAAAAGAGACCGGGGGTAGCCACTTTCGGAAGAAGGTTTGAGGGAGATGCTAGAAGGACTCTTGAGTTCCCTTCAACGTCTGACGAAGGGATTAGCAAGGGGAAAGGAGTTATTGTACCTTCTGAGTCTGAGGTAGAAGAGGAGGAAGAGGATGAAGACGAAGACTATTCAGAACAACAGTATCCACCAGCGGATGATAAGTATAAGAACCTTGAAGACAGATTGGCAGCTATGGAGTTGCAGAGGGTGCCCGGATTGGATTTTGAGGAACTGGGGTTGGTAGCTGGGATTGTTATCCCTCCCAAGTTCAAGGTGCCAACATTTTCCAAGTACAACGGTCTGTCTTGCCCTAAGATGCACTTGAGGTCGTATGTTATAAAGATCCAACCTCATTCATCCAACAAAGACCTCTGGGTACACTTTTTCCAAGACAGCTTGTCTGGCACTCAGTTAGATTGGTTTTATCAGCTCGAGAGATCAGAGGTCCACAATTGGGAAGACTTGGCAACTGCTTTCTATCGTCAGTATCAGTACAATGCTGATTTGGCGTCCACTCGTACTCAGTTGCAAAGTATGGGGATGGCTTCAAATGAAGGGTTTAAGGAGTACGCCCAGAAGTGGCGTGATCTGGCTGGAAGGGTGCAGTCGCCGCTATGAGATAGGGAATTAGTTGACATGTTTTTGGGGACCCTGTCTGGCCCCTTCTTCAACCATCTAATCGAGAGCTCTTATGCGGGGTTTACTGAACTGATTTTGACCGGCGAAAGGGTGGAGGCCGGTATTAAAAGTGGAAAGATTCAAAAGGATGCCTCCGCATCCACAGCAGTTAAAAAACCTTTTCCAGCCAAGAAAGAAGCATTTGATGTGTACTCTCAGAAGGGATTGGGAAGAACTGAGCACCGGCCAACTGTAGGGGCCGTGATGATTCAAAATTCGTCAAATGATCAACCTCGTAACAATCAGTCGAGACCTAATCAACAACGGGTAGAACGGCCACAATGGTAGTTCACCCGCATCAACATGACACCCGCACAAGTTCTTCCCCATTTGCTGAAGCTGAATCTGACTAGTTTGAAAGAGGCGCCAAAAAACCCTAACACTTCCTCTCCATACTATCACTCCAACGCCAAGTGTGCTTACCATTCCGACAGTGCTGGGCACGATACCAATAATTGTTGGGCACTTAAAAACAAAATTCAGGACTTAATTGATGCCAAAGAAGTTGAATTTGATGCTCCTGAGAAGCCCAATGTTATAACTCCTCTGATGCCCAAGCACGGCCACAATGTGCATGCTATTTTGGAAAACCTCCATGTTACTGATGTTGCCAATCTGTTGACTCCTTTGATTGTGATTAAAGAAAATTTGTTGAGAGTCGGGATCTTTCCTGGTTGTGGTAAGGACTATTATTTTTGTTTGAACATTCAAGGTGATTATCCAATGTTGAAGTCGGGTGTCCAACGCCTGATGGATACGCAAGAGATACTTTTCCAGAAAACCCCTGTTAACACTTTCAATCCGATTACTCCTGATACTTGTGATACTTCAACCAACGATATTGCTATCATAACCATTTCCGACAATCCTCCCAAGGCTTGCAAAAGGCCTGTCAGGATTACACCCAACTCTGAATGTGTACCTTTAAAGATCACCATGCCGGGACCTGTCCCGTACCAATCAAGCAAAATGATACCGTGGAACTATAGGGGAGAAATCTTCTACCACGACATCAAACAAATCGAAACAGTCCAAGAGATTTCTGAAGAAGACCCTGATATAGGGAACATCGCGGGTACAAGCAAGATAACCCGCAGTGGCCGGATCTTTTCTCCGGAGATTGCTCCCCCCCGAGCAGTTTTCGGACCCTTAAAAGCTTATGCACCTGTTGGACCCTTTGTGCAAGGCCCAATGATTGAAGAAGTGGTTACTCCTGAAGAAAGACCATCCACTGATAATACCAACAAGGGTAAGGGGATATTGGAAATGCCTGTCAGGACGAAGGCTCATGCTGTGGTTATCCCCGAAACCACTCAGAAGGAAATGGATGAAATCCTTAAAATAATCAGAAAAAGTGACTACGGCGTTGTAGAACAACTGGGGCAGACCCCTTCTAAAATTTCAATGTTAGCCCTCCTGCTCTGTTCAGAGGCCCATGCTAAGGCCCTGATTAAATTCTTGAAGACGGCGCATGTACCCCAAGAGACCTCGGCTGACCAATTTCAGGATTGTGTGGCCAGTCTTACTGCTAACAATGGCCTGGGCTTTTTCGACGCTGACTTAACTCCCAAAGGAAGGAAGCACAATGATGTGTTACATGTTTCAGTTGAATGTCGAGGAACCACTCTCGCCCATGTCTTGGTTGATACTGGTTCTTCCCTGAATATGCTGCCAAAGAAGGCCTTAGACCGTTTGGATTGCGAAGGTTTGACCCTCAAACCTAGTAACATCGTCGTTAGGGCTTTCGATGGTTCCAAAAGAATGGTTCATGGAGAGGTTGATATTCCTATCAAGGTAGGCACCGAAGTGTTCAACTCCACCTTCTACGTAATGGACATCCGTCCGTCATACTCATGTTTGCTAGGAAGATCGTGGATCCATTATGCCGGGGCAGTTACATCCTCTTTTCACCAGATGCTGAAATATCCTGTTAAGGGTAAAATCATAATTGTGCACGGCGAGGAAGAGTACATGATCAGTCATGTCAATTCCTTTCGATATGTGGAGTTAGATGGCGAGTTCATCGAAACGCCTTTTCAACATTTTGAGGAAGTTTCTCCCGAGGTAGCAGTTGCGAAGACAGTGGTTGAGGTACCTATCATTCCCAAGCATGTGGCTAGGATGGCATCTCTCAAAGATGCAGAGACTGTGATTAAGGAGGGGAAGAGCATAGTATGGGGACAATTGCCTGACTTTCCCCATAAGACGGACAAGTGTGGTTTAGGGTTTACTGTTGCAGGACAAAAGGCTATGCGTCGCTCTAAGGTCGGAGGACCACCCGTCAAGATCTCACACCACGGAATCAATGCTGTAGAAGATGAAGATGAGGAGAGCCATTTTGAAGATTGGATCTTTCCGACTGTCGAAGGGGGTTTGAGTAATTGGGAAGCAAAGAGTTTTGTTCCTATCACCTTTATCAACCAGTAATTTTATTTTGAATAATTTCCCATTTTTATGGTCTGTAATAACTAAAATAATTTGTACACTATTTTCACCTCATGCCTTGCTCGGGGCATGTAGGTCCATTTGTAAGGGCTTGATTTTCTTCATAATCATATGCCATGTTTTAATGAATCATTGGACGTTTTTTCATCTATAAATTGCTGTGTTTATTTTCTTTCCTTTTGCATTTTTGTTTGTTTAAGGATGGCTATCCCTTACACACACCCACACTCACAAATGCAGGTACCCATCCACTCCGGATTCCATGGGTGACTATTCTGCTTTAGCCTTCGATAACTCTAAAGATTTGGTCAATCATGCTGAGTACGAAGTTGACGAAGATTTTGAAGTGCCAGGAGAGTTAGCCAGACTTCTACAACAAGAAGAGAGGGCCGTTCTGCCTCATGAAGAGCTGTTAGAAACCATCAACTTAGGGACAGAGGAAGACAGGAAGGAAGTAAAAGTGGGTGCCAACCTGGAGCCAAGTGTTAAAGAGCGCTTAGTGCAATTGTTGAACGAATATGTTGAAATCTTCGCTTGGTCTTATGAAGACATGCCAGGGCTAGACACTAATATCGTGGTTCACCGTCTCCCCACAAGAGAAGACTGTCCACCGATCAAACAAAAGGTCCGCCAGATGAGGCCTGACATGTCTGAGAAAATCAAGGCCGAAGTAATGAAGCAATTCAACGCTGGCTTTCTGGCTGTTACCTCCTATCCACAATGAGTTGCTAACATTGTGCCCGTACCTAAGAAGGATGACAAAGTCAGAATGTGTATAGACTATCGGGATTTGAACAGGGCTAGCCCTAAAGATGATTTTCCGCTGCCACATATCGACATCTTGGTTGACAACACAGCTCAGCACAAGGTGTTTTCTTTCATGGACGGATTCTCGGGATATAACCAAATCAAAATGGCCCCCGAGGACATGGAGAAAACAACCTTTGTTACACAATGGGGTACCTTCTGCTACAAAGTGATGTCGTTCATACTGAAGAACGCAGGGGCAACCTATCAACGTGCCATGGTAGCTTTGTTTCATGATATGATACATCATGAAATCGAAGTTTACGTAGACGACATGATAGCTCGATCACAGACAGAAGAAGAACACCTTAATCATTTGCAAAAGTTGTTTGCCAGGTTGAAAGAGTATAAACTCAGACTGAATCTAAGCAAGTGCACTTTTGGAGTTAGATCTGGTAAACTCCTGGGATTTATTGTCAGCAACAAGGGCATTGAGGTTGACCCAGTTAAAGTAAAAGCTATACAAGAAATGCCTGCCCCCCGCACTGAAAAGGAGGTTAGAGGATTCTTGGGACGCTTGAACTATATCGCCAGGTTCATCTCTCACCTGACGTCTACCTGTGAGCCAGTTTTCAAACTGTTGAAGAAAGATCAGGTAGTTGAATGGAACGATGATGGTCAAGTTGCTTTTGATAAGATCAAGGAGTACTTACTAGAACCTCCTATTCCAATGCCACCCGTAGAAGGAAGACCGTTGATCATGTATCTGACTGTTTTGGATAACTCAATGGGGTGCGTACTGGGCCAACATGACGAGTCTGGCCGAAAAGAGCATGCCATTTATTACCTTAGCAAAAAGTTTACCGACTGTGAGACTCGCTACTCATTGCTCGAGAAAACTTGTTGCGCTTTGGTATGGTCTGCTCGCCGACTAAGGCAGTATATGTTGACTCATACCACTTTGTTGATTTCCAAGATGGATCCGATCAAGTATATCTTCGAGAAGCCTGCTTTATCTGGAAGAATTGCTAGATGGAAAATGATCCTGACAGAATATGACATCCAGTATACTACCCAAAAAGCTATCAAGGGGAGTGTACTAGCTGACCATCTAGCTCACCAAGCTGTCGAAGATTACCAATCTATGAGATTCGACTTCCCTGACGAGGACATCATGACATTGGACAACATTGAAGGTAGCGGACTGTATGACGGACCTGAACAAGGATCCCGATGGACCCTATACTTTGATGGCGCTTAAAATGCACTTGGCAACAGTGTCGGGGCGGTACTCATTTCTCCAGAGGGTTGCCATACACCCTTCACTGCCCGACTTTGTTTCAGCTGTACCAACAACATGGCCGAATACGAAGCTTGCATCTTTGGTCTCAAGGATGCTATAGACCTGGGGATCAAATCTTTGGTCGTATTTGGGGACTCGGCTTTGGTTATCAGTCAAGTCAAAGGAGAGTGGGACACCAAACATCCTAATCTTATCCCATACAAAGAACATGTCCTGACATTGTTGCCTCATTTCGAGCAGATTACTTTCGAGCACTTCCCGCGAGAAGAAAATCAGCTAGCAGATGCTCTGCCTACAATGTCTTCCATGTTTAAACTCAACTGGGATAACGAGGCTCCCCAAATTATCATCGAGCGAATGGACGAACCTGCACATTGTCATGAGACTAATACCGAAGAAGTAGTGGAACAACCCTGGTTTCATGAAATCAAAAGGTATCTCCAGACTAGAGAATACCCTGAAGGAGATTCCGTCAATGATAAAAAGTTCTTAAGGAGATTTGCTTCCAAGTTCTTCCTAAGCAATGGCATCCTTTATAAGCGCAGCCATGATTGTGTTCTACTTCGTTGTATGGACAAAGCTGAAGCAGAGTTGATCATGACTGAGATACACAGTGGCACATTTGGCACCTATTTGAGCGGACATACGATGGCTAAGAAGATTCTAAGGGCAGGCTACTACTGGTCTACCATGGAAGCTGATTGTCACCAACATTCCCGTACTTGCCACAAATTCCAAGTCTACGCCGACAAGGTACATATTCCTCATGTTCCTCTCAACATTCTGACAGCTCCTTGGCCATTCGCAATGTGGGGCATTGACATGATTGGAGAGATCAAGCCCACGGCGTCCAATGGACATCGCTTCATCTTGGTCGCTATTGATTATTTTACCAAGCGGGTCGAAGCAGCTTCCTTTGCCTCTGTTACAAAGAATGTGGTTGCCCGCTTCATCAAACAGAACCTCATATGCCGGTATGGTCCCCGACAGGATCATCACAGACAACGGTACAAATCTGAACAATACTATGATCACCGATCTATGCGAACAGTTCAAGATTTATCATCACAATTCATCTCCCTATCGGCCGAAGATGAACGGTGTTGTTGAAGCCGCGAACAAAAATATCAAGAAGATCATTCAAAAAATGACAGTTACCTACAAATACTGGCATGAGATGTTACCGTTTTCTCTGCATGGATATCGTACCACGACACGTACTTCAACAGGGGCAACGCCATTTTCTTTGGTGTATGGCATGGAGGCTGTCCTACCCATGGAAGTTCAGATTCCTTCCTTAAGGATTATGAAGGATGCTGGTTTAAGTGAAGACGATTGGATTCAGACCCGGCTTGATCAACTCAATTTGATCAACGAGAAGCGACTTACTGCTGTTTTCCATGGTCAGACGTATCAAAAACGAATGATCAAGGCTTTCAACAAGAAAGTCAGGCGTCAGATATATTAAGTCGGAGATCTTGTAATCAAGCGGATCATCTTACCGCAAAGTGATCCCAGGGGAAAATGGACTCCTACTTACGAAGGACCATTTGTGATCAAGAGCATCTTTTCTGGTGGGGCAATGATTTTGACCACCATGGACGGCGACGATTTGCCACACCCTGCGAATGCAGACATAGTCAAAAGATACTACGCATGAAACAACCCGACAAGTTGAAAACCCGAAAGGGCGACTTGGGAAAAAATGGGCATCCCGGTGAACCGAAAACCCGAAAGGGCGGTTCAGGCAAAAATTAGGGATAAAACAAAAAAATCTGTACACCCGGCAAGTTGAAAACCCGAAAGGGCGACTTGGGCAAAAAAGGGTTTCCCGGTGGATCGAAAACCCGAAAGGGCGATTCAGGCAAAAGTTAGGGAATTAAAGCGTATGACTGTGTCTCGTCGGATCACTTTAAAGAATAATCTCTTCATCAATAAGCTCCGAGCTTCTGATCAACCTAGTCATCGGCGGACGAAGCAGTGAATGGACAAGATATTCAGAGTCGTGAAGGCTATAGCAGAATGGGAATCCCATGGAATTGTTACACATAGCCATCTTTCTTTTGTATAAAATTTTCCAATTTTTACGACAACATTATCTTACTAGGGTGTCGGTCTCCTTTGTACAAAGATACTTACAAAAGTTAATACAAATACACTTCAAAGTGCAGAAATTTGCTTGCCTTTCTTTTCTTTTTTACACTTATGTTATATTTGAAAACGTCCAATGTTTTGTTAAATAGGCATATGCATTTGAACATAATCACTGCTTACAAATAAAACGAAATTGAAAAAAGATAGTTACTAATAGGTTGAAGGTGCAGGAAGATATCTTTATGCTATTTCAGAAGAAATCCCCTACGATACATCATTCGGATCCTCAACAAAGCTAAATTTGGAATATATTTCCCCAGCGGGGTTAAGCTTCAAGATCCTCGACAGAGACGTTGCTTTCTAAAGCTTGATTCCCCAGCTAAGCTGAATTTCAAAATTCTCATCGGAGTCAAGTTTCAAGATCCCCAGTGGAGTCCAAGAACCCTGAAAATCCTATCCTCGGCGGAGCCAGAATAGTGAGCATTTCCCCACAGATTTATTTCCCAGCAGATTGAAGATTCTCAGTCTCATTTCTCCAGCAGAGGTCTCCCAGGTTTTAACTCCCCAGTAGATATTTTTCAGAGTTTCCCTTATTCCCCAAGTAGTCAGCAAGGGTTTTCTCATCTTCAAATCCTCAGCATCGGTCAAGGATTTATTTTCCCCGGCAGCGGTCAAAGATTTCGTTATTCCCAGCTATCCGGATTTTATCTTCCTCAACAAAGACGACTACTCAGCTTACATGCATAACCATTGCACTCATATATCATAAACATTAATGAAATACAGTTCATTGCGTCATACATATCATGCAACATAACTTTGTGTTTTAGCTAACATTTTGCCCTTTTCAGGATAAGATTAAAAGGCTATCGTTAACAATTATTCAGATACAGTATGGATACACCCCAGATACGGCGGTCATTCTATTACTCATTCGGAATTTCAAGTCAAATACAGTACAGATACACCCCAGACACGGCGGTCATTCTACTACTCATTCAGACTTCAGCAATCCGATACAGACTAGATACGCTCCAGACACGGCGACCATTCTATCTCTCATTCAGATTCAATTATCAACTTCAAGTTCAGACATGCTCCAGACACGGATGCCATTCTGACCCTTACACCAACAGTTTGATTCCCTCAGTACAGTCGCCACGTAAGTCATTCTGTCATTCATCCAGATCCCAGTAACAGTACAGATACACTCCAGACACGGAAGTCATTCTACTACTCATACAGATCTCAACTTCAGATACAGTCCAGATACGCTCCAGATGCGGTTGCCATTCTGTCACTTATTCAGAGTTTATCCCCAGCACACAGTTGCTACATACAGATATTTCTCTGTTACCCGGATACAATACAAATACACTCCAGACACGACAGTCATTCTGATATTCATTCAATATTCGAACACAGTTACAGCTCAGATACGCCCCAGACGCGGACGCCATTCTTTTGCTCATACAAACTCAGTCTCCAGATACAGTTCAAGTGCATTCCAGACACGGACACCATTTTGATACTCATTATTTTGGCCTACAACATTGCAATTCAGCAAAGGTTCTTGGATGGCATCTTTAAGCCCATCTCCAGCAAGATTCTGCCATCTCCAAATGGCATCTTTAAGCCCATTCCTGCACCTATGTTTTGACGAGTGCAAATTTACAGGCACTCTAGTGTCCAATCCTCTTTTACCTTCGAGTCGCGAAAGGCAAACTTGCCAATCTAACTCTTCAGGTTCAAGAAGATTGAACAGGGGCAACTTTTGTACCCCAAAATTTTCCCTCCCTTTTCATCAACACTTTCTCATTATAAGACTCTTGGAATTCAGGATCAAGCTAGAGTTTGCTCTGCTCAAGACCCCTCCTTGCACTGTTGATCCAAACTATGGTTTGAGTTTGCACAGGGATATTTTAACCTACAATACCCAAATTGACTTTCATGCCTCATGTTGGGTTCACAAGTTTGCCCATACCAAGTTTCAAGCCTTGATTCAAATTTTTGCCCAGTCAATTGGACAGTTGACCTAGAAATCAGCTGTATTGGGGAAAAAGTCAACTGTGACCAATTGACAGTCAAACCTCATGAAATTTGACCCACATCAACATTATGAACTCATATGAACCATTTGATCAAGTTTGGATCATAATTCCACAAGAAATTTGATCAGATCACCAAAAGGGCAAAATGGTCATTTTTAGGGTTTTGACTCCACAAGGGCAATTTTTGACTGTTTGACCTAACCAATGGCAAACCAAGCTCACATATGGACTCAAGGACTCAATGAAATTGTCTGGACCCATTCAACAAGTTCAAAAGATCTCAAATGCATAGGATTGACAAATGAATTTTTCAATCAACTGATCAAAATTTGACTGAATACTGAAAAGTCAAACTTTGACTTTTTTGGTCAAAATCAAGTGCCAAGGGTCATTTTTCATCAATACATGTCAAATTATGAAACTTGTTCATCAAGAAACCCAAAAATGCAAATTAGGGTTTGGAATGAAAAAATTTCATAACTTAGAATTTTTCTAAGTTATGAAATTTTCTTAGTTTTTCCAAACTTTGTCCCATTTTTTCACCAAGATGCAAATGGATTTAAACAAAACTTTCAACATGAAAGTTGTATTCCATCACAAAGTATACAACTTTGATTCACAAAGTTTTCTCAAAGGAAGCTTGTATCTCAAGTTATGATTTTTGGAACAAGGGTACCTAAAACTTTTAACTTAGAGAAAATTTGCCATAATCTAGGCAGGATTTTGACCCATCTTCTTGGCCATTTTTCACATAGTTCCACTTGGAGTTTCAAGTTGCATTACAAAGATGGATTGTAGTACATGTTACAAGATTTCCAAATTATCCAAGAACTACTCAAACACCCTTGTGGTTAGAGAGAATCGAATGCTTGAAGTTGGCAAAAACTCACTTTTGTCCATGGCCAATACATGTTCATAACAACTTGCAATTCTGATCTAGCTAGCTTGGTTCAACATTACAGGTATCAAAACCAATTTGCACTCCATAATTTAATGCCAATCCATCAGTATAAGCCTTTGTTTTGTTCACTTGGACATTATACACAAGATTAAGCCTTAAGTAGAAAAAGGCAAATTGCCATTTTTGCCTAATTTCACTTTATGTCAAAACCAAATCCTTGAAGCATGGGGGCCAGATCTTTGAGGTAAGATCAAGTCCACTAATTCCAGTAACCAAGAACAAAAGTTGCAGCATGATAGGAGGGTTGGTACAGGGCTATAACATCATTTCCTTTCTCTTGCTTCAAGTAGAAGAAAAGTGGCAAAACATAGGCAAGCTCTCAGATCTGTTACCAGAAGCTTAGAAGAACTTTGTGAACAAGTTCCATACATCCCAACAAGCCTAAAGCATGAGCCTTTCATCACTCAAACCTCCTCATATTCAGATTCACTGTTTTTCTGCAAAACAGAGCAGTTTCTGCATCTTGCAAGCCACAACCAATTTCCATCGTGCGTTTTATCTCAAGATAGTTCCAACACTTTCCAATCAACTCACCTGAATTATCCCAAGCCCCCATTGCAAACTGTAACACCTCTAACACACTTTGCCATTTTCATTTCAAAGCTCTGCAGGTTGAGTTCTACAGCATGATTCAAGTTATTTCAAAGCAGGTCAAGCATTGGAGAAGCTTCCTTGGACCTCAGGCAAGCTCAACAGAAGCTCAAACACCATTGAAGGTTGCTACATTGTCCAGCTCGAAGTCAACTGAAACAGGTATTTCATGGACTTCTATCTCTCTATTTAGGAATGTTTAGGCTTAGGTTTGTGAATGAAATATGTTGTACTCATAGCCCTGAAGCCATACATATGCTTAGTTTTCATTTACATTAATCGTGCTGAGAGAATTTCACTCATGAACTTTCTGAAAAAACTAGGTTAAAAATTAGGGCCAGAGAAATTCTCTCTGGTCTTTGAGAGTTAATCCAAGTTTTTTATATGGTTGAATTCATTGTTTAATTCTCTATAATGTTCATGTTATGAGTTTTGTCAAAAAATCAAAGAATCAGGAGTTGGCCATTGATACACAGAAGCGCGCGTTTTTGAACAAGAGGAAGAAGAAGAAGTCTGGTGGGTTGGGCCTGTTGTGTTTTCACTTTTAACACCCCTATGTTCTGTTTACACCCCCCTAGCCCATTTATTTAATATTTATCATTTTATACATTTTTATTTTTTATTCTGACTTTATTATTTTTTGTATAAATACAAAAAATGCCAAAAATAATTTTCCATTTTTTTTCATATTTTATTTGATATTTATTTTATTTTACTAAGTATATATATGTAAATAAACTATTTTCTTTTTTTAATAAAACTCAAAAATAATACAAAAAATATACTTATTTTTATTTACATTTGAAAACATTTTCTTGAAAATATCCATTTTTGTAAATAATTAATTTTTATCTTTGTACATTTAATATGTTTAATAAATATATATATATGCTTATATACTTGTTATTAAATAATTAGGTTTAAAAAAAATACAAAAATATCACATTTTCATTCTTATTAATATTTTACACTAAAAAAACATTTTTTTACAATATACTTTTATTTTGTTAATATATTTGTATAAAATTAATAAATAATATTATTTATTAAGAATTAGGGTTTCTTGCCCTAAATAGGAAAAATAATTAAAATTGATCTTCTTTATTTTACTTTTCACATTGAAAAATTACTTTTTACATACTAAAAATATTTTGGCATAATACATTTTATTTACATTTATTTATTGTATTTATTTCAATTATTGTACATTTAAATATTGTATCTTGTACATTCGATGTGGTTGTAATAACTTAGAATTTATTTTCTTGTCAAATACTCCCAATTCAAATTTGTACCCCCTCCCTATATCTTGTTGTAATAGTGTAGCATTTAAATTCCCGTACATTTAAAAGCTTTCAATTATGTCATGCTTAGACCTAGGGTTTGTATGCAAATAAAATCAACAATTAGTTTGACTTAATCCAAGATAACATGCATGAAAAACAAACACAATACACACTTGCACCCCTAGGGTTTCATCCACTTGTTGCCTTCAAAAATGGGCCATGGTTGCATGTTGAGTACTTTGTCAAAACAAAAACAAACAAAAAGATCATAGTCCCTCGATGATGCTATCTGAGTTGCCTAAACAAAATGATCAAGTCCCTCAAGAAAATTGCCAAAGATACTTGACACAATTGCTACCATGGTCTATACGATGACCCGCGCCTGTCCCGTTTAACATTCTAACACAAGGTTGTTCACTAAATACAATGGTGAAGCAACACTGTTAAAAGGGTTAAGAACATAAGAAAGATCTTTGAGTAAAATAGGGTAGATAGCTCTTAGTTACTTGATCAAGCTTGCAAAAACATCCTTGCTACTTTTCAAAACACACTCCACAACACAATTTCAAAACCCTACTTTCAAACATTGAAAACATTTCAAAAGACAAAAACACCTTTGTATACATTCAAACAAGAATCATTACAAAGGTTGCCATAACGATGGCCTCTTTTCAAAACATTTTCCAAAATCACACACAAAGCACCATTTCAAACAATTGAAAAGCACCATTTCAAACAATAGAAATGTAAAGCAAGTGATCTAAGCAAGTAACTAAGAGCCCATGGATAACCATGGATAGAAAGGGTGCTAATACCTTCTCTTTCTATAATCTACTCCCCGAACCCAAGAAAACATCTCAAAGGTCTTTCTTGTGCTTTTTGACCCTTCCTTAGGATAAAATAAAAAGTCGGTGGCGACTCTTGCTAAACCGAAACATTTGGAAACACAAACACAAAACCTCAAGTCAGTTCTCCCACCGTATCACATAGACCCCTTAGAACCCGGTTACTATTAACTAGGACAGGTTGAGCCAACTAAACTTCAAAAGGGTACTTACCTACAAACTCCATACAAGCCTAAAACATAAGGACTTGTCTGCTTTGTGTGAATATGATTATTTGTATATAAACTTGCTCACCTCGCATATTTGTACATAACATCATAAACATCATACCATAGCATTTTTTAATAACATTGAACCATAGAATTTCAAGGATCTCGAGAGTCTTTGATGCAGGGTCACGTTGAACCAGACGTCTAGCAAGGGGCAGGGGGATTTATTTCCCTCTAATCAAACACCGTCAAAATCAAGTACAACAAACCGGAGTCAATGGCTATCACCCACTTGATATGGTGAGCTTAATTCTCGTGGAAAGACATCCACCGATACAAAGTTCTCCAATAAAAACTGTAAGTGCCTACTAACGCTGCCAAATCCTTGAAAACATGCATCTACATATCATGCATCATATCATGACAGATTTCTCCCATTCAAGTCTCCTTATCCTCCTGCTTTTTATTTCAGTAAGATGGATATGGAACAAACGGTGAAAGATCTCCAAGCTCAAAACGCTCAATTCCAACAAATGTTCCTGGCTATGGCTAAGGGGCAAGAGGACCTGAAAACTCTTCTCAAAGACAAGAAGAAAAAGTCCAAGAAGTCAATAGGCGTCCTAAACTTGAGAAGAAAACCTAGAGCCCTAGATCTTTCAACTCCATCCAACATAGGGGATAGTCATGAAGAAGACAACAGTCTAGAGATTGATGAAGCCGAAGCTGACTACTCCAAGGAACAATATCCTCCCACTATTAACAAGTACAAACAGCTGGAGGATCGCCTCAGTGTTATAGAGATTCAACAGATACCCGGTTTGGATTTAGGAGACATGGGTTTGGTTTCTAGAGTGGTCATTCCGCCAAAGTTCAAAGTCCCTATCTTTGCCTTATACGATGGAGTCTCTTGCCCTAAGATGCACTTAAAGTCTTATGTCCGCAAGATTCAACCATACATAACTGATCTAAAGCTTTGGATTCATTTCTTCCAAGAAAGCCTAGTAGGGACCCAACTCGAATGGTTCTATCAATTGGAGAGTTCTCGCATCCACACCTGGGAGGATTTGGCTGCTGCTTTCTATAAGCAGTATCAGTATAATGCTGATCTTGCACCAACTCGTATGCAATTTCAGAACATGACCATGGGTTCCAACGAGAGCTTCAAAGGGTATGCCCAAAAATGGAGAGACCTGGCTGGTAGGGTGCAACCCCCTTTAACTGACAGAGAGCTGATTGACATCTTTATGGGAATTTTGATAGGACCTTTCCTCAAACACCTGATCGGAAGTTCCTCAGCCGGGTTCATCGAGCTAATACTGATCAGCGAAAGGGTCGAAGCTGGCATCAAAAGTGGAAAGATCTAAGGAGCTACACCTTCTGATGATCAGAAAAAGCCATATAATGGGAAAAAAGAGTCCAATGTTGTGTATGGTCAAAAGAGACGTCATGACCATCACGTAGGAGCAATCTTGATCTCTAATCCTATGCCTGCTCAACAAAGATAGGGGCATCAGCATAAGGAGGTCGTGCCTAAAAGACAATTCACTAAGATCAACATGTCACTGGCTCAAGCGCTACAACACATGTTGAAGGCAAAGCTGATTACATTAAAGGTTCCTCATCTAAACCCTAAGACTTCTTCTCCTAACTTCAACCCAGGTGCAAGGTGTGCATACCACTCTGATAGTCCAGGACATGACACAAACAACTGTTGGGCTCTGAAGAACAAGGTCCAAGACATGATTGATGCCAAGGAGATTGAGTTTGACCCTCCGGAGACTCCAAACATAATCATTGCTCCTATGACGGATCATTGAAAGCTTTTGTTCATTTGAATTTTCAAGTTGTAATTTCTTTTGTTATTCAAACAATTATCTATTAATGTCAAACTTTGTTTCATTAATGCATTGCATATGTTTGTCTTGATTTGATCCACTCATTTTCATTACATTTAAACTATGCTTTTTACTCTCTTTATGACATCCAACTCTTGCTAAAAGTTACAAGCCTTTAGAGGGAGGATGACGAAAACAATGCCATAATCTCATACGATATGCTTTTGAATAGACCTTGCTGACGATGTACATGCGTTTTTTTCAAATCCTAAACACTGGAGTTATAAGGAAGATAATCCCTAGTCAACCCCTTCGAGTCAAAGAAGTAGAAGTTTTTCTTTTTCATAAAATTAAAACCTTTAAACAAAACCTGGGGCAGGGTAGTCGCTCAGTTAATTCAAATGCGCGTTTAGCTACAAAATCTAATCTCGTAATACAACGAATGACATCAAGAAACATTCCTCTGGAATCAAAAGACGGCGATGGTTCCCTATCACATAGGCAATCATTATCTCTAAAAAAAAGCCCACTAAGTCAAAACCTACGAAGGAGACTTAAAGAAAATGGGGGCATCCCGCTGACTGTAATCTCAAAACAAGAACAGTCAAGCAAAAATTAGGGATAACAAATAAATCAAAAGAGGTTACTACAAATCCTCAACAACATGAAAAAAATGTTGCAAGAATGACTGCCTTCCGACAAACTTAACTTGTCTGAACTGTCACCAATATGTCATTCCAGACCCAATTGGAGTTCAAACGCACAATTAACTGAGCTTAGAACTGAAGAACATCACGAAGAACGGGTGGGTACAAATACACTTTGAGCATTTATCCTTTGTTTCTTAAACCGTGAACCAAGCCATGTTACAACCCTTCAAAAGTCCTAATTGAAGCATGGGTTAGTTCGAAAGCATATTGTTATAAAAGGTATCCTAACTCCTGTAAGGCTTTACTCAAAATCCAGAGTTGAATTACAAACTTCTTTACTTGCTAAAAACACATTTTTAAAAAAGACAAGCATAAACTTTGCATTACTTGAATATCATTGTTTGCATATGGCTATTTGTTTGACAGCGGAGAAATTCACACAATGAATATCCGATGAACGAAGTCTCTCTCAGTGAACAAAATCACTTCAAGTAGGATGACACTTCCATTGAAAAATCTCCTATAAACAAGGGGGCATAACATGTCACTATCCAGCACACCTGGGGCAGTCCAGTCAATATTCCAAGAAATCTCTCAAGAAGTGAGGAGTAACCAGGGGTAAGTCTCCATCTCCGTCACTTGGGGCATTGAACGTCAATCTCAGCAAAGGGTTACGCACAATCAAACATTTTCTGACTGTGCCACAAACACTTACTACTAGGGGCGTTGACAAATATCCCCAAAATCCTTCTCATAGGATGATTCCCCAATAAGAGTTTAATCTCTGAAAACCTTTCCCCAGCTGAGACAACCTCAAGAGTCCTCGAGGGCTTTCCCCAACGAAGTCGTCACCTCTCTAACAGACCGGCAACATGGTTTATTTCCCTAACAAACGACAGGATTCCCCAGCTTGAGGTGGCCTCTCCAACTACTACAAATTAAAGGACCACAACTCCCTTTCCCCAGTAGACTACTCTACAATCCCCAACAAGTTACTGTGAAACCTGGACCCGACCAGATATCAGTTCAACTTCGACCCAGTAGAGCAACGGATAATCGGGACTCTTGAACTTTTTCCCCAAGTAGGAATCGACACTCTCCACAGAGTTTTCAACTTTCCCCAGCGGAGTTCTCCTCAATAAAATAGGGATCCTCAGTGGAAACATTCTAAGCAAAGTTTGAAGACACACCTACTCTTCAACAGCGGTCCAGGATTTAACGACTCCCCGACATTTGTCAAGGATTTATTTTCCCAGACAAAAATACATTCATTAACATTTCACATTTCATACATCCTATTTACATGTATGATAAGTGCATACAACACAATCTCATTTATTTTTGAGAACATCATGACATCATGCATTTCATACATCATGACATTGCATACAGCTAACGTTTTACCTTTTTTAGGAAAAGGTCGATCAATAGATGACTACCATCAACCTTTCAAAGTTCCAGATTAATACCTATAGCAAGCCAGGAAAACTATCTGTGGACGACTAATTGTAGATTAATACCTGTAACAAGCCAGGAAAACTATCTACATGAAGAGATTGAAGATTAACACCTATAGCAAGCCAGGAAAACTATCTTTCTTTCTCAGGTCAGAGATTAATACCTGAAACCAGACAGGACAACTATCTTATCGACCAAACTTTTCAAGTTCCAGATTAATACCTGTAGCAAGCCAGGAAAACTATCTGTGGACGAATGATTGTAGATTAATACCTGTAACAAGCCAGGAAAACTATCTACATGAAGAGATTGAAGATTAACACCTGTAGCAAGCTAGGAAAACTATCTTTCTTTCTCAAGTAAGATATTAATACCTGAAACCAGACATGACAACTATCTCATCGACCAACCTTTTCAAGTTCCAGATTAATACTTGTAGCAAGCTAGAAAAACTATCTGTGGACGACTGATTGTAGATTAATACCTGTAACAAGCCAAGAAAATTATCTACATGAAGAGATTGAAGATTAACACCTGTAGCAAGTTAGGAAAACTATCTTTCTTTCTCAGGTCAGAGATTAATACCTGAAACCAGACAGGACAACTATCTCATCGACCAACCTTTTCAAGTTCCAGATTAATACATGTAGCAAGCCAGGAAAACTATTTGTGAACGACTAATTGTAGATTAATACATGTAACAAGCCAGGAAAACTATCTACATGAAGAGATTGAAGATTAACACCTGTAACAAGCCAGGAAAACTATCTTTCTTTCTCAGGTCAGAGATTAATACCTGAAACCAGACATGACAACTATCTCATCGACCAACCTTTTCAAGTTCCAGATTAATACCTGTAGCAAGCTAGGAAAACTATTTGTGGACGATTGATTGTAGATTAATACCTGTAACAAGCCAGGAAAACTATCTACATGAAGAGATTGAAGATTAACACCTGTAACAAGCCAGAAAAACTATCTTTCTTTCTCATGTCAGAGATTAATACCTGAAACCAGACAAGACAACTATCTCATCGACCAACCTTTTCAAGTTCCAGATTAATACCTATAGCAAGCCAGGAAAACTATCTGTGGACGACTGATTGTAGATTAATACCTGTAACAAGCCAGGAAAACCATCTACATGAAGAGATTGAAGATTAACACCTGTAACAAGCCAGGAAAACTATCTTTCTTTCTCAGGTCAGAGATTAATACCTGAAACCAGACAGGACAACTATCTCATCGACCAACCTTTTCAAGTTCCAGATTAATACCTGTAGCAAGCCAGGAAAACTATCTACATGAAGAGATTGAAGATTAACACCTGTAACGAGCCAGGAAACCTATCTTTCTTTCTCAGGTCAAAGATTAATACCTGAAACCAGACAGGACAACTATATACTCGACCAGCTCAAACAACCCAACCTTCCGATACAGTTCAGATACGCTCCAGATACGGACTCCATTCTGACAATCATTCAGTTCCAACTTACAGATACAACCCAACAATCATTTCTGGATGGCATCTTTAAGCCCATCTCCAACAACTATCCATTACCTCTCCAAATGGCATCTTTAATCCCATTCCCTACATAATCAACTAACACATCTTCGAGTGCAAATTTTCTAGGCACTCTAGTGTTCAATCATCTTCCACCTTCAAGTCACGAATGGCAGATTTACCAATCTAACTCTTCAGGTGTAAGAAGATTGAACAGGGGCAGCTGTTGTACCCCAAAATTTTCCCTCTCATTTCTAAAGGAATCACCCTGGATCCTCAAGTTTACTTTCACCCAATTCCAAGCCTTGAACTACAAATTTTCCAAGAAAATCACTCGCAAGGGCAAAATGGTCATTTGCACGCTTAAAAGTCAAACTTTGACTTATGGATCAAAATCAAGCTTCAAGAATTATATTTCATCAAGACACGTTGAAATATGAAGTTTTGTTTCATCAAAATCCAAAAAGTCAAAATTCTAAATACTTAGAATTTTTTCTTAGTGTTTAAGAAAATATGACAATTTCAGAACTTCTGACCAAATTATCACCATAACACTCAGCAAATTCTGGACACTCTTAAGGTAGAGTTTGGTCAGAACTTCTGGGAAAGTTTTCACAAAAAAGCTTCAGTCAGAGGTTGCAAACATGGTTCAGAACATGACGCTTTAATCAAAACATGTGGAAGCAATGTTCTCCTCCAGAACATGCTGGAGCCAGAAGATATAAAGATCATAGGTTGAATGCTATGCAGAAGCAGAACTTCTGATCCAGCACTAAGCCATGGTGCAGAGTTTCACATGGCAGGATTTCTGGTTGTGATAAGTCTCATCATCATTTAATGCTCATTTAATGCTCACAACCACTTTCTGAATCTTTATCCAAAGGATTTCCCCCACGTGTACCTCTACTGTCTTGGGATAACAACTTTGGCACTAAGCCCATACTTTGCCTTTTGCTTTTCCTTAATTCCTGCTGACAACCACCATGCTTGCTTCAAGAACAAGGCAGCGCTTCAGCATATGAAGGTTATATTCAACACTTTGGTTAGAACATGACCAAATCCCAAAACCTTGTTTATACAACCTACTGCAGACCTATAACCAACAGCTAGGTCAGCCTACGCCTGCATCCCATAATTGCACCAAACTAGCATATGAAAACTGTGATGAAAAAGCAAGAGAGCAGTATAACAAAAAGGTTTGAATCCAATTTGTTTTCCCCCAAAAAACCACAACAAATTCGCCTATAAATACTTTGCTCCATCACACGTTCAAGGGGCTGGACTTTAAAGGAGAGACTGGCCAAAAGATAGAAAAGGAATTTGTAAAACCTTCATAAAAATCCAGAAATCCCAAACAGAAAACCAAACCTTTGTTCTCCTCTTTGAATCAAAGAACACAACCATTGTTCCGTCTCTCTTGCTGACTCAGAACATCCAGAGGCAGCAACTCAAAGCTCCAAGCCCACGTTCTAGATTCAAGGTAAGTCTTTCTGAGTTTTCTTGTTTTTTTTTATTTTGAACATCATTAACATGTAAATATCATAGTATTAATGTTGTACATATCATTGCATGAATAAAAAAAACAATTATGGATCGGAACTTCTTGATTAGGGCTAGACTCAGATTTAGGATTAGAACTTCTATAAGCTGTTGTGCTATTATCCTTCTGACTTGCTGTTTAAAAAGAACTGATAACATGCTGAACTGTTGATTGTTCACTCACTATTTTAACACACATAATTTCTAGGATTTTCTCACTGTTTAAGCACGCAGAACTTGAGTTCTCTTCACTGTTTTAACACACAAAACTTCTATGATTTTTCTCACTGTTGACACACACTGAACTTATGATGTTCACTGAATATTCTAATACAGCACAAAACTTATGAGTTCTCCTTAAATGTCAAATATACTGAACTTTTGATGTTTCCACTTGCTGTTTTCAAACACTCAGAGTTTCTGATTTTTATATGCTGATAACGCACTGAACTGCTGACATCTCCTCACTGTTTTAGTGTAGTACAAAACTTCTGACTTGTGGCCCACTGTCTGAATACACCCAGAACTTGTGTTTATCCTCTAACATTTCTTGCAGGACCTAAGAGTGTACCAATCCAGAACTTTTGATTCTGACACTTCTTCCTGAGTCACCACGCGCCTGACTTCAGAACTTTTGA